>OW799213.2:2500-1252500 GCA_941918905.2 Xestia sexstrigata | reverse complement strand
GTAGGTATTATACGCGAATAATACAACCTCAGCTTTCATCAAAATAGTTTTGTCGGTATATGTTATGTTATGAAAGTAAATACTACAATAACACTGGAAACAACTGTTATCGTCAGAAAATTGAAAATGTTGAATTAGAAGTAAGCATCCATGTTAAAAGAAGAATAGAATTAACTAATTAACGATAACCTAACTAATAATCCGGATATTTTCGGATAAATAACGAACCGGTTACAGCTACACGGGGTAAGGCATCGACGCGACCCATAAATCCAGCACGAAATTTTAGAACATACATATTTTTAACTGATCTTTAAAAAAAAAACAATTTTGTCCGTATCATCATCTGCCTAGCCTTTTCCCAAGTTTTATTGGGGTCGGCTTCCAGTATTTTACATAGAGCGACTGCCTATCTGGGTAATACGATACCCCTTGGTACCCCTTGGTTGGTCAATTTTGACCGTATAAGTATAATAAATTTTAATTTTGTATTTAACAGCAAATTTGTTTTATTTGGAAACTGGCCTTTCGCAAACTACTCGTCGTCGTTTTAGTTTTTGCGACAGCCCTGCTTACCCAAACGAGCTGATAAACACCCGATTATTCTGTCGCGAGTGTGTACGACAGTACGGCCGATACTTTTGTGCACGATCTCCTTTTGTTTTGCTATATTTTTCCTCGAGGCCCGTTTATACGACGTAAAGCGAGTATGAGTGCGCGCGAATGTGGATGCCTCGCTTTTTATGGTATTATACTGCCTGTAAGCGGTTTGTTATCATTCACGTTGGTGTTGTGTCTATTTTTGGTGTTTATTCAGTTATGGAATCTTTGACTTTTTGTTCATGGCTATATATTGATAGTTGCTTTTACTGAAACGGATGTGGAATGTTCGTTTTCAAGTTACACAAAAATATATAATTAATAAACAGCACTCGATTTTCAAGAAAAATAATATATATTGATAAAATTTACCAAGTTATAAAAGAAACATGATTTTGTAGTACTTTTTTCAAATTTATGTTGTGATACGATTTTAAGTTGGATATAATCCGGTCACTTATTTATGAAATTAAGACTACTACAAATTTGCCGTAATCTCCACGCTTGGCAGGCGGATTGGAGATCGCAGTGATGAAAGACTAACAGAAAACGCTGCTGCCTATTCTACTCTGCCGGATACCACACGGCTAAAAAGCGGCGAAATTAAGACTAGTATGATAGAATCACATATCAAGTAGATGGATGGATTATGTGAGGAATGACAAAAGGAGAAAATGTTAGTGTCACAGTGGAGAGTGGCGAGATTGGAGTTTACTTAATTCACCACAGGTGCATTTACGAGTATACCCATACTTTTTGTAAATATTATTCACCCAGGTGCATTAAGTATGCTGGCCTTTTCTCAAGTCAGTCTAAGTCATACCAGATCAAGTTAATTATACGACGTTTTACCGTGGTTTCAGTACCAACATGATTCCAGAATCTTATTTATTACCCGATTACGGCGAAGCCAAAAGGAAGGTTTATGATTTTAGCAGTCTATGTATCATAATTATTATGTATTTTTGTATTTACGCATGTTCCTCCGTAGCACCTACACTTTCATCTGATTTGGATGAATAAGGTGTCAATCGATTCTTTATTATGACTCCCGTAACATACGCTACATTTTAGCCGACTTCAACGACAGGGCGTGATTTTTCAGAAGTCGGGTTTTTTTAGTTGTAGTCCACAGATATTCTTGTACAATTTTTCATTTGTTAAGAAAAAACCGGCCAAAGTCGGAGTCGGACTCGCGAACGAAGGGTTCCGTACCATTATCTATACAACATTAGACAAAACGGCAAAAAAATCACGTTTGTTGTATGGGATTCCCCCCTCAATATACATTTTATTTTAATTTAACTATTTGTTTTTAAAGTGAATATAGAACTAAATATTCTGTGAATATTTCAAGCGTCTACCTGTTGCTGTTATTATTATCGAGAAAAAACGGCAAAAAAAATCACGTTTGTTGTATGGGAGCCACCCTTCAAAATACATTTTATTTTAATTTAACTATTTATTTTTAAAGTGAATATACAACTAAATATTCTGTGAATATTTCAAGCGTCTACCTGTTGCTGTTATTAATATCGAGCAAAAAACCGCAAAAAATCACGTTTGTTGTGTGGGAGCCCCCCTTAAATATTTATTTTATTTGTTGTTATAGCGGCAACCAGAATACATCACTTGTGAAGATATCAACTGTCTAGCTATCACGGTTCATGAGATACAGCCTGGTGACAGACAGACGGACAGACGAACAGTGGAGTCTTGTATTGTATTGTATAACGGGCTGGTGTCCGCAACTCCACGTCAAAGCGCGTATTTTGCGTATGGGCTATAATCCACCACGCGGGCCCAGTGCGGATTGGTAGATGACACATATCTTCGAATTTTTGGTCCTAGGACATGCCGGTTTCCTCACGATGTTTTCCTTCACCGTTTTGAGAGCAGTGGTGATGAAATAAATTACACAAAGTAATGCCGCCTGCCTGGGTTTGAACCCACGACTTACTGTTCGTAAGTCGGGGCCGCCACCACTGGGCCACCGCTGCTCTCCAGTGGAGTCTTAATAATAGGGTCCCGTTTTTTTACCCTTTGAGTACGGAATTCTAAAAATATTTAACAAAAAACAATTGAATTCTCTGTTCAGTCAGTGTCACGTCGTCCTTTACACCGTGTACCTGTAGTCTTGTAGATCAGTTTCTAGATTATCGTGAACAAGTTTTCAAAGTGTATCTCGTTCCGATTACTTTGGAGATTACGTCGCTGACCCGCCCAACTTTACTATTATAATGGACTTTAAGATAACGGGCAGTTTCATTAACTTCATAATCAACATCAAATTTAGTTTAGATTAGAAACAGATAGTTTTTGAAACTATGAAGTTTACAATAATATTGGAAAACCCCTAAGTTTTTAATTGTGTTGTTAAAGACCGGTAACGAGAAAAAAGATCTGTGGCTCCAAGGTTGCTTTATTAATTGACATACCTAACACCACATCTGTTATTCCCAAAGGGTTAAGCAGAGGTGTACCTAGTAATACCTACACCCTCATTTCGCCAGTTATGTTTCAGTCACATAAATGTAATGTAGATGGATAATTTTTAATTACCATCAACCGGGCTCAAATCTAGACTACTTGTTTGCTTCTGAAAAGTTCCTGATGGTAACGCCCAACAACTCTTTGCCCGACCTAGAAATTGAACACCAGTCCTCATGCTGAACAGTATCCCTTGCGATCACTAGAACAATAAGTTTCGGAAAATTGACACTATAGTCTGCGCCAAATAAGTAGGAATTGAAGGTCATTAACCCGCATACATTTATTCAAATTCCGAAAACAGAAATAATGACATAAACTTGTCCCGAAACGACCTTTATCGTGATTCTTGAATTTTTCTAGAAATAAAAACGAATCATAATGTATTGTCGGGGTACCTACGCAGAGAAATTAAGGAAAGAGCAATGACCTTTAATTCATACTTATCTGGCGCAGAATATAGATACTTTTCGTAGCTATTACTTTGCTCTCTAGTTCACTTTTCTTCTTTACAATTACTTCTCATTCAATTTAAACCTCAATCACCTAAACACTAACTACTATAATTGCTTCACTTTCGTTATTAATAGGCTTATCATAGAAAGGAAACAGATGCCACATCAAATATAATCCGGCGCCCAGGCGGCCGCTCACGAAAACACATTACGTTCATCTAGTGTCATTTATAACGGAAGGAGGTCACATACCTACACACTGATATTACAAACTGGGAGCCTGGATGGGGGCGCTTTTTATTATAAGACTTGGCAAACAAAACCTAACATACTAGGTAATAGCTTTATTTTTTCCAAAAGAGATTTTTCCACTAGTTTTTGGACACTTCATCTCCGGAACCGCTTAGTAGTGTTTATATTATGCAGAACTGTCGCGTATACATCCGCACTACTGATATATCATAATAGGTGCTCTGTTTTTTGAAGTTTGTGTGTTGTTTCGAGATTTGATTTTCAGTTAACTTTTGGGCTCAAATGGTTCACTTTTTGGCACCACCTAAACTGGTATGTTCAAATAGCACTACGGCTGCGCAAATCGTATACTGATAGATAAGTAGTATAATATTAGACTGATACGGACAAATAGCAGTCAGACCGAACTTTTAGAGGAGAACTTTTACGTCATAATACAAAAATGTCGCGTTTTAAGTTCATCATAATAATTTCATTTAAAATTCACACACACATCGTATAATTACAAGATTTAAAAAAAATATATTAATATATTTATAAGTCGGGAGCAGAGTCCAAGCTACCGGTAGTTAGAGCTCCAGAGACAGGAACCTCCTCACAATGCGAGACGTACCGAAGAGTACTGCCTTCTGAATCAGACCCTTGATCCAACCTCCAAGCGAGGGCTTAAAAACATGTTCGTCGAGGATCTTAGCCATCAGGCTGATGGCTACTTTCATACTGATAATCTTCAGTCTAAAAAAGCAAACAACATAAACCAAAGCTGCGGGATACACCTGGTTGAGCAACGGAATGCTCTCTACTATGAATCTCTCTTCTTCATTATATATACAATCGTCTAATTAACAATGTCTCTGCCTCCGGTTAGTCTGACAACATAAAGTTTTGCTATTTGCCATAGTATATCCTCACAATCCTAAACTACACTCCTTGTATCATCAATCACTCATCAACAAAGAAAGAAGAACGCTATTATGTAATTACTCCATCTATTGTCTGACCCAGATAAACAACATACACTAAAATGATTCCTCAAACTATCTAGTGTTTCCTGTTTGTGCTCATATAAGACGTAGACAGAGGGTTTTACACAGTAGGAATGTTTTCCTGGTACTCTCGACTCTGCAGTGCCACTAATAGCCAGTGCTCAAGAAAGCACATTGGTCTTGCCTGCTCCACAGCCGTTTATAATGTGCAACGAGGGCCACATGGCAGATGTGCGCTTATTAAATATTTATAATGTACGATTTATTTGTTTGTTTTTGACAGGTATGCCATATTGAGAGAATGCATAGGCGTAGATACTTTCAACTTTTTTCTAGATGATAGGATGTTTAATAAGAAGCTTTTCATCAATCTTAGTATATCACACAATGAACTAGAAACCCGCTGGTAATTTTATCAACACTGATACGCGAATAGATAGTTTTCTCAAACAGTATAAGGTAACAAGAATGCAAAGTCCTTTTAAATAATGATTTTTACCACAGGTACACACTAATCTATTAAATAGGTTGCAGCCATCATCTCTTCAAAAACAACTAAACTAAACATTACGTACAGCACTAATTTCCGATTTTTACTGCACACGTTCCGTTCCGCACGTTAAAAATCGTGAGTAAACAGCACAAAATCGCATCCTCCCCGTGTCGTGTACTCTAAACCCATAAAGCCACTCCAGTACTACCTTAGAGAACACAAACTAATAAAACGGAGACAAGACAGAGGTCAGGGGACAACTGGGGACAACGGGGACATCGGGGGTCTTGGGCGCACGTTATGTTCACCGGATGGCGAGTACGGCAGGACGGAAGTAGGATGATGTCACGGAGAGGTTAGGGTTCGGGAACTAATAAAGTTATTTGAGGTTTCGCTTGTTTTATTGTGAATCCTGAAACTAATCTTAAGTTCCTACTGATAAGTACCTGCTAATGCCTGAACGGTTAAAACTGCTAAAAGCAATGTTAAACCCACGTTAAATCTTATAATTTCTAGATGAGACGCCTGTAATCCCTTGACACACCAAAGTCTGATAATCTAAATCAATTGTCTTCCAGAAATCTGTAATCTCCACCTCAACGCAAGTCCACCGCAGTTCCCATAGCAACACATTCTTTCCCCACAAATATTGACGTAGCTTAAATCGGCGTGCGGTGGGTATAGTGGGCACACAGTTCGATGCCCGCGCATGAATATTCATGACACTGATGCTATGCTGATCCATGTGATCAGGTTGCCCGCCTGGCAAATTGGAAAAGTTACTTTTGTATGTACTTGTGATGTTATTGATATTGTAACACGTGTTGGTTTGTGGGTGAGCAGAGTTGTGAGTTAAGAAAGTCAAGGTAAAGGTGGGTGACCTTACGTTGAACAATTTCTTAATAAAGACAGAAAATGCTACATTGTATATTTGATAATAGGTAATTTTCAACTTTATTGTGACAAGACATTGATATATAAAAAACCCCGGCAAGATCCTACAGTGCTCAACGTTTTCATGAGTTGCTTGTCCATACCATACAAACAGGAGTTGCATAAGAGAGTGACCACACATATCGACGCGGAATCCGCTTTACTCAGTCAAAAAGAGCTTTGTGTTTAAGTAACAAAAGAGAACACGTAATTCACCTCGCTTTGCTGCGAAAGAAGCGTCTTGACACCGCGCCGAACTAAATGCAACAAAATGTCCATTCGCCTTTTAAAGTAGGATAATCTCCTATAACATGTTCCGTCTGTTTACACTAGTCTGTTCTGCATACCTACCACAGGTATATGGATCCTATGACCCTCTGACAGGATCCTCGGTATTATTAACACTTTCACATTTGGCTAACCCAAATAGAATCCACATAATCTGTCGTCACTCGTACACACAGTGCGTACTTGACACGCTGCATCACGTCCCGCGCATAAATCACGCCGCGCGACAGATGCTCACATTTGTTACATCACGCCAAAATACGATACCGATTTATCATAAATACATACATTCAAATTCACTGCCTTTCCCATTGGGGTAGGCAGAAACTATAGAACGCCACCTGTTACGATAGCGAGTACTACGGCTCTTTACCTTTCTAAAGAACCTCACCGATAAGGTGTACGTCCTTCCAGGGCGTCCCCTCACGGTGGCGTTGCCCCTCACATCTGTCTTAAACTTGTTAATCGCTCTCCACTCATCATCTCAACATTACCAAACAATCCAAGCATAGCACGAAACCGAAACCGTACTATAAACACGTTTTTGTTTAATCTAAATTAAATATCAGCCTGGAGGCGTTTATTTCTGAATTTGGGAGCCCCTTGTGATAACCTTGCTTGTGTTTAATCTTGGGATGCAATCTGGTTTCCTGGTTTGGATTATCTCCTTTTTGAATCGTGATTTTCTTGTTTATTTTGGTTGTTATCTTTGAGGAAATAAATAAAGGAAATAAGTTTGTTAATAGGATGAAAGGCCATTACAATGTTGGCTAAATAAGTCACTAGTAGAAATGTAAAGCAATGTTTGTGTTTTTTAGATTTCTGTTGGAGACAAAAGTACCAATACAGTATGAACCATTTATCACCAACATCATCGAATGAAGAGCAGGAGAATTTCTTCCAATTTATTTGGGGTCGGCGTAGCATGTTTCCTTCGTTCCATTAATGGTCAATATTTGCTCAAATTTCAATTGTATTTCGTCATAACGTAGCCCTGCTTAGTTAAATTAATGTCAAAGCAAAGTGTAGATACCATCGCATTGCCCCGTATCGTTTTGTATTAATTTGTAAATATTCTGGAGGTTACTAACCTCCTACATAATTATTTTGATGATCATCATAAATTTAACATAATTATTTTTGTCACAGGTAAACGGCTCGTGGGGCCTGCCCGCCTTCGTGTGTGACGTGTACATCGCGATGGACGTCACCTCCTCCACGTCCAGCATATTCAACCTCGTCGCCATATCTGTTGATAGGTAAGTTTCATAACATTAAGTCAATATCCCCGAAGGGTTAGGCAGAAGTGTAGATACTGGTAACACCCACATGGCGTAGCTATTAGTCGAGGCTCCGGACTGTTACAGAGAAATTCCTGATGGATAAACCTAAAAATACTTTGCGCGCCCTTCGAATCAAGCACCTGATACTCAGCAGTAGCTCTTTGTAGCACACCATTATATCAACCTCCTCGTTGGTCTAGTGGTTCAAAGTTCAAATTGGGACAAGTGATACCCTGTAGCACTCGGAGACCACTGTTTTAGACTTGCCTATCTCCAAAGCTCTGATTACAATGGCTAGAATTCCGATCATCGAAAGAATTGCGAATTGTGATGACCTCCCAATCAGGCCAACCAATACCCGGAGGGCTCAGTACGAATTTTTAAACCTATTTGAACACGTTAAGGTCTCCTTCATTTTTTATTGATACAGAAATAGTGACGTCAATTGATCAAAATGAAAAATACTTATTCTATTCAAATTGAAGTTTACTAACGCGATTGAGCACGTTTTATCAGTGATACAAAAACTGTTAAACTAGGCACACTGAAGTCACCGGTTTGAAGAACCTCATGAGTATCCCCTGTCCCTAAATAGGTTGGACAAAGCCTAAAGGGTCAAGTTTAGAAGACGTCCAATATTTGAGTAACTAAAAGGTTACAAGTTATGTCAAACTACAAGACCCATGTCAAATAAGTTTCGCATGTCACAAGTGATTTAGTCTAATAATAGGAGACTTCGACGCGCAAAGTTGTTACCGAGAAGTTAGTACATGATATTTCTAGATCCCGCAGAGTAAAAAAATACTAAAAACATCAACAACTACTTTTTGTCCGCCACTTCATCTGCGTCAAAGAAACAAATCCTATCAGTAATAGATTGGCTTTCCATGAGTGAAAGATTTTTTAAATCGGGTGAGAAGTTTTCGAGTTTATCTCCTTCATACAAACTTTACCTCTTAAAATGATAAGTCTCGAAGTATAGATGGAATATGAATTAGATCATTTCTACTGCTACAGCCCGCGTAGCATGACCACCATAGAAACGGTTTTTTTTTTATTTCTACTCTAACAGTGGGTCTAGAATCGTATGCTACGTGCAAACAGATTGCGCGTCGTTGTGTATCAGTAAACCTCATAATTCACCAATACTTCTCTCACCAGGTACATAGCAGTAACTCAACCAATAAAATACGCGAAGCATAAGAACAACCGGCGGGTCTGGTTCACGATCGTGCTGGTCTGGCTGATCTCGGCAGCCATCGGCGCTCCCATCGTCTTGGGGCTCAACGACACGCCCGACAGGAACTTCGACGAGTGCCTCTTCAACAGCCAGAACTACGTCATCTACTCGTCACTAGGATCCTTCTATATCCCCTGCATCATGATGATGTTCCTTTATTATAATATTTTTAAGGTTAGTATGCAATATGTTTTGTATTTCTTTTTTTTAATCATTATTACGACAGCCTGCTCTGATCCGAGGATCTAAATAAAGTGATAAGTGCAAGAGTTAAAAATGTACTGGATTGTACTGCTACCGAAAAGGTTATGGTCGATCTTGTAAAAAATTGTTTTAGTTATACTAGATTATATGAATTTTTCTTTCCATAAAAACTAATAGTCTCTCATATACCTATTTTGCTATTTATAGTCACAAATACATCAAATATAGCTTAAAGCAAAATATGTCAGTAAACTATCTAGAATGTTCCATTATGTAGCACGTAGGAATACCAAACCACCACTTAGATTGGTATTAACAAGGTTACCATTCCAGTTTCAATTAGACCCGAATATGTGACCTCTAAGTTAGCATTAGGGTTGAAACCAGAGAGCATTTCAATTGAAATGTCTAGACGTACAGAAATAACACATTCAGACATTCATGAAACAAACCGATGGATAATGTATGTGGGCATTTTATCCATTAAAGCTTTTGGCAAAACCGCTATTATAGACATGAATGAGGCGAAATATAAATACGGATAACTTACCCTTTTTGAATGACATAATTATGTGGACATTGAAATATTTTTTTACAAATATTTTGCCTTGGCGCCTTTTTTCATGAAAATTTAGGCTACGAAGTGAAACGAACGTAGAATCTTGGCATCTGGCCGCATGTCATTGGTGTATGACATTGTTTAAAGACTGGTAAAATATTGCTAGGCACATTACCAAACTTCAAGAAGCTACCAAAAACCTCCATACCCAACCATCCTGAAGCGAAATAACTTTCATCGGACGTTGATTTAAATATCCCATAGCTAGCCTTACGCAGCACTAGCCGCACATGTTGTGAAAACATTTTGGCACCACCCCGGATTTGTTTTTCGTGTACAACATAGTAGGACTTGTACACGATACTGTTGATCGTATTTTTGCAAGCTGGCTAACTTTGTAGGTCAGACTTGTAACACGTGCGGGACTTTACGAGTGAAGTCTTTGGACCAGGTAAACGTTTAGATTTCAATTTTTAAATATTTGGGTGAAACAAACTTTTAAAGAAAACTGTTTTCGCTTTTCGTCAAAGAGTTTTCTTAAAATGTAACAATATTCTATTTATTATTCTACTGGCGGCTCATTTATCAGGCACTGGGCAGGTAGACATGAGCGCACAGACGGCCATGTCTCCAATTATATTAATTTGTGTTTATTTATTGTAATTTTGATACTTACCAACCATAGATTAAGATTATACTAACAGTTTATGGTCTGGATTAAATAATTAAATTAAGCATGTTTATGAAAAATCCACATATTAATCAGACCCCTTTTCCCCAGGCGTTAAGAATACGAGCAAAAAAGCAGAGAGCAGCCAAGAAGCCACCTGTATCCGGTGACCCCAACACAGGAGCCACCACAGCCGTAGTGATAGAAAACGTGGCGCAGACCAGAAGACTGGCGGAGACTGCGTTACACGATGATAGACCTACCAACACTGGATCTGGGAGCAATGAGGAAGATCATGAGGACAGGTGAGAAATAGGAATGAAGGAAATATAGCATCGATAATCAGTCTGCAAAGTTTCCTCTGATGAGGCATATCTTTGTTAGAGGGGGTAGAACAAGATCGAATCGTGACGTGATCGAAGTACGTGTCAGTGGATATCACATGTCTTCGAACTTCTGGTTCTAGGACATACCAATTTCCTCACGACGTTTTACTTAAAATTGACGTAGGCTCAAACCCACGCCTTGTGCGTCATGCCATTACTGAGTTGCCAAAGAAAAATAAGGAAAGAAAAAAAAGTAAAAGAAAATTTGGAACAGTGAATGGTTTAATCAGTAATGAAAATGCTTATTACGAAGCCAGTCTACAAAATAAGACAAAATCCTTCAATATACACACAGTAACAAAATAATTAGCAAGCAAAGAACCAATCACGGCTCAGACAACTTCTAGAACTAGGCAAAAAATAATAATGTGGAACATATTGAAGCTTCACCAAGCGCTGAGCTGAGCACCAAATTACGTTCGGCGAGAGAGTACATAATTATGTTCTTAAGTCTCCGAATAACCTGTGGCACACGTGTTGAGGGGAAACGAAGCGAATACTCCGGTAAAGATTGAGATCTTAATTACAAAGGATTAAGCTTTGTTTTCTTGTTGGTGTTATTCTATGTACTCGTAGATACTTTGAAGATCAAAATGAAGTTGAAAAGATAGATGTTATTGTTTTGAAATCAAAGTATGTAATTAAATATAAATTGAAATCATTGGGCGCTAGCCAAGGTTGGTGACCTTAGTAAAGGTTCGGGCAAACTGTTACGGACGAATAGCGGACAAGCTGCGGACACAATATCAGCCAGAGACAGGTGCTGGTTCCAGAATTCGTCTGTACCTTCATCATCATCATCATCAACATCAGCCTATAATGTTCCCACTGCTGGGACACGGCCTCCTTTCTCCTCTGTGCCTTCATAGATGACCGAAAAAGTTAATTTGTTATCATCATCATCATCATCATTTCAGCCGAAAGACGTCCACTGCTGGACATAGGCCTCCCCCAAGTGTCGCCACATTGACCGGTCCCGTGCGACTCGCATCCAACGGATTCCCGCAAGCTTCACCAGGTCATCGGTTCACCTAGTGGGAGGTCTTCCAACGCATCGTCTTCCGGTTCGCGATCGCCACTCCAGAACTTTTTGGCCCCATCGGCCATCCGTT
This sequence comes from Xestia sexstrigata, assembly GCA_941918905.2. Classification (NCBI taxonomy): domain Eukaryota; kingdom Metazoa; phylum Arthropoda; class Insecta; order Lepidoptera; family Noctuidae; genus Xestia; species Xestia sexstrigata. Next base: position 1,240,549 of record OW799213.2, on the reverse strand, counting down.
CTGCGAGCAATGTGCCCTGCCTGCTGCCACTTCGGGTTTCGTCGATGACCCTGGTTCTCTGCGGATGTCTTCATTTCTGATTCGATCACGCAAAGAAACTCCGAGCATAGCCCTCTCCATTGCCTTTTGGGTGACTTTAAGCCTTCTGATAAGGCCCACTGTGAGCGACCACGTTTCAGTCCCGTATGTAATCACTGGCAACACACACTGGTCATAGACTTTTGTCTTGAGACACTGCGGTAAGTTGGACGAGAAGATACCGCGCAGCTTCCCGAACGCTGCTCAGCCGAGTCGGATTCAACGATTTACCTCTTTCTCGAAGTTAGACCTACCTAACTCTCGGGCCTGTGGACGGAGAGCTATGGGCTAGCTCGCCGTCCGTCCGTCTCATGACGACAGGCCGTGTCGACGGCGCGTTCGTGTTTCACGTGCGCCTCAAAGGAAGGGGTCTGCAAGGACCGATGCCTGCCGGTGTTGCGGGACTGTTCGAAAGAGATACCGTGGCCCCGCAACACAAAGGGCGATGAAGGAACATGAATGGGTTTTAGTCAGTAAAAGTCTGACACTCCCTTCTGCTCTGCCCAGAGCGGGTGGAGTCATTTGATGATTTTCCATCCAAAAAAAAAAAGACCTACCTAACTGGACCGTTTGTCCCAGGTACACATAATCGTCCACAGCTTCGAGTGTAGTGTCTCCGATTTTGATAGCAGTGAGTGTTACTTGGGCATTCAACATGACCTTGGTTTTCTCCATGTTCATTTTTAGCCCCACTCTTTCGGAAGCTCTACTGAGGTCATCGAGCGTTGTACTGAGGTCCTTCATGGTCTCAGCCATGACCACTATATCGTCAGCAAACCGAAGGTGAGTGAAGTACTCGCCATTGACCAACGTCAATGGCGAGTACTTCACTCACCTTCGGTTAGCTCTTCGGGCTAGGCATCAACATACCTAGCCCTCTCCAGTCCAGAACCTTGAAGACATCCTCCAATGCAGCGGTGAACAGTTTCGGAGATATGACGTCTCCCTATCTCAGTCCCTGCCCCTGTCTCTCATCTAATTTGTTATACCGTAAATAATTAATCTCATTCGCAGTAATATTAGATAGCTTCTTCCGTTACTTTGGTATGTTTTGTTCAAACCATGTATACCTGGTTGGAAAATATTCTTATAATTACTTCTATTCAAGCATTATTTTAGATCAATTTCAATTGTCAGCCTAAAAACCACAATTTCAAGGCAACAATCAACTTCTTCGAATTAATTAACAGTAACTAAACCAAAATGTTCATATTACAACCTTGATCTTTTTTACTAAGACAATAACCGAAATATTTCTAGGAATCCATGTCAGCTGTGTGAAGCTGACATTATCTCATTATCTCATCTCATTATCATTATCATTATCATTATCATTATCGCTATTATATTTACACTGAAATAAGATCGCAATTTACTGCGTAGATTCTGTTTCAATTATCACAACCTTAATAATAAATGTTGCTTGTCTTGAGTCTATAAATGCCTGTCTGAATTGTAATTTGGTAAAACGGCTCTATTTACTTCAACGCTGATTTCAGATTGACTGAAAAACTGAATAGGTACTAATTTTACTACAGACCTCGTTCTTGACAATATTGCTTTATTCGAATAGTGTTTTAGTTACATAAAAAAGGCCAGTCTAAAGAGATTTTGTAACATTTTTTGAAGAACATGAACCACAGTTAATTAGCGATCAGTGGTATCACTGTAAGATAAATAGTTCATTGTGATTATGACTGATTGTTGATTAATTAGCGTTCTTTGTTTTTACCCTATCAGTAACTGCAATCAAAATCAACATTTGCAAAGAACATATTTAAAACATACCAAGGTATAATGACTGATAAAGATTTCTCCTGTGTAATAATTTTATTACATTACAAAACCTTTTTGATACAGTTTTGACAAGAGGTCAGCAGACTTGGAAGCGGACGCGGACGACTGTCACGTCATCCCCAATGACAAGTCCACAGAGTTCATGTTGGCAACTGTTGCAGAGGAGACAGTCAAGTAAGAATATTATAACAACTTCAATAGTAAAGCGGCAAACAGTAGCACACACTCTAGGTTAGCACAAAAATACGCTTATAAGAGGACTGCTCTTAATGAGACTCACAGTCTTGAACAATCTTGGATGTATTCTGAATTGAACATGGCTGCCAATGATAATGACGATGAGGACTATACCTAACAGCACAATAAGCTATAGTTCTGCTAGGCTAAATTGAGAATGATTGGGTCAAATTCTGGCGCATAGATCAGGACATGTGGACCAGAAATGTCTAAAGATAGACATCATAGTCGACATAAGCCGAAAAAGCTGAGTGTCGTGGAAAATTAGACAAGTTTATGATTGCTTTGCTAGTAAAGGTAACATAGAGAGATGAAGATGTGTTATGGAGGACAAGTGATAGGTTGGTCCAGAAACAGTATAGGAAACAAGCCTCAAACATATTGTCTTCAAAACGTCTAGCTAACAACATCAATAAGGTCATGTCGGTGCAAACTCGTGTATATTTAAACACGTAAATGACTCGTTCATTTTAGAATATTCATAATAACACAACCACAGTCAGTAATTTAGGACTACTAGACCGTAATCAGCCTAGACGAAAAATGGAATGGATAAATTTTGTTCACCGAATTAAAAAAAATAGAAGTCTATACCAATCATGAATTTAAGAATATTAAATATTCATTTTCAGGACTGTTGTGGACATATTTTTCATTTCGCCTATCGTTATTTAAATGATCAGTCATCAATCACCCAGTCCGTTTATCATTGTTCCAGTTCTGGCCATATTTCATCAGTTTCAAAAGCACCTCCAATGAAAGAAGTCACCTGTTTTATGTTGATTTCATTATGTCTGACGGCTAGTACGAACTTGCGTCGTAAGGGACACGGTGTATAAACGGTGTTTTATTTTTATACACGTTGATCACGCGTGTTTCAAGAAAGCGCGTTTACGGCGCCACAGATTTTTTGTACGTTGTCAAAACGTGCGTCATATGCGCCGAAAAATACGCCGTGTGAATAGGCGATAAATGTGTTTTTTTTTGTTAAAAAGTGTTTTTTTGACAAATAGTAGAAAATGCTTGTCTGTATTTACCGTTTAGTACTAGAACTTACATTTTATTGTTGAATTATTTTATTTAATAGATTAAGTACAAATAATGTGATATCCCATCACAGGTGTTTTATTGAATGATCTTTTATTCAACGATTTATTGATCGATAATTGTATTATGTTTTCCATTACTGCACTAGGCGGAAGTGCCCATTATTTAAGTTTCTTTTTTTTTATGTAAATTTTCAACTTATAATTTCGCATTAAATATCAAGTTAAAACCAAGAGCTTACCTAATTACGGCGAATAGGCATCTTTATCACTAAATATTAGCACTTAACACAATTTATTGTTTTACTATATTGATCACAAAACACTTTTTAAAGTACTGCAAAAGTAAGATATATTTTATTAATTAGTGTGCACTCTTCGATATACTGTACATTCACAACTTGCATTTTAATTCGAATGAAAAGCCTTTTACGTATTAAGCAAGTTAAAAAAAGTATTGTGCGAAACGAGTATTTTCAGCTTAAAATCGTTCGAGTCTACGTAAAGTACTCCGCGAGTTCGTGCTAGCCCTGCTGTACGCAAAATTAATTATCTTGCCAAAATTATATCTTAGAGATTCTACCGAGTGAAGCATGTGGCTTTTTGCGTAATTAGGTTATTGTTATCAATATTGTTGTTAAATTCCAAGTTGCTTTGAGTGCGATATTTACTTACGAAACAATTATTATAGACAAACAAGCTCGCAAGATTCCTAGCATCTGATAATGGAAAGACTAAAGTTTCAAAGGCATTTATTTACCTAAAATTTCTGTGGTGCCACTGTAATCAAGACATTACTAAGGATTAAAAGTCGAAAATATGTTCTCTAATGTTGTACACTTAAATACGGTTTAGTAATGTATCTAAAGAGACATTAGACGAGATTAAATATTGCATCATATTGGTTAATATTGTTCTCACTACTGGGACACGGGCCATCTTTCTGTGAGAGTAAGTGGGCCGTAATTCAACAAGCAGTTCAAGAAAAGAAACGCTTATAAAATATTGCATTACATCACAATCGTTTCGATAATTTTATACGCAATATGTAGATAATAATAATAAATTTATTTACTCAAACACAGATTGTAGTAGGATACATGGTTATAGCAAAGTTCTTAGAAAATAATAATGTTAGGTAATAAGTCTACAATCGAGCGGGTGGAGCACTGTTCTCCTAGCTAGGTTACAGAATAACCTGTGTTAAGGAGAAACAGTCTCGGTCCCCTATGCTTAATGGTATAGTGATAATTTTACATAACATGGTACATGTGTTGATGCTACAATTTAACGGCATTACATATTATTTTTTTCCACAGCTTAGAAAAGAATTGATCCATCATCAAAAAACGCTACAAATTTCAAGTAAACTTTTCATATTGGAACAAAGAGAGAGAAATTAAAAAAAAACAAAAACTATAAAATATCGAATTCCAAATAATACGAAAAAAAAAAAAAACAAAGTGTGCCATTTACCTCTACTCCGTTCACCTATTATACCCATTTTTTATTTGGAAAGTGATAAAAATGTCATCTTGTATAAATAAGTCCACAACTATATCAATCCCAAATAAAACACACTTATTGACAATAAATTTTCAAAATTTCGCCAGTGTATTAGATATAATAAATTAGTAGTTGACCTTTTTTACATTCATGTCATTTTTTTAATTAAACTTATTCATTAATTACTTAAAAGTGTCTCTTATTTATTTTCTCATAGAACGAGATGAAAAGTAGAGTATATGACTCGAGAGCAAACATATTTTTCCCTCAGGCGATGTACTTTGAATCCCTCGCTACGCTCAGGATTCAAAATAGTGCCGTCGCCGTAAAAATACTATTTTGCTCCCTTGTCATTCAATCTACTATTTCGACGTTTAGTGATTTCTCTGTATGGGATATATGATGTAGATGATAACATTATAAACGGAGGCAGCCATAAACTATTTTTTTCAACAAAATTAGTCCGTAACCTATGTAGCCCTGCCAACTAAGTATAGCTCACAATCAACCATAATTTTAACCCTCGCTTCTCTCTCCAGCACTCCTAAAAGAAACATCAAAGCTCAACCGATCCCGGACCCGAACGGGAACAACGACTCGGGCTATGCCCCGTCCAACCTGGAGGACACGATCCGAGAGCACGTGTCCCCACCTGGCTCGCCAGGGTTGAAAGACGCCACGGTGTTGAAGAACATGGGCTGTGACGGCTCCAAGTGGAAGAAGAATGGGAAGACTTCGAGGTTGACGACTGACTCGAGGTAACAAAAGAAAATGATATGATTTTATGGCAGAAATTAATTGGGTATTTTGAATACTCAAATATTTTCTGCCATAAAATCATATCTTCTGAAGCCTGAATGTCTGATAACCAGTATTACCAGAGGATTTATGGGTATGGGTGTTACCTAATAACTGTTGGTGGTCAGAGCGGATGCGCCATGTCAAATATTGTTAGCCACAACAAGTTTTTCGAAAAGTCTATGCAGGATATCCTGCATAGACTTTTCGAAAAACTACTTAAAAGCTGTAGCAAATTCTCTCAAATGAGCATATGCCCATTTGAGAGAATTTGCTACAGCTTTTTGCCAAAAACTCGTGGTAAAATCACGTTTAATAATAAAAATTGCTAATATTAAAGTTGACCAAACTAGATAGTCAAAGCAACACTACTGCTAACACCTATGCGAAATACCCTCTCAAATAAGTATCAAATTCAACAGAAAATGTTCTGCTCACCATCCAAGTTAGATAAAACTATTTCCGCTTAATAATTCAGTCTAGTTACGTTAAACAAGTCCCACATTGTAGCAACACTGCGTAACAACTGCAACAATTTAAAGAAATAAAGTACAGTTGAGAACTACCGTAGTTACAAACTATGTGTTGTAGTGTTCAGCGCACCTAGACAACTTTCACGTATTTTTTCCGGCTCCTAGTTGTACTAAGTTTTATTTTATATTTATTCGGGACAACTGGCGTTTTTTGTTATTCTTACTTGTGGCAAAACGCTGTGCAAATTTTGAATCGGTTTTTATCTGGACGTTAAAAACAACAGTGCCAAAAGGATTAAAATGCGTTGTAGAGAATATTGTATATTTTTCGGATTGGAAAAGTGACAAAATTTACATTCTATCTGTTCCAAATTCATCACTTCCTTATACAATACTCTTTTATTTAACGCCACCAAGTTGGAATTTTCTCTTTCTTATTGGACTGTGTCCAGTGTCTGCAGCCGCTTGTCAAATTGTCCGTAGGTACCAGTTTGACTTATCTTTGTATGTCTGGACCAAATAATTAACAATTGAAATTTCCTTGTTCTAGAAACGTCTCCCTAGCTCTGCGGTCAGACGACGAAGTCACAGCCAGTCAGTTCGACCTCCGAGACGGGTCCAGTTCCAAGAAGGAAAGAAAAGCAAGCGCAGCAACAGCCCGCTTCACAATATACAAAGCGAATAAAGCAAGCAAGAAGAAGCGAGAGAAATCTTCTGCGAAGAAGGAGAGAAAGGCCACCAAGACGCTGGCGATAGTATTAGGTAAGTTTAGGAGCTACAAAACATCTACTAGCTCACAAATTTATTACACTTTCAATAGAATACCAGCGTCTTAAGACTTTTAGGAGATGGCTAACCACTTGGCCATTAGCTACACCCTCAAGTGACACACGTGAGGAGGGAAAACATAAAGAGGAGAAATGGTGAGAGCCTACCACGAGTCACCGTGACTTGCGACGCGCGACGGGACGATACTAATACTTGAGACGCGCAAGTAGCATGGCTTAAGGTCATGAACAGGGCGAGAGATGAGGCTAAGGAGTAAATATATCCATCGGTGGACCCAAAACTTACGATCATAACATCTTTGTGAAAAAAAAAAGGTTTTAGCTCACTTGTCCAAGTTTCCTTGACCAAAGTAGCGTCTTGTAGAGAATAAATTGACTCTCACGTCTTGAGTCTCCTTTGGGAAAGGTTGGTCCTAAACAGCTCTGGACAGAAGGAGATGTAAACAAGGAGTGAGGTCTTTGCCCAGCAGTGGGATAACACAGGCTAGTAATAAAAACATCTTAACACTCCTAAGCATTATATTCACACAGCTCAATCTTTCTAGGTGTCTTTCTCTTCTGCTGGGCACCATTCTTCACATGCTCAGTCCTGGGCGCCATCTGCGACAAGATCGGCCTCTCCTTCGACCCTGGCGTGACCGTGTTCATCCTCACCACGTGGCTGGGCTACATCAACTCGTTCCTTAACCCTGTCATCTACACCATCTTCAACCCCGAGTTCAGGAAGGCGTTCAGGAAGATACTCCACTGCGGCACCTAGCCCGCGGAATATTTGGTCGTTTTCACTCAGTAGATCTCGTTTTGTTGGAAAAAGTTTTAGGTACACGTTATTGTTTCAGGAGTTGATGAAGAGTTTTGAAAAGAAAAGCAGTGTCTAGATAGCATTCTATGCCTTTCTGGAGGAATAGGAGGATTAGAAGCGGACTCCAACGTAGTTGGAAAAGATTGAGTTATTAATGATGATCTGAAAAGTATTGCACAAGGTTAACAAGCTACAAAGATAGCATTGTTAGGTAAGCTTCGATTAAAAGTTTAGTGACGAAGTAATGGCGAACTTTCCAAAATAACGTGTATCAAAATTTCTACAACAAAATCTATGTCTTCTCTTTATACTTCTGAGAGATCTACTGGACGACCAAATTGTACAAAGTACACTCACATACAAAATATGTTTATACTTAATGTGATAAACCAATAAATTGACCGTGTCGTGTGTTAGCCGTAGCAACATAGCATATCAAATGTATTTAAAATTGTAATTTATAAAATAATAACTTATTGTAAAAATATATTGGTATTGTATAGCTTGCTTATAGCTCATGATATTCTAGTCATCAGTATTATATGCCAAAGAACTTTAGAAGCGATATTACTATTATTTTTAAGGTTGTGATTATTTTAATTTCCAATTTTATCGTTAATCGTTTTTCTTCTAACTGTACCATAGTGTAAATGTACAATCAACAAAAGAAGTGTTAGTTGTATTAAATATTAAATAATGAAAAGACATGTATCTATAGCACAAAGAAGACAAAGTAGTGAAATAATTAAGAAAGCCAAAGATTTTATTTCGAGCTCATTATTGAAAAATAAGTGTGTATAGATTATAGAATGCAAAATCTTTACGTCATTATTTTCGAGTGTCACATTGCTCAAAACGTCGCTTTCTTTCTAAGAAGAAAACAAATTAGTCTAATACTCAAAACTATTTCTCTTTAATACATGTTTTCTCTCAGTAAATTATTTTTGTCTTGCCTTTTTCCGTCCACGCGTTTCTCCCACCTTCTCACCCTTCCTAGTTATTTAGTTGTAATAGAAAATAGTTAAAACTAGATAATCTTAGCTGTACGAATGACAATGTCGACGGAAGACAATGCACTGCGAGATTTGACAAGGTAGAATATGTAAATAACTTGCCAAATAATTTATATGAAAATATTAGGAAAATTGTGAAAAAAAGTAATGATTGGCCAAGAAAATGTAGGCACAGAAAATTCTAAAGTAAAAGTTAAAACACAACTCCAGATAAAACCACAAAAAAATAAGGTTCTAAAGAAATAAATTTAAAATAAAACATAATTATGGTATTACATTACATTTTAAAAAGGTCAATCATTACTAATTTGCTGAAAATATAACACATTATAATATCATATCAAAATTTGTTTTGTAGGTGATAACTAGCTCATTATTTTGTAGGAAAATAAACTATAATAAAACCGTATAGAAATAATTGTGGCAATCAATGATCTTCCAAGAAACTATGTTTCAAGTGAAAACATATTTCAGTTACCATGAAACAAAGAAAATACATACCTAACGTTAGTAGAAAGTCTTTTGTCATTAACAAAGTGTATGTAAATTCTATAAGGTGTTGTAGGTAGATATTGTATATAGATATTTATATATCTACGACAACATAAAATTGTAGATTTCGATTACCTTTACGAACACTTTTTTTAGACAAAATTATAATAACAAGTTCCAAAATTACGGGTAGTTAGATTATTTTATTGTAGTCTCATTATAATTTGCTCAATTTAATTATGTGGCAATATTTTCTGGTTTAGATAAAGTGGCCGCCATCACTTATATAAAATTGATCTCCGTTTTGATAGACGATATCGGAAACAACACTTAATTATTTAAACACACAAGTTCCAATTGTATTGTAAAATTTGGATTCCCGAGATTAATTTTAGAATATAAGGTACCTAATAAATATATTTTTTTAATTAGCGAAAAAAACAATAGATAAACATGTTACTTGTTCAATGCACCATACAAGTTGTCTGGTATTAATATTTAGTATTTTACCAATACGATCTCATTATTTTTAGACATCTTCTAGTGGATTTTCTTGCTTTGAAGAATAATATTTTGATTGATACATCAATTTCAAGTTCTATTAGAGTTCCTCAGTAAGTTACCTCGGTGAGTTTGTCTCTTTCAAAAACTTTGGCTAGATTAAAATGTAAAAAAAAATAAAACTTGTATGTAAGTTACAAATTGATTTCTTAGCAATACAATTTCACGCGTGAAGATTAGAACAAGTATAAAGTAATTTAAGTTGCTCAACTAAAGTCTTGTCTCTTGGCTCAATATAAATTTGTTTAAGCAATACTCATAAATAACGAAACAATAAAATTAGATGTCTGTCTATTGTAATCTATTTAAATAATAAATTGTAAAATTGTACATAAAAACAACAGGGTTCCTTTTAAGAATCCATGTATTTAATCGTTTTATCATATTGTTAATTAAAAACTTTAAATAATTGAATGATATTGTATAAGACGTTTTGTCTATAGTCTATCTGTAATATAGATAGAGGGATATTATAATAATGAAATGTTATCCAAAGTCGGGCTTAATAGAACGTTTTAGTACTTGCAAAGTAGACGGTATTCTATTAAACCAATAAATCTTTTTCCTTGAAACAGTTCCCTTTATTAAAATAATCTATGTTACGTTAAATTGTAAATATTGCAATAAGTATTAGTGAATTTTTTAACGTTTTCGTTTATATTTGTTTTTATTCGCAATGCGGGTGGAGTCAATAACAATATTTAGATAATTCTTATTTAAAAGCATTGCACAACATTTCTGTAAATTTCACGCTTAAATACGATGTGATCGAAATCAAAAGACTTTTAAAAGCCATGTTAATATTGTCACGCTCAAGCTGTCAAATCAGCTTGGCTTGAATTGCGTTATGAAAAGTAACAATATTTTAGAATTTTCATTTAAATTCAGTCCTCTTTTTATTTTGATCGCATCTTAAAATATATTGTAAATAAAATGAGCATTAGATATTTAACTTGTAAGATAAAGTATAAAATAAGTAGCAAATAGTTAAAAGAAGCAATAATAAAAGTTATAAATACTCTAAGAATATTGTTATTGACTATGCCTTGAGCAAAGTCTATAGTATGTCATGGGGCACTATCCCTTGAGGTAACGTTTTATCTTTCTATGCGAAAATGTGATGATGATTTAAATATATTCTGTTTTTACATTTGTTTCATTTATGGTTCACAATCCCAAGCAAATTGAGGTCTTAATACTTCTAAAAATAGGCCTTAATAAATAAACAGGTTTTCCAGGCAAAAATTCTAGCGGACCTTATGCCAAACATAACTCATACTAATATGTATTCTAAATGCGCAAGTAAGTGTCTGTCTGCCAGATAACTTTTCACTCTAAACTGCTGAAGTGATCATTATCAAATTAGCAGATTGGTAACCTGGGACTGGAAAAAGGTCAAGGGCTTCTTTATATCCCAGACGTTTATTTTTGACAACTACAAAAATACAAACAGCACAGATACAAAATGACAGCACAGATACAGATAAATACAAAATGCACAAATGCAATAGCTAGTACTAATGTTGCAAAAATCTGTAACTGACAGATGGCATAGAGAACCTTTTTTCTTTATTTCAGCCTACTCATTAAATACTGATTACAGAGCACATTATTACTACATAGTAGGCCATTTGTAGGTATGTTATAGTATCCCTTGGGCGAACTAATGTATCCTGACTAGGAAGGAAAACAAAGAAAATATATTATTCGTGCCACAATATTATGTCGGTCCCAAACATTGACAAACCTTATAAGAATATTCACGTACACTTATTACACCTTTGCATAATCCTGTGGGGATTACATTGTTTGTCAAAGGACCACTATAATACTAGACCAGCCAACTAGTTCAGCCAGGTTTTAGGCTAGTAGATTAATTTTTCATGGGGTACTGTTTAAAATATTACAATAAAATACCTACCCACAATCTACAACTGAATGAGACGAAATTTAAATCTTGTATAAAACGCACACTATGTAGGCAAGCATATTATAAGTTGGGGGATTACATTGATAATAAAAATGCTTGGCTCAATGCTGGTCCTGCCCCACAACCATAGGGGAAAACTAATTGGGCAAATTATTAAGGTAGATGCACAAGATTGTAAAAGTATCCTTGCTTCGTATAGATCCATCTCCTAGTATTGTATAATTGCATAGCACATGTGTGAGTACCATGTACTGTAAAGCTACGCATAAGGATTTAGTTATCTTTCGTTGACTTGAATATGCCTTGGTGGCTTAAAGAATGTCATGCTCACTCAAATGTGTCGCTAATAGTGACATGTAACTAAGATTTTGTAACAATATTTTGGTTTAAAATAGTGTCCATGGAGTTTCTTGCCCGTTCTTCTCCATAGAGATCTACGCTAGGGAATGGGCAACTACAGTACTTTCTCAAGTTATTATGCCTTGTGACTGGGACTGTAGCTTTGTTTTTTTTGTATTTTTGACATTCAAAAGTGCCGTAATGGTTTAATTAAAATAAATGCTTTGAGTTTAAGCTTGAGTTTGACCTATGCCCTAAGAGTTCTACCAAGGTCCGTCCGTGGATGGGTGACCATCCATTAAATACTTTAATGAATACATTTAATGATTAGGAGTTAGGTACAAGCATGGTACTAATATTAGTGAATAAAAAAACAAGACCAAAAATTAATCTTCAATTCTCAAACCAAATGGCTGCAGAATTCCCATGACAATCATAAATCGAAAGAGTAATTTAAAATGCGTGACAAACTGACGCCTTCAGTTATTTCTCTGAACTAAAGTAGAATGGGTCTCTGAGGTGATTCAAAATCATCAATTGAACTTAAAGTTGTAGTTTGAGGTCAAAAATTCTATTCCCGAGAAACACTTCTGTCATAATTATGACGTAATCAGAGTTGATGACATGTCGTGACCTAGAAGTAAGGGTCCCATTTCGTTAACTCTAACGACATACTTAAATCAGACTTTGTATATACGACTTCAGAGAAATTGTTAACATGCCATCAAGCTTGTAATGTGGAAAGGCATAAGTATTTACCATACCTGGCCGGTATGGTAAATACTTATGCATTTTTTTTTATTTCGTCTGGTATGTTACAGTCGTTCTTCCACCGAGAAACAATTTATGAAAGTATCCCAGAACACTTCTTCCGACCAGGGCATAGCACCCGAGAGATGACAGCAGTTGCACTTAACATAACATAACATCACGCCTGTAATCCCCGTTTATGTTTAAGTCCTATGTTATAGGGGGTGAGCCTATTGCCATCAACCGCGAATAAATCCAGACTCCGCAGTAACTACTGAAAAACAACCTAATAATGCTTTGCCAAAACAGATAGACGGATAAAAGAAAACCCAATTTCACATTAACATTAAGTACATATAACTATGCAGATGGTTGTTAGCAAAGATAATGTTAGACTCAAAGTCACTTTCATGAAAGTCTATTAACTTATACAAAGTATTTATAAGTACTTATTTTAGGCTACATTGATCAGTCAGCCGTAGCTAATAGTTTATTAGCTTTTCTACTTCATTTAGTGGTCGATAGCTCCCTAGTCGTGGTGTAATCACTTTCTGATCGACTACTAGTTTATGCCTTTCGACTTGCCTTAGGGTCGGCTTCCAGTCTAACCAGATACAGCTGTACCAGTATTTTACGTGGAGCGACTGCCTGTCTGACCTAGTTAGTACTGGGTAATACAATACCCCTTGGTAAGACTGGTTGACACACTTTCGGCTCACTGACTACCTGCCGCGACAGTATTTTTTTTACACGGAGTACATTTGGCTGCAACTCATCTGATGTGAATGATTACGCTAGGGTGAAGCACGCTTGCCTAGAAGAAACCGATTCATTCCAATTTTGAAGAGTTCTAAATTATAAAGATCGCTACATATGGCTTAGCGTACTTTCCAAGGCACGGAGGATACTCGGTAAAATTGGTCACCCATCCACTGACCAGCCTTGGCAAGCGCTGCTTAACCTTCAGGTTATTATTTAGCCCCAAGCTCTTCTTTCAATTACTTTCAGATCTATCACTAGTTAATCTGCCAGATTGATTACACAATCTCCTAGATATATGTGCGTTTTATGTGGAACTGGGGATCGGTGTGAAGGACGCGAGTATATTGATAGTAAATAGACACAATTTATGTAGGCTCATGATCACTTTTATTGGTACTTACAGATTTAATATTACGGATTTATTGAGCTTGAGGGATTGTTGAAATAGGATCGGCTGTCGAGTTACTTTTAAATCGGGTTCAAGTGACAACTTGTTATAACAGATGTTTGTTTAAAAAAAATCAATAAGTAAACCAGCATTTGATTATGTAGGTAATATATTATATATATGTATTATATTATAATATTACCTGCATATTCTGTGCCCTCTAGCAGCTTATCATATGGCAGCGATGAGAAATCCTATCACTAGAATGTCTTTGTGCTTAAAAGCAGTCAGAATGAAAGGAAAGAAAATAATAATGACGTCACAAATGCTATCAAAACGTAAGTATAGGAGAATAGGTTTTGCATAAGTATTATCAGTCTATTACGTTCCCACTGCTGGGACACTGGTCTTCATTCTATGAGAGGGAGTAATATCTAATCCACCACAGGGACCCCCGGTGCAGGTTGATTAATGTCACACATGTCTTCGAGATTATTAGTTCCAGAACATGCCTGTTTCTTCACGTGCTTATCCTGCACTCATCACTCATCACATAGATATTGATACCAATAACGTCAGCAAAGTTGTAATAACTTATTTAATTTGACTCTATTTTCTATCCATTTAGAGAATATAGACGTCCAAAAATGCTGTGTATCAAATAATGTTAACATTGCAATAAAAATCCTGACTCAACAAACGTTTTTCCGTTTCTTCGCCATAATAAGACCCTAAACAGCTACTATAGAGGCTGTAATGCCGAACGTATGTGATTGCGCAGGTGTAATACGAGGGTAGGCAGGAGCTAATACACCACAGCATTGTGCGGACACAAAGCGGCTCGCACCACCAATACACTTTTATATTTTATGATGGTTCAAGTTATAGGCGTTAGCGGAAAAGAGCTTTTTAAATTGTTTGAGTGCCTGATCAACCTTACATTTTTATTCCATCTCTTTCTATAAGCAGACGCCAAAATATTCAACAAAAGATATGAAACCACATCATTAATTAAAAACAATGTGTATGACAATGTAATACTGTAAAATTATTTCCAATCACCAATTTGAATAACAGGTAAAACAGGAATAAGAATAAAACACAGGTGGTATTTTAAGAAAATATGTTTTTATTATGCCTATTCTTCATTTTCCAAAATATAATTCAACTCTACCATTTCACCCGCATGTCGCTTGTATCTTACGCCCCATCACAGCACGGATAATGGTCGAGTTGTCTCGAATCCCAAAGTCAATTCCCGGCATATTGTCCCGGGTCCCGGCAGAAAAGGCCGATCCGATCCCCCGGGATAGCCGCTAAATGTACTTTTAGACAATTTTATTCGAAAATGTCTTCAAGTGGCTTTATTTAACTTTGTGATATAGTTGGGAAGAGCAGACGCGTTAGTTGGATTGTAGGCAGGTAATGATTTTATTTTGATTTATTTCGCAGACATAAATTATTTTTATAGAGTGTATTAAATAAAGATCTCTTTTAAAAAATAAGCTAGATGATACTTCTAAAAACGAAATGGTTTTAAAATTTAAGCAACATAGGAAAGATTTAAAAAATAAAATACATTTAAAAAATACAATAACAGATTTGCAAGTATTACTTCCTTCATAACGATGATTACGATGACCCCCTATAAACGTGCTGGTGATTCAATTATAGAACCTTTAAAATCTTTATAAAAGCAATCGTAAAAGTTGCATTAAATTCCGTTTAGTTGTTTTTAAGTATCAACGTCTTTTAGAAAAAACTGAAAACCAGACTTCATTCCCAAATATTTTTGCACATTTCGTTTACAAATAATTATTCGCTGATGAAAGTACTCAACCATAACTATTCCCCGTCTGCACATAAGAAAAAAAACCACTGCATTGTCATCACAGACTGAACTTTCCACAAATTTAACTTTCATCCACTTTCAGTGAGCATTCGAAATAAAGCGCGCATATTCAACGGGAGATGCAATTTAAAGTACTGCACAATTCCTTTCAACTATTCTTCAACTCCCATCACGGGATATAACAATCGTATCTGGTATAAGCACATCCATTGCTGGTACCCCATCTAAAGCTCTCCTCGAAATTCATTACGAGCGAGCAATAGATACTGTTCCACTGTCTGCAGTCGAGTTATGAGTTAAATGAGCAGAAGTGCCAGTTTCACGGAACGTAGGTATAAAACGAAGGAGCCACAGAATAAACTTGAAGTTAAATCGCCCTAAGAATAAGTAGGCAAAGAATAAAATTAAGTTTCAGTCGTGAATAAAATTGTTAGTTTAAGTTGGACGGTATTAACTTGAAGAATAACTGGGCTTATACGTTCTTCTTATTATTGCGGTACGTTGGAGTCTAGACCGTTTTCTTCGGAAAAGGTTCAAGAATATTATAAGTGCACTGTATTCTTCTTAATGGGAATGCAAGTTGGCGTAAATCGAATGAATGTCTACAATCTAACTTCTTACGTTTTCAACTGAGACTACCGAGATATATTATAATGTATAGAACGTGAACTGATTAAATGAGTTTCCTCCTCTTTGCATCGTTTCGCCTGTGCTGGGGTTCGCAAGCGCGACATCATCACTTATTCCTTTAATGTCAGCAACATCCACGGCTCAGAGCGACGTGCAGATTTGGTTCGACCAACGTCGATAACTAAAATATCATTGTACTACTGATCATGAGGTACTAGGTTGGATTTCCAGATTGGGCAAAGTGTTATTGGGTTTTTCCCACAGGAATACTCAACAGCAGCATGAATTCTGCATTGGTGCCCGGTTGACGATAATAAGCTTGCCGCTTACTACATCGGACACACACGACATCATAATTTATTATCATACTGAATTTCTCCTAGAGGAACCACAGCAATAGGCACAAATATCAATTCCTCCCCGTATTCCATATATCCACTACAATGCGCCTTTAACAAAGAGCTATGAAAGGGGCGCGTCTCGCTTGATTTGGACCGAGGCGCGGAGAATTGCGCCTTTCTTCTGCTATGCAGATAATAATCAGTATTGAAGGCTTTTCAATTTCAACTGCCTTTATAAAGTTCTTCCGATATTTGCGCGAGACTGTTTTTAATTGTTGATGTTCTTGATACTTATTTTGTTTATGTTCAGCAGTTGCATGGGTCTTGGTAGGCACCAATATAATTAAAAACTTTTTGTTAAAAACTACATTTAGTTAGTGGAGGGGCGCGTAATTTTATTAAAATTATATTTTGTAAGGCTTGTAAATGAGGAAACCCCTTTAAAGTTGATGATAAATATTTGTTACGAAATATACTCGTAACTGATTAAAATAAAAAATATCGTTTTCCAGCATAATAAATTATCACTTATACAATGTCATTATTCTATGATTTGGTATAATCCGATCGTAGATCAAATTTTGATCTATATCGCAGAAAACGTAAGAAAACTCAAATTTCGCGTGTTAAATTGTTCCAATTTCTTCTGGGAAAGTTTTATTACTCTGTAGATGATTTTTTTATCGACTGTAATATTTAAATGTTTTATGTCCACTTGACGTTAATTTATTGTTGTTGATTGTCTTGTGTCTATTCATGCATGCCTAGTAGTAATATTATAATCTATGTTTAATCTGAAATAGAATTAGAATTTTGGACTCACATTTTTCAATAAGTTATTTTAATCATTTGTATGCCTAAATGGCTGATCATGGACGGAATGGTTATTATTATAGTATGTAATTATGTAATGAACACCTGCATGTGACCCATGTATCACAAATAAACGATTTGATTTGATTTAAAAACTTAAACAATAACACTAAGGTCGCAGCCCACTGGCGCAACCGTGATATATCACTGCCGTCAATTCGTCGCTCGCAATCCTGGGTGAAATATCGCGCAATGTTCGCGAACGTTCCGGGTTATATTTCGTGCATTAACATGGACTGCCCGTGTGTGTGATGGATGTGCGCTGCGCTGATTGCGTGAGAAAAGGTTTCCGCTGAGGGTATAATTTTCAAAAATTGTGTTTGTTAGTCTTGTCAACAGTTAGTATTATGCAAATCCCTTCAAATGCGCAACTGGAGGACTTTTTGGAATATTAATCGTTGGTTTTTGACACAACAGACATGCTGTAGAATCAAGGAACCTCGACAACATCCTAAATCCTACAACACCTATCCAGCCCGTCCATCCCTCCTATCCTATCCGTCCAGTTTACAGTGCCGAGGCAAGCAACGCATTTGCAATTGTTTGTACGACTGTTTGTACGCTTGGCCAGCAAGTAGTACATTCGTGGCCTACCATTCGAAGCAGTTCGAAACACATATCTAACAACATCATGCACCTTTAGAAAACTGCACCAATTTATACAACCGGCAAAACAGGATTTCTCAGCAAATAAAAATGTTGAAGCTAAAACTATTACACTTCTATAAGTTCACACCTTTAGTAGATTCCCTTACCAGTTGTAAGTCGTGATGAATAGAATAATCCCGGTGGCACTGAATGCGGTAAAAATTCATTAGGCTTAAGTGGATGGCAGTTGTCTGTTGCCACAATCGAGGAGTGGGAGAAAATGGTGTAAAAATAGAAAAGGTGGGGAATACTGGGACTCATTTGTACGATAAGGTTGGGAATGGGGATATCAGTTCAAATGGAGATTTTCAATTACTTTAGTCGTGTCTAGTCAAGAGCTGTCGCGACTACTGCTTCTTACTGGTAGTATGAAAACTTTATAGTAATTTAATGGTGTGTATTTATTAAACACAGACTAATAATATTTACATTATTTACACACTAACTCTATAAAAAGAAATAAAAATATTTTACAAATATCAAAAAAAAACAAAAAAAGGTTACAGGGCGTCGAAAAATTCGTCCACATCTCTGTCAACAGGAAAAGTGCCCAGAAGGCTAAGTAATTTAATTAGATATGTATTCGTTATAAACACTCTGACTTACTAATAAAAACTGACTTACTAATAAAAAAAGAATCAACTAAATAGATCAGATAGAAACGAATAGAAGAGTTTCAAAAACAAAAAAAGACGACAAAAAAAGTTATTTTTACTGAGAGTCACTGAAAGTAAGTTTAGACGTCTAGTAACAACAATATTATCGATAAAATATTACAATAAGCCCTTGCAAACATAAAATCACAGTTCCAATCGAATCCATTTTCAATTTTTTCCAATAAAATAGAATTTCAGTTCAATAATCTCTTGTCACGTCAAACGTGTGGGTTTTGTTGAGGATTGAATCAATTTCGTTCGTGTCAAATGCTAAATAGATGTGTTGGAACGTAATCTGTTACTGGCGCTCAATTGTGACGTACAGGAGATTTGGTAGACTCTTACCACAAGCTTTACCTTTTTGGAAAGTATTCAATTCTGAGGTTCTATTCTAAAATTAAATTATAACAGCCACACAGGGTGATCTCAAGGTTAAACAACGCTTGCCAAGGTTGGTCCGTGGGTAGGGGACCATCCATTATATACTAAAACGCCTCTGTGATCTATAAAGTATGTAAGGTGGTCCTGAATGACATTTTCATTGATCTTTAACAGTAGTCAAATCCCCGCTAAAGAATACCGTATATATTATTCAGTACGCTCCACGTAAAATACTGGGACTGTAAATAATGAGACAATGGTAAGAAGAGTGTTGCATTTTCTTAATTCTTTGAGGGGTACAAGTATTATTATGACAACAATCATGAGGTCTTGAGTTCGATTCCCGGGTCGGTGTGTTAAGTGTTATTAGGTTTTTCCATCAAGAATTTCTCAGTAGCAGCCACGGAGTCTGGATTTGTGCCTGGTTGATAGCAATAGGCTCGCCCCCTTTTAAATGGGACTTAAACATAACTGGTGAAATGTGGGTGTACTATTAGGTACACCTCTGCCTAACCCTTCAGTACAGTGATTACAGGCGTAATGTTATGTTATACTGGTACACAGGCCTCTTCTCCGTGGTAAGAAGTGGGCTGTACCTAACTACGGGACTAATAAGGCTTGGTGGATGTCACATAGTGTTCATAGTAGATTGTATGACAAGGGAGCAATAGTACATTGTTCACCGAGAGGAGAAAGTGACCGATTACCGTCGAGGGTGTCGTTTGAAGCCCGAGCTGTAGGCGAGGGCTTTAAAACACCCGAGATCGGGATAGTGCTTTATACTACACCTACGAGGAAAATCTTCATCATCACTATCACTACTTATCATTTTGATAGTTTTATTTTACTTTCTACGAAAACTGAATCCTCAAACAACACACAAATTGGAAATGGCGCCAATGGCGTCTGCAATTTTCACATGTTCTTTTCTCATATTGTTTATCCTGCCGCCGCAGGGTCGCACTGCCAGCCCGACACCATCCAACACACAGCTAGTGGCCAGTGTCATTTTGCGAACTTGGAGATAAAAACTCACTGTAAAAACTTTTTGGCTTTTGATATTTAGGTTACCGGCGCATAGTCTTACCCAAAATTAAAAAAGAAAAACCACGTAAGAAATGGATTTTCATACACTTTTCTCTCCGCTCAGATGCGTTTTCTCCCCGCATATTTGTTCGATATGCAATGACGTACTTTCTACCGTAAATTTGATAAAGTATCAAGGTACTTTCCAAGCAGGTGTAGTATAAAATAATATTTTTACGGGGGGGTGCTATTTTGAATCCAGAGCGTAGCGAAGGATTCCAGAGTAGAATCCCAAGCATAGCGATGGATTCTAAAATATAATCCTGAGCGTATCGAAGGATTCAAAGTACTATCGCCTAAGGGAAAAATATTTTTGCTCTCGAGTCATATACTCTACTTTTCATCTCCTTCTATGAGAAAATAAATAAGAGACACTTTAAGTAATTAATGAATAAGTTTAATTAAAAAAAAATTACATGAATGTAAAAAGGTCAATTACAAACATATTTCTCCCGGGATTTCGTAAGTATTAAGTTTTGTATGACGTTATTAGCTTCTATTTTTATTGTTACAGGAGTTAATGCACTATCACTTTTAGAACTCGGCGTGGAACTCATTTTTTTTGCAAAATATAATAAAGTCCGTACCGATTACAAGAACAGGGAAGTAAATGGCGCGCTCTTGTTTTTTTTTGATACCGCGCCCCTTACAGCCAACACTTACAGCCAGTAACATAAACAATTTGCGTTTGATTTCAATGAACGATTCATGTTCCAAATTCAAATCTCATTACTGTCCGCTAAAAAGTCTAGTGGGGAAAAGAGCTACTTTCCTCCCGCTTAATAGAGGAACAAAACTACACTTTTTGAATGGGTTCCTTCTATCTGACAGAATCTTGATGCTCTGAAATTTATTTGGCATAACACACTTGGCATACTATGAAGATGGCAGAATTTCATTTGGAATAATTTTATTTGGCATTATTGCCATTTCTATAAAATAGCATTTTTAACCATAAATTAGAATTAAAATATTGTCTTAAAAACACAATATTATGTTGCGCTAAAAAAGTTAGTGACAGAAACGAATCGCTCGTAATTTAAATCCGCGTAGGCGCGGAGGGGTGAGGCGGCCCGCGAGCTGAGGAGCAGGTAGTTTTAAGCAAGCAAGCCGAAGCTGCGGTGGTGAGCGTAAAACAAATCTGCGACGATAAGTTCGTGTGGGACCGCCGGAGCCCCAGCGCCGGAGCCGTGACAGAAACCATGCCTGCTGCATGTTGCATGCTTGCTTGCATGCTGCATGTATGCCAAAAGATGATTCTGACTGTAAAGTTTCTGAAATATGATAGTTCTGCCTTTTAATGACTATCGATTTGAAATTTATGCCAAAAGATGATTCTGACTTACAAAATAATGAGGTTTGAATGTGTAATAAATGAGTGTCTGCCAAATGATTTTCTGCGAAATGAAGTTTATGCTATCCGCTGTTATCCAAAATAATATTATGACATAAAAAGTTCTGCTATAAAGGGTAGACCCTTTTCGAATAGAAGGGATGAAAAAATAATATTTTTTAACACACTTTCTCGAAAACTGGTTCATTTCGCACTACGATTAGGTTCAATATGCAATGTATTTCACACCCGTGCGTTTTTTTTTTCATTTTCCAACACCATAACCAGGAATAAAAATTGCCACAGATAACTATACCTATACTTCTATAGTCGGCGGTGATTGTTATTTTTTTATTATAGCAAAGAGTTGGCGTCTTCGGCGTTAATATTTTTTGAATATTTAAATAATGTTTTTACATACTATATCATCAAAAACAATGAGTATAAGTTTATAAATACATTAACATTTATTTGTGTTCTAAACTCAAAAATATTTGAATTTTTCATATTAGGCTGATCAGCGGCTTATACCTTTGCTTCTCTTTCAAACTGGCAAAAGCAAAGTGCGGAAAAAAAAGAAAATTTAAATCGTAGTTTATTAATAATTCATGACGAAAATATTTTTAATTTTTTTTTTTTTTCTTCAAAAGTGTATTGAAAAACGTCGTTTGATACACGTGGACATTTGTTATTGCAGTTCTCTCCACTTGTATCAAAATTTACTATTATCCGCTAGCGTTTTCAAAGCCGCCTGAATTAATCTCACAAAGTAAAATGCCTTCACGGCAAACAACACGTGTTAACTGTGCAAACACACAATCACTAATCACACTGAAAATATTCATAATTCAACAAAAAACCCATGATTCTGCCCACACAACTGGAATTACTGTCATAATGAATGAGTAATGAGCTCCATATCTATTTGGGTCCCATTTTGTACCCAAGAGAGTTAATGGCTTGTCAAATAAAGTTATTAAACTAACTTTTAGGATGGTGAGGGATTATAATCAGTTATAATGGCCAGCTAATTGAGAATATTTTAATGTTTTACTTGTAAAAATATCTTTGATGTAAATTAATATAAGTATTAGTGTAAGTGTTAGTGTGTGTTTTTGTGTATAAGTATTAGTGTTTTAAAGAGTATTCTATTCTATTCTATCAGAACTTAAAGTCATTGTCTACCTAGCCTTTTCCCAACTATGTTAAGGTCGGCTTTTAGTCTAACCAGATGCAGCTTAATACCACTATTTTTACATGGATCGACTGCCTATTCTGAGCTCCTCAACCCAGTTAGTACTGGGTAATACAATACTACTTGGTAAAAAGCCCAAGAAGTCTGACAACCAGTGTCAGACAAAGCATGTCACACATGTCAAGCACAGTATCAGAACTTTAAGTAATGACCGACTGACTGACCAATGCCGAACAAAAGCGTCTTTGAATAACGATATTAGAAAACCGGTCTAACTATATTTAATATTTTCAGGTAACAAAGACCCATAGATAAATACCTTAACCTAAGTATACATACATACATACGTTTTATTACAATTGTATTAGTAAATATAACTTAAAACTATGTTAGTATCACTAAATTGCGCTAAGTCTTTATGCGTTCTGGTGGCACTTGTCCGCGAAAGCGGCGAAATACCACATCCTGTGGCCAAAAACTTTCTTCCACCACCTGACGCAGGTAGCATGTTGGTACGCGCACCACAAACGCCTTAAAGTTGACGTTGCGATGCGACTCCAGCAACTGCACTCTCGGAGAGTAATTCAGCCTTTGGCGCACGTACTTCACGATGTCTTCCACGTCAGTGGTGTAATGGAGACGCGAAATATATAATATATTTATATATAAATATATATATATAAATACACCGGAGTATTCGGCTTCGCAGCACGCAGTTTCATGTTAGGCTCTATAGGAGCCTTGCCGCAGCTGTTCTTACAGCTACTCTGACGGCGCTTCCTCCTTTGCACCGTCATAAAGCCGTCATCAGCCCGTTCCGTGTCCTTTGAAGACATAGGCTTTGCGGGGGGAGTAGGGGGTGTGACCACCGGGTTCGATGGTCGCATCGGTTGGGCAGCGCTGCGGGGAGGAGCTACTGTGGCGGGGGCAGGGCAGCGAGTCACACTTGTAGCGCTCATCGCTGGCTCAGCAATCGGCGTCGGCGACAAAACTGCTGACGCAAAACTCGTGACCGACGTATCGAGGCAGCCGACACCTCGGCGCGTATTTACGTTACTTACACGCACCGCCGGTGACCCAATTAACGCCACTGAGTTGCGCAACTCATCGAGTTCTGAGCGCAGATCCGCAACGGTGTTCTGGGATGTCTCCAACTTCCTCTGTACATCAGTCAGACTTGCCTTCAAATAAACAGTGTCCTTCAACAGGCTCGTAACGTCGACGTTGTCGAATGTGACTGGGGGTAACTTGTTCCGTTCCCTCGCCACAAACGTCGGCACGTCGTCTGGATCGGTAGCCTTCAGAAGCGTGATGATGTCTTGCACACTTTTCTTCGTCACGTCGCGCCGACGAGACACCATCTGGTCGACTTTATTAAGTGACCGGAACAGCAGCAGCTTTGCAGCAGCAATATCCTCCTCGCTGAAGTTCGTTACACAGATTTGGATGGCGGACACCTCGTCCATCACGTCCAGCGTCTGCTGCAGGAACGCCAGCAGTTCATTTGGCACAAGTTTATCACTCATGGCAGTACAATTACGAGCGTCGGCTTGCGCCGCGCTGTACGATATTAATAATAATATGCACCGTGTTGCAACGTCTGCCTCAGAGTGCAGCTACGGACGGACTCGGTATTTAGTTACGAAAGTAGAGTAAAGAGGACGTCGTCGTATCGTTATGTCTTTAAATTCTTTGAAAGATGTATAAATATTCCGATTGATGTAGTACAAATTAATTATCTATTAATTATAGTTAAGAATAGTAGTAATCTTAATATATCTATTAAGAATAGTTTTTAATTCAACTAATGAAATTTTTATTTATTTATGTACACACTAAATACAGAAAAGAAGAAAGAAACAAAATAAAAAATAATTATTATAATTGAAATTCTTTCAATTACAATAGATATAAACTCAAACTCAAACTCAAAGCATTTATTTCAATTAGACCATTATGGCACTTTTGAAAGACAAAAATACAAAAAAAAAAACAAAACAAAGCTACAGTCCCAGACACAAGACATAATAACTTGAGAAAGTACTGTAGTTGCCCATTCCCTAGCGTAGATCTCTATGGAGAAGAACGGGCAAGAAACTCCATGGACACTCTTTTAAATCAAAATATTGTTACAAAATCTTGGTTACATCATTCATGTTGAGATTATAGATATATGTGAGAACGATGTAGGAAGACGTGCACATTATGAGCGTCCAGAGTAAAACATTAAATCAACAAATTAAAAATAAAGTAATTAAAATGAGCCGTGGCAGCTAAGAGATGACCAGTCCCAACTGACAGCGCCCGATCACGAACAAGACGCGTGTATCGGCGCCATTCAACTCAACCATATTGAAGGGAACTAAATAGTTCCCTTATCCATGGAGTTTCGGCGCCATTCAACTCAACCATATTGAAGGGAACTAAATAGTTCCCTTCAATATGGTTGAGTTGAATGGCGCCGATACACGCGTCTTGTTCGTGATCGGGCGCTGTCAGTTGGGACTGGTCATCTCTTAGCTGCCACGGCTCATTTTAATTACTTTATTTTTAATTTGTTGATTTGTGCGCTGATGGTGGCGGGTGTGTCGGGTCAAATGACCCGACACACCCGCCACCATCAGCGAGACATTTGAGTGAGCATGACTTTCTCTCAGCCACCAAGGCATATTCAAGTCAATGAAAGATAACTAAATGCAAATGGTAGCTTAACAATACATGGTCCTCACATGTGCTATGCAATTATACAATACTAGGAGATGGAATCTATACAAAGCAAAGATACTTTTACAATCTTCTGCAGCTAGCACAATAATTTGCCCAATTAGTTTTCCCCTATGGTTGTGGAGCAGGACCAGCATTGAGCCAAGCATTTTTATCATCAATGTAATCCACCAACTTATAATATGCTTGCCTACATAGTGTGCGTTTTATACAAGATTTAAATTTCGTCTCATTCAGTTGTAGAATGTGGGGAGGTATTTTATTGTAACATTTTAAACAGTACCCCATGAAAGATGAATCTACTTTAGCAAGCCTGAAACCTGGCTGAACTAGTTGGTCCCTATTTCTAGTAGTATAGTGGTGTCTGTCACCTCTTTTACTGAATAAATGCAGATTTTTCCTAACGTACATGACATTTTCATAGATGTATTGACAAGGTACTGTCATGATATTAATTTCCTTAAACAGTTCTCTTAGAGAATCGCGTCTACGTAATTCATAAATGGCTCTGATAGCCCTTTTCTGCAGAATAAATATAGACTCGACGTCTGCAGCGCGTTCCCACAGTAAAATACCGTATGACATAATACTATGAAAATAACTAAAATAGACTAGCCTCGCCGTATCAACATCAGTAAATTGACGGATTTTCCTAACAGCATACGCTGCTGAGCTCAGCCGTCCTGCAAGAGATGTTAAATGAGGACCCCATTGTAGCCTTGAGTCGAGCGTGATTCCCAAGAAAACCGTTTTATCGACAAATTCTAGTTTCTCTTGATTCAATACTACGTCACAATCACGACTTTTGACATTTGGTAAAGCAAATCTAATGCACTTTGTTTTTTTCCCATTTAGAACTAAATTATTAGCGGTAAACCAATTATGAACCTGCAGTAGGGCGTTATTTACGTCGTCCAGATTTGTGGCACGTCTGTTTATCCTAAATATTAAAGAAGTATCGTCTGCAAACAACACCAATTGCGGGTAGTTGTCAAATAAATTGGGTAGGTCATTTATGTACACTAAAAAGAGGAAGGGACCCAATATCGAACCTTGTGGTACACCCATTTTTACTTTTAAACCCATTGAATTTACGCCATTTACTTGTACATGCTGCTGTCTATCATTCAAATACGATTTTACTAAACTGAGCGCAAGTTTACCTAAACCGTAATGCTCAAGTTTCAAGATCAGGGTTTCGTGATTTACGCAATCAAATGCCTTTGAAAGGTCACAGAAGATTCCTATGGCATCTTGTGCCTCTTCCCACGCAGTAAATATGTGTTTTAATAAAGTGACACCGGCGTCAGTCGTACAACGTCCTTTGGTGAAACCGTACTGTTGCTCGTGTAAGATTTTATTGGTGTAAAATGGTAAAGCATTTGATTGAGCATTATCTTTTCAAACACCTTGCTGAAAACCGGCAACACGGATACGGGCCTATAGTTATTGGTAGCTTTACTGTCCCCGGATTTAAATTTAAATCTATGATTTGCTTGACTAAATAAAGAACTATAACAATATTTTACACCCAATTTGTGTACTTCGCCACAATATGCAACAGATGGGACTCGAACCTACAAAAACCCCAACGATATCACCATTTATCTGTCAAGTCCCATTAAACATATTAAATACGTCCTGATCCATTAATACCAGCCCCTTCTTGCATTTATTACTAGGGTTCATCCCAGAATATAATTATCTGCACAGAATTTCAGCAAGCACGTTGGATATTTAAAAGCTATATAGATATTTGTGTAAATATTTTGAAGAGGCCGGGGACTCATTCCGTCCATTATGAATTCCAAATAGGCTCTTACATAAATTATGAATATTTCTGTAGAAACCATTATCGAAGGGAGGTCAATTTTGAAGGTTTGTGTGCCAAAAAGCCTATCTCTTACTCTCATAGAATTTTATATTTTGTTTAATGTACCTTTGGTATATTATTTTTAAATGTTGCTTTTCTTTGTGGAATGAGGAAAACAAAAAATATACCGAGATTCGTGAGCCGACTGTGAAATTGCACTCAAATTATTAAGATGTTTTCTTCATAAAACCAGTTCATACGAACAATACAAATAAAACGTCGTTGTCAGACCAATATTAGTACTTTTCAAGTGTATACGAGGCATAATAATGACTTCAATAACGTTTGCATGGACATTTCTTCAAAAATTTAAATTAATTGTTAGTACTACGACCACAGCAAAAAAGGATTTCCTTTCCAAGCTTCATATTGCCCTGCCACTTCCCATTTTGGTTTGAAAATATATTTATATTATTTTAAATCGAGTTATATGAAAGTCAAGCTTAGAAAAGATAGCAAATCTTTTGTCAGGGTTCACATGCCATAACGTTACAATCTGGAGTAAAATCTATAAGAGCGGCATTGACCGTTTGTCAGCTAGGATTAAATGCATTCGCAGGAACTATCCCAGAATGCCCAGTGAGCACGCGTTTGTCATGGAGGTGGGAAATGTGCGTTCTTTATGGACGAGGCTAATGTTTAATGCTAGACATATGCAAAAAAACAGAGACTAGGTAACAAAACTGGCGGCCATGTGTCACTATGAAAGGGAATGGGCCAGTCTACCACGCGGGCTCTGTGTGGGTCGGTTAGTGTTTCCCTCACCGTTGTAAGAGCACCCGGAGCATCAATATTATTCACATTATTTACATAATCACTACAAAACAAGAAATAAATATCACGGTGTTTGGTCTCATGCTCGCACTTTTGATAAAATGCCACATCAAACCATTTCCCTCATGACCATTCGTGTTTCTCGTGGCGCCATCTTGCGTTCAGTCGGGCACAATTTATTCTTCCCGGGCAGCTACTATAAGTAGGATTTCCTCGCTATGAGATCTACGATTATATAATCGGTTTTACTTTAGAAGAGGTTTTGAACAAATGCTACTGTTGGAAAATCGTTTGAACGTAAAATTCAGTTTTCATTGTGTTGATAACATGTTATACTTAGAAGGGAAATAAAACTGTCGCCAGAACTTTTAAATTGTAAAACTACTTTTGTAAAAAAGGGAAAATAGAATGGGACCTCAAATGAATACAATTTAGACTTGAGATCTGAGCCCTTATCACGTAGTCAGCGTCTTTTTAAAAAGGAAACAAACAACACAAAAATTGCTTTCCTCAGCAAATCTAGAAACCCTCGGGCAAGCGGGGCCAGCAACCTTCTTCCTTTTCATTATCAATTACTGAGCCTAAGGGAGGTCGCACGAGCTCCTGAGGGAGGGCTAAACAAACCAGTTTGGCCAAGAGTGCCGCTAAATTACTGAGGAGTGACCCTTCAGTATATTACATGCAAAGGGAGGTACGATTGAATATTTTCTTTTTTTATTAACGGATGGGATTTTATGGAGCTTTGCCCTGTAGGCTTTGCTGAGATATGGGAATGTGTCGTGCCATGTTTTGTAATAAATGTTTCCATGAATTTGCATTTTGTTTAAGATCCAAATTGAATTCAGTAATCCAATTTGGATTAGGCGACTGGACTCGATTTCTTATTAAGCCTTTAGATATTGCAAAGGACGTGTAACGTAAATTCGTTCTGAGATACCTTATACATGATTAAATTCAACCGATACTTTTTTCCAGAAATTGCCGTATTATATTATAATTATATTTGGTATGACCTGGTGAAGGTTGCGGGAATTCGCTGGACACTCGGGGGAGGCCTATGTCCAGCAGTGGACGTCTTTCGGCTGAAATGATGATGATGATGATGATATAAACAGTTTAATG
The DNA here is from genome assembly GCA_941918905.2 of Xestia sexstrigata. Classification (NCBI taxonomy): domain Eukaryota; kingdom Metazoa; phylum Arthropoda; class Insecta; order Lepidoptera; family Noctuidae; genus Xestia; species Xestia sexstrigata. The sequence continues at coordinate 1,211,301 of OW799213.2, read as the reverse complement.
TCAGATAGACAATCAAAAATCAATGAGAGATTTTCTTTTTAGCTCTTCCCTAGTCGCTGGATAGATGGCGCTGAACTTAGTACGTTAATGCAAGGAACAGAACTTACAAAAAACTGATTTCAACAAAGCCCGAGAAAACTAGGTCATATTCGGAAAGTTAAGCAAACGAAAGTGTCAGTCAACGAGCGTATGTGACGTGACGCAATGTTTTTTTTCCTAAGCGTTTTGGCTTTGGCACCAACTATCGTAGTCAGTTCAACGCCATCTATAGAGTTCTTGGAAACTAAGTTTTTTTTTTAATACCTCAAAAAGAAAACCTCTCATTGAACTATAACACGGCTGCACACACTCTTATTACTTCCATGCAATTCCGTCTTCAGTAGAAGTCAATCTCGTCCCGTCTTTACTATGTGCAATTAAAAATACGTACGTATTACGCACGCCAATGAAATTAATGTTTTCAATAAAAGTCAGTTTTAGGTCTAGTCGATGTTTCGTTGCTTCCTAGCGCATAAAACTAGCCAGCACACCCAGATGGCTGCAAACTTCTTAACTAGAAATGAAAATCAAAAGAACAAACCCAAGATTATGCTGAAAAGATGAGAAAGTTAGCGTAGTGTTGTGCCCTGACCCGTCCTGGACAAATTCCCGGAAGCGGGCCGTGCTCCGTGTCCCGGGACCGGAAATTTAGTTACTCTTATAAATATTGTACGTCTTTCGCTTTACGCTAGTTGGTATGGCAGAACTTGATTTGTCCTCAGAATTATGGAGACGAAGATTCCCTATGTCATGGGTTTCTGTAGATGACCTGTTCTTTTTTTTTTTGAAGTCTGTGCATTTTGGTTAAGGACTATTTTTGCTTGAATGATGTTCCCTTATTTTGATTTCAATCATCAATCACATCTGCCAGGTTTGGTGACTACGGAAACAAAGCCGTTTTAACGACAGTCATGTGGCCAAGACTTGACAAAACTCGTGAGATTCTCATAGCTCTTCGGACATAATGGTGCCTGTCTAATATCTTTTTAAGTAACACTTAGATACCTAAGCCATATATCAATCAAAAGGATTCATACAAAATATTTTTTTTCGAAATGTGTTCAATGGACGTGTAGGTATCGTTCTTTAAACATGTTTACCTTATGTATCTGTTACTGTTAAAACCAAGGTAAATCCAAAGACTTTCCAGTAAAACCTCAGATTTACTTACTCTTGATGGTAAAAGCCCTAACTATTCTGCGATCATCATCGTTTATTTCGGACTATTATCACCATACACTCGATTAATCGAAAGCGGTAATCGAAGCGAATGACTGTGAGCGATTACACATCTTGAAGACTTAAAACTACGCATCCAACTAGGATGTAGCGCTCGCCGGCCGCACCAACATTGACGTGCAAGACTACCCGTTTCTCTTGGATCACTTTATAGGAATATACTCGAAGAGACAAGCCAATACCTTCTCAATATATTTATTGCATTTATTTGGTAAAAGTCATGAAACACGGCCCTTGCTATTCGTTTTATTATTCAGAATACCTGAATATTCTGAGTATTTTCCCCGCAATAAACTTTGCCGTAGATATTGAGATTATTAAGGTAAAAAATACCTAAAAATATTGTAAAGCGCCCACAATTCAGCAACTTTACAGCAGGGTCGCGTTTTTTTTCTGTAATTCCGTAACTATAAGCAAGGCACGTTATACTCGTATTCTTTTTTAAAATTATATTTTTTATGATAACAAGATTTTGGCCGCGTCGCCCGCATAAATACAAATAGGTACTACGCAATGCGAAATATTTTTGTATAAATATGCAAACTAGTGCGAAATTAAGCGTTACGTAGAAAACGAGATTTGAATAAAAAACCTTAAAAATATACAAAATATTATTTTTATAGCGGGTGCTTACTTTTGTAAGTTTATACTCGTTACGTGTAAAGGCTGAATATAAAACTGTTGCATAAGTCTAAGATTTGGAGTCATACATATGTTAGGTAATGCGTTGTTATTCGTTCAGCTTTTGATATACTTCCATACAAATTTGTATACCCAATAAGCGCCACAACCCCTTTAAGTTAGGAATTTCCTAAAACCCTTTCTTGGGTCCTCCTTGCTTCCATTGCTTACTAAAATAAATGAGCTTAAGCACCCCGCACCCGTAATTGTATCAGCTCGGCATCGTCGAAGCGACGCGTATGTTTGTTGCATCGGCGACGCTGATCGTGCAGTGCTTATACCTGTACATCATCATCAGCCTACAGCTGCAGTGGGCACTGCTGGGCCTCTTAAATCGCACGCCACTTAGATCGTATCTTGACAACTCTCATCCAGTAGCTATCAGCCACCCTGCGGCGACCTCCACTCAAGAATACGTGTTCGTTTACCTTTAATCGCTTATATGAGAAAGTTCCCACAAGCCCACACTTTCCATAACCCAACACATCTATTTACACCCCTTCACCCCGTTAACCCGCTCATGTATTCAACCAGTAAATAGCATTACTCGCCTGAACCGGGCAATTAGCGTATAAAAATAACGTTAACAAAGCACATCTGATCTGTTATGCAGATTGCGCTCTGCATTTTTGAGGCGGGCGGGGACGTTTTACGGGGGTCGTGAACAACTGTGTGGCTGTTCACGAGAAATAGTTGGGGTTTTTACGATTTTTTTTTACAGTTGCTGGGGTTGAATGTCGTGATGTTGGGTAAGAGGAGTTGTAGGTTTTTAATGTCTTAAATGTTTTTATTACCATAGTAAAGACTTGAAAAATTATTATCATTACCCTTATCAATAGTTTCTGTTTTAATTAAAAGTAGTAAATGAATGTTCTGAATGAGGTTGGGTAAAACGAGTTGTGGGTTTTAATGAGTAAAACGTTTTATTAAAAAGTTAGGTACATTTTACGAGTTGAGAAATTGTCATTAAGATTATATCAATAGTCTTTATTGGCATACTTTATATTCTAGTTGAAGGCCCTGAAAGTCAAAACTTTCAACGGCTCTTTAAACCTAACTTTGTCTACTTAACATAATTCCAGCAGGACTTTAAGTTCTTTAGTTCAACCGCTCTATTTGAAACAAATTCATTTCAATTTCCCTTTTAATCTTCATAATATTGATGAAATTCTACGTTGGTAAGACCTTGGTATTGGCACTGAATTAGTAGAAGTTTCAAAATAAAATCACGAACATAATTAATCATAATTTAAAAAAGTACAGTTTGCCCTCACTGCAGTACCACCGCCATAATGTATAGCGTAAAGCGTTATCACTACGCGTAGCACAAAGACAGATTAGCATAGCCAACGTGCGGAAAAACGGTGCTTGTAACCAAGCCGGAGGGGTTGTTCCTAGAAGTAGGGGCTGGAGGGGTGTGTGTAAACGACGATACACCGAGTTTAAAACAACTTTGTCCCACGGTTTTGGTCTGCGAAGATCTTTTGGGGACGACTAAAGATCGGGTGCGGTGTAGATTTTATGGTTTAGTTTTTCAAGTTACAAGTACCCAATTCACACCAACATTAATTTCAGTTACAAACAAGCGTCAAAATAACATTAAAATAAATACAAAATTGTCCGTCACGCCAGTTAATTAGTCCATGCAAACAAACTATGAACTCAATTAACTGTTGTAATTAATATGAATTTTATTCACGTTGGGCGCGAAGGAAAAATTCCGAGACGCACGAAATAATGAAGAGAAAATATGGGCCGTAATGAGTTTAGAGTACTCCTGTTTTTAGAAGGAGGACGAATTTTAATTTTAAGTTTTACCTGGACTAGAAACATAAATATTTTCTGGCTAAGCAAGCTACAGCAGAGAATTCATTTGGAATAGATTTTTAAAGCTCATGTAGATTTAAGCCTGTAGTAGACCACAGATTTAATTTTATAATTCTACTGGTATCGGCTACTTCAAGAGTTCTTCGAGATGTAACTTGCCTAGTATTTTTATAAACTAAAGACTAAAGTAAAAACTATCAACTAAGTACAGACATAAATCCATATTTAGTTACTTATCAATACTAACTTTCTTCTCAAAGAACTCTTAACTGTACACAAAAAGTATATATTTCAAATTGCAAGCCAAAATGAACCCAACAAAAACTTCTCAAGAAATCCAATTGAATCTATCAATCAATAAAGCCGTATTGTACAACATAATAAAATAAAAGATAAGCTTTTGTAGGAACTAAGAACTTTATCCTCCATTTTTATTACGGCCCAACTTCGAGATCCAACCCGTATTTATTTCATTTATGAAATAACTTTGAGCTGGCAACACTTAAAGTAAATATAAAGTTAGATGGCAACATTTATTCAAATACTTGTGCTTTTTGCAGGCTGTTGAGCTCATTCGTGCAGATAAAACTCAGCTGGTAATTTCATTTATGAATCGAATGAATATAAAATGTCATCATTTTTATTTTAGCGAGCGACTTTACGGCGAATAAAATCTCATAGTCTAATGTAACTCATTCGCTATTCTAAATCTTATTCAACCAAGCTACCAAAAAACGTCGCGATGGGCGAAAACTTAATTATATGACATATTCATATTTATTCCCACTAAACAGGCAACACCTCATACTTTCAGCATATATCCGCAGACCATGTCCTCGTATAAGCGATCTTTTCCTAAAGAGTAATCCCTTATTTGTTCTGAAAACTGGAAGCCGATTCCTGTCGGCACGGTGACGGCGCGTTTGGAGCCGCCGAACAAATTAATGACTGCCTCAATTTATTAATGCGACCTTACATTGGTACACGGATCTGAGGATCGTTGCTGCAAGGCTAACCTTTTAAGATCTACGGTGGCTTTCAGCACCCAAACATTATTCCGGACACTTCGCTCTGCCCACTTAGAATATAAATACAACATGGGTATTCAACAGTATTGCCAAAGCGAATGCAAAGTATTTGACAGTAATGCTAATGACGGCGTGGCCGAGAGTGGCCGTTGCATTAATATTCCGAATTTGTTTAGCCTTCATGATATGAATATTCAGGGACAGGGTCATACCTGTGCGCAGCCTGTATTGCTGGCGGGATGAAAGTTTTAGGGTTTAAACGAGGATGATGTTTTAAGAGTCATTCTTGTGGATTTATCAAAGGTTGTAATTTTAAGGAGTAGGTCGTGAGACTTTTAAGGACTTCCTTAAGCTCAGTACTCATGATAATGAAGATATTTGTTATGCACAGTACCTCAGCAGTGTGCCAATCTAACAATCTAGTACACGTTAATTGCATACTACGATGCTAAGTCGGTTAATTCCAAAAAAACTTTACATTGAATTATGTTCCCCTGCAATGCACAGTCAATGTCATAATCATTTCTTCAACATGTTCGGCCTGTGAAGGCAAGGCGAATCAATATAGCTTCAAGTCAGTTGCACATTGAGTAGAGAATTAAACTAGACTGAAAAATATAAATATCTTTTACTTTTAGTAGCCAAAAATTCAAATCCGTTTTCAAAATCACTTACAATCAAAACGAAAATTCACAATTGCTTTTATAATTATCTCCGTTCTGAATAACATGTTTTCTTAATTAGTACTTAGGAGGCTTACCACCACCTCTTAGAGCGGCTCAATTTAATCTTACTTCAGTTGGAAAAGAAATGTCGTTGGTTTTCTCCAGCTCGTCCCGCCATCTTCTACGAGGTCTACCGCGACGCCTTCTGGCTGTGTCAGGGCTCCAGAAAGTGGCTATTTTGGCCCACAGCTCATTGGGCATGCGGCAGACGTGGCCAGTCCAGTCCCACTTCAGCTTAGCTTCCCACCTTCACCTACTCTCACTAAAATAGTAGTGGTGGCTTGCCACTCTGGTTCATTGTCCTACAATTAAGACTGGACTTATGAAACGCAGGCTTCGGGTCAGTGAACACAAGTACAGTGGGTAGAGTCCTAAGTGCGCTTGCTAAATTGCTGCTGTTTATTTGAAGCAGGCTCCAGCTTAATAAGATTCTGAAATACTTGTTTGTCTTCAGCTGCTTGAATCTTACGGGGTGGGGTGAGTTTTGAATGTGTATTATTGTAAACCGATATTAATAATCTTACAAGATTATGAAAAAAAGTATATTAATATGTGTGTATATTTGTGTTGAAGCGGAAGTATATGTGTGTGTAGGTTTCATTGTGAACCGATAATAGTGAAGCTTTTGTTGTGCAGTTTTAATTTTAAGGGTCCGTGGCTTGAGAAGGAGGTGGCGGAACGTGAGAGGGAGAGAACCTCACAGCGTCCCGGCCGCCGCGGGAGATGCCCCGGGCGTCCACCGTAGGCGCGGGCCTGTGGACGGTGGGCTATGGGCTAGCTCGCCGTCCGTCAGTCTCATGACGACAGGCCATGTCGACGGCGCGTTCGTGTTCCACGCGCGCCTTAAAGAGAGTCAGCAATAGGAAGGGGTCCGCAAGGACCGATGCGGGTTGCGGGACTGTTCGAAAGAGAGATACCGTGATCCCGGAACACAAAGGGCGATGAAGGAGCATGGATGGGTTTTAGTCAGTAAAAGTCTGACACTCCCTCCTGCTCCGCCCAAAGCGGGAGAAGTCATTTGATGATTTCCCATCCGGAAAAAAAAAGGGTCCGTGGCTTAGGCCTCCAGTGGTCGAGGCACCCGTGGGCGACGCCCTCGATTCGATAAATTTAATTCGAAGCAATTTTTTATCAAATGTACCGTCAGGCACAAAAATCATCATCATCTGCCTAGCCTTTTCCCAAATATGTTGGGGTCGGCTTCCAGTCTAACCAGATGCAGCTAAATACCATTATCTTACATGGAGCGACTGCCTATCTGACCTCCACAACCCAGTAAAGATACAATTCATGGAACATACACACATCAAAAGTATCTAGGGATCAACATATATTTTTGCAATAACTTTTCTCCTGATTGATATTAATTAAAATTTTCTTTAAGGATTCATCAAATAAAGTGTTTTCGTTTGTCACAGTAACGATAAACCAAGTCACCTTTGCATTAATAAAGAAATTTGCCATTTTCCTAATAAAGGGATTTTTGACATTTGAACCACTAACATTAAAGTTCGAAAAAAAGACTGAAATAACAGTTTTCTTTAAAATTTTATTGGGTAACTTAAACAATTAATAATCCGTGTTTCTACCGCGAACACTAACAACACAAGAACATCGGTTTGGCATACTCAAAATGAGTTCATCCAAATCACGCTGTGGAATGGCCGCCCATGTTCGTTGCAACAACGAAAAAAGGTCTTCTTGCGACTGGATACCCTCCATATTCGGCAGAGCTCTTCTCTGTAGCATATCCCATGCATGCTCAATCGGGTTCAAGTCTGGCGACTGAGCAGGCCAGGGCAGGACATTGATGTTAGCTGCGGCGAGAGTCTGTCTTACAACTCTTGCGGTGTGCGGTCGTGCATTATCATGCATTAACTGAAATAAGGGACCGATTTGCACTTGTAGAGGAACGATGACGTCTGATACAATCGTCTCAGCATAAATTTGAGCGTTGAGGTTGCCTCTGATCCAAATCAACTCAGTTCTTCCGCCGATCCAAATACCCGCCCATACCATGATGGTTCCACCACTATAAGGATGGACTTCCTGGCAGGATTTTAATCGCTGTTGGCGTCCAGGGGTTCTCCAGTGTCGTATACGTCTTGTATCCGGTCTCATACCAAAACGAGACTCATCAGAAAAGCACACGAAACGCCATTGTTCTTCTGCCCAATTTCTGTGTTCAAGAGCCCATTGATATCGAATCCTACGATTGTGCATTGCTATAGGTGGTACCCGTAGCGGTCTTCGGGAATGAAGGTTCACTTCATGCAAGCGGTTTCTGACTGTTTGGTCGCTAATTAAGTTCCCTGAAGAGTGATGAAGCCTCACGGCTAACATCATGGCGGTTATTGTTGGAGCTCTTCGAGTTAAGATTTGAATGTATCGGTCTTGTCTCCGTGTGGTGCAGCGATACCGTCCTCCATGGCGCTCAGCCACGGTACCAGTGCTTCGGTAACGTGTCCAAAGTCGACTGATAACACTCTGACTTGTATTCAGAGCTAAAGCTACAGTACGTTGCCGGGAACCAGCTTCTATCATTCCCACGGCTCTGAGCATTTCTTCCCTGCTTAAATGACGTCGCCGCTCCATAATAACGTTGGTTTTAATCAGTAGTAGGGAAACAGTAGCACTAATAATGTCTTCAATGCGTTGTATGTTTTTATAGGGAAAATATTGACAGCTTATTTTCATCTTTTACTCGAATTTGATTGAGAGTTCCTGATTCAAATTATGAAATGCACCAAAAAGGATCCATATAAATTTATAAAATCATAAATTTATTACAAAGCCACATCTCAATCTCAAGAAATCCGCATAAAAATGCTTGATCCCTAGACATTTTTGATGTGTGTATTTTGAACACATTAATATTCTCTTTTTTTTTCAGAAATCTACGCTCAATTTCTTTAAATTTCCACTTAGTTTCCAGCTATTTTCTACATTCTAATATTCATAACTTATTTGTAGATAACATTCGCATTTTATTTTTCATCTAAGTTTCATTTTACTCATCAAAAATTCAGTATCACGCAGGTATAGTCACAGACAACAACTAGTCGTATTAATGAAGCTAGCTAACCGGTATTAGATGAAATAACCGGCAGAATTACTGAAATATCTGCCATAGACCAGCCGCCGCAACTATTTCGTCGTGGCGACGGCTCGGATGCTGCTGTGCCCACATTGTCACGGGATTGGCTGAAAATTATCTGATAATAATATTATGTACCTGGGAAGGTCGAGGTGGAGCTACGGTCGAAGGGAAAGGGGATAATTTGTTTTAATTATTAGGAGGTTTAATTTTAGGAAGTTGACGTCTAAAGCTTGTCAGATAGGGCGAAGCTTGGCGAGATTTCATTGGTCCACTAAAAATATTTGTCAGGAGAGGATTTTTTGAGGTTTATTTATGAAAATATAGTAATTGCCTGTGTATAGTATAGTGTCGTGACTGCCTCGTTGGCCACTAGACCACTAAATCGCAAGCGCAGATTCTGAGTTCCTGAGAGGTCCTGAATTCGATTCTCAGGTCAGGCAAAGTGTTTTAGGTTTTTCCATCAGGAATTTTACATGGGACTTAAAAATATAACTGGCGAAGTGTGTGTGTACCAGTATTTTACGTGGAGCGTATGGCATTAGCAAATCACGAATTTCCCTAAAGAAAAACGGCCGCTAAGGCAAAACCTGAATTTCAAACCTGGTTCTTATTTAAACTACCTTGATGATCTTAGCGGTAACGCAGAACCAATTTTCATTTAACAGACCACTAAAGCTTCTCCATCGACCCGAATCGTATAAATATAATTATGAGATGATGTAGAGAAAAATAAATAAGGTAAGTACGATCATCAAATCTTTTAGCAGATTTACCAACTAAATTAAAACGAAGTCTCGACTAACACGACGCATTATGATGCTCTAAACGTTACTTTACCACTCATTGACTATGGGAATTTCAACTCTTTTGGTACATTATAAAGTCTAAATCACATTGCGTAAGTAACCTAAGTGGTTTTTATAGTAAAAGAGCTTTTATTACACCACTATAAACGCTAGAGTCGCGTGCAAGTCGAGTGTAAACGCAAGTAAAGTTTCACTATTATCCACAAAAAGGTAGTCGGAGTACACCGCCAAATACGTGAGCTATAAAACTTTGATGGGGCTATGTTTGTTTTATGCGATGATTTTAATATAATATTAATGGCTAAAGTAAGGGTCATTTGTGCATAGTTTATGTTATGTTGGGCGCTGGTGGCCGGTAAGCCTTCCCTATAGAATTTTAGAAATTCCTGGCCTTGATCCCTTAATTAATATTTACCATAATTATGCTCAAGCTTAATTCCAACCTTGCTATGCTACTTATGAGTGAGTTAAAAATATCAAATACAAAACAAAAAAAAACTTTATTTATTTACTATGGAAGACTTACAGCTAAAATAAACAGATTATAAAATTGCATGTGAGACTGACAGCCAATTAAAAGTCCTCACTTCTAAAAACAGATTGGAAAGATGAACAACACAATACTGCTGCCATAAAAAAAAATAGAATAACGTTCAAGCTTAAACTAAATTCATATTCAATAGGATAAAAACCTTAATAAAAAAAAAACTTAATTAAAAAAGGTAAGGCTCAGGCACTTTCTGGCCCAGGACACACTGTTATAAAGGGATCAAAATCATCATGTTTACACAGGTTATTAAAGTTTCTACTTGCACGCACTATAAATGAATTTTGCCGGTAATTCGTAGAGGTAAATGAAACACGCAACGGCACGTTCCATCGTTTTGACCTTCCGGGAACGTTAAAATAAAATTTGGATAAGATATCGGAGTCATTATTATAATTATTGAATATTTTAAATAATGAAATACAATCAGAAATTGCTCGCCGATTAATTAAGGGTAATATAATTATGATACTTCTTACTGAGGTTGAGGTAATCTTCAGACCGGTAGGGCACTTTCTGATGATAACACAAATACTTGATGAACCCTTTCTGGATGCTCTCTATACGATCAATGTACTTGTGATAACATGGATTCCAGATTTCAGACGCGTATTCCACGTGACTTCTAACAAAAGTACAGTAAAGATTTTTTAAAGTTTGTTGACTGTTAGTTGACTTCAGTCAAGCCAAAACTTTAAAAATTCTTTACTGCACTTGGAGAGCCTCATTATAAAACCTAGTGCTTTAGATGCTTTAGCGACTATGGCATCGACATGATGTTCAAACGTAAGCTTAGAATCGTGATATACCCCCAAATCTCGGATGCAGTTCCTGTTAAGGTAGTAAATGATCACCAAAGCTATACGATGAAGGTATGATTGAGCGCTTTCGAGAATATGTTAGAACCGAACATTTAGCAGGGTTGAGATCAAGCTTACTCCCACGACAATAAGCCTCCAGATGACGTTAATCATCTTGAAGTGCAATCACGTCCGCATGCGTTTGGCATACATTTTCATATCGTCAGCAAAACACAACAGTTTGGATGAGATCAAGCAAGAGTTGATGTCGTTTATACAGGGCGTCCCACGGATATGCCACATGGAGGGAAAGTACTTTGAATATAGTAGATGGAACATTTTACTGAAAGAAGACAATATTTGAATTTAAAAAACAATTTAAACTGCATTCATAGATATTTAAATAATTACATGTTTGAACCGGGAATCGAACCCGTTACACGAGAAAAATAATCACCCTGTAGCTTTATCATACCGATCGAAAGGCTTCATCATAATCATAATTTTTTCTAAATTACACTGCCACTTAAGTTTGGCAATTCTTCGGGCTACGTCGGTGACCCTGGTTCTCTTGCGGATGTCTTCATTTCTGATTCGATCACGCAAGGAAACTCCGAGCATAGCCCTCTCCTTTGCCCTTTGAGTGACTTTAAGCCTTCTGATGAGGCCCATTGTGAGCGACCACGTTTCGGTCCCGTATGTAATCACTGGCAACACACACTGGTCATAGACTTTCGTCTTGAGACACCGTGAGACACGAGAAGATACCGCGCAGCTTCCCGAACGCTGCCCAGCCGAGTCGGATTCGACGATTGACCTCTTTCTCGAAGTTAGACCTACCTAACCGGACCGTTTGTCCCAGGTACACATAACCGTTTACTTCGAGTGTAGAGTCTCCGATCATGATAGGAATGGGTGTGACCTGGGCATTCAACATGACCTTGGTTTTGTACATCTTCATTTTAAGACCCACTCTTCCGGAAACTCTACTGAGGTCATCGAGCACTGAGGTCCTCCATGGTTTCAGCCATGACCACTATATCGTCGGCAAACCGAAGGTGGGTGATGTACTCGCCATTGACGTTAATGCCTAGCCCTCTCCAGTCCAGAACCTTGAAGACATCCTCCAGTGCAGCGGTGAACAGTTTCGGAGATATGACGTCTCCCTGTCTCACACCTCGCTGCAGGAGGATAGGTTCCGAGGTTTGGTCCTGAAGTCTGACTAGGGTTGGTATCTAGAAATGTACGTAGAATAAAAGTACGTAGAAAATACTTCGCATATTGTTTCTCCGGTACGCAACGCTTCGCTATTATAGTTTAAGGTGCTCGGAACTGCATTTGACAAATTGTTTTTTTTTTTCAAAAATATTTTTGGGTTTTCTTAAATAGATTTTTCGGTTAACTTTGCCTTACGTCTTGAATTTTTTGAAATATATTTTGTATTTTTCTTTAATTGTTTTAATTAATGCGGAATGTTAATGTTGTAACAAGTTGGATACGTTTTGTGACGCTGTAATTTTTGTGGAATGTATATTTAGTGTGTAAATTGAGAATAACTTGATTGAAAAAGTTAACTGATTCATCGATTTATCGAGTCGCAAACTCGGAAAAAATAGGCAGGTAATTAAAATGTTATGCAAAACAGAAAGATCGATGATTTTCGCAAAATAACGCCTAACTCCATAACTAGAAATAGGCATGAATGAATGAATTGAATGTAGTGCTACTTACAATATGTCAATAAGTAATAGAATCAGCCGATACTTTGCGGAAATCCGGGGTGGTATAACACTGAACCAAGCTCGACCCTTACGTTTAGACCACGCGTGTAGTTTATGTTTGCGTTGCATGTTGCATTATAATAATCGCACTTTCTGCATGCAATTTTTTGCAAACAGGTGCTACATTCTACTTTCAAATCTTGATCGAGTTTTTAGATATTGCCCGACCTAAAGTAATAGGATAAGGCCAGGAAGATGATGATGTCATTCCAACATCATTATTTCAGTCAAGTGAACAGCCTGAAAATTGGAATCTACTCGCGTGATAATCCGTCGAGTCACGGAACACCGGTAGTGTTACGCCTATAATATTATTCAAACGATGTTACGCGTAAAACAACAGTCATCCTAATTCCGTGCGACATAAAAGATCCCTCAGTGGAAAAGTGTCGTTATTCCACTGACCCCGGCTATAATAGTGACATTTTGACGCGAGCACATTTTTAAACAGGGGTGCTACACGCATTTTCGGGTCGGTAATTTCGATTTGGTAATATTATGCACAAATCCGGCTTTCAATCGACTGAGCCGAACGGCAAACTTTGAAGGAAGTCTACCACATATTTAAACAAAACAGAGTGAACTTTTACAAGCTAGACCTACATAATAATATTTCAGCCAAACGAAGCTGATCCAAATAAATGAGTAGCACCCCTGACATGAAAACTATCAAAGTTTTGTTTACATTTTGTTTACGTCACCGTTGCGTGACGGTCTCGACTGTTTGTAAACAAACGTAACTGCACCCCCTATTGAGGAAACAATAATTGATATTATGCAAAAGAAAACACAACTCCGGTTAAGGACGCTGTTACGTTTTCGATGAACTCAAATTTAGGTATCTAAAGAACACATTGAACCACTCTGAGTGTTCGATTTTTTACTTCACTATAATCTTGGTCCTTGATATTATTTTTTTAATTTTATTGTAATATACGCATGTTTTGAATTAAAATTTAAAATTTATTTTGCTAGTTTATGAACTAAAACTAACGTTTTCCGACTGCTTTTTGCCTAAGTAAGCTATCTCAATAATATATTTTTCGATTTTTCTCATATAGAGTAAAATACCCTATTGTATGTGATCTGGTCAAGCATAAATTGCAATAACAATAATAAAATAAAATATTCGTCAAACTTTAAGTACTTTTCAAATAAAAGTTTTTTTTGACATATTATAGACTTTGACGTCACTACCGGCGTTATCGAGGGACGATGTGTTTTGAGATAAAACAATAAATTGTAAAATAAGTTTATTTATTTATTTATCACTTCAAGCACAAAGTACAGAGGCGGACTTAATGCCATAGGCATTTCTACCAGTCAACCTTTGGGTGATGCAGAGACAAGCAGTGGTAGGTGTACATCTGAAAATAATTTAATTAAGAAAATAAACTCGGCAGAAGTTATGTTTTAGAAACTTAAACAAGTAATCCACAATGTTCTTATGCAACAATACAAGGCATTTTTAATAAATAAAAAGAGTTTTGTTTTTCATGCATATTCCCTATTGATTCCTGAACACTACTTGGACCTTTGAAAATGCACTTGGTAGTTCTGTTACTTAGTACCGTCGCGTCGCACAGTATGTTATTTTGCCTTAGTGGCGGACATGCCAGTTTTATGGGTTTTTTTGGAAATTGTTAACCAAACAAAACACCTATTATCCAGCCAGTTCTAACTACTATAGTAAGAGAAAATAAGAATGTACCTATTCTGACCCTACTTTTTACAATTTTCTGCGATTATTGTGATGGGAAAAACGTATTTATACGAAAATTTTATATACGACATACAATTTTTCAGATGGAGATCTGGAGATGAATTAAATTATATCTTTAAATTAAGACTATGAAATCTTCACATATATGATTGCTTATATATTAAAACGGTACCTGAAAAACACTGTTATTTGTATAAAAATGTAAAAGCGTCCTTAAATAAAACTTGTTATGAAATATGATAATAGATTGGCGCCAAATGTGTAAAGTTTCGACAAATTACTTCTACTAACTTATTTGAGGACATTTCAGTTAATACGATAGGAATCTTTATAAGTTTGTATCGAACTATGACACTTTCAATGACAGTATATTGATTTTGGAGAAATCAGTGGCCCAAGCTGGGTAAAGAATAATTTTACCAGCAATAACAATCACAGGAAAGTTAAAAAGTGATCCACATCAGCTACCATAAAACTTCTCAATCCTGTAAAAATATGAAACACTGTAAAACAGCTTTGCCACTTGCCCAAGCCCTCAGACTGACAGAATTAACAATATCTATAAACATTTCCAATATTTTGTTTTTTCGTTTTTGATAAAAGCCGCAAGCAATTCTAAATCAAATCAATTAGGTTCGTTTCTAACCCGAATAACAACCACAAAATCAGATCCAAATCCATGCGTACTCTGGTTCGTCCTCTTAAACTCAACAAAACTAATTTACAAACAAACTCCAAGTATAGAACAGTATAGTATTACTTGGTCGTATCCCAGTTCAATGTCGACGGAACGTGCCGCGACTAACCATCGACTCATTTCGCTTTTCTTTCAATGAGAATGAAAATCAAATAAATTCCAATCCAGGCTGGCCTTGGGCAGATCCCTTGCAATTCAAATTCATAAAAATAATAAGGCCGTTTTAAATGTGTATGTATTGGTTTATGGTGGGTCGCAAATTATTTCTTACTATTATTTAGTGCCGGAGTATCGTAGGTTTGAAACAAAAAAATGGTTTTCAGTTAAATACGTTATTTAGGTACTTTTTTATTGAAAATATTTGATGCATTTAATCATCAACTGACTAAATGAAGGTTTAAATGACGGAATGCATAACATACATGAGATGTTAAAAGTGAAAAATAAAATCAAAAGAATACGGCCCAAATCCTCCTTTATTAAAATACCAGTACTTAAAAAGTTTTTCATAACATTAAAGTCATGCTTAAACTAATGTTTTAGAAATAATGTAACTGTGACTACGCTTTTGACAAATTCTTGGACTGTACTATACTGAGAAAAAATAGAAAAATTAAAGTTAAATATACCAAAACCCACAGTACCCCAGTAAGGGTCAAAAACGACTGTTTTAAGAGACTATTAAATTAGAAAAACCCACGTTTAATTAAACTTGAAATCTGCAGTATTCGTGGACATAAGTAAAGCATTTCGTTCAACTGTGTAAGGCCCATCTGTAAGTTAAAAAAAAAAGTTAATCACCCCTGTAAATCTTAGTAAAATATTTTATTTTTCCACGACCTCTGCTTACCTTCTCGGAACCACTGCGTTTTAGGAATTCCCGAGTCCATTCTAGCTGCAGTGATAGCTTCCCTTAAAGCGAAGGCTACCACTACCGCCATGCATATTGGAGGCTCACCGACACCTGTGGTTCAGAGATATTAATCCATAGATTCTAGATTGGTACATTGGTCTCAACTGCTACTGCTTAGCACAGCATGATGTCCTGGGTTCGATGCCTAGTTCGGGTGAAGTTTTAGAATTTAACTAGAAGGAATGTTTCAGTAGCAGCCTAGGGTCTGAATTTTGTTCTCGGTTGATGTTAAAAAGCACCCTTTTGAAGTCTTTAGACATAACCGGTGAAAAGTGAGTGTGTCATAAGGACATGTCTGCCTAATTGTTGTAGTAAATAAAGCGCATTATCACCTTAATTAATAAAAGGGGAAAATACGAGCCAAAAGATTTGTTCCATAACACTCACATTTTGTTCCAAAAATTGCATCATCACTATAAGAATTCTTCCTAAAGTAGACCCTCCAGTCCTGTGGAATGTCTGTGGCTAATGGCACATGGTAGTTCCAGGTCCGGTCAGTGAGGAGTTCACCCGCTGGAGCATAGACCAGGTTCTCGCACGTCCAGTAGCCTAGACCCATGATGAAAGCTCCTTCCACCTGTTAAAACAACAAAAACCAATGAAAAGGTGTCGATTTTTTCAGGTAACTGAAAGCAGAAGGGATAGGAAGGAAGGAGTTTTCAGTGGGACACAACATGCTCATGATAACTGAATGCAAGTTCTAAAGTAATGGCAATTAGCATTTGAATAAGTGAAACAATAATATTATCACAAAATTTAAAAATCTTAAAGAATTTTAAGGTTCAGGCGAAAAAAATAAGACAATATCTTACTTTTTAAAGAAAAAAACTAAGTAGAATACTTTAAGCCAGAATCAAATAATAACGGAACGACTCCCTGGAATTTAATGAATGTAAATACTGCTAGACTAACATGGGGTTCTCTTCCTTGCGGATTTGTATGTGCCCGGAATACCCTCGGGCATGGAACAGGCGTAAAATGTAAATGAACTTGATTTCACATTCATTTCGGATAACTTTTGTTACTATGAATTAAGGGTTGTAATCTATAACAGTGTGTACTATATTATGACCATAATAAATGTTTGTTTTGACTCAATACGAATAGGTACTTACTTGGCCGATGTCAATTTCTGGACTCACACTCTGCCCGATATCTTCACAAAGATCTACTCTCAACAACTCAAATTGACCAGTCAATACATCTAATTCTACTTCAGCTAAAGATATTCCATACACCACAAATGTGTATTCCTCGTCCGTTCTTGTGAACCCATGAGTTTGCAAGTCTACATTGTCTAAATGAGCTTTTGCTATCAACTCTTCCCAAGTAGGATTATCCATCTGTTCTCTGATTGGTCTCAATCTGTCCAAGAGTTGTTGGCAAGCTCTTCTCACTCCCACAATTACATTCTGATTCACAATGCTACCTCCAGATAAAGAGCAGTTCGGAGCTATCACCGTGTTGTTTCCTTTTACTACAATTTTATCGATAGAAATGTTAAGCACATAAGCTGCTACTTGTGCAGCTTTAGTGTTTATTCCTTGTCCTATTTCTATAGCTCCGTGTGTTATAGCTATGGTACCATCTCCACGGTATACTGATAGATTTACATAGAAGTTGAGTGCTCCAACAGGAGTCCATCTTAGAACAGAGAATCTTAGACCTCGCTTCTTCCATCTATTTTCAGCATTAAATTTATTGACAAAATCTCGTCTTTTTACATAATCAGATTTTATGATAACATTGTCAAGCATTTCTTTTACATCACTGGCGTACGCGGGATCTACGTTGGCTAACCTGACCTCAAGAGGATCAAGGTCCATCTCGTAAGAGATCTGTTCCATGACAAGCTCTGCCATTGCCACGTGTTCTAATGTGCCTGTTAGAATGAAATATTTAAATGTGGTCGAAATGTTCACTAACGAAATGTGCTTTTATAACATATTTTAATTATGTTTTTGTTGATCAGCGTCGATATATTATATCATCAAGCTGGATTATGTTATTAAAGCAAATTAAGAAATAATAGTAAAAATACTTTAAGTGTCTTCCAATATCATAATCCATGACTTACCTGGCGCTCTCACCCAAGTATTCTTAGCTGTATCAGTAACACAATCCATATTCTTATAATTAAAACGGGCTCTGTTGTAAGCGTTGTTGTATTGACCGAGGCCAAGCAAGTTGATTAACTGTCCGTTAACCATAAACCCAGCATCTTGGTAGATGCTGTAGTTTATGTACTGAATCACCCCAGAATTGTTAACGCCGGCCTGAAACAAGATTAATGGAAACAGACAAGCTATTGGAATGATTTTTTGTGAAAATATTGTAAAAAAAATGCTGTAAAAAACTGTAATTTACAAGTATTCAACCACTTTTTACTCCGTAATAATGTTTTGGTCAAGTATTGGGTGGCTTAAAACACAATATGTTACCTCAAACTCGGAAACACAAGGCAGTCTCTTGCCTATGGCTCTTGTATTAGTAGTCAATGATTGGACGATACGGCAAGGCCGGTTAAGTTTCTGCACTACCAAGGAAGCGGCGATTGCTCCCTGAATACCGCGAGATAGTTTGATGCCATACGCGCCACCAACAAGTCGGATATGAATGTCAACTCTGAAAACATTCCATGATATGATATACACCTAAATATCAGATCATTCAGAGAGACTACGACAGTCACATTGTAAAATATGAAGTGTAAAACAGTATTACAGAAGCCAAATAAACCTACGAAATAAAACAGCATCAAAAAGCAGCAGCAGCAAAATGTGTAGCACTAACCGATTTTGATCCAAACCCAAAGCCCTCGAAATCTGCAGTTGTACACCTTCCATCCACTGTGTCGCAGAGTATACGTCCAGTCCGTCATCAGAAGGTCTGACAACGGTAGTGAGAGTCTCGAGCATAAACGTGTACTGTCCATTAATCGAATTCATCCCATTTATTACCCTATCTACATCTGTTCCTCTATCAGTAGCAGCCACTTCTATAAATGTTGACGTCCGGCTCGGTACATTTTTTGCTTCCTTTAATTCTAAAAGTGGTTCTTTAATATTTGTATAAGTAGCTTTTACTAATTTAGCAGCTCTGTCAGCAATGTGGCGGGTTGTAGCTACAATTATGCCGATAGCTTGGTTGAAAAATTTGACGGACGTACTGGCCAACACTGGCTCGTTGGTAGTGTATATGATGGAATCTGGTGGAGTAAATGAATTAATTCCTGGTATGTCTTTTGCTGTGTAGAATGCTATAACACCTGGATAAGCCTGTAAAAGAGCATTCGTTATTAAGTTCAGCTTTATTAAATATTTGTTTTTTCGTTATTACGAAATCTTGTCGTCCTCTTACCAAAGCTTCACTAGCATCGATAGACACAATATCTCCCCTTGCGACTGTGCTAAGTGCTAAAGCACAGAACACCTCGTCCGGTTGCAGAGGTAGATCTTCAGTGTAGCAAGCTTCTCCCGCACATTGTATCTACGATCAAGACCACCAGGACATTTATTTTCGATATGGTATATTTCAACGATATCATTAAATAAAAGCAACTTACAAATCTTTCAAAAATCAGTATTTTATCAGTTTCTTGCTTTCAATATTCATTAGACTTATCAGTATCGCTAAATTCTTATTTTTATTGTGGTCTTAATTAAAAATTAAATGATATAAATATCGCTGGACATTACACACAGCGCCATCTAGTGCCACACTAAGGCTGAGGCTTGTGTCGTGGACACCAGATAGTTTATATGCTACATAGATACTTTTTGTTTATAAATACATACTTATTATACATTTATACATCCATGACTCGGAAACAAATGTCCATGCTCATCACACAAACATTTGCTCCTACCGGGATTCGAACCCGAGACCCTAAGAACGTAAGGCAGCCTCACTAGCGCTGCGCCATTCGGGTCGTCAAATATATATATAAAAATATAATAAAATATATATATTAATTGCACTGATAACTATAGCTTATGTACAAAGGCAGCTTATTCCATTATGTACTTACCAAAGCCTCTCGTTTAGGTATGGGTTGTGACACTGGCCACACTGTTTGGTTAGTTTCAAACACCTGAACTGCTCTGGAGACTGGACGAGTATCTGACAAGACAGTAGCTCCTGACTTATAGCGTGAGTGAAGATTTGTCTCTGGAGATAGCGTTAGCAGACCCTGGGGATTGATATCATTGTTTTTACTAATCATATGTAAACACATAAAGGGTGTAAAAAGACCGTTAACGGAGCCGAAAGGCACTTGTTCTCCCCGTCATTGCGATCATTTCTTTTGTTCTAGACCATAACTGGGAACCTTCTAGTTACGGAGATATTGGGGGGTCAAAGTTCTAACTTTTTAAATACATGTTTTTAATGTAAGATTTTTACTTTAAACGCCTCCACGACCCCCGTACTATTCAATCCATCTATCAGCGCAATGTTTTGAGGGCGTTACATTGAGTCCGACCGTGCAACGTGATTTTTCACCCAAAAAAAAAAGTACTTAGTTTGATGTACAGAATGCTTGGTTGACGGCTTTGTGAAGGGTCCGTTTGCACCCTGTATAATTCAAAATTCCTGACTCAGTGTTAGTTTTCCTGGAAACTGTCTAATTCATAATTTTGTATTTACTTTATAAAACAATCCTAAAGCAGATTTTCTTCTATACTCCACCGATGGCGCCGGTGGATCCTCCTCAATCACCAGTTCTTCCTCCAAAATCTTCAATGCGGACGTGAGGGTCTCATTGGTGAACAGTTTCTTCCCAACAAGGAACTGCTCGGTCGAGCAAGCCCGAGTAAATGATGGGGAAAGAGCTCCAAAAACTATTCTTGCGCATTTAACTATGTTATTGGAATCCAATTTGTACAGAAATCCCGCATTTATTAAAGCTGCTGCACTTTGGGAGCGTGGCATCACCTGAAATTATTTAATCTCAATAAGTGTGTCAAAATTTAAGTTGTTAGTAAGTAAGTTAAGTTATTTAAATAGTTAATGTGCAGTTTATATTGTTTGAGCCGTTTGGGGTTAATCCACTAGGTTAGTGACCTAGTGTTTCGGGATATCACCAAGCGGTTAGTCGACTATTCAAGTGACCCAGAGGGCTGGCCTTTTCAACGTGAAAATGCTGCCAGCCTGCTGGGCACTTTTTCTATTGACAGCGATGTGGACGAATTTTTTGACGCTCTCGCTCTTTTCCCATTTCGATACTTATTGTTATTTTAGATCTATTTGTAGTTTGTAAATAATGTACTCTGACTAGCCGTGACTGACTTAGCCGTGTGGTATCCGGCAGAGCAGAATAGAACCAACCCATTACACTCACGGGTGTCGTATAAGGCGACTAATGTCTGAGGCAGAACACCTTGCGCCTCCGTAGACCAGAGAATGGGCAGCAGCGTTTTCTGTTAGTCTTTCATCACTGCGATCTCCAATCCGCCTGCCAAGCGTGGAGATTACGGCAAATTCCTCCCATCATGGGAGAGGCTTATGTCCAGCAGTGGACGTTATGGGCTGTTGTTGTTGTACTTATATATATTATACTTGTAAATATTTCATGAAAGTTAATTTAACTAACGCTTACCTTATAAGTAATCACGTGATCATCCTTGCATAGTGGTGGTAACATCACATTCCAAATCACAGTTCCTCTCATATTCACTTTGAGGAACTGTTGCATCGTCAGTGTTCGCTTTCCGCTCAATCTATGCTCTAAAACAATAAGATCGTCACTGACACCATATTTTGCATGGTAACAGACTAATGAGCAAGGAAGATATTATTTAGAATTTACTTACGTATCGTGACTTGGGCCCCAACCGTTTCTAAAAGCAAGAAAATATCCGATTGGAACCAGGGGTGTTTGTTCTTGATCACAAGGTTTCCAGCTATCGACGCCACCTAAAAATAAATAAAATCAGAAAAATAGATTTTAATATCTAGGACAAAATTGTCAATTATATAAATTTTGAGTCTTACATTTCTAACAGGAATATGCGCAACACTGAGCATGTGCTCGTAAATCTTCTTTAGATACCCAAAGTTTTCTTCGTCTGCTACAGTTTGTAGTATCTTCAAAAACTCTGTGAGAGTAGAGCCAGCGTTCACTATTAAGTTCTGGTCAATTGTGTACCCTTTCAGTTCTTTGACCCCACTTATGTCTATGAGAACACAAGGGTATTCGTCTATGGGATATACTCCTGCAACACAAATACTCTCATAAATCTCCATCTTCACCACGTTCACCATACTACGTTTTACTCAAATGTTTGTCACACTCGTCGAAGACCAAAAAAAACCTTAAAACTATACCTAAAATAAAAACACTCACCTCTAGCTGTATTACCGCATACAAGCATATAAGAATCATCGCCTTCTCTTTCTAAAATAGTGAATATATCCTTAACCTCTTGTACCTTCACCCACAACCGGTTATCTTTTAATTTGAATTCTATAATTTGTCCTTTTCCAATTTCTTGATCGACAAAGCACCACTCACTATCCTCACAATTACTTTTGTCACAAGCTTCTCCAGTTTTCTTACAGATTTGAAGATCTTCAATGTCTTGAAGTTTTATCTGTCTTGGAGCGTCGCTAGCAAACTTTTTGAAGGCATCTAAAATTGGTCTGTAGCCAGTACAGCGGCAAACGTTGCTACCTAACGACTTTTCAACTTCTAGCATTGTTATATTCGGGTTTCCTTGTAGGAGACTGCAAATAATAATATTATTATTATCAGCCATTTGTGTCCCACTGCTGGGCAAAGGTCTCCCTTCCCTCCTTCCACTTATTCCTATCCAGTGCTGTTATGCGCCAATCCTTGTGGAAGGAGTCGAGTTCGTGCCGCCATCTCCTTCTGGGCCTGTCGAGCTGCCGTTTGCTGCTGTTGGGGGCTCATTATGTGGTAGCTTGAGCCCATAGCTCCTCCGGCATGCGACAAATAAATAATAATATATTATGCAGTTAAAACTATGTTTTACCAATTATTTCCAAGTGTAGGAAAGTGAAACAAACAGCCTTAATTTTACCGACTTAAACACTTTTATTGTTATATAAATTATAATCAGGGAGCAGTCCCTGATACTAATTTAAAGTAACGCATAAAATCTAAATAATTTAGTAAAATGCGTTTCTTAATACAGGAAAATAATATACTCATTCTATTACCAATAATTAACTTGCTAGCCATTTTACATATCTCTAATTTTATTCTTTCCCTGATACCAACTTTTATAAACTGTAAAACCAAACCAGTTTTAATGAATAATTGTTTTCTTACCCATACATCGCCATTACCCAGGCAGGTGAACAATATCCACACTGCGAACCATTTTCATTAGCTAGTGTAGTCTGTAGCTCATGGTAGCCCTTCTGCCTGTTGCCCAAACCCTCGATGGAGGTGACTTCCAATCCATGACATGATGTTATTGACATCATGCACTACCAACACACATAAAATCTTAAGACCATCACGTTGGGACAGGAGCCTCCTTTCTAAGGAAAGGAATGGGTCATAAAGCTGCGCGCGGGCACAAATGCGGGTTGGTAAAGAAAACCAAACAATTAAAATCATTACGTAGTGGCTACTACGTATGTATATGTCGTAGGTATATTGTAAAAGCCGTGATATTACAATTTCACTACTGATATTGTAATTAAACGGAGCTTCATTTCTTACAATTTAACGGCCTGGTTTTAGTGTCATTATAGTGTCACGGGGTCATTATAGTGACATTATAATAAATCGAGAGCAGCGGTGGCCCAGTGGTAGCGGCCCCGACTTACGAACAGTAAGTCGTGGGTTCGAACCCAGACAGGCGCATTACTTTGTGTAATTTATTTCATCACCACTGCTCTCAAAACGGTGAAGGAAACATCGTGAGGAAACCGGCATGTCCTAGAACCAAAAAATTCGAAGACATGTGACATCTACCAATCCGCACTGGGCCCGCGTGGTGGATTATAGCCCATTCCCTCTCATAGAGAGGAGGCCTGTGTCCCAGCAGTAGGAACATTAATAGGCTGATGATGATGATATAATAAATCTAGGTATAATTATAAGTGCCGCCGCGGGAGACGCCCCGGGCGTCGGGTAAAAAATTACGGAGTTAAAAAATGACGAGAATAATATCTAAGCAGCTATAATGGAACAACGATGCTTAACGATGAATGAGAGTAGCTGTTAATAGATGAATTAAAGTGGTGAAAAAACGAGCATCAGCAATTGGAAGAGATTTTTGTGTGACGAATTATGGTGAGTAAGTAAGTAAAGTTACTAACCGCATTGACAGCATACGGCTTAGCAGAGGGTCGATTGACGCTGACGATGCAGGCACCACAGCCACCTTCGCGACACATATACTTGGTGCCAAGGAGCCCTATGTACACCCGCAGGTAGTCCAAAAGCGTCGTGTGCGAGCTCACGTCGCATTCTGATACTGCACACAAATAATTTTATAGTATCCCTTGTTATTCTATATCATTTTTAACCGCCGTCGAAAACACCTCTCATATGATTTAATCATCCATAAATGAAAAGTGTTTTTCGCTCATGATTTCAATCTTGACATCAAGTAATGTACGTATGTGTGTGTGTATGTGTGTGTGTATGTATGTGTGTTGTGTATTTTTCTGTTTTATTTTTGTTGTACTCTATCACAATGCTATCCTATTTGACCGAAAGGTTGACTGGTAGAGAATGCCTTGTGGCATTAAGTCCGCCTATGTACCACCCTTGTACATGAAGTTTAAATAAAAAAATAAATAAACTTTATTTCATAGTGTGATAAGGTTTACTGTTTATTTTACATACCACAATACTCCACGCCGTTCACTTTAAATTTTAAAACTCCCATGTCTGAGCATCGACTTACTTCAGCAGCTTAATTTGAAGTAATAACATAAGTAACCCAGACAACGAAATAAATAATCTATCAACAATAAGAAGTAGGTACCTTCATTATTTGATAAATATTAATTTAAAACAAGAACTACGAGTATCATAACGACCATACTAGTACCGCTTGATTTATTACATACAAATGACGTTGAAGTAGATCTAGACAAAACAACCGGTTCCAGTCTAGGTGATCGATTGCAAAAAGCAATTAGCATGCTAATTGCTTATGATTAGACGTTCGTTGAACTAGAAAGTATAGCACTGAATAAAGATGACTTTATTAAAAGTGCAAAATGTAGTTGTGTTGTAATTTATTGCAGAGAAATAAAAAGTCTACATAATTCACACAATAAACATGTTTAATGTAGCAATGGGCCAGTCATGTTAGCCATAGACCCGATAAGTAAGACATACTCTTGAGTGGAGACCGCGAATCAGTAAATGTAAGGAAGGAAAACCTCAGACTGGATGGGGCGACGGTGTCAGCAAGATGGTTGGTAGTAGCTGGATGAGATTTGTCGAGCATTGAGATATGAATGACATAAATGACGTGCGATTGGACGAACCTATGTCCAGCAAAGGATTTAAAAGGTAATAGAGGGTCTAAGTATGTACTTCTTCTAGCATCGCTATGATAGGGTTCATAATGGTAAAGATGGCGCCAATAATGAAGAATAGGAAAGCTAGTATACCAGTAGAAGTTATACGTACGGTCGAACAAGCTATTTGGTTTAAAGTTTAGCCCACAAATTACATTGTAAAATGTAAACGAAATAACTTGTTCGACCGTACAATGTCAGTCTTTAACTTAATACATATCATGACATGATGTCATCGTAACTTGGAGAAATAAATAAGTAACAACATTTGAATTCTTAAGCAGGTTGTTACACTAACAGCGTAGATGTGGTCATGGTTTGCTTAACTTTGAAACTAAGATTGATGTATAAGTCCAAAGGTATACCGAGTTTCTTTGTTGCCTCAGATAGCACGTTAAACCGTTAGATCAAGCCGTCATTTGTAGATCAGGTACAGGTAGCAAGTGACCCTAAAGTCTGACAACCAGTCTTACCGAGGGGTATCATATTAACAAGTAAGTACTAGCTGGGTGTAGACGTTAGATAGGCAGTCGCCCCATGTAACATACTGGTATTCAGCTGCATCTGGTTAGACTGGAGGCTGACCCCAACACAGTTGCCCGTTGGGAAAAGGGTAAGCAGATTTTTGGGTAATACAAAATAGAGTACGACTCTATGAAACAACAAGATTAAGGCAATAATTGTATATTAAAGTTCACAACGCTATTATAACCGTGATTAAAAATATTTAACTAACATCAGTACACAAAAAAATATACGTGGCGAATTGAGAACCTCCTCCGTCTTTTTTCGTCGGTTAAAAAGGTACTAATTTGAAACCATTTTTAGATGTAAGCTGTTTATCTGTGATGATCTTGAATGTAGGTAATTATCTAATAGAACTTGAAATCGGCTAGATTCGTCGACGACAGTAAATAGTTTCTTTCCACAGTGTAGGGCCCATCTGAAACGATATAAAATAATCATCAGCTGTTTAAAGAAACTTTAGAAAAGTTTCAAATGCCAACTAATAACAGTCCTTTTCATTGGCTTCGAAATCAAAGTGATTTCATAGTGAAAATGCGTTGGAAAATTCAATTCATACTAATTTGTGAAATCTTTACCTTCCTGGTACCATTGTGTGGTAGGAATGCCTGATTCAAGACGACCTGCGACGATAGCTTCCCTCATAGCTAAGGCTACAGCCACAGCCATGCACATTGGAGGTTCACCAATACCTGTGTAACCAGAAATTATTATTCCTTCATTCATTTATTTACAAATTCGTTACATTTTTAAATATTAATTAATACAAAATATATAAAAAACAATTAAAATTTTAAAAAATAAATTGTAGCCCACCGGTATTGAGAACAGGGTCTATCCAGGGCTCCGGTAGCTAGGACCCTGTTCCTGATACCGGTGGGATACAATTTTTTTTTTATGAATTTCCACTGTAACAAAAAATTATTATTATAACCGCCAAATACTGTCGCATGTGGCATCTTCTCATTCAAAGCTGTTGATCACCACGCATGAACAAGAAATGACAAAGTTAATTTCATTGCGTAATTAATAAATGAACGCATTTATCAAATCACCCACACCACCACACTTACACTTAGATCCAAAAATAATATCTGCAGAGTAAGAGTTCTTCCTAAAGTAAACCCTCCAGTCCTGAGGAATGTCTCTAGCTAATGGCACATCGTAGTTCCAGGTCCGGTCAGTTAGAAGTTCACCAGTTGCAGCATAGATCAGGCGCTCGCATGTCCAGTAGCCCACACCCATTATGAAGGCTCCTTCTACCTAAGAAAAGATAATTACTATAAAAAACAACATCAATGGCTTAGTAAAATTTTTAACAAAAAAAACCGGCCAAGTGCGAGTCGGACTCACGCACGAAAGGTTCCGTACCATTCAGCTACACAAAAACGGCAAAACAAACACGTTTGTTGTATGGGAGGCCCCCTTAAATATTTATTTTATTCTGTTTTTAGTATTTGTTGATAAAGCAGCAACCGAAATACATTATCTTTGACAATTTCAACTGTCTAGCTATCACGGTTCATGAGATACAGCCTGGTGACAAACGGACAGATGGACAGTGGAGTCTTAGTATTAGGGTCCTGTTTTTAGCCTTTGGGTACGGATCCCCCAAAAAAAGAATGATATATAAAAAAATCCCTTCTCTTCTGTTGGGAAATACTTACTTGACCAATATCAACTTCAGGACTAACACTTTGTCCAGCATCTTCGCAAAGGTCTACTCTCAACAACTCAAACTGTCCAGTCAATATATCTAGTTCTACTTCAGCCAAAGTAACTCCATAGACATCAAATGGATATTCTTCATCAGTCCTCGTAAATCCATGAGCTTGCAAGTCTACATTGTCTGTGTGAGCTTTTTTTATCAACTCTTCCCAAGTAGGATTATCCATCTGTTCTCTGATTGGTCTCAATCTATCCAAGAGTTGTTGGCAAGCTCTTCTTACTCCTACTATTACATTTTGATTCATGATACTTCCGCCACCTAGTGAACAGTTTGGAGCAATCACTGTATTGTTTTCTTTTATTTGGATTTTTTCCACAGGAATACCTAGCAAGTAAGCTGCTACTTGGACTGCTTTGGTATTTATTCCTTGTCCCATTTCTATGGCACCGTGTGTAATAACTACAGAACCATCGCCACGATAAACTGACAGATTTATGTAAAAATTTAGTCCACCTATGGGCGTCCATCTTAGAAAAGCGAATCTCAGTCCTCTTTTCTTCCATCTGTTTTCAAGGTTGAATTTGTTGACAATATCTCGTCGTTTCATGTAATCAGATTTTATGATGACATTGTCTACCATTTCTTTCAGGTCACTGCTATATTGTTCGTCAAGATTGGCTAGCCTTACGTTTAGAGGATCTAGATTCATCTCGTAAGCTACCTGTTCCATCACAAGCTCTGCCATCGCCACGTGTTCTAATGTACCTGTCGGATTTAGAATGTGTCTTAAACTCGCAACTTAAAGAATTGTTGATTATAAGGAATTTAGTTGAAGATTTAGTCTTACCTGGTGATCTCGCCCAAGTATTCTTGGCAGTATCAGTTGTAGAATCATAACTTGTGTAGTTCCATCGAGCCCTGGTGTATGCGTTGTTATACTGGCCTTCACCAAGCAAAGTCAACTGTTCATTTGTCTTATACCCATTGTCTTCGTATATCCTGTAGTTAATGTACTGAATTACCCCGGTTTCACTAACACCAGCCTGAAAGCAAGATGATACATTTTATAGATCTTTTAGAAAAAATAACTGTTATTTTACAAAAATATTTTTTTTGTTTCATAAACCTCAAAGTCAGCACAACAAGGAAGTCTCTTTCCCACGGCTCTGGTATTCGTGGTCAATGACTGAATAAATCGGCACGGTCTGTTAAGTTTCTTCACTGTCAACGCAGCAGCAATTGCCCCTTGAATGTTGCGGGACAGCTTGAGGCCGTACGAGCCACCAACGCGACGGGTGTGTACGTCAACCCTAGGAAACAGAAACACGAAAAACGTGACAATAATACATACAAACATCAACCTCAAACAGTGAAGTTTACGAACAACAATCAACTAACCTGTTTTGATCCATATTCAAAGCCCTTGAAATCATTAACTGCGCGCCTTCCATCCACTGTGTCGAGCAGTACACGTCTAGTCCTTCATCAGATGGCTTGACGACAGTAGTCAAGGTTTCTGTAGTCATATGGTACTGGCCATATATTGAGTTCTCTCCTTTTATTTCTTTAGCTATTACTTCTGTACCTCTGTCGGTAGCTTCAATGTCAGCAAATTGGGTCGTTCTGCTAGGGTTATCTACAGTCTGCCTTACGTCTAAGAGTGGTTCTCTCACATTTGTGTATGTAGCTTCTACTAATTTTGCAGCTCTGTCAGCTATATAGCGGGTCACAGCCACAATTATGCCAAGCGGTTGGTTGAAATATTTGACAGTACCGCTGGCTAAAACTTCTTCGTTGGCAGAGTATAAGAACGAGTCGGGTGGAGTAAAGGAGTTTATTCCTGGAATGTCTTCTGCTGTGTAAAAAGCTATGACTCCTGGGAAAGCCTATAAAAAGGTAGCTCATACAATAATTTATGTTAAATCTAGAATAAGATAACCTGAACTAAGATGATAAATTATCACAGTATCTGACAATTACATTGAATTTTGTACTTACCAAAGCCTTGCTGGCATCAATAGACACAATTTCGCCCAATGGTACTGTACTAAGCGCCAAGGCACAAAATACTTCATTGGGAAAATTAGGTAAATCGTCCACGTAAGAAGCTTCACCCGCACATTGTATCTAAAACCAAAAATAAACTCAATGGTTTGAGGATAAAAATAATAGAGAATCCATACCGTAGACAATAAAAACCGTAACAAACTGAATAAAGTTTCCTAAGCATATTTATGATATTGTCCCGATGATCTCGTGGCCGTAAGCGTGGCTGCTGAGAGTGGGGTCCTGGGTTTGATACCCAGGTCGGGGTGAAAAGAGCAAAACGATCAACTGTGCAATTAATTAGTTTGGAAGTTGGCGGTATGATACCCCGTGCCTTAGAGAATGCGTTAACCGTCGATCCTGCGCCTGATCTCTCTCCGGTCGGGTCAGATTGCCGTCGCAACGGACTATAAAAGTACAGCAACAGTGAGTGCACCTGCGTCTGCGCACACGCTTGTACACTACAATATCTCCCACGCCGATTGCTAATCTCCGCTGAGAATTCCGCCGTAACCGAAAACAGTCAGGCGGACTGTTATTTTAATTATTATTTAGAGTTCTTCTTACCAAAGCTTCTACTTTCATGATGGGTTGCGTCACAGGCCACACTGACGGGTTAGTTTCAAACACTTGAACAGCTCTGGACACTGGACGGGTGTCCGACAAGACAGTGGCTCCAGACTTGTAGCGAGTATTAAGATTTGTTTCAGGAGATAGCGACAGTAGACCCTGAAGTTGCGAAAAAATCTTAGAAAATATGAATGAGAAACGTGATTTACCCGAGAAAGTCAATGGCTAATGTAAAAACTGGCGAGAAATTATATCATTTTCAATAAATAACAGTACAATATCAAAAAGAAACTTAAAATTTTGTGATTGCACACATAACATAACTTTCATTTTAAAGCCAATTTTAAAACTCGCCTTATAAAACAATCCCAAAGCGACCTTCTTTCTATAATCCACTGAAGGTTCTGGTGGATTGTCTTCTACCACCAGCTCTGCCTCCAAGATCGTAAGCGCTGACGTCAGAGTATCATTGGTGAACAGCTTCTTTCCAACCAGAAACTTCTCTGTCGCAGAAGCTCGAATGAACTTTGGGGAGAGAGCTCCGATGGCTATCCTTGCAGATTTGACTATGTTGGCAGTGGTTAGTTGGTACAAAAATGCTGCGTTTAATAAAGCGTGGGCGTTTTGGGAGCGTGGCATCACCTGCAATTATTTAATCGATCTTAGTTATCAGCAAATTCCCCTTACAATAAAAAGGCTACCAGTGAGTAACTTTGTTTTCACTTGTAAAAGTAAACCCTAATGTAGGCTCTATTCTAGTCCGCGGGAGACGCCCCGAGCGTCGGGGGCCACCACGTGGCCCCCGGCCACCGTAGGCGCGGGCTTGTGGATGGTGGGCTATGGGCTAGCTTGCCGTCCGTCCGTCTCATGACGACAGGCCGTGTCGACGGCGCGTTCGTGTTCCACCAGCGCCTCAAAGAGAGTCAGCAAAAAGGAAGAGGTCCGCAACGACCAATGCCTGCCGGGGTTGCGGGACTGTTCGAAAGAGATACCGTGGCCCCGGAACACAAAGGGCGATGAAGGAACATGAATGGGTTTTAGTCAGTAAAAGTCTGACACTTCCTCCGCTCCGCCCAGAGCGGGAGAAGTGATGATTTCCCATTCGAAAAAAAAAGGCGATATTCTAGTGAGAGACCATAATATATAAGGTTGTTTATTTTATCATCATCATTGTAGTGCCCTTATCTCAATTTATTTGGCGCAGCATGTCTTTTTCTTCCATACTTCTCTATTACTCGTCATCTCGGCAGTCACCTCTTTCTAGCCATATCACCCTTCACACAGTCCATTCATCGTCTCTTTGGTCTTCCTCTACTCTTATAGCCATTTACATTCATACTCAACATTTTCCTCACTATCATTTTAGCATAATAGTATATTTACAATAAACGTTATAATTGCAATGTCGTCATGTCTACTTTCAGGCAACAACCAGACGAGAATAATCTTTAGTTACACTTTAGTTTTGACTTTAATATTGCAATTACTGAAAAAAAATGCTTTATTTTAGTTCAAAATAGTAACAGTAAAGTAACAACTGATAATAATGTAAGCTTACCTTATACGTGACCAAACAGTGGTCGTCACAAAGTGGAGGTAACATAATGTTCCAAATAACAGTTCCTCTCAGGTTTACCTTAAGAAATTGTTGCATCGTAAGAGTTTCTTTTCCGCTCAAACTGTTCTCTAAAAATAATACATTGTGATTAGTTATCGTAATTAACTTTCTTAGACTGATGAGGAAATCTTATTACCATTTTCATTTCTAAATTTGAGGATTGAAAGCTGTTACACAAGAGGCTTGCAATTCTGAATCTCCTTCCTTGAAATCAGTAGAAGAAACGTTTTTAATTGTCAAAGTATACTTACGTATAGTGACATACGCCCCAACCGCCTCTAAAAGCAAGAAGATATCCGATGAGAACCAATTGTGTTTATTCTTGATCACGAGGTTCCCGGCGATTGTGGCCACCTTCAAACATAAAGTTTTAATCATAATTATCCTGATCTACAATATTATGCTAACCCTCCTAATAACAGTACTGAGGACAGTAACTGGAAACTCTACTCACATTTCTTATGGGAATGTGCGCAACATTTAAAACGTGATCGTAAATCTTCTGCAGATATCCAAAGTATTCTTCCTTAGATACAGTTTTCAGTATCTCCAGAAACTCTGTGAGCGTCGTCCCAGCATTCACTATTAAGTTCTGATCAGTTGTGTATCCTTTTAGTTCTTTGATACCACTTATGTCTATGAGGACTCGAGGATACTCGTCTATGGGATATACACCTGCAAAATAAGGTTTGAAGTAAATTTCCATCTAACCTTTTCCTATTTCCAAAGCGTTGATAGTTAATAACGACACATGCTACCAACCTCTAGCAGTATTCCCATTAACAAGCATGTAACTATCATCGCCTTCTTTATCCATAATTGAAAATATATCTTTGACTTCTTGCACTCGAAACCAGAGCCTGTTATCTTTCAGCTTGATCTTTATAATATGGTCTTTCATTATTTCTTCATCTACAAAGCACCACTCACTATCTTCGCAATTACTTTTACCACAAGGTTCTCCAGTTTTCTTACATATTTGAAGATCTTCAATGTCATGAAGTTGGACGTGTCTTGGAGCGTCTATGCCAAACTTCTTGAATGCTTCAAGGATTGGTCTGTAGCCGGTGCAGCGACAAATGTTGCTAGCGAGCGACTTTTCTATTTCTAACATTGTCATGTTGGGATTGGTTTGAAGCAGGCTGCAAATAAAAAACAATGTCCTGTAATGGCCACAACTGAATCCATGTATTTTTTTATCCAGGATCTCTTGGTGCTGAGGCTCTTGTTGAGTTCTTGTCCTGGCTTGGCGGCAAATACGTCTATTCCTAGCAATTCTTGAGGCGTAATGTGCCTCGGACATTGGAGAATCGGATTGGTCAACCGCTTTGGTTGTCGGCTTTTTGATTTTTACCCTGGTCTCTTTCCAGTGGCTCTCAATAAATTCATGTACCAGACTAATAAAATACCTAAATAAATAAAAAATCTTACCCATACATCGCCATTACCCAGGCAGGTGAACAGTATCCACACTGCGACCCATTTCCACTTGCTAATGTAGTCTGCAGCTCATGGTAGCCTTTCTTCCGGTTGCCCAAACCTTCAATGGTAGTGATCTCTAACCCGTGGCAGGATGTTACTGGTTTCATGCACTACCGTGATAAAAATTATTTCATTTGAAATAATGAAGCTGTGATTACAAATAAAAACAATGAATCTAGATACAATTTTTTCAACTAATTTTAAAATATGTACTAGCTCTGTTTTAAACTTTACGATGAGTGAGTCCAAGGAAATCCATAATATGTAAAATATTACCTAAGGGTAAAAGCATAAGGTACAAAGGTGCGAAGTATTTATCCAACGTTGCATTTACGTTGTGTGATCGTGCTAGGGTCACTGAAGTTTTTCAATAAAAAATACAAAGGGGTTATACAGGGTGTAAACGGACCCTTCACGGAGCCGTCAACCAAGCATTCTGTACATCAAATTATGTAACTTTATGCAAAAATTATTGCTGAGAAACGACTTTTATTTTTGGGGTGAAAAATCACTATTTACGGTAGGACTTAATGTAACGCACTCAAAACATCGTGCTTATGGATGGATTGGATAGAACGGGGGAGGTGGATTATTTAAGTAAAGTTAAAACAAGTATTTAAAAAAAACTTATGAAAAAGTAGGAACTTATGACCCCCAATAACTCCGTAACTAGAAGGATCCCAGGTATGGTCCAGAACAAAAAAAATATCGCAATGAAGTGGAAAACAAGTGCCTTTCGGCTTCGTTAAGGGTCTTTTTACACTCTTTATAGCCTGCACGCTATCATGATGTAGATCTGCAAACTGTTTCTTCTAACACCATCACTGAATAATAAGCATTCTAAATCTATTAACGATTGTATTACTAACCGAGTTGATACCATAAGGCTTGCCATTGGCTGGATGCACGCTAACGACACAGGCTCCGCAGCCGCCTTCGCGACACATGTACTTGGTGCCATGGAGCCCTATACGCAGGCGCAAGTAGTCCACCAGCATCACGTCTGAGCTCACATCGCATCCCACTGGGGAACATGCATTTAGGTAATTTATTAGAATTCTTGGCTAGATGATTTCTTTTGTCATCTTTCTTGACATTTTCAGGCGTATTTTTCTATTTCAATAAAGAAAAATATTAAAATCGGTCATCATCATCGTATTACCCAGTACTAACTGGGTTGTGGAGGTCAGATAGGCAGTCACTCCATGTAAAACACTGGTATTCAGCTGCATCCAGTTAGACTAGAAGCCGACCCCAACAAAGTTTCGAAAAGGCTATGCAGATCATCATCATTATCTAGCCCTTATCCCAATTTATTAGTGGTCGGCGCAGCATGTCTTCTTCTTCCATACTTCTTTATTACTCGTCATCTCAGCAGTCAACTATTTTCTAGCCATGTGATCCTTCACACAGTCCATTAATCGTTTCTTTGGTCTTCCTCTACTCTCATTACCTACATTCATTCTCAATATTTTTCTCACTACATTTTCATTCTCATTCCTTATTTTATCTATTCGCGTTACTCCACACATCCCCCTTAGCATTAAGCAATTAGCATAACTATTAAAATAGATATACACAGATTAAAACATTACAATATAGGAATGGCTCTTCCTCCTCATTTGTTATCAAATTTCTATGGAGTTCTGACGAAAAAATGAGACAGCATTGTAAGCTCAGCTAGTACCTGTAGTCCTTTCATTGATAGTTCATATACCTTTTACGACTTTAAAATCCAATAGAAACCTTATATAATGAGTATAAAAATCACTATGATTTAGACCGTGGTGCAACATTAGAGAGGTGAAGTAACCGTAAAATATGTGCATTACAGTGGTTTTAGATAGCCTATCTACTGAGTTATGTTCTAAGAGGGACTTTTTGTCACGACTTAGTAATATCACATACTTCTTTATATTTTTTACAATTACAGATAAGAATAATATTTACCGCAATATTCCACGCCGTTAACTTTAAATTTTACAACGTCCATGACTGCGACTTACTTCGACAGCTTGTATTTCAGTAATAACAACAATATTGACTCATATATTACCATCAGTAAAGTACCTGATATCTCACCTACCGAAAACCAGCGATAAGCCGTAATTAAAAGGGTTAAAAAAACGTAACTGACGCAAATATTGAACTCGTTTTTCAGTGAATTGACGTAGCATCTACTAAAGATAAATTTGCATATACAAACATTCTATTTGAAACAAACGATTATTTTAGAAAATGCAATAACGCAGGAATCGCGCGCGCCGCGCATGCCGCCCGGCGACGCGTAGACCTACGACGACAACCATGGCTCACGTACAATGGATCCACTTAAAAGTCTAAGTGAGGAAGCCAATCCATAATAAAACATTAATATGACATAGACAATCCCATTACAAGATTGTTCTTCTTCTCTGATTCTTTACAAGACTTGAACAGTTGAACATCAAAATTGAGTCAGGTGAAGCCAGGAAAAAATGAGAATTTTTTATTTTAGGTCAAAATAAAAATAGACAAAGAAAATTAAAAAATTTACAAATTCTCATTTTTTTCCTGGCTTCCACTGACTCAATTTTCACTCTTCGCCACTGGATCCTACTTCTGGTTTTTAAGCATTATGAAGACTACGATTGATGTTCAACTGTTCATGATCATTTTTGTTATAAGTGACCCCAAAAACCACGAAAATGACACCCTTGAAGAAAAAAAACGAAAATTTGCGTCGGCGCCATCTTGGATTTTCATGTTGACCTCATTATCATTATCAGCGACCCCAAAAACCACGATAACGACGCCCATGAAGAAAAAACTGAAAATTTTCGTAGGTGCCATCTTGGATTTTCATTTTGACCTCATTTTCATTATCAGCGACCCCAAAAACCACAAAAACGACACCCATGAAGAAAAAACCGAAAATTTTCGTCGGCGCCATCTTGGATTTTCATTTTGAGCTCATTATCATTATCAGCGGCCCAAAAACCACGAAAACGACACCCATTAAGAAAAAACCGATGATTTTTGTAGGCGCCATCTTGGATTTTCATTGTGACCTCATTTTCAATATAAGCGACCCCAAAAACCACGAAAACGATACTCATTAAGAAAAACCGAATCTTTTCGTCGGCGCCATCTTGGATTTTCATTTTTACCTCATTTTCATTATCAGCGACCCGAAAAACCACGAAAACGTCACCCATGAAGAAATAAACGAATAAAAAGTAGGTAAAGAATAAAATGCAGAGGAAGTATAAAAAAAAATCGACATTCGACATTATCGACAATTACTAATTCTATCTCGTTCTCCCATACATACTTTCTTTTTCTGCCCCTGTCGTAAGTCGATAATCTTCAGCTTGATAAAACCTAGCTCCCTACAAAACAAAACAATGTCAACAAGCATTGAACGATTTCCGATTCTATACGAAATTTAACGAGCGATAACGATATTTTCCCATCTCGCTCACGCAACTCGGTTTGCGTCGGCTTACCACAGTCCTAAAATAGGCGGGCTGGCTAGTGACGTCATGACGTTTGTTTTGCATAGAAATTTAGCTGCCAAAAAGCCGATAGCGCCTGCGGGTTATTTTATAGCAATATGTTGTAGCCGTATGGTATCCGGCAGAGTAGAATAGAACCAACCCATTACACTAACGGGTGTCGTATAAGGCGACTAATGTCTGAGGCAGAACACCTTGCGCCTCTGTAGACCAGAGAATGGGCAGCAGCGTTTTCTGTTAGTCTTTCATCACTGCGATCTCCAATCCGCCTGCCAAGCGTGGAGATTACGGCAAATTCCTCCCATCATGGGAGAGGCTTATGTCCAGCAGTGGACGTTATGGGCTGTTGTAGTAGTGTAGTATGTTGTTGAAGAGCAAATTTTTGTTGATTGAGTACGAGTAAGCGTTTCGTGATGCTTGTAAAAAAGTACTGATTGTGCCATTTTTCAATTACGGTAGAGAGTGGTTGTGTTTCGAACTTCTGAAGGGAAGCCGGTGGGAATCGAGTTATTAGGAGCCTGCGCCACTGGTAGGATCTGTGGTCTGTTGTATAGTTTGCAAGAATTCTTAAGCTCCTTATTATGCTCATGTATGGAATATTGTGCTATAATTCAAACAAGTCTCTGACGTCAAAATATACTGTGGTAAAGATGATACAGGTATTTTAAAATGAAACAAAACTAAAACTTCTTCAGAAAAGACGATCCGACTTTTATTCAGAAAAAATTCACACACACACGCAAAGAACACAATAGTTATTGAAAGAAATATAAACACTTAGATACCCTATGCACTCTTATCTTAGTCATAAACTAACGAACAATAATGAAGATTTATTTTTATTTGAAAATATTCTGCAAAAGGCATCAAGGCCGACGGCAAATCAGTTTATAAAATAAAAATAATTATTTGACGGTGTTACTATGGCTAGTTAAACTTAAAATCTGCAGTATTCGTCGACGACAGTAAATAATTTCTTTCAACTGTGTAGGGTCCATCTGCAAGAGAATAAAACATTTTCTTAAATATCTTTGCATCTAATTGACTTTAGAGTAGTTAACATGTTGCTGATGTGTTTCAATACCTTCAGCAAACCACTGAGTTTTAGGAATGCCAGATTCTAGTCTAGCTACTGCAATAGCTTCCCTCATGGCCAAGGCTACGACGACTGCCATGCATATTGGAGGCTCACCGATGCCTGTAGGGGAACAAATAGAATTCATTTAAGTAACACAATGTTGATAGTAAGGAGAGGCGAACAAATGACTATTGACTGGTAAAAATGTCCCAGACAAGAAGTCCGCCTTTGTACAGTTTTCACTTATGCATAAAAATGTAATAAATCATATCAAATATGACTATTACTTAATATCCTATAGTATTTTAATAGAGAAAATCCAAATGTTACTCGTTGTAGCATAATATTACGGGAAACAGACGTAGTCGTGGAAGAACAAATACGAGAGATTAAAATAAAATTCAAATGAAACACCATAAATTAAGGCAAATAATAGGCTCATAGTGGAGACCGATAAGAGGTACCAAAGGAAATAAATTACTACAGCTATCGTAGACAATGGCCAACCAATTACCATTTATATACAATCGTGATGCTAATGCTCGAAATAAATCGGCAAAAATTGCAATTATTATGAGTTTACTTGTACTTGTAAATTGCTAGACCGTATTCTTTTCTGTTAATTTAAGTTCATTGGTAACAGTTTATTTATATAACAGAGGTTACGGGTTTAAGTAATTTTTATCTATTACATCGTAGCTGACGCTAATAGACTCGTAAGTTTTTTTTGACGCGTTCCTAAAATCTGAGCTTAAGCCAATACCTTTTCATAAAATAATATCGTAGATGTTTACCAAAAGCAACCAGTAGTCAATTGTTAATCTTATGGCGCTTCGACTACGTTACATGACGTTATTACCACTAAGGGCCAAGTTCACCAACAGTAAAATAACCGACTGTTTTGTAATCGGCCCGCTAAACGTAAACAGTTGTTTAAACATGACGTGGGAATTTTGGTGTTCACCACAACTTCTTCTAGCTCGGTTATGTAAACGAGCGTTTTAGGAATGAAAGACCGAATGATTATAATACAGTCAAATAAGGTGGGTAACTTAACACGTAAAAACCGTACAAATGCGAAACATCTTAAAATGGTTGCATTATACCTGAGATGACAGTTCTTTAACCATCAAATTATCTGTTGTTTGAAGTTTTGTTCATTTTCGTTTGAAATAGTTTTTAAATTAAATACAAAGGATATGAAGCTCATTGCTAATTTTACGCATGACGAAAAAGAAATTGTCACTAGTTTAGTGTGAAGTAGTGTCGTCTGATGGAATACAAACGAAGAGTTCGCAAAAGTCTTTCAACGGTTTCAAACTCGACTAAAACGTCATGCTCTTCCAAAATATAATTCAAAGCAGACTGCATGTTAAATTCTCACAATAATATCTGGATGTAACCTTAAAATTTGTTACATTTGCAATTTACAAACGTCAAAATACACCGATTAACTACTTAACCGGGACTTAAAACAACCTCTCCCACCTCAGTTAGAGAAAACAGTTGATTAGCGTGTTTAATCGGTTTATTTGCTTTGGTGAACATGAAAATGTGTTTTAAACAGCTGTTTTTAGATAATCAGATTGTTATCTTTTCGGTGAACATGGCCCTAAATTTCATTTTGATTACTTTTAGTCACTTTGACAGAACCAACAAGAAGGAAACAATGCCTCTAACTTACACTTAGATCCAAACACGGAATCAGCACTGTAAGAATTCTTCCTAAAGTAAACCCTCCAGTTCTGTGGAATATCTCTGGCTAATGGCACATAGTAGTTCCAGGATCGGTTTGTGAGGAGTTCACCCGTCGGTGCATAGACCAGATTCTCACAAGTCCAGTAGCCTACGCCCATCATAAAGGCCCCTTCTATCTAAAAGAAGGTAGGAGTTTTTTTTTTTTTGTAGAATACAATTTCGTGTTACCTGTTGTTCCAATTAATGTAAAAATCTGTAAATCTACAATATTTTTATTTGAATAAATTCTTATTTTATTATTATTATTATTTTAAATTTCAACAATATTTACCTTCTAGGTTTGAAATAGGCTTTTGTATTATTCTATAAAATACTTACTTGACCAATATCAATTTCAGGACTAACACTCTGGCCAACATCTTCACAAAGGTCTACTCTCAACAACTCAAACTGTCCAGTCAATAAATCTAGTTCTACTTCCGCTAAAGTAACTCCGTAGATATCAAATGGGTATTCTTCATCAGTCCTCGTGAACCCATGAGCTTGCAAGTCCACATTGTCATTATAAGCTTTTGTAATCAACTCTTCCCAAGTAGGATTATCCATAGCGTCTCTGACAGGCTTTAATCTATCTAAGAGTTGCTGGCAAGCTCGTTTTACTCCTAAAATAACATTCTGATTCATGATGCTACCACCAGATAATGCACAGTTTGGAGCAATCACTGTATTATTTTCCTTTACAATGATTTTCTCAATAGGAATATTTAGCATGTAAGCTGCTACTTGAACGGCTTTCGTGTTTATTCCTTGTCCCATTTCTATAGCACCATGAGTTATTACTACGGAACCATCTCCACGGTATACTGATAAGTTAATGTAAAGGTTGATTCCTCCTACTGGCGTCCATCTCAGAAAAGCGAATCTCAATCCCCTTTTCTTCCACCTGTTTTCAGCATTGAATTTATTGACTGCTTCCCTTCTTTTAGGATAGTCGGATTGTATCATTACGTAGTCGATCATTTCTTTCATGTCAGCACTATATTGCGGATCTATGTTAGCTAGCCTAACGTCTAAAGGATCTAGGTTCATCTCGTATGCGACCTGTTCCATTATAAATTCTGACATTGCGACGTGTTCTAGTGTTCCTGTATAAAATAATAATGGAATTAATTAATTGTGCACAATATGTTGGAAGTACACAAATTATGCTTAGTGTACAAGTTTTACATTGTGTTTTCTATTTAGTAAATTATGTCATTTGAATCTTACCTGGTGCTCTCGCCCAAGTATTCTTAGCAGTATCAGTGGTAGAATCAAAGCTCGTGTAAGTCCATCGAGCCCTGTTGTAGGCATTATTAAACTGGCCGACACCAAGCAAAGTAAACTGCTCGTTTGTCTTGTATCCGTTGTCTTCAAATACTCTGTAGTTGATATATTGAATAGCTCCGGTGCTACTGACGCCAGCCTGATAAGAAAAAAAAACTCCGAAGTTACAGTATCATAATAAAAGTCACAGATCTCCAACTCATTTCAATAACGAGTTGATATTTGAGTCGAAAGCAAGAGTAGAGCATTATTGGCAGCAAAACATGACTATTATGGGCAATAGAATACGAAATATTATCATTAACTTACCTCAAAATCGGAACAGCATGGCAACCTTTTACCCAGGGCTTTAGTATTAGTCGTCAGTGACTGAATAAAACGACACGGTCTGTTTAGTTTCTGCACAACCAACGCAGCGGCTACTGCACCCTGAATGCTGCGGGATAACTTGATGCCATAGGCTCCTCCAACACGACGGGTATGCACATCAACCCTGGAAATGTCATTTAAAGTCTTAGTGATCTGATACGACGACAACAACTAGAAGGGTATCCTTCTGGATTTTTGTTTACTTCAAATCCGTCAGTAAGACACTTTAAATTTTAGAAGAAAACAAAATACATACTGATTTTGATTAATTTTTAAAGCCCTTGAAACCATCAACTGCACACCTTCCGTCCACTGCGTCGCACAGTATACATCCAGTCCCTCATCAGATGGCTTAACCACAGTAGTCAGGGTTTCCATAACATAATGGTACTGGCCATGTACTGAATTGAGACCTTTTATTACTTTATTTACATCTGTGCCAGTATCCGTAGCAACAACGTTTTGGAACTGTGTACTTCTGTTTTTATCATCTATAGTTTTCTTTACATCCAGGAGTGGCTCTTTTACATTCCTATATGTAGCTACTACTAATTTAGCAGCTCTGTCAGCCATGTATCGGCTTTCAGCCACAATTATCCCGATGGGTTGGTTGAAATACTTAACAGTACCACTGGCTAGGACTTCTTCGTTGGCAGAGTATAAGAACGAGTCGGGTGGAGTAAAGGAGTTAATTCCTGGAATGTCTTCTGCTTTATAGAAAGCTATGACTCCTGGTAGGGCCTATAAAAAAGCCTTATGTTGAAATGTCAATGAAGTAAATATGATTTTATAAAGGTAAAAAATTCTTACCAAAGCTTTGCTGGCATCGATAGACACAATATCTCCCAACGCAACTGTACTTAGTGCTAAAGCACAGAACACCTCGTTTGGAAGATTAGGCAGATCTTCAGTGTAGAAAGCCTCTCCTGCACATTGTATCTACAAGAAGGAAACATGATAATTAGATAGCTCTATGTTTTGATAGAGATCTGATCTGATCTTGATATATTGGCGCTTGTAAATGTAAACATATTTCACGAAATTGTGTTGAAAAAAAAAGTGGCAGTCTTAGTTGCAATTTTGAATACGCCAAATGATCCATGTACAACTATACATGTGAATATTTAAGTATCTCGTGTTTCTTCTTTCGCTGTATAAGTAAAGTTCCTTACCACAGCTTCTACTTTTTGTATAGGCTTGTTGAGGGGCCACACTGTTTGGTTGGTTTCAAACATTTGAGTAGCTCTGGACACAAGGCGGGTATCCGCCAAGTTACTAGCTCCTGATTTGTAGCGAGATTGAAGATTCGTCTCTGGTGATAACGATAGCAGGCCCTGAGAGTAAATAAAGCAATTTCAGATTGTTGTTTCAGTAATAGAATATAACGAAGCTTCCTTTTGGATAAAGAAAGGTATGAACAAAAAAATGTTTGCGATAAACATCCGGCATGCATTTCATAAGAAAACGTCTTTGCAGTATTGAACCTTAATCTTTATCATTATAACGCCATCAAAACTCCAAATAACAGAACTCAAAATCAACAACAAAACCATAAGTAAGTTTACTTATGGTTTTGTTGTTGATTTTGACATTCTAACAGACTGAAAAAATTCTATCTGCAACAGCTTAGTACGGACGACCAAAAAGCGATAGAAGCAATTCGCGGCAGCTACGTCGATTAAATTGCTCAACATTCCGCGAAAATTGAAATTTCCAATTGTTCAGACTTTTTTAGGCGAAGTCAGGCTTTTGGTCCAGCTTTTGCATTATTAAACCAATAACTGCCTATGGCTGTGATGCGTGATAAGGTAGAACTATTTTAGCAGAGTTTATGGACCATTATTAAATATCAACAAAAGAAACATTCTCCACGAAAAAGGAAATCCTTACTTTATAAAATAGTCCCAGAGCCACATTCTTCCTATACTCCACTGATGGTTCCGGTGGATTGTCTTCCACCACTAACTCTGCCTCCAAGATCTTAAGTGCTGATGTCAGGGTCTCATTGGTGAACAGCTTCTTCCCCTTCAGGAACTTCTCTGTCGCACCAGCTCTGATGAATGACGAGGATAGAGCTCCGAAGACTATCCTTGCGCCATCTACTACGTTACCAGTTTTTAATTTGTACGAAAATCCTGCGTTCACTAATGCATGGGCGTTTTCGGAACGTGGCATCACCTGGAATTTTGTTTAGCTTTAAATAATTTTTGATCAAATATTGCGCACAATCTCTACAATACAGCAAGTCTTACTGATGCATCATTTATTTCGAACGGAATCTTGCTGAGATAAAGTTAGTATTCATACATTTTATCACAAAATGCGAATGAGATTTGGAAGAGATCAAGACAAGACTAAGCATTGGGTGACCAAGGGTTGAAAAAGAGAGAGAGATTTTAACAATAAGTCCTATGAGCGTTAACTTGATTAATAATCTGTATATGAATCTGTATCTGCATTTTTTATAAATAAACTACTCTTTAGTATTTATGTGTATCTGTTATCAGTGCCTGACAATTTACAACATTTTTATATTTAGTAGGGAAACTTACATTTTGTTAATCGCTATCGCTTCGTGCATTTCTTGTAAATGCAACGATTTTGCATCAGCATCGTCACGTCTGGTGACATATTTATCGTTCTATAGTCTGACTTTTGTTTAAACGTTAAAATTTTATGCTTGCTGCCCTGATGTTTTGCGAATTCCAAAGAAGTTTTAATAGTGGTTTTAGTCAATTAGTTTCTGTAGCTTCTAAAACTTGATTAAACTCTAAAAACGTTTACTGCATAATTATTATGCAGATGATATATAACTTTGAAACGAAAATGTTATTCCATAAATAATATTATTTTTAGGATGCTGATTGCATAATTTTTGGTTTTACTTTTATAATTTTCAATTTATAAAACCCATGTCTGTTTTTTATATATATGATTATAAAATAAAAATACTTAATGCTTACCTTATAAGTGAATATGCGATAGTCATCACCTAGCGGTGGTAACATTATGTTCCAAATAACGTATCCTCTCATATTCGCTCTAAGAAACTGTTGCATCGTCAGCGTTTCTTTGAACCGCAACC
Source organism: Xestia sexstrigata (assembly GCA_941918905.2). Classification (NCBI taxonomy): domain Eukaryota; kingdom Metazoa; phylum Arthropoda; class Insecta; order Lepidoptera; family Noctuidae; genus Xestia; species Xestia sexstrigata. The sequence continues at coordinate 1,166,919 of OW799213.2, read as the reverse complement.
TCTTCTCTAAAATCAAAATTAATTATGTTACTTTGGTTTATTACTTTAATGTGGTTATATTTAGGTTTAAAGAAACTTTATTCTCAATAAAGACAAATGTCACTCACTTGAGAACAATACTAGAATTTAAAATTACATAAGGTTCGTCGCCATCAGTTACAAACTAGACTGCACGCATTCAATGCCTTCATTTCTCTAGAAGTGCTTGATCCGCCATAATATACTGACTTAGTTGAGTTTTGAATGCATTGAAAGAGTGCAGATTTCTTATACTAGAGGGTATTCTATTAAAAAGCTGTGCTCCTTCAAAAGTAAGCAATTTTTGCCGTAGTTAGTTCTAGTTTTGGGTAAAACTACCAAGCTAGCTCGCCGTGTGCTACGTTGACTGACTTGTTTATATTGGGTAAGTGTTATGTTCGTGTGAATAGTTTTGGTAAGAATTTTTTTGATGATAATACATGTGTGGTAAATATATAGTTGTTTGATATTCATTATTTTTGTGTCTTTATAAATTTTACTGGTTGATGTTAAATATGGATAGTTAAATAGTATTTTTATGAGTTTATTTTGAGTTATTTGTAGTTCTGACAATTTAGTTTTTGCAGCACTGCCCCAAATTTCGATCAAATAAAGCAGGTGTGGCTTCACTAGGGAATTGTAGATGGTGTACCGCAATTTAGGTGGGATGCAACGAACTATATTACGCAGGGATCCTGTAAGGGCTGAGAGTTTGCTTTTTATGTGTTCAATGTGAGCATTCCACGTAAGTGAGCTATCAATTCTTAGACCGAGATATTTTTCACAGGTTTTTTGCTGTAGAGGCACATCATTAATTGTTAGTGGGTTATATGGGGGAATAATTTTATTTTTTGCCTTAAATATAACATAACATGTTTTGGAGATATTTATTGTCAGGAGATTTTTTTTTTTTTTTTTTTTTTTCTTTATTTATTTCACCAAAAGCCATCATAACTATAACAAGAACCAAAAACTAAGAGCATATAAGGCTTATAGTTAGGACACAATAATTTTAATTCCCTGACTCCTAAACTAGGTGTATGTGCCTGTGTCTTAGGAGTCAGTGATTCTCCATTACTAACAAGACAAAGCCATAGTATAATAAATAAATAAATCAGGACTTTAAAACAATAAGCAATTGGTGTAAAAGAAAAACAGGATAATTTTAAACTAATGTAGAGAAAAACAAAAAGGAAAACGTATAAGTGAGTGGTGAGGAGAATAAATGTGGGGTCCGAGTGTGTGTGTGTGTAGTGAGTAAGTGTAGAATGTTTGTGAATGCGTATGTGGTGTGTAGGTGTAGGATGTGTGATGTGTGTAGTGAGAAAGAATGAGGTGTGTAACCATCCGTCCGTCAGTCAGTACACATCCGTTTTGGTTGGATTGGGTTGGTTGATGTATAGTACCTTACGATTGTTTGTTACTTACGATTGTATTGAAACCATGCAAATAAGGTATTTAAATCATCTTGGGCTTGTGAGATAATTTGATGGATGGAGGATCCAAAGTAGAATAAACAAGTGTCATCAGCGTATAAGGTAAGGTGACCACGCAGTTTAATTTCGTGAATGTTATTTATATATATTAAAAAGAGCAAGGGACCTAGAATAGATCCATGCGGCACGCCACACCTAATAGCTAATGCATCACTTTGGTGACTGCCAAGTTTAACCACTTGCGAACGATTATTTAAGTACGAATCGAACATTTTCAGAGCATTGCCAGTGATATTGATGGATTCCAGTTTCCTTAGGAGCAGCTTATGACTGACTGTGTCGAATGCCTTTTTTAGGTCAAAAAAAAATTAATATTTATCAATCTTTTACCTTGAAATCTTATGAAACTATGTTATAGACTTATTATTCCAAGACCAGTACCTAATAAATATTTTCTAACCAGTCCAAACATGGTCTTCAGTAAAGCACTTCATCAACGTTTACTTACGTATGGTCACTTGAGCCCCAATCATCTCTAAAAGCAAGAATATATCCGACGCGAACCATTTGTTCTGGTTCTTCATCATAAGGTTCCCTGCAATCGACGCCACCTACAAATACATTAAACATGTCAGAGCAAACCTCTCAGGCTCCTAGCTATTCAAATAACCTCACATCTAAATTACAAAACAGGCCAAATGCAAGGCAAACTTCTGTTGAGAGATTTCCATGCTGTAACTTTTTGTTAGGACAAACAGCTGAAGATTTATTAGTTTTATGAACTGACTCTAAACATGGATGAACGATGATGTTTGAATCTTCGATACCTGCAAAGCTTTTACTTTTTAACGCTTTTACTCTCTCACGGTTTTAATCTTTGATAAAATAACAAATCACGGCTGTGATCCCGAAGGGTTATGCAGACGTGTATAAATAGTGCACCCACATTTCGCCAGTTAGGTTTAAATACCACGTAATAGGGCCGAGTTTATTGCCATCAACTGGGCACATATCCAGAGACCATGGCTACTACTGAGTAATTCCTGACCTGGGAATCGAACCCAAGACCTCGTGCTCGGCAGTCGCGCTTGCGACCACTAGCAATACAACAGCAACCTTATTTTTATTACACGCTTATAGATCACTGTAACCTTGACAGACTTGTCAGTGACCGTAACCGAACACCAACTTTATTATTTCACAAACAAAGATCATTGTGATTTTGGTAGTGAAGCAAGGTAAGAGGTAATACAGGGTGTAAACTACCTCATCACGAAGCCGCCAACCAAGCATTCTGTACATCAAACTAAGTAACTCTACCCAAAAATTATTGCTGGTAAATGATTTCTTTTTTTTGGAGTGAAAAATCATGTTTTGTGGTATACAAGACATTGTGCTGATAGATGGGTTGAATAGTACGGGGGTTGTAGAGGTGCTTTAAGTAAAAATCTGCCGTTAAAAACTTGTATAAAAAAAAATCTTGTCAAAAAGTTGGAACTTAATATCTCCGCAACTAGAAGGTTCCCAGGTATGGTGTAGGACAAAAAACCAGCTAAGAGCGCACCGAGGGTTCCGTACAAACTTCTTAAAGGACAAACTTAACTTTGCTGTTCGATCCCTAGAAACGGCTATTGCACCAACCGCAAATAATAAGTTTGTAATAGTAAAGTCGCTTTTTTTGTTATTATACTACATATTTACGGTTTTCAGATTTTTCCCTTCACATGTGATGTAAGACCAATGTCTCTTTTCGCCAAATTTCGTGATTCTAGGTCAACGGGAATTACCATATAGGTTTTCGACCCAAAACCAATAGGGTACTTCCGGTTGACCTAGAATTGAATAGAATAGACCTGGAATAGAATTGTCAATTTTGTTAAAAGCAAGATATTACAGCACAAGTGTAGTGTCTTCATTGATTACGTATTAATATTATAGGTATTACTTTAGTGAAATTAGTGTGAAATTAGTATGTATTTGTATCCTTGTTATTTATTTAATAAACTTACTCCATCAATAAGTAAATCAAGTACTTATTTTTTTTCCCATTGATTCCCATACCGTCGACACTAGTTAACCGACCTATGTGCGCGAAAGTGGTGACCCCGACGTGATCTCTATCGTTGAGAGATCTGGTTACCTGGTGCTTCGGTTAGTGCGCGGAATCGCGAAACCTGTGCGCGAACGAGTGTTAGTTTTTCGTTCACGGAAGAAATAAATATATTATAACAAAATGGCCGGTGAAGACCAACCCCAGCTCGCTGCGAATACACGTCAAGTAGTGTTAAAGCCTTTTAATCCGGCCAAGCCAGAAATATGATTTGGCAGAGCAGAGTGTTTAATGGCATTGGCAGGAGTAACATGCCAGCGCTTGAAGGCTGAATGCGTTGTACGTGCCCTAGACACGGAAGCAATGGAAGAGCTCACCGACATATTAACCGTGTTGCCGACGTTTCAAGGAGATGCATACCAACATGTCAAACAGACAATGCTGACAAGGTTTGGTGACTCAAAAGCGAAAAAAACACGGCTTTTGCTCGAGGACCAAGCGATCGGTGACCGCACGCCATCACAATTTCTGCGGCACTTAAAGACTCTTGCTGGGTCTACGGTAACGGACGACGTCCTGCGAGCAATCTGGATGAAAGGTTTGGCTCACGAAATGCAGAACGCGGTGATAACAAAGACGGATGCCTCGCTGAATCACCTTGTGGATATGGCAGATCTCATCCACGAAAACCACCAGCTACGATCGAGCCGAAATATTTGCGCCACTGTAGCCGCTGCACAACAAGTGCCCGCAGCGCCACCTGAAGGATGAATAAGGTTACTACTAGCACAAATGCAGGCCCAGTTAGACGAGTTACGAGTGTCCCGACCACGCAGCCGCTCCAGATCGAGGTCAAGTCGCAGCCACTCAAGGTCGAGACCAGAAGGTTGGAAGTGTTGGTACCATCATAAATTCGGCCCTGCAGCAGAGAAGTGTGTGCAACCCTGCGCATATAAATCACCACCGGCGAGAAACGCGAGCGGGGGTCATTAGTGGCGGATGACGCAAACTCCCAGCCACCTGCTGACAAAAGCAGTAAGGTAGATTTTCTTGTAGATACCGGTGCAGACCTATGCGTTTATCCAAAGTCACTGATCCATACGGCTCGCCAAATATCTGCCTATGGGTTAGTGGCCGCTAATGGCACACAGATCGCTACATATGGAACGATCCCACTCACGCTTAACCTAGGCCTACGCAGAGATTTCCCTTGGATGTTCGTGGTGGCAGATGTATCTAAACCAATAATTGGAATCGATTTTTTAGCGCATTATAATATAATGGTCGATGCGCGCAACCGACGACTTGTAGATTCAACCACCCAGTGTACCGTTAATGGACAGGTAGTTGGGTGCAAAACCGAGTCAGTCAAAACCGTTAACGGTGAAACGCCGTACCACCATCTGTTAGCACAATATGTCGACATCACTCGCCTTGATGGGACTATGCAGAAAACGGTCAAACACAATACTCACCGGTCAACGGTCTAACACTGTTGGGGCGTAACTCCCAACAGTGAAAATGTTATGTACTTGTTATTCTTGTTATGTAGACTTGTAAGGTATGTTATGTTATGTAAATGAGTAGACAAGTGATTCCCTTGATGGATTTATTGCTACTGAATTATATTGATACGATTATATACTAAGTTACAGAAATGCACACCTAAACAATATCGATATGCATAAAATGAGTATGACGTACAAACTACCGAATGGTCAATGTACAGCGTAGCTCGTACATATTGCCCACTCACAAAATGTAACAGTACATAAAAATGTTAAATGTTATGTTAAAATGTAAAATGTAAAAAGGGGATACAATCTAAAAAAGTTAAATAATCCAAGCCTTATACAATAACATGACAACGCGCAATAGGCGAAGTTGCCTTGTTGAGTGTGTGTGCACTCGATAAATGCATTACACTGTTGTCATCTGTGACGTCAGATGCCGCGTTGTCTACGATGCTCGCAGTCGACCTCCTTCGTGGCGTTGGACTCGGAACAGGTGGTGCTATAGGTTTCTGTTGACCCCTGCAGTGTTTCCGAAGTCGGTAATATGCATATATGGCACCTGCTATCGCTGCTGCTGCTGCCGCCAATACGTATATGACAACGTATTAGTGGACATCGTGATATGTTGCCCGATCTGATAAGGATGTTGTATTCGGCTTCTATAATAGTTGGCTGATTTTTCAATAATAGAGCCAGATGTTTCTCATTTTCTTGGATGAGTTCAATGTCTCGTTGATATTGTTCGGCGAATTGGTCATCCAATACTCCGAACAGGGAACGTGCGATTGAACCGACACCGTTGATAAGGCCGCGTTTGCTTCTTATGTTTACCCGACCTTGCGGATTCAGCAATAAGCGGTTCTAGTGTTCGAGTTCACCGAACGCGTGACGTAATTGTAATGCAATGATGTCACATTGGGTCTTCTGATTCAATGTTGAACATATGTTTTCGAGATGATCATTGAATTTAGTGAACACTGCTGTACCATGCCAATAGGGTTTGACGTCGTAATAGGCAACTATCTTCCACTCGTCGCGAATCAATTTCATGTCGGTTGCTTTATCGAAATATAGGCCTTGTCGCAATTCGATAAAGTTTGTTGTGTTAGTTGTCGCGGTTGCTGGATTCAGTAGGTATAGCAGGGTCATCACTAATCCGATGAAGTTGATTTTGCTTGTTCTTGCAGTTTGTTGACATTTTTTTGTTTCCTCGTATGTTGCTTGTTTTTTGTGTTCTTTTTCGGTGTTTTGTGGTTTGGAGTTTTCCTCGCCGTCTATTGGTAAAATAGATAGCTTTGTTACGGGTCTCTTTATGAGGCCGTTTCTTGTTTTCAGGGTTACGACACGAACATACCCGTCGTCTCCCGGATGAAGGTCTGTTATTCGACCCATCAACCATTTTCCCGCGGGCCGCTGGTCGTCACTAATAACAACCAAGTCACCAACTTTCAGGTTGCTCTGCGGCCTTTGCCACTTTGTTCTTGCTAACAATTGGCACAGATACTCATTTTTCCATTTCTTCCAAATTTCTGAGTACATTTTTCTAGTCAGCTCCCATCTTGTTCGGGCGTCTTCTCTTGTTTCGATGACAGTCAATCCTGACCTTCCTGTTAGAAAGTGTGCTGGCGTTAGACAGTCGAGATCTTCTACATTTTCACTCAGCGCACACAGAGGTCTGGAGTTGAGACAAGCTTCTAGTTTTGTTAAGATAGTGGTGAACTCGTCGAATGTTAACCTTTGCTCACCCACCACTCTTTTCAAATGGTGTTTCAAGCTTCTCACGGCTCGTTCCCACAATCCACCAGCTGATGGCCACGCCGGGGCGTTGAAATGCCACTGTATGGCCATCTCGGTGACTTTTTTCTGTAATTCTTCGTTCCTGTAGCTGTTTTCTATTTCCCCGTATTGTTCCATTAACAGTCGATTAGCGCCGATAAAGTTCGTGCCATTATCGCTATATAAATGGCGGGGGGCTCCTCTCCTTGCTGCCATTCTGTTTAGGGCTGCCAAAAATGCCGAGCTGGTAAGATCAGACACTAATTCAATGTGTACTGCCTTTGTTACCAAGCAAATAAAGATGGCTATGTAACCTTTTGTTGTTTTAGCCCCTCTGCCTTTATTCATCTTAACTTCGACGAATCCCGTGTAGTCCACTCCTGTATGGTAGAATGGCGGGGCAGGGTTTACTCTTGCACTCGGTAGTTCACCCATGATTTGTTGTTGTTTTGTTGGACTTATCTTGCGGCACGTTACGCATCTTCTGACTTGCATCTTCGTTACTCGCACGCCACCGATGATCCAGTATTTTTGACGAAGGTGCGATAAAGTGAGTCGCGGTCCTCCATGAAACGTCATTTGATGGGCTTGATCGATGAGTAAATGCGTTAGATGGCTGTCGTAGGGAATGATCATCGGATGTTTCATTTCTTCTGTTACTGTTGCGTTGTTCAATCTTCCCCCAACTCTTAGCAAACCTTCTTGATCAATGTAAGGATTGAGAGGTAGTAATTTGCTATTCGATGCCACTCTGCCGTGTTTACGTAAATGAATCATGTCCGTTTCAAATACCTTTTGTTGGGTTTGTTTCACAATTGTTTTAGTTGCACGATTTATTTCTTGCAACGTAAGATAACTTGGTAATTGCCGATGTTTCGAGTCCACTGTTCCAAGTTTTAAGTTCAATGCTCTTTGTATCCATGCGACTATTCGAATGACATGATTAATTGAGCTATGTTTTTGTAATAATTGTTCGATAATGTTGGTTGTTTCTGTATTGACTTGGGCAGCATTGACTTGTTTCTTTGCTGCTGTTTTTGTCTCTTGATCTGACGTGTAGACCTTTTTGACTTGGTTTTTTGTTTCAAACGATGACAGCCACATAGGATCTTGCCACCATAGTTTGTTTTCTTTCAGTTGACCGGCGTACTGGCCTCGGCTTGCGGCGTCAGCAGGATTTTCGATTGACTTGACGTAATCCCAACATGAGCGCGGTATTACAGAGTTGATTTTTTGGACTCGATTCTCTACGTATGTTTTCCATCGTGATGGGTCGCCTTGTATCCAACCCAGGACCACCATAGAGTCAGTCCAGCCATAGACTCGAATATCATGTTGACGTAAGGACTCCTTAATCTTCTGCATTAATTTGGAAAGTAGATGTGCTCCATTTAGTTCCAGCCTAGGCAACGTTGTTACTTTTCTGTGTGGCACAATTTTAGATTTTGCAGCGACAAGTGTGACGATTGTTGACGGGTGAACTCGTGCGTAAATGACACACGCATAGGCATCCAGGGAGGCGTCACTGAAGCCATGTAGTTCTATTGCTTGTTTCCCATCGCATCTGAGCCATCTTGGTACTTCACACAAGTTTATCGCCGCTATGTCTGATTGTATTTTGCACCATTCCTTGTGTATGCTATCCGACACTTGGTCATCCCATTGTAATTTGACCTCCCACAGTTTTTGAAATAATAACTTTAATTTTGTGGATACGGGAGCCAGCCAGCCAAGTGGGTCAAACAGTTTTGATATTTCAGCTAATAAGCTGCGTTTTGTATGTTTTTTGTGGACGCTTGAAATCGAACATTGGAATGTGAATTTGTCCTCTGTCGGATTCCAGCATAAGCCCAATGTTTTTGATGTTTGATCCGTTTTGAAATTGAAAATAGTGGTTTCATTGTTATGTTGTATTGTAGCGTTTTCCAAGAGTGCAGGTTCATTTGATGACCATTTTCTGAGGTTAAACCCACCGCTCGTAAGTAGTAGTTTTAGGTCCGAAATTAGCTCTTATGCTTGTTCAAGGGTATGGGATCCGTGAACGAGATCATCGACGTAAAATGACTCCTCCACTACCTTTGAAGCTTCCGGAAAATGTTGACGCTCGTCCTCTGCCAATCTTCGTAATGTCATTATGGCCAAGAACGGCGCTGCCTTGGTGCCATATGTTACTGTGGCGAGTTGAAAGGAACGTAGAGGTTGTTCCGGCGATTCTCGCCATACAATCTGTTGTAGGTTTTGGTCACAGTGGGCCACTAAAATTTGTCTGTACATCTTTTCAATATCAGCTGTATAGGCGTATTTATATTGCCTCCACTGTATCAATGTTGTTTGCAAATCTTGCTGTAAATTTGGACCTTTGTACATAAGGTCGTTCAAACTCCATCCTGTAGATGTTTTAGCGGATGCATTAAACACCACCCTGTACTTGGTTGTTGTTGACTCAGCGCGTTCGACGCCGTGGTGCGGCAAGTAGCAGTCGAGTGTCTTGTTACATGTTGATTGTTTCATGTGACCTAAGTCAATGTACTCTGCTATAAACTCTTTATAGGCTTTTGATAATTCTTGTTGTTTTCCCAATCTTCGTTCTAATGTTTTGAATTGCGCAATTGCAATCTGTTTGGAAGAGCCCAGTTTGTGCTCCCAGTCATGTTTCATGGGTAGTCTCACTTCGTATCTCCCATTTTCCAAACGTTTTGTTGTTTTTGCGTAGTACTCAATGCATTTTTCATCTTCCTCCGAAAAATGGACTTGATCCTTAATATCTTCGGAATCCCAAAACTGTATCATGTCTTCCAGATTGTTCAATACTACGTTGCAATGAAATGTTCGGACGTTTCCGCATAGTAACCATCCTATTTGAGTTTGTTGTGCGATAGGCTGATTGACGTCATCGCTTCTGATCATTCCTCCTAGCATGATCTGGGAGTAAATGTCTGCTCCAAATAGCAGATCTACTGGACGGCTGCTATTGAAATCCGGATCCGCCAAGCTGATATTTTGTATCTGAGGCCATGATGGTTTAGCGAAAGTTTTGTTTGGTAGATTCTTGATTAAGTTTTTCATAATGTATACGGTTTTACTGAACGTATAGTCGCTGACGGCAGAGCTGCATGAAATTGTTATTATGCCCTTGCAATTGCTCTCCTTTTCCCCAATTCCGGAGACAACTCCTTTGCATTTCTGGCGTTTGTTTCCAAGAAGTTGAGCAGCGCGTTCTGTTATCAATGATATCTGAGACCCTTGATCGACAAGAGCTCGCATGTTGTACTGAGTTCCATCAGCTCCCTCTACCTTAACAATGGCGGTTGCTAATAGAATCTCCGAAGCTTCATTATTTTGAGAGGCGTGAGATGAAGAATTGGTTGGTTCATTGTTTTTGGCAGCGGCTTCGTGCATTAACGTGTTGTGCTTAGCTTTGCACTTGCGACATCGGTTGCTTGATGTACATTTTTTGCCTTTGTGGCTGTACAGACAATTAATGCATACTTGCAATTTGTTTATTGTGCTAAGTTTTTCGTCATTCGACATTTCTAAAAACTTTGCACAAAAATAGAGGCCATGCTCGTCGTTGCAGAGTGGACAAATAAATGTTGATGCATGGTAGGATTTCGTAACCTTGTTGTTACTAACCGCTTGATTCATGTTATGACTGTTATGTTTCTTGTTATGGGCTGCTTCTTGATGCTGATTTGTTCCAGAACTTGATTTCTGATAGCTGTCTTGTTTACGCTGCGACGATTCCATTGAAGTGAACTTCGCTTCTAGGTAGTCTAGAAACTCCTTTAATGTAGGTAATTCTCGCGAGTTCTTCAGTGATTCAATGTAATCAGAATATGTCCCAGCGTCCAGCTTTTGCGCCAGAATATGTACTAGTAGCGGATCCCAGGTTCTGACATCCACTTCTAAATTCTTGATGGCGTGCACACATTCGATTGTGACGTCATGTATTTTCTTAATTGGTGCTAATGATTGTTGTTGCATGGTTGGCAGGTTGAAGAGCATGTTGATGTGCGATGTAAATATTAGTTTCTTATTGTTATAGCGGTTGTTGAGAATGTCCCAACACACTAGATAGTTATCCGAGCTTATCTGTAGGTATTGTATCAGCCGTTCAGCTTCTCCTTGGACCTTGCTTTTCAAAAATTGCATTTTCTGCGCATTTGACAAGGATGAGTTGTTATGGATGGCTTCCATGAAAAGGTCTCTGAATGGTATCCACTGATTAAATTTGCCGTGAAAGACCGGTATTTCTAATTTTGGTGTTGTTTTTTCCCGATAAGCTCCGGACCACATCTTTGTATTTAACGCCTTCTTCAGATCAATATATTGGTTCTCAAATCTTGTATAGCGCTCTTCATATATAGTATTCTTGTCCCCGTTGAGTTCGCAATCTATCTCCCAATGAAGACTGTCAATAGCCGACCAACGCGCTTGTAATGTTTGCAACGCATCTTGAAATTCCCATTTTTCAGAGATATATTCCACTTTTGTGATGGCGACTGCTCTCATGAAGGCCTTGAAGTTGGCCGATTGTTTGCGTAATAAATCGTCCAGCTTACTATTGGACCCTGTATCCCTCTTGTTAGGGCTTTGTTGTTGACGAGGAGGCGGTTGATCCATGTTGTTATTACCGTTGTTCTCATTTGAGTTACAGGTTTCTTCTCCCTCGTCGCTCTCATGTTGTTCTGTTTTGCTCGATGTACCTGCTGTCTCTTGTTGAGAGGTAGCTCCGAGCGGTGGCGGTTGCACCGAGGGTCCTACGGACCGCTTGTGCGTCGACACTTGTTCATGTTGCAAGAGGATTAACTCCTTAACTTCTTTATAACACTGCAACGCTTTGTTATATAAATTACTTGTGAAATAAAGATGACTTACACCCACTTCTGTAGACAGACGGTCATGGTTGAACTGAAAATCACTCCATAAGTTTTCCAGCATCTGCAAACGCCGTTTGAAGTAGTCCGAGTTCTTTCTGTCCCAGCCATCCTTTTTGATGTTGATGCCGATTTTCTTGATGTTGTCGTAAAGTTCGCACTGATTCTCGTAAGTATTTGCTGATGACGTCATGTTGTCAAACTTCTCGATGAATTCACGACGAACTCTTGTTCTGGTTTAGAGTAGTAGACTGTTGCTCCACACTCTTGGTTCTTTGTATTGGGTAACCTTTCCCTTTTACGATATGCGCCTTCTCAATTGGTAACTGGGGCGACTCGCTTGTGAGAGACCAGTCCAACCGATTCGCGACCGTAAAAGATGTAGATCACACAACACAAAATTGCTCGAAGGACCAAATGTTGGGGCGTAACTCCCAACAGTGAAAATGTTATGTACTTGTTATTCTTGTTATGTAGACTTGTAAGGTATGTTATGTTATGTAAATGAGTAGACAAGTGATTCCCTTGATGGATTTATTGCTACTGAATTATATTGATACGATTATATACTAAGTTACAGAAATGCACACCTAAACAATATCGATATGCATAAAATGAGTATGACGTACAAACTACCGAATGGTCAATGTACAGCGTAGCTCGTACAAACACCACATAATTGTATCACCCGGTCAACCGGTTGCACAGAAGCCTAGGCGTCTAGCCCCGGACCGCCTGATAGCAGCAAAGAAAGAGTTCGAGTCGATGTTAAAATTAAGCATCGCTCGACCGTCGAAAAGTTCATGGGCTTCGCCGCTACATATGGTTCCAAAGTGTGAAGACGAGTGGAGGCCCTGCGGCGACTATCGTGAATTTGAACGAAAGAACAGTGCCCGACCAATACCCAGTGCAACATATTGAAGACTTCGCCCAGTGCTTAAGTGAAAAAAATGTGTTTTCAAAATTAGATCTAGTGCGTGCGTTTAACCAAATCCCTATCGCTGAAGAGGACATTCCAAAGACAGCAATAACAACGCCTTTCGGTTTATTTGAGTTTAAGTTTATGACTTTTGGCATGCGTAATGCAGCACAAACTTTTCAACGATTTATGGACGAAATGTTATGTGAACTTAATTTTGTGTACTGCTACATAGACGATATTTTAATCGCACCCAGTGACGAAACGGAACATTTAAAACACTTAGAGACTGTATTTGTTAGGTTAAGGAAATACGGAGTAGTAATAAATCCCGCAAAGTGTGTGTTCGGGAAGTCTAAGTTGAGTTTCTAGGTTATCAAGTGTCAGCAGCAGGTACGCGTCCGCTCCCCACAAGGGTTGAAGCAATACGTACCTATCCCTTACCAACCACCGCAAAGCAGCTACGCCAATTCCTAGGTATGTTGAACTTTAACAGAAGGTGCATACCTAATGCAGCGCGTAGCCAAGCTAGTTTACATGAATTGCTGTGCGGCAACAAAAAAGGAAAAACACCTATTACTTGGAACGACCAAGCTAAGCGTGACTTTGAGACGTGCAAGGACAGCTTAGCTGAAGCAACGTTGTTAGTGCATCCAAAGCCCGACGCCGAACTTGCTATTTTCAGTGACACATCCAACATGTCCATAGGCGCGGCTTTACAACAGAAAATCGATAATGAATGGCAACCAATTGCTTTCTTTTCTAAGAAACTTTCGGCTACTGAACAAAAATATTCAGCCTATGACCGCGAATTACTCTCAACCTACGCCGCGGTCAAACATTTCAGACATCACGTAGATGCGCGAAATTTTAGAATTTTTACAGACCACAAACCAATAACTTACACGCTTTTAAAAAGAAAAATCAGCAATGTTCCCCTAGGCAATTTCGATATCTGGACTTTATTGGACAATTCACTACAGACATACGTCAAAGGAGAGGACAACATTACGGCCGACCTACTATCTCGCATAGAGTCAGTATGTACTGAGATAGACTGGAAAGCTCTTGCATCCTCGCAACAAAATGACGCGGAGCTTAAAAGCTTAGTCGACAATAGAAACTCGTCCCTTGAATTTTATTACGTCTTGTTCATTTGCCAGAGCCAGACAAACCAATTTTTTGTGACTTTTCTACCCAAACAGCTAGGCCTTTTATTACGGAACCATTCAGAAAGTCTGTTTTCAATATGCTTCATAACACCTCCCATCCAGGTAGTAGGGCTACGACTAAGCTTATCACTAAACGATTCGTTTGGCCCTCGATAAATTCTGATTGTAAGTTATGGGCCAGAGCATGTGTTGATTGTCAACGATCAAAAGTGTCTCGTCACGTCGTTACAACGCCGGGAACTTTTACACATCCATCATCTCGATTTGATCATGTACATATTGACATTGTAGTAATGCCCTATTCCTCAGAATAGGGCATTACTACAATGTCAATATGTAGGGATACCGTTATTGTCTTACTATGGTAGACCAATTTACCAGATGGCCGGAAGCGATTCCCATTGTCAATCAAGAAGCCGACACAGTAGCCCGTGCATTTTATTCCAATTGGATTGCTTGTTTTGGCATACCGCTTAGAATCACAACTGATAGAGGAAAACAGTTTGAGTCGCATCTATTCAGAGATCTCAATGCCCTGATCGGTACGGCTTCTTTTCGAACGACGGCTTATCACCCTGCAGCTAACGGCATGGTCGAGCGTTTCCATCGTCAATTAAAGAGTGCACTAAAGTGTCACAATGCAGCAACCAGTAGTTGGACACGAATTCTCCCGACCGTTTTGCTAGGAATTAGGTCGTCTTGGAAGGAGGACTTGAAAAGCACATCCGCAGAGTTAGTTTACGGACAGAGCTTACGCCTCCCCGGGGAATTTTTAGGTGACAATCCGACTAACGAAACTACGCAGGCTGAATTTGCTAAAGAGCTACGTTCGCATTTTAATAACCTCAAGCCTGTCGCGAGTACTCAGCACGGACAGAAAAGCACTTTCATTTTCAAAGACCAATAACGCTACTCACGTGTTGGTGCGGAACGATACAGTCAAAATTCCATTACAGCAACCTTACGACGGCCCTTATAGAGTAATTTCCAGGAAGGATTAAACATTCGTATTAAATATACGTGGCCGCGAGGTTACGGTATCAATCGATAGACTGAAACCAGCTTATTACTTAAGGGATTCTAATTGTCATCCGGACAGCGCTACTAATATTGTCGTAGATCTCGCTCCCGAAATCACTTCACGCTCTCAAACCGCTCCTGAATCAGTTCCCCAATGTTCGCCATCAGTTCCTCAGGTTCCTGAACAGCAGGGGCCGCGAAGGTCTGGTAGACGCGTACGATTTCCTCATTACTACCAGGCCAGTTCTTCGTGATCTCGATCACTGGCAGGGGGGTACTGTAGCGTCTTCATTGATTATGTATTAATATTATAGGTATTACTTTAGTGAAATTAGTGTGAAATTAGTATGTAAGTATTTTAAATTAACTGTTACGTACCATTAGCTTTAGGTCTCACGGCAAGCCCGCAGATGTTTTATTGCGGGTGGTTTTGTTCTTTGGCTATGTAAGGATAACAATAGTTTATGGTAGGGCCTTGCCCATTTTGCTTATTGTTCATATTAGCTTTAAGAATTTAGAGTAATAATAGCCTTTGATATTTTTGTTGAGATGCCGACGGTTCTGTTTGTAATATGTTTATTGTTTAACTATTTTTATTGTGTTAGCTAGCTATAGAAACCTTTGTACAGTTTTTAGTTTGTAACGTGCCGCTCCGACCGTATCCCAAGTTTTAGATAATTGTTCAAATGTGGAATTCAGTCAGTAACTTTTCGTCTCCGGGTTCGGTCGGTCGGCATTCTTGCTCCTTGTTATTTATTTAATAAACTTACTCCATCACTAAGTAAATCAAGTACTTATTTTGTGATTCCCATACCGTCGACACTAGTTAACCGACCTATGTGCGCAAAACAAGTAAAGGAAAAATTCCGAAAAATAAAAAAGTTGAAAATTAACTTAAATTTTGGCTTACAATTTTTCGCGAAAATCTAAATTTGCCCATATCTTTTATCGTTTCGACTCAGGGCCTTGATTTTCATACACCTAATAGGGACTATATACCTCAGTATCTGGTATAAATTTCTACTTGCTAGGTCCACCCATTCCTGAGAAAATTGGTGGTTACAGACGGACAGACGGACAAGAAAGTGATCTTAAAAGGGTTCCTTTTTTTACCTTTTAAGGTACGGAACCCTAAAAATTATCGCAGTGACTGGGAGAACAAGTGCCTTTCGGCTTCGTTAAGAGGTTTTTTATAAACGCAAACGCCTTTAACTTAATTAGCACGTCTTAATGACATTGATGTGGTCCTATGATCACAGTGACATTATATTGGCAAAATCAGCAGAAATGTATGGGGTGATCGATGTTTTGGGTAAAACATACGAACTGTTTTGATAGTTCACGGAGCTTAACTTACATTTCTAACAGGAATGTGTGCAACTTTTAGTACGTGATCGTAAATCTTCTGAAGATATCCAAAGTATTCTTTCTTAGATACAGTTTTCAGTATTTCCAAAAGCTCAGTGAGTGTTGTCCCAGCGTTCACTATTAAGTTCTGATCCAGTTTGTATCCTTTCAGTTCTTTGACCCCACTTATGTCGATAAGGACTCGAGGGTATTCTTCTATGGGATACACTCCTGTAAACATAAACTTTATCATATCTCTCTGTTCCATTATCTGTAGGTAAAACTATGTCATTAGAGCCGAGTATGCTTAGATTGCAACAACAACGTTTACTGCCAGAGATCGGGTCATTGCCAGTTTCAAAATTTTTATCTCGACTTATCGGAGCCAACTATTTTAAATTCTGCTTAGTTAAACAGTTTTCGTTCATACTTACTTTATGCCAAAGAAAACGGTAACTCGTATTGTCTCGATAGTCTAGTAGTCGCGTGTGCGATTACTGAGTATGAAGTCCGATCCGGATCCGATTCTCAGGTCAGGTAAAGTGTAATTGGGTTCTTCCATCGGATATTTCTCAGTAACAGCTACGGAGTCTAGATTAGTTGCCCGGTTGATGGCATTAAGCAGGCTCATTACATGGCTTGCTAAATGTGGGTGTGCTATTAGGTAGACCTCTCCCTAATCCTTCGGGAATTACAGGTGTGATGTTAAGTGTTACAAATAGAACATCATAAAATCATTTAAAAACAACATTGTGTATTTACCTTTAGCAGTATCCCCACTGACAAGCATATAAGAATCATCTCCTTCCCTTCCTAAAATTCTAAATATATCTTTGACTTCTATAGCTCGAACCCAAAGCTTGCCATCTTTCAACTTGATTTCAATAACCTCTTCTTTACCATATTCTTCATCTACGAAGCACCAATCACTATCCTCACAATTACTTTTATCACAACCTTCTCCAGTCTTCTTGCAGATTTGAAGATCTTCAATGTCCTGGAGTTTGATCTGTCTTGGAGCATCTTTGGCAAAACTCTTGAAGGCTTCCAAGATTGGTCTGTAGCCGGTACAGCGGCAGGTTTGACTACCTAGAGACTTTTCCACTTCAAGCATTGTGATGTTGGAATTGGCTTGGAGGAGACTGTAATAAACACAATGAGGGGGGGCAAACATTATAGAAATTGTATTTTATTATTTATTTATTTACATATTTAAGCATTTGACATACAACCATTTCACTTTTATTCATTCATTATCATCCATCATCTTTTATCATTATTTTATTAATTTTCATTTCATTTTTTTTTCTTAATTACATCAGCAAAAGATAAATAGCTACTGCTTATTCATTCTTTAATTAAACACATACTTCTTCATCTGGTTAACATAATATCAAAAAAGATGTTTATACAGCTGTTGTACATCTTAAATTAAATTACATAGTATTGTTTGTTTTGTACGAAACACAGAGTACTTTATTTAATGTGAAATCAATATGTGTTTCGTCATAAATTTCATCATCATCACCATTGGCTGCCTAGTCCCACCCACTGCTGATTATAGGTTCCTCCTTTTAGTGTCATAGTCCCGTTACTCACTGGTCTGCACGAGTCTCGACCAGGTCTTGCCCGCGAGCAACAATTCCAATTATCATTAAAATCATGTTGTCTATATTCTTACCTGTTCATCGCCATAACCCAGGATGGTGAGCAGTATCCACACTGGGAGCCATTTTTCTCCGCCAGTTTGATCTGCAGTGGATGGTATCCTTTGTTCCTGTTGCCTAACCCCTCGATGGTCGTGATCTCCCAGCCGTGGCATGATGTTACTGCTCTCATGCACTGTGATGGAAAAGATAATGTGTGTGTTGTTTGCTAATGCTATAAGGATTGGCTAAAACTCTGATAACCTGAAGCAATTACTAGGTTTAAGAGGTATATGCAGGTTATATATAGGCAGTCGCTTCATGTAAAATGATGAACAAAACCTACCCCAACTTAGTTGTGAAAAGGCTTGGCACATAATAACAAGTCTGAATATCCAAAAATCTACAGTTTTCATCAATTGGAAGTCTCTAAGCTTTATTTTGCTGTCCATTCTGCTTGAGTTCTATTTTCTTTTGTGTTAACCGTCGGCAGAAACGAGACCTCGTATTAATTCTATTTCCATCCTAATCTCCTGGGCAAACATAGGGAGGATTTTTAACCATCGACATAAAGGGATGTTATTCTGTTTGACATTAACAAAAATTTAAAGATTCGCTTTCGAAATCACCGTTAGGTAAAGTGTCATCTATACAATGATGGAAGGTATTGGTTCTGATAATTACCGAGTTGATAGCATACGGCACAGCAGAAGGTGACTGTGCACTGACGACACACCCGCCACACCCCCCTTCACGACACATGTACTTGGTGCCACGGAGCCCGAGGCGGTCTCGTAGGTAGTCCAGCAACATCACATCCGAGCTCACATCGCATCCCACTAGTGAAGACAGATTAAGACCATGTAAAACATCAGAATGATAAAATAAGGTACTAGAATCACCTGGATAAGGGACAAACGGAACCTAGAAGTATGGTAGAAGAACGGGGAGGCCTCTCTCCAGCAGTGGGTGATATTGGGCTGATATAATTTCAAGTCAAGTTGAACTTAGAAAAAAATGTTATTTACAAACCACAAAATATTAGAAGACAGGTCTCAAGTGGTACTGGTAACATCGCTGTCAGTGGCATTAATTATAATTATTTATGATTGAAATTCACTAAAATCAGGAAAAATGAAATTCACATCAATCAATCTATGTTCGTAGGTACAGTCGTGATCTTTTCCCATAGGGGTAGGCAGGGACTACAAAGTAAACACGTTAGGCAGATTTTGATATTTCTTTACGTCTATGATAAACAAAGCATTTAAGTACCGCTGTGCAACAAGATTATCACGCCCTACGATTAAAAAATAAACTATAAAACACGATGCCATATAATATTCAAAAGTCACGATTATGACACTGAAATCTACTTTTATGAAAAGGTTTCAATATTTACCGGAATATTCCACGCCATTGACTTTAAATTTTATCTGCGCCATGACTGAGAGTCCACTTACTACACCGGGTTGTTCTTAGGTAATAACACAGCGATGTGTATAGCTGTGTTATTACACCCAAATATTATATCAACATGGTGTAAGTGATGTCATTCTTAAGTAAAACATTTATTAAAGGTATTTTGAGTAATTCATATAATTTCGAACCAGAAGGCTTTGGATAAACGTTAATTTCAAACCACATGTTATTGTAGTTAGGTACATAATATATTAATCACAATATTATTCGGCAAAGCCAAACAACAACAAAAAAATCAGTAAGAGGCCCAGGGACTTCAAAGTGCCCCCATTGAAAAGTTTTCCCATCATGATTTAGCAATATCATCAATTATTCCCAAACGACATAAAACTTTTTGCAGATTCCAGGAAAGAATCACAAGCCATTGTATACCTCCAAAGTAATCATAATCGTATGAACATTGGGCTGTACAGTTTACCGAGTAAAGGAGTTGGAAAAGAACAGCTCATATCACGATGGATCGAAATCCTCCATCGAAACTAGTTACGTGCAAGGAAAAATAATTCCTTCAAGGAAACTAGTTACGAAACGACGGTTTCGTAGACGGCCGAAGGGGATTGACCAGCCATAAACACTGGTGCCCGGGCGATAATTAGACTTAAACTATCTATTTTGAGGAACTCGTGGCTAAATAATAACAGCCGCAAAGGTCGATCTTAAAGGTTAAGCAGCGCTTGCCAAGGTCGGGTGAGAAAAATGGGAAGAAAGATGGGTGATCCATCACATACCGAGTTTTCTCGTGTCTCGGAAAGCACGTTAAGCCGTTGTAGATCTTTGCCAGTCGTTACAGGTAGGCCGTGGCTCGAATGTCTTACAACCAGTCTTACAACTAGTCTTACCAATGGGTATCGTATTGCCCAGTACTAGCTGGGTTATGGAGGTCAGAGAGGGAGTCACTCCTTGGAATATACTGGCATTTGGCTTCATCCGGTTAGACTGGAAGCCGACCCCTATTTGGAAAAAGGCAAGGCAGATGATACTTGAAGTATTTTCATCGATGTCTCTGCATCAGTTACCGGGGCATGCGACAATAGGGCAAAAGCAACCTTTTGTTGCCCGCACAGGTACCATGCACATGTACCCACCATGAACAGTACCAAAATTACTACAAGAACAATGACATCATCTTAATTGACGAACATAATAGTTTAACAGACACTTTTAATTTTCAAAGTTGAAAACAATTAGTAACCAACATGCTGATAATCATGCTCCAATTTTATACATTTCTTTAAAATGTTTAAAAAACGTGGTTTTACTTAAATTGTATCTTTAATGCATATTAATTGATCGTAATTTTAAGAAAGGCTGGCTATGTGCGTTATGTTCCCAATCTTTATAGAAAGAAAAAAAAAGACCAAGTCCCAGTCGGACTCGCACACAAAGAGTTCCGAATCACCAAAAAAATATATTAACATTATTTTTAACGCTCATTCATATGTCAATTTATATTCAACAGCAAGTTTAATTTCTTTTTCATAATATGTAAATAATCAAAAGTCCAAACTCAAGGTCTGCCAGCGTGCAATGGAGCGCAGCATTCTAGGCGTAAACACAACACCACACTGCGCTCCAAAACACAAATTACTGACGTTGCTCAAAAAGCCGCTAAGCTGAAGTGGGACTGGACTGGCCACGTCTGCCGCATGCCGAATGAGCTGTGGGCCAAAATAACCACTTTCTGGAGCCCTGACACAACCAGAAGGCGTCGCGGCCGACCTCGTAGAAGATGGCGGATAAAACCAACGACCAGTGGTCCACATTGGCCCTGGATAGAAAAAACTGGAAGTCATGGGGAGAGGCCTTTGCCCAGCAGTGGGATGAAGCAGGCTAACAGCATCAGAATCATAGTATGTAAATGAAAAACAATGTTAATGCTGCAATTTCTCGAAAAAACGTCCCATATTACAAATAAATCGAATCTTATTCAAACCAATTTTCGTTGATAGTTCTTTTTGCGTTCTAAAACTCCAAATTTTATACCTTTAGAACCGAATATCTCATCAACCATTGACTGGTGAAAAATGTATTTTAGGAACTTCGATTTCATATTATTATTTTAAGAGCTATTGATTTTGTTCATAGAAACACGTATTTATTTTCAACCCTCAGTTCCATGTGTGAAAGGGCCACGCCCATTTTTCTTTCTTTTATAATTTTACATCACTTTTATGTAGTTGTTTCTAAATGCCATCTCTCCAAATTTCAACAGAGGCGTATCAAGTTTCGAAGTAAAATGGCTGTGACACACGGACGGACAAGTTCCGGACCAAAAAATGCCCCACCTGCTGGAGTGTCCCAGGTGTCCGTCTACCTGCACTCTTGACGACCTGTACAGCGCCTCTACCGCTGGAATAAACGTGGCCACCTACTGGGCCCACACCGTGTAACTGGAAGGAAAATCGATACGATAAGAAGAAGACGGACGGACAGACAGACAGGACGAATCTATTCGGGTTCCGTTTTTTTTTTCATTTGTCTGCGGATCCCTAAAAACAGATATACGTTTTTTATTTGCTTCAAAATTTGATTATTTGAGCCAGTTTAGTAACTGGAATTTGCTGAACTGTCAAAAAGTTTTCAAACTGAACTTCAAAATATCAACCATTTTTTCTAGCCGGCTGGCCCACCTCAGGCCTCCTTATGATCCTTCCACTGCTCGTGAACCCACGCGTCCTCCTTCCAGTTCCGACGGAACTTTCAAAATTCATTCCCGATGAACGTTTAAATGGAAGTTCATAATTTTTGCCATAGGGAAATCTTAATCGAAACTATAGATTGGTAGTAGACAGATTACGTAGGAGATATACAATTGTCATATCAAATTATTCATTGGTTACTTGTGAACACTTAACGCTTAAGGAAAAGTTCTATAATCAATCCATAATCACCATTGATCACACACCGAGACATCTTTCCCTGCAGGTCTGATTAATGATGTCGTTCCCTTTTATTATATAAAACTTTATGTCCATGGCACGTTACGGGTACTGATGTTTACGTCAGTCATATATTTTAGCAAGTCATCTGTGCTAACAAAACACTGTTTTGCGTACCATTCATTACAATTACAATATTTATTGAAGGAAAATGTTTTTACATGGCTTCCATGTATGTGTATTCTACTTGCTTCGGAACCTTCGAATTTCAAGATGGCGGTTAAATTAAGTCAACATTTTCGGGTGTATCTCAGGTTGAAGACCTGATCTTGGTGTAATGACATAACACATTAACATGCCTTTAATGTTGACAATTCCACAACATTGATTGCGTTGATAACTCTCTCTAACACAGGTATAAAGCAATGAGTCATTCGTTTCCTAAAACATCCTTCTTTATTGTGATAGCCCGCCGCACTGTTCCCAAACCACTGTAACTACTGAACCAGAATCAACAGTGGCGACCACCAGAAAAGCGCCGAGACAATGAAGCTCGACGAAGTCCCAGAGAATGAATTTAACTGTCTTGGATCCCGCAACGAAATTAATCAGAAAAGTATAGTGGAAAACACCGTAATTTCCACTTCCCACCATTTCAGCAGGAGACAGAACGAAACAAGGCCAATAGGCACAAAGGGACGTTTACAACTGGGATAGGCCCAGTTGCCTAGCACCACAGATAAATATTAACATAAATGGGTCTTAAGTTGTGAGCTGTTATATTTGATTCCAATAATAGGTATGGCAAAAACGCTTGAACGCACGGAAATTTGTTCTAGTTTCCACAAGGTCTGTATAGTAAATAACTCCGGATGTAACCTGTACACTATCCAACATAATGTTGCGTTCATTCTGCCAAAGACTGTGCAGTCTTTGGCATAAAATGTGATGTGCTGATTGTTCATATTCGCAGTCAGATGTGGAACATTGACAAAAAGGCGAGTCAACAAGCTTGAAGGAAAATAATTTACTCTTAAAGTTACCATGACGGTGAGAAATTGGGCAACACAGTGATCAACCTCCAACCATGTCCTGGCCAGCCGTTCACAAACGGAAGGAAAGAACTGGTGGAGGTGTCGGCCCTTGATGGAATTATCCCACCTACCTTGCCATTCAGACAAAAGTTCCTCCCAGACGTCGGTCTGTGGTTTGAATAATCTAGCAATCTTAACACGGTCACGTAGGGTTAAAAAGTCTGCGTCCGTGGTCTCACGTGTGTTATAGTACATTGCAGCCCGTCGCTGCACTTAAAGATCTGGAAGTACACCTGCAAGTACCGGTAAGGCTTCAGTACTAACCGTCCTATACGCTTTGCATAAGAATTTCAAAGCCAAACGCTGGCTTTGAAGCAATTTACGTCGTGCCGCTCCTATGGTGGCCCTATCGGCCCAAACAGGTGCCCCGTAGCACATACACCCCAAGTAAGTAGCCCCATAAATGGTCTTTAAAGTTATAAATGACAGACCCCACGTAGATTTTGATATTCTCGTTAAGGCATAAAAGTTCTCTATTGTGATAGTAAGCGGTACGCAGTTGAGCTGCGTTTTACCATTACGCTGATGTCACAATTTTTTTAAATACACTAATTATGTATTTGCGGCTGACCAACATAGACCAGGAAAGCATGGCATAGAAGGCAGATGACCCATACTCGTCACCATCAATTTGTGGAACAAGGTTGCCGATGATGATGGGTCACTGCTGCTGAAGGTGATGACTGGCTTAAATGAATGGCCTGAAACATAGTTATATTATACCAAAATCACAAGGATTGAAGATTGTATAGCGTAACTTGCCAACAGACCTCCCAATAATTTACAGACGAATACATTCACAAACACTTAAAAACTGAAAAAAGCATCATTGAACAGAAAATAAAACTATGATAAGGTCTATCACGTATAAGTTAAGCGATGAATTTGTAATATATTATCTCCGTTCACGTCGCCTCACTCGATTGCATCTGCTTATCCCCCAGACCACGTAGCGCGATGATATTTCTTAGCCTTTTCATCGTAGATTTCTAGAATGTAATTTCAGTGTTGTAATCGTTGATATCATTTAAATGCAGTGGAGCGAGATCTTAGATTACGAATTGAATAGAACCGGCAAAAAGATTTATCTAAGTACACTTAAGATTATATAGTTACTTAAAAATAACATAAAATCATCATCATCTGAAACAACATTGTTGAGAAAAGACTGTATCTTCAGTTAAATACCAAAATTCTAGATGGTGGGTCAACTACCAATCTTACCTTCACAACTCAATACTCTTTGGTAGGGTTCGTTTTCAGACTTTTGGGCATCTAACTACTCGTCATGACAGTGAAAGACAAATGACAGCTGAGACCTGAGGCTACAATACGGGTGGTCAGGATACATACGTTACTAGGAACTCAGTAACAGTCTTCGCTGGATGGCTGGTAGCAGCAGCAGCTGGATGAGAGTTGCTGAGAACCTAGTTGAGTGGCATGTGATTGGATAGGCCTATGCCCACTGATGGACTGCTGACAATGATGAAGAAGCATTTACAGAATTTACCCGAATGTCAGTCGAAATTGAAAAACATTAGCTTTATAATGCAGGACACTTTATTCTACCGTATTATGTTTTTTCTCCTGATTAACACATTAGCTATGCTGCATGCTGTAATTAAATGTACTTGTTGGGTGTCGTTGTAGACATGAGAGCGATAAAGTTTTAGTTTATGTATCCGTAACATGACGATGCATCTTTAACATGCTCTAATTGCTGTCATTAAGGTAACTAACAGGTTTTACAAAACAAACAAAAACTAAACAGAATACTTTTATTGTCAAATTAATTAGTTATTTCCAAAAAAACCTGAACGGTATTAAAGATCTCCACTCATGATGTGATGTGAATTGAAATTATGAAAATTGTACCGTGCCACCAACCAAAATTGCTACACTATCCATATTCCTAAATTCCCATGTCCTCGAAGCTTCCATTTCCATACATTTCCCCCTGTAGCTATACCTATACAGCACATTATAACACGAACGTAAGCCAGGTAAGACAGGGGCTCACCCACCCTATATTCCACTAAATAAAGTGACCGAGGCAATTCATCAAGGGGACCTTACTTGCTGAACAATGAGGAGTGAGAAAATGAAACGACAACCTGCGGGCAATTTTATTCAAGTTTGGAGGCGACGCGGTAGACTTCGCAGGAGATGGCCGGACCAGCTGGACAGAACCAACGACCAGTGGTCCACATTGGCCCTGGACCGAAAGATTTGGAGGTCTTGGGGGGAGGAGGTCTTTGGCCAGCAGCTGGATGACACAAGCTAACAGTATCAGTAACTATAGTAGTAGTAGTAGTAGTTGTGTGCATCACCGAAGCAAATGTCAGGCAGGAATAAAATGCATGTACCGATTTTGGTATATACAGCTATGTTTACGTGGCTAGAAATAATAAAATTGGAGATATTTCTATGCAGCCGATTTTCTCTGCGTTTTAAACCTTTTTTTTCATGTATCAAGGAACGGTCACACTACCTATTTGCAATAGAGTATACTCTATTGCTGATGATGCGATGGCCAATCAGTGATAAGATAAGTGGCAAATGTTGTTCTATCATAATTTGTAACTAGACAATGGTTTGTGAATGAGCACTCCATTAACTACTACTCCGTGTCCTCAAACCTGCCGACCCAACCCTTTTAGTCCCCGCATGACAGAATATGAAATTTTAATTAAAAAATATCTGACAGAAAGCGCATGTAAGATGCGTGGACGTTATAGAACGTTACGTGGACATTACGTGAAGTATGTCGGGCTAATGGGTGTCGTGTAATGGGGTCCTAGTGGAAGTTTCAATTAGGTTGGAATTTCTGTTATGAAATGTGAATTTTATGCTTTGATTTTTTCAACGTTCAGAGGGGATAATGGCTGTCTATTAATGCTTGTTTCATCTCTGTTAAAAGGCTGGCGCAAATTTTATTTCTAAGAGCCTCTGTTTATGTTTTAGGTATATTTTGTAGTTTCTAAATAATGTGGTAGGTACATTTATGTTCATATTATAATTTTGATCCTCTAGAGACGGAACAGATCAACGTATCTATTTGCATTTAAAGTGATCCTGTCCCATCGTCTCCCAAGAGATTACCTACAAGTTTATACCATACCCGACAGATTACTGTTGTTAATATACTTGGTGTTGGGGACACTATAAGACAAACTTTTAGCAAGGTGATTCTAGACCAAAATGGAAACTTTAGTCGGTGATTGCATAAAAAACCAACTGTTCCATGCATTTTGACCGTTTAGCAATTTTATGTTAAACAGCTGATTTTTAACACCGTGCACCAGCAAAATTGTACACAGAAAAACGATATTTGTAAACAAAAACACGTTTCTAAAAAAATTGCATGCACTTTAAACCCAATACTGTTGCGAGTCTAGTTTCAAACAAAATTGGTGTAGATTTTATTGACACGAACTAAAATCCTGCAATATTCGGCGAGGCCCCGAAACACACTGTTATATTCTGTGCTTCGAAATAACGGGACGTATTGAATGCAAAACGTTATGCCTCGCTCACGACTACAGATGATGCGACGCACTAACTTACGTCATGCGACACGCGCGTGTTTCACTTGTTTCTTTGGAGTGAGTGCCCGCCCTCGCGCCGGAACTCGCAACGCGCTGACTCGTGGCGTTTAGCAATGTCTTTTTTTTTCTGCAGAGCGTGTAGTTCATGGCCAAGCAGTTACTAAATATTCTGTGCAATCGTATTGAATGCAAAACGTTGCGGAGTGGCAAACAGTTCACAAATGTTAATACGTGGCGCACTGCAAACTGCAATAGGCACACTTGTGATAGTTTGGGGGGCTTTAAAGATAGCGGGAGGAAATATCTACTTTCGTAGTTAAGTCTTTAGATAATTTGGTTTTCGTGTCTGATCCTAGGATTGATAGTTTTTATACTGAGTCAGACACGATCCACTACGAGTCCCGAGCCAACAGAGTACATTGGGACTAGTAGATGTCGTTTCAGTATTAGCGGATCCGTTAAAAAGAGTAAAATTTTTTGGTTATATTATTATTATTTTTTCTTCTTACAGGGAGCGGGAGTATACAGGATCACATTTTTATCACTTTTCAAGAAAAATGGGTATAATAAGTGAACGGAGTAGCAGTAAATGGCATATTTACCAAAAAATTTTTTTTTGCGAAAAAAAAAATCAATACATTTCAAATTCCAAATCATACGCCTATTGCGTATGATTTGGAATTCGATATATTTCATTTTTTTTTTATTTCTCTTTCTTTGTTCTAATATGAAAAGTTTACTTGAAATTTGTAGCGTTTTTTCATAATGTATCAATTTTTATCTAACCTTTGGAAAAAAGAAAAAAAAAGCTAGGTATGCCATAAGCTTCTACTCCGTTCACCTAATATACCCAATTTTTTTTTTGGAAACTTATAAAAAGGTCATCCGGTGTAAGCCCATATTTTTACAACGACTGCAGTGGTGTTTGCACAATGTCTTCTCGCTAGCCGGACTATTTCTACATCAAATAACTACATCACGACCGGTTACTTCAAAACACAATCCACGTCCATAATCGCTATTTCCCCAGCCCCACTTGGAGCCCGGGGTGTGAAAGTACCCGAACGTGGCAGTAGCTACTCCTACCTACCAACTGGTACCTATGTAACGCCTGTCTGCAAACAGATTGTCGCCAAGAATTTGTTCCAACTGTTTGTATTTGTACACATTTGGTACAGATCGCGGCGATTGAGCGGTTTTTAGATTGAGTTACTGTGTTTGTGGGCCTTATGTCTGTGTACAGGGTTTATGTATGTGGGCTGATGTGTTTATGTACTTTAAAATATTGCTAGGGATTTTTGTTGGGATAAAGGACTAGCCTTGATATCTATATATATGTCGTCGTTGTTACCTGTATTCATTGAGTAAATTGATAATTAGGTAGGTACTGCAATAATATGTTCGTTATATAGATTATTTGTTAACAATAATTATTAAAAATAAACTTACAACATTTGGGAAGGTGGCATATCAGGTACAGCTTCGTACCTATTTATGGTAAAATTACCAACGCATACTACGCAATACTTTTAAAAGACTAACGACGAACAGCATTTTTTTTTTTTTTTTTTCGGATGTGGAATCATCAAATGATTTCCCGCTCTGGGTGAAGCAGATGGTCAGACTTTTACTGACTAAAACCCATCCATGTTCCTTCATAGCCCTTTGTGTTCCGGGGCTACGGTATCTCTTTCGAACAGTCCCGCAACCCCGGCAGAACGACGACCACCCTTAATTTTACTCTTCTAGTTTCACACAGAAAAAGGTCACGTTTTCACTAACACTGAGCCATATCTAAACGAACGCCTAAATAAAAACCTGTTGTTAAATATTCGACGTTCGGCTAAATCTTCATCATTCCTGCCCTTGTCCCATTCTATTTGGGGTCGGCGCAACACGTTTACTTCCATTCTCCCCTGTCAGACGTTAAGTTATAACTAAAGTAAAATTCTAGAACTGAAATGACACTTAGACATTCATTTAGGTGTCGTATTAGGGCAGCAAGCCCCGTGAATATTGTACGAGACGCTATCCATCCTCACTTGGTGACAGGTAGCCGCCCATAGTTTATGGGTGACGGGGTTACCACAAGGCCGGGTTAACCTAACTGAAGGTTACACCTTTATTAATTGCTACTGTATAAGGACAAGTGATAGTGTATATGGTTTCTTAAGAAATGTGAGGATAATGAGATTAGAAAAGGTAGTGGGGCGGAAATGGACAACATAGGATTTATAAATAAAAAAACTGTAAATAGCTGGTTTTATGTGTAGGTATTCGAAATACGTTATAGACGTAAACAAATATTTTATGCAAAATCCAAAAACAAAACCGCAGTCCATTTATTGAATATTGTAACAAAGCCTCGCTCTAAATGTCATTCAACCCCCAAAAGGTCCTCATAGCACTGTAATAAAAGATATTGTCCAAAACATTGTTGAACCTTGCAAAGGGTCTTGGTCAAAATGGGCGTAAATCCAACAGCATTGAGTTATATCCCAAATAACATAATTTATATTTAAATTCTGTTGGTCTCACGCCCAGAGTACATAGAAAATTGCCCATAGTCCTTTAACACATTACGAAATATAACTAGTGCTATTCTTTGTGTCCCAAACGGCAGTAGGTGACCCATGTACATTTGCCTTTTTAATTTTAGAACCACACAAACATTCCAATCTTCAACTGCATAGTAGAAACCTTACGACAATTCCACCGGCTAGCGGCTACACGATTGGCCATAAAGATCAGCTCCTAACGACGCGACGACGTTCAGCAAAGAATTAAAGTGATCCCGATCGTATCCCGTCTTCTCATGGGAACGTTCAATCGACTAGAAATTGCTTTTGGCTCCATTGCCAAGTATTGCCCAAGATCTTTGAGCTGCCGTCTCAAGCTAGCCCGTCGTTTGGATCACTTCTTGGGCTATTCAGGTATGAATGCTGGCTTTGATAAATTGTTCGGTGAACACGTAAAAGCAATTTGGAGCCACTTGAAAAGTTCGTCTGAAAAATAACAAGCACCACACGACATCTGCAGTAAGACTTGGATTTTGCAAGTCCAACGTGATTCTAATGCTGTTTCTATGGATCTAAATCAATCGAAAAGCCGAAGCAAAGAATTTAATTTTGGATGACCTCTTCAAAACTATGCCAAATTTACATAACCAACACCACTCTTCTGAAAATTGCTTAAGTACTGCAATGTTCTATCAAATAATATTTCCTGAAAAGCCACTCATAAAACAAAGTGCAAATCTGGTTTCAAATCAAATGAAAAGAACACAAGACAACTTCAAGAAAATTGCATTCCATCTCAAATTAAATAAACGCTGAACAATCACAAGGGAGCAACAAAGAAACCAATTAATGGCACCATTACGACGTTACAATCTTCAACTGTAAAGTATGACGCTTTTCTGGATTCCAGAGTGTCTTTGTTTGTACAGTACAGAACAGCGCAGACCAGCCCAGCCCAGCGTCATTCCATTCTAGCCTTAAAACAAACCAGTGCCGACAACAAGATCTTGCACAAAGCTAATTTAGAGGCCACTGCATCTCCCGTTATTTATTACGTCCACTATTGCGGGTTGCCAGTGTGGCGTGAATGATAAAATACAGCGATATGGAAAGAAAAATGGTGGAGTTGCAAGAGAAAGAAATTGCTGAGTTTCTTTGCCAGTTGCATAAAAAGTTAAAAGATTTTATGGATTGAAGAAAGAACCATTTACTTTTAGCAAGATATTTTCTACCAACAACATCAATTTATTTCAGGCTACAATGGCCCACAAATATATACCTTATAAACTAACATACATATAAAGTAAATACAAGACTTGTGTTTAATAAATAAAACTTAAAAATATGTTAGTATCACTTCACTTACTCACACTTCACTTGTGTTGGCTGTCGAGTGGAACTTGTCCGCGGAAGCGACGGAACACCACGTCCTACGGCCAAAAGTCTAGCTCCATCACCATGGGAGTTACCAATTCGGTACTCGCACCACGAACGCCTTGAAGTTGACGTTGCGGCGCGACTATAATAACTGCAACTCGTCTTTTACCGCACGTACTCCACGATGTCTAATGCAAGCGGGAAATGTACACCGGTGCGGCTTGGCAGCACGCAGGCTCACTTTAGGGTCCGCAGGAGCCTTGCCGCAAAGGTTCTTGGTTGTTCGCGAACGGTGCTTCCTCCTCTGCACCGTCACGAAACCCTCGTTATCAGCCTTATTCGGCGCCTTTCCAGGCACAGGCTTATTACTAGGAGCATCAGAGTGGCTTGCGGTAGGGCTCGGGTTCTAAGAGCAGTAGAAATTGGCATTTCAGTAGAAGATTGAACTATTCACCACCATTTATGCAAAAAATGGTTTTGTCCAGCTCGTACCGAAATCTGCTACGACTTACGAGATGTGCCGTTACACCCTCTGACTGTGTCAGGGTTCCGCATAGCGTATATATTGGCCCATTTCATTGTTCTATAATCAAACAAAATTACAAAACCGCTGTCCTTTCACCACATGACCCATCCATAACTTCCAACATGAGCACCGTGGTTCCATAAATATTGCAATGTGCACCTTATCATAACGCCAAATGGTCCAATTTAGATAATTGGCAATGTTTTATTAATACCTCAAGAGTTGTCCCCTTTGCCCCGGGTGATATTGTAACATGATTTAATTTTCGCGAGACACATTGAATTTTTTGAAAAGAATTTCGTACAAAAGGTTTTTTTTTAAAGTGCAATGTATTTGTATATTAGTATTTTGACTGTTTATGCATTTAATTCTTTGGTTAAGGTGTTTTTTTTTTAATTTTGAAAGCTACAAAATATGAAAAGTAGTTTTAATACTCACGTTCTTATTGCCGCCTAGCCAAATTATTACATCAATATTCTATGGTAACGCGCGTTGCAGCACATTTACGGGCAGGCGCTTGTACCAACTTCCATCTGGTGCAATAATTAGCAACTAATATTAGCCCAAGACACTACTATATACTCAAAACTTGTACTATGAATACTGAAAATGTACTATTACAGCATTTTGTCTCCAATTCAGTTTTAACAGTAAAACAATCGAATATTTGTAGTGAGTGATCCACAAGCTAGTCCAATGAAGATATAATAACCCAAGAGTTTACAAAGACCTTTTCGAAAAACGTGAAATACACTCGAAGAAAGCGATATTTCGCCTAGAAGACAGTTTTAAATGTATGATATATGTTCGTTTCGTCGACTTGAACTTAATACAACAAACAAGGCGTTGGGATCCGTAGATTACCTACGGATCCCAACGCCTTGTTTGTTGTATTAATTAGAGATATTTAAAATTGAGAAGAAAGTTTTGAAGAACTTCAAGAACCTATTCACTTACCTAATTCCTTTGTAAATGATGTAGTTTTTTGCTGTCAGAACAAGCAAGTTGATGGTCCTGAAAGTGACAGGTTCTAACATAGCTTATTACTAAAGCACTTTAGGAGGACGATTAGTATTTGGTAGTATCATAATTTCTTGTCAGGCTACGCACTAACATACACTCGTTTTAATATACCCAGTTGTTTTTTTTCAAAACCCCTTGCATTAAGAGCAGGTGGTCAATTTTCTAGGGTCCATACAGATAGCCTTCTAAATAACACCTCTCTCCTAAAAGCTTAAGGCTATCACTTAAAACAAAATATTTTAATATCTGAACCTTCCTACTCCCAGCGTCTATCGGGAACCCGGTCCCTCCGGGCCATCACTGCCCTCTCGCCTCTACATTAGCATAAATTAAGCGAGAGGAAATTTCAGTGTCGACGCAAAAAATGTGTGAGTTAAAAAATATGGCAATTTAGCTTAGCTTTAATTGCTTTGGGACCGAATTAATTGTAGCCTCGCGATGCTCTCTTGTTTATTTTTTTCTTTCTTTTTGTGCTAAGGTTAAGGAACGGACTAGATGTTTGAAGAAGGGTTTCATTTGTTTGTTTTGTCTGCCGAAAGGTAATTGCGTTTGGGTTTTTTGAGGACAGAATTTAATTTGCAAAGGTACGGTTGATCTAAGTTTGGACTTTTGTTGGTAACTTTATTGTTAAATTGTGTAATACGGACAACAATAAAATTAGGTAAAAGTAAAACATAAACGTCCGGCGGCGAGTTGGGGAGATGACAATGACATAGTTGCCATCGGGGGAAAAACCTGGATGAGGCTGGCACGGGACCGTGGAGATTGGCACAAGAAAAGAGAGGCCTATACCCAGCAATGGGTGATGTCAGGCTGTTGCGTTCAGTGCTATCGGTAAAACTAGCTCTAAGTAGGTAGATGAGTGTGTATGGTCAAGATGATGATGTACGCAACCCTCCTAGTTAAACTTTTAAACTGAACCAAAGCATAGACTAAAACCTTTGCTCTATGTAGCCTTAATATTTATAATACTTTTATGTTATATTTGTAATTGTTGTTGCTCAAAACATTTTAACGGTAGGACACTATCAGTGCTGCGTATTTGGACATCAATCATGGCGGCCATTTATCATCTGTTACGTCACGACACCGTTTGACATAGTGAGAGTGCGCCTTCTATGTCGCGCCGTGCGTATGGTGCGGTAGCGATAGAAGAAAAAGAAGTTCGATGTGATATTTCGCTTGCCTACTTATCCGTAACAAGACATTGGTGTCGATTCTGTTGTGCACAAACTAAACTTAGTTTAGGCTATTGCCATCTTTTAATAGAACAGTGCGAGAAAAGGACGGCTATAGTTATGAACTAAGTTAGAGATGTCAAACTAGTTTATGCCTTGCGCTTCACCGTGGTTTTAGTCGACATGTTTTTACGTGCACCCTTAATTTGTATAGAAATATTAGTTCCAACTAAATTTGACAGCTCTAAATTACATTCGTCTCTTTCTCGTTTTATTAGAGAGAAAAGGATAGCAATAGCCTAAATTAAGTTTAGTTTGTGCACAACAGAATTGACACCATTATCTCAGAACTTAGAGCAGGTGCCAGGGCTGCGGGACTGTTCGAAATGGGATCCCTTCTTTTTGCATAGTGTTCTTTTTCCTAATATACTTTGCCATATTTTTTTTGGCATACAGTTTTTGTTGGCATAATTATCTTGAAGGATAATTTGTTTTGGCATAAATTTGAATTCGCATAATGTTACTAGGCGACTAATGTCTGAGGCAGAACACCTTGCGCCTCCGTAGACCAGAGAATGGGCAGCAGCGTTTTCTGTTAGTCTTTCATCATTTCATCACTGCGATCTCCAAACCGCCTGCCAAGCGTGGAGATTACGGCAAATTCCTCCCATCATGGGAGAGGCTTATGTCCAGCAGTGGACGTTATGGGCTGTTGTAGTAGTAGTAGTAATGTTACTAGGCATAATGACTATTAGCATAATAGTATTTAGGCATAAAATTAATAGAAATACCGGAATCAAATTTGAGTTATTTTTACGTATTTGCGTAAATAAATTTTCACCATTATCACATTAAAACATTGCCTAAAAAATAACGAATTAATGATCAAACCATATGGAGTGCCACTAGTAAAAAGTAGGTAATAAAAAATAAAACCTACGTAAATTAAAAAAAAGGTAACTAATTATGCAAATAACGCTTAAAACAATACTCTCTATTTTAAAAGCAAAGGAAAAGATAAGGAAAAGCCAGCGGTGATTTATGTTTTTCTTTTTGTTAATTCCCTGGCCCCAGTTAATGAAAAAGCCCGATACTAATTAACATACTTCAACAACTTTGGATACATTGCCATACAGAATTGGAATCGTGACGCAAATAACAAATCCTGAGAAAATGCGGGGCTTTTCTACCTTCTATTGGAACTAAACTACTGCATTCTGAGTAGAGGACTGCAATTAGTTCAAGTTTTCTCATTAGTTTTTTTTTATGATTTTCGTAGGAATAATTTGTTCTGCTCACATTCTTGCCTTAAATGTGAATGGATCTGCAATCTGATTGCCTAACAAAAACTCCTTTAAAAATATTAAATAAATGGTCATGTTGATTTGAAATTGTAAGCCAGTGTAAACCAGGCTTTGTTTCTCAAAATGGCAGGCTTTAAATATTCATCCTGTGTAGAAAACCAGAATTAAACTACCTTAACAATCATTGCATATTTTTTATGCGGGCTCTACACCAGATGTAAAAGAGCATAACAGTAAATTAAAGATCTAATAAAATTATATAAAACGTTTAGACACGAAATAAGTATTATTATCATTGACATTATTTACTCGGATACAGTGCCATACTTTTCATCGGTTCTCTTAGTTTCCACCCAGTAAAATGGTAGAAGTCCAAACACGACGCATATATATAAAACTGTCATAAACAGGGAATAGCAAACTCTTCACGATACAAAGATGGCCGCAACATTTTTGTCAAGAACGAAACATCGTTTAGTGAAAATAAATTGCAATCATTATTCTTTCGCAGTTTTGTATTTTGGGGAATTTGGTACTAAATAAATAATAACAAATAAATAAATATCACTGGACATGAACACACAGCGCCATCTAGTGCCACAGTAAGCAACGAGGCTTGTGTCGTGGACACCAGATAGTTGATATACTACATAGATACTTTTTGTTTGTAAATACATACTTATTATACATATAAACATCCATGACTCGGAAACAAATGTCCATGCTCATCACACAGACATGTGCTCCAACCGGGACTCGAACCCAGGACCCTAAGAACGTAAGGCAGCCTCACCACCGCTACGCCATTCGGGTCGTCAAACTAAACTAAACACAACAAACCAAAACCGACTCAACTGTAGCAAACTTTCGTGTATTCTTGCTAGGTGTACCTGTACTTTATAAAGGCTTCGCACATGCATCATGCCCAGCTTTTCATTTCGTAGCCCGTAAATACAAGCCTAACAGTGAGTACTTGACTTTACTGCCAACCACTGCAGCGACGCGTCCCAGAGGCACCATCAGGACTGCGGTCGCCGGCAGATTAGACTGCAGTCTGGCTGCACATTGTAGCGATTTAATGTAGTTGCTTCTACAAGATAATTGTGTGCCCAGGCTGTGATAGTATCCGCATTGTAATGTTTTAGTGTGGGCCATCTTACTACAAAATAGTGCCTGCAATTTCGTGAAGACCAGCAGCGTTATTAATTCAAGCAGCATTACAGAGAACCATGGGCGACATAAAAACTTTGACACCGGGTTAGGGACTGGGAGTGGTAAGTCCCTAACCACACGATAAAGAAGATTATTAATTCAGTTGGACCTACTCTTCCAATATTGTTGGTCAATCTTCACAGCATTTTCTGAACCCTCTAAATTCTGATAAAGCCCTTCGGAAGAGCAAGGTACTGAATGCATTTTGACTTTAGAATCATAATCATTCTTATATACCCATCTGTTTATTGTTGTTAAACATTGTAAATATGGCAATTTGCAGATTATTGTATTGCCTCATATTTGGCTGTGGCTATTTTTTTTTATTTGGGACAAGCCTGCCACACTATTCCCAAACCACTGTAACTCCTGAAAGCCAGAATCAACAGTGGCGTGGCGTGGATGGCAGCAGAGAACTGGAGGCGTTTAGCTGTAGCTGGCAGCAGGCCTATGTTCAGCACATTAAACATGACAGGACATCAATCTAATACAGCACTGACTATTTATTACTAAAGTTTATTTCCCAGCCACTAATACTTATCTAACATCCGTCACATGTCACAGCGCACAGTAAAACTATCTCGTATAGGTATCCCACAGTTTACTGACCAATCTGAGTCATGTCGTGCGGTTGGCATTGCGAAACTTCGGAAGTTCAGCAAGAATTCAGTTAAAGTTGAGAGGATAATTAGATCTCACCAACTTGTGTGCACTTTAGTAGATTTAGTTGAATGTTCCACTATTTACACCCCACGTCCAGTTAATCTCTCTGCGAGGGGTTTGTGGAAACTAACAGGGATTGTTTTAACAAGAGAATAGAAACTTTTTTTGTCGGTTTTTTCGTTAAAAACCGGAAAGTACCCCAAATCGGGTAGTGTTCAACGGTTTGACATTAGTCTTCATAGTCATGGTAGTATGGAGTCTGGTCTGGATTGGTTTCCCTTCAGAAGTAAGGGCTCGCCACGTATTATCTTCTTCGGAATAAAACCTAACTGGTGAATGATTAATATCTTACCGTACAGTTGGAACTTAGAGTCAACTTACCTCTAAGTCCACAAACCTTACTTTGATTCTGAATTTCGTTTGTACATTGATCTCTAGGTACCTATAAAATAAGTGAGTACCTAGCTAATATTCACTACAGTGGAGTCTATTGATAGAGCAAAGAACATTGTTCATTAAACGCCATTACAATCAGAACGCAGTTAGTGGGTCAAACTGTGAGAAACTGTCCTTTGTCTCTCGTGCGATTGGCTACCGTGATACATTTGATCGAGCGTTTGTTCAGCTGCATTGTATTAGAATACCGTACCATAGCATTAACTACTAATAAAATTGACATAATTAGGTAATTTTGTATAATATATCTCAATAACGCTTACTTTTCGTAGATACCGTCTCGGATATAACTCTTGAAGTTGAATACTAGTATTTTACATGGAGTGGCTGTTTATCTGACCACCACATTTCCACAACCCATTTAGCATTGGGCAGACTCAAAATTAAGTCATTCATTTTATTTCATTTCCTTGATCCACAGTGCATTACCTATGTTTACACTTCAACTCTGTTGTTCTGCACAGCCTATGCTTCCAGAATCAAAACGAAGACCTTAGACGAGTTACTATAGTTTACTAGTTGGGACCCTGGCAGAGCTAAGCGATTGACTACTGTTCTGCAAGTCGCAGTACTCCCAGGTCGATGCCCGAAAGGTACGACATATGATGGTAAAGTGTGTTTAGCGCGCAAGTGTTCTAAACCAGGCTTAAGACCAGACACATTATCACGTCCATGACTTCCGTACCATTCAGTATCATCAGTATCGCCAACACCAGCGTTTCCATCTCACGCCGGTCTATTGCCGACATAATCCCATTATTATGATATCCATCACGTAATTACCGAGCTGGCACCGCTACGAAGTACCCTGGAACACTCCGTTTTGCTCTCAAGACATTAGCTGTAATATTTTACAAAGTGACGCCAATTTAAGTTGAGTTAAGCAGCTGTTTATTTTACAGTGCCTTTGTTCGCAGAGAAAAAACTGATGAATAAATGACAACATCTCAAAAATGTCCTCATTTGAACGTGCAATAATATTGTTGTAAGTAAGTAATGACAGCCGGCCACACAAAGATAAATACCTACAGGATGTATGGAACATCGACGCGCAAACTATTACCATACCAGAATTTAGTGAATGATTCTAAATAAAGAATAAATTTATTGAACCATTGTTACAAACATTTTCATCCTAAAATGTCACTTACGGGATATCTTCCGTGATTATTGATTATTTTTGAGTTTCCGATATTATTTTCATCCTAACTAAACGCTATGACAGAATCGTAACAAGTAGAATTTCAACATAAGTATTTTTAAAACACAACTAGGCTGCTCCTGTATCTTGAGGGCTGGTTTACAAATTAAAACATATATAGGGTGTAAAACACCTCTTAACGAAGCCGAAAGACACTTGTTCTCCCCGTTATTGCGATCATTTTTTTGCTCTACATCATACCTGGGAACCTTCTAGATACGGAGATATTGGGGATAAAAGTTTCAACTTTTTGACAGGTTTTTTTTTTAATACAAGTTTTTAATGTAAGATTTTTACTTTACACCTCCACGACCCCGGTACTATTCAATCCATTCATCAGCACAATGTTTTGAGCGCGTTACATTGAGTTCTACCAAAAAAAAATATTTTTCACCCCAAAAAAAAATCGTTTCCCGGCAATAATTTTTACGTAAAGTTACTTAGTTTGATGTACAGGATGCTTGGTTGACGGCTTCGTGATGAGGTGGTTTACACCCTGTATTATAATTAGCTCGAGTTAGTTAGCAAGGTAGTAGGTAAAAGGAGGAATACTTTTTTTACAAAAAAAAGAAAATGGTATATGTATTACAATAGTAAAAATAAAAAGAATTCTAATGTCTAATAATGTCGAGTGTGTAATGTAGTGTGTGTGTGTGTGTCGTTGTGTGCGTGTGTGTGTGCAGATGTATGGGTTATTTTATGTTTTACAGTTTTATTAAAACAAAATTTCTTCATTTTACTATCGTTTTCTGGCATGAGAAGTTGCTCATGTCTTTAATGTCGCAGATTTTGCTGATTTTATTATAAATACGGATATGTGAGTAAAACGGGCATAGTCTGGCTAAGAGGCTATTTGCTTCGGGAAGGGGAATGTTGAGTACGCGTTTAGTGACAAGTTTTTCATAATCGGATCTAGTTTTCAGGGTTTTGTGAACAAGTAATGTTGCCTTTATGATAAACAGTTGCCGCACTCTTAGGACAGCTATCTCTTTAGAAATTTGATCTGTTGGGTAGCGAAAAGGTTTCCATTCCAAAATCCATCAACGTTGCTTCTGTCGAAATCCATGCCAATAGTTCATACTAGATGTTTCCCTTACAGCGCAGCGCGTAGATCCACGGTAGCTTATACATGTATGTGTGTAGTGTGTGCGTGTGTGTGCAGTTATAGAAACTAGTTGGGAGTCACGGCTTCATAATATTCCATCCATTTCAACACGACATCCACACATATCCATTACATCCATTCCATCACATCCATTTTTTTCAGAGCGTGTGTTGGTGTCAGAAGTAGTACGTTTACAATATCCGGGTCTAGAAACTTGTTAGCTGATACCTGTACCTGATCGTAACTGCAGTTACAAGAATCCAACAGCGAATTATCAAGATTACCTTACACCACCATCTCTAGATATATTCTATTCGTACATTCAGATTACGCCTAATCACATCTCGCTATCAAACCTAACACACGATAATGTGGATTGGGTCTTACAGGAAATGGGCAGACGGTAATAGGGAGCGTCCAAATTACGTGTCGCCGTATCTGTTGCTCAATAACAGCGATAACGATTTCAGAAGTTATTGCTTCCGAGATTATCGGTGATTAAAAGGATTGCTGGCTAAAAATAAAATTAAAAAAAAAATGAAATAAATAGTGTTTTATTGCAGGCAAAAATACCCATATACAAGAAAAATACAATTGAAACATAAAATAGTGAAGAAAACATTAATAATCATAAAAATATCATTCAATTCATTAAAAAATCATAAAATTGCATGTTATTCAATTCATTAAACATCATAAAATATCATTCAATTCATTAAACATCATAAAATATCATTCAATTCATTAAAAACAACATTAAAAAATATCAATAAAAACATTCAAAAAAAAAAAAAAAAAAACCATACCTTACCTTTTTACCTTAGGGGCTACCATGGCACACTAGCGCCACTTTAGTAAAAAAAACAGAACTCGTTAAATACACAATTAATATAAAATCTGATTGACAAAATCAATGCTTTAGAGTTCTAGATTATTGACGTCTATTTAATTCATTAAAATATACTTCACTGTAGTTACAGTTAGAAAAATTGCTAAAAACGGCCGTATTTTTCCATTTTGTATC
Source organism: Xestia sexstrigata (assembly GCA_941918905.2). Lineage (NCBI taxonomy): Eukaryota > Metazoa > Arthropoda > Insecta > Lepidoptera > Noctuidae > Xestia > Xestia sexstrigata. The sequence continues at coordinate 1,126,553 of OW799213.2, read as the reverse complement.
TGTAACAACAGCGAGCTATGTTTCAATGAGTTAAGCAGACGTAAATAATTTAGAAGACCAAAAGATTGATTTTGTCAATCAGATTTTATATTAATTGTGTATTTAACGAGTTCTGATTTTTAAGGTGAAGCCAAACTTAATTATTTGAGTCCCGTAACGGACGCATTTTACGTCGTCACGTGACACAAACCAGACTTTCGTATGAAAATGTGGCGTAAATTACGCGACTCATAACTGAAATTATGTTCGTTTGGCCTCACCCTTAGTTATGACTGGTAGGAAACGGAGGGCGAAGTGAATACTAGCTGGTTACAAAGGTCTATTCGTGAAAAAGCTGTCAAATCTGTTGACAAAAACTCGTTAGCATAATGGAAGATATTTAGAAATAGTGTGTATTTATTTATTTATTTAAATTTCCCGTTAAAAAAAAAAAAAAACATAATTTATGTAAATGTTAGGTTTATCCAGCAGTGCGGTAAAAATGTAATAACGTAGACAGTCCTCATACCAATACTAACGATATACGAGTACCATTTCATAACATCTACCCACATACCTCATTCTTTTTCCATTTTTTCAAAATTCGATCAGAATATTATGACCAAAGCCATGAGAACTGGTCGTAAAAAGCTGTTGTAACATGATTTACTTTTATTATAATTGTGGCATAAAATAAACTAATTACCTAAAGATAAATAACTATGTACGCACGGCGACTAATCAAGCTATACTAAAACAGTTTATGCGGGTCTCTCATTGTATGGGAAATCTACACAAAGCGAGGCCATGTTATACTGGAATGATTTGCTTGATATGTCGTGCAGTAGTTATGTATTGAATATTTTGCAATGTAATAAGTCAGTCATAGCGCAGGTCATAGTGTGAATTAACAATTCAATATCGTTGTAATCACATGTTTTTGTGATTCTGTATCAACATGGTAAAAAAACTTGATAAGTGTGTGAGGTGTGTGTGACCCAGATTACTGTACCAGTGAAAGGTGGCAAGATCTCACCGTACTAATGTATTAGAATGGCTATTTCGACTATTCTGTCAGCTGGCTCGTTGGTCTAGGGGTATGATTTTCGCTTAGGGTGCGAGAGGTCCCGGGTTCAAATCCCGGACGAGCCCAAATCTTTTTGCATTTCCTTACCATTTTTCGCAAACTTTCTTTGAAAGACAATCATTTATTATTAGTATTTCGACCCTTATTTTTTAAACTTCCGGGGTAATACATTCTTACACAATAAAATGGGATGTACATTTTTTTCATAGATCTTGATTTTAGTAGCGTCGCGGATTGAATAATGTACCAAACAGATAAGTACATGATTTGAAATTCGCACTCGAGAATAAACAGGAAGTGACGGGGTGTTGGAATTAAGTGTCAGGGGGTGTCTAGGGGTGTCAGGGAGCATCGTGAGTTGTATTTGGATTTGCTTGATTTTTATAATTTATCTTTCTTGAGCGTCTGTGTTTTACGTGAGAAGAAAGTTAAAAATAAGATGACGCATCTACAATAACCTCTGAAATTGCTGAATAGCCACATCAATATTTATTAGTATTGTGTATAGGTATTTCTATGGGTTTTCATGGTTTACGAGCATCGTATGTAGAAATTAAGTAAGAGAATCAAAATCCAAAAGTAATTTATTGACATTAGAAAGAAAGAAAGAAAAAACATTTATTAGACCGCACAGGATAAAACACAAATTAAAATGGTTAAATTAACAGTACAGCTAATAAAGAAAAAAATTAAACAAAGAGCAAAATGAAAAAAAAAAACATGAAATGAAATTGGTCCTGTACTAAGCCAAAAGGCCCCCCTATCTCAGCATGGTGCTGTAAAATTTAAAAAAAAAAAACGTCAGTGCGCTGGTACATTAGACCAAAGTGAACACTGTTTCAACTTTCAACGTTAAAGTTACGTGTGACGACTTCACGCCACACTTCCCACTTGAAAGTGTTTTAGCCGGGGAGAAGTGGCAGAACAACCTCTTCAGCAATAATGGCAACAATTTTATTTCACACACCTCACTTTTTTAAACCGGTAAAACTTTTCTCTTATTGCCCAGATCAAAATATCGTCTCCTAATACAAACAATTAAGGTTGATCGACTACCCCACTTTCTGCGGCTAATTAATAAAATGACCGGCTAAAACGTTGCCGACACGTTTCGGGCAACCCGGCCAAAGTAGGCAGCTCACTATAGAGGTAATTGAGACCGGCCGTAATAGGGTATTTACCTGTCCTTAATTAAAGGAAAGAAAGGACGAGCGACGAGCCCTCGCTATCTTATACCTAATAAGATAGGTACGTGGCTGATATAGGACTGGGTCGATTGGATAAATTAAGTTGCATTTTGCTAAGTTCTGTTAGTAATTAGTGTATGAGGTCATTTAAATTAAAGTATCACCATACATTTGTCACGTTATCATCATCAATTTTATTCGGTAAATAGCTGACAAACTATCATGAATCAAACCAAGAAATTAAGTGACACATTGTCACATATACAAGCATAATTAATACTTAGTATTGACATAGTGTATACCGTAGTGTACACCGACTTATAAACAAAATAGATAAATACTGAAGTAGATCGATAGTGGAATCATTTAAAATTAAATAATCTTGTTGTTCTTGTTCTTGATTCTTGTTCTAAAAAATACCGTACTTTATTCAAAGGCCTAAAAATAATGATGTTTGTGCTATTTTCCATATTTACCGGGTACAACTGACATATTTCTGTCGTCTCATAAATTTTAGAAATAACATAAAAAGTGACATATTTTCAAGTGCCTACCTAATATAATTTAGAACGAGCAAAGGAGAGACTTTTTACGTACTTATGTAAATTGCTATGATGCCTTGAAGTTGATTGATGTAAATGTTCGCTTGAGAGAAACATAACGTTGCTTTTCATCGCGCCTCTAAAGAATAAGTAAGTAGAAGTATGTACGGAAGTGAAACTGACTAAAAATTGCTTTATTACCAGAACCAAGTTAAGGTTTATCATCATACGGAGCGTCAAGATTATCCACCGTCGTTGCCAAGTATAGACATACGTGGCAACGACGCCGCGCCGCCGCAGCCAATCTTTTGGGAATATTACCAGCTTTTTTGATACCCTTTTATAGTTGGTTGTTAGTTTTATTAATAAAGTTATTTAAGTTTTTAATTTTATAGGTAATGTGTTTATGTTTGGCTTATGGATCGACACAAATTTTCCAGGGATTTGGGAGGTCATTAGCTTGGTGCTACCCATAAACCCTATGTCCTAAATGTCACGGTTGGTTACATATGTTTTTTTTTTTAAATGAATTTACTCAATCTTTTTAATGAAAATACCCAACATGTTTCCTTTAATACCAAATAACTTTTTCGTTTGTGGGTGTAATGGCACAAAATAAATTTTGTTGTATTCTCCAAAGTCTTTTAGATCTTAATAAATCTTTGTTTGATAGAACTGGTTTCAAGATTTTTTTTTACGAGCTACCAAAGTTAAATTGTTTTTTAAATGTATGACATTTTACAACTTCTGAATTAGTTATAAAAAAAAAACTAAAAGCCATTTTGAACTTAGCTTTATTTTAAAAAGTTCTTTAGTTGATACCCTTTCTAACGGTATGCTACATGTCACAAAAAACAATTCATTAAGTAGTCAAAATATTAGTTAGGAGAGTCAGGGTTAAGAAAAGACTTATTAATTAAGGTTATTATGTTTTTATAAACTAAAGTTATAAATCTTGTTGAAATTTGATTCAAATAACCCAATATTTAGACCTAGTAATGACCTCCCAAACCCTTGGAAAAATTGTGTCCGTCCATACGCCAAACGCCCTGTATAGACTCTAAACTAGTTTTTTTTCGTGTTAAGTGAAACAAGAATCAAAATAGGTATTTTGATTCTTCACCATCATTATCATCAGCGCACATTAGGTTAACAGCTGGACATATAGACTTCTCCAATTGCTCGCCACTGAGTTGGATTCTCGGCAACTCTTATTCGACTGCCACCAGCCTCCCTACGGAGACTGCCGCTCTCAATAGCCCGAGGTCGTCCCATGCTTTACCTGGCGTAAACCTATAAATTACCCTATATTAAGGAGGATCTAGGTACATCATACAATCTTACCAATCTATTAAAATAGGCTGTTTATCATTTCCCGGCAGAATAACTCGGGTTTTCCAGCACAAATTTCTCAGTTGCAGCCTGGAAAACAGTTGTAATTTGTGCCCGGTTGACGACAATAGATACGGCCCATAATACTTAGGACTTCAATTATGGGAGCAGGTACCTACTATAGGAACACCTCTGCCCAACCCTTTGGGGATTACAGGCGTGATGTTAAGTTGCAATATTTAAAACATGAATATAGACAGTTCCTATAGCCATATTGTACATTTTAGAGTTCCGTATCTCAAAAGGTAAAAAAAGGAACCCTTATAAGATCACTTTCTTGTCCGTCTGTCACCACCGATTTTCTTAAGAACGGGTGTACCTAGCAAGTTTAAATTTATACCAGATACTGAGGTCTATTGTCCCTATTAGGTGTATAAAAATCAAGGTCCTGAGTCAACACGATATAAAAATGGGCAAATTTAGATTTTCGCGAAAACTTGTACTGTTTTTTACCGAAATGTACCTTAATTTTCAACTTTTTTTTTCGGAATTTTCCCTTTACATGTGCTGTAAGACTTTACCAAAATTGTCAATTTTAGGTCAAACGGAAGTACCCGGGTTTGGGTCGAAAACCTATATGGTAGTTCCCGTTGACCTAGAATCACGAAATTTGGCAAAAAGCAATATCTTACAGCACATGTAAAGGGAAAAGTCTGATAACCGAAAACATGTAGTTTAATAACAAAAAAAAAAAACGATTTTACTATCACAAACTTATTATTTGCGGTTGGTGCAATAGCCGTTTCTAGGGATCGAACAGCAAAGTTAAGTTTGTCCTTTAAAAAGTTTGTACGGAACGCTCGGTGCGCGAGTCCGACTCGCTCTTGGCCGGTTTTTTTTAACCAACCCTGATTCTCGGCCTACTTTGATAGGACTTTGATATAATGATATATTTTTGTTTCAGTGTTATTGTTTTGATCACAAATTCACAATCTTCGATAGTATACGAATGTTGAATACCGTTAGTGTTTCAAACAAAAGCATGAGTACAGAGTTATAGCAGCGGTGATGTTTAGTAAACATTTCGCTTAAAACTAAACTAAAACTATTGTTCTATAGATTAAACTCCGTTATTCTTCTATTGTTTAACATTTAGCATTTAGTCATTTACCACTCAATATGATTCTTCTACCGAATTGTCCCATTGTCTCGGAAAGCACGTTAAACCCTTGGTCCCAGCTATTATTTGTAGATCTTTGACAGTCGTTACAGGTGGTCAGTTACCCGAAAATCTGACATGCAGTCGTAAAAGGGGTATCGTACGAGCCAGTACTAACTGGGTTGTGGAGGTCAGATAGGCAGTCGCGTCATGTAAGATACTGGTATTCAGCTGCATCCGGTTAGAATGGAAGCCGACCCAGCAGATTAGGATTTTTCCTTACTGACAATGGCTAACCACGTACCCTTCTTGCTTCTTCATCTTTATCGTGTGGTTATATGCCTAGCCTGGTGCCAGAGTTTTTACGCCGTCGTTTATGAGAAATAGCTCTCAAACCAGGTTTCCTCACGATGTTTTTTTCACCGAAGCAAGTGATAATTATACAATACGCACATGAATCCGAAAAATCCCTTGGCCTTGGGTTCGTACTTAAGACCTATGACTTGGCATTCCGAAGGTCAAACGACGTACCCTGAAACCTACGCAATTGATGACCTTATGACTGCATCAAAGAGCGGAGTTGTTCGCGTGGCAAAAGCTGGTATCACAATACCACTTACACATCTGACCACCTCTCAGGACATAGAAGCGTGAACAAGTTACAATACTAAGTTGTCATGTGTTGCCACACTTCACATATAGTACTAACTGTACCGTGAGAATATTATTCTGTTAATTACTTAATTTGAAACACTTACTATTGTCACTGATACTCGTATCTTTCGACACGCGTGGCGTTGCTTTGGGATCTTCATTGAACTTTATCTCGGTGTATTTGTTCTGTACGAGGAGTATAGAGAGAATGATTGTGATTGAGGAAGGGCTCGGTAAAAGTGGGTTATTGTGGACTTACGATACTGTGACGGAATTCTCTGATTGCACGACGCTTGATGGGATGCACGCGATAGTCTTACAAAACAAAATCATTCGGTGGATCGTCTCCCTTTTGGCGTTGCAGTACTTGCAGGTCACAGGTTCTGTACCCGCAAAACGGAAATTATTTCTTAGACATGAACCTTGTTCGCACATGCGATTTTAGAGATAACAGCGAATATCAGCGATTATCAACTCGTGGCGCTAAGCAGTGCGTTAAAAATCAAGACAGTGTCATCGCCATGCGGGCGACAATACATGCGCAAAAACGGAGAATATCTGATGTATGTATGTATAGTTTGATAAAATAATTCTTGGGAATGGAAATCTGAAAATATGTTTAAACGTTAAAAAACAGCGTCGTTATCGCACAATACGGTTGAAACTGCCAGAACTTCTGTTCTAAATAAGCATCTAGACCGATTTGTATGAAAAACGCTTGAAACCTGCGCAGTGCAGATATAGTACAAAGCTGCTAACACCAAAAATTTTATGAGCATTCGCTTCAGTAAGCTTCCATAAAAACATACGCTATGTGCGCATTCAAATATTTACGAGTAAATACCACGCATTCATAAGTACGTTAGTAATTTCATTGAAAAACGAATAGGTAGTGCAAAATAAATAACTTTGCGATGTGTTTTGCAGAAATACCTTCAATCACTGAAAAACGTTGTTTAGTTTGAGTTCCCGATATTTCGGCGCTGTTGCAAGCACCATGATCACGGATAAAGTGAAATTATTAAACAAAACTACGGTAAATATCCCGTGTTTAGTTAATAACAGAGTCGCCGAGTCAGAGCAGCCGAGCAGAGCTGCCGAGTCTTTACTAAGGGAAAACGTTTCAGTCTGTGATTCCGAATTTAATTTTCAATATGTCACCTGTAAAGATATAATTAAAACTTTTCACACCTTAAATGTTAAAAAGACTGCCGATCTATGGGGTCATTCTGTAGACGTTGCTAAATCCATTATAAACATTGTAGCTCCTTCATTAGCTGTAATATTTAACGATTGTATTGACCATGGTGAGTTTCCTGATCTAATAAAATATAGTAAAATAATACCATTGTTTAAATCGGGTAGCACATCAGACCCCACTAATTATAGACCCATTTCAGTACTACCCACCTTTAGTAAAATTTTTGAAAAATTAATTTTGGCACATATGCAAAGTTTTTTCAATAAACATAAGTTATTACATAAAAAACAGTTCGGTTTCACAAAGGGTCGTTCAACTACTGATGCCGGTGTTGAACTTTTAGGACACATTTATGGGAGGACAAATGCGATGCTTTGGGTATTTTTTGCGATTTATCTAAAGCTTTCGATTGCGTTCTTCATGAAACATTAATCAGGAAACTACACCACTACGGAATCCGTAACGCCTCTCTGGATCTTCTTATTTCATATTTGAGTGATAGGATTCAAGGACACGGTGGAGCACACGGTGGAGGTGTGCCCCGCGTGGGCGGAGCACCGCCGTGTCCTCGAAGCGGCGATTGGCGGCGGCGACCTCTCGCGTCCGGCCCTGGTGCAAGCCATGGTCCGGAGCGAGACGGAATGGGACGCCGTCACCTCCTTCTGCGAAGCAGTAATGCTAGAGAAGGAGGTGGCGGAACGTGAGAGGGAGAGAACCTCACAGCGTCCCGGCCGCCGCGGGAGACGCCCCGGGCGTCGGGGGCCACCACGTGGCCCCCGGCCACCGTAGGCACGGGCCTGTGGACGGTGGGCTATGGGCTAGCTCGCCGTCCGTCCGTCTCATGACGACAGGCCGTGTCGACGGCGCGTTCGTTTTCCACGCGCGCCTCAAAGAGAGTCAGCAAAAAGGAAGGGGTCCGAAAGGACCGATGCCTGCCGGGGTTGCGGGACTATTCGAAAGAGATACCGTGGCCCCGGAACACAAAGGGCGATGAAGGAACATGGATGGGTTTTAGTCAGTAAAAGTCTGACACTCCCTCCTGCTCCGCCCAGAGCGGGAGAAGTCATTTGATGATTTCCCATCCGAAAAAAAAAAAAAAAAAAAAAAAAAGTGATAGGATTCAGAGAGTTGATGTCAACGGGAAAAGATCTCCCGGATCCGTAGTAAGAATGGGGGTACCCCAGGGCTCAATTCTTGGTCCATTTTTGTTTCTTATTTACATAAATGACTTGCCTTACCTCATAAAGGATAATCATGACATAGTATTGTTTGCAGACGACACTTCTCTTTTATTTAAACTCAAACGTCAGCAGTTAGTTACGGATGATGTTAATAGCGCCCTGGCAAAAGTCGTTAATTGGTTTAATGTTAATAATTTGCTCCTAAATGAGAAAAAAACTAAATGTATTAAGTTTACGATACCCCATGTAAGACAAGTGGAAACCACTGTACTAATTAAGAATGAAGAGGTGAAACCGGAAGATAGCACAGTGTTCCTAGGCATAACTTTGGATGCCAAGCTTCAGTGGGGCCAGCATATAGACAAATTGTCGAAAAAACTTAGCTCTGCAGCATACGCCGTTAGAAGAATTCGTGAGTTAACTGATTTAGAGACAGCCCGTTTAGTTTACTTTAGTTATTTCCATAGCGTGATGTCGTACGGTATTCTCTTGTGGGGCAATGCCGCCGATATTCAGACAATATTTGTTTTGCAAAAAAGGGCAATTCGTTCAATTTATAAATTAAGACCCAGATACTCCCTCAGAGAAAAATTTAAAGAGATTAATATTCTTACTGTGCCTTCTCAGTTTATTTAAGAAAACCTTTTGTACGCACACAATAATATTAATTTGTTTAAAAAATACAGTGATATCCACAACATAAATACGAGGAACAAACACAAATTTGTTGTTCCTGTAACGAGGCTCAAAAATAGGGGGTACGTTCAGATGCCAATGTATACGTTTTTACAATAAACTTCCGAGCCAAATTCAAGCACTAAGCCTAAATAAATTCAAATCGTTAATAAAACGGAAGCTGTGCTTGAAAGCCTACTATCATGTTAACAACTATCTCGAAGATAAAAAGGCTTGGGATTAAGCTGCTCCAATGAAATTTGCTCTGTGAATGTCGAAATTTCGGACTTCGCTTGTTTATTATTAATTCCTTTCTTTTATACACTCTGACATTGAATGATTTGACATGAATACTTATTTCAGTATTTTATTATTTTTTACTTTTTCATTTTATTTTATGTTACATTTACCTACTGACTTGACAGGAATATTTACGTATCTTACTTTTTTATTATTATTGACATATGATTTTTGTGATTTTTATTGACATTGATTTTGTAAATTATTATTAACTTTATTTGATTATTGTGAATGTGGGGACCATGTGGGTTTAATTTTTATATATTTTTGTTTGTTTTCTTTTTTTTTTCCCACAACTGTCTGGCAGTTTGAGTACTATAAGCGACCTACCCAAATGTCCTTTCTTTGGTATTGTTCGTCGTTTCGTTGAGCTCCTTGAGTTATAAGTCGAGCTACACGATAACTGACAAATGCTTGCACTGACTGGACAGGTCCACTCAAATCTGTGTGGTTCTTTTTTCAAAAGACCATCTCAGACACTATTCTGCATAGTCCTCATGTGAATTGAGCAAAATTATGTCTGGACTTCAAAAGAGACTATGACCTCTGAGTTTGTTTCGGCTGTTTCTTCTCAGAGTAGTCCGGTACGAAACACCGGCCCCATCTAGTTTAAAAAAAAAGTGTTTGTAAAAACCTACTTGCAAAATAAACATCATTTATCATTTAACAATGTTAAAAACTTAAACATTCAATATTGTTTGGGAAATCCCGCAACTTTAGGGACTACATAAATCTCTGCAGTGACTTACACACATACCTTCCCATGGCACAACGAGAGAGACATTACGTTATTTTGGTGACGCCGGAGAGACACATGGTGACACTAGAAAACTTTCATCGTCAGCTGCCTAGCTTGTCCCAATTATGACGGGGACTTTGTCGTTGGGCTGGAAGCGAACCAGTCCAACCGGATTCAACAGTATTACTTCATAATAATTATGGTAACACTTGGTAGATGTGTAAAAAGTAACATGAGACACACACAAGAGAGACTTATCGACACCAAGACAAACATCAAATGACACTCGGTAAGTATTGAGTCGGAGAGATATGTGCCTGGTGTTAACTCCAAGTTGGCATCAATCAGTGTGATCAAGTTTAACAAATATCACGTCTTGTACATGTATGTTCGAGTGGCTCACTTGCTTTAATAAAAAAAAAAACTAATTATAATAAGTACTTAGCTTGTTTGGAAAAAATAAGTTAAGGCTTAGTCTGTCAGTAGGTACATAATATTTCTAAATAACTGGCAATGTTCTGTAGCACGTTGCAGCAACGCGGCGTTGTTTGCATACTAATATAATTGCAACAAGCACTGAGCCGGGTTCAGGTACAGCGTCTAAGACCTCGGTCATGTTTATTGAACAGCTCTGCGAAGCTCCTACTACCCTACATTAAACACTATGCTAATATCTACCTACTAAGATAGGCAGAGGTGGTTAAATACAGAGCATTATTTATCTGAGAATGAAGAAAACTAAAATGTTTCCTTTCTATGCAAGCCTATAATTATTATAATTATTCTCAGCACAGGTATAGTGAGTAGTTGGCTTGGCTTTACTATGTTCTAACTGATCCCGCCATTAGCTTCTACGAATTTTGTCGGTCTATTGAATAGAAATGAACTCAAAAAATTATTTCCAAAATATCCGTTTCAATTCGTACAAAATAACAACATGTCCCACTAAAATTAATGTCAGGTACCTCCGCGCACACCCACACATCATAATATTACTATAGAACTAATATTTTCGATACCCAACATTCCTGCGTCCCGGAGGACAGAAAACATTTAGGTTACATTGTCTTCCCCCTTTTCCCCCCTTTCCTCTCTTCTCTCCTTCCGTTCCCAGAGGAGGGTAGAATTGCGATTTACGTCAAATATTTACTATACACATTACGCGCTGCTTACGACAAATACATTTCGTGTGCCTGTACATTGTACAAGTATACAGCGAGTAACAAATACTTTTGTGTTGCCTCACTGTGAATCATTTTGCCAGAGAACAATTATTGTACTTTCAGTTTGTCTCAGGTTTCAAAAGTCAATAATGGGTATAGACAATTATGTTGTTATTTATAAGGAAATGTTTTGGAGTAGTTCATTATTAGAAAAGCATCATCAAAAACAATACTGTGGTCATTACTGATCAGCATAGACTCATCGTACGCAATGATCTACCATTGCGTACGATGAGTTTTTGTCAAGGACAAACTTTTGTTTGATTGTTGACTACTTTGATGCAACTCTGATTTCTAAAACTTTATTATTGCGTATACATTTTTATAAAAGTAACTTAGAGGCTGATTTATGTTACACTGTAATGTTTCGTAGCTCACAATATTACAAGAGATCACTACGACATACATCCGTGTGTTCAGAGGGGCTAAGGCGATCCTCACACGGCAACGCTCGTGTTCTATGAGAATCGCCTACGTCACATGCTATCAGCGATGGCGATGATACGATTGACATATAAGCTACCGAACACATTGTCGATCTTGTTGAGAGTTGGTGTAGAAATACTGGAAATACGACACGCTATGAAAACGATTGTCACTTGTTTAGTCCCTCTAGGTATGTTAAAAAACAAGTGACTGGCACTGAGAAAAGCGTGATTCTTTTTGTGAATGAAAATAGGCCGCGAGAACGCGTAGCCTTTATGGCGAAGATGGATTGGAAGAATAAATCGACCGGAAATCGTAAACAAAAACGGTGCATACAATCAACCCCTTAAACGAAACTGTGAATAAATTATCACAAATCGTATAGAATGTGTCGCCCTATATACACGTTTAAGACACCGTCGGATTAACATGGATGCGCTTAATATATTATTTAAATTAACGCTGGTACGCAAAGACAGATAAAAACCTGCCAAGTGTGAGCTCATGCAAATGTTAAGGGTTCCATACTGGTCTGCGGGGTAGTTGCGTAACGCACTCGAATTTCCAACGCTATTCATTTTGACAATTAATTATTATTATTCAACATTCATAACATTTGTCGGGCAGACGAATTTATTCCAAACCTTCAGAATCCGGTAGAAAAGTGTGTTACGAAATTGTGATGTTAGTAGAATAGAATACCTAAACCTTTCATTGTTTAAATCAATCAAAACCAACCAATTTTTTTTTATTGACACAGTAAAAGTATATTTTGCTGCTTTATGACTGGAACCATTTTAAGTGTTGATAAAAAATTAAAATTGTTCTATAAATATTAAGGTTTTAGTGGTCACAAAGGACAATAGTCCCTGTAACGATTTACAAGCACAACCATAATTTAAAGCTCAAAAGTTAACATAAAGTCCATGGAAATAGTACCATATAAGGTGGGTTGCCTTGCACCAAATGAGGTAGTTCTGATTTTTTATATGTTGTATGTGATGAAGTAGTTATGTCAAATCAAAATTTTTCGACCACCGAAATTACAAGTTTTTTTTTTATTTTTTATACATTTTTTGAGTGATGCTCGTTGCAGTGTATATGGCCTTGGGTGGTGGTTGAATCGTACAGAAAATAATCAAAAATATTCTGCGGGACCCTAGAACAAGGAAACCCTTTTGAACCCTTCTTAGTGGGTGCTTACGAATTTACTACCGGAGGAAGGATTACTGAACACACATAACCGGATTTAGGCGGATCCATTTGTGAGTAAACGGGCCTAAGATTCGTATTGTTTTCTTTGTTTATATGTGAGCATGGTGTTAGAAACTTAAAGCCTTGCTTTAATTTCCAGATTAATTGAGGGTTGCAGTTTTTTGACCCAGTTAGGGCTCTGTGCTGTACTCGTCAATAGCAGACTGCGTGAGTAGGAGTGAAAGAGTCTACTTCATTCCATTTCTAAGCTTGCTTAAAAACGTTCAAAAGAAATCTTGTTTGCATGTTACCGCATGGTACAGCCACAGTCAAGTAGAATGCGCTCTCTGTAGTTTACTGGTTCTCAATTTAACCTTGTTTTAAGAAATTGACAATGAGGCTGAACTATTTTGAAAACACAAAAACTCGCACGTTTTACCCCCATAGTGGTAACCACAGAACACCACCTGCTGAAATTTTATTTTAAATTTATTTTACATATAAATTTTAGTGTTAATTTTAAATTATTTAAATTGTTTTAATATATAAGTAGTAATTAATATTAAATTTGCGATCCTTACATACTTCTTTGGTTTCGTCCATGTTCATCATGTACGCAGGTTACGGACCTTTCTGAAAACCATCACAAAAAAGTCAGCAGTCAGGGCAGGTAACGTCCTTCTCGTGAAAAATACTTTACTAAGAGTAACTTTAAAAAAACTAAATATATTAACCCCGATAGCGTTAGCACTAAACAAAATAAAAAATAACTTTGTATAAACTTAGTAACATTTGCATGTTAAAGCAAAGTAAGGGATTAGCAGGCATTATGCCAGCTCGTTACACCGGCCAGCTCTTGTGTACCTTGCTTAGGTTTCAAAGTTATGTTCTTTTAACTAAGGCGTACTATTTCTAGACTCAAATTGTTAGGAAAATATCTTAATACAAGTTTGCGCGGTATTGTTGGAAAATAGTTTCTTCTTCTTGCATTTTCCGCAGTGTAATTGGAAATATTTGCATGGCTAGAAATGTATATCTTATATTATTAGCTGTCACAAAACAATGTAATTCCTTAGTTGTATTAAAATTTTCTGCAGTAATTCATTAGATCAAATTTTATTTAAATCCTGTTTAAAAGATCTGTGGAGTAGGTACGAGTAATTGTGGAGCACACTTGCAATGGCAATAGCATTAAGTTTAACATCATTCATTGCGTTGTTTTCGTTTACGGGCCGACGAATTTGTCAAACATATGAAGCAATATTGATTAGGAGTTACCTCCTAAATCCTTTGGATAGCAATTCAAAAAGTGTTAAGCAATTGGGAAGTTGACATCCACTGAGCACAATACTTTCGTTTTAAAAGGAACAGTTTGCGGAGTTTAAGTAGTTCGGGAATATCCACAAAACTCTTTCCCGCGCTATTTATGCTGTATTGAGTTATTGCCGATCTTTGGTACACACAAGTACACATACCTAGCACCACATAGTACCAACAATTTGAAGTAACAGAAAACCCAATCCTAACAACATTACTTTAACTTTTACTTAAACTAGAGATCCTGAAAGGCTCTGGAGGATGCAACAAAAAGCACACTCTTTCTTTACGCAGGGGACTCAGACAGTTCAGAAATCAATAGCTCAGTCAGTATTTCAACACTCGTGCATTAACTTCAAAAGTTTTATCGAATTTTTTGGTCAGATTTAAGGTTCAATATTTACGGTATTTAGGTATTTTTTTGGGCTTCAATATTTTACGTCGTTTCTTCGTTTTATAGAGCAAAACCGGCTGCCAAGTGATAGTTATAAAACATTTATTTTCCTGACGATCAGTACGCTGTAACGATCTTCAAAGGTCCATGTTGAGCACTAAATATTAACGAGTCTTGGCTTGAGAACCACTACTATCGTAGATTGCAGAGCGATGCTTTAAAATGGCGTCCAAGAGTGGCCACACCCTCATATACTGTAAGCTCCGCTTGCACTTTGCTAATGGAATAATATTTTTACCACAACATGAGATATCGCCCACTGCCACTTCAGTTTGCTTACTTTACAAGATGTGTCGGTAGGTCTTAGCCAATGCGGCAGTCCTGGAGTGGAGACCGCAAATTTGAGTAAAACTAGTGGATGGTGGAGCACAGTGGCCTGTAATAGGCTGTTTTTATTAATTTATTATTGAGCTATCCTCATCATATCTCTCACACCTAATACATGCGGTGTGTAGCCAAGTTTTTATTACAGCGTTTTGGCGAACTTCGTAAAACGGTAGGTTAGTTTACTGCGGTACTTCTTCCCACATAATTTTCTAGTGAGCCAGTAAATACAGGCAGCGTTTCTGACGTCGCTGTGACGTCACAATACACGCTTGAACATGTTGCTAAAGTTGTCGAGTGAAAATACTTTTTAAGAAAAGTATGTTCGAAAAGTAAGTAATTTAAAGTTACTACAATCTGGCAGTAGCTGCTCCTTACCTTTTGAAGCAACGGCTAACTGATAGAGTTTCGAACTTATAGCTAACTAATGTGGTGGTAGCAGCAGTGAACTTTATAAAACCACAATGGCTCTGCATGTATCCAGCGAATTTCTGTGACGTTTTACCCAGGGTCACATAAGTCACCTCAATTTAGGAAATAAGTTACGCAATCATCTGATTTATTTCTTCCTTACATCCTGCCTCCTGTTTTAAACGAAGCAGTCATTAAAGCAAGTTTCCGTGCCATATCTAAAGCCATAGAACAGTTACATACACGTTCATATGTGTTCCGCTCAAGATTTCGTCACATCGAAAGCCCTGAGGCGATTAGCGTACAGTCCAGTGCATATTGTGGGTGTGTCGCAACACACACGTTCTAGACTTAGGCACAGCTGTGCCCCACATAATTATTGTGAGTAATGTTGGGGAAAAATTATAGCAAACGTTATTGCACATATATCAGGGGTTTAAAATAGCCTCATTTAAGTTCTGGAAGGTGTAGTCGTTGTGCACGACAAGCAGGACAGATGTTTGGGGTTTCATATCCACACGGTGTTTGTATGGCCAAATTGGATCTGCAGCCACCAACTTGAGTCCGCAGTCGTTTCATAAATTACCCGACTCAAATGAAACCAACGGCAAACGACAGAACTGAACGGATCGCTGTGTACTGGTCGCACAAATTATAAGTTTTCGACTGAAGCAGATATAGAAGATACCTTTCACGGGATTATTAAGCCCCTCAAACTTAATGTTGACCGGCGAACGGCACTTCGTATACGCCTTCGTATTCAAAGTCTATCTGACGTTCTTGCATTTAGACTAGGGAGGTATAAAACTAGTTCAACAATCCCCAAAACATACACAATTAAACCAGCAATCATAAAAGTCCATCCACTCACTTGGTAGCTATATAAAGGCTACAGCTGTCAGTTCTGCAACGCCCGCCGGTCGCAGCTGTGACTCGCGAGTTCATTCCTGTAATGTCGCTACCCACTGTTACGTGTTGGCGGGAAATAAATAGCTGCAGAACGTTCACTGACAACGTAGAGGGATGGAGTTAATAAGTTGAGTATTACCTACCCTTTTATAGGAAACAGTGGGTGACCTGTGACAACAACTCTAAGTTGCAGGAAGTTCATCGCGCTTTGTCAGGTACAGTATTTATTTCACCCGTCTCTGAGATAGATAGGCCAGATAGAAAAAAAAGGGTATCGTATTACCTAGTACTAACTGGGTTGTGGAGGTCAGATAGGCAATCACTCCATGTAAACTACTGGTTCAGCTGCATCTGGTGAGACTGGAAGCCGACCCCAACATAGTTGGGAAAAGGCTAGGCAAATGATGATGATCTTTGTGCCTGATAGTACATTTGATCAAAAATTGCTTTGAATTTAATTTATCGAATCGGAAGCGTCGGCCACAGGTGCCTCGACCTCTGGGGGCCTATGTCATGGACCCAATCATTCGACTATAGAACAAAAAACAAACACTGAGCCTATTTTTTTATTTCTTGACCGTTTCAATGTCATATTGAATGTCATACCTACCCAGCAGGTATGACATTCAATACAGGTAGGTGTGCCTTTGCCACATTGAAAGCAATTTTGTCAGTTTCCATATTATTCTTATGTCGTGAGATCTATTTACGTATTTTCTATGATGTCAATCAGTAAAAAGTTTAAAAGTCTATGAAATAAACCTTCTTCACTTATTTCTTTGGTGGCACAATCTGTGGCACTTCATAATGTTCCAACGATTAAATACAATTTGTCTGTCGTGTTAGCAGTTTATACATGTTTTACTCCACTGGCATTTTTGAGGCTCGTTATGACTTGTCGTCTCGCGTGGTGGATTACGACCCACCCAATGGCGGGAATTTTATGGGCTGTTTATACTGTGATTGAACTAGTATAGGACTAGCTGGAATTTTTTAATAATAGTCTCCAAGATACGACAATCATACTCATCATCATCTACCTAGCCTTTTCCCAACAATGTTGGGGTCGGCTTCTAGTCTAACCGGATGTAGCTGAATACCAGTATTTTAAATAGAGCGACTGCCTATCTGACTTCCACAACCCAGTTAGTACTGGGTAATACGATACCCCTCGGTAAGACTGGTCGTCAGACTTTCGGGCCACTGACTACCTGTTACGACTGTCAAAGATTTAGAAATGACAGCCGGGACCAACGGCTTAACGTGCTTTCCGAGGCACGTAGGAAACTCGGTATGTAATGGGTTCATTTACCGACCAGCCTAGTCAAGCGCAGCTTAACCTGAAGATTGATCCGGGCGGCTGTTATTATCTAGCCACGAGCTCCTCTATGATGTAGTGTGATACATATACTTCATACTACATCTTAGAATTTGAATTTGGCTTAAAAATAAAATGTTCTGAGATCCCAAGGACGGAGGCTTCCATATCGACTCACCAATGCAATTTTCTTTCACTCTATTTTTCTTTTAATTACAAAAGTCAAGGTAAAAACCAGTAACAAAAGAACATCATATTGTTCTAGTAAATAAAAAAAAGAGTAAAAATATCAAAAGCGGGTAATGTAGCAACACAACACACAGAGCTTCATAGGTAAAGAAAAATACCACAGAATTAAGAAAGAATTCTCTTAATTATGATGACACTGTCATAAAATTTTAATTAAATGTATTTGTTTACATACAAATATGAGGTCAAGTACCTAATTTCATGCAACTTGCTCCCATATTAGTAAGTGTATAATTATTCTTTATGGCGTTAATTATAATCGCATTAAGACTCATTTTGCCTCGTAAAGTGAGTGAGAATAATGATTATAATTAATTGTTAAGAGATGTTTATGTGTAATTGGTGCTAGTAACCTCACACCTACGTAACTATACTCCCAACGTAAGAGTACTTAGGTACATACATAGCGCTGACATTTCACTGTTGTCACCAACCACTGGCTGGCGAACAATTGCATGGCATAAGAGCATTGTCAATTCAATGGCTTTATGTGATTTTATCATGCCCATATTTTGTTACATTCTTCTTTCTTGATTTACCAGTTAAACAATACCTAATCAGTGGGAGTAGTTGATGACTTCAGAAAGTCGATGCGGATTCAATGTTCAGAGTTTTTCTCTCGTTTCGGCTCAACTTTATGATAATCTAATCCACGAAGAAGATGATGGGATGAACTAGATGTGTTCCGTCAGAACTAGAAGAAAGACACGCGGGTTCGCGAGAAATAAAACGTTTGGAGGAAGGCCGCACAGTTGGATAGAGCAAGCTCGATAAAAAAACGAGGTTGACTAAGTACTCCGTGTCAGAATCGCCACACGTAGGGTAATAACCTCCTACTTAGTGTACATAAAATATTAAGTACTCCTATTAAATAATGTCACGATTAATGTAAGTGCACTGCAATTACAAGTGAAGTCAGGAAACAGGACATAACAGTCTGCGGGTCAGCTCGCCGGATACAACTGACGCAACACTTGTTCTAATAACTTGGTCTAAGTACAAACTCGATAAGTAGTAATTATTTCATAAAAAATAGTCGCAACTTTTCTAAAGCTAAAAATAGATATTACAGAAAACAGAATGATTTTATTTATTGTTGACCGACTCTGTTATGACGAAAAATACTCAGTGTATTAATATCACAAAATCAATGCAATAACGAATTACACATGCCACACAAGATTTATTTTTAGACCTAATTAATGTCGTTTACAAACAGAGTTCAAGCAACTGTTACCTAACACTGATCCACTTAAGAGTAATGCATCAAAATTATTTGGATATGACTGCACTTTGCATAACTTATCTAAGTGGACCATCACTGAAGACATGTTAGCCTTGAAGAAGAAGTAATGGTCTGAAACAATGAACAGAAGACGTGTGGATCTCGGGAGATTGTCAATTTTTTTTTTAAACGGTTGTTTGGTATGCGCTTTGCCAATATGTTGATGAACTCCGCCTCCTACTAAGCAAGATGAGTGAACAGATAACATTTGGGATTGCACTTTTTAATTACAAACTAGAAATATTAATGTTGAGCTGAACGCATTTGTTTTAACGACAATTACACTATCCACATCTTCAAAATTCTCTGTTGGCTGTTAATTTGCAAATAAAAAAAAAACATTTGCAGGAATAAGAAGAATTATTTATTTGTAGTATCTATAGTATTTTTTATCTGATTACAAAAACATAACCGGCGAAATGTGGGTAGACTATTAGGTACACCAGTGCTGCTCCTCAGGGATTACAGGCGTGAAGTTACCTTTAACTTTGTTATTATGTTATAAGATTTGGAAAGTGTTAAGCACATCATAATTTGTTAGTAAATGATTTTATCTCTGTCCTCATTGAATGTAAATGAGTAGGCTGTAACTCTTCTGGAAAATACCTGAAATTTTAGTGGACGTTAACTAATTATTGTATGACTCGAGGTCATGAAGACATAAAAGCATTGTACATTGTGTGCATTTTCTCAATGCGTACCTATTAAACATTCTTGGCAGATTACCATCAACATTTTCTTTACATTCAATGACAAAAAGTAAAAAAAAATGCAGTAACATAAGATTAAAACGTTAAGTTAGTAGGTAAGCTATTATCATCATAACTTTCTTGAAAACTTCATAACATCTTGGAATATGGTATTAATGTAAAATAAGTACACTTATTTCACTAACATTTTAAACGTCAAATATTTCTGCATATTATTATAAACTTTTACTAGCGTACTATTTTGTCAAGCAATAACACTTATTTTTCTGAAGAAATTACAGCTCAGGTGATATAGGTTTAATAGACTATATACTATTGTACATTTCTTTAAGAGCTTCTAAAGCTTGTTTTTTTTTTCGGATTTGTAATCATTAAATAACTCCTCCCGCTCTGGGCGGAGCAAGAGGGAGTGTCAGACTTTTACTGACTAAAACCCATCCATGTTCCTTCATCGCCCTTTGTCTTCCGGGGCCACGGTATCTCTTTCGAACAGTCCCGCAGCCCCGGGAAGAGCTTCTAAAGCTTAAAAAGCATTTTGAGTTTATTTTGTAAGTGTACCTACTGCGTACGTGTTTATTGGGTGTTGTGAGTCAAGTAAATAAAACAACTGATTTCGGGGAGCGCTAGTACAAACATAACTAAAAAATAATATTATTTCGCTATTGCAATTGTAGACCTACATACCAATCGTTGATGACAATGCACCACAATTTTTATTATTTCAGTCTATGAAAAGTACATATTTTATTTTTATTAAGTACAAAAGCATAACTTATCTTACTAACATGTCTGTGAAAATAATTATACGAAGCAATTTTTTTTTACATAGGTCAAACATCGAATATGTTTGTAAGTAGGAAGACAACTGTAGTTTTACCAAACATGGGGGTACCTACGTTAGGCAACACTAAAATTAAGACTAGAGAAACATTTCTCGCCTGTTCATCATCTTCTTCTTCGACCTTTGGCCACCCTATGAGGATTGTAGGTCTCTTCCAAATATCTCCATTTTTGTCGATTGTGTCATGAGTCGTCATTACTATCATGTCTGTACATCAATCACAAATTAATGACCAAGTCTCTTAATTTTAGAAAAAGTGCTACATAAACCATGACATAATGTTGACAGTTAATAAAAGTGCAAATCCTAAAAATAGTAATCACTGATTAAAGAAATATCGACCGTCCATTGCATTAAACCGCTCTACATAACAAACTTTTTCCTCAAATTGATGTCAAAATGAAAAAAGATCTAATAAAGTCTACGTTGCCTAGTAAGCGTTGTGATTCACTTGATCACTATCCCTGATGCATGCGCGAGAGCATATAAGCCCCACCCGGCGCGGTACGCATGCTCAGTACAGTATTGGTCGCTAGTACTCGTGAGTCGTCCCGCGCAGTCCACGCGGGTAATACGTGCCGGTGTATACGTAAAAATGAAGCTGTCGGTTAGTTTCACGTGGAATTCAGTGATCTTAATAATTAGTGTGATTAGTTTATTAGACCGGTGGTTTTAAGGAGCCAGTTCAATGTGGATTTGTGTAGATGAAAGATGTTTCAGTTCCGCCCGTACGGCGCCCGCCCGCCCTGTAGCAAAAATACGAGCTTAAATAAATTATTCAGAATTTAATAAATTTCTAGCTATTGTAAAAAATCAATTAGTTTTAAATGACACTTAGACCAATTATTTTATAACAAGCATGGTGACTTCATGCTTCTCTAACATTCGAATCATGACCCTCACATTGTCATATTGTGTCTCTACGCGCTACGGTCCAATTCCGTGCAAAACTGAATGCTTAATTATTTCTGTTTCTTTTAAAATTCCTTTACTGAAAGAACATCACGTTTAAATCAGATACATCTAATTTACTTCCCATGAACTGTTCTCATGGCATAGTTTAACAAGAAGCATTATTACTTTTGCACATATTTAAAAAAATGGTACAGTCAACACCAGATCGATGGTAGCACTATGATCTTGAGCTGGCCTAATTTAGTACGGAGTCTCATTATGAATAGAGGCCAGTTTAAACTGGTTTCGGTACCACTTACATGTGGCCTTCCGTACCTACCCAAAAGTGAAATAAACTCAAAAACTCTTCATTTCTCAGATCTCGCTACTCGTGTTAGCGGCACTAAGCCCGGCGCTGTCGGTGCCTGTTACCGAGATATCAGAGGTCAAGACATCAGTGGCCGAGACCACAGAGACTATGCCAGCAGTGGCCAAGAACCTAGCGGCCTGGGGCACAGTGGCCGATCAGATGGACAAAAACCAGACCAGCAAGAGAGAACTGTTAGAAGGGAATTTCGGAGAACGGACTAAGCCGATTGTATCAAAATATGGTACGTGTTTATTAATTTAATTAAAATGCTTCTAGACTACTGAAATAAATAGCGCGAAGTTGCATCTCAAATAAGAAAATGAGTAAGGTCTCTAGGTTTTTAGCACGAGTATTCCAAGTTCCCGTCCAGCTCCAGTCTCAGTAAGTCATTTGCTCAGCTCAGTTAGACTCAGTTGTCATGACAACGGTTCAAACGACCACCAAATATTATTCGCGGATCCTCTATAACAGATAATTCATTGGAAATCATCAAATGACTGAGGAGTCATTTGATGATTTCCAATCCGAAAAAAAAAATAGGAATTATCTGTTAAAAAAAATAAACTCCCTCCTGCTCCGCCCAGAGCGGGAGGCCGCTCTGGGCGGAGCAGGAGGGAGTGTCAGACTTTTACTGACTAAAACCCATCCATGTTCCTTCATCGCCCTTTGTCTTCCGGGGCCACGGTATCTCTTTCGAACACTCCGCAGCCCCGGAGATAATTCCTATGCCATGAAAACTCTGCAATCGTGGGCGTTTTTGTCAATTTATTAACAAACTGTAGCTGTCAATGTGTCTAATGGGGCACTGCACGTCAATTTCAAGAGGTGTAGAGTTAATTAGTCAATATTTTTACAAATGTAGTATAAACGTTTCAAAGGATGTCAAAATCCTCTTGTAACATTAACCTTGTCTTGAAAGCTCTTTTACTTATAATGATGGATATATATATTAGGCAATCGAATTGCGATTGATCTTTAATAAATCTCTTTACCGCTAGTTAACAACTTAACTCCAACAAAAGCTTTATTATTTTGTTTAAAAAAAACGGCTCTACATAAACTAGATGCAGTACTAAACATAATGTTCCTAACCTTGTCTCATTCTACTCGGCGCAACACTGTTTCTTCTTCCATTTGTCAGACGTCACGGCATCATTTGTTTCTTTCTCTTTCATATCACTCCTCACACAATCCATCCATCTTTCTTTGGTCTTCCTCTCCCTCTCCATCCATCAACATTAATATCCATCACTTTTTCGTAACATGTGTTTCATCCCTCCTCATTACATGTCCATACCAAGATAGACGATTTCCTTTCAATTTTTTTATAACTGGCGCCGCTTTCAAACTTCCTCTAATATACTCATTCCTTTCGCATGCAAAATACGCGCTTTGACGTGGAGTTGCGGACACCAGCCCGTTATACTCATTCCTTACTTTGACGTGGAGTTGCGGACACCAGCCCGTTATACTCATTCCTTACTTTGACGTGGAGTTGCGGACACCAGCCCGTTATACTCATTCCTTACTTTGACGTGGAGTTGCGGACACCAGCCCGTTATACTCATTCCTTACTTTTTACTCATTCCTTACTTTTTAACCGACTGTGGCGAAGCCCAAAAGGAGGGTTATGTGTTTGACCTTTATGTAAGTATGTATGTGCGTCCGTTTCTTTGTTCCTTCGTAACTCCTCAACAGATGAAGGGATTTAGATAGATTATTATGTCGTTAGATTCTTCTTGATGGCGCGAGTCACTGCCTACTTATAATAAAAAACAAATAAAAATCGTGGATTTGGGGTGCCATATTGTGGAGTTCGAATTTTTTTTTCTTCTATTTCCATCGGATGGGGTATCAAAATGAAGGGTTTTAAATGAAGATTACAAAAATAAATGCAACTTATGTTTGAATGTAATTCCAAATGACAAATCGTAAAAGTAAATAAAAGGTGGAATTATTCTGAAATACATTGGATACTAATATGGGTATCAAATTAAAGGGCTCATCATGAGGATTTGAGGATTTTAAAATGCCATATCTAAGTAACTAAAAAGTGTAAAATAAAAAAATAATTAAAAAACCCGACTGCGTAAAAAATAACAAATAACTTTAAATAAAAACTGAAAAGAACTAGAATCTAGAAGACTAAAATCATTACATCCAATATGGGTCCCGACTGTTGCAGTAAATAATATGTCCTGTCTCCTGAACTTGTTTTTTTCTTTTCAGTTTTTATTTAAAGTTATTAGTAATTTTTTACGCAGTCGGGTTTTTTTAATTTTTGTTTTATTTTGTTTCATTCTTGTCTCCACACATCCATCTCAACAATTTTATCTCAGCTACATGCAACCGTTTTTCATCAATCTTTTTCATAGCTCAGCATTCTGATCCATGCAGTTGCAGTACTAAACAATGAACAATAACTAGTAATAACTGTCATCCCCGTCAAAACAAGCAACAATGAACACAATAGTATCAGGTACACAAACACTACGATGGGCATGAAATGCAATCAAAACACTATCAAAACTAACCGGTTTTATTGCAATATTATGCAGTGCCACCAATTTTAACACTATTCAATTAGATACATGCGTGGAACTTCCGTATTTTCCCACATGATTAATTGAATTTGCTGTATTTGAGTTTGGTTGTTTGGGAAGCTCTAAAATAACTCATTACTTTTCCCCTTCCGATTTAATTTTGGGTTTTAAATAATTAATTCAATAAGCAATTCAGTAGCTGCTCAGAATCTGGACTTGGGTGACGGCAATAGGGGCGCCGCCTGTTATAATAATTTGTCAAGTGTGGATCTACTGACCCTTCGTGAGTTACAGGCGTGATGTTATTTTGTGAAATGTTAATATAAAGAATAGTCAGACTCTGAACAATCTGCCTGAAATATCAGAGGTTAACATTAGAGAACCGTATTTTAAGGGATGTTTTATCATCATTCTGCTGCTCTTATCCCAATTTCTTTCCTACTTCTCCATTACTCGTAATCTCATCAGACACCTCCTTTTTTGCCATATTATCCTGCACAGAGTCCATCCATCATTTATTTGATCTTCCTCTACTCATATACCCACCCATATTCATACTCATAACTTTCTACTACTCATCCCTCCGCATCACCATCATTCCCATACAAAACAAACCGATTGCCACACAAATTTTCTACACCGGCTCCACGTTCAGACTTCTGTACTCATTTCTTATTTTATCCATTTGCGTATATACCACACATCCCCCTTAGTAATCTCATTTCAGCCACATGCAAATACCTATAATTCGTCCCTTTTGTGGCCCAACATTCTGATCCATACAAGACAGCAGGTCTAACCATTGTTTTATAAATCTTCCCCTTAAGTTTAAGAGGAATGCGTCTTTGAAAACTATTTGATAACCAAATCTGTCACATATTCAGTTCTGTTTCAGTTTTCCGCCTTACACCAGATATAATCTCTTCAGTCGTTTGTTATAGCACCCAGGAGAAACATAAATACTATCTTCTCGTGGATAAAGTCACATCGTTACTTGATCTACCAAGTTTCAAGGACTATTTAATAATTATAAGCATTGAACTTTGTATAATTTATCTTTCAGAACTCAGAACACCTCCTCGGAAGAGCGTGTTTGCCAAAGAATTGCAAGAGATGATGTCGGAGCAGAATCCAGCACATGTAAGTACATAATAGATAATTTTAGAGCGATTTTTACCATTAAACTGAACGTGGTCAGCATTTTAAGCGCGTTTAAGGGTATCTGTGTCAATATTTCACAGCAATGGAGACACTGACGCCATTGGAGAAATTCGCCCGGAGTCTCCATTGCAAACTTAGTCTTATCACTCCTAACTCAACTAATTTATTTCAAAGTTCGAGTGAATTGGTTTCTTGTGGCCAAAGGCAAGCCAATTCAAAGAAAATAGTAATAACTGTTGTTGTTTTTTTCAAATGACATTCTATTCCTGAAACTATCACAAAACGATGCGTAAAACTTTATTTTAATTAATTACATAATTCATTTCTATTTGTGGTAATTTGATCAGTGGTTTGTGGTCACTGAAAACTATTACCTACATTACGGGCTTGTTTCATGAGTTTGGAATTTGTATCTGATATTTTATTTATTTGAGCACTTTTTTCAGTAACGATTGAGTATGTTGTTTAATAACTGCAAACTTTTTCTTATCGTAACGATGGCAAAACCTTCGGACTTGTTCGATCCAAAATTCAACTAAGCGAACTGTGGACATTGACGCAGTCATACGGTCTCAAGTTCACAGAAGATAGGGAAAACCATTTTACGCAAGAAATAAAGACTTAGGTATATTTTGTTTCAGTTCGCATCTTTTTAATTTTTAATTTTAATGTAAGCTGTATTGAATAGTGAAAGCGACGTATTAAGATACAAACTAAAATAATCGCAAAAGTCTGAAACCAAACTGATTCGTTACCAAGTTTACGATCTTTTTAAGGATAAAATTTACTCATCAAAATTAAATATTGCTTCAGGCTCTAGGTAATTATTTATCTGCCTACGTTATTTATGAATCTCTACTATTACATGATGCATGATTGTTTATTTAATTTCAAGATTGTTTGTAGTGGTGAGACCGCAACAGACATCCATACTGCGAGCAATGCCGACGAATGTGTTCGTAGATTTGAAAATTCTATTGCATGTCAATCGGCCTTTTGCCATCTCATTTTTATAAGCATTATAACATAAACCTTGTTTTCTAACAATTTGAACGTTTTTAGGCACACAATTCAAGGGAACTTTAACATCAGATTTTCCGAATTTAATCGACTTGAAATCCGGAACTCTTAACGTATATATAAAATTATTTTAGGACAGAATATCGCTGATCAGATTTATCAAGAACTTATACTTACCGAACATTTTGACATTTCATTAAGCAATAAAAAGACCGTAAAAAGCGTAACATCACACGAACTATTCATAAGAAAACTTTTAAAAAATGTGTTGGGTTTTTATGCGCGCCCAAGTACCGCCAAGTTTTATATTAAATTTCTTTGAACTTGGCCCGCGGTGTTGAGGTTGTGTCAAGTCATCCTCGGCTTTGCGGTTTTGAGAGAATTTTTACATAGGTACGAGTATGTGTGGAGATACATAATATGGTCGTTTAAACAGCGGGTAATATTTGAATGGGTTTTGATTCGAATTGACTTGAATTCGTACTTTATGATCATTTGACTAATTTGATGTCACTAGTCTGTATGGCGGTATTGACAAAGTCCAGACGCGGGTGGAATAGATGGGTGGAGACCCTATATTACACAGTAATCTATGAGATGAGATGCCTTTGTCCAGCAGTGGGGCAGTACACGCTAGCTATAAAAATAATAATGAAACTGTCTGTGTGACCGAATTATCGTCTACTATTCCATTTGCCTCATACCTAACACAAAGTCGTAGCACATTTCGTTTTAAGTCATCCGTTCTTTAAAAACGACGCTTGCGTTTCGTGCGATGACTGTATTCAGCACGATGTCATCAATAAAATATTGTGAGCCATCCATAGGCCATTGTTCGAAATTCTACTAGTAGCTTCCTAACAATAGCATTTTCTTAAATATTTACTGAAAGCATTACTCAAAAGAACAGTGAAGAAATGTTTAGTAAATAATTTCACTGTAATTGTCTTGCAAAAGCGTATGTGTTGCATGCAAGAAGATCATCTGGCATTTGCGTCAGCATTGCATGCTGGATTAGCATACTGACTGACATACAGACATTAACATAATTATGACATTGGTTTATAATTAACATTGAGCCATCTCAATGAACTAGTGTGGTAATGGTACATTTTTACTTATATTTATGTCTAGTATTTTTTAAGCAGTGTTGTTTTAGCGAATGTGAGTACCAATACAAACCATGTCTGGTTTAATGGTACAAAACAAACATAACCTGTACCAAGACTATGATTAAATAAAATAAAATAAAATTAGTTTGAGTGATACTGATTTTTTGTTTAGATTCGAGAAGGAGGCACCATGCAAACAGTATCATGTGTCATTTTTTAAAACTCAAGGAACACAGCATTATGTTTTTGTACCGCTTTTGTCGCGTTTATTATTTTCGACTGCATTACTTTAGGAAAAGATAAATGTTTTTGTTATCTATACTAATATTATAACGAGGAAAGATTTGTATTTTTTGTATGTAACTAGACCGATTGAAAAATTCTTTCACCGTTGGGAAGCTACACTATCCCCGGGTGGCTAGGCTTTTTGTCCCTGTATTAACCACGGGAACGGGAACTACGCTGGTAAAACCGCGTGACGCCAAATGCAGAGAATTAGTTGTTCTAGGCTAGGCTAGCTATCTCTCACTTGCCAGTCCACACCACAAGCTTTGAGCTAACTAACACCTTTTAAGTGGGATCGCTCTTCCAACTTCTTATTGCTTCTTCGACAAGCTTTTTCCAATTTCCACTAACACTAAGTGACACTTGAATGATTGCCTAAATATCGTTGCACTACCTTTGACATCCTGCCCTACTCGAATAATCTGAACTGACGCTAAGAATGCTCTACATCGTTGTCCAAATAAATAAATTATTTTGAATCACCAGCTCCCGCGATCAAACGGACGGTGGTGTCTTCGTATACTTAGCCTGTAATGAAAACGGAATTTACTCTCAACCTTAAACTTCTATTGCTTCTTCAACAATATTAATGTAATATATTATTAGGTTGGCATACACTTTATGTAGGCTCAGTAAAGTCCGTCCAAGGGATATAATTAATTTGTGAGCCAACGAATTAATTATATTTGTAATTTATGTATGAAAATGGAATTACAATTTCGGGCGACGTAGTGTCCTTGAGCTTGTGCCTAGCTCTTCCAAGGCTAGGTTAGTCGGTGTTGATAAGCACTAAATTAGAAAATTAGCGGCTATTTGTATACCGAAGGATTAAGCCTTAATTGTAAAGGACTTCACAAATTCAGCTGAGATGGTCCGTGCCGTGATGTTGGTTCATAATGGGTTTATTATTCAGACTTTCTGAAGAGTTATTGCATTCTTAAAGGTTACAAAGCGTATTTGTAATTTATATGGTGTAAGAGTATTCTATACCGGATGACTTTTTTATCACTTTCCAAAAAAAATGGGTATATTAGGTGAACGGAGTAGAAGAAGCTTATGGCATACCTAGATTTTTTTTATTTTTTCCACAGCTTAGAAAAAAATTGATCTATCATCAAAAAATGCTACAAATTTCAAGTAAACTTTTCATAACATTCGGAACGTCGTACGCTATTGGCAAAGGCACAATGTTGTTATTTCTGCTCCTCAGATTTTAAATAAGTTAAGTAGTAAAAAGTGGAAATTCTATTAATAATATACGATTTACCTAAAGCCAGTGAAGTGACCTATCGAACTGTGAAGTTTTATGGTGATCCGCTTTGGTGGAGCAAAGTTATATCAATA
This sequence comes from Xestia sexstrigata, assembly GCA_941918905.2. Lineage (NCBI taxonomy): Eukaryota > Metazoa > Arthropoda > Insecta > Lepidoptera > Noctuidae > Xestia > Xestia sexstrigata. The sequence continues at coordinate 1,097,127 of OW799213.2, read as the reverse complement.
TTAAACTGTGGATAAAAATCTTAAATTTGAAAAGTGAATTAACGAACTTTGTCACTGACCTACGACAACCCGCAGAGCGCTCAATACCTCCCGCGCTAACCACCGCTGTCCTCGCTGTCGCCTGCGCACAGCTTTCACAAATGAGGTCAGAATTCGACAACACTTGCAACGGCTACGCTGGCGCATTAGTGAACGGGCCGACATTGAGTTTGAGTTTCTCGTATGATCGTGGGTTCGAGACCGGCCTTAGAAAAACACTTTTTGAATGTTTATCGAAACTTTGTATGATAAAATAACTAAAAAAAAATAAATTTTAACACTCAAAAAAGAAGTCGCCGTTCAAGTTTAGGTCTGCCTGACAGTGACTTTGATTTAAACATAATATCCTATCAGGTTTACCAAACAATGTTAGTACTATCAGAAATGAAGTGACAGAACTAAACGTTAAACTTGAAAAGTTAAATGAGGAACTGCAAATAGCAAACTCCGATAGAAAGTTTGAATATTGAGAATAGCGCCTTAAAAAAAGAGTTATCATTAGCCCAACATAAAATGAATATCTTCTTTAGAACTATATCAGAATGACAAATCGATTGCTTCGCCGCTCAAATTCTATTCTCCACAGTATCGAAAGCGATATGGGTCGTTTGGTATAAGAAAAGGCTTCACAAGAACATCATCCAAAGAAATAGATTTAAACGCAGTAAGTGATAATCAAAAACATAATGGAAGCTACAATTTAAGCTGCTTTTTCGAGCAGCCCCTAACATCAGAATGTGACTTCCAAAACACAATCATAAGTCACCAGCCTTCTTATCGACCTATTGCAGATCAAGGTAACATTGCAATGGGGACAATAGTTGACACAGTGACAGTTGGAACTCTGACCATAGATATCAGTAATATTTCAGACCTTAAAAAAAAAACACTTAAGTTTATCTAATAATATAAAATCAAAAACAGAAACAAGTATACTAATCGCTAGAAAACATCAGGATTTTTGCGGACCAAACAGGACTTGATATGAGGAGAGCGCTTCAAGAGCTTCTAGGAAATTCCTTCCGAGTTACTTCGATGATTAAACCAGGAGCCCCTATGGCTGAAGTAATAAGTTCATGTGTTGATTTGTGTAAGGAGTTTACCTACTCAGACTACATAATAATACTAGGGGTTCTAATGACTTTAATCCACTGAATTTTCAGTAAATTTTGTATTACACCCTGGGACAAGTGAAACACGCAAACGTCTTAGTTGGCAAACTCTATAAAAAGAATTATCTCAATGTTAATATGCTCAATAATTCGCTGAAGCAAATATGTAGCAACTTCAAAAATACGTCATTTCTGCCACTGGATCTGAATTATACTGGTACTAAAATATCTTTAAAATACATAAATACAGTGAGAGACTTGCTCTCACTGTATTGTAGGCTAATTCATGAGGAAATACTACGTTTGAAGTACAGAAATGACTATTTAGAATATGTTAAAATTAAATCAAATTAATTAAAATGTTATAATAATGCATATTCACAGACAGAGAATTAAACTTTATTAATACTTAGCAAGCCAGTTACAGTTAGCATTGGCACACAGACAGATGAAAATGTTTTTTTTTTTCGATCTTAAATTATCTATTAATTCTTATGGCCTGACAAATTCATCTGATCTCACAAAATATATATCAGTTAACATCAAAACCTATGTGGAGTTATGAACAAGAAAAATGAATTAGAAGTTTATGTGGAAACTCTTGATAAAAGACTGGATTACGTGTGTATTAGTGAACACTTCTTGAATGAGAGCACTGCAAAGGTTTTTAATCTAAATAGCTATAAGTTAGTAGCTTACAACACTAGAAAAACTAAATTAAGAGGTGGTAGTTTAATTTTAGGGCATGTGGATAGACAGACCGAAATTTGTGAACCAATCAATAAATTGTATAAAATGGAATGTTTTAAAGTTTGTGGTGATAAAGATACTATCACGGGTCTATATATCTGTTGTTGCTATCGCAATCCTGTGGATAAAAATTTCGAACAATTCTTAGAAAGGTTGGAGAAGTTGTTGGACTATTTATTAAATCGGAAATTCATAATATGCGGTGATTTTAATATTGATCTGCTAGTGGACAATATAAAAAGTGCGGAATTCCTAAGTCTGTTAAAATGTTATAATTTTAGACATCTAATCTCTTCTCCTACTTTCATCCGTAATAATAGTATACTTCATGTATCGACAACATCATAACCAATCTGCCTGATGCATGTGTTTTGGGTGATGAGGTAGATCGCAATGGTCTGGCCGACGGACATGCAGGTATTTTTGCCGAGGTTCATTTGCAAAATCGATCAAATCCATATTTTAATGAGAATCGGTTTATTGGAATAGATAAAAGAGTATTCAACACTAAAAATAGTGCAGTATTTGTAGAGGGTATTCTAAAAGAATCTTGGGCTGATATGGGTGTTAATACTTTTCTTAAATGTTTTTATAAAGTGTTTTGCAATAGCTATAGAAAGAGAAAATGTAAAATAAATCTTAAAAATAAGCACAATTAACGTGGATCACTAAAGGGATACGTACCTCCAGCAAAATGAAACGCTTTTTATGTGCACGCAATGGAAATAATCTAGAACCTAGTATTTTAAAATACAAAAACATGTATGTGAGGTTATACAGAAGGATTGTTTCTATAGCTAAAAAACTTGCTATAATTATATTATATAACTCAAATAAATACATCAAAAAATAAGGATAAGGAAATTTGGAAAGTTGTAAATAAATGCACTGATAAAGATAAAGTGATTCAGCGGGAACTTAGGTTTAAGGTGGATGGACAAATTGTAGTGGATCCAGTGGAAGTAACTAATTTACTAGTAAATCAATTTGACTACAAAGGTGCTATTGACGGAAATGAAGGATTCCATGCTACGGCATAACTTTGTAGATACACGGACAAGATTGGTAGTGACATGCATATTTCTCCCACCACTCCTAACGAGATCTGTACTATAGTTAAAAGAATGGAAAACAAACATTCCTGAGGGTATGACGAAGTTCCCGTTTGTCTGTTCATGGAGCACATTGAAGTATTAGCCGAGCCTCTATCTGACTTCTTCAATAAATGTATAAAAGAGGCTATCTTCCCAGAGCAACTAAAACTAGCGAAAGTAATACCTGTGTTTAAGAAGGTAAGTAAGTCTGATCCTAAAAACTATAGACCTGTCTCTCTACTACCAGTGCTATCTAAATTACTTGAAAAGATTCTTAAATTTCGACTTTTAGCACACTTGCGAGTAAATAAAGTTTTAAATAATAGACAATTTGGGTATCAAAAGGGTGTTGGCACTTCAGACGCCATATATACGTTATTGGATGATGTGATAAGCAAAATTAATAATAAAATAAGAATAAGAATAAGAATAATTTATTTAAAATAAAAAAAATGTATTACAAAAATGTACATTTAGGTGCAGTAGTGTTATTTCTGAAACATATAATTAGTGCATAAAAGTAAACTATAACTAAAATATATTTAACAATTGCAAGAAACGATAATGTGGAATTCAAATGTTTGTTAGCGACCTACCCGATCTAGGTTTATTTAAACCTGTGAAAAAATGAGAGTTGCAGGGACTTTCGTGGTCAATTGTGTCAAATGCAGAGCTTAAATCTAAGCTCTGCATTTGACACAATTGACCACGAATTGCTTCTGGCTAAAATGAGTCATTATGGAATAAGAGGAAATGCTTTGCGACTATTCTAAGAAAAGGTATACATCCAAAATTGTCCGCATATCGACGGGTGTCCCTCAGGGATCTATTTTAGAACCTATTTTATTTTTAATATTTATTAATGACTTGATTAATTTTCTAAATACAATTTACACCGGACATTGAATTAGTAATTTTCGCAGATGACACAAATGCCATAGTGGCAACTAATGACATGGTAGAGTTGACAGAAAAGGTGAATGCTACGCTACAAGCTTTTCATGTGTGGTTCACGGCAAATAAATTGTTTATTAATAATAAAAAGACTCAAATAATGTTATATAGGACTACAGCCCGAAACAAAGATAATTTAAAAGTTGCCTTAAATGAAGTCGAAATTGCGCTCGTTGCTGAAGTAAAATTTTTAGGTATACATATTGACCAACTGTTAAACTGGAAACCTGAATTAAAAGCTATTGATGCATCCGTGTCGTCTGCATGTTACGCTTTGAGAGCCCTGAGAAATGAAATCAGCATAGAACAGCTAAAAATGGTATATTTTGCGTTGGTGGAGTCAAAAATTAGATACAGCATACTTTTTTGGGGAAACAGCTATGAATATAATAGTAGAAGAGCTTTCGTACTACAAAAACGCGCAATTCGCATCTCACAAAGGGAAAGTTGCCGACAACATTTCATCAGTTTAGGCATACTTATAGTACCAAGTCTCTATGTACTGGTACTTTTAATTAATATGGCCAAATACATACAGGACTATGAGACAGTAAAAGAACGGCAGATAAGGGAAGGCACCCGTAGACTGTACTTGAAGAATAAAAACTTCACTAATCATAACCTTAGAATTGTTAAACACAGTCCACGATACCAGTCATCCTGTATATCTTGTACTTTGAAAAAAAGTTGTAAAATATATTATTGTTATCTTTATTTTCGCGTGGTTAGTGCTTAACTTCATGATTGTAATAACAACCCGAAAAATGAATTCCCGTCTGTAATGTAATTGAGAAACAAAGTAATGTACGGAATTCTTTATTGACATACACTACAGATATTTTTACAAAACAAAAAAAAATGAGGAGGTTCTCAAGTCGACGCGTGTATATATTTTTAGATTAGCTGAAATCATAATCTTGTAATGTACCCGTTCTGGGTTATTAACCCACATAATGTTGCAATGCTTGAGAACCGGGCCAATGTTGCCAGTATTGGTCTCCCACGATTGTGGTATTAATAATAGGCATGACGACAGTATCAAAAAATTGCAAATCTATTTAGTTCGTCAGTTAGAGTATTGGAAATTAATGGACACGTATTTTTTGTTTTTGTAAATCAATGAATATTGACAAAGATAAAACGCATCAAAACTCGGGAGTGGGGGCTCATGACGTCAGAACTAGCTAAAAATTATACCTAGGCATGACGTATTGAGAATTTTAAAAGCGTGGTATGTTCGTCAATTTTAGATTACGTAACAAAAGAAAAAATACGTGTCAAATATTTTTTGATAATCTAACTGACGGTCTAATTAGTATTTTTTTGTCGTCTCGCCTATTAGCAATAATATTGACTAAAAGATTTCAAATGTTACTAATGCCAAGGAAAAAATACTTATAAGGAGACATAGCATTTTGCTTAGCAAGAAAACAATAATTTCGGAATAAACAAAAGGTAGTCGACCGACCTTGGTATACAAGAGAAAAGGTGAGCCGAGGTCTGCCGACTATCTGACGATGACCAGTTGTCCTCTGGAGGACGAAGGCGTCTTCTTGACACTTGCCATGAGCAACCCCTTACTAAGTTTTTAACCGAATCTTTAGATCTGTCTTATTATTATTATTTCGTAAGTCATCCTGCGCTGTCCCACTGCTGGTTAAAGGCCTCCCCCATGGCTTTCCAGTCCTGTTTACAATTTGTATTCTCAGACCAATCCGTTACTCCAGTGGTTCTAGGACCTGCCTCGGTTACGACGGCCGTCTTCGGGTGGGTCCACTGTGTGACTATCTTCGCCCATCTGTCCGGCTTCATCCTAGAAACGTGACCCGCCCAGTCATATTTCAGCTTCAATTTATTACACTTAAACTTTTTTAGACAAATCAACTGTTAGTGAAAAAACTTTATCCATGCCACAGTTAACTAACAGATAATATATTACAGGTCAATTATAAATCTCACTACAGCTCTGACAGCTTAGTAATCCGGCCCCGATGATTCGCGCGATACGTGCCTTCGACTTCATATACTTTAATAGGTTCAATAGCGATAGCGATAGGCGATAGCAAGCGTTATGTAATACGACTAGGCCAAGGTCGACTCGTAGCTTAACTTGAGGAGTGTTTAGACGTGATGGAGAGAGACGTCGTGAGAGTATAGGTGGGAGAAAGTATGGTAGTCTAATTAATATAACTAGAAGTTTTGTAGTGTGACAAAAATATAATCAGTGTAAAAATGAGTTTATGTCATTAGTTCGACAAACAAGAATGCGACAAGTCATTTGTTCAACAAATCATAAATTTGATGGTTCTTGAATCGACGATTGCGACAGTCATTGTATTAAAAAAAAAATGGTTAGGTAATTTTGTTCTCGATACCGATGGCCCGTCGACTGGGCTACTTTCGAGACTATAATACTACTACTAATTAAAAGACTAAAATAAGTAAAAGTATCATCATCATAATTCTGTCATAATCCCAAATTCCCAATTAATATAAGATCTGCTCATAGCAGTTACATTCTTCAATAAATTAAATTTTCCATCAGCCGTTGCTCGCTTTCTTTAAACCTCAACCTCGCAAAATTATAGTTTGTCAATGTTAAGCCGGCGCGGGCGCTTACATTACAGTACCGTCACTAGACCTTCAACTCTACCAATCTAAACGCTCCTTCAAGATAGCAGGTGGTATTACAAGACACTTGTGCAATAATCGCCTTTCTATTACTTTTACAATCGACTTAAAAGATAAACAGCCTAAATGACATTACTACACAATCTAGATTATCTTACTCTTGAAGAAACAACTCGATTACCTTTCAATTTGTCTTTATATCTTTTTATTTTTATCATAATAATATCCTTTTGCGAAATATCGGTCAGTCAATGATGTAATGATTGGTTTTGTGCGACCTTTTGTTATTAGATTATAAAGTTGCTATTGCTATTCTGTTACGTTAGTAGACTGTTGCTGTGATGTAACAGGTTAATGGCTGCTTACTTAGTTGACGATACGTCGGTAATTTGTTACTGTAATGAGATTATAACAATCTTCATTGTAAGCTTTTTATCAATGGCTCACCTACTGACCTACCATGAGTTTTACAGCCACTTCTTGTACACCTATTATTACATGCCTACGGTTTATGGTGATTCCTTCATTGCAGCCCACAATTTTTTTTGCGTCTTTTGCAAATTTGTGATGCTGTTTTACGGTGTACCATTTTAATTTAAATTGGAATAGTAATAATTGAAAACATTAAAAGCTCTGTCATCCTGGCGGGTCTGCAGCTACCTTGGACACCGCTCAGTTGAGCGGTGGGCCTGTAGCAAGATGTAGTTCAGCTTTTAATTTATGTAGGACCAAATGTGGCGCTGATATCGATAAATGCGCTGGCATAAAGTTTATAAAATGTCATTGAAACTAATAATATGACTAAGTACGTACTCAAGCCAACGTGTGAATAATCTCAATAAAATCCACCTTTCATTCCACGCCCTCCCTCACAATGTCTTCATCACCACTTCGAATAAAACTTTCATAATCCTGATTGCTTTCCGTTTGGCTAATTCTGAACCGAGCCCTATTTCCCCCGCTTTCCTTGAGAGTTGCCAAAAAAGAAAAAGCCTAAGAAATTAATTAAAAGAACAACTTTTATTAATTTCAATAATACGAGTTTCCAGAAGTTTTGGGAAACGTCTTTCTATTTCCACTCAGATTCAGTGATGGACCTTTGTCTTAAAGATATTAATTGAATTACACGGATTTTCGACATTGTGTTGTGCCGTAATCCCGTAGCCTAGATATGGCAACATTATTGTCATCGATAAAATGATTCATGGATGGGATATCATTTTAATGAATTGCCAGTGTTCGAATGTTTATCGAATCGGTAGTCATACATATTTTATCCGAGTAGCATATATTGTTTATATTAATATTTAAATGCAATGTAGCTATAATTGTAATGCATGTAATGTTATTTTGTTTATTTCCATGACTAGGACAAAATAATTTAATAAACAACAACACTACTTTTGAAAATATTTCTCCAATAACATTCTCATATTCGGAAAAAGTTTCGTTACAGCGAATGATAGTCCAATCGTGATTAATTAGAAGTGAATAGCTTTTTTCGTGAGTATTGTGGTCAAGGCCGACATGATTGATGAAGATGTCCTTTCGAAACGATCACAAAGCATCTCAGAGCACCTACAGAAAAAAAAGAGGTGTGTCATCTATACAGATTTCTCAGCTTTCAGTCACAAATAATGATATTTAGATCAATGCTCTTACAACACAAGAAAATAAGGAAAGCAAACGAAACTATCATTTCGTCATCATCTGCCTAGCCTTTTCCCAACTATGTTGGGGTTGGCTTCCAGTCTAACAGGATGCAGCTGAATACCAGTATTTTACATGGAGCGACTGCCTATCTGACCTCCACAAGTCCACAACCCAGTTAGTACTGGGTAATACGATACCCCTTGGTAAGACTGCTTGTCAGACTTTTTGGGCCACTGACTATCTATCAGTAACGACCGTCAAAGATCTACAAATGACAGCCGGGATTTAACTGCTTAACGTGCTTTCCGAAGCACGGAGGAAATTCGGTATGTAATGGGTGGTCAGCCATCCACAGACCAATCTAGGCAAGCACGGCTTAACCTAAAGATCGACCAGAGCGGCTGTTGTAATTTTGCTACGAGCTCCTCATCAACTACTATTTCATATAAGCGGGAAATTAATACCTAGTGTTGCACCCCATTAGACACCAGTAATAAATAGAGGATAAGCCTTGAAACTACCATCTCTTATTCTTCTGATTAAAGTTGATAATTCTCCATACACAAACAAAACGACCTCGTAAATAAACTACATTATTTGTAATCAAATTGTGACTTTAGTATCCGTTTCCACTAGTACTTCGCAATACTTACTTGAATGTCTAATAAAAGCGCTCTCGACTCAGTGCTGAGGGCTCATCTAGTGTGGGTGAAAACATTAAGTACGGGCTCATGATTATGATGGTAGTTTGCAACATAACATCACGCCCGTAATCCCCGAAAGGTTAGTCAGACGTATACCTAATAGTATACCCACATTTCGCCAATTATATTAAGTCCCACGTAACAGGGGGAAAAATAAAAAAATAAAAACATCTGTTAGAAAAAATATCAATTAAAAAAAAAAAAAAAAAAACATCTATTAGTTTATTTTATCTGTATATGTGTATTAGTATCAATCTAAATCTGAACTCTCGTTAGCAAATAGTTTTTTTTAGACATTACTTTGTTCCCTATCACAATGTTTTCCTATTTAACCCAAAAGTTGACTGGTAGAGAATGCCTTGTGGCATTAAGTCCGCCTATGTACTATTGTACATGAAGTTTAAATAAATAACAGGGGGCGAACCTATTGCTATCAATCGGGCACAAATCCAGACACCGTGGCTGCTGCTGAGAAATTCCTGATGGAAAAATCCAATAATACTTTGCCTGACCTGGGAATCGAACCCATGGAACTCATGCTCAGCAGTCGTGCTTGTCGCAAGCACGACTGCTGAGCATGAGTTCCACTGGAGCAACTGAACCAACTGGACCAACTGGATCAACGAGGTATTCTGTAACTCAATGATTGTATTAGAAGACTTGAGCTTGTTCCATGTTCACTGCAATCGAGGTATTTTAAAAGGGCTTAGAACCCTTTTTTTTTTTTTTTTTTTTTTTTCGGATGGGAAATCATCAAATGACTTCTCCCGCTCTGGGTGGAGCAGGAGGAAGTGTCAGACTTTTACTGACTAAAACCCATCCATGTTCCTTCATCGCCCTTTGTGTTCCGGGGCCACGGTATCTCTTTCGAATAGTCCCGCAACCCCGGCAGGCATCGGTCCTTTCGGACCCCTTCCTTTTTGCTGACTCTCTTTGAGGCGCGCGTGGAACACGAACGCGCCGTCGACACGGCCTGTCGTCATGAGACGGACGGACGGCGAGCTAGCCCATAGCCCACCGTCCACAGGCCCGCGCCTACGGTGGCCGGGGGCCACGTGGTGGCCCCCGACGCCCGGGGCGTCTCCCGCGGCGGCCGGGACGCTGTGAGGTTCTCGGGCTTAGCACCCTCAAGTCAATTTTGCTTCCGATGTGCATTTGTTTTGTACAGAAAGATATATTGAGTCTCCTTATTTCTATGTTAATTTAGCCGGAAAAGTAAAACAGTATTTGTCAAGTGGGTTGTGTCGTTATTTGTCAATGTTTAACTTTGTGGTTGAGATATTGAGTTCGTTGTAGCTGTGTTGTTTAATACTTTTGTCTTCTTTGTATGAGAAATGAAAATTGCTTTGCAAATGTTGGAATTTTGGACAAGAAGTCCAAGTCGGTTAAAACAGTTTGTCTGTGTTTGTAGGAACTCACTAAGGCTACCCCAAAAAGTACTACTTAACTACATTCAATTTTCTATGATTCTAGAGAACTACATTCAAATTATGAGAGATTTTTCGCATGCAATGATGTATTTTTCCGTTTTGGTTACTGTAAATGTCTAACCGAACGAACCTCTCAACTTTGATTTTTAATTGTTACCTGATTGTTTAATACGACTCTAAAACCTGTTAAATATTTGACAATACTAACATTTAACTAAGCTATCTAAATATCTAAGTCACCGACTCAGCTGTCACTACAAGAAATGCGTCCCCTGCGCCGGCGCAGAGAGAGTTGATCCACTACTCGCTAGTTATCTAACACACACATGATCTGATCACACGTAATACTGACAACCGGTCTTAAGTCGCGTTTAGTTAATGTGGTCCGAATCCGAAACTACCATGGTTAAGTTATGGCTAACTCACCCGTAATTTATTGATTTGATTGGGTTTGATTTCTTGGTCTGGCAAAATGCTATTGGGCTTTTCCACCAAAAAATTCTCTTCAGTGGCAGCCCGAAACAACTTTTTTTTTTTTTTTTTTTGATTTGGGTCCCGTTTATGGAAATACTCTTTCCCCCTATTACAATAACAGGCAACAGAGGGAGTGCTATTAGACACATTTGTTACTATGCAGGCGTTATGTTATGCTAAATTATCTCCTTTGGTGCAGCCCTGATAGTACAACTCAGCCGAACTAATATGACTGCCGAACTTTTAAACACGGTTTGATCTTTCCGCCGATACCTTACCTTACCGACACAAGAAAAGATGAAAGCCCAAATAAGAAATTCCCTTTCAAAAGATAACTTCACATGCAAAAAGGTACCGTTTACTTACTTAATATTTCCCTTTGATCCTAAAACCACGAAAATTAAAACATAAAATAATTAAACAAAACATCTTGTAAGCCAAAAGGAATATAAAAATAATTATGAGGAGCGTGTCCGAATTTCGAGCGGCCGGGGAAGGGTCGAAGCGTTAATTTGTGAGGCTTAGGGGCGAGACCAGCCGCCATGACAAATTCACGTAAATACTTGGGCTGAGACTCACAAGGACTGAGTTGCGACCACGAAATTATTTTGTGACCACAAAATCATTTTATTATCACAATAAAGAAGAATTTTGACATATAAAATCGTCGATTTCTTAATAATTGTTTGATGTAGTGTAATAAACAGAATGTAAAAAAATATTAATATGTTGTGAATTTAGCTATTATGTTTAGCTCAGTTCATAATTAAGATGTTTAATTTTTATCTTATTGACTTCCTACTTACAGAGGTCGACTTATCTGGCCAATAGTAGATACTTACGACAACAAATTACAAGATTATGTGGTGACTAGATCAATATTTTTAACAGTCTTACGCATAACATAACTTACGTAAATATGTAATGCTCAGTATTACGGTTCCTCTTATTTTATGCACAATCATTTCCTATCATTAGTTTTCCATAAAAAGAAATCGGTGATGTTTGAATATCAACCATAAAGCACGACTTGATAACACATAATTTTAACCCTCTAACCTAAAAAGCTTAAAAAATCGACAATGACCATAATTTCCGTAATTATGATCAAAAGAACATAGAAATTATTTCCTAAAATTGTAATGTTATCTAACAGTAATAAAATAAGTAGAAGTAGATAGATGAACCACAAAAACGTGTGTTACATAAGAATTAATAATTCAATACTCGCCCTCTGGTTGGAAGTGCGGGTCATAAAAACGCCAAAGTAGTGAGGGCCCCACGATATATTTCTCCAAATATATGTATTACGTGTTATAACTTAGAACTCGGAATTATATCGTCTTGATCAATTATTGGGATTACACGAGGATGTAGTGAATTACTTAGTGAGGTTAAACTCGGGTTGTTTTACGGCGTCTAGCCATACTTTAAGATCGCTCCAGTTTTCAAGGTTCGGGGTAACTTGCTGGCTGTAACTTTAATTTAGAAGTATTCGGTAGGGATGAAACTAATTACTTTTGTTAGCACATAAAAACTTAAAGCTTTGGTTTGCCTGAGGAATTGGAATACTAATTTACGAACACTGGAGAACATTAACGCCCTTATATCAAGGTCAAGTGTCAATAAAATAATAAATGTCGATAAAATGCTACATTCAGCTTGAATGAAGATTTTTGGTCAGTTCGATCGAGAATATTTACTTTATTGTGTAGTCAGACTGTGGTCTCAGTTTGACTCCGCTCTGTCCCATCCCTCCAAGTATTTGCGTTGGGCCCGAGGCTTGAATCATTAGACTATAATACCTATTCAATGAATTGTCAAATGCCACCTCACGACTCTCACGCCATTTTACATTTCGAAATCTATCTCAAATTGTTTACGTCGATGTCCCAAGTCTAATCTATTGTTTGCAGAACTCTATGCTTTGTTTTGGGAATCAAAAGATTAAAAGTATTTAAAAGTTATTTTAAGTTTCGTACTCGATGTTGTTGGATAATTATCTTTTGGCCTAGTATTACAGTTTCGTTAGAAACGTAACAGTTAGGTCGTAAAAAATATCTTGTGTGGCTTTCTGGATAATAGTTATCTACTATTATCAGGCTAGTCTAACGAGGTTGTTTCGAATAATTTCATTATTAATGTTCCCACTGCTGGGACACGGCCTCCTCTCAATGAAAGGGAATGGGCTATAATCCATCACGCGGGCCCAGTGCGGATTGGTAGATGTCGCATGTCTTCGAATTTTTGGTTCTAAGACATGCCGGTTTCCTCACGATGTTTTCCTTCACCGTTTTGAGAGCAGTGGTGATGAAATAAATTACACAAAATAATTCATATTCAATATAATCAATATTTGCTACACGTGTTAGGTGCAGAATATCGTATCAACAGCGTTTGTAACTAAGTTGCGTGGCCCACAGTCCCATATGGCGCGAACCTGCAAGTACAACACAAACATGCGCCCAGAACATACTGGAGTTACTGCACCGTACTGTAACTTAGTGTGTTTACCCTGTGTAGGGGAACTGTTGCAGTGCTGTGGAAAGTTTCAAGGTCGTATTATAGTGTTCGTCGCCTACATTAATTAGGTACCTAATAGTTTTTGGTGTTTTGGTATGTCGGATTTTTTTCCCACCAACACAGCTCTACAATGGGCCTCATCAGAAGGCTTAAAGTCATTCAAAGGGCAATGGAAAAGGCTATGCTCGGAGTTTCCTTGCGTGATCGAATCAGAAATGAAGACATCCGCAAGAGAACCAGGGTCACCGACGTAGCCCGAAGAATTGCCAAACTTAAGTGGCAGTGGGCAGGGCACATTGCTCGTAGAACGGATGGCCAATGGGGCCGAAAAGTTCTGGAGTGGCGACCGCGAACCGGAAGACCTCCCACCAGGTGGACCGATGACCTGGTGAAGGTTGCGGGAATCCGCTGGATGCGAGTCGCGCGGGACCGGTCAATGTGGCGACACTTGGGGGATGCCTATGTCCATCAGTGGACGTCTTTCGGCTGAAATGATGAACAAAGGTCTATCTGACAGTCTGTGCATATCTGTCCGCGAAAATATGACAGATAGAGTAACTTCCGCGTTCATCATCAAGTTTATTAATTTGTTACAAAATCCTAATTTAATTAAATTCTGTTAACAATTGCCTAACTGAGTAATATCCGATAAATGTCAGTGATGTTTTCTGATTCTGACTGACATTTATCGAATATAACTCTGTTAAGAAATTGTTAACAGCGTAAACACTTCAGTCAGTACCAATATCTTTCGTAGTATTAATTGATCACACTTGTGTCATACCTACTGCTAACCAAGAGGTTCAGAGGTCAAATCTCCGGTCGGGCAGTTGCTGAGACTTTTACTACAGGTACACGTACACTCTGCGTGACCCTTTGGGGAACAACAGGCGTTATGTTATGTTGTAATTTTATGTTAACACTTGTGTGATCGTAGGTACAAAGAGTAGATTCCTACATAATTACTACAAATATGATACGCTGTATTACTAAGACAGTCGTCACTCGGTAGTAGAGCTAGCTTGCAAAGAATGTGCTTGACACATACCGCTTCGTAGCTAACGAGCAGACTCTGGGAGCAGGGTTGCCGGAGTTGCAATGTTCCCGAAAATGTGCTGAAGTTTCATTTTCATTGGAAATTTGACGATTACATAAAATAATTGATAGTTTACATTGTACCGACTCACGTAGGTACCACTTATTTCAGACTAAGCGGGAATTTTACGCTGAGAGCAGAGCTTTCTGCAGCTTTCTGAGCAGAGCTGCAGGGTCAATTCCTTGCAACTTTGGGAGCTGACTGTACTGTACAAAAAACAGTTGAAATGTATGGTTGACGAAATAGGATTTAATGTATGAAGATTAAAATAGTTACGAGTTGGCACACTTTTTCACTTGTTTCGCACGTCCTTTGTTTGGTTATCGATGGGAAAGTTACGAGATGAGCCGGAGCCTTTCATAACAATGATGACACTGAAAGCTCTGGAACGCAGTTTAGATGATCGGGTTCCATTTCTTCAGTAAACATTGCACGGGTTCGATTATTTGCAACTCCTAAACAACCCAGAATGCCAGAAAACCACAAGTTTAATAAATTTAAATCTCCAATAAAACACAGAAGTTTCGGGATAAATCTGCAGGAAACTGGCAACCTCCCTTAGAGGTCAACTGTCCGATGAAAACGAGCGAAACGTCTTCATATCGTGTGACTGTCCCATCGCCAACGACTATGTAATGAAGTTCACGTTACATCGCTGGGACAGTTCCAGTAATCGCCTCTGAATATACGGTGCCTGGGCAATGGAATGCATGCAACGTTAGATTGCACATTGCAACTGAAAATGGGAGGGAAAATGTATATTAAGATGTCCACACGTTCGTCCCAAATTCTGAAGCTTACAATATAAAGACAGTTTGACCAAAGGACAGGCTATACTGAGCGAATTGCTACCGGTTAATGTCATAGCATTGCATTATAGATCTTTTTTACCGTAGTCCGTACTTTGACCAGGTCAATCCAGGTCCAGGTCAAACGCAGGATATTTTATGATGGCAACTTACGCCTTTATTTTGATTATGCTAACATACTCGCACTGCTACTAATTGTCAGCCAAACCTTTTTGGAAAATCTGGACTTGACACTTAAGACCTCAAACTCTACAATCATGTTAAAACTTAAGTATCTATTTAAAACTTGCAGAAATCCAGTCCATTAATAAATACTTATGAAGCTGAAAACATCCAGTTTCACTCTCGCTTGGAGAAATACTTAAACTTAGATTATTCTAAAAACGGTATCGGAGAGAAGTTATCAGTGCAAATGGACCACCCACTCCGCTACTTAAATCAGTGGAAACATTCAGGACATTTTCATTTGGACAGGCACTCGAAAATATTTTGGAAAATGGAAAAGTTAGTTGTTGGCCAAAAAACCGACTGCCTAGATCTTAAAAATATTGAAGTGTCGTCCATCTTATAATGGTTTCATCGAAGCTTACACTTAGGTACTGCTTATATTGCTGAAAGCACTAGAACTTATTATACAAATGTTAATTACCGACGAAAGAAAAAAACTATGTGTTGTGTGAGTGGGCCGGAATGATGTGTATGGCAGCTGTTTGTGTTGTTATTTTCATTCCACCCCGTATCCTCAAGTACCGCACCGTCTCATCTCGCTTCCCGTGTACACTCAAAGCAGTAAAACATAGCCGGCTCGTTTTTATGTAGGTGAGGTTATCTGTGCGCCTGTCCGCGCGTCCATCTAGTGAAGTAGCTCCGGGGACCGGACTGGACCCGGCGTGTAGCACCCGGTAAATAGGACCGAAGTGGAGCCGCCGGATAGCACCCCGTAACGAGAGTGGAGTAAAGTAGTGTGTAAAGTGTTCTATAAGTTTTGCATAGACGTGAAGTTTGCTTTTTTTGGTTAAAAACGTCATGAAGGAACAAGAACGAGACACCGTACATTGTATTGGCTGAACTATAACCAATGTCTTGGTGTCATGTTGTGCCTTTATTTGCCATTAATCCTTAAATATACATACTTCAGTCTTCATCTTCTTGTTATTAGTTAATTTTTAATCCGAGGCTTTCGCAGGTACAAAAACATTGGCAATTAGAGCGATCAGGGATTCTTACAATTCTTATTAAAACTGGGCTCGGTAGCTATCCAAACAAACTTAAAACTATTTAAGTTGAAGAAGTTTGTACATTTTAATTTTTTCTTTCGACCAAAACAAAATTCGAGAAAGGACCCCGGGGACTCACTGACTACTTCAATAACACTTTATTTCCCATCTCGTACCACATTACCAATGTATATAAAAGCATTCCGCCTATCTTCGCAGAAACAACTCTAACGATATTATAATCTCCGCCATCTGCCAAATAACTCAGCATTGGATTGTGCTCAAAATTATAAACATCTGTATCTTCGGGATGTTATCTTACTTGAACATTTAAACTGTGCTTTGTAAGTTCAGAGGTTCTAAGAGAGATGCCAAGGGCATTCGTCGGAAATTCGCGTTCAAACAGATTATTAAGATGAGATTGTTTCTATTTTATTTAAATTAATATTCACGGTGTTTGTTACTCGCCTTTTCCCAAAATCTGCTGAAAATCCTGGAGCAAGGTACCGTTATAGTTAATTGCCTGTATCTTATGGATTTAATGTCTGCCTCGCTATTCTAGTGGTCGTAAGCGCTTCTTCTAAACATGAGGTCCTGGGTTCGATTCCCGGGTGAGCCAAAGTTTGATTTTGTTTTTCCACCATGAATTTCTCAGTAGCATCCAGTAGTCACCATGTGTGCCTATAGGCTTCCCCGACCTTCCCTAGTCCCTGTTACATCGCAAAATCTCGGTGTTCCATAGATACACCTCTGTCTAAAACTTCGGAAATTACAGGCGTCAGTCTAGTAATATTTTAAATAAATTAATATATTTTTGTGCAAAAATGGCTTCATGTACAATAGGCTAGTTTCCACTACCAATAAATTGCAAATCTATTTAGTCCGTCAGTTAGAGTATTGGAAAATAATGGACACGTATTTTTTGTTTTTGTAAATCAATGAATATTGACAAAGATAAAACGCATCAAAACTCGGGAATGGGGGCTAGTGACGTCATAACGCACTAGAAATTATACTCGTAGCACGGCGTGACATATTGAGAATTTTAAAAGCGTCGTATCTTCGTCAATTTTGATTTACAAAAGAAAAAATACGAGTCAAATATTTTTTGAAAATTGATGTGACGGACCAATTCGATTTTTTCAGTTGACAAGCCTATTCTAAATGTTAGAATCACCGATGTACCGTTGATCAGATAAGCAGAAAATCGTCACGCCTTACAAACAATTAGATGGGAACTAGCTTATGTTTTTGTAGTGAGACTTTGTAAGGTCAAGACATAATTTGCTGTCCAACTGAAGCCTCGCCAAATCCCTCTGACCCGGGACAGCCAGGGGCTAAGACACTTCTGCCAGCTACGATTTAACCATGGTTCTACTTCATAAACAGTATTCCGGGCGCTTAGCAAAACACAGCGCGCATAACTCCTTCAATTAGAAGAGATCGTTATCTCTCAGAAGTTCGCTACAGACAGAGATGAGTTGTTGAGAGACCATGTTTTTACTACCAAAGTTCCTAAGTTTCCAAGCAACATTAATTTTAATCTCGGCATTAAGACAGTTACCGCGGTAACAATGATGTATTGTACCGGCAGATCATAATTTCACGGGTGGAAAGTACGCAATGTACATGATTTATATTTTTAATTTCGCTTTTAATGAGTGAGCCAGGCTTTATGTGTGGTCGATTATTTTGTTTAATAGTGGCGATAAAAGTTTCATATTTTGCAGATACATTGCACTATGCAACATGAATGCTCTTTGAAATTAAACGCGTGTTATTAAAAATTTAATTGATAATAAATTGGTAATATTGGCAGTTATTGTTCACTCACTTATCAGTTAACGCCTCTTAGGTACATTCATTATTGTGCGTTGTACTGTCGTGTCCATCAAGTTTTACCACATTTCCTCATAACCTTTGTCCTTGACTAATAAATAGACAGTCTGGCTAGAGGTTTACTTTAAAAAGCATATTCACTAACCGAGTTTGAGACTAAATTGTTAGATTTGCTATAATTACCATGTCGAAGAAGTCAATTCAAGTCGCTGTTGCGTGTGCCAAAACAAAACAGAAAGATCTTTGGAGACGGTAAAGCGAGTTTAATAATTTAAATCTTTTACCCTAACAACACAACTCTCCTCTCTTTTCACCCCGAAACATAAAACAAAAAAGCTCCACCTCACGCAAAGTAGTACGTGACTCAAACTCTTACACCTCCACTTACTTAAACCTTACTAAACCCTTGGAAGCCGGAGGGAAAATAGCCCGGCTGCCCATAGCCCATAGCCCGGGTAATCCGCCGCATTATCGGCTATGACGGGCGCGATAGCCCCGCGACGTTATTGCCCGACGTCCGGCAATCTACTCGCCACGCCATTTCGGTGTGACGTAATGCTAGGGTATGTTGTGTGACGTGTTGTAGATAGAAGATTTAGTACTTTGCAGTTTCTTGTAGAAGATTGAATTTAGTTTTTTTTTTCTCTGAATTAGTTTTGCCGTCGTTTTCAGCCTAATAAACTTTGCTAGGTGAGGATCGGCTCTCTGACTAAATAGACAATTCAAATAGAACTTTCGTTAGGAGCAAGTCCTATTATCGGCCTAGCCTTTTTTCAGTCATGCAAGTCCATATTTATTGTGGTTGTTGGAATATAGTGTTTGTACCTACGTGAATGATGACATGAGCGGTCCATGACCGTAGACCGACGTTACGTACATAATAATTATGTTGAATGACCCTCTATGTGGGCCACACTATTCTGCACGATTATGAAGCGAACTAATCTCTAACCCATCGTAATAGAAAGCTTAAAACTTTTGCTGCTGCTATAATTTAACAAAATATCCGTTCCCTATCCAAACTACCAGCCAATACCCTAATAGATACTCAATATACTCATACGAAAACAATGCTTGTGCACAAAACCAACAAAATAGACTAAAGTGAAACTAAAACCATAATTTATCCACTTTCAGTTTTAAATAGTGTAAAATCGCTGCGATGTTTACCGCGGCAACTGCACGCCTTGCTTGTGCGCGGTACGCGGTGCGCGGTGGTCGGTGCACTGAATTTAATAAATTACGTAAACTTCCTCTGCTTGGTTTGGTGTGCATCGGTGAATAGTAGGAAGCTTTATATTCGTAAAGGGTCCAGGAGGAAATAGAAGAAGTATCACTTGATACAAACCGTTATTTAAAGCTAGAAGGCCTAATAGGGGACCCACTAAATGCGAAAAACGCAGGAACGGCCGATGAGGCGGCGCTTGGGGGAGACCATATCCAAGATATTATTATGATGATGATATGCTTCCAAAACAACCACCATTATAGTTTGACTTTATATTGCGTTATTTGATACATCCAACCTGGCACTATTTAAATCCAACATGCCATCAGCAACAGTAATATAAGTCCATGAATTACCTAGAATATAAATCATGAACTGTCCACCCGACCGATTCGGTCGGGACGCTATTGTTTAACTATTGTGTCTACTTCGTGGACAGATCAAGGGATAATAAGCAGTGGTCCTTCTGTTTCCTTTCATCTCAAAGGCAACAGCGATTTACCGCCCCGTTTGTAGACTTACGAGCTTGCTATTCGGCTCTGTCCGGGACAATTCGGCACAATTCGCCGCGTTCCGCTATAGAGCGCGCTTTGCATATTAACACCGCGGGTGTTCACGCACTTTTTGCGCAGTCCGCTAAACGACGGTAATGTCGATAGATGAGTTCGTAATATTTCGGGGACGGTCGTATAACTTCGGCTATTGTTTTAGGACACTACAGGGTATTCCTTGAATTAGAAAACGAATTTTCAGGCAGAATTTAGATCCGATCCGATCTAATTGCTAGAGCTAGACGTTGAGATGGGTAACGGTTGTGTTCCCCAGAGGCATATACTAAGGTATACTGAAGCTCTTTATCTAAATTTTGTTAGTTCGCTTACAGTCCACGTTTTCATTTAGTTTTAGAACCAAAAATTACCTTCTAATAGAGTAAAAACATTCCTAAATAACGTACAACTAAGCCAACCTATTAACACTCCCCAGAGTCGTATCTCCACCGACTGTGTAGAAACTAACATTAATAAAAGAAAAGAAACATCCCCACAGTAAATATAGCAACATTTAGTAGACGGCGACAAAGTTGTGTCGCCAAACTTTGACAAAACAAACACTGTATTAAAGAAGAAATCTGACGCTTTATTAAGTTTTTTTTGTTCTACAATTTAATCTCAAGTTTTATTAGTAAAGAGTTATGTGTCTGTGAGTTTAGATGAAATTGCTGAGTTAATTCTGATGGAAACACGAAATAAAGGTAGCACAAGACTTGTGCCTCTATTTCTTACTTATTTGTCGAGGTATGGCAAAATTAGATTCTGAACATAAAATATTTTACGAAACTCATTAATTTAATATCTACTCTAGAGGTCATTGGAAAAGTCAAATGTCGTCCGTTAAACTTTTACCCGATTCTTAATGATGAAACGATTTTAATACCAAGCTATAAAACGCAAATTAACTATGAAATAACTTTCAACGAATGAAATAACTCAAGTAACCTAAAAATAATTTACTCAATACAAGACAAACTAGCACGTCACTTAAAGTTCACATCCCACAGCCATAAAGACAAACGTACAGTCACAAGCGTCATCGTACATACAACGTTGTTTTTTTTTTATATCCTATAACTCTAGGGATTTTTATTTATTTATTTAACACTTCAAGCACAAAGTACAGAGGCGGACTTAATACCACTCAACTACCAGTCAACCTTTAGGTGATGCAGAGACAAGCGGTGGTAGGTGTCACTTCTGAAAATGAGAGAATAATTATATAAGGATATATATTCTATAAGTACAAATAATACAAAAACTCCTAGAATATGTGGTCCCAAAAATGCATAGTTTCGAAGATCGTTCGATTAATCGTAATTAATCAAAGTTTCATTGATAAATACGAGTAATTCATATTTCCCCGAAGAATGAGAAGTATACACCCACATTTGGCCAATATGTTTGAGTCCCATGTAATAAGCAAGTCTATTGCCATCCACCGGGCATAAATCTAGAATCCATGGCTGCTCAATAACACTTTGTCCAACCATGTAATCGAACCCAGGACCGCTTTGCATTGTCATATTTCGCTAAGTGTTGATAAACTAATGCTCGTTTCTGTACAAGCGTCGTATAAGAGTCGTATTGCCTCACACAGTAATTAAAGATTGTTAGTCCACTGAGGTTGCCTCAGACAGTGGTTTCCCGTAATTATCGACGGCTAGGTGATACTTCACGCTCGGTTTACGATATGTGACAAGTAGTGACAAGTGAAGGTGGTGACACCTTCGTTTTGAACTTTTCTTATTCGTGTTACTTGGGACTTAAGATGCAACTGACGTAATATAAGTGGGTAAACCACAGTTTTTTTGTTTTGAAACTCAGGGTGTAATCTTTCTTTTAAAAACGATTCGAATTTACATATAAGAAAAGTTTTCGTTTGTTGCACTCTCTTTTGTTTGGCTTTCGACTTCGACAGAATTACAAAAGCCAAACCAAAGAGAGTGACAATGACAACTGTCATTTTCATATGACAGCCGGGAGTGACAGGTCACTAAACATACTTTTCAGAGCTTGTGAAGGATCTCACTGTGAAAGCAATGATCATTCATCCACGAACTGACTATAGACAGGCAGCTACATAGCTACGACCCTATCACTTTCTTATTAATTTATAAGTACAATCCCAAACCTAAAGCAATCGTTACGAAACTTGACAGACGGGCAACATGAGAACTGGAGAGCAACATGGGACCATCTCGGGCAACAGCTAGTTTACTCTTGAGCCTGGGTTCCTGACTACCTGACTATCAAAGCGGAAAACACAGTCCTTACCTATAATATCTCCACGTGCTACAGACGAGTCATTCATGTTTCCTCTGCGATAAATAAAGGGATGTATTGAGTAATGGCCGAGTAACACGATACACGATGGCGAAACTCGTGCCGTTACAATTTACTCGTATTATCCTCAGTACGACTTGAAAGGGATGTGGAAATGAGGGTATGTCTACGTAATTCCTTTGAGCTTTATTATGGGGCTGCAAACTGAGGAGTTGGGTCAATGGTCTGTAATGGTAGGGTAGGATATTTAGTATGCGCTTTTGTTTTTAAAATCGCTATTGGCGATTGACTGCCACTGTACCTACCCATTAAATTAACAATAGGTATTTTTTTGTAGGTATACCAAATCATTTTGTACCTACCCATTAAATTAACAATAGTTATTTTTTTTTGTATACCAAATTCCTACCGAAGTATTTTTGTACTCAAAGAAAGAGATAATTCTTGAACTGACTTCGTAACCATGTTAGCAAATAACATTAAGGAAATATAGAAGATTCTATCTTGTTCATATCTATAATATTCACGTATTTCTCAGTAAAGTAGGTCAATAAGATATTTATAAAGATCTCATTTTGCTCTTTTCTGTTATAAAAGACATTCATTCGCGCCTTATATTAATAAAAAACAAAAAATACCAAGTTATTTTGTCACAGAATTTATGGAAAATTGGACATAGTAAAGTTATTCAGCAAAAAATCCACGTTCTAATGCAGAAAGAGCAACCCTTAGCGCAAAACTTCTCACTTCAGCGCGTAAACATCCAAATGATTGATACAAAAGTTACAATGAATTGGCGTCACTTTAAAATTAAAATCACTCACATTTATTAACACATTATCGAAAATAAAACCCTTGATCAACCACATTCCCTCATCTCAACTAATCTATCATCACCAACGTAACTTTAGAAAGACGATACATATAATATTATTTCATAAAAAATACGGAAATTTTGTTTCTTTGTCTGCAATACCTAACGTCACCACATTTTGTGCGAAGGGGGCCTTCTGGATCGTTCAGTTACTATGTACTTATTTACAAGCAACAAGTCAAAATGATTGTGTAGAAGTTAGCGAAGTGGCCGGCGACAAATCACGGCTCTGTGGCGCTTCGTTATGAGAAAAAAGTAATATCTTTCATGTTACGTCTTTTTGTTTGGTGGACTTGTAGCTATACTCAAGTTTTATACCTATTTTAGTGCCGCTATCTTCCTTTTATTACAGTCAAAAGGTCACGTTGTAAAATTAAAATTGTAGTTACAAATCTCAAAAGTTCCTCTCAAAAGAGGAAAAGTTCGTCAGAATTGTAAAGGTACCTACCATTTCTTCCGTCCCAGAATTGTTAATCAGAATTTCTGTAATATTTCCAAATTCAAAAGGAAAGCTACATTTGAGTGAGCTACCTACAACCCAGAACTTACAACTTCACTGCACTTCACTTAACTGACAATATTCTCTCGGTTAATCTTTGTTGACAGATATTATGAAACAAATACAAAAGTAGAACTATATAATATAATAAATATATAAATAAAGCTGGCATCTAATCCCCCATCATAATCAGCTCACAGCTTAGCGACCTGTTGCTTACAACTTACTTTTATAACTTACACGAGCTATCAAAACAACTCCGAGAGACACTTAAGTTTTCTTTTACTTATCTTAATTTTCCCAATGAGACCGCAACGCCTGAAACTAAATATTTTTATGATCTCTAAAATTAAGTTTTTATACATTTTTAGGGTTCCGTACCTCAAAAAGTAAAAAAGGAACCCTTATAAGATCACTTTCTTGTCCGTCCGTCTGTCTGTCCGTCCGTCTGTCACCACCGATTTTCTCAGGAACGGGTGGACCTAGCAAGTTGAAATTTATACCAGATACTGAGGTCTATAGTCCCTATTAGGTGTATAAAAATCAAGGTCCTGAGACAACATGATAAAAAAATATGGGCTTAATTTAGATTTTCGCGAAAACTTGGAAGTAGCAAAATTTACCTTAATTTTCATTTTTTTAATTTTTCGGTCTTTTCCTTTTACTTGTTTGATCTTGAGAATGGAAAGTCCGAAAAGTAAAAAAAAATGAAAATTTACTTTAATTTTCATTTTTTTTTATTTTTCGTACTTTTCCCTTTACTTGTTTGATCTTGAAAATGGTCCTCCTGGTAAAACTAGAAGGCTTAGCGATGGTACAGATCTCTGTAGGGCAAAAGCCTAATTTCTATATTTATTACATATAATTAGTTCGAAAGTACGGTTAATGTTTTGTTCCTGCCACTCCACACCGTCTAATTCAATCCCACTCAAGACAATGACAAGTACAACCCCAAATGAATCTAAACTACTCAAACATAGTCGGATTGTCGACAAGAGCTCGTCGGTCCCGACACTAACGACCTCTTATTATGCATGGGGATGGCCTATTGCCGGTCTCTGATGGGCTCTGATGGCTGAACAACCGCGATATTATGACGTGTATACGCTTTGAGTAGCCCATCAATGATTATAGTGTCATTGTTGAAATTGTTCGTGAATGGTGACGTTTAATTTTGGGATTTAAGCAGCATGAACCATGTTGTACCCGCTTCTTCTAACCTTTTAATCCGACCAATTTTGTGCTCAAGAGAATTTTGAAGCGAGATTTTACGCTTTGTTGCGTACTAAAGCTGATATGATGAATTTAGCTATGTATCTTTATCAATAGTGGTGTTCAAGGATTAATATCATTGCTTAAAAACTCTTTTGAAGTGAAATTAAATCAGGACTGCAACTTAGCTATTATCTCTTGTTGGGGTGTTTAACTTTGCTTGTCACTTGTCAGTAAGAGGGGGGACCTGTTCCATTCTCCATGCATCTGCCAAGTATTTCAATAATGCATACAAATTGATAGAGACTCCGTAAAAGTGCCACAAACTTTTAAACGGCCATAAATTGTGGAGAGTTTATGGCCAGAAGAGTTGGAGGCTGTCCAAGACATATTGCATGTTATCATAATAAACGTCAGCGTATATTATTACTGGTGCTTGGAACTGTTTAATGGCAGGAATTGCGAATAGAATTTTGTGTGAAGTTTACCTTGCCTGACAGTTGTATGTGGATGTCAACTTTTGAAGGTATATGTATAAATACACTAGCTGACTAACTGTTGCCCGTGAGTTTGTCTACGTATTTTGATATTCATCATGTTATACAACAAAATATCCAGGATGAAAATTAGAGAATGATATCTGTCAAATTTTATAACGAAAGGGCCTGATGTGGTTTAGGCGTGCAAAAGTGTCAAACAAATTGCGTTACATTTAATAATATTAATGTATAATAGGTCTGAAGCCAAGAATTTGACATGAGACAAAAAAGATGAGGAAAATATCACCATAAAAATATCACCATAAAAAATACTTCTCAAAATCACTCTAGTGTCATTGGTTTGTTTATTTAATGTCAACTGACAATTAGGTAGTTAACCAGATCACAGAACTTATTTATTTTCAGCCATCTACAACTGAAAAGATGACACGTGTATGATTCAATCACTTTTTTAATATTTGTAGAACTTTTGATCAATTATAGTTTACATAAACCGTTTCCAGCGAACCTAAAAAAAGTGATTACGTCTCAAACAAGATAGGCGTCAGGAAATTTTTGTGAAGTCACAAAGTGAGAAGCTGGTGAAGGTTATGTGAGTAATGTTATTAGCCGCAAGTGTCTGAGGCAGCGGCCTGTAGGGGCCCGGAGATAAGGCGATTAGTGTCATAATAATGCCACAACCTTGGCGGAACAGAAGGACTAGTTCGTACAGTAAAAAGCTAGCTCGAGAATACACATAGGAAATCAGAGTACTATAAATTATCCCCCTTGTTGGGACTCGAGCTACTTCTTTGCGAGAGGGAGTGGGCCATGTGACGAAATTCGTATATCACGATGCAGGCCCACTGCAAGTTGATGGATGGTCATTTGATTAACTATTACCCAAACTATATAGTGAACATGGTCATAGTAACTATGGTGTTCCTTTACACTTTTTGAACAGAGCTGATAAAATAAAATACTTTTAAAGAATTCTAATAAAAACTATGAATCGGAGGAATAATAATTTATCTCTCGTGAAACCGGAGTCACGATTCCTACTTTATTGTAAGTTTGACGGCGTCGTTTTCGTAAACGTCATAACATGAATTTTCTGTTGTAAATAGGTAATAGATCACCGGTTGTTTCTTTTTGGTTTTCAATTTGTCTCTATTATGTGCTGTACTTGCATACAACCAGACTGGTTCGACCAGAATGTGACGCTTACTAACCTAAATAAAATACCCAAATAAACCTTCTGTAGGTCCATTTTCTTGGGACATTACACCAGAGTGAGAGAATGTGTCGCCCAGTGAGAAGAAATTTACTGGCGCGAATTAATATCAGAACCGTCACAATCTACTCGCGGTAAATGCTAAATAACGCTTTTAATGTTAACCTTGTTTGTTGATATTTATTGATGTATGGAGTTCAAATCAAGCGTGGATTTTGAATAAATTAAGGGAGAAGGATTTTTGGCAATTATGTCTTTCGTACCTAAATAATTACGAAATTGTGTGACAACAAGGAAATATAGATTTGGTAAATACGGTACCGACATAAAAAGATTGTGTAACGCAATTGTCGATAAATGAAGAGCTCGCTTACAGAATATTGTTTTTATTCACACGTGTAAGTGAGCATACACGAATCGTTTTTCTGACACTTAACATTGCATTAGACCCAGCCATTGATCCACTAATTTATTTTAAAAACTTAATTGATACACCTGTAGAAAGCTCAGTAGCTCGTAGAAGTATCTTAGTAGCACCCCAGACCTGGATGTGTGCTCCGTTGAAGGCAGTAGCCTCGCCCAACTTTTGCCCGCTATTATGCATGAGAAAGCATACCTACAGTAATGAGGATGTTCACATATAGGCGTGATTTTAGGTTATGCTGTAAAAAAGCTGGACTTTTCCACAACAATGTATGCAAGCAACAAACCGCAAATAAAAAAAACCTCAGTCTTCTTAAAAATCAATTGGTTCCAACAAAATTACTTGACTTCTAAGTCGAAAAGCTTTCTAAGTCCATCTGTAGATCCTCACAAGTCACAAGCCATAGGTTCGTTCGTTCAGTCGTCGGTAAGTGAGGTTTAATGAATGAAATTGACGGGTTCTTATCAGGCTGGGTGTAATAGACAGAGCTCACGGAGCCTCTACATCTGTGTATTAAGTACGGCCTCCTTTTTATTTCCCGCCGGGAAATCTTTCTGTCGACGTGGTCCTCACTCGTTTGGGGACGTATTTATAGTCTGACCACAGATAAGTTTACACAGTACACAAGTGTAGACTGTGTAAACAGTTGGACTGGGTGATGGTGGATCGTTCTTTATCGTGTCGTTAGTGCCTAACCTGGTGTCAGAGTTTGTATGCTGCCCATGGGCCTCTGAATTGGCTTGATGGTGAATGATTTGTAAGAATGTGTTGTTTATTTTTTGCTACGGGTTATTATTGACATCTGCTTTTAGCCATTACCGTACAAGACACCAATCTGCACTGGGCATGCGTTGTGGATTATGGTCTCTCACAGATATGGGACTAGTGTTCCATTAGTGGGAATGTTATATTGTTGTTGTTGTGTTGTTTAGAAACTCATTGTGTAGCTTTGTTTTTGTTTATACAATTGTGAATTGATTGTTCTTGTGGCAGCTTCTGTTTATGTTTTGATTTGTTCAATAATTATGGTACGTTGTTTGGACAAGGTTAGAACACACACATACAGTTAAGAACACTAAACAGCTGGTTATTCATGTAGTCCATTAAATACTAATAAAAATAATTATCCGAGATTTGCCCCGACTACACATACAGCCCTCCACTTTGTTGCTTCGTGATTTGTGTGCCAATTGCGTAAAAGTGACTCTCTACTTAGTCGCAGAGACAGGCGGGGACACGCGGGGGACAAGCAGGGGACACGCGACACGAAAAATATTTATTCTTTATAATGTCAGCCCTGATACGCTACCGGAAGATATAAAACGCTCGTTATTGTATTTATTTTTTACCTTTTACGAGGATCAACGTAAGGCCAAATTGAAGTCATATTTTATTGCTATTTTTTTTTTTTTTTGTATTATTATTTACGTGTTAGGCATGATGTACAGCGTTGGATAGTTTGATAAAGGTACTTTTGAGCCTTTCATCTTTTTTCGTTACCAACTCGTAAAATTGCAGGAAGTTGATCGTTTACTACAGACAATCATTATAATGCTGCCTTCCCATCCTAAGCAGTTGTCGTCCAAACTAAACTCGGCAGCAAATTCAAAATAAGTGTATCACCAAAATTAATTCAACAATAACCACTATCTCTATTGCAACAGGGGCTTTAAAGTAATTCAACAATGTTAACGGCCTAGAAAACTACGCTATTCAAAAATTTGCCGAAACGAAGCGACACCGGCCACTAAGGGATCTTGACACAATCAGCATTTCAACCGGATTAGTGTCTGTCTCCCCAACTAGGTGCCCAGGGACCGCTGATTATTATTTTGTTACACTAAGAGCTGTTTTCACCAATGAAACATAATTTGATCAACACATCTATACGGGGTCTAACATTTATAGCAGAACGTTTTATGTCATAATTTTATTTTGGATAACAGCGGATTTCATTTCACAGAAAATCGCTTGGCAGACACTCATTTATCATACATTCAAACCTCATCAAAAAGCTTAGTAGAAAATGGACATGGGTGTCGCCAAACGGATATGTCAAAAACGAAATAGATTTTATAATTACGAACAAACCCAAACTGTTCATGGATGTCGAGGTCATAAACCAATTGAACTTCAACACCGACCATCGCATGGTTCGCGGAACTATGACTGTGCCCCGTAAGCAATATTCTCGCAAACACCTACATTATAGTAAGAACCCATTTCAATTACCCCTACCTGATACTATTTTAGACCCCTTGAAACAAGCTTTGCAAGACAAACTCCACCAAACTCATACTATGCAAGAGAAGTACGATATCTTAGAAAATGAACTAAAACAAATTGAAAACAACACGCAAACAACTAAAACGCCGAATGATAAAATCGGAAAAGAAGCGAGAGAGTTAATGGAAACGAGACAGATTTTGAGATGTGAAAAACCAATTGACAGGAAAGAAATAACCAAGATAAGCAAAAAGATCAACGAATGCATAATAAATCATAGAAAACAGACAAGACAAGATCGAATCATTTTTCACATCAAATCTACTGGAGGAGTCAAAAAAGCTTGGAAGGAGTTGAAAGAATACACAAATTGGATACCAGAAATGAATAGTAAGAAAGAACAAAATAGTAAAACAAAGAGATGCGAAATATTAGAGGCAGCAACAGATTTCTATCGAAACCTTTACAAGGATGAAGAAGACACCACATCTCCATATTTAATACACATGGTAGACGACGATAGACTCCCCGAAATAATGAAAAGTGAAATATTAAAAGCCATCCAATCGCAAAAAAGTGGAAAATCACCAGGGAAAGACACAATCTCGAATGAACTTTTACAAGGGTACTCACATGTTGTACTAAATACTCTGCACGATATATTTAATGACGTCCTTAAACAAGAAAAAACCCCGAAACCATGGACTACGTCAACAATTATACTGCTTCATAAAAAAGGATGACATTAACAACTATAGACCTATAAGTCTCATGGCCAACCTGTACAAAATATTTTCAAAGATTGTATTAGAACGGATTACAAACAAC
Source organism: Xestia sexstrigata (assembly GCA_941918905.2). Classification (NCBI taxonomy): domain Eukaryota; kingdom Metazoa; phylum Arthropoda; class Insecta; order Lepidoptera; family Noctuidae; genus Xestia; species Xestia sexstrigata. The sequence goes on along the minus strand of OW799213.2, from coordinate 1,066,961 downwards.
TTAGATGAGAACCAACCAAAAGAACAGGCAGGATTCCGCAAGGGTTTTTCGACCATAGATCACATTTTTACAATAAAACAAATCATGGAAAAGTACAAAGAATATGGTTTACCTTACTATCTATTGTTTGTAGATTATCATAAGGCATTTGACTCATTGAAACACAAAAAGATTTGGGAAGCGCTGGCCAGTCAAGGGGTAGCTGGAAAGTATATTCGGGTTATACGAAACATTTACAAAAACATGACGGCAAGAATTAAAACGGAAAGACTAGGAGAACTATTTCCCATTAAAAAGGGCGTCATTCAAGGCGATCCCCTATCACCTAAATTATTCTCAGCAACGCTAGAACTTGTGTTTCGAAATCTTGAATGGTCAACTTACGGCATAAGGATAAATGGAGAAAGGTTGAATCACCTTCGCTTTGCAGACGACCTTATAATAATTTCTGACAGGCCAGATCAACTGCAAACTATGCTCAGTCAACTTGTGGAAGTTAGCCAAAAAGTAGGCCTGCAAATGAATTTAGCAAAAACGAAACTGATGACAAATCGTTCGAAACCACCCATACGGGTCAACAACGATCTAATAGAATTTGTAGATCAATATACCTACCTTGGACAGATCATATCTCCTTCAAATGACACGTCCAAAGAAGTACACAACAGGGTAAATGTAGCGTGGAAGCGTTACTGGTCCCTAAAAGAAATCACAAAAAGTCAGGCAATACCAGTAACGTTAAAAAGCAAAGTATTTGACTCCTGTATACTACCATGACCTATGGTTGCCAAACATGGGCTTTAACTAAGCAAAACGCTAAGAAATTACAAACATGCCAACACAACATGGAAAGAAGTATGCTTAATGTTAAGAGAAAGGACGAATTAAGCCTTACACACATTAGAGGAAAAACAAAAATAGAGGACGTATCACGGAAGATAAAAAGGCTGAAATGGAAATGGGCGGGCGGGCGGTATTAGATAATAAGAGACAAAAGGAGAAATGGGCTAAATTAGTAGCTGAGTGGTACCCAAGAGAAGGGAAAAGGAACAGAGGACGCCCGACACGAAGGTGGGGCGACGATCTCAAAGCGACAGCGGGGTCAATGTGGAAAAGGCAAACCCAAGATCGTGAAACGTGGAAGAATACGGGGGAGGCCTATGCTATGGCAAAACAATCTTCGGAAACCGATGTCTGAAGAATAATTTATTTTTTCTTATTATGTAAATAATGTGTTACTAGTTTATAAGATTGTTAATAAAGGCTATTCTATTCAAACCTCATAATTTTGTAAGTCAGAATTATCTTTAGGCATAAATTTCATATGCATAAGAATTAAAAGTAGAACTATCTTATGGCAGAAAATTCACAGTCAGAATCATCTTTTGGCATAAATTTTATATCGATAGTCATCAAAAGGCAGAACTATCATATTTCAGAAAGTTTACAGTTAGAATCATCTTTTAGAATACATTTCATATGCATAATAATGGAAAGCCTCATGTATCACATTACAACAAACATGCAAACAAGCATGCAAAATGCAAACATGCAAATCAGCATACATCATGCATGCAAGCAAGCATGCAGCGTGCAAACAAGCATGCAGCATGCAAGCAAGCATACAACATGCAGTAGGCATGCAACATGCAGCAGGCATGGGTTCTGTCACGGCTCCGATGCTGCGGGGCTCCGGCGGTCTCACGCGAGCTTATCGTCGCAGAGGCGTTTTACGCTAACCACCGCATCTTCGGCTTGCTGGCCGGCTTCGCCGGCCAACTTCAGCCACGCGCGGCGAGCGTTAAAACGACCTGCTCGTCAGCTCACGGGCCACGTCACCCCTCCGTGCCTACGCGGATTTAAATTACACTCTAGGGGTAGGGCAGACAAGAATACGTGGAGTCGGTTTTGGAGCGATTCGTTTCTGTCACTAAATTTAGCACAACATATGACTTTTAAGACAGAATGCTATTTTATAAAAATGACAATAATGCCAAATAAAATGATTCCAAATGAAATTCTGCCATCTTTATATTATGCCAAGTGAAATTGTACCAAATAATCGTCGCTCTAAATAAAAGTTATTCTAAACGAAAAGCGGAATTTGAACATTGCCAAAGGTAATTATGCCAAATAAAATTCTGCCATCTTAACAGTATGCCATTGTAAATTCGGACATACAAACATTCGGCCAAACAATAACTATAAGTATTAACGTATAAAGAAGATTATGCCAAGTGTGTTACGCCAAATAAATTTCGGAGCATCAAGATTCTGCCAGAAAGAAGGAACCCATCTAAACGGCGTTCAAGAGATGTCATTGCAATTATGCTCTAGAATGCGGGTTAGTGCTGATCGCGTTCGGTATAATATTCGCCCTAATATTACGAAGTACAGACTCAATTTTAAAGTGAAAATCCCCAATTCTTCCTGCAAAAATATTCATAATTAAGGATTCCTGAAAATACCTTTGCTGTTTCCTTTGATGATGCATGAGAAAATAATAATAATCTCAGATTTTTTCTATCAAAAACAATTCCTGGCCAAACCTACACAGATAACATCTTAGTCGGTGACCCACAAACTGAATTCCAACCTACTGCGGTTAATGCTTAAGTGTTTTCTTCCACAGCAAATGTTCGCCGGGCTGCTGCCCCAGATCGCCAAGATCTCCGACGTGCTGACTGGACACGGCCCATCCTTTGAGGAGGCGGTCGCCAGACATCTCCACTCTCCTGTGTCCGTGTACCAAACCATAGTAAGTTAAGTTATATCTTAATAATTTCCTTCTCTGCGTGTGATACAGCCATAAGGAAATCAAGATTGCAGGTGCCAATAAATATCGCTGGACATTACACACAGCGCCATCTAGTGCCACACGAAGTATGATATAATGATGATGTACTACTTACATAGATACTTTTTGTTTGTAAATACATACTTATTATACACTAGCATCTGCCCGCGACTTTGTACGCGGATCCTGTTGCTTATGCCAGCGACAACGGGTTCGTCAAAATCGAAGATCTGAAACGTCTGATGTCGTATTCTAAGAGCCTGGGGACTCAATGATATACCATCGTCATCGAAAATCAGTCCCCTATACTGTTACCGCCTTCACCGCGTGGAGGTACTCCCAGCTTATGTTATTTTATAATTATACATTGAAATTAGTGACAGCTTTGATTGCCACATCAGATGTTTCTGATCTTCGATTTTTATAAGTCAACAGGAAATGCCCATCAGACCGAACAACTTGTGCTAAGACGTCATTCCTTGTGTTATGGTGTAGCTGGACTCTTGGAGTTCCACAACAAGTGTTCCAGATCTTCAAATTTATTCTCTCAGCAGAAAATGCTCATCACGCGGAACAATTTTTACTATAGTACCACTTTTGTATCTCTTATAGTTTAGCTGGTCTGTTGTGGTTCTGCATCAGGTGTTCCAGTTTCCAAGATAAATTATAGCCTATATGTTGCCCAGACTTAATATCTATACAACAACAAAAAAACATTCAAATCCGTCCAGTAGTTCCGAAATTAGCGTGTACAAACAAACAGACAAACAGACACACAGACAAACAGACAATTTTTTTTATTTTTTATTCGTGCTCTATTACTGTTTTCAAACCCCCTCAATTTTTTGTTTAATGTATTCAATGTACAGACACAGATTTTTTACAGTTTTATTATATGTAATAATATAAACATCCAAGACTCGGAAACAAATGTCCATGCTCATCACACAAACATTTGCTCCTACCGGGATTCGAACCCGGGACAAGCCTCACTACCGCTGCGCCATTCGGGTCGTCAAATACTATGCTACATAAGATCAAAAGTGGGCCATTGTTTATGGGGCGATGTCGCCTACGCACCTATAATTTGAGCCTTCCATGATCCTGTGGGGGTTATATTTGCTCCAAACGATTAGAAAAAACCTAAATTATTTTCTTATTTTGAATTCAAACCAAAAGTTTTAATGAATGTTGAAAATCTTGATCAACAGTCCATAAAATGATTTTTTTGAAAACGAACAATCCAGATCATTTATTGAGTAGTAAAGCATATTGATTAACATGAATCATTTATAATTATAAGTAGGTACACGCATTTAAATTACTGACCAATGTCCAACAACCCACATTTCACCGAATTCAGTAATATATTCTATAGAATATAATCACACATCAGATTTGGCATCAGTGGTCAATAGGCGAGTTAAACTAAGCTCATAAACACAACATAGCACGGCTGTGCCAAACCGATACTGATTCAAATACTGCTTGTGCCAAAACGACATAATGCAATCAAATCATCCCTCATCAGCTTTATGTACTGTAATGTTATTGGAGAATTGGCTATTAGTTTTTTGTTACTTGTGTTTCCGATAATCAAATCTGAATCTCAAAACCCTTTTGCAGTGAGTAATGCAATGAACACTTTGCAAATAAATCTATGAGCGCATAATATACTAGACCCCATTAAATATTTCTGACACTCTACTTTACGAGAATATATTATAAAAGAGAGGAAAGAAAGAAAAGAGGAAATAATTTCTATGACCAGTAACACTAAAAAAGTAATTTTGTCGGCAGCTCTCATTACCGACGTCATACGAAGTACCAACCCCAGCCGCATCACAGTTAGAATATTCCAATTCAAAGGCAGATAGACTTCAGAATGCAGGACGAGATGAGCAGAAGCTACAAGGAGTTCCACCAAAATCCATGATGATACCAAACGCCGTGGAGCAAACTAACTTACCTCTACCGCGCTATACAGTCAACCAACCAAGACTTCACTTTGACGTGCACCCCCAACCTTTGGACTCTGGACTCGCTCGCCAACGTGAAAACCTTCCTAAAGAGGTCTTCCGGCCACAGGAAGTACCTAGAAAAACCATGCCTTTGTTGTACCCGTTATATGATCAATTTGGACCCTTGAGATACCCAGGACAGCTCCTGCCATCACAGTACCCTCACGGGCAGGGAATGTTCCAGATTGTCCCTGTTGCTCGTGACTTTGACAACAGCAAGGACGGAAACCCTGATAAGGATTATCCTAGTGAAGAAAACTTGAACGCTAAAGGTGTAATCCCTAAGCTTCAATTCGACATACCACTGCATAAGCAGGTTAGAATTATTCATTTGAAATAGTCTTATACTGCATTTAAATCTTAATTACTGGTATTTAGATAATCACACTTTATTTACTTTCTTTCACATGTATTCTTAACCAAATGTTACTAACTTATTTAACTTTGTGTGCTTCAGGGATACCATGCACATCCAAACGGAGCTATTAGTTTTGCACGTTTTACTCACAACGTCCATGGCAGCACGCAGCACGATACAGCGCCACAACCACAGTCTGAAACCTTCCACCAGTCGCAACCAGCACAGTATCAATCACAAGCGATTCCTATTCAGCTTCCACTACAGATTCCACCTGAAATAATGCTGCAATCCCAAGAACAAAACGAAGCGGCAGTAAAACAAAAACTCCCATACCCAGCGTCGCTCCAGGGACTCATTCAAGAAATCGAAACATATCAACCACTCTATCAGCAACAACGAAGAACGTTAAATGCACTTCAACAACATTTACTTCTCCAAGAACCTCGACAGTCATCTAATCTGCAAACAGTCCAATGGCAGCGCGTGCCCGCGTTCATACCTCTGCCTCAATCACTGCTTACACCTGAATTTTATTTAAAAAAAGGAAACCAATCTCCAATAACAACAGGACAAACACCAAGATCATTCAGTTACAGCGGTCAGTCAGAAAATTACGATCTTTCATTAGGACAAGCTTCGGCACAATTTAACTCTTTGCCTCCATTAAAGTTTAATTACAGCAAAAATGTCAAACCTTTAGAACCTAACAATGCACCAATTTTCTTGCCAACGCTTCCCACATCCACCGCTAAAGTAGAGTCCGTATCCGATCAACTTATATCATCAACAACTATACAACCTGACGTAAAAGGTCAAGAAAATCCTAAGACACAATCGATACAAGAAGAAACCGAGTCGCAGCTAACAGTTCAACCTGCATCAGTACAATCAACAACATATCTGCCATTTGTAACTAAGGAACCGCAATCAATATTCTTTCAATATTCTACTCCACAGCCCACCAGTCCACGTCCCTATCAGTCTACGTCACAGCCTCCTTATCAGTCTACGTCACAACCCACTTATCAGTCTACGTCAAGCCGTACGCCACAACGACACGATGTTGTAATACAACAACAGGAGATACAAGAAATATTTTTTGAGCCGTCTCACCAACCATCCTTTAGACCTCGTCATCGAAACAAGCCAGGGCTAGTTTTGTCTTCAGAAGAAGAACTACTCCAGTTACGGACTCAACATCCTCATTATCAATTATTTGAACAGTTACTGCCATACAAACAAGAATACCAAGATTTACACTCCCCCCAACAATATATAGTTGAAACAAGAGAATCTCAACAAAAACCGGATTCAGCAAAACGAGGAAAGCCTCAGCAATATCTGATTAAACAACACTCATTCCCTATTCCCCACTTTCAACCACTTCAGCAAATCCAACAACAACTATTGCAAAGCCAGCAACCCGAACTAGAACAGTCTCATCAGCAGCAACAAGGATTGAACCTAGCACAACAACAACAAGAATCTGACCTACAACAACAACAAGAAGCATTGGAAAAAGCACAACAACAACAAATGTTTGAACGAGTACAACAACAACAAGTGTTTGAACGAGTACAGCAGCAGCAATCAAACCAAGCACAACACCAAGAATCAGAACAAGCACAGCAACAACAGCTACATGTATCAGACCAAGCACAGCAACAAATACAGGAATCAGAACAAGCACTACAACAGCAATACCAACAAAACTCTTTAGAACCGAGTAATCAAATCCAGATATCTACTCTTACGCCTCCTCAAGATACCGAGAAGCAGACTGAAACGGTGGAAATTCAACAACAAGCGGAACCACAGACTGAACTGCAACAGGACTCCAAACTTCAATCATCAACAGAAAAACCTGATGAGCCACCAAAAAAATTATCAGACCCTACTCTTCATATGCAGCAACCATACTTGGGTCCCTTTTTAACACCGTCAGTGGTCCCACAGTTATACGCTCGCCAACAATTGGTTGCTCAGCCTTACCACAATCCACTATTGGATGTTCCATCTCACTCAGATGTTCAATACTTTCTAGGTTAGTCTTAATGTTATTTGTATATTGTTTGTTATATAAGCTGTGATTGATGGAGTGTATGGGACTGGTAGTGTAAGCTCGAATGTGATGCCATAATGTGTATATACTGAAACATGTATCGCTTTTTTTAATAAAGTTATGTAAAATCTTGATCGTTTGTTTATTTTTTATGGCAGATGCATATCAAAAAGTTACTTTTGTTAACTAATTTTGAAGAAAATTCAAGAGCTTATGGGGTAATTACACACTTATGATATTGATTTGTACAACTCGACAACATTCATTCATCACATTATTTATTTATTTTTTGTACACACAAAATACTTAACAGGACATTAACATTAAGTTAAAAGAGCACAAAGGTACTGCGCTGTATTATTTTCATTTTCCTACAGATATATTTTTTAAACGATGGAAATTGTGTTACGAGACGCCTTATTTGTGGTGCCCCAGTATCCCAATTATTAGGGTGCTGGTCTACATAAGATAGAAAGGGACGTTAATATGTGAAGTGTTCCTTTAACGAGAAAATGTGTCGAGAATCGAACTTCGACAGACTTCAAGCAGCGCGTGCGAGCCGCTGAGCCAGGCGGTGCGGTGCACGGAGCAGGCGGCGCGGGGGACGCAGGCAACGGGCTGCGCGGGCGACGGGCGGCGCGGGACGGCCGGCGCCGGCGTCGTGCACTCGCGCTGCACAGAACCGACAGAACACTTCTCCCCGGCCCAGCGCGTTGAAAGGGTATAAAAAACCTCACAACGAAGCCGAAAAGCACTTGTTTTCCCCGTCATTGCGATAATTTTTTTGTTCTACCTGGGAACCTTCTAGTTACGGAGATATTGGGGGTCAAAGTTCCAACTTTTTGACAAGTTTTTTTTTTAATACAAGTTTTTAATGTAAGTTTTTTACTTTAAACACCTCCACGACCCTCATACTATTCAATCCATCCATCAGCACAATGTTTTGAGTGCGTTACATTGAGTTCTACCACAAAACATGATTTTTCACCCCAAAAAAAAAAGTCGTTTCCCAGCAATAATTTTTGCGTAAAGTTACTTAGTTTGATGTACCGAATGCTTGGTTGACGGCTTCGTGATGAGGGTATATGTCGGTTTCTGTAATAAATTCAGTTAGTACCAGTCAACTATACAGTCCACTTATTTCTCATCACCATCATCGAGACCTTCACACTGTACTCAACAAATGTTAATAATATATATCTGAAGGACGAACTACGAAATAAAACAGACTATAATTTAACATGGAAGTGAGCGTTTATGCTAGAAAGTATAATTATAGAAGTTTTTTTAACATAGTCCACTTTACGATCCCCAGGTTATCCCGAAACACTTGTTCCAAACTTAACACATAAATACAAAATAATACAGCCTCCATTCCCACCTCATCTTCAGAGTTATGTTATCAGCCAACTTGCAGAGTTACCTACTAGCCCTATCCCGGATTATCTTGTGATTTATTTTTATTAAAATACACCTGAAAGTCCTGAAATATTGTTCAACAGATATTAATAAATCGTTAAAGTATTGAGATTCTTTGAACAACTTTGGATCTTAGAAAAAACAATGGAGCTTTAAGTAGCTGCCTTCGGTTATGTAGAAAAATAAGGTTTTAAAAATACTGAAACTATAAAATACTCTACAGACCACTTCACAGCAGATCTGATCTGATCTTCGTCAGTTGCTAGACTGCCTCATGGATCAAGTGGTCACGAACGCTGAACATAAGGTGCTGGGTTTGATTCTTAGGTCAGACACAGTGACATTGTGTTTTTCCACCAGACAATTTCTCAACACCCGCGGGCGTTTGAATCTGTGCCCGGTTGATGACAGTAAACTCGCCCCTTGTCAAGATGTAGTGTGTAAAATAAAGGAAGCACCTCTGCCTAACTAAAGAAGACAAACATAAGTGGAAAAGGTTGACACCTCTCAAAATAAAACTTGAATATTTGATGAGCCAAATGCTTTTGATTCAACATAATTCCAAAAAAAACTAAATCATTAAGGCAAGTAACCTTTTGCCTTCGAATGAAGCCACTTCATCTGATGTCAGTCTCCATTTTTTTCTGACAGCAAAACTCGACGGAGGTATGCTCAAAGACTACTTATGTAGGGAATTTTATATGTATAGCTAAAATGGGGATAACTACTCAAATGTTTTATTTATAGGGGAAATGGTTCATTGTCGCTTACAAAGTTCGGTATTTTTGACACAGAATAATGAAGTTGAAAATATCTAGCTCAGACTTGCATCCCTCCACAATGCCAGTGTTTGTCAAACTGATCTACGTATTGGCGATAATTAATTATTAACATAGAATTAACCTGCAATGTTTTATCTTCCTTCTTTCAAAGAAGAAGAACATACAAAGGATACAAATTGGTAACGTGAACGGTAAAGTGAATGTATTTTAGTGCATATTATTACTTTTGCTATCATTGATCTGGTAGGAGCCTATGTCATGTCTAGTTGGTAGACATAGTGGATAGCTTAAAATATTTTAAAAAAACAGTTAGATAAATACTCTATTGTAGTACCTACCCTGTAAACAGCTTGTTGACGAAGACTTGGAACGCATAGTTGCAATCTCAAATGTGTCCCCAGACACGCATTAAATTTGTCCATGTCACAAATCGATCGCACACAAAGCTATGTAAACATGGTCATGATGTTAACTAACATAGCTTTTCATCGAAAACCTATCTTAATCTCTTGATAATTGCCTGTTAAAAAATCTCTTACTTCCTTTTTGATGGTCACCAGGTTACGGTTTCATAATATTTGTATATTTCATAAGTGAATGAGTTGATAAATTTAAAGTTTTTTCAAGTGCAATGAACTATTTCGGAAGACCCCTCCGTCACGAATTCTTCCTTGGCAACCGACATATGCAAACTTCTTCTTCAACCCTTGGCCACCCAGTGCTGAGTGCAGGTATCTTCCAAATATTTCCATTTTTGGCGGTTTTGTGTCATGGCTATCCAGTTTCTACCGGCCACTTTAGTGAGACCGTCTGTCCACCTAGTCGGTGGTCTTCCCACATTCCTCCGTCCCGTCTGTAGTCTCTACTCCAGAATTTTCTTCCCCCAATTTCCATCCAGTCTGCGGCCCCTGCGGCCAGGAGTGATCGGCATATATGGCCTGCCCACTTGCACTTTCTTTTTGCTATCACTTCCGCTATATCAGTGAGTCTCGTTCGTCTCCGTATTTCAGTAAATTCATGTCAAATCTGCAAACATGAATCGATAATTTATGTCCACTAAAGCCGATACTAAATGTATGCTTGTAGTTGAAATATTCACTCCCACTATGTATTGATAAAGTAACACCGTATTTTCCATCAAGAACAGCTAAGCAGTGCAGAAAAATATCATGGAAATCCGCTTCTTTTTGCTTATTGATTAACAGGCATCTGAAATTTTAATCTTCAGATTAATGAAGAAAATGAAACACAGAACACAGAGACACAGAGTTGATACTGACTATGATGATGATAGTGAAATTGAAGAAAGGCTAGAATCAAGTGTTGAAAAAAAACCAAGAAGAGACGATCTACCAAATTATAAAACCTAAACAACAAAATGCAAGAAGCTTTTCAGAACATTAAAAACATATTGAATGATGAATATGAAATTTTCCGAGCAGGCGTGATTGATCGACTTGGGCAATCCACTCCATCACGTCAACCCACTTCCCAATCACCACAACGTTAAACATCACCACCACCGTTCACCACCGTTTCCGAATCCATTCACTGCTCAATCCCCACATCATCGAACATATCTGCCATCTTCGAATCCATCTACATCTGAATCCCCACATCATCGAACATATCTGCCATCTTCGAATCCATCTACATCTGAATCCCCACATCATCGAACATATCTGCCATCTTCGAATCCATCTACATCTGAATCCCCACATCATCGAACATATCTGCCATCTTCGAATCCATCTACATCTGAATCCCCACATCATCGAACATATCTGCCATCTTCGAATCCATCTACATCTGAATCCCCACATCATCGAACATATCTGCCATCTTCGAATCCATCTACATCTGAATCCCCACATCATCGAACATATCTGCCGTCTTCGAATCCATCTACATCTGAATCCCCACATCATCGAACATATCTGCCGTCTTCGAATCCATCTACATCTGAATCCCCACATCATCGAACATATCTGCCATCTTCGAATCCATCTACATCTGAATCCCCACATCATCGAACATATCTGCCATCTTCGAATCCATCTACATCTGAATCCCCACATCATCGAACATATCTGCCGTCTTCGAATCCATTCACTGCTCAATCCCCACATCATCGAAGATATCTGCCGTCTTCGAATCCATCCACATCTGAATCCCCACATCATCAAATATTGATTTCGGATGTGGTTGATGCTGTGGTGATCCAAAGCATCAAACATACTCTCTCAACTCAGACGAGTCCTATTTTCAGTCAACTCAACATACTTTCCAACCAACAAAAGCGTAACAGATGTTTGTAACGGAAACGGGTGAAATACATTTCATTTAATTGTAAAAAAATTACATTGTGTTGAATCTATAATTATGTTACGGTAAATGTGATTAATTGAAAAATATTAATGATTATCCATCATTATTAATAATCACCGAAAGTCGAGGTAAAAGTAAGAAATTAGTCACATTTATCGGTGATTATTAATAATGTAACCTTAGTACCGATAAATGTAATAAATAAACGCTGTAAATGCAGAAAAATGCACGTTTGTTGCAATGAAGTGCTAATGCACGTACTACTTTGTTTTTTTTTGTGGTTCATAATTGTCGGAATGCCCTAAGTTTATTACTGCGACCAATTTCGACGTAGCGCTCGCCGGCCGCTACACTCGCGCTCGGCTCGCACGTTGTTGGTCACAGTTCTAACATAACCTAACCTATTTCGTCGAAGTAATCGAAACGTTCAAGGAAATTCGCTTCCGTACCTACCCCGCCATCCCCTTCGAACCTAACCTGTCCGAGTCGGGGTGCCACAAGTCCCGAGCTCGCTTTACTCGTTCTTGCTCCGTATGTTCTCCTTTCAAAGAATAAACGATTTGGCATGCAAAATTTGTGGTATTATAAATAAATACCTATTCGACAAATAACTTAGAATCTTATTTTATTACTTTTAACAATGAGCGTAGTGAATTATTAATAAAAACTGCTAAAAGTGATGAATTTGTATTGTATATCACGTTTACCAAATCATGAGGTAATTATTAACAATGATCGGTAATTATTAATAATAATAAATTTATGATTAATTGAAAATCTAAAATTTTCAATTATACTTACCGTGACATAAACACATGTAATTTAATACCTACAATTATAAGAACTCTAAATTATTATTTAACATTCCATGAAATTCTAGATTTATAGTGAACGAAATGTCTGAAAAAAAGAAAACAAGTATGTTATATATATATATATATATATATATATACACAGACAGACTATGAAGTAACCTATATATATATATATAGGTTACTTCATAGTCTGTCATGTTATGTATGTGGTTATGCTCGTCACCACGAGCCAGGGTGCCAAACATCGAAACCCATTAAGCGTTGTAAGGTTACAAGCAGTCGAGTTACTTTTGCATTTATAATAGTTATTAGTATGGATGGAAATGTCAATTATCCAAACTATAATTTTCAACAAAGTCATCATCTGCCCACTGCTCTTTATCTCCTAACTCTAAACAATTCCTAACGATTATTTGGCAAGATTCTAAAAACCACAATAATGGCTAATAACTTCCCCACAACGACTATCTCATAAACGGTAAAAACGAAACGATAATAAACAATAAAAAATAACGATACTGCACCAAACGATATCGGGACCAAAAACAATAGTCCATAGACAAGAAATGAAGACTTCATACTCCTTGGTCTAAAGCCATGGAGCATTATCGTTACGGTTGATCTGAAGCAAGATAATATTATTTCTTAAAGGAAACAGCTTTTAATGTTACCAATATTTTTCCTGCGTTATTCTTCCCTAGCGGGGCACAACAGTAATTTACACGTGACGTTTATTCGGGAAGGATAACAATTTCCGTGCAATTTTATTTGGTTATAAGGCTCTATGAAAAGAGTAAGGATTACTTTGACGGAGAAGTAAGTATTTAATGCGCAATTTTTTTGTGAGTCGTTTTCCTAAAGGGCCTAACCTACTGCTGGTATAGCTGGTACCTATAACGCTGTACAGCTCGATCCTGGGCTTTTCTTATCCAGCTACTAGAAGCTGCAGCTGCAGTCATGTCACACGCAGATCGTCGCTCTACCTGGCCGCAGGCTCGGTTTCCACCAAAGCGGGGACGAGCGATGCGAAGAGAACACGTGCGTCACTTAGGTTGAATTCCACACGTCTCTTGTCTCTCTTGTGATTGGTCGAATCTCGTACGGCTCCGCAATACTCTCTTCTCCACTTTGGTGGGAACCGGACCTTAGAGCGCCCGGACTCCTCTCCGCTCACTTGTGTTGACTTAATTGAATACCTTCAACAAAGACGCTTAAAAAGGCACTATGTTATATGTTCCACCTCCCTACGTCTCGACGGAAGTAATTCGACACAGCTGTTACTTATCACCTCCCCTTTCGTTTCCATTTGAACATTGAGACCAAATAATAAATAAACACGTCATAAACACGACACTTAGGACTTTAGGCTTGGTTCACACTAGTCGAGAGAAGATCTTCAACCTAGCCTTTGCTTTTTTCCAATTTTGTTGTGTGACTTCCAGTCTATCCTGATGCAGCTGAATACCAATATTTTACATGGAGCGACTGCCTGTCTGACCTCCACAAACCGGTTTCTGAGTAACACGATCCCCGTAGCAAGATGGTTGCCGGAGTTCCCGGATTTCGGACTAACCGTAACGACGTATTCCAAACCTACAATGGAAATACAAATAGATTTGTTTTGTGATATTATGTTCCTTTTTTATTCACAAAAGAAACATACCACTTCCCCTACCCTTCTATTATAATTACCTTGACCTTCATAACTACCCAGTCAAATCTACGACTAGCAGCAAATTCTGACTCTACACGTGCATACTCGCCCTTAGATACACTCGTCTGCCTAAATATATCCAGCCCGCGCGCCTGATATTAATTTAATAGCAACTTTATACTTTGCATGACAAGTGAGTTTCTTTTTTATCGCAATTTTATCATTTCATGAGAAGTAAGTAAGACATTTGCCTCGCTGTACTCGTTACAAGATCTGTGATAGCACACAGGTAGGGACAATTTAAATTATCAGTAAAGAGTATGTTTTCCTCAGAGTGCTACACTTCTTGGGGTGAGCATTCGATCTGGCCTGAATTTGTTGATTAAAAAGATGAGAACTACTCCTAAATATTCTTCTTTCATTCGTATTGTAACGATCGGTAAACTTTGTTCGGCAACTACCATCAGGTTCGAGTTGGCTCGGCACAATTCAAGTTAACCGAGCGGTTTTTTCCCTAACGTAAATTGTACATGTACACTCGATCTTGCCCGAATCATGCCGACCGGAACATATTATGTAGCATCCCTGAGGAATAAGTTAACTTCACACGGATACATTAAATCACACAAAACGAGCTAACACATTAAGGCCCCCGTACACAGCACACCAACACAAGCACCTCCACTTAACAACTATTCCCATCCGCCCCACCTCCACAATATTTTACAAAATTTTCATGTCATTTTGATGTAATCGCCTGATGCTGAGTATAATAATTACGGTGTAGACGGTAATGATGCTGAAAATATCCCGAAAGTACCTGAAAACACCCGAAAGTGCCTGAAAATGTTGGTAACAGGTTGGTAATGAGCCGACTGAGGCGTATTGTGTGTAATTCGGGGAGCGACGCCTAAATTGTAACTCATTATTTTTATATTTCCTATTATTTGTTTGAGGGGTAAGAATTTTTAGGTGTGGATTGAATGTGGATGGAATTGTGATATTTTGGGATATTTATGTATTATTTGCATGAAATGAGATATTACGGAAGTAGCTTTACAGAACTCAGTCGCGTTCTCCATTCTAAGCTAATAATGTGTTGGAGCTTTTGGTTGGTTCGTGAGTAAAAGACTATTGTAGGGAATATTAATCCTTAATTTATTTTAATTCCTGCCTCACATCTACAGATAGGGGGTTGCAATTCACTGCAAAGCTACGTAGTTAAAATTTACAAACGACCAATAGGAAGACACTACAATTACCTTACATAATAAACACTAATTTATAATATTACATACGAACGAGAACTTATTTCACTCTGGCACGTATGCAGCGTATAGCGCGGTCTGCTCGCACACTATAAAAACGGTGGGCGCCGGCGCAGATCTTCAGTACGAATCATAGATAATACACTATATAATACAAGAGTTCGAATTTGCTCTCAGAGCCGGTATGTTGACTGGCCGCGGGTACTGTTTACATGAGGCGCTTGCTCCCGTAGTATGCTGGTCCCATAAATGTCACAAATGATTGATGTAATTTTCCTGTATTGTCTTTTTACATGTAAGAAAACCTAATGAAATAAGTACCTGAGAGGTTCTTTAAATACCTTTGTAACTTTATCTATAAAGTATTTTACATAATTAAATGACTTCACCATAAGAAGCGCAAAAAAAATCGATTTCATTTTTGATGCTTTCTCAATAAAGAATTTAATTTTCACCACAATACAAAGTAAATCCCTTCAGTCGACGTCCCGAGGTCCTCCATTATTACAAGCAACGTCTCGGAGCAGACATTAGGATACAAATCCCTATTGGTTATCGAAAATCAAGCCCATTATGACGTCAGACAAAAGGCTCTTTATTATGGCATGGCCTTGCCGGGCTATGTAGCCTGACAAAGGGCCTGTTTACACAGATCTTGAGGCCTAAGGATGGGATGTGTGTCTTTTGGCCCTCACGTTATGGTTGGGTCTGCTTAGTGAGGCCGAAATACTTGAGAGATGGTTAAGATGTTATGTAATAAAACCGCTACATTCATCTAATGGAAGTTATACATCAATCTAAACTTTACCTTTTTTCAGCGAAATTCCAGTCTTTCAGATTGCAAAGATAATAATAGATTAGTTGTAATAACGCACGGGAGAATTCTTCTATCAGAATGAGTTTAGTTACGTCCTGAAAATAAAATGATTGAAATGGAAAGCTTGGCTAAAAGAATCTTAACTCACGTTTTTGAAGTCACCAAAAATTGTCTTGAGACAACATTTACACCTACACGTCTGTCTACCGCTATAATCCCAGACGAGACGAGAGTAGCTAACAATAAAGTTCGAGAGTAGTTGAACAAAATGTCTAGCTGTTGAAAGGTGGTATCAACAAATAATAAGAAATGCACGAATACCTGTCTGGGAAGCTTCTCAATGCGGTACATTTTACCTTGTACTTTTAGTGAAGCTTTTACTCAATATTATGACAAGTCGACACGAACCAAGCTTGCTTGTCCCGGCCATTTGATGTTAACAACTCTAGAATTCCACTTTGAAACTGAAGGTTTTTCGTCTGACGTAACAAGGAGGTTGGAACTGTTTTTGACAAAACTTCAAACAATTCCTTTCATGAATATTAGAAGATAGAACTTAAAGGTGAACGCACAGTTATCGAACCGACCGTGCCGAAAGAAACATTTTCTCATTCGTATAACGTTATCTATTCGTCCGGTTCGACGCGGATAAGTGTGCGAGGTTTCATAGGATTCCATACAAGTAATTCTCAAATACGATCCTTTCCGGCTCGTAGTCCCAGCGCACACCGCTGGAGGCGCAGCGCAGCGCGTTTGAAGACAACAATTTAATATAAACCTTAACTACTTAATTCTCCACATCATACTTCACTTTCTTCGGCTCTGATAAGTGTGCGTTCACCTTAAAACCACTGGTCGCCATTGAATAAACATTCAGCCATAAAAAAGTCTCGATTTACTTTGGGGCAAAAACAGGGGTGTGGAAGTCACCTCATCTTCTAAACCTTTTGATTATGTTTTCCTCCTATTTCAGACAATGAACTTCGGAAATAACAATTCCCAATTAAATAAATGATATAAAAAAGACAAATAACCAACATTTTTTTTTATTTTAACCGCGTTTCACAATAAATCCCCTTTTCCCCTAAATTAATCTGCTGACTGCATCAGTAAGTACGCGCGCAAACATATTTAGAGGTGTGGAATGCGATAAACATAGTTTTAGCGTGAGGGGTCTGTAGGTATTAGCTGCTGAAAACCTCAAAATTGGGATTAACATGGAACAAATTAAACTTTGAGCAGACTGAGTTTTCTTCAGAACTTACCCAAAATTATTGTCGTCCTCTGTCTGGGCTTTTTATAACTATGTTGGAGTTGGCATCCAGTCTAACGGGTACAGCTGAATACTAGTATTTTACATGGACCGATAGACCAACCTCCACAATCCAGTTTTACCCAAATTTATAGCCATAACCTTACTGACAAAGAAAATAAAAACGAGCATTATTTTCTCAGGTCTCAACAGATGTCGGTCAAAAAGGTAACAGGGGTCAGACAT
Organism: Xestia sexstrigata; assembly: GCA_941918905.2. Taxonomy (NCBI): domain Eukaryota; kingdom Metazoa; phylum Arthropoda; class Insecta; order Lepidoptera; family Noctuidae; genus Xestia; species Xestia sexstrigata. The sequence continues at coordinate 1,049,139 of OW799213.2, read as the reverse complement.
AAAATCTAGCATATTATACGTAAATCTAAATACCAACCATCTTCAAAGGATACCTAAAGTCTAGCAAAACTAATCACAGATTGAAAGCGGCAAAGTCTATCCTTGCCACTCCTGGCCGACCTTATCAAAATTAGAGGCAAAGAAAGTCAAATAGAGCGGCCTTAGAGACAAAAGAATAAGGTCGCTCGGCCTGGGGGCCTGCGGGAGGCCGAACATTTACATATGCCGAATAATTTACATACGGACTGTTTGCTCTGACTGCAATGACGTGGTTGAAGTCCGGCGCTTGAGTCTTTGTATAAGCTAAGGTGTGATGTGGAGAAAAATTCCAACGAGAAGTAGTCTTACTTGCACATTCAGCGGATGCCTCTACATCCTACATACGAAAAATGTATTGTTACATAGCAGCCGATATATTAAACCGGCGCGCGTGTATGACCAGATGTATGAACGTCGGCGAACCGAAAGGAGCGTGTAAGCATCGAAACAGCGTTCTGCAGATCACCAAGAAATTTATTAGAAAAACGACATTGTATTTTCATGTACCAAAACCGACAATCACTTATGTACCGTAAGAGCAAATCAATAAATAAAATAAAAGTTGTTGCTCCCATTTTTAACAGACGTGAGTTTTGGAGTGTCTGTTTTTTGGTTATAGTCAGATAGCTAATAATTGGTAATGCATTGCATGAAACACATTGTGTCTATCTAGTTGGAAAAGAAGTGATTTGCCATTACTTTAAACCCTGATTGAAAGACTACTGGCCCGGAGCCTACATGTAGGTAAGTGCAGGATAAGAAAATCAGAACAAGTAATGCAAAGGCAACTTCATAGTTTCGTTTGCATTCAAGTCTTTAAGTTATTCAATGAAGCAGAACCTTCACTATACATTTCAAACAAACTGTAGATCCATGCCCCCCCCCACACATCTCACCGCCACACACTCAGCATCCGCTCCATGTAATCCCAGTCGGTGCTCTAACAAAATGTGGGCTCATCCCATTTATCGCGCGCTCGACATGATTATGTAAATATCGGCCACAGCTGTAATCTGCTTAATTTTTTCGCGGACGTATATTTTCAATTCTACGATGATTGGGCTGTGATTCTGTTTTACATACTGAATAAATGACTTTTAAATATGTGACGGGAACAACGTGTGGCTTTGGTTTACTTTGTGTTTTTTTTTTTGCGAAAGGACGAGTTGTATTTTAGGTGATTAAACAGTATCGTTTGCTGTAGTGCTAATCTTGCTATTGCAGGCGTTTCTTAATGTTCACTCTCCAGCCAGAATGACACCTGTAAACATCGCTGCAGTTGGCAAGGAATCCTTCTGCAAGGTGTCATTTGTGTTGTCTTTCCAGCAGTCGTAGTAGAACCCTACTACGACTGCAGGAAAAACAACACAAATGCATACCTCTAGACACCTAATCCTTGACACGCAGCTCATTTCTTGGGTTTAATTATGGGTAAAAGTAACATTTCATAGAATTTCCTAAAGGACGTGTGATTTTCGACACATTATTTGCTCGGCTTACCTCTTGGCCTGGGCCTAAGTTCATGTGACTCGCGACTTGCTAGAGCGACTTTGAAGAATAAAATGAAATGGAATTAATAGATGGAGTGGAAGTAAGTTGCTCGTTATGCTCTAACAAGATACTGCGACGCGACTTACGAAGCGATGGAACTCGTGTCGCAAGTCGTATCACCAGAGGCCTTGAACGGGGGCTTTGTTCGACAATTATTATCGTTTTATTAAAATAAGGTAGCACAAAAAAATGTCAAGCCCAGGAGTGGGAGCTGGGAGCTCATCACTCACGAAACCTCACCCAATTCCCCGGTCACCGCCTCACTGAGGCTGCATAGATTAAGGTCGACTACAATCACAATGATATTTATCGCCACGAGCATTTAAGTAGGACGTAAAACGATACCAATTTATACTTCAATGCATTCGTGCATATTTTACGTAATAAGAGCAGAGGCTCAAGGTGAAGTGCAACCGTTTGCATTTGACAAACTTCTTTTATGAGTTGACAACTGGTTTTTTATGATAGGTGTCGCGAGTTAGATTCCCGCACGGTCAAGAAATATTTGTATGGCCTACAGATAGTTGTTCCGAGTCTGGCTATCTGTGCCATGTGAGTTTAAATGTTTTTATACGCATCCACGATACAAGAGAAAGTCCTAGTGTGGAGGAACGTTCCTTTGAAAAAAAAAATTACATGGCAATCGCACCGCAACATCACTTGAATGATTTTCCTTCAACTGTGATGGGTATAAACATTATAACATCATGCCTGTTATCCCATAAGGATAAGGCAGAGATGTGTGTGCCTTAGAGTGCAACCAAACGCCAGTTATATTTAGGTGCAATAAATTGAGGCGAGCTGATTGCTACAAAATAGATCTAGGCATCGAACCTAGGACCATCATGTTTAGTAGTAACGCTTGCAACCACTACACGGACGAGGCTTAAACGATAATTTATGACCAAATAAATTTACTTTTTACACGTATAGCCTTACAAAAGTCTTACAACTGTCTTTCTATTCATAAACAAAACATTCACAGGTTCGTTGTGCACTAAACACAACAAAAACTCGGCACTCCTACCTCACGTACAAAATTACCTTCCCGAAAAGCGCACCGGCAGAATAAGAAATAAACCGTCAAATTGCCAAAAAAACAGTCTCAATTTGGAAAAAAACAACGTAAAACCTAATGCATTTCCCTGGTACAGTGTACACGGCACGGCACGGGCAAGGTACGGCACGGCTCGGCATCAATCATGGACGCCCGGCTGCATACTAAATAACCGGGTATGGTGAGCCTACCTGGGCAAACAGGACGCTTTTATTGTTGCGAGGAAATAGCGTAAGTATCGCTCTGATTGGTGGGACACCCGGCTTAAGTGATACTGAAGAGTTGGATGGATCGTGTAGCAGCGTGAAATCTAGTTACTACTTTTCTCAGACTATTATGGGGTTTTTTAAATGAAAAAACCATGAAGTCGAAGAAATGTTCGTTAACAACAACAATGGCGGCCAGTCCAAGCACAATATCGCGTCATTTTACTGTACACTGATTTGCTGCCGAAGATGCGAAATCGTAGAATGAATTAATGGATCCCAAACAGGTCGTATTTTAACTGTGAACCGTCGCGTGTATTTTTATGGATTAATAAAAACTCACGATGGTTTTACCTGAATAGTTTAAGCGGAGTTGTGCCTATAGTAGCACCCACATTTAGCCAGTTTCGGTCCCATGTAATAGGGGGCGAGCCTATTGCTATCAATTGGGTACACATACAGACCGCGAGAGTAACGCATTAGGTGTTTTTATGATTTACTTATCTGTTATCTCCGATTACCACCTTTGCCCCGTTTCTCCTCGTGGCGCCCAACTGTATAAAATAAGTATAAAAATGTATTTTATTCTCAAAGCGGATCGGATTCCTATTCACAATTTATGACAAAGGTCGTCTTTACCCTCTCTTTTTATAAATCTTGTAAATCGAGATCCAGCAACTACTCTCACTTGCCTAAATCCAACTGAGTTACGGCCACTTTTCCTTTCAATCGACTTTTACGAGTTACTGTGACCACTCTTGATTCTAAAACATTTTTCCCTTCCCCCAAGTACCCGTATAAGGATATTGTTGAATTTGTCATAAAATATTCATGCACGCGCGATGGCACATAGTCTAAGGCGTCAGGAGTTGTATGGTGTCCTTTGCGAGACGCTTTAAGCATGCAACTGAGCACTAGGCCATAAGGCTAGCGGGAGCAAGTAAGTAGATAACAAGAACAGTAAGATACACCTTGAAAACGTATTTAAGAAGTGTATGTATTTATTAGTTCGACAAACAAGTGTGCGACCAGTTATTTGTTCGACAGGTCGTTGGATGGACATTAACATTACTCCGTTGATCCTCAAAGGGTTTGGCAGAGATAGACGATAGACGTGCCTCATCCCCCTCATCCCCCTTTATCTTTTAGCCCTATTTAAACGGGAATGGCACAAACTCCTGATGAAAAAACACCTAACAATTGCCCGATCTGGAAATCGGACCCTCCTGAAACAATAACACTATTGAGGTTGTCGTTCTTGTTTAAACTATCGTATTTTTCTTCATGTATGTACCTACTGCACTTGTTTGCACGGCCTACGTAACCAACCATAAAAACTGTTTTTTCAAAAGTAAACCACTTTTAATCATCAAGTAACTTTTACTCTCATTTTATCGCTGGTTTAATGGCCCGGCTCGCTCGCTCCGTCCCTCACCTGGGCTCACTCAGCAGTGTTCCGATAGGAGTTGACCATGTCAGTAGCCTCAAGCACTATTCAAGTTTTTTGTATTTTGAGTATATTTTGATATAGATCAAGTTTTCATAAAGTGATTTTTGGAAGTGTTTTTATGAAAGGTAAGTTTTTTGTGTTTTTTTTTTGCTTTAATGATTTGTTTATTGTTAGGGAACTACTTCAAAAAGAAAAATAATCATTTAATAGTTCCCGAAAAGTTTTTGTGACATTTCGGTCATCCTTTAACTTAGGATGTCATACAATGGGCGACTAATAGACTCCCCCTTCTGCTAATAAAAACATAACTCTCCTCAGTCGGGTAATAAAAACACTACGAACACAAATCCTTCTCCCAATTAGAGTGATAACCGTGTTTATCATTAATCAAGCAAAAAATTTTAAAAAGCTAAGCTACATAAGTAAACAAAACGTCACGTAATCCCGCGTGAACACGCCGCCCGCCGCCGCCATGACTCCTATAGTTTAAAATTCACTCAATTCGACTTCACTCACTACTGGGTATAGGCCTCCCTGCTTGTACCCATCTGTACGCTCCTAACAACTCAACCTATCTCAATCCAATACAGAACGTAGACGAAGCCCCTATCAAGCACACTCACCTAATTACTTCCTATTCAATATCACCACAAATCAACGCAACTCCATTGTATATTGTATAACGGGCTGGTGTCCGCAACTCCACGTCAAAGCGCGTATTTTGCGTAAGGGCTTTAAGCTACCACGCGGGCCCAGTGCGGATTGGTAGATGTCACATATCTTTGAATTTTGGTTCTAGGACATGCCGGTTTCCTCACGATGTTTTCCTTCACCGTTTTGAGAGCAGTGGTGATGAAATAAATTACACTAAGTAATGTGCCTGTGAGGGTTCGAACCCAAGACTTACTGTTCGTAAGTCGGGGCCGCCACCATGGGCCACCGCTGCTCTCAACGCAACTCCATTAAAACACAATCATTATCAATGACATAACGCCATCAGTAGGTATAAAACAAGCCTTTATTTATTGTAACCATCATTACCTAAGCAAAGCTCTAAGTTGCTTCACTTAACTGTGCTTTAAGTCATAGTTAAGCAATAACTAGTTTAAGTCGACACTCACTCTATCACAATTGCATAAAAGTAACTGGGTGATTATGACCAAGGATACATACAAACTCAAAATTCAAATCATTTATTTCAATTACACCATTACGGCACTTTTGAATGTCAAGAAAACAAAAAAACAGTCCTAGTCACAAAGCATAATAATAACTTGAGAAAGTACTGTAGTTGCGCATTCCCTAGCGTAGATCTCTATGGAGAAGAACGGGCAAGAAACTCCATGGACATTAGGTATAGACCACCATATACAACGGCAATGACCAACGGATGGTTATCCATCCTTTGGGTCAGTCTATTCGTGGATGCTCAACGTCACTCTCGTGTGGCACTCTGGTTTGGATGGTTAATCTATGAATCATCATCATCATTTCAGCCGTGCGACGTCCACTGCTGGACATGGGCCTCCCCAAAGTGTCGCCACATCTATGAATAGTGTGGAATTAATAAGGTCCTAGAAATAAACAAAAGGGTGCAGCAAACATAGGGCAATGTGTTCCATTCTCTTCACTTTCTTTTCAGTTTCAGGACATCGTATCCGCTTAAATATAGGGAATGATTCTACTACGTCGATTTCCACTATTACGTCGATTTTCACAAAACGAGAAAGTCGCCAACTGACTTCTAAGTGGGTCAAGTGCACTTAAAACCAAAAACTGAAAAAGCGCCTAATGTTTTAAAAAAAAAATACACCCCTTTATTTACCCTTAGAACTTAAGTAAGTCTTACGAGGACTATAAACAACAGAATAATCAGAGCGAAGTTATAATTCGCTTGTCCGTAACGATTACCACCCATCTTCATAATAAGTATTTGTCGGTCGTAACCGAGTGTCGTAGTTCCTAATGATATTATTACGTATTACATTCTCTTGACACTGTACTCGCTTACTTATCAATGTACCAACAACTTGTTCGACACAGACAATGCGTGGAGCTCGTTTGGACGCCGCGCCGGGCGTAATGCCAAATTATATGAATAAGCTTCATAATGCCATCGTGATAGAAATGTCAATCGTTTGAGTGAGATTAACTACTACTTAAAAGTGTACCCAGTAATAAGTTTGAGTTGAGTTCGATTTTTAGACCCAGATCTGAACCGAAAAAGTTTCGAAATGGAGCAAGCCATTCTAATCGACCAACGTTAAGGGTCGGTCACACCGGTACTGGCAGTTTCCGGATGCGGCTTCGGACTCCGGACTGTGACACATAATGCAGGCACTGAAGTATCTCGTAGTAGTATAGACTACTAGTAGTAGTAAAACAATTACATAGGTAATTGTTTTACTATAATTAAACGCCAGTGAAATTAGTTCCGAAACAAAAAAAAATTGCTCCAAGATTTAAGATTAGACCAAAGTTAGAACTCGTTTAGTAACAAAACAGAAAATTCATGGGGTCATTATTATTATTTATTTATTTATTATTAAAAGTTGGTAAGTAGACTTGTAAACTAAGCCCACCAAAACCGTTGCAATGGTTTGACTGTGGGGTTATCTTCTAGCCTAGAACAGTTTAGGCCTTTGACAAATCAACAAGTCAACGTTCTGCGTTTCATTTTATGCAAATATTCTTTTATTGTCGACTATCATCGCCTTGGATGTCCAATTGTCCATTTATATGCCCTTATGCCTATGCAAATACCCAAACAAACATCCACTTCTAGCCTCCCACACAAGGATTAATCGTTTTAGCAGTCTTGACCTAGAGACCGGCAAATATTCGCCGCTCCAATACAAATATACAAATATTTACATATACCAATCATATAACTTGCAATTTGATCTCACTCACTAGTCACTGATGAAAGTCTTTATAATAATTATTAGTTTCCATTCTACCTACTTATTAATAAAATTCTATTGACTAACAAACACGGAAGTGCGTGAAATATATAATAAAAATATGTTGATAGTGACCTTAAAGCTATATTTTATGTTAATAATGTGCATAGCAGAGCTGGCTTTGGTCTAATTACTTGAGTAAAGATAAAGGTTACCGCCTAGTATATCATTACGAAAGATAATGGCTAATTATGGAAGGTGTCTAGTTTTGCATAGAGTTTTACTACATTTTGTAGCGGCACTACAAAAAGTACTGCAATTACATAGAACAAAAAGTACTACAGCTAATTTTATAAGCGTAATCGGTTACCGGTGATGAAACCAGTCGGCCTTGGACTGGTCTATAATGCCAAAAAATGTGAATACATGGTATTTGGGGTCGCTGGTAAGCGCCGGGAAAGTACATTCGAACTTGGCATAAACGGTACATCAATACGTAGAGTTCAAAAGTTTAAGTATCTTGAGCATTTTCTTACCGACGACTTCAGTGACCATGTTGACATTGAACGGGAGCGTAGGGCTCTGGCGGTCAGGGAAAATATGTTGGCACGAAGATTTGCTCGGTGTACTGACCAGGTAAAGGTAACGCTTTTTAAAGCTTATTGTCAGAGTTTTCACACCGGTAATCTTTGAGTCAACTACTCGAAAACATCGCTGGATGTCCTGCGCGTCCAATACAATAATGTTTTTAGGATGCTGTTGCGATTGCCTCGTTTTTGCAGTGCCTCTGGAATGTTCGCGGTAACTCATACCGATGGGTTTCATGCCATCATCTGCAAGAAAACAACCTCGCTCCTGAGCAGAATAAGGGGCAGTCGCAATAGCATCCTGAAGGCTGTGGCGGCTGATACTTCCTCCACCATAATAAGGCAATTTGTGAGAAGACCTGACCCTAGACTTTTGCTGTCCTAGTTACAATCATGGCTATATTTTACTATTGGTTATTTACTAAGGGTGGTCCTCTTATTAACTCGTCTTAAGTTATATACTAGTACTACCACTAGTACTACTATATATAATAGTACTAACAATAGTGTTTAAGTGCAAGCCTGTTACTAACAATTTATGGATCTCTTAGTTGTCCGAAATAAAATTATTTTATTATTATTATTCCTTTATTCACCCATAAACAAATTTGATAATTTTTAAATATTAATTAAAAAAATATAAAAAACATTTGAAAATATAAAAAATTGTAGCCCACCGGTATCGGGAACAGAGTCCAAGCTACCGGCGGTCAGGGCTCCAGAGAGAGGAACCTCCTAACAATACGAGCCTTGTCCAGGAGTACCGCTTTCTGAATCAAGCCTTTGATCCAGCTGCCTAACGAGAGCCTCCTCAGGTATTGATCGAGGCTCTTGGCAATTAAGCCATGGGCTGATACGACTATCGGTACAATGATTGCTGAGTCCACTTCCCACATGTCAACAACCTCGCGAGCCAAGTCAAGATACTTGATTTGTTTATCTTTCTCGGCTTTCACGAGGTTCTCATCATGCGGAACCGTTATGTCAACAATCATTGCGCGCCGCTCTGATCCACCACCACTATATCCGACTTATTGGCTACAATAGTCCTGTCAGTGATGATGGATTGATCCCAGTACAATGTGATACAGCCATTATCGAGAACTGGGTCGGGCACATACCTATAGTAAGGCACTTCCGATTCCACAAGGTTGTATTTTAGAGCAAGTTGCTGATGGATAATCCTGGCTACAAGGTTTTGTCTATGCAGTTACTCTCCGTTAGCTAGACGAGAACACCCGGAGATAATGTGACGGATTGATTCGCCTGGACGGTGGCATGCCCGACATATGTCAACCGTGCCATCCTTCACAATAAATCTCCGGTAGTTATTCGTCATCATAACTTCATCCATTATTGCACAGACAAAACCTTCGGTTTCTCCCCGGGTAATAGGTCGGTAATAGGTAGGAATAGGTCCCCGGAACGTAGCCAGGCTACGAACGCTGGTAGGTCTACATCGGGCCCATGGAGAGCCCGGAAAAAGCGTCCGTGAAGCTCCTTACTCTGCCATACCTCCCTGCGATCGTTAGTGTCAAGCACTGGAGGTTTGCGCCAGTTCTCTTTAGCCAAGGAGAGCGGGGTGAGGCCCTTGTCCATCGTGACGACATCTCGATGCATTCCCACATCGGTTCCTAGGAAATATTCCCTGAGGCTGCATATCTCGCGATTGTGGAGAGTCTTAGCATTTAAAATGCCTCGACCTCCACACTTCCGCGGGATATACAGTCTCATAACCGAAGAACGTGGGTGATGCGCATCCGATACGCCGTCAACAATTTACGGACCTTCGCATCCAAGGCGTCTAGTTCCGTTTGAGTTATTATTATTATTATTAGAACCAGATATTCGTAGATTTGTGACATCCACCTGCCCGCACAGCCCGCACTGTGTCCGACTAGTGGGTGACGGCCGCCACTCTTACCGGAAAATGCCTATGCCTCTGTAGTGGAAATGTTTCAGGCTGCTTATGCTAAGCGTTTACCGGTTCCGGCATCCGCGTCGGTACCATAAAAATCTCCCTTAGATTTGACTATCACCCATGTTTTCCAAAGACATCACCTGCAGGTATGTTACAAAAGAAAAGCGTAAGTATTGTAGCCATTCCCTGAACAAGGCTTGTTACAAGAATTTCTTGTTAAATCCATCACTATCGATTAGTTTTCCTGGTCTGTACAATTTTTATTTGTCACACGTCTTGAGTTCAATGAACTTTATAATTTGAATAAACACTTCCGTACTGCTGGCTATTGGCAAAACAAAAGAAGGCCTAATTAGCATTCAATCTGTCATCTTACTAAAAAATATACGCAACAGAGTTAAGGAAAACATTTAAAAAATATGCCGAAGACCTCCATAGTACTCGTATATCTTGATACTATCATAAGTATTATGACCATAAACAGTAGAAAATCTCTTCCTTATGAACAAGAGGAAAATGGTGGTGTTTATGTGTTACGTTAGAGATCAGTGTTTGAACTACATTGACCTGGATGTTCAAGGATGTTTGGATTTGATACTTAGCCGATAGAATAATGAAAGACATAATATACAAAGAGGGTCTTTAGTAGATAATCAAAAGAAGTTGCAGATCAATTGGAATCCATTTGTTGGAAAAATAATAAAAAGACATTATAGAGGCAAAAGGCTTGGAAGATTTTTGTATGAAGCCTGGCCGGTCTATCTTCCGTAATTTTTTTTTTCAAAGTCGTGGCCTCGCTTAAGATCTATATTAACCGATAGCTGGTATCAATCAAACTATATCTCAGAAACGTGCACGACACTTTACAACATTTGAACATTTGTCTCATACAAAACTGGTTTGTATTGATACCAGCTATCGATGGTTTGTATTGATAGGAACTAGGCCGCAACTTTGATAAAAAATTAAAATGGTGGATGTTCCGCCGGCCATTAAATTTTGAATTTACCCCTTTAAACTATTATTCTGAAAAATGGCAATTCTCATGTTCTGAGAAAAGACTAATATAAGTAGAACTTTAACTACGTACAACTTTAACTAAATCTCTACTTAATACAAACATAAACCTGAAATCATAATCAAAAAGCGTACCTAAGTCAAACTCGACGCAAAATCAATAAGAACTCGTTTTCGATCAAACTCCTTGATTGAATGTAATGTATATTTAACTTAATTCCTGCTTGAATTAGACAAACATAATCAAGGGAAAGGTAAACTTAAAAAGTTTTTATTATTTATATAGTTGTTGCGATGTTTCACTCGGGTTCTGAGTTTAGGCAACACGGCCCCCGGCCACCGTAGGCGCGGGCCTGTGGACGGTGGGCTATGGGCTAGCTCGCCGTCCGTCCGTCTCATGACGACAGGCCGTGTCGACGGCGCGTTCGTGTTCCACGCGCGCCTCAAAGAGAGTCAGCAAAAAGGAAGGGGTCGTCTGACACTCCCTCCTGCTCCGCCCAGAGCGGGAGAAGTCATTTGATGATTTCCCATCCGAAAAAAAAAAAAAAAAAAAAAAAAAAAAGGCAACACAGCCTAGAAAAATGTAGTACTTATCTACTTTAATATTAATATTAACCTAGACCAAAGTAACTATCCAATAATTTAATTGATTTACATTTTAATTGAGCTTAGTCCATTTATAAATACTAAGTTTATTTATAAGAAATCGATAAACTCCTGAAATTCACGCGTAGTAATGATTACAACGTTTCTGAATTATAATGTCTTGAATTTCAGAACATGAATATCTTATCTCTATGGCGTATTTAAACGACGAATATGAGTTTGGTATTCTCAGGACGGAACCGATGCCTCATCTTCATTGCGTGCTTTCCAAAGTCTAGATTTTAATCGCGTAAAATTACAACTGTCTCAGGTCTCACCCTTAGCTAAACAATCTTTAAAAGAGACGATGGTTTGTACTGGAAAAACGTCGAAGGTCTTACTTGTGTGCGTTAAGTAAAAGAGTAAAACAGCAGTAAATGATCGGCGCGTAACAAGCGGTAATTAATCGCCACGTGCGGCACGTCGAGCGCGACCGGTAGCGCAGCGAGGCGCAGATACGACACACGGCTTCAACGTGGAAAACGTGACGGGAGAAATGGATAGGTAGGCATAGAATAATGCATTGCCTAGACTTAGTAGTACTAGTCCTCAGTCCGTTTTTAATAATGGCGATCAATCACAGAAGAGACTAGCCATCGACGTAAAATATATTTTTGTGCACAAGTTAGTGTGTGCGCAGACACAGGTGTACTGCAGTCTTTTCCCATCGCCCACAAGTGTGTTCGCCAACACATAATTATGCCCTCTATCTTCCCTTATTCTCAATTTCGAAGAGTCGCGGTCGGTGGCATCATACCACCAACCTCTAAACTTTGGGTAGCTACTGAGTACTTAATGCACTATTACCATCTGTCACAAGCCACGTGCCGTACCACTAACACAAGTAATGAAAAATCTTAAAACAGGTTACCTTTTTTGCATTTTTGTTTTTTTTTAGATATATGATCATGTCTCTACCAAGTACAGAAGGTTCCGTAGTAAGCAAATGAAAGTTTTTGAAGACTAATATTCTACAATTTTTGTAAAAAATAATTTTAGTTTGAGATTTTACAAACACAGTCGAAAGAAGAAGTATTTATTACAAGAAGTAGGTACAATATGTTTCCTCTACTCATCGAAGGGATTGTCCTCTCGCCACCCGGCTGCTCTAGGGCTCGTCCTCGTGTCACTGTCACCCAATTGAATCAGAACAGAGCGCCCGCGCCGGCCGCCACCGTTCGATGCCGGCCCAAACCTGTTGTTTGACCATTATTGATATTATGCAAATGTAATCAGCGCCTAGTTAGCGTACGATATGCGTGGACTATGGGCTTCATTAAATAATGACGCTGTTTGTACACATACGTTTTTTGCCGTGAAATGCTATTACTGATATTATATACGTGATATTAAATTCGGGATGTCTAAACGAATAATTCTATCGGATGATTTTTTTTTCAGATGTATTTTGGACTTGATCAATAAAGAAATCATTAAAAGATGTTGTTATGTCATAGGGATCTGTTATCAAAATATTTTGCTTACTGATTTTCGTAATTGGTTCTTTAATATATTATGTCTTATTAATTATTTGTCATGACGCTTTGCATTTAATTTGAGCGTTATTGATTATTAATTATTCTGAGCCAATTGTGTCAGTTTTATAATCTTTGTTAATATGTCTTGAATGTGGTTTTACTCTCATATCATATGAAGGGCTCCTTCTATATTTCCAAAAAAAGTTTTTTTGTTTCTTACTACATAGCATAATACCTTTTGAGATCCATTTAATTATTCTACTCGAAGATAAGATTTTCTCGCGAGGACTTAAACGGCACCTACTGCACAAAATATGGCAAAAACCAAAAAAAAACATGTAGTCAAGTTCGTAAATGAAAGCAGTGCAGTATCGTTTCAGTATACAGAGAGAGCATACTATACCGCACTGCTCACCGACAAATCAAGAAGAATGTTACGGCTTTACCCAATACCTACTTTATGTTAGATCGGTGTAAAAATTCAACGGTGTAACAATCAAAATTATCATTTGCATTACAAATATTCCAATTTGAAAATTTGCTTTCTAATATCCAGTTCACAGTATCACTATTAATTTTGTGAATTTAATTTTAATAAATTGGTACAGATTAGTTGATGATTTCATTGCATCCAAAGCCAAAAACAAATGAGTTTACATGTAGTTTTTGTTTTTAATTAATATAGAAATGAATTTGTTAGTCAGAAGTATTTATGTATCTGAATTAAAATAAAGCCATTAATCTTCATACTCGAAAAGTAGATCATCAATAAAAATGACGAATAGTTGTTGATAATTTCACTATTATTAGTTTCAATCACTATAACTCATTTTTAACGTGTAAAAAATGAGATCTCTATATTTTAAACACTTTGCAAATGCATTATTTAAACAGTTTATTTGTCGTGATACTACATTATTTTCCTCTATAATGAATACGTACCACAAGACACAAATCTCACATGAAAACCCAAAGCAACTATTTGTGGAGTAAGGTCATACACAATCAAATTCCCACGAGAATCCAACCTGCTACACAAAATGCAAGACCACTCCGAAAACCCTGCCGTGAAATTCATTTGTCGAAAATGCATCGTAATCTGTTTATATAAAACCAGCTTCAAGTTCAGCCGTTGCATAAGTTAAACTTAGTTCATGCGTCGCGTTGATACCACCATCCCACCATTCAGCAGCTTAACGTGCTTTAGACTCAAAGTAATTGGGTCACAGCTGCTTACCATATTACCTGCTAACACTGTTTATGTTTAGCACCTTAACGCTAATAAAGCGCTAGCGCGTAGCTAGAGGTCAACAACGATCAATTTTGTGGACAAAGTCAAAGGTCGCATGACTTTCCAACATTCATATCAATTGGCAATGTCAGCGAATTTTTTCAGTTATTATTCATAGTGCTTTAATATTTTGATGCGTTAAAGACCAGAGTATTATTAAGAAAATTATGACAAAAGAGAAAAATAATTTAAACTTGAGCAATAGGTAATAGCATTGCTACTTCACTTTGTCCGTTGCAACCATTGCGTTTACTAACACTTTTAATGATAGATAGAAAATTTGTTTTAAATTCAGTAATGTCCAGGATCAGACGCCATCTCTTCAAAATTAATTGCACAGGTCCATAAGACTACATATAGAAGTTTTAAGCTGGCTCAGCTCTACTTGATAAACTGGCTTTTCTTTTTCATAGATTTGTAAGTTCTGGAGAACCTTTTTTATACTTTTCTCTTCATCCACATCAAGATCTATCATCGCAAGCGTCAGCATGAATCTTAACCTGCTGTAATATTGTTTGCTGACACGATTGACACAGATTTAACTAATAAATCTTATTTTCTAAACCAATAAACGAATGATTTCCTTAAATCTAGACAAGCAGGTAATTTGTCAGTTTCTACTTGATGAATGATTTCCGTTAGCAATGCGAAGGTCACGGATAATTCGATACGTGCGGAGTGTGGACGACATTTATTGCCGATGAAAAGATTAATGTATTTCATTTGAGTACAGTTCCGTCATCAGGACTGGTTGGAATGTTTACATGATGATCTGTTCCGGTTTAATGCATTCTATCAAATATACAAATATTATAAGTCCGAAAGTATTTCTGTCTGTATGTATATTACCTTTTCGTACCACTTGTTTAAAAATGTGACATTCTATGCCACAAAAAGCGAACATAACAATAGTCATTTTTAATCTGTAAAAAACAGGGAAAGAAAATTGTACTGAATTTCATTCATCCTCTAGGGGGAGAAAGTGATTTAAATTTGGAATACTTACCGAAATTTATACTGAACTACATCTGTGTTTACACCATTGAGTTTGTATATAAAGCATTATACATCTTTTTGAAAAAGGAATACGCATTTATTATGCAATTATGATTATTAAATAAAATTACGAAAACTGACGAGGCCGTATGAGCTTGATGCCTTTGCTTTTCCGACAAAAAAATATTAGTCTAGGAATTTGCCGCGTTTTTGTTTTCTTCAAATACATAAACGTTAAGTTTAAATGTTTTAATTTATTGTTATAAATAAGTTAATGTTCTAAAAATATCAAACTTAATCTATCAGAGCCACAACCATCAACTTCCGGCATCTTATCTTCGTCCGTAACTCACGATGCACCACCACCACTATCTCCGACGTATACTATCTACAATGAAACGCAAGTACCTCAGACGCAAGAACAGAGAAATACTCAAATCAACTCATCAACAATAAATGTACCAAACAAAAATGTAACTCTCTCTATCAATAATTGGACCAATGTTTCGAATGTTAACTTTACTTTTAATTGTCATTATTTTTAATAAATGCTTATCTCATATTATTATTGTATTAATTTTTTCGCAAATGGTAGGAAAAGTAGAGTATTTTCCTCGGTGATAAAGCTGTCTTAGTCTTGGGTGAACTTAAATCCTTCGCTACACTCAGGACTCGTCTTAAATCCCTCGCTTCGCTCGTGATTTAAGTTTTTAACACCCTCGCCACGCTCGGGAGTAAACCTCGAGTCCTTCGTTATGCTCGCGATTTAAATCGTCACCCGCGACAGAAAACACTGCTTTATCCCCATGGTTAATAATCTACTATTTCAAGTCTTATCGGCTGAATGGATCGATGGCACACAGTTAAGATCAATCTGTCTTATGACATAGAATACATTTTGTCTCGGGTGGTACGTTCCCGTGGGATAATTTCCGACGTACCCGAGGTCGTAACCGCTGGAAAAATCTAGGATTTTGATAACGAAATTGCAATTTATCTACTGAATCACCTACTTCCAATCACTTTTAGGTAGATTTTGTCGTTATGTATGTTGGGCGCCAAGCAAAATTAAGCCACACTCTACAGGTCGCAATTATGCACCGATTGCTTTCAAACTTGGCCCAAAAATCGAAAGGGTCAAAACTTAGGTTAAGTTCGTGAATGGGCGGAATTCGTCCATGGAGGACGGTGAGGGGGCGGTTTTTTGAAAATCAGTTTTTGGCCATAACTTTTTTCCTTTGGATTTTTTTTGAACCGTTTAACATTTTTATCATTCAGAGTAACAATATGGACAATTTAAAATTTAAACTTTTTTGATGCAACCCCTAACTTGGCCCGCCCTAAATTTCAAACCCCTCCGGGTTAAAATTTTCAATATTTTTAGAAAAAAAAATTATATCTCCGAAACGGTAAACATTTTTACCGTAGCAAATTTTTTTTTTTTTTTGAAAGCAAATTGTTTATTCTACAATTTTTACTTTTAAAGTTTAGCGATAAAACTTATAGTTTTCGAAATAAAAAATAATAACTAAAAGTTTGGACTGTTCTGTTTCCATGCTAAACTCTTATGGGAGGATTTTAAAATTTAATTGTCAAACGTCAACAAAGTCATTGCTATGACGACCAAGTCTTTTGGCATCTGACGTATTCATAAAGGCCGTACTGCAAACAAAAACAAAAAAAATACTGACAAAAAATCGGCCAGCGCAGCTGTGGCTAGCTATAGCCTCTGAATTTCCAGAATAAATATGGGTGGAACCTTCTTCGAAATCTACCTCCTCCTGCGGCTTGCCGAAGGGATTTTTTTTAAACAACTCACAATAACCAGTCCATGCACATCTATGCGTCCATTCCATGTGCTCGTCAGTAGTAATTTCAGCATTAATCCGCTCACAGTCCACTGCTGGGCTCCATTGGGGTAAGCCAGCTAGTGCTTAACGAAGCCCAACTCTTTTGCGACTGACATAATGCTTTGGGAATACCGCCACTATTAGCCCCTACGATTGGCAAAACTCGAAGAGAATTACAAGTGAAAATTGTGAAACATCTCAATTTTGAATTAAAAACCTGAATCATTTAAAGCCAAACTGAGCGCTACTGCTGCCAGAAAAGTCACTATAATCACCACGACTGTCATCGAAGACGTGGTTATCACAGAAGGAGACAGAGTTGATAGTACTCGGTGAGTTTATCATTCCATCAGCATTACAAATGATATTAAACCCAAAACGTCCTCACTGCTGGATTGGGTTCTGCTCGCCGGTTTGCTTACGACGTTTTCTTTCACCGTTTCGATCTGTTCCATCAAATATTTACTAGAAAACAACTAGGTCAAAATCGACAGTTAAACTTAACTCTCAACCATATAAAAACCATTCTCTTAATTATCCTCTGAAACAAATAATAGCGAGCCTGACATCCCAATGAACAAGATTATCTGCCCTTTGTGCGGCGATCGACAACCCTTGCTAACACTAATTAGTTCGTAACTCCAGACCATATTGGAAAAAGTTGAGAGTTAAAGCTCTTTTAATAAAGAATAGCTTTTCACTAGTGATCTCCTGCTCCTCTGGCTAGAATGAATGAGAGATTTTAGAGGATTAGGTTTTTGGGATGATCTTCTTCGAATGGCCTAACCATAAGAACTAATACGTCACTTCAAGTGGTGGATTTAATTACAAATTACATAGAAATAATCCTTTTTCGCCCGTGGTCCCTTCTCATAGTCCCTCTAAGGGGACCACGGAGCTTTTGAATGTAGTTCGTTCAACGTTGTTAAAACGGTTCTACTATAATAATGACTGAAGTTGACAAGTTCGGTATGAGCCCATTAATTGTTCACATAAACGAGAAAAGTTATAATATTGTCGGGTCAGTAAAAGTCTTATACAGGGTTAGTTTTCAATGACCAGCCAAAATTTAAAATTATAATCTAGATATCCAACCAAAAGTGCATTTGAAATATTATTGTCGAAATATAAAATACGCGCTTTGACGTGGAGTTGCGGACACCAGCCCGCTATACAATACAATACAATATAAAATAAAATAATAAAATTGAAAATGTCCTAAAAATTTCCTAAATCATAAACCTAGTGGGAATCAAAGCACCTGTGTGCGTGCATGCACCGCCAAGTTAATGTGTGCGCTAACTGCTACTTATCTAGGTTGTTATCCTTATTGTGCTGTTGCAATATCCACACGTTCGCTTTTTAGTGGTGGACAGGAATATAATTTTATTTAGTAATTTTTTCATTATATCGAAAATATTATCGATTCTAAACCATCTCTGAAAATTTGACCAGTCATTAAAAACCCTGTATAATCCAACGTCCGATAACTCAAATACTATCGACGATCATTCGAGAAAAAAGTTTATGCGGATCTCTCATTGTACGAGAAATTCACACAAAGTGAGCCCTTGTTATACTGGAAATGTATGGCTTGATGAGTGGTGCCGTGTGTACCCATTACTATGTATAATTGATAAACAAGATAATGTAACAAGTACCTATGCTTAATGAATAAATAAACCACTAATACTTTCAATCCAAAAGTTCCAGCCGCCGCCGCACTGTGGGTCGAAACTAAGATTTTAGTGACTTAGGGACCAACTTTTTTTTTTACTTTTTTCTTGATGTGGAAGGTTAAGCTAATTACAATCATTAAACACAAATAGAAATTTATAGAAATATCCACATTAATTATAATAATACATATATTAGTAAATTTAAGCTAATTATAGACCTATTAAATTTATTTTTGGTAGTTGTTCAGTATAATTATGTGTATTACATGCTTTTACTTACTATTCCATAACAAATTTAACATGAAAGAACTTACGAAAATGAAAAACCCTGCCAAGAGCGAGTTGGACTCGTGCACCGAGGGTTCCGTACAAATTTTTTAAAGAACAAACTTAACTTTGCTGTTCGATCCCTAGAAACGGCTTTGCACCAACCGCAAATAATAAGTTTGTAATAGTAAACTCGCTTTTTTTTGTTATTAAACTATATATTTACGGTTTCCAGATTTTTTCCTTTACATGTGCTGTAAGGCTTTTTGTCAAATTCCGTGATGAGTGGTCAACGGGAACTACCTATAGGGTACTTCCGGTTGACCTAGAATAGTCAATTTTGGTTAAAAGCAAAGTCTTACAGCACAAGTAAAGGGAAAAACCGAAAAATAAAAAAATGAAAATTGTAATGGTACTTACAAGTTTTCGTGAAAATCTAAATTTGCCCATATCTTTTTATCGTGTTGACTCAGGTCCTTGATTTTTATACACCTAATAGGGACTGTAGACCTTAGTATCTGGTATAAATTTCAACTTGCTAGGTCCACCTATTCCTAAGTAAATCTGTGGTGACAGACGGACGGACAGACGAACAAGAAAGTGATCTTATAAGGGTTCCTTTTTTACCTTTTGAGGTTCGGAACCCTAAAAATTAAGCTTTTTATTTTATGTATTTTATTATTTTTTCGATCCATTTATTTGGCAGAGTTGCAACTTTATGCACATGTTCATAGCGTCAAATGATAGTGGACTAGACAAGGTACAAGAAAAATAAAGTTTCAAAGCGGGATCACACGGTACTTAGCAGGAATTTAATTTAATTTAATCCACTCCATACAACAAAATAACAAAACACATTTTTAAGCCCAAAGTATAAAGTTTAGGAAAAAAAACATCAGGGCAATTATGAGATTAATGAGCTCTATCCATCCACATGAAGAAAAAAGTAAATAAAAAAACAAAGTTGGTCCCTAAGTCACTAAAATCATAGTTTCGACCCACTGTGCGCCGCGCCGATCTCTTTCGTGCATTCACTCACTGCGAACCATATGGACACGATCAATCCCTTCATAATCCCGCTTAATGACAGTGTGTCCCGCAGTCCCGCTTGTAATACACCTATTAATATTACCGGTACCGGTCCGGTATTGACTGACGAGCGACCGCGTCATTACCGAACTTGACAGCAGTTATTAACAACTACACCTGATACCAACGGAGAATAATTGCTGGATAATAAATATGTATAATATAATCAGGAGGTTTTAAAAATTATAATGAGTCATTTTTTAATGAATAATTAATTTTTATGCTAAGCTAAAGTAGGACTGGGCTGGCCATGTCTGCCGTATGCCCGACGAACTATGGGCCAAAATAATCACACACAGCCAGAAGGCGGCGCGGTAGACCTCGTAGGAGATGGCGGGACGAGCTGGACAAAACCAACGACCAGCGGCCAATATTAGCCCTGGATTGAAGAATTTGGTATAGTTATGGGGAGAACCTTTGCCCAGCAGTGGGTTGACACAGGCTAACAGTAAGAGTAATCAGCGACTGCCTGGTTTGTGTCCAGGCAGGCAGGCGTCTGGACACAAACCAGTGTGAGTTGGTGGGTGTCACAATTCCGATTTTTTTAACATGCCATTGTTTTTCATCTTATTTTATAAGAGGGGCAGCAAAATCCTCATATTATTAGTATTCTTTCAATGCACGGGTTTTATATGAAAAACAAAAGCGTTTTTTCAAACACAACTAACGACCGTGTATGAATTTACTGATATACAAGGTGTAAACCCTTCACGAAGCCAAGCGTTCTGTACATCAAACTAAGAACTCTACGTATTGCAAATTTACGCAAATTTGCTGGGAGAACAAGCTCCTTTCGGCTTCGTTACGGGTATTTTTAAACCCATTATTGAGCCCCTGCTCAATATATCAGACTTCATGATTAAGTGTGAATTCTCTGATACATTATACAGGGGCGCGAATATAAATAAACATTCAGAAACAGATAGGTCAAAAAATATACAAAGATATGATTTAAACGACAGCTCTCAGAATTGTAATGAACAATCAAAAATATTTCATTACAGCTTCTTCATTCACTTTTCTAATTCCCAAATGGGTCCAAACGTTTAACCGTTACATTGTTCTATTTTCGGACAATGTCGAATTACACAAAAGGATACTTTTGTCGTTAGGGACTTACTTATTCAGAAATTTTCAATTTTTAGGAAACTGAAAATGTAAATTCGATTTTGTCAAAATGATTGCTAAAAGTTACTTTCCTCTGTTTCAGATGGTGACAAAACTAACTCTCCTGCTATTACTCGCTCAGCTCCACCGAGCAATCAACTCCCCGCTGCGACAGTTCCGAGAGCTGAAGCCTGGCCAGGAGATCCCCATGCTGCTGCCACAACACATCGCCCCGCTGTCGGCACCACACATCGTCATCCACGCGCCGACTAGAGAGAAGAAGAGCCCCAACATCATCTCGATACCGATACAACAGATTCTTCTACCAAAGTTCCATATAGTCCCATTCCACCACGGTCCACCACAGTCGAATACACACCACACTGCTGTCCACACAGACATCAAACATATCATCACACACGACAACCAAAAAATTCCGATAATCTCACAAACTGTGTCCCATACTACATCCAACATCACCCACTCTACTACATCATCAGTAATACCGATACTTATACCGATACATCACAACCTGGTACCGGGACAAGACTTGTCGGTGATACCGCTACAGAAAACCGTTCACAAGTTGGACCAGAAGCTGGGCCATTACACGGTTATGGAGAAGAAGGATGACAAAGACAATGAAGAAGTGAATAGATTCAGGACGTTCTATGGCGGTTATGGTACGGGGCTGTTTTTCGGCGGTCAGGGCGCTGGACATGGATTCCATATATTTGGGTAGCAGTTGTGTCTGTATATAGTAGTTCTATTTATTGTTTAATAAATTATTTATTTTAATCGTGTTGTTATTTAATCTTACTCGTCCTGTTATAGTGTCATTGGCTGGTTTTGATCTGAGTCACTGCCGTCTACAGAAAATCTTCATGTTTATACTAAAACCTGAAACGTTATAGCATAATTATAATTTTTATTTAGTTGATGAGTTCGCCTGAACAAATGCAATGCCTTAGCAACACACACGATGTCTTCATCAAATAATCCTTCAAGGAATTAAATCCACTTATTTTGAATCAACTAGCACCTATCTCTGATCCCTATACCTCCATATCTACCAATTTCTGATTCTATTTAACTCTAGGAAAAGCAGTTTAAAAACTCTTATTAAATAATTTCCAACGGAAAACGCATAATTAAGAACTCTTCTGCGCCCCAGACCAGTGAACAGTGAACAGTCAGTACATTTAACATTCCAGTGGGGAACAAAGAAAAACTAAATTAGTAAACTAAAATAAAAAAGTGACATTAAAAGGAACGTCCAATTTTACCAGAATTCACCTGCACGGATGTGTAGTAATAAAATTATGACGTCCCCAAATATTTGGCTCGTGGAAACATTCGGGTGCACCGCAATGGCCCGCAGTGTACTTGGATCAACAACACCACAGTGTAAACAGGTTCAAAATGTTCAGTTTTTTTTTTTTTAAATTTGCCTATTCTGTCCCACTGCTGGGCAAAGGCCTCGGGACAATTACTTTCCATTTCTCCCGATGTGAATGTAATCCCTGGCTTGTGCCCTTGCAAGTCCCTTCCAGAAAGAGAATCACTACGTACTTTAGGAAACTTTGCCAAGCTGGCCGTGGAACCTGGAGCACTGGATGTTGTGGCGCAGCTTGAGAGAAACCTACCCTTGGCAGTTCACTGCTACATGAAGACATACGTAGGCCGACTACGAATGTCCAGTGTTGATTGTTTGAGTTGGATTTTCTGCGTTTCCTGCGCCATGTGAAGTAATTGTAACAAATTGTAGCAATGTTTTATTTGTTCCTTTTATCTGGAGCGGCTGTTTGTTGCCAGATGTGGAGCCGACAGATATTCCTTTAATTTTATTGATGACGTTCTAGTTCAGTGTGTGTGTCTGTTGTTTATTGACTAAGGGCTACTTGTTTTTCTTGATCTGAGAATTTAAGTATAAGGGAAAAGTTTCCTTGTAACTAACTAACTAACTAACGAAAAGATCAATAGCTTGCAGCAGCCAGCAATGCCCACGGCACGCACCACTATCATCATTTTGTCAATTAGGTAGGTCTGAATTTATGTAGTGGATAAGTATCTGGCATTCTGTGTTCCTGACATTTTGCGTATATGACACTTTTAGTTTCTGCCTTTTTGCGTATCTGGCATTCTGAGATTTCTGACAATATGCGTGTCTGACATTTTGCGAAGCTGACATAGGTCACTTAGGGCGCAGTAATCTTCAAACTGTACAAAAAAGAACACGAATTTCGGAATCATAAATACTTGAACAGTCTAATGATGGACATTTGCCCCTATTAAATGCAATCACATATTTGCCAAAGCTGATGACTACAACACTACATAGGTGTAAACAACCTCATCACGAAGCCGTCAAACAAGCATTCTGAACATCAAACTAAGTAACTTTACGCAAAAATTATTGCTGGGATACGAATTTTTTTTTGGGTGAATAATCATATTTTGTGATAAACTCAATGTAACACACCTCAGACATTGTGCTGATGGATGGATTGAATAGTACGGTGGTCGTGGAGGTGCTTAAAGAAAAAATCTTACATTAAAAACCTGTATTTCAAAAAAAACTTGTGAAAATGTTGGAACTTTGACCCCCAATATCTCTCCGTAACTAGAAGGTTCCCAGGTATGGTCGAACAAAAAAATGATCGCAATGACGGGGAGAACAAATGCCTTTCGGCTTCGTTAAGAGGTTATTTTAAGTATACCATGGCATCGTTGGTCTATTAGTCGCGAGTGCTACTGCTGAACATTCGGTCCTGGTCGAATCCCCAGATGGGCAAAGTGTACTTTACACCAAGAATGTTTGTGATTTGTGCACGGTTGGTGCATGATTTTATTTGCAATTTATTTAATTTTCATTGCATTATTATGCATGAGATGTAAAGCGTGATACTCAAACATTCTGAGTCGCTTGCAATTCAATAACAAATGGGCTTATTATGAAACCATGGCGTTGCTTATTATCAATTCATTCATTTTGTATTGTCGAACTGAGCTCCCAAATGAAAGGGGACGTTCACTATTTAACATATCAAAAGAATTGATGAGTTTCGCATACAAAGTAATGAGAAGAAATTATAGATGGAAAGAACTATCAGAATAAAATGACGAAGTACAGGTCTCCGGATGGACCACTCTAGGGACTAAGTACGGAATCCTAAACCCCATGATAAAGGTCTCCGGATGGACCACTCTAGGGACTAAGTACGGAATCCTAAACCCCATGATGAAGGTCTCCGGATGGACCACTCTAGGGACTAAGTACGGAATCCTAAACCCCATGATGAAGGTCTCCGGATGGACCACTCTAGGGACTAAGTACGGAATCCTAAACCCCATGATGAAGGTCTCCGGATGGACCACTCTAGGGACTAAGTACGGAATCCTAAACCCCATGATAAAGGTCTCCGGATGGACCACTCTAGGGACTAAGTACGAAATCCTAAACCCCATGATAAAGGTCTCCGGATGGACCACTCTAGGGACTAAGTACGGAATCCTAAACCCCATGATAAAGGTCTCCGGATGGACCACTCTAGGGACTAAGTACGGAATCCTAAACCCCATGATAAAGGTCTCCGGATGGACCACTCTAGGGACTAAGTACGGAATCCTAAACCCCATGATAAAGGTCTCCGGATGGACCACTCTAGGGACTAAGTACGGAATCCTAAACCCCATGATAAAGGTCTCCGGATGGACCACTCTAGGGACTAAGTACGGAATCCTAAACCCCATGATAAAGGTCTCCGGATGGACCACTCTAGGGACTAAGTACGGAATCCTAAACCCCATGATGAAGGTCTCCGGATGGACCACTCTAGGGACTAAGTACGGAATCCTAAACCCCATGATAAAGGTCTCCGGATGGACCACTCTAGGGACTAAGTACGGAATCCTAAACCCCATGATAAAGGTCTCCGGATGGACCACTCTAGGGACTAAGTACGGAATCCTAAACCCCATGATAAAGGTCTCCGGATGGACCACTCTAGGGACTAAGTACGGAATCCTAAACCCCATGATAAAGGTCTCCGGATGGACCACTCTAGGGACTAAGTACGGAATCCTAAACCCCATGATAAAGGTCTCCGGATGGACCACTCTAGGGACTAAGTACGGAATCCTAAACCCCATGATAAAGGTCTCCGGATGGACCACTCTAGGGACTAAGTACGGAATCCTAAACCCCATGATAAAGGTCTCCGGATGGACCACTCTAGGGACTAAGTACGGAATCCTAAACCCCATGATAAAGGTCTCCGGATGGACCACTCTAGGGACTAAGTACGGAATCCTAAACCCCATGATAAAGGTCTCCGGATGGACCACTCTAGGGACTAAGTACGGAATCCTAAACCCCATGATAAAGGTCTCCGGATGGACCACTCTAGGGACTAAGTACGGAATCCTAAACCCCATGATGAAGGTCTCCGGATGGACCACTCTAGGGACTAAGTACGGAATCCTAAACCCCATGATAAAGGTCTCCGGATGGACCACTCTAGGGACTAAGTACGGAATCCTAAACCCCATGATAAAGGTCTCCGGATGGACCACTCTAGGGACTAAGTACGGAATCCTAAACCCCATGATAAAGGTCTCCGGATGGACCACTCTAGGGACTAAGTACGGAATCCTAAACCCCATGATAAAGGTCTCCGGATGGACCACTCTAGGGACTAAGTACGGAATCCTAAACCCCATGATAAAGGTCTCCGGATGGTTAGAATATAGTTATGCTTCTAAATAACATAACATCACGGCTGTTACCGCCGAAGGGCTAGGCACAGGTTTAGGTACCTATATATAGTACGCCCATATTTCACCAGATAATTATTATGTTTAAGTCCCATCGTTGTTTGTGTACCTAGTCTATTATGTACTACTTCATAATCTAATCGACCTTGTAAGCTACCTATTCAGAAAATTAATGTCGTGATGGCATAGCAGCTAAAGCCTCGTATCTCATGCACGGAGTTCTGACTCGTCATAGGTGACCCATGCTCAGACCAAATAAAAAACCAAGACATAGCGCTGCGAACAATAAAGTAAGGTCAGCGCAAAATTACGCCTCGCTCTGTGCATACAAGCTCACACGCACACATTTAAATCAAAGTATAATTAAATTACGTCTCAATAAATGCACACATGTTTACGAAACCGGCCTCACTTCTTTGTTCGCAGAGTTCCGTCTTAACTTTTTTATTTGGTCTGAGGTCCCAGCATATAGGTAGGTAAACAGAAATATCAACCACAGGCAAAACCACATCATTTAGTTTGAACTGAAGATACATTTGCGTATTGCAGTATTGTTTTCGTTGTAACTTGTGGTTTCCGCTTCCGCTGTCCTGTTTGATTTCCAGGTTGTGCAAAAATTATAATGATGGGTTACCAAACGATTCCTTGTCGTCCATGATGGTGCTGTTCTTGATTTGTGAGAATGTTCGGCCTTTGACTGGTCAGAGTAGGTAGTATTGATGTTAGGTTAATTTAATAACAGAAAACCTGTTACAATTTGTTTATTTATTTGTCGGAAGGCGGCTTTAAGGACTTTCAATGAAAACCATTATGTAGACGGACCATAGTTTAATAAAAATATATCCTTAGTCAAGACATGAAGACAAGAAGAAAATAACAAAAGAACGACGGCTATCATACATCGACAAACTATCAAATAAAGACCATAGATTATAACATGCCCCTTTTTGAGACTTTGACATTAAAGAAGAAATTACTTTGACAATTATGACATTGAAAGATTGACTTTGGTTGACATTGATTGATTGATTGAGATTTGAAAGTAAATACTTCAAACTTGTTTACAATAAAGTTTTACAAAACAAATTCAATAATTGGCCTAGCTAACACAAATATTATTATTTAAACCTAAAAGAAAACATTTATTTGACAATATGCTCTAACCATATAAAATAAATATCAATTAAACTCTATTATAGAAACTGAAAATTAATGTTTTCCTATGCAACAAAGTTTACATTAAACATTTAAATATCAAACATTTGTTTTTTCTTAATTAACCTTCCTCGACTGCTATACACTGGCGTATCAGCTAGAGGTACATTCTGAACTGGACTATTCTCAGTTAATTCTTGAGAACTGGTCTCTGATTGGACATTTGAATATGAAGTTGACGATGATGAACTTTGAGAAGAGGAATGAACTGAAATTACACTGTTCTTAGAATCATTACTTGGACTAATTTCTTCTATTAGAGAATCATCATGACTATCTATTTCATGGCTTGTATTTACATCTACTAGAGGAGACTCTACATCATCAGAGAGAATAGATTCATAAGATGAGTTCATAGACTGATTTGACAAACTTGGGCTTGATGGATGACTATCAGACCTTGATCTAGGCTGAGGTGATTTATAAATTAAATATGTAATTATCTCATCCTTTTCCATTTTCTCAGACTGACTTTTTGACTTTGTTTGTAGACTTAAATTTTGACCTGACTGGGAGTGTAAAGTATTATTTGACTGAAATGAGTTATTTAAAAGACTATAACTGCCTGACTGTGAGTGTGACTGACTCAAAATCGACTGAGAGTTTGAAAGATTTTTATGTGTCAACTGAATATGCTGAGAGCTTCGTCTATAACTATTTCCTACTTCGTCTTTAACTATGTAAGAACGAGGAAATTTCGTTTTAGAAATGACAATACCTTTTGACCATATGATTCCTTTTGGATCTTTTTTGAAATATATATCATCATTTATATTAAGCTCTGGATATGTTTTGGAACTCTTGTCATAATACTTTTTTGTATTCTGTATGTTTGTTTGTTTTTGTTGATCATGTTCTGTAAATTCAACAACTTTAGGTTTTAGACTAGACAATTGAATTGGTAATTTAGTTCTTAATTGACGAGACATTAGTAGCTGTGAGGGAGACTTTAAATTACCTCTTGGTGTGGTTCTATATTGTAATAAGCCTAGATAAGGATCTGTATTTGAGTCATCACATTTTCTAAAAATGTTTTTGACTATTTTCACAGTTGCTTCTGCAAGACCATTTGACCTGGATAAATGTGGACTTGAAACAATATGTTCAATATCCCATTCACTTAAAAATTCTTTGAAATTTATTGAATTAAATGGCGGACCTCCATCACTGACTAATTGCAACGGGATTCCATGACGAGAAAAAATTGCCTTTAATTGTGTTATGACAGTAGAATGAGTAGTGTTTTGATTTAATTGTGCTACTTCAAAATAATTTGAGTAAAAATCTACAACAATTAAATATTTCTTTCCCTTGTATTCAAATAAATCTGTGGCTAGTTTTTGCCATGGGAGTGTGGGCTGACCATGTGGCAATAAAGGCTCCTTTGTTTTATTTGGACTAAATGTTAGACAAGACTCACATTGTTTTATGAGAACCTCAATTTCATGATTCATGTTAGGCCAATAGACTACTCCTCGGGCTAACGCTTTAGTTTTTTCAATACCCATATGACTTGCATGTAAAATTGACATTATTTCTGATCTCATTATAGAAGGAATAATAATGGCATTACTTTTGAATATCAAATCATTAATTACATGTATCTCATGCCTAATATTCCAATAAGGTAATGTGCTTGGATCACAATTTTGTTTACAACTTGGCCATCCTTGCTTGTAAAATTCTTTTAACTTTTGCAAAGTGTAATCAGAGTTTGTATTCATCACAATTTTATTCAACTTTTCTTGTTTAATAGCTAAATTTGATGTTAATAAATTGACGTGACATTCTATATTATCTTCTAGTTCCTCTAGAATTTCATGGACTTCTATGTTATTGACTTTTGACCTTGACAATGTATCTGAAATATACATTTCTGTACCTTTTGTATAGGTTACAATTAAATGGTATGCTTGTAATGTGATCATCATTCTTTGAAGTCTTGTTGGTACATCAGACAAAGGCTTTTTGAACAAGGTTACTAGTGGTTGATGATCTGTTTCTACATAGACTGGTTTTCCATAAACATATTGATGGAACTTCTTACAGCCAAATACTATGGCATACAATTCTTTCTCAATTTGAGCATAATTTTCTTGACATTGCGTTAATGACTTTGAAGCATATGCAATAGGATTTTTGTCATGAAAAATTACAGCACCTACTGTATCTTTTGACGCATCTACAGACATTCTAATTTGCTTTTTGGCATCATAGTGAACTAGTACTGGTGTATGACAAATTATTGACTTTAACTTTGTGAACTGTTGTTCATGCAAGGGTGATCATTGCCATGCATTTTGTTTTTTGAGTAGAACTCTAAGCATATTTGTTTCTGTTGATAAATTTGGAATAAAACTACCTAAATAATTGATCATACCAAGAAATCTTTGTAGTTCTTTGACATTTTTCGGACTAGACATTTTGGTAATAACTTCTATTTTTGACATATCAGGAGAAATACCTTTTTCATTGAAAATATGACCTACATATTTTACTTCCTTTACACCAAATTGACATTTAGATTTATTAAACTTTAAATTAACTTCTTGTGCTCGTTTAAATACACTTTCTAGACGTTGCAAGTGCTCATTTTCATTTGACCCGTAAACCAAGATATCATCAATATACACAATTACTCCTGGGAGCCCTTCAAAAATCTCTGACATTGTTCTATGAAATATTTCTGTACTTGAATTCACTCCAAATGGTAACCTTAGAAATTTATACCTACCAAAAGGTGTATTGAATGTACAGAGGTCACTACTCTCTGAATCTAGTGGTATCATCCAATAACCTGAATTAGCATCCAATTTTGAGAAAATTGTGGCACCTGCGATATTAGAACGTAAATCATCAAATGTAGGATATGGATAATGAGGTCTTTTGACTGCTACATTTAAATTTCTCGGATCAAGACATATACGCAATCTACCATTGGGTTTTTCGACAAGGACAATTGAATTTACCCATTTGGTTGGCTTTATTACTTTTTCAATTACTTTCAGTTTTTCCATGCTAGATAATTCTTCTTTTAGCCTATCAAGAAGTGTAAATGGAATTTTTCTGACCGGACATACCTTTGGAGTAACACTGGAGTCGACATCTATGTGTGCCTGAGTAGGAAGACATCCTAAACCTTCAAAAGTTGATGAATATTTATTTACAATATCATTTACAGACCTTTGTTTTTCATGACATGTTTCTTCAGACAATGCAAATATTCTTTTTACTATACCTAGTTTTTCACATGTTTTCCAACCAAGGATTGTTTGACATTGGACTTTAACAACAACAAAGCATATATTTGCTGAAAGGCCATTTTAAAAGTTACATTTCAGTATACACGAACCTGTATTTGGAATTAATTGTCCTGAAAATGAAAATACTTTATTATTGGTACTAAAAATGTTAATTTCCTGACCTGTAGCATACATTATTTTATCCAATGTGTATTTAAAAATAACATTTGTGTCGGCACCAGTATCAATTTTACACAATAATGCATAATCATGACATTTAATTGTAACATTCCATTCATTTGACTCTTTATTTACAGCATTTATGACATAGTGATTTGTTTGATTTATTTCTTCATTATTTTTTAACTGAAATGACTGACTTATCATACTTACCTTTTTAGTGTTGGTATCTTTATTAAAGAAGCAATATTGAGCAAAATGGTTATATTTCTTGCAGTTCGAACAGATTCTTCCTTTAGCAGGGCACTTGAACCTGTGAACTTGACCACACCTGTTACACGACTTTTGGTTAGGTGACTGTGTTGAGACTTGGAATCTAGAATTATTATTATTTCTTGTTGGAGACTTTGACTGATTCCTTTGCCTGGAGTTGGCTGCTTCTTTTTGATGATATGACTTGACGGCTTGAATAGAACTTTCTTGTTCTGCTTTTGTGTTTGACATTTGAAGTTTTTCAGTTTCTCTCTGTGAAATCTCAATACTTTTGGCAATTTTTATGGCTTTCTCTATTGTAATTGCCTCTTGTTGCAGTAATTTTTCCTGGGTTTTTCTGTTATTTATTCCAATTACAAACATGTCGCAAATGAGTTGTTCTTTCAGATTTTCAAAATCACATCTGATTGCCATATTTGATAATTTTGTGACATACTCTTCAATCGACTCATCATTCATTTGTTTCCTCGTGAAAAAATTATATCTTTCGACAGTAATATTTTTGTGTGGTAGGAATTTATTATCAAATTTTTGAATGACTTTTTCGAGTGTTAGTGATGCATCTTTTCTATCAATACCAAATGAGTTGAAAATTTCTAGACAATCATCTCCAATTAGACTTAGAAAAATGGCTATTTGTCGGCTTACCGATTCTTTATTAATAGTATTTGCCTCGAGGTAGATGAGGAACTTCTGTTTCCATAATCTCCATGCAGTTGACATTGCTGTGAGATCTGAAACGACGCACAGCGGTGTGATCGTGGCAGACATAACCACGCCGAACCTCGGATCTTCCATTTTCATCTATCCCACTTCTGACACCATGTTTATTTATTTGTCGGAAAGCGGCTTTAAGGACTTTCAATGAAAACCATTATGTAGACGGACCATAGTTTAATAAAAATATATCCTTAGTCATGAAGATAAGAAGAAAATAACAAAAGAACGACGGCTATCATAAATCGACAAACTATCAAATAAAGACCATAGATTATAACACAATTCATTATAATGGGGTGGCGTGTAATGGTTTCATGTTTTCATGACACTTATTAATATCGATATTGATAAAAAACAGTGGACACTTACTTTCATGCACAATGACTTGTGTGATTCTCTCAAAAGTAAACCTTTACTTTTTAAATAACATCAAGCCTGTAATCCCCGAAGGATTAGGCAGAATTGAACATAATAATAGGTACCCCAAAGAAATTCAAATATATTACTAGCTTGTCTTTTTAAATATCTTTGAGGTACCCACATTTTGCCAGCATGTTTATGTTCTATGTTATGGGGGGCGATCCTAATTTATTTTATTTATTAGGGAAAACAAACCTATTGCCGGCAACCAGGCACAAGTCCAGACTCCATGGCTGGTGCAGAGAAATTCCTGATGGGAAAACTCAGTAACACTTTGCCCGACCTGGGAAACCAAACCAGGACAAAACATATGTATCTTCCAGAGGACCTCATGAAAACGATTGTCGTTCCTATAATAAAGAACAAGACTGGAGATACGAGTGACAAGAACAACTACAGGCCCATCTCCTTAGCGACCATTATTGCGAAGGTATTGGACGGTCTGATTGACAGGCAGTTGGATAAATATATCACCTTACATGACGCCCAGTTTGGGTTTAGGCCACATTTGTCGACTGAAACGGCGATTCTCTGTCTCAAGCATACTGTCCATTACTATGCAGCAAGGAAAACACCTGTTTATGCGTGTTTTTTGGACCTCTCCAAGGCATTCGACCTACTGTCCTATGACTGCCTTTGGAGGAAACTCTCCCAAGACGCCAACCTTCCTGGGGGACTGATTGCTGTATTAAAGTACTGGTACAGTAACCAGTCCAACTATGTTAGATGGGCAGGTGCTATGTCGAGTGCGTACAGGTTGGAGTGCGGCGTGAGGCAAGGGGGGCTTAGCTCCCCCAGGCTCTTTAACCTGTATGTCAACCGGCTGATATGTGAGCTCAGCAACACCCAAATAGGTTGCTCCATTGACGGACAATGCATAAATAATATTAGTTACGCGGACGATATGGTGTTGCTGAGCCCATCAATCAGTGCGTTAAGAAGGCTCCTCCGAATCTGTGAAGACTATGGGGTGACTCATGGTCTCAGGTACAACTCGACCAAAAGCGAGCTCTTAGTGTTTAGGGCGCAGAACTTAATTTATGACTGTTTTCCATCAGTAACCTTGAGCGGAGTTCCGCTGAAAAGAGTCACTCG
This sequence comes from Xestia sexstrigata, assembly GCA_941918905.2. NCBI lineage: Eukaryota > Metazoa > Arthropoda > Insecta > Lepidoptera > Noctuidae > Xestia > Xestia sexstrigata. Next base: position 1,016,085 of record OW799213.2, on the reverse strand, counting down.
GTTTAGGTACCTGGGGCACTGGGTCACCGATAGGCTGTCGGATGATGCCGATTTGGAGAGGGAACGTAGAGCGCTGGCTGTCAGGTGTAACATGCTGGCCCGCAGGTTCGCACGGTGTACGAAAGAGGTTAAAATAACATTGTTCAGGGCATACTGCCAGTCGCTGTACACGTGCGCCCTGTGGGTCAGTTATACACAGGGCTCGTACAGTGCTCTACGAGTCCAATATAATAACGCGTTCCGGGTATTGCTGGGGTTGCCGCGCTTCTGTAGCGCGTCTGGGATGTTCACGGACGCACGCGTTCCGGATTTCGGCTCGCTACTGCGTCAGCGAATCGCATCACTGATGCGTCGGGTGCGCGACAGCCCCAACAGCCTCGTGGCTACTGTAGCCGGCAGGATGGATGGCCAGATAGTGTGTCGCTGGGTGTCGGCACACAGACCGACATCCAGATATGTGTTACAGTTGTTTTAGTTAGTAAGTGCCAAGTTTGTTTTATTTTTGTTTCGTGTTTTTATTATGGATCTATGGTCTGAAAATAAAGATATTATTTATTTAAAAATCTAGCCGCGTGTTTCCCTAAACAAGTACTTTCTATTAATACTTTCTATTATTTCTTGATAAACAACTCTATTATTCCGCGGCAGTAAAAACAATGTCGGCGGAATTGTTTATCGGCTATCGCGAGTTAGTGTTGCACAACTTTCACCGAGTCACAACTGGTGACAACGGTCAGCCACTGACATTGGTCAGACGTGTTCAAATCAGTGAAATAAAATAATAGTTCTAAAGTCAAAGGCTAAATTAAATTCAGGAATAATTAATAAAATAAACAATTATTGGTCACGTCCCAACATTATTAATTTTCAATTCATCATTGAAGCCGCAAAAAATGTTTTGAATTTTTATGTTTGTGTAAATCAAAAAAGTGTTTTCAAATTAAACTACATGTCTAGATAAAGTGGAGAATGAATCATTTATGTTTTGCTAAATAATTGAGTGCGGGCCAAGTTCGCGAGTTCGTGTAGGTACCGTTAGCAAATTAATTTGCTGCTGACCCGTGATACATTTTTCAATGTATTTTTAGATAGTGTCAAAATGTTCTTTTTGTATTGGATTCTTTTAATTTATTAATCGAACTTGCCTGGTAAAGCTTTATCAGGCCATCAGCTAACCAATCGTTAAGATAGGTAATTAAAATAGGATTGAACGCAACCTCACTTTTTCGGTTAGGTAGGTACATAAAATATTATTATATTGTCATATTATTACACAGCCACTTTCATGTCCTAATTAAAAGTAGGTAGGTCTTTAAAATGTTAGTAATACACTGTGCTTGTTGTTGTTGCTTCCAGACATGAAAGGGACTGCCTAAATAGGCAGTCCCCGTCCCGTCCCGTCTTCGTTTCTTTCCTTTCCTAATTCCGAACCGAATTAGGTATTACACGGTTTGCTGTCAGACTGTCGGGCTTCCACCCGTAACGGCTCCAAAAATCTTGACTTAAATGACAACGGGGACCAACAGATAAACGTTTTCAGACACACGGAGGGATCTTGGAACCTACGCCAGTGATGGTCATCTATCCGCTGACCGACCACGGCAAGCGTTGCTTGATCAATATAAAAAAAAACTGTTATTGTTTAAGCCCGACATAACACAACATCCAACATAAATAATGTTAGTAAACAAACTTGAAGATTCCTCAAAAACATTTTGTTATCAATGTTCGGAACAACACATTGCAACTTTGACCCTTGCCTTGATTGTGTCCTTCATAGAGTCATGAGTCATCTCCCAAAAAAACAATATTAATGTTCACATATTGCTTATATACTCGTAGGTATAGTTACCTAGGAATAAATAATATCTCAAGGCTCCAAAACGGTGAAGGAAAACATCGTGAGGAAACATGTTCTAGAACCAAAACCTCGAAGACAAATCATCTTCCAACCCGCACTGGGCCTGCGTGGTGGATAGCAGCAGCCCATTGCCCTTATGGAGAGGAAGCCAGTACCCCAGCACCATATGCCATATTATGTATATGTAGGTACTTAGGTACTGAATGCAGTTAGTCTTAGGTTTTTTTGATTATTGATTCCTTCAAAACATATGGCCTATGGTGCTAGGGCACTGGCGTCCTCTCCATAAGGGCAATGGGCTGCTGCTATCCACCACACAGGCCCATTGCGGGTTGGTCTTCCAACCCTTACTGGGCATCATCGGATTTGTCATATTTATTTTCCTTCCTACAACAGCACTCGGTGCATAAATTCTTATGCATGTGTGTGTAACCAATGACCTGGATTTGGCACTCTATGGGTCCACGTCCCATCAGATTTGCACAGGACCATGTCTACCCGATATTCAGAAGAAACTTAATAAAATTCAGCGAATGGTTGAAATATTATTTGTTTAGTTAGTATATTGTCAATGTACGTACTTAATACTGAGTAATTTACTTTGTTACATTGCTCTCTGTTGAATTAATGGGTTTATTTCGGTTAATTATAAACCTAGTTAGTTTTATATTAGGTACAAGCGAATTCAATATAATTTTGTATTCGTAACACACGTAGTAAATTATTAAATAAGTTGGTTTGCATAAAATAATGATTTGTTTACAATAACCCCAAAATTGTATTTAGTTTTTAACAATTTTAGTAATTTTTCAGACATTTATTTAACGATACCAACCACGTATTTAGAGTTTCGTGAGCTTATTAAATTTAACCCTAAAAAGCAGGAACTAGGACATTAAGGCTGATGCTCCATGATTTTCTTACGATTTTTGCAATTTGCAGGTCAGTGCTAGGTTTTATGTTGATTAAAATATTGTTTGCGACTGTAAGACGTATGTAGTTACAGAATTATAATCATCAAAATCACCAATACAACCCTCCAAGTTCCACTTTGACCTTGAAAAAGTAATTGCTAGACCTGAACTTGGAGGGAAATTTGAATGTCACAGGCTACCCTGACGCTTTCACTTTATTATAAAAAAACCTTTTTGCAAAAAATAAAACCGACTTCAAAAACACAAAAACGTGACGTGTAACATAAATACATCAAAAAAGTCTAAGCAACATGTTCGGTTTTGATTTTTTGAACGATTTTACTATTGTAAAATATTTATATTTCTTTTATAAATAATAACTAAGCAATTTTTGATGTATTAGTGACTAAAGCAACAAAATGCTTCATTCAATTGTTAATTTACCCCTAACCACAATAGTTAACAATTGTGTACTTACCAAACATAAGTACGTAGTATAAAATAAACTTAACACGAAATTAAATTTCACACGTTTTACAAAATTAAATACTTAGTACTTTTTTTTGTAATTCAGTACAAAGATGACCGCCTCTGTTGTTTAGAACTTGTCGGCAACGATTTTTCATTGAATTTATAAGATTGTTTATTTGATCCTGCGGCAATCGCTCCCAGTGGAATGTTAACAAGTCTTTTAGTTGTTGGGTTGTCGACACTCTAGAACACGTCTCCGAACCATGTCCCATGCGTGATCGATGAGATTAAGCTGATTAAGGTCTGGCGATTGTGCAAGCCACGGCAATACCCGAATGTTTTCCATTGCCAAGTACTCTCTGGTCCTCCGAGCTGTGTGCGTAAGCGCACTGGCATGCATCAGCGTGAAATCTGAGCCAAAACTTTGTGCAAATAGGTGAACATAAGGCCCGAGGACATCTGCAACATAACTTTCAGCGTTCATATTTCCATCTAGAAAAACAAGCTCAGTTCGTCTGTTCTTCATAATACCCGCCCATACCATCACTGTGGAGCCACTGTAAGGGTGCACTTTCTCAGACCTTCAGCATTTCCGGGATGACGATACACTCTTACCCTTCTTGTATCAGGCCTAAATCCAAAACGGGACTCATCGCAAAATAAAATTTTATCCTATTGCTCCTGGGTCCATGTCAAGTGTTCCCTACACCATTCGTTTCGACGGGTGCGATTCCCATGGCGTAGGTATAGGTGGGCACCTAACTGGGCGTCGTGCTCGTAGGTCGTATTCATGCAGCCTATTTCTTACGGTTTGGTGGCTAACAGCAACGCCGCTTGAGAATTGTAGCTTTAAACCTATCTCCCGAGCGGTTAGCTAACATCGGCTGACGTCTTGCAGTCAGTTGTACGTATCGGTCCTGTCGAGCAGTTGTTCTCCTTCCACGTCCTGGGTACTGCTCAGCAGGATCCCCTGTATTAATGTACGCCAAAGACGCCAAAGACCACAAATCACTTTCTTCCCACTTGTAGCATTCCTACAGCTCTCTGCATTTCATCAGCAGTCAAATGGCGTCGCTCTATGACATAAAAAATGACTCGGCACTCATTTTTTTCAAAAACTGTAAAGCTAACTCGAAATGATAAAAGTGAGTTAGATACCAAATTTAACAAGCAACGAAAACACCTGAAATCGGGAGAAAATTATTATTAGCTTTTCACTTCTCATGGTCTGAAAGTACTTATTTGTGCAGGATATAGGCTGCACAAAATCGAATTTTGTGCAAAAGTGCATTAACGTATCTACTCATAAATGTATCTTATATTAAGACAAACAAAATGAGCCATACAGCCAAACACAATACGAAGTTGTTATTTTAAAATATTTACTTTAATTTATTTGCCTTCTGTGTTTTTTAAGACATAAAAGATATTAACATTTAAATTCAAGTACGGTAGGTTATTTAATTAATTTAATAAAATTATTATTACAAAATTAATTTAATAGTAGGCTGTATAGGTCTGCAGCCTAAGGCTAATATCAATGTCGTAAGCTATGACGAGGGAGAGAGATATGCCGGGAAAAACAATTTCCTTCAGTATTCAAAACTACTAATTTTACTTCGAATTTTAATTAAAGAAATGTTATGTTATACTACTGTTTTATTTCCTCGCAATCGAAGTGAAAAGCAGAGTTTATGACTCGTCCACAAAATCATTTTATCAATCATTAATTTATAAGAATAATTAATTTTGTGTGCACTTGTTGTAAAATCTACTATTTATTTTAATGAAAACAAAACACAATCGAAAAGTTTTTTTTTTTAATCAGCCAGTATATGTTTCCGAGAACAAAAAGATTGTATAACAATCTACTTTGTTAAGAAAAAATAAAGTATCAATTAATAAAATATGCAGTTTCTGTAAAATTATGCGTGTTGCTTAGACTTTTTTGATGTGTGTAACTTTAGCTTCAGAAGTCGTTGACTTTTGTTACCTACTTTGATTCATTATTTTGGTTACCGACTTCTGAAGCTAAAGTTATTTTTCACTACTTTGTGTTTTTGAAGTTGGTTATATATTTCCAATTTTTTTTCATTTATTTTTTTCCGTTTTTGTTGTAATATCCCAAACAAATTTTACATTGTTAACAATATATGTCATGGTAATAGGCTTATCCCCAATAAACGGAACTGAACATACTTAGGGGTCAAAATCTGGGTGTATTGTACACATCTGCGTACCCCCTTAGGGCTTACAGGCGTGATGTTACGTCATGATGTTGTATAAACAATAAACATCCAATCGATTGCAGCAATCACGACAGATTTGCCGTCTATTTTTGAAGAGTTCTATTGTAGATCTCCGAAGATCAGCATCAGATCTTCACCAAATTTAAATAGGACCAACTCAGGGGTATTCTTTTTTTAAATAAAAAAATTTAAGAATCGGTTCACAAATGGGGGATAAATCGGTGAACAAAAAAAATACATACAGTTGAACATAGAACCTCCTGTTTCGAAGTCGATTAAAAACGTTAAATAAATTATGAGTAACGGATAGTGTCAATGTCTGATAAATAAACAGATATAATAAGTAGGTACCTACTATATCTACCTTATCTACAGACACACGTCTGAAAGCTGCAGGAAGATAGGATGACATCACGACTGGTGTACAGACACTCCAGACACGCTACAATCACGTGTAGATAAAAAAATATGATTTCTAGTTGTTTTAAACCACACTTATCGCTGCAGAACCGGCTTGTGTCGGATAGAGTGAGTTTGATGTCCATACAATGAAATCGAATAGTCCGACGTGGATCGAGTCTCTGTTCAAAGATTTCCAGGTTGGGCACGGCAACGCCTGCCCAGGTGGTAGGCTCTTTGAGAGATCGATGAAAGAATCTTCTCTCACACTTGCATAAAATGAACCGGTGAATATTCACACGTTCATAACAACTCCCTTTTCTATCCACCTGTACCTCCAAAATAAAAACAGTCAGTAACAGCTACTTACAATGTAATTATGCAGGAATTCGTTTACGAATCCGCGCCAGTTCTCGACTGGACGCTAAAGTGGTGAACAAGTGGGTTACTGTGCCGGTTTCCGTCTTGTTTTACAATAACTTAGTGAAATCATTGTTGACGTAGCCTTTTATAAGCCTAAAGGACACAGTAGCAGAAACATAGAACATTAAGATAATTTTAATTTTGCCACCGTGGTGGCTGAAATAACTTACCTACTTCGCTGCCTTACATCTACCAAAGGGAGCGTCTTGTCAGGTTCTGTGAACAACTGGAATGGCGCTCTAGTTCTCCGCTGGCGAATATGCTTGGCTAGTAAATGAGACGTGTGTATGTGGCGTGTCTCCACAGACAATGGTCCACCTTCCATTTTGCGCTGCATGCCTTGACACCTGCGCACTTGACGATCTTATGACTGCATCAGCGAGCGGAGTTCGCATAGCTGAATTTTGGGCCATATTTAATGAAAATTTGCCATTGACACGCAAAGAAGATTTTGATTCTGGGACTGTTTATGTTGTTTACAGCAGTAAACAACATTAGATTCACGACTCATGATATCACCCGGTTTTTAAATTGATAATAATTGTTATGTAGAGCACTACATAACAGTTATTATCAATTACAAACCGGCTGATCGGCTGGCTTAAGATGTTTACCGAAGACGTACCTACTTATATACCTAGTAATAAAACGATTGAGTCATAAATTATTATTAGAAACTAGTAGATTTCTATAAAAAATAATCACGCACGCTAGATCTTCGTGAACTCGGCCCACAAATTATCTTCATATAAATAGTGGTCTCCTTTCACGGAGGTCAGACGATCCAGAACAGTCAATACGGAAATATATAAAATTCTTATAGAAATCAATGATATTATATAAGTAAAAAAGGCGATAGAAGTAGTATAAAAAAACAAAATACCAAAGTTTAAAATAATTAAGAAAGTGTTTAGTTAGAAGAAAGTGGCATTGAATGAGCATTAATAAATAACTACAAACATTTTGAAACATTTGGACCATGAGGTAAGTATTCGGAGGTTATTTCGTTTACGTACGTTTATGTACGTATTATACAGGATGTTCGGCTAGTTTATAAATAAATAAATGTCGCTGGACATGAACACACAATGCCACAGTAAGCAACAAGGCTTGTGTCGTGGAAACCAGATAGTTGATATACTACATAGATACTTTTTGTTTGTAAATACATACTTATTATACATATAAACATCCATGATTCGGAAACAAATATTCATGCTCATCACACAAACATTTTGCTCCAACCGGGATTCGAACCCGGGACCCTAAGAACGTAAGGCAGCCTCACCAACGCTGCGACATTCGGGTCGTCAGTTTCAGGGAGTGAAGTGGATAATCATGGAAATTAGTATTATTTTATTGCAATTTGATGGTTGAACTCACACTATTTTGTTTTATGACATGATGCACAGCCATAAAGCATCTCTCTCGATTAACCTTACACCCTGTTTATATGCTTTTAACTTTTCATATTTAACTAACTGTCAAAGTGATCTCATTGATATTCATAGTATCATTATTTCGCAGGGTGCTAATTGTCTTCACAATTTTGGCGGCGGTGGTCGGTGTTCAAAGCGAAGCCCCAAAAGGTAACTACTACACTACGAGCTTGCCACAGTTGCCACTAATTACTACCAAGAAAATGCCTTCGATACTTTTGAACTAATTAAAAATGATCCTAGTTTATTAAGTGAAGCTTTCATCATGAGGTCTGAATAGTTTGTGTCTCTCGTTTTTTATGGTTTCGTACCCAACGGGTAAAAACAGGACCCTTACTAAGACTTCACTGTATGTCTGTGTCACCACCACCAGGCTTTATCTCATGAACTGTGATAGCTAGGCACTTGAAATTTTAACAGATGATGTATTTCTGTTGCCGCTATAACAACAGATACATAACAATAAATAGTTATACGATAGTAAGGAGCCCTTCGGCGCGGTTAACTTTGTAATCCAAATGTTCTGCCCTATTATCTCGTAGTTTAATTACAAATAATATTTTCAGGGTTTTTAGAGAACATAGTTGCTGGTAAAGCCTACAAAATGATGTACCAAGCCAAGCAGTGGACACGCGCCAAAGAAGAATGTGAAAGCATGGGCGCTTCACTTGCTGTGCCTAAATCACAGGTACCTATGTCTATGATATCCTAATGTTACTTTACAGCTAAGTGTCTAGAGCCTCGACCATAATAGCAATTCTCGCATAGGATTCCTATTGAATTCTTAAGAGTTTCTATGATAGGAGCTCTCTAAAAGCATCGATATCAAGACCAACAAGTCAATCAAATTGTGATAGAACATAATGTCACGCCCACAACCCGCATATTCTCGCGGTTGGAGCAGACGTGCAGGCCATACGTTTCTGAAACTCGTATCTAATTTACGAATAAAACCCTGTTATAGAAAAGTAACATTGAATCTAGAACACCAGAACCGCTACTCAACGTACAAATCAACCTGAAAACATTTCAAACTGAGCAGCGTAACTTGAGTGTTAGCAAGAAGTTAAGTGACAGGCAGAACGAAAAGCAATCCAAGTACGCGGACTGCGAGCTGAGCTTTAAGAAATAATTTGTCCAAAGGCGGTACGGCACCGTTAAACGGTGTATAGTTGACTCTCGCAACTTGACTGCCGATACGCTGTTGCTTTCGTTTTGAGCACTAGTTTAGCACAGTTTCAAAAGTGCTGATAGTCAAGAGAGAAAGGGACAGTTAAGCTGATTCGTATGTTCGTGAACTGCAGAAAACAAACTTAAATATGAAGGTAACTCACGACGATTTTATGTTAAATCTACACAATTCATTGTTAATGGGAATTTTCCCTTTTCCAAACACAATAAAATGTCAGTTACGAATCAAGGCTGGTGAACATACTGCTATGCAAAATCAGTACGTCACTCGTATGTTGTGAACTGCAGGCATGAACCAACGTGAACCAAAAGCGAGTTGCTCCAAACTTTTTTGTGTTACGCTTGCCTTTGTGATAAACATCTTCACAGTAATCGGTTGTTGCAGGAAGAGTTCCAGTTCCTGCAGAAGCTGGTCCGCGGCATGTCCTACCCTCTGATCACGGGCACCCGGTACAAGCTGCTGGTCTGGCTCGGCATCAACAACCTTGAGTCGTTCCCCGTCTGGAAGAATATTGATGGTAATCTGACTACGGTCTTATGTCTTATGCCTCATCATGGAGGTCTTCTAGGCGCGCTCGTTCTATCGTAGACCTCGCTCATCACTTCCAATCAGACTGAATAGCGGTTTAGAGCAAGTTCATATGAATCTTATAAAAAAATAAGTACCTATAGCCGGGCTCTGATGAGCATGGGGACTTAATTTTTCTCCCCGGGTCAAGCAGTTGATTCCGGATTTTAAACTTTTTTTACAGTTACTTACCTTACCTTTTTTATTTTTCAGGTGAGGACATCAATGAAACAGGTTTCAGCAAATGGTCCAGCGGTGATGTAGGTTATACGGGATTCAGGTAGCTATTTCAAGTCGTTTTTTTACATCACCGCCACCTCTGGCTTCATCTCTATTTATATGTGGTAGACGCATCATGTCTTCTTCCTCCACCTTAAGCACGTCACGGCCTCTGAACATGCGACACTGACACGCGTCAAACGACACAGGTGCCTCAATTGTTTACTTCGCCTGAGTACTGCCGCTCCGTAAGTCGTACAGTGACTCGTGGTTTGCACCAGGGATGTTACGAATGTCATATTTTAGACATGACGCGAATGCGAAAGCGAGTGTTTGAAAGGCGAATGTGCGAATGCGAATGCGAGTGCGAATGTTGAGAAGGGGCAAAAAAAGGATTATCAAGGTATGATTTTTATTTATTTAAGGTTATACAGTGTATACAGGTGACTTTTTTATCACTTTCCAAAAAAAATGGGTATAATAGGTGAACGGACTAGAAGCAACAATGGTTTCGCTCCGAGGAATAATTTAGTTGCGCTCAGATGGTTGCGTTTAAAAATAGGTGCGCTCGGAGGAATACCTCAAATGGCATACTTACTTACTTAGTTTTTTTTTTTGTTCGAAAAAAAAACTCAAACAAATTCTAAATTCAAATCATATGCATATGATTAGAAATTCGATATTTTTCATTTATTTTTTTAAAATGTCTCTTTCTTTGTTCTAATATAAAAAGTTTACTTGAAATTTGTAGCGTTTTTTGATGATGGATGAATTTTTTTCTAAGCTGTGGATTAAAGAAAAAAAACTAGGTATGCCATAAGCTTTCACTTAATATACCCATTTTTTTTGGTAAGTGAAAAAAAAGTCATCCGGAATATATATTATAATACACACAATCAGAATCATTCGCATATGCGACTGCGAACGCGAACATTCGTAACATCCCTGCAGGCCTAGCCAAGTTACAAACGTTTCGTATCGATTCTCTTTCTACAATCGTAAACGCCTCGGCGTAAGTGATTGTAGAAAGCGCTTAATTGTTAGCCAAGTTGACACGACTGAGTCGATCGCTCGTTCTATAATGTCTGTAGAAAAAACCTACACTTTAGTCTATGGTAAGCGTTCCTACCAAAGAGTATAGCGATCAACACTAGAAACGATAACATTCTATTCCATCATTTTGAACGTTGTAAACTTGTCTACGAATTTTCTATTCGTTTGTGTTGATCACGTGATTTAGCGTTGAGATGATGTCATTAACATACATTTGATTAGTTTTCTAATAGCGTTAACGTTTGTAGATTGTCAACTTGGCTAAGCCTGCTGGTTTGCACTCACTATCGCAACAGGCGTAAAGTAGCTCTCCGCCAAGAGTCTAGCCGTCATCTTAGTAGTCAGTTTTTCCTCTAGTCATAATCCATCTCTAATTTATTTGGTCTTCATCTCCATTCGACGGCACTAATAACTCTTCTCCAACAGCGCTGACCCGAAGGAGCCCCACTGCGTCGGCATGGACGCCATGAACCCTGGTCTGCGGGACTACTGGTGCCATCTGCGACAGCCCTACATCTGTGAGATCAAGATGTAAAATCAGACTACAACAACATGAACGAAGTAGTCAAAAACTTCCACTTGATTATAAATTAACTTAAGTTAATTATTTATTAAAATTAATGATAAGCATAGTAGATAGGTGATTTTTTTTCGATCATGCCTTATTATTATCTAGCACTATGGTACTGAGATGTATTCAAATTAAAATACTGTGTAGGTACTCGTACTTCTACAGAACTGGTGACAAGACCTCAAAAAAATTATTCTTATCAATCATGAGGCTGCCTGACGCAGACTTTACTACACTTATTCCAGAGAATCTCGCTTGTCATCCAGCACATTACATGCCGACAAAAAAACCCCGCACAATAGCAGTCGTTAAAACATTTACGTTCAGTAAACGTCAGCACATTTCATTCGACGATAATATTATCAAAAGGTCACCGAAGAAATAAAACCTTTCCAACATTTTATATAGGTATCAAGTAGGAATCACTTAAGACTCACTTTTGGCGGGATTATGTTAAAAATCCAATATAAATGTTAAAAGTCAAATATTTGCGAAGCGGCCCAATAAAACTTGGCTGGATTACGACAGAAGTTTTTAATTTGTAAATGTATGAGAAATAAAAGCTTAGCAGCAGTGCCTGCCTATTGTTTTATTCATTTGCCTGTCTCGGCGCGATCTTCCAATAAAAAGTGCTCTAAATGACACTTTTATTGGTAATCCTTTTTATATTGTACTAGCTGATGCCCGCGGCTTCGCCCGCGTGGATGTCGGTTATCGCGACAAAAACTTGAGACAGACAGACGCGGCGGAGGACTTTGTTTTATAATATGTAGTGAAGAGTTTTATTCTATCATTTGTATTTGTCACCGTAAAATTGTAAATACCGTTAGATTATAATCAATCTCGCGAGATTTTAAACTCTCCAAAGATTGTAAACCTGTCCCTGATTGGTTGGTCTTACAGTTAGTTGTTTTTTTGGTTGATCAGATTCATTTGACTTCCACCACAATTTCATATAACTAAATTCTAAAGCTGTGAGTTATTTTCAAATTTATAAAAATACAAACATTACTTACTAGGGCATACGAACCGGTTTTTCCCGGTTCTCAAAAACCTGGGAAACCCCGGGTTTTCAGTTTGTAAAAAAAAAACGGTTTTGTCGTGTAAAAACTCCGGTTTTCGGGTTTTTCGGTCTTTTTAAATCGATTATTATTAATCTGCGAACTTCGCAGATCCGACACGCAAGACGTTGTAGGTCATTTAAAATGTAGAAATATGAGTAGGTAAGTAAAATTTTATATTCCAAAAGTTCATCTAATTTATAATTTATTCTAAAAAATACGCTACAGGGTTTCTTGGGTTGTGGAACTGGTAAAATCCTTATTCGAAAGTACCCGTTGTATATTTTATTGTCTTATTTAATCTTCTGATATACTTATAATTTTACATTTGATTTTTTTTTAAACAAAAGTATTTGATTAACTCGTTCCCGATGCGATCCCTCAGGGAGACTTCAAGCATAGTCCGCTCCATAGCGAGCTAAGCTACCTACTTTGAATCTATGGACAAGCCGTACCGTGAGTGTATAAGTTTCGGCCCCGTAAGTCATAACAGGCAGAACGCAATCGTTAAAGACCTTAGTCTTTAGGCTCTGTAGAATACGGTATGGCTTGTTAGGTATGGCTAATCTACTTGGCACCGCTGCAGAGACTCCAGGACTGACCAGGTTTCGATAGAATCAATAGCCTTCTCATAGTCCAAAAATGAAAGACACAGAGGCCAATTATACTCTTCGGACTGTATAATCTGCCGCATTGTATGGATGTGGTCTAGGGTGCTGTATCCTGCTTGAAACTCAGCTTCGACGAGTATTCGCGCTAGAGGATTCGTGACGTCTCTTGAAACCAGCTTGAATACGTGGCTAAGGATCGAAATGGATATGTAATTCTTTAAATGGTCTTGTTCCCCTTTTTTTAATAAAAGAACGTCCACGCTCCTTCTCCACGCTTTTGCAGTTTTCCCAGAGAACAGGACTGAGTTGAAAAGCTCTCTTAATAGAGGATTTCTTCCCGCTTTCAGAAGCTCAGTCGTTATCCCATCCTCATCAGGGGCTTTTTGATTCTTAAGCTGTCTAAGAGCCGCCTCGATTTCGTCTTGGCTGACTGAAATGGCGGGTTTATTAGATATACAAACTTTCTGTATATATGTCTATGGTGTAAATTTGAATTTAAGAAAAGTATGTTCTGTAGTACTTTGGTCAGCTGTGATTCCTTGTCACTTCTGTGTGTGCTTTTCTTATATAAAATGATCTCCTGAATATATTTACAACAAGTTATTATCTCCTCGTTTCTTTTATCCTACATTGGTTATGGGCCCAGACACCCAGTCATCCAGACACCCAATCGCCGAGATCGAAAGAGGGATAAGAATAACGAAGATCCAGTGAAAAGTCTGGAGAGGTACGTCAGGAGAGAAAATTTTATCCAGTAAAGTAATTATTTGTGAAAAAGGAGCGACGATGAGCAGTTTATTTAGGATCGAGCCCCTGAACAAGGAAAATTATGACAGCTGGAGAATCCAGGTCCAAGCGATCCTAATTAAAAATGATGGATGGAAATTTACTAGTGGTAAACTACCGAAACCGTCAGAAATAGGAGAAGCTAAGAATTGGGAAGCAGAGGATGAAAAAGCCAAAGCGGATTTAATTTTGTCGATGTGTGGTTCTGAACTTCGACATATTAGGGGCTGTATCACTTCTAGAGAAGTTTGGCTAAAATTGGAGTCTATTTATGCTTCGAAAGGACCTGCTAAGAAGGCCACACTTCTAAAGCGGCTTATGTTACACAAAATGTCGGAAACAGGTGATGTACGAGATCATTTAAATAGTTTTTTCGACGCTGTTGATAAACTGGCAGAAATGAGTATACATATTAACGACGACTTGCTGTCTATAATGTTATTATATAGTTTACCTGAAAAATTTGAAAGCTTTAGATGTGCCATTGAGTCGAGAGACGAGTTGCCGAAGCCAGAGGCATTGAAGATTAAAATATTAGAAGAGCACGAATCCAGAGAGATAAATAGATCTCAAAATGAAGGCGTCATGCATACATACGTGAAAAATGGTTTTAAGAAATTAAATAAAAGCGCAAAAGTTGGAAACAAAACTAACCCAACTACCAGTAGAGAAGGATTTAAATATAAATGTTTTAAATGTCACGAACATGGACATAAAGCATCAGAATGTCCGAACAAAAAGAAGGTACAAAAGGATGTGGCAGTAGCACATCATGTGGACGTGGACGAAGCACTAATTACTTTTAATGTTTCAGATTTAGAAGTATGTAATGCTGTAAATGCACAAAAAGATGACTGGATTTTTGACAGTGGGTGCACGTCTCACCTTTGTAATGATGCGAGTATGTTCAGGGACACTTTAACTATTATTACCGGAGAACTTAATTTAGCTACGCATGTAAGTACTGAAGTAAAAGGTAAGGGTACTGTAAGGTTGTCGGCATGTAACAAAAACTCGAAGACCGCAATTGAATTACGCGATACACTTTAGGTTCGAACCTAAGAACAAATTTAATATCTGTAGCCAAGTTAACCAACGATGGTTGTGATGTCACATTTAAACACAGTGTAGCAAATGTGATTGACAAAAACGGCAACATTAAATTGAGTGCCCATTGCAAAGGGAACTTGTATTGTTTAAATAGGTCTGAATATTCATTTAGTTTAAGTAATGCAAATGTCGACATACGTAGTTGGCATGAACGTTTAGGACATTTAAATGGTAAGGATGTCGATAAACTTTTAACTAAATTGGGTTTCAAAAATGACACAACCAAAGTACAGAGCTTACTTGATTGCGATATATGTGCTAAAGGAAAAATGACCGCGTTACCTTTTTCTAATTCCGGGAGTCCTTGCGCTGAAAAACTTAAAATAATTCATTCTGACATTGTAGGTCCAATGAGATGTGAGTCTGTAAGAGGTGCGAAATATTTTATTACTTTTATTGATGATTGTACACGTTGGTGTGAGGTATATTTTCTAAGTACGAAAAGTAAAGCTTTAGAAGCTTTCAAGGTGTACAAAAGTCAAGTTGAGAATCTTACCGGATTAAAAATCAAATATCTTCAAAGCGACAATGGCGGTGAATATTGTAACGCTGAGTTCGACGAATATTTGAAACAAGCTGGAATAATGCGAAGACTGACAGTTGCTCGGACACCGCAACAAAATGGAATATCTGAGAGAATGAATCGGACTCTAGTAGAAATGCCTAAGTGTATGTTGCTAAGTTCAGATCTTTCCGCAGGTTTTTGGGCAGATGCAGTGGATACCGCGTGTTATATCAGGAATCGTTGTCCTACAAGCAGTCTACATGGTGATATTCCTTATGAAAGATGGCTAGAGAAACCAGTGAAGATTTATTACCTTCGAAAATTTGGAACCAAGGTACATATTTTAAATAAAGACCCAAATAAGGATAAGTTCACAGCAAGAGGAATTTCTGGTATCTTTGTTGGATATCCAAAGACTGCGAGAGGATATAGAGTATGGATTCCAGAGCGAAGAAAATTCATGGTTGCAAGAGACGTGAGATTTCACGAAAATGATTATTCATGTCACGAGATCTCGACACAAGAGCCAGGATCGTCGAATGTTAAAGAAGATACGGATAAAGAGTTCATTGAAATCGAATTTTCAAAGTGTACTCCACCGGAAGAACATGATAATCAAATAGAACAAGTAGACGATGAGATTTGGAGCGAATGTCAAGAATACTCTGTAGAATCGAGAGGATGCGAACAGAATGCTGAGACAAATCCTTCAAATATTGATCATCATCTAGTAGAATCAAGAACGCTTGGAACGCGTGGACAAATTGATCAACAAAGGATGATGAAAAGAGCTCCTGGTAGACCCAAATTATTACGCACAGGTAGTGCAGGCCGTTCAAGGAAAATCTATCGAATGACCGAAGTTGAACAACCAATAAATTTTACTGATTCAAATGATGCTGCAGATTTTGTTGGTTCAGCTGAAATGAGTTTGAAAAATGCTCTGAAATGTGATGATAAACCAGAGTGGGACGAAGCTATACTATCTGAAATTAGGAGTCTAGTTCAAAAAGGGACATGGGATATCGTTAGAAGACCGAAAAACAGAAACATCATTGGTTGTCGTTACGTTTTAACGACAAAACAGAATGTCGACAAGACTTTTAAGAAGAAAGCTAGGCTTGTGGCTCAAGGTTTTAGCCAGCGATATGGGGTAGATTACGAGAAAACGTTTGCGCCTGTAGCTAGACTGGACACCGTCAGATTATTAATGGCTCTCGCTGTTGAATTGGACTTGGAAATTCACCAATTAGACATTAATACTGCTTACTTAAATGGTTCATTAGATGAAGAGATTTACATGGAAATTCCAGAACTATTAAGAGAGAGTTTAATTAAGCTTATGAATCGTGAGGGAGAAGATCCTATCGTTAGAAAGCACGCGCAGGACATGCTTAGTAAATTGGATAATGGTTGCGATTCATGCTTATTGCGGAAATCATTGTATGGTTTGAAGCAAGCTGGACGTCAATGGAATCTCAGGCTGAACAAGAAACTCACTGAAATGGGATTGAAGCAGAGTCTGAACGAACCATGCCTTTATTTTAAGCAAAATGGGAATACTTTCTTATTTGTATTAATATATGTCGACGATATTTTAATTGGGAGCCAAGAAAGAGGTTTAATCATCGATTTTAAAAATGAGCTGTCAAAGGAGTTCGACTTGAAAGATTATGGTCAGGCGAAATATATTTTAGGAATAGACATTATAAGAAATGACAATGTCATTATATTGTCACAAGAAAATTACATTAAAAAATTATTAAAACAATTTAATATGGAAAAATGTAATAAATGTGCAACACCTATGGAAATTAATTCGAAAGTAAAAACCGAAGAAAATTGTGATTCAGAAAATGACGAAATATGGCCTTATCGAGAACTAATAGGTTGCTTAAATTATCTGAGCAACGCAACTAGGCCCGATATTGCAAATGCGGTGAGTAAACTAAGCCAAAAATTAACGAAACCGGAAATATGCGACTGGAAAACAGCGAAACGTTTATTACGTTACCTTTTTTTTTTTTTTTTTTTTTTTTTTTTTTTCGGATGGGAAATCATCAAATGACTTCTCCCGCTCTGGGCGGAGCGGGAGCATGGGCGTGCGCAACGAAGAGGCAATTAGACCAAGCCTACCCTACCAACTGGGGGAATTATTATAACTAATGAACTATGTAAACTAACACTTTGTACAAAATATTAAAAAAAAGTTCTAACTCCTGTTCGAATACTTATAGCAATTTTTCGCGCCCGTGTTACGTAACTAACACTGTACTGGAAGTTGCTACGAAGCTCGACGCTCACCCGCCGGACGCATCTTATAGGCAAGCAATCCACTCGCCTTAATCCCATTGATAAATTTACGCACACAGCGGCACATTGGTGCATATTTTCGTGTGTATGAACCGCACACATGTATAGATTGCAGCCATTTGTGGGCGGTAACTCCTGCGAGTGTAGCTGGGCTATGATTGGCTGCTACAACACAAGGCCAGGATTCAAGGTGGATGTTCTTTAGCCCGCGAAATTCAAATTTCCTTACGTTTTTTGCAATTTGCAGGCCAGTGCTATGTTGTATGTTGATTAAAATGTGACTACATACGTCTTACAGCCGCAAATCATATAATCATCAACATACAACCTAGCACTGGCCTGCAAATTGCAAAAAACGTGAGGAAATTTGAATTTCGCGGGCTACCGTGCAGCAATGCACTAAGCAGGGTTGGTTCCGGTTCCTTTCCAAATTAAATATAAATTAGTGGAATTTCGTATTATCCTGCAAAATTTTGTTGATCACTGTTGTGAACCAACTCGATATGAAAATGATGCAATTTTATTTGGTCGTATTTTTCCATCGACAAATTAGAAATTATATTTTTCTGAAGGAAGCCATTATTGTTTCATTGTGACAAGCAATTTATATCGCGATCTTGAATGTTTTAATTTTAACATATTAAGTTATTTACACATTTGTTTTGAAACAGAAAACGTACATTTAACAGTAACAGTAGTGTAAATATTAATTTTGTTGTGTATTAATTGTTTATTCACCTAACAATGGTGTTTACTTGTGAAGTTTGTGCTGATAATGTGTGTTTGTTAGAAGTTAAAGGCAATAAGTTTTCTCTATTATCGTATAATGACAAGCTTCAAGTTGTGTCTAAAGGTAGATGTGTACCCGAATTACGAGAATTAATCCAAAAATATGGTAATCCAGCGCGTACTCGTCATTTCAATCCTCAAAATTATGCAACATTTACCTGGCTGTGTGGCTGTATACATACAAATAAATTATTTTGTTTTCCGTGCATTTTGTTTAATACTTCCAGTAAGTGGAGTGAGGGATTTATTGATTTGCATAATTTTCATTCCTCGGCCAAAAAGCATGACCTATCAGAAAAACATATAGAGGCTTGCTTAAAGTTAAATACATTTGGTAAATCACGTATTGAAACTAGTATTAACAGCCAGTTAAGATTAGATATAGAAAGGCATAATTCTAAAGTAGATAGGAATAGAAATATTTTTCAAAGACTGATCGATGTCGTATGCTTTCCGGGAAAACAAGAATTAGCTTTTCGCGGCCACGATGAATCATTATCATCAATGAATAGAGGTAATTATTTAGAAACAGTAGATTTATTAGCAAAGTATGATGGAGTTTTAGAAACCCACTTATAAAATGCAAGTACCTCATTCACGGGCATGTCGAACAGAACGCAAAATCATTTGATCTCGAGCGTTGCATCTGTGATGAGTGATATTATTAAAGACGAAATTAAACAGTCCGATTATGTTGCTGTCATGGTGGATGAAACACCGGACATAAGCGGCCGAGAACAATTAGTTCTGATTTTAAGATGTTTTCGTGATTCCGAAGTAGTGGATCGATTTATTAAATACGTAGATGTCAGCGCGGATCGGACCGCTGTAGCTTTAAGTTCTATAATTTTGGAAATTTTAGAAAACTTAGATTGTCATTCTAAATTAATTGCACAAACTTATGACGGGGCAGCAGTTTTATCCTCTCAAATTAACGGCGTACAGGCTTTGGTGAGGCAAAAATGTCCGCAAGCTATGTATGTTTGGTGTTCCGCACATGTATTAAATTTAGTTTTATCGAAATCTTTTGAACGGGTTCCTGAAACCAAACGCTTTTTTTGTATAATAAAATCAATTGCGGTTTTTTTTCACAGTAGTACGAAACGAATGGCGTATTATAACGACTTTGCCGTTATGAAAAAGCTGCCTCGTGTCGCGGAAACAAGGTGGACATATCACTCGCGCACGTTAAATATAATTAAAAACGAGTCCACACACCTCCTCCAGTTGTTTGAAGAAATGAATGAAAATACACAACACTGGGATGGTGATACATTGTCACAAGTCACTTCATTTTTATTTAACATGAAAGAATTTGAATTCAATTTTTTTTTAAAAACCTTCGCGGATATTTTTGCTGAAACCGATGTTTTATATGACATTATACAGAAAAAAACTTGCGACATCGCGTATTGTGTTAAAAAGATAAAACAATTCGAGTCATTTTTAGCTCGTTACAGAGACAAGTTCGAGAACAATTATGATGCAACTGCCCTCATAACCGGACCACCCAAAAGAAAGCGCAATGTCGATAATATAAAAATACACTATCGGCGAATTTTTAACGAAATTATTGATAATGTACTCACCGAATTAAGAGATCGTTAAATGAATATAAAAAATTTGAAATTCTTTGAGTTACTTTCTTATGAGAATTTTAGTAAATATAGTGAACAATTCCCTGAAAAAGAAATCAGAGAATTCACTAATACTTATCAGGCAAATTTTAATTTTGATAGATTAAAAAATGAATTGCGCTGTATTTATAGATCGCCTGAATTTGCGAATTGTAGCATATATGATATCATTCAAAATTTGTATAAAAGTAACTTAGATAAAGTTTTTTCAGAAGTTTTGCGTTTGGCGAAGTTTATTGTTACTATCCCAGCAAGTAGCGCATCGGCAGAACGTTCATTTTCGTCCTTAAAACGTATCCACACCTATTTACGAAACACACAAAGTCAGCAACGACTCACAAATCTATCTTTAATTTCTATAGAAAAAGAATTAATGGTCGAACTACGACGCAAGCCTACTTTTTATGACGAGGTCTTAAAATCATATTTGAAAAAGGATAGGCGAGTAGATTTAATTTATAAATGAGTTGATTTTTTTACAGATTTCAAATCCATAGTTAACTTATTAAATATATTTATACATGCGAATCACAATGAAATAGGGCCTTCAAAGGCCGCTTCGGATATCTTGCAAGTGACCTGTTCTGTAACTATCACCCACTCACTTGGTTAAGATATTTGAGGTGGCAGAATCTTTCTTCTGTTTGCATCGTTAGAAAATCGTGAGTTGAACCTTGAATAAAGAGGTGAGTTCTTGAATTCTTGCATTTATAACTTTTGTTTTTACAGGCTTATTTTCAAATATTATAAATCAATAAATGTGACTACTTTGAGGGCCATCATAATTATGTAGAGCGACGGACGTTGTGGAGTTGCGTGTTTTTTTTTTTGCTATCTTTATTTCGTGGCCTACCCAGCCTGGTAGACGACTGCACGCCGCTGAGCGGGAGGGAGTGTCAGACTTTTACTGACTAAAACCCATCCATGTTCCTTCATCACCCTTTGTGTTCCGGGGCCACGGTATCTCTTTCGAACAGTCCCGCAACCCCGGCAGGCATCGGTCCTTGCGGACCCCTTCCTTTTTGCTGACTCTCTTTGAGGCGCGCGTGGAACACGAACGCGCCGTCGACACGGCCTGTCGTCATGAGATGGACGGACAGCGAGCTAGCCCATAGCCCACCGTCCACAGGCCCGCGCCTACGGTGGCCGGGGGCCACGTGGTGGCCCCCGACGCCCGGGGCGTCTCCCACGGCGGCCGGGACGCTGTGAGGTTCCCTCCCTCTCACGTTCCGCCACCTCCTTCTCTAGCATTACTGCTTCGCAGAAGGAGGTGACGGCGTCCCATTCCGTCTCGCTCCGGACCATGGCTTGCACCAGGGCCGGACGCGAGAGGTCGCCGCCGCCAATCGCCGCTTCGAGGACACGGCGGTGCTCCGCCCACGCGGGGCACACCTCCACCGTGTGCTCCACCGTGTCCTCCGGTCGATCCTCGCAATGGAAACACCCGGGCGTTTCCTCCCGCCCGATTCGGTGCAGGAACCTCCCGAAACAACCGTGTCCGGTGAGGACCTGCGTCAGGCGGAAGGTGAGGACGCCGTGGCGTCTCTCAAGCCACTCCTCAAAGAGGGGACTTACCGCCACTATCGTGGCGTGCCCTGCACGGGGTTGCGACAGTCGCTCTCTCCATGTCGCCATGAAATCATGCCGGAAGTCTGTCCGCTGCGCGACAATTTGCCGCGGCAGCGGAGTTTCCCCCCGGCGTAGCACCTCCGCGCGCCATTCGTGCAGGCGCGCGAGGACAATTGCCTCCAGATCCCATGGCGGCAATCCGGCAAGGAGGCACGCCGCCTCGCGGGCGATCGTGCGGTACCCACGGGTTATTACGTTACCTTATAGGGACAATGCGACACAGTCTTGTATACAAGAGAACTGGTTATTGTGTTCAAGGGTTTTCGGATGCTGATTGGGCTAATTGTGTGTTAGATAGGATTCGGTCGACAGACGTTGTAACGAGTGGACGTGTGTCAACTATCGACTAGAAATTGTGCCGTTAAAGTCTGTGATTGGCCGCGTTAAGTTTTTTGCAATTCCTTGTCACTCTTTAACTGTCTTAACCTTGAGTTCACGCCCATTGGGCGGTCCTTGAAAGAGATAAATAGTTATTTGACATTGCCGTCTCCAACACCATTTGAAAAAGTGGCACTGATTGGTGAGATTTGAACCTGCGACCTCGCACGGTGGGGCGACCCGACCCGTGCGCTTGACCACTGCGCCATCGAGCAAGTAGCAGCGAGCGACGAAATACCGGTGTGCTACGCGAGGCCGACGTCATCGGGCCTTCCACGGCGGCGACTGCGGGCGACCAGTGCTACGAGCGTGCTACGAGTAAACCTACGGATTTGTTATCGGCTACGACACCGAAGTATTACACCGGCAAGTGTTTATCTATTCTAATAGTTTAACAGACTTTGCAAGTAACTCCAAAATACATCTACGGTGAATATTTGTTGCGAAATGGCAGGCGTCCAGCGCACTCCACCACCAAAATTGCAAAGCCAATGTCAGACTCAATCTGAACCTGACATAAATGCGGCAATCGACATGAGTGAATATGTAACAAATAGAGGCAAACGAGCAAGAAGAGAGAATTCTCAAGAAGTTGAGCCTGCTTTAAATAAACAGGAACTAACTGATCTGCTCAGTTTATGGAGAAATGATCAGGACACCCGTGTGACTAAAATGCTGGAGTCACAAACGACTTTGATACAAAAATTAATGGAGGACGTAATTGAGATTAAAGCGCAAAATGCCGATATCCAAAAGTCAAACACCCAGATTCGTAAGACAAATGCCGAGATCGAAAGGTCGATGCAGCACTTCAACGAACAATTCGAAGAAATGAAAAAAGAGGTGGAAGACTTAAAGAAAGAGAGGAAAGAACAGAGAAGCTACATAGAAACACTTGAATATAAAATAAGAGATCTGCAGTTTAAGACACGCTCATCATGTGTTGAAATAAGAAATATTCCTCAACTAGAAAATGAAACAACAGGCAAATTATCAAATACCATCTGCAACATCAGCCAGCTTGTTGGAACACCAATATCTCAATCCGAAATCCGCGATGTGTATCGTCAGCCCGGAAAACCCAGCCAAACATCACGTCCTGTCATAGCAGAGTTTACAACGGTACATACCAAGCAAAACCTACTGATGGCTATCCGATCATACAACAAAACTAAAACTTCAAAAGAAGACAAACTCAACACGGAATTGATTGGTGTCCCAGGCAAACGCCAGGCCGTCTATATCGAAGAACGACTGTCCGCCAGTTCGAAGAAGCTGTTCTACTTGGCGCGACAATTTGCAAAGGATAATCAATATAGTTTCTGCTGGATCAGCAACGGAAATATTTTCCTCCGAAAGCAAGTAGGTGACAAGCAAATTTTGATCAACTCAGAAAAATGTATCCAAGACCTCAATGCCAACATACCTAAACTGAATATCTGACTACAAAAATGCATGATATTTAAGACACTTAAACAAGAATATTCAATAATTTTTTTTACAATTTGTTATCTACCTAATTACACACACTTACGCATACCTTTTACAAAAAACAAGACATATCAAAACACTGTCCGCAATAACATTTCACACACTCCTAATTGCTCACACATACACATGCAACCACTTAAAGGCTCTAATCCCTTTATTTTATTATTTAAAACCCATCGGGACTCTTGTACCCCCGGGACTCTTACCGGTTTTTGCAAATTATTTGTATTTTTATTTTTATTGTTGTTATTTTTGCTCTCTTAATGGCTAACTTAATTAACGTCAATAATGACCTTGATCAAATAACCCAGGGAAAATCTTTTGTCTGCAGTCCAGAAGAATGTCTAAACTATATAGAAACATCTGGAAATAATATAAATCTATTGCATATAAACATCCGTAGTGTAAACAAAAATTTTCCACACCTACAAGTACTATTGAATCGGTTAAATGTGGATGTTGATATTATTGTCCTTACCGAGTGCTGGCTCAGTAGAATCAACAATGTACCATTTTTGGACGGTTTTGAGTCTCATTTCACAAATACAAACTGTAACCAAAATGACGGAATAATTATTTATACAAAATCAAGCTTGCAAACTACAGTATTGGAGCCAGACTTTGCGGGTGGTAACTGTTTAGTGTGTCACCTAGACAAAAGGTTATCGGTGGTAGCGATCTATCGCTCGCCCTCATTAAACTCGAGAGAGAATTTTGACAATTTCTCAACTAGTCTGATAAATGTTTACGACAATATTAAATCTAAATGTCCTAATATCGCGCTTGTAGGTGACCTAAACATAGACATAAAACAAAATAATATGAATGAAAGAACATTGGGCTATCTCACGCTAAATGCATCTCATGGTCTTATGCCAACACACTTATTCCCCACTCGAGATGAGAACTGTTTGGATCATATATTTTTGAAATCTTATCTTACTACTACTACACTAGTTTTGGAGGCACACGTAACGGACCACAAACCTCTACTATTAAATTTGAAAAATGCCAATCCCTCCCACAAAATATATACAACTACCACCCTAAACCACAAAGCTATTGTGGAAGAGTTAGAAATTTTCGATTTTACGGTATTATATGAGGTCGAGAACATAAATGAGGCAATGAATAAATTCATCAGTATTATTAAATCAGTAATTTCAAATCATTCAAAAGAAGTTAAAATCCCAAGACAAAAGAGAATCATTAAACCCTGGATAACCCCTGGTCTTTTAAAATGTATAAAGAATAGAGACAAAATGCACATAAAATCTAAAAAATCACCAGATAATATTATTCTAAAAACTACATATACTCGATATCGAAATTTTTGCAATAACTTACTCAGAAAACTAAAAAAGTCTTATGAAACCGGTCAGCTTGAAAAAGCCAAAAATAATCCCAAAGTCCTATGGAAAACTATCAAACAAATAACCAATACCCATAAATCAAAACTTAGCCCAGTGGAGCTACTCACAATACGGGACAACCCAAAATCGGCGATTAATGAGGTAGGCCAATTTTTTGCCAACATTGGCAAAAACTTGGCTTCAAAAATAATGAATGACACTGTATCATCACCTGCCGGTGGCCATCCCTCACCCTCACCTACGGACACCCGAAACTCACCTGTGAACTCTCTTACCATCCTGGAAGTAGACCAAGCTGATGTTGAGTCCCTAATCCTACAACTACGCTCTGACTGTGCAGTCGGCTGGGACGGCATATCATCGCTTATATTGAAAAGCTGTCGACATGTACTGGTCCCACCAATTACTTACCTTTTTAATCGTTGCCTACAGGAGGGTGTCTTTCCGGAGGCCTTTAAAAAAGCTGTGGTCCATCCAATATACAAGGGAGGGAACAAAGACTGTGTTAATAACTACAGACCGATATCGGTCCTACCTGCACTCTCTAAAGTTCTCGAAAAAATCCTCAATAACTCTCTACGAAAATTTCTCGACAAACACCAACTCATTGCTGATAACCAATACGGATTTCGGACAAGCCTATCTACAGATGATGCAGTACTGGACTTTACGCAACAGGTTGCCTCAAATCTAGATAAAAAATCGAAATGCCTAGGTATATTCCTGGACCTTTCGAAGGCTTTTGACACGGTCTCTGTTCCCAAACTCATCATGAAGCTGGAAAGTATCGGTGTGCGTGGAATGCCGCTAGAAATATTTAAGGATTACCTAAAAAACCGTAAGCAATGCATTAAAATTGATACTCACCTAAGTGATGAGTTCCTCGTGTCCTATGGTGTTCCTCAGGGAGGGATCCTTTCCCCGACTCTTTTCCAGATCTACGTTAATGACCTCTGCAGATTGAGTCTCCCAAATGGTAGAATTTACGCTTACGCAGATGACACTGCAATTCTTGTAGACGGAGTCACTTGGGACATTGTGAAAGCAAATGCGGAGGCGGCCATGGCTAAAGTTATGGTGTGGTTAAACTCGAACCTTCTTACACTAAACCTTCAAAAAACGACTTATGTCACCTTTGCTATACGACGTAACGCTAAACCATCTTCTTTTAGTATAACCCCTCATTCCTGCACTAACTCGTCCACCCCCTGCACTTGTCCTCCGCTTGCTAGATCCGAAAGCGTTAAATACCTCGGAGTACACATAGACGACGGACTGAGATGGGACCAACAAATTGACGCCGTCACCACAAGAACTTTACGTCTTATACATATATTTAAGTCTCTTAGAGCATCCGCCGACCTAAAAACTCTTAAGATGGTGTACCTTGCACTATGCCAATCAGTGATTGGTTATTGCATAATTACGTGGGGCGGTGCTGCTAAGACTAGATTTCTGAGGGTGGAAAGAGCACAGCGAGCTATACTTAAAGTCATGACGAAAAAGCCCTACCGGTATCCAACAACTGAACTGTTCTCTGACTGTAAAGTACTTACGGTTCGTCAGCTTTATGTACTTAAATCCACCCTTAGAAAGCACGCAGGCCTTCCTCCTCTTATTACAAACAAACGCACGTACGTTCCGCCAAATATACAACACAAAACCTCCTTCGCCAAACATCAATATTATATACTAAGTACTCATATCTATAAAAACCTTAACAAACATCTCAGTATCATAAATCTAAACTCACATGCACTAAAATCTAAAGTAACAGAGTGGCTGCTCCTTAAGGATTACTCTTACACGGAGTCTTTACTTACCTATCTTGTATAATACACTCACACACACACACACACACCTACACCTACACACATACATACACTCACACCTACACACACACACACCACCCAACACACAAACACACAACATACAATTCTACTCTTTTATACCATACAGCAGAATGACCAGTCCACTTGAGATATAAGTTTTTGTTGATAAGTGACCGTGAACTACCTCTTATAATACAGGTATACCCTAGCTTAAGAGGTAGAGTATTATTCTTGTACAGAATTTGCAACATAAACTATGAATGTATACGTATTTCTAAACCAAATATTAAGCTGTATTTCAAACTCTGTATGTGTTTTGGATAAATAAAGATTATTATTATTATTATTATTATAGATAGGCGATCATATTCTGGATATGCTTTCATTTTAGGTGGTGCGAGTATATCGTGGCAATCAAGGAAACAACGTAGCGTGGCTACATCGACTTGTGAGGCTGAATACGTAAGTCTATCTGAATGTATGAAAGAAGCAGTTTATTTGAATAGTCTTATGAGGGAGCTAGGAATTGTGAGGTACACTCGAGTAGTTGTTCATGCCGATAATCAAGGAGCAATATGTTTGGCTCAAGACCCAATGTTTCACGCACGCAGTAAACATATTGATATAAAGCATCATTATATTAGGGAAGTGCTACGAGATAACAAAGACATCAAACTGAGACATGTACCCACTGAATCCATGATAGCTGACGTTCTCACTAAACCATTGTGTAGTGTCAAGCACTACAAGTGCATTACTGGTTTAGGTGTTAAAGATTATTGATTTGGATATATTTTAGTGTTTTTAAATTAAAATTTATGAGGGTGTATTAGATATACAAACTTTCTGTATATGTGTCTATGGTGTAAATTTGAATTTAAGAAAAGTATGTTCTGTAGTACTTTGGTCAGCTGTGATTCCTTGTCACTTCTGTGTGTGCTTTTCTTATATAAAATGATCTCCTGAATATATTTACAACAAGTTATTATCTCCTCGTTTCTTTTATCCTACAGGGTTAAGGTTGCACTGGAATTCTCATTTTCGGACCTTACAGTTTTCTGGATCCTACCGGGAAAATGTAACGTTACAACGGACACATTCGACCCCCAGTTTTGCTCAATTGCTTTTTCTATTAAGTGTGCTGGAGCATCGAAGATCGCGTCTTACCAATTTTCTAATTATTTTGCTGAATGCCTGTAGTTCTGTCGAAATGATGAGTGGGTTTACACGTCGTTCCGTCATAAGCTCCAGAGTCTACTCCGAAAGTTTCGACTTCCTGCCCGTACGCCGCATTTTGCAAAAACGCGTTTAGCTTCCTCCCTGATGATTTCCACCATTTGGTCGAGCGCCTGGTCAATATTATAAACTTTGTAATTGTTCATTAATAAATAGAGCAAGAGCATCATCATCATTATCAGCCTATTAATGCTCCCACTGCTGGGACACAGGCCTCTTCTCAATGAGAGGGAATGGGCTATAATCCACCACGCGGCTCAGTGCGGATTGGTAGATGTCACATGTCTTCGAATTCTTTGGTTCTAGGACATGCCGGTTTTCTCACGATGTTTTCCTTCACCGTTTTGAGAGCAGTGGTGATGAAATACATTACCCAAAGTAATGCGCCTGTCTGGGTTCGAACCCACGACTTACTGTTCGTAAGTCAAGGCCGCCACCACTGGGCCACCGCTGCTCTCAAGCAAGAGCATTTTGTATTAATAAAAAAACCCGAAAATACCCGAAAAACCCGGGTACCCAGCTTTGGAAAAAAAAACCTGAAACCGAGAATCCGGTTCTGGGAAATGGCCAGTTTTCGATTCCCTATTACTTACATTACTACTATTCGTTTGTTAATACAAACATTAACAAACGAATTCCCCAACATTAACAAACAAATATGCTGCCATAGTATTTTTTCGTATTCGTATGTTAATTTGGGTTTCGTGCCGAGACAGTCGCAGGGATTCACAAACATTACCACGCTCAGGGTGCTGTATGACGCTTTGGTTAGGAGTCACTTGGAACACAGTGCGGTGATTTGGGCTCCTCATGAAGTGAAATACAATGTCATGCTGGAGCTAGTGCAGAATAAATTTAAAAGACATTTGTATTTCAAACTTTATGGGGTTTACCCATTTTACCCGCTGATGTATCCTACACTGTTTGTACTGGGTATGGTGGGGTACAACGAACTCAGAGTGCGCAGGGAATTTACACTCGTGACGTATGCGCTAAAAAGGTCCTGCGTGGAGTAAGTAGCACACCCGGGTGTGCTGCGTCACTTGAAGCTGTGCGTACCGGACCGGTACTTGTTGAGGCGGCGGCGGCCGCCACTGCTGGCCGTGCCTGCTGCCAGAACCAACCTGCTGTCAAGAACGGGGTTTTCTTGACAGCAGGTACAATATGTGTACTGAACGTGAACGAAGTGCATGAGCGGATTGACATATTTCGTGCAATCTGAGTAAGTTCGCTGTTCTGTATGGTGTCTGAATAGCACCATCTCATATCTTCCAGTGGGTGTCGTAAGAGGCGACTAAGGGACTTACCAGAGAATGGGCAGCAGCGTTCTCTGTTTTGGTTACAAAAGCACAGAGAAAAACAGAGAAAAGCACAGAGTTAAACCACACTGCGATCGCCAACCCGCCTGCCAAGCGTGGCGATTATGGCAAAACCCCCCTTTAGGGGAGGCCCATGTCCAGCAGTGAGTGGACGTCTTTCGGCTGAGATGATGATGATGATGATGAGTAAATTCGCAAGTGTTTTGTTGAATTTTGTTAGTTACGTTTAAATATTAATATTCTGTGTTGTCTGATTTTATATTATAGGTTAAGGTTTAATAGCAGTAAAAAAGTTTAGTTTGTTAAATATTATTTAAGTAGTATTATATAGGTACATATAATTCTGTTCTTTTAGTTATTGTTTTAGTGTTACTTTCTACATATTTTTATTTTTTTTAAGTATTAGCCGTAAGTTGTTTTACTATTTATCTGGTGTGTATTTGCAAACCACTACCTATTGTATTGGGGTCATCCTGTAAAGATAGTGTGTGTAAGGTTAATAAATAATAATTCGCGGGGCACATGACGTTCAACCAATCAGCGCGCAGGGTGCGATCCGTTCCCCGGGGTTGCGGGACTGTTCGAAAGAGATACCGTGGCCCCGGAACACAAAGGGCGATGAAGGAACATGGATGGGTTTTAGTCAGTAAAAGTCCGACACTCCCTCCTGCTCCGCCCAGAGCGGGAGAAGTCATTTGATGATTTCCCATCCGAAAAAAAAAAAAAAGTGCGATCCGTGTTCACAATCTCTCGCGATATAGAGTAAAATCAAACGGTATTTACAATTTCCTATATTGTACCAATTATACCGAAAATTCTATCGTATCTTACATTCTTTCATCAAAATGTACATCTCTCGAGATTTTAATTTCATTCTTCTCTGGATCCCACAATCAGTATCCATTTGGACTATATCCAATAAATCTTATAGCTCTCGCTCTTTCTTCAAATTTTGATTTTCTTGGTAATATATGAAACGGTAATCTAGTTGACTTGGATTTCATGCACACATTGCACCCCTTGTCACTATTCGGTAAATTTAAAGTGATCAATCAACCCATTTCTATTCAAATGCCCTAGTCGTCGATGCCATAAATTGGTTTTGTTTTTGTCATATAACATTTATTCTGTTTTAATTTTAAATTGTATTTTATATAATTTTCCATCTTTTGTCCATATATAATCTCATGTTATTTTGTATAATCTTTACCACATTGCCTTGAAATATCACATTACAATTCCTTTCAACCAGTTCACTTTTTTTTTTTTTTTTTTGGGACAAGCCCGCCACGCTGTTCCCAAACCACTGTAACTCCTGAAAGCCAGAATCAACAGTGGCGACCACCAGAAAAGCGCCGAGACAATGAAGCTCGACGAAGTCCCAGAGAATGAATTTAACTGTCTTGGATCCCGCAACGAAATTAATCAGAAAAGTATAGTGGAGGAGTAGGAAAAAACCGTAATTTCCACTTCCCTCCATTTCAGCAGGAGACAGAACGAAACAAGGCCAATAGGCACAAAGGGACGTTTACAACTGGGATAGGCCCAGTTGCCTAGCACCACGGATAAATATTAACATTAATGGGTCCTAAGTTGTGAGCTGTTATATTTGATTCCAATAATAGGTATGGCAAAAACGCTTGAACGCACGGAAATTTGTTCTAGTTTCCACAAGGTCTGTATAGTAAATAACTCCGGATGTAACCTGTACACTATCCAACATAATGTTGCGTTCATTCTGCCAAAGACTGCACTCCCATAAAATGTGATGTGCTGATTGTTCATATTCGCAGTCAGATGTGGAACATTGACAAAAAGGCGAGTCAACAAGCTTGAAGGAAAATAATTTACTCTTAAAGTTACCATGACCGGTGAGAAATTGGGCAACACAGTGATCAACATCCAACCATGTCCTGGCCAGCCGCTCACGAACGGATGGAAAGAACTGGTGGAGGTGTCGGCCCTTGATGGAATTATCCCACCTACCTTGCCATTCAGACAAAAGTTCCTCCCAGACGTCGGTCTGTGGTTTGAATAATCTAGCAATCTTAACACGGTCACGTAGGGTTAAAAAGTCTGCGTCCGCGGTCTCACGTGCGTTATAGTACATTGCAGCCCGTCGCTGCACTTCAAGATCAACTGGAAGTACACCTGCAAGTACCGGTAAGGCTTCAGTACTAACCGTCCTATACGCTTTGCATAAGAATATCAAAGCCAAACGCTGGCTTTGAAGCAATTTACGTCGTGCCGCTCCTATGGTGGCCCTATCGGCCCAGACAGGTGCCCCGTAGCACATACACCCCAAGTAAGTAGCCCCATAAATGGTCTTTAAAGTTATAAATGACAGTTCACTTACCGACAGTAAGTTCTGTAAGCGATTTGACACAATTATGGTTTCAATACTTGAGCTTCTGGCTTTTCATTCCGTTTTTATCATTTCTCTCTTCTAGGCTTCCAAATATTCTCCATTCGCAACTTTTATTTTTACTGGATTTGTCAGTGTTGTTATGTCAGTCATAAATTTTCTGTATTTGTCTTGTATCATATTATCCGAGGCTCCCGTGTCTACTATGAACTCACAGCATATGATGAAACACTTGTTTCATCATATGCTGTGAACATATACTTTGACATATTTGCCTGTTCTCTCTCATCTCTTCTTCCTTTTTCATTAAAATTTCCCCTTAAGTACCTTTGGTGGTTTTTTCTGCATCGATATGCTTTATGGCCTCTTTTCTTACATTTATTCATTCTATATTATTTTCAGTCGTAAAACTTGTTTCTGTATTTGTAGTATTGTTATTTTCATTTACACTTTTTTGTTTCATCTCAACATCTAATAGTCTCGCTTTCACAAAATCAATTGTTATTTCCTTTTCTGTTGACATTGTTTCCAATGACGTTACTTATAACATTTTCATAATCATCTGGTAGTGTTAATAACATGTGACACACCTTATCGGACTCAGACAGCTTTTCCCCGATCTCAATTTCTGCTATTATCTCATCGAACCATAGAAAGTGGTCTTGGACTTTAGTATCTTTTTGACATTTTAAATTTAGCAATCTTCTCTTTATTTATTTATTTATTGGATTTGGATCTCCAACAGAAACTACACAATTACAAGCAAGTATACATAGATCAGGGACAAATATAGGAGACCACATCATTCACTTTTAATCTAGGTAGGTACATGCAGTAAATTTGATAAGGTTAAAAATCTAAACAAATCAAAATACATTACACAAAAAGTTATACAAAAGAAACAAGATGAATTACATAAAAGATGAATTATAATAACAACGGAAATGAACAATTAGAAAAAAAAAATAATAATAGTAATACAAGAACAACAAAATATTACGACTTGGGTACAGTGACATAAAAGTCTTTTTTAAACCTAGCAATTTTGCATGTAATATCTACTTCATTACGCTTCGATACTTCGTTAACCGCCTACAGAGCCTTGGCAAAACGGCAAAGTGTCCGAGGTTTCTTTTGGATCGCGGCACATAGCAAAGGTTATAGTTACATTTGCGCGGCAAGCGAGATGGTGCGCTTATCTGCAGCTTTCCAAGAAGCTCGCTACAGTCAACAACCCCATTGAATAGTTTGTGAAGAAATGTGAGATCTAGAACCTGCCTTCTATGTAATAACGGGGACATTTTATAATGTTGTAGTCTCAAGTCGTAGCTCCTGATTTTTTTTTGCCAGACGGTCTCTAGAGCACAGATGGTACAGAAAACGTCTTTGCACATTTTCCAAGCGTTTAGTGTAAATGTCGCAATGAGGATTCCATACGGTGCTGTTGTATTCAAGGAGTGGGCAAACTAATGCGTTATAGGTATAAATGAATTGTAGTTGATGCTTTAGAAAATTCTTTGCTATTGCGCAAGATAAATCCGAGCACTTTGAACCCTCTTGAGGTAATATGTAGTTTAATTAAGCCTATCAAATTTCAGTTTTTTGTCAAACACAATTCCCAGGTCACGAACTTCCTCTACCTTTTGTAGTGTTTGCTGGTGCAGTGTGTAATTGTGGGATTGCACTGTTTTATTGCGAGAGAATTGCATACAATAACATTTTGAAACATTAAGCGATATTCTGTTTACTCTACACCAATCCTCCATTCTATCGAGATCAGCCTGTAACAGTGCGGCATCTAAGTCTGTCACTATTGGTCTCATGATTTTGACGTCATCAGCAAACAGGTAGAAACTATTTTTTTTTTTTTTTTTTTTTTTATTTATTAAACTTACACACTATCTTCACAGGATGACCCCAATACAATAGTGGTTAGCAAACACATACCAGATATTAGTAAAACACCTTACGGCTAATACTTAAAAAACTAAACTTAAAAAATTTGAACAACGCAACACTAAAAACAATAAACTAAAATAATTAAATAATATGTACCTATACTATTCTTTTTAATACTGCTATAAAATTATAACCTAAACATATTTATATAAAATCAGACAACACAGAAAATTAATATTTAGATATAACTGACAAAATTCAACAAAACTCTTGCGAATTCACTCAGATTGCACGAGAATATGTCAATCCGCTCATGCACTTCGTTCAGTACACCTATTGTACGAGTGAGGGGTGTTTTTGACAGCAGGTTGGTTCTGGCAGCAGGCACGGCCAGCAGTGGCGGCCGCCGCCGCCTCCACACGTACCGGTCCGGCACGCACAGCTTCAGGTGACGCAGCACACCCGGGTTGTGTGCTACTCCACGCAGGACCTTTAGCGCATACGCCGCTAGTGTAAACTCCCTGCGCACTCTGAGTTCATTGTACCCCACCATACCCAGTACAAACAGTGTAGGATACATCAGCGGGTAAAATGGGTACACCCCATAAAGTTTGAAATACAAATGTCTTGTAAATTTATTCTGCACTCGCTCCAGCATGACATTGTATTTCGCTTCATGAGGAGCCCAAATCACCGCACTGTGTTCCAAGTGACTCCTTACCAAAGCGTCATACAGCACCCTGAGCGTGGTAACGTTAGTGAATCCCTGCGACTGTCTCAGCACGAAACCCAGGTTTCTGTACGCCTTCTTGCAAATCTTAACTATATGATCCCGGAAAGTTAGATCTGGGGTAAGCAGTACTCCTAGATCTCGTACCTGAGACACTCGCTGCATCGGCGCTTCCTCTACTTTGTATTCGTAGTCTAAGGCAGTCTTCGCTCGCGTAAATGTCATCACTGAGCATTTCGCCGTGTTGAAATAGAGTTTATTTTTATGGCTCCATTCTACCACTCTATCTATGTCTTCCTGCAATTTCTCACAGTCCGACCCAGCCCTGACCTCGAGCAGCAATTTGAGGTCATCTGCAAACAATAAACATAAACTATGTTTGACTACGTCTGGTAAGTCATTTATCATTAAAATAAATTCGAGAGGACCCAAATTGCTGCCCTGGCTCACGCCTGACCTTGTGTAGTATGGCTCGGATTCGAACCCGTTGTAGTCCACGTACTGCCGTCGGTCTTTTAGGTAGCTGGCGAAGAACTGTAAGAGGTGCTGAGTACAGCCAATTTTTGCCAGCTTCATTAGCAGTACATCATTGTCGACGGTATCAAACGCCTTCCTAAAATCAAAATATACCACGTCTACCTGTACACCAGCATCGACGGCCGACACCACTCTCGCCATGAAGTTTAGCAGATTAGTGGCCGTGCTGCGCGCCGGCCGGAACCCGTGCTGCGCGTCCGATAGCTGTGCGCTCACTTGAGTCTGCATACAGCGTTGGATGGCAGACTCGAACACTTTTGCAGGTGTCGACAACACTGCCACCGGTCTGTAGCCACTGATATCCGGTCCTGACTTACCTTTGGGAACCGGAATTACTCGCGTGATTTTCCACCTAGGCGGAAACGTTGCTTGTTTTAAACAAGTATTAAAGATATAATGCAGGGGCTCAGCCAGCACCCTGCCACAGTCTCGGAACAGAAAAGCCGGAATGCCATCGGGGCCAGATGAGCGCTTTGGCTTGAGCTTTATGAGCGCTTCCCTTACGTCTTGAAGACTGAGGGTCTCGATGTGCACTCGCGCACTGGTCGCTCCCGCGTCCGCCGCCGCCGCCCGCGCCTCCAGCCGCGGCCGCTCTTTATTATACACTGACTCAAAAAAGGACGCAAAATGTCGAGCACACTCCTCATCCGAAAGATGTTGACCATTCTTTATGATAATTTGCCTGTTTAACCTACTTCGTTTGGACCTAATATACTGCCAAAATGATTTTGGATCTTTTAAAAATTGATTTTGTATCTTCAACTTGTGTTCTTTGTGTGCAATGTCTATGGATTTTTTAATACGAGCTCTGTACTTCGAAAATTCAGAATAATCGCTATCCAGCTTTGTTTTTTTGAAAGTTTTGTGAGATCTAGCTTTATTCTTTATATCTCTTATAATATCTGCCGTGTACCATTCGGGATAAACGTATCGAGAGTTTTCACGTTGAAGCTTTTTCCGGGGTACACATCTATCTAAAATGTCACTCAGTTTTTCATAAAAAATATTCAACATATCCTCCAAATCATGCATGTCGTAAAGCATACTCCAATCAGTGGAAGTCAGCATTGAGTATAACAACTCGTAGTCGGCTCGATAGAAGTTCCACTGCGGCCTAACACTACGCGCTGCGGGACTGCCGTCGGCACAGGGCGCGGGCGGGGTGGGCGCGGCGGGTGCGGGAAGCGCGCGCGTACATTGCACGCTGACCGCGAGTGGCGGGTGATGCGCGTCGACGGGCACGAGCTCGTCGTCGGCCGCCACTACCGACACCTCCCCGCTAAACCCTGTGCTCAGAACCAAATCCAACTGACGACCTAGATAGTTTGGTACCGTGTTACTTTCAGTGAATTCGCAATATGACACAAAATATTCATAATAATTTTTAACATTTACAGGACACGAATACAAATTAAAATCACCAATAACAATTATTTCTCCATATCTATCACATATTTTTTCTATTAATCTAAATAAAGTCAAGTAGTCGTTCTCAGAACTCCCTGGTGGTATGTAAACAACACAACATAAAAACAAGAATCTATTTTTGAAATAAACCGTTGCACTAACCATTTCAAAAACGCAGGTGTCTATCGACGCGTCCGCGATTTGTACTTGTCGCAGCTCATATCGGTGTGTGGCCACTAAAAACGCTCCTCCCTGCTTCCGACCATCCGCTCGATCGCACCGTAGTATTTGATATCCCGGAGGAATTATTTCAGGATCTTCTATGGAGTTATTGCAACCAGATTCCGTTACTGCATATAAATCAAAATTGAATGCCTCAATGTTGGTTCGGAACTCATCCAGTTTAGTTCGCAGACCTCGTACATTTTGATAGAATATATCGACATTATGGCTATAATATATTTGGTTTTGTTCTGTTTGAGTTCCGAAACCAAATCCACTCGCTGAACTCTGCATTCATTGGCCAGATTTCAGCCTGGTTCAACTTATCGAAACTGTTTTCCGGTACTCCAACAACAAACGACGAATAATCTCTCTCGATTTTGTGTTTGATTTTGTCAATTTTAATTTGAACATCTGGGCCACATACACTTTTCACGTGATCGGCTATGGCTTCAAGAGTTGTATCCGGATGCAATCGCCAAACATGTAGATATTTTTTGCGATCACTAACTTGAATTGCCTTCAACTCCGTATTTGTTCCCACTCTGACCTCTTTAGGCTGCCTGCTCTTTTTTTTATTTCGAACAGTCGTCCATCCTGATTCGATTTTCTCCGCTTCATCATTAGGTGTTTCACAAGTCGCCAGTGCGCTAGTACTACACAAAGTTTTTTCCGGTAATATTTC
The DNA here is from genome assembly GCA_941918905.2 of Xestia sexstrigata. Classification (NCBI taxonomy): domain Eukaryota; kingdom Metazoa; phylum Arthropoda; class Insecta; order Lepidoptera; family Noctuidae; genus Xestia; species Xestia sexstrigata. Next base: position 978,812 of record OW799213.2, on the reverse strand, counting down.
GGTAGACTTCCTGGCTCCACATTTGTTTATATTTTGAGTTTTGATGTAGGTATGAAGCTTTTTCTTGGGAACGATGGAATTATTCTGTTGACTTGCGACCTCGGCAAAAGAAGATGGAGAAGGAGGATTTTGGGGAATATCAGTTGCTACTTCGTGGGTTTGGTTGTTCTGAGTTAACTTAGCTACTACTTTTTCTTCGAGCACCCTCATCATTTTAATTATGTTGCCTAACTCGGTTTTTGTTTGAGAAAATTGATTTAGTAGAAGCGATATCGCATTTGCCTGGCTGTCCATGCGAGCTATGATGTCAGCTTTGAATTCTCTCAATTCTTCGAGTAGTAGGGAATCAGAATCCATAGTTATAGGTGAATACTGAGCCTGACTTCCGCGCTGACTGTTTACGTTGTTTACCGGAGTGGTGGCATTAGGGTTAGGAATGTTAATGCGGACTGGGGTTTCACTGTTGCCTCTTTTTGGCTTAGCACAGATACATTCCGGACATAACCATTTTTTTATATACACACATCAAAAATGTCTAGGGATCAAGCATTTTTATGCGGATTTCTTGAGATTGAGATGTGGCTTTGTAATAAATTTATGATTTTATAAATTTATATGGATCCTTTTTGGTGCATTTCATAATTTGAATCAGGAACTCTCAATCAAATTCGAGTAAAAGATGAAAATAAGCTGTCAATATTTTCCCTATAAAAACATACAACGCATTGAAGACATTATTAGTGCTACTGTTTCCCTACTACTGATTAAAACCAACGTTATTATGGAGCGGCGACGTCATTTAAGCAGGGAAGAAATGCTCAGAGCCGTGGGAATGATAGAAGCTGGTTCCCGGCAACGTACTGTAGCTTTAGCTCTGAATACAAGTCAGAGTGTTATCAGTCGACTTTGGACACGTTACCGAAGCACTGGTACCGTGGCTGAGCGCCATGGAGGACGGTATCGCTGCACCACACGGAGACAAGACCGATACATTCAAATCTTAACTCGAAGAGCTCCAACAATAACCGCCATGATGTTAGCCGTGAGGCTTCATCACTCTTCAGGGAACTTAATTAGCGACCAAACAGTCAGAAACCGCTTGCATGAAGTGAACCTTCATTCCCGAAGACCGCTACGGGTACCACCTATAGCAATGCACAATCGTAGGATTCGATATCAATGGGCTCTTGAACACAGAAATTGGGCAGAAGAACAATGGCGTTTCGTGTGCTTTTCTGATGAGTCTCGTTTTGGTATGAGACCGGATACAAGACGTATACGACACTGGAGAACCCCTGGACGCCAACAGCGATTAAAATCCTGCCAGGAAGTCCATCCTTATAGTGGTGGAACCATCATGGTATGGGCGGGTATTTGGATCGGCGGAAGAACTGAGTTGATTTGGATCAGAGGCAACCTCAACGCTCAAATTTATGCTGAGACGATTGTACCAGACGTCATCGTTCCTCTACAAGTGCAAATCGGTCCCTTATTTCAGTTAATGCATGATAATGCACGACCGCACACCGCAAGAGTTGTAAGACAGACTCTCGCCGCAGCTAACATCAATGTCCTGCCCTGGCCTGCTCAGTCGCCAGACTTGAACCCGATTGAGCATGCATGGGATATGCTACAGAGAAGAGCTCTGCCGAATATGGAGGGTATCCAGTCGCAAGAAGACCTTTTTTTGTTGTTGCAACGAACATGGGCGGCCATTCCACAGCGTGATTTGGATGAACTCATTTTGAGTATGCCAAACCGATGTTCTTGTGTTGTTAGTGTTCGCGGTAGAAACACGGATTATTAATTGTTTAAGTTACCCAATAAAATTTTAAAGAAAACTGTTATTTCAGTCTTTTTTTCGAACTTTAATGTTAGTGGTTCAAATGTCAAAAATCCCTTTATTAGGAAAATGGCAAATTTCTTTATTAATGCAAAGGTGACTTGGTTTATCGTTACTGTGACAAACGAAAACACTTTATTTGATGAATCCTTAAAGAAAATTTTAATTAATATCAATCAGGAGAAAAGTTATTGCAAAAATATATGTTGATCCCTAGATACTTTTGATGTGTGTATGTCTGGGTGTATGTCTTAAACGCATCTTTGTTTATTTCGAGACAGGCTATATCATACCTTTTCATGCATTTATCATTAGCACATTCCATGTAATCATCAATTATGGGCGAATCACAAGCGCCGCAATTATTAGACATTTTTATTGGTAGGTAACGCAGACAAAAATTCAAATCTTGACAAAAATTCAAATCTTGATGATCAAACCGAGCACTTCGCGTTTCACAGCAGCGCGACAGAGACGAATTATTTATTTTTCGCAGCCCGTCTCTTTCACTCGAGGTGAGGAGGAGCCTACCTCGGCGTACTCGGACGGCGCGATCTCGCGCTCGCGTATTATTTTCACCAAAACAGTTCACACCACTTTAGTACTTGTTGCTCTTATTTTCAAGACACTAAGAGTCAATATGGCACAAATTAATGCTCTTCAAAAAACATTGAGCAAAATAAAATAACAAAAAATACGTCTGCCACTGACCACAGCTAGCAGTGGTCACAACTAGAGTGCTTGAAACTCTGCTCTTCAGTTGCAATTTGTTAAAAACTGACTTTCTCTCAAAAATTGCTTCCAAGCACTTCATCATAATATCTAATGATTTTTCACACTTTTTTATTGCAATGTTGTTAAAGTATTAAAAATCAGCATAAAGTAAACCGGCAAAGTCTTTTGCACAAGTTACCACATCCCTATTCCTCCTCGTCTTTGTTTCCGTTTCCTGCGCGAACCTCACTAGCGCACACACACACATAGACACTTTTCGTTAAAACACCAAATCAAAACGGCGGCAACCGAGCCGGCTCCGTGGAAATCTATTACAAATTTCTCGAGCCCACCAGAATAACCCCAACTCGTGCCACTTGCCTAGATAATATTTACACTGATATTATACCCACACAAAAAGTAATAATTAACTTATTAGATTCAGATCATTGTGGGCAATTGATCACAATTCCGAATGTAAACAAAAAAGTCACTAAAACGGATATCATTGTTAATCCAAAAAGTAAAAATCGCCTGGAAACTTTTAAAACTAAACTTTTATCCAAACTACCACTTTTGTCAGCTAGTGATGATCCAAATCAACAATATAACGATTTTTTCAGTATATATTGCACACAATTTGAAACCACATTTGTCCCTAAGACAATATCTGTAAATAGTAACGCTTCTTTTAATGACTGGGTGACGATTGGTATTCATAAGAGTCGATATCGACTTCGACTACTTTCGACTTATATAAACACTGTAGAATTTAATTTGTATGTTAATAATTATTCTAAAATATTTAAAAAAGTTTTTTTTTATAGCAAAGTCACGTTACTTAAGTTCAAAAATTAAAAATAGTAGTAACGTAATTAAAATGACATGGAACATTATTAATAGCGAAACGGGAAGGTCTTGCATCCGAAATAGTGACTACAGTCTTGCTATTGGCGATGCAATTTTAAATTCACACTCAAGTTGCCACAACCTTTGAAAATTTCTTTGCCCCACCTGCTGCTGCCGAGTCTTTACTAAAGGAAAACGTTTCAGTCTGTGATTCCGAATTTAACTTTCAATACGTCACCTGTAAAGATATAATTAAAACTTTTCACACCTTAAATGTTAAAAAGACCGCTAATCTATGGGATCATTCTGTGGACGTTGCTAAATCCATTATAAACATTGTAGCTCCTTCATTAGCTGTAATATTTAACGATTGTATTGACCGTGGTGAGTTTCCTGATCTATTGAATTATAGTAAAATAATACCATTGTTTAATCGGGTAGTACATCAGACCTTTAGAATTTTTTTTTTTAATTAATTTTGGCACAAATGCTAAGTTTTTTCAATAAACATAAGTTATTACATAAAAAACAGTTCGGTTTTACAAGGGGTCGTTCAACTACTGATGCCGGTGTTGAACTTTTAGGACACATTTATAATGCCTGGGAGGACAAATGCGATGCTTTGGGCATTTTTTGCGATTTATCTAAAGCTTTCGATTGCGTTCTTCATGAAACATTAATCAGGAAACTACACCACAACGGAATCCGTAACGCCTCTCTGGATCTTCTTATTTCATATTTGAGTGATAGGATTCAGAGAGTTGATGTTAACCGGAAAAGATCTCCCAGATCCGTAGTAAGAATGGGGGTACCCCAGTGCTCAACTCTTGGTCCATTTTTGTTTCTTATTTACATAAATGACTTGCCTTACCTCATAAAGGATAATCATGACATAGTATTGTTTGCAGACAACACTTCTCTTTTATTTAAACTCAAACGTCAGCAGTTAGTTACGGATGATGTTAATAGCGCCCTGGCAAAAGTCGTTAATTGGTTTAATGTTAATAATCTACTCCTAAATGAGAAAAAAACTAAATGTATTAAGTTTACGACACCCCATGTAAGACAAGTGGAAACTACTGTACTAATTAAGGATGAAGAGTTGAAACCGGAAGATAGCACAGTGTTCCTAGGCATAACTTTGGATGCTAAGCTTCAGTGGGGCCCGCATATAGACAAATTGTCGAAAAAAAACTTAGCTCTGCAGCTTACGCCGTGAGAAGAATTCCTGAGTTAACTGATTTAGAAACAGCCCGTTTAGTTTACTTTAGTTATTTCCATAGCGTGATGTCGTACGGTATTCTCTTGTGGGGCAATGCCGCCAATATTCAGACAATATTTGTTTTGCAAAAAAGGGCAATTCGTTCAATTTTTAGATTAAGTCCCAGATACTCCCTCAGAGAAAAATTTAAAGAGATTAATATTCTTACTGTGCCTTCTCAGTTTATTTATGAAAACCTTTTGTACGCACACAAAAATATTCATTTGTTTAAAAAATACAGTGATATCCACAACATAAATACGAGGAACAAACACAAATTTGTTGTTCCTGTAACGAGGCTCAAAAAAATAGGGGGTACGTTTAGATGCCAATGTATACGTTTTTACAATAAACTTCCGAGCCAAATTCAAGCACTAAGCCTAAATAAATTCGAATCGTATATAAAACGGAAGCTGTGCCTGAAAGCCTGTTAATAACTATCTCGAAGATAAAAAGGCTTGGGATTAAGCTCCTCCAATGAAATTTGCTCTGTGAATGTCGAAATTTCGGACTTCGCTTGTTTTATTATTAATTCCTTTCTTTTATGTACACTCTGACATTGAATGATTTGACATGAATACTTATTTCAGTATTTTATTATTTTTTACTTTTTATTTTATTTTATGTTACATTTACCTACTGATTTGACAGGAATATTTACGTATCTTACTTTTTTATTATTATTGACATATGATTTTTGGGATTTTTATTGACATTGATTTTGTAAATTATTATTAATTTTATTTGATTATTGTGAATGTGGGGACCATGTGGGTTTCATTTTTTTTTTTTTTGTTTGTTTTCTTTTTTTTTCCCACAACTGTCTGGCAGTTTGAGTACTATAAGCGACCTACCCAAATGTCCTTTCTTTGGTATACTTCGTCGTTTCGTTGAGCTCCTTGAGTTATAAGTCGAGCTACACGATAACTGACAAATGCTTGCACTGACTGGACAGGTCCACTCAAATCTGTGTGGTTCTTTCTTCAAAAGACCATCTCAGACACTAATCTGCATAGTCTTCATGTGAATTGAGCAAGATTATGTCTGGACTTCAAAAGAGACTATGACCTCGTGAGTTGGTTTCGGCTGTTTCTTCTCAGAGTAGTCAGGTACGAAACACCGGCCCCACCTAGTTTAAAAAAAATTACGGGTAAAAGTGTTTGTAAAAACCTACTTGCAAAATAAACATCATTTATCATTTATCATTAAAACACAAGAAACCCTTAAGATAGTTGTGAGATTAATAATCAAGGGACGTCCCAGACAATTTAACGTATAAACGTAGTGCACTGTGGAAGAACATCGGGTGTGAAGTTAATAAGTGTGCAGCTCTCCACGGCCACGTGAGTACCCGCATCATTTCCTTCGTTCCCCTTGTTGTAAAGCTATTTTACCGGTGGGTTTTACAGTCATCTTATGGAAGGGATAGAACTATAATAAATGTACTTATCTGACACGCATTTTACGATAATCGATCTCGCCTTGACATCCAGTGTACTCTGTACGTCCGAAGATTTTATCGCCTCTACGACACCTTTTTCCTCTAATAATAAATTCAGCTGAAATTTCCATGTTTGAAAATTCACTCCCTCTTTCAGAAATGGCATAGCCTCGTATTTTCTCATATTCATTTTTATTTTCTTTGGTTTCCTTTGACAGTTCAAAATTTTCTTCGTATTTTTCTATTTTCATTTACTTTGCCATATTTCCATATTATAAATTATCACAAATATAGCCCATAACCTTTTATGATAATTATTGAGGGCATTATTATTAGAGAAAGATTATATTTTCAGGATCACATATTTATTTTATATATTTTATATATGTGCCATCAGGCACCCAAACTCACTTCACACATTGAAAATCAGTCCTACACCATAGACTCAACATAGACAAAATACAGACTTAACACATATTAATAAACAATTATAAAAGCTAGGTAAATATCCAGTAGAGTACTCACTTTGAGGATTCATTCATTATAATTGCACTATTTGCCTATTTTTTGTTATTATGCCACCTGTCGTATAAATTAGGCCGACTCCTAATAATTATACTTTTTTTTTATTACAATATGGGCCTGCTCTTGACAAAGATCACGCCTGATGGAAAGCGATGGATGAGATCTATGATGGAACGAGCGTGCCCAGAAGAAGCCTGTTCACTCTTGCTTTGAAGGCAGGCGGGTTAAATGTGGGTGGGAACACAGACACAGGCAGAGTCCATCGAGGCCATCGAGGCGGAGCTTTATGAGGGGTACAGAGCGGCGAAGACCGCCCTCCGCGAGGCTGTCCTGCGGGCCAGGGATCTGGCCCGCGAGGAGATGCTGAGGACTCTCGACAGAGATCCGTGGGGGCGCCCTTATAAGATGGTGCGGGATAAACTCCGCACCTGGGCCCCCCCACTGACGCAGAGTCTCCGGCCTGAGCTCGTGGAGGACGTGGTGAGCACTCTGTTCCCCACGCGGGGAGAACATCCCCCCCCGCCTATGGCTCCGCCACCTGCGGTGCTGGAAGCGGACCACCAGGATGACGACGACGACACTCCGGAAGTGACTGGGGTAGACTTGAGAGTGGCGGTACGCAGGCTCAGTGCCAAAAATACCGCCCCGGGACCCGAAGGCTTGCCTGGCAAAGCCTGGGTCCTGGCCTCGGAGGCTCTCGGGCCCCGACTGGAGGGGCTCCTAAGCGCATGCTTGGAGAGGGGCCAGTTCCCGCTTCGTTGGAAGACGGGGAAGCTGGTCCTCATTTGGAAGCCGGGGCGCCCTGCGGACTCTCCGTCCGCATACCGGCCCATAGTGTTGCTCGACGAGGTGGGCAAGCTCTTTGAAAGAGTAATTGCAAACCGCCTCGCCGAGCACCTTGCGGGGACGGGGCCGGATCTTGCGGAACACCAATTTGGTTTCCGCAAGGGGCGCTCTACGGTGGACGCCATCATGCGCGTGAGAGCCCTCACGACGGGGGATGCGGTGTCCCGGGGTGGGGTTGTCTTGGCGGTGTCTCTTGACATCGCCAACGCCTTCAACTCCATGCCCTGGAGCTGCATTAGAGAGGCACTCCGGTATCACAGGGTGCCGACCTACCTCCGTCGTGTGGTTGGGGATTACTTGACGGACAGAGCCGTCATCTACCCCGGTTGCAGCGGAGAATGGAAACGGCGAGAGATGTCGTGCGGTGTTCCACAGGGATCGGTTCTAGGGCCTTCCTTGTGGAACATCGGGTACGACTGGGTGCTGCGCGTCGACCTCCCTAGCGGCGACAGCGTGGTCTGCTATGCAGACGACACGCTGGTGCTGGCACAAGGGGGGTCGCACGAGGCGGCGGCTGAAATAATGACACGCGGGGTTGCGATAGTCGTCGAGAGGATCCGGCAACTGGGTCTCGAGGTGGCATAGCACAAGTCCGAGGCCATGTGCTTTCATGGGCCTCGGAATGCGCCACCTCCGGGATCCTCACTGACGGTAGGAGGGGTATCCGTCGGCGTCGAGTCGACGCTAAAGTACCTGGGACTCGTCCTCGACAGCCGATGGAACTTCGTGGAGCATTTCCGACGTTTGGCCCCCAAACTGGAACGGACCGGGGCTGCCTTCAGGCGGCTTCTGCCCAACCTGGGGGGGCCAAACGCCTCCTGCCGGAAGCTCTACGCGGGAGTCGTGCGGTCCATGGCCAAAGGGCCATGGACCGCACGACTCCCGCGTCCACACCGGGGCCCCGTCTTTACGGGGCCGCTTTTCTTTCTTTTCGCTTTCTTTACGGGGGCGCGTTCATTGAGGCGGCGAGCCACCCGCGTGGAGCACACGGTGGAGGTGTGCCCCGCGTGGGCGGAGCACCGCCGTGTCCTCGAAGCGGCGATTGGCGGCGGCGACCTCTCGCGTCCGGCCCTGGTGCAAGCCATGGTCCGGAGCGAGACGGAATGGGACGCCGTCACCTCCTTCTGCGAAGCAGTAATGCTAGAGAAGGAGGTGGCGGAACGTGAGAGGGAGAGAACCTCACAGCGTCCCGGCCGCCGCGGGAGACGCCCCGGGCGTCGGGGGCCACCACGTGGCCCCCGGCCACCGTAGGCGCGGGCCTGTGGACGGTGGGCTATGGGCTAGCTCGCCGTCCGTCCGTCTCATGACGACAGGCCGTGTCGACGGCGCGTTCGTGTTCCACGCGCGCGCTCAAAGAGAGTCAGCAATAGGAAGGGGTCCGTAAGGACCGAAGCCTGCCGGGGTTGCGGGACTGTTCGAAAGAGATACCGTGACCCCGGAACACAAAGGGCGGTGAAGGAACATGGATGGGTTTTAGTCAGTAAAAGTCTGACACTCCCTCCTGCTCCGCCCGAGCGGGAGAAGTCATTTGATGATTTCCCATCCGAAAAAAAAAAAAAAGGCAGAGTTCCAGACTTTGGCTGTGCGCATAATAAAAGTGGAGGAGAAGCGCTTAGTACGACACATCGGGATGTCAACCAAGTGCGGATGGTACGCCGCAGTACGTCTGCTAGTCCGGTGGTAAAACGGTTATGGTGGGATCAGGTCGTAGAGCTCCTGCGTACACTCACCGAAATACAGTCTGTAGAAGACCGACACGCAGGCAACATTACGCCGATGAGCTAGGCTGTGAAGCGAAGCTGCCAACGTCTCGTCGCCTATAAGCCTTTTAGCTCTGCGTTCCACCGAGTCAAGTGCAGCAAGCTGGTATTTTGCTGAGCCATCCCACAAGTGACTGCAATACTCCATACAGGATCGGACTTGTGCTTTGTACAAACTTAAAAGCTGCCCAGATGTGAAGTATCGCCTCACCTTATTCAAGATGCCCAGCTTCTTAGCTGCGGTCTGAGCTTTCGACTCGATGGTTGCGCCAAAGTTAAGATCCGATGTCAACTCCATGCCCAAAAGCTGTAGGCGGTCAGTAACTGCTACAGATGCACCCCGGAAAGTGGGAGACAACTGGAATTGGCTCCTTTTTGCAGTGAAGAGACACGCCTGTGTTTTCAGAGCATTGAATTCGACCAGATTGACGTCACCCCACTGGGAGACGAGATTTAGGGTCAAATTCATTCGCTCCACCATGGCCTCTCTAAGAGTAGCAGTATCTTCTCTGCTGGCTCTTGCACTGGACAGGTATCTTTCTGCGACTGTGCTGTCATCTGCGTATCCGATTGCACCAAGCTGTAGCAGGTCGTTGATGTGCAGCAAAAATAATGTCGCAGAAATAACAGACCCCTGAGGAACTCCGGCATCAATGGCCTTATAATCCGATGAGCAGCCATCTATGACCACTCTGATCGATCTGTCACTCAAGAAGTCGGAAATCCAGTTGCAAAAGTCAGCAGAGATGCCGAATGCAGGAAGCTTACCCAACAGACTAGCGTGCCAGACCCTGTCAAAGGCCTTCGAGATGTCAAGCGACACAGCAAGGGCTTCCCTATGTTTCTCGATGGCCTCGCCCCAACAATGCGTAACATACACAAGAAGATCCCCAGTTGAACGACCACGACGGAAGCCATACTGGTGGTCACTGAGGAGCGCATTGTCTTCGAGGCGAAACAAGCGTGTCAAGATAGGAGACAACTCTGGAGCACAGCTCTTCAGGACTCTCGCGGGTATTCCGTCAGGACCACTGGCTTTGTTCACATCTAGACTGCACAGGGCCTTACGGACCTCTTTAATGTGGATTGAGATCTCCGGCATTGCGGAGCCACAGTGAGGTATGTTGGGCGGAATGTTAGAGGCCGTATCTAGGCGCGAATTTTCGGCAAAGATGGAGGCAAACAAATTTGCCTTCTCTTGCGCGGTATGAGCCAGCGTTCCATCAGGCTTCAGCATAGGAGGCAGCGTTGGACGGCAGAAGTTCGTCTCGACCGATTTAGACAGGGACCAGAACTTCTTGCATATCTACAACTTCTTGCATTCTATACTTAGAAGTTTTGCGACGTCCATCTTGACACAAGCTAGCAAGTATAAAGGGTGTAAAAAACCTCTTAACGAAGCCGAAAGGCACTTGTTCTCCCCGTCATTGCGATCATTTTTTTGTTCTCCATACCTGGGAAGTGGGAACCTTCTAGTTACGGAGATATTGGGGCTCAAAGTTCCAACTTTTTTTTTAAATACAAGCTTATAATGTAAGATTTTAAACACCTGCACGACCCCCGTATTATTCAATCCATCCATCAGCACGTTTTGAGTGCGTTACATTGAATTTTATCACAAAACATGATATTTCACCCCAAAAAAAAAAGTCGTTTCCCAGCAATAATTTTTGCGTAGACTTACTTAGTTTGATGTAGGTACAGAATGCTTGGTTGACGGCTTCGTAATCAGGTTGAGGTTGTTTACAGCCTGTATAGTGTATTATCTATGCTAGCAACACGCTGCGCCATCACTATCGCCTCACAACCATTGAGTTAAATATACTATATCTATGCCCGCAACGGTGCGACCATTGCATTCGATTTGACAGAATTTAAATAACAAAGCCAGTGATGCCGTCGTTGCGACCCATGTTCGACTCATGCCGATTGGCAAACTCCGTTCTGCATATTATGCCCTAATGACTAATGTTCGTGTCGGTTCGGTCGGACCAATTCTAGCGCCGACTATTTTTTCCCGAATGTAACCGTCATCGGTCACCTTCTGGTTTGCGATCCCTCATCAAAGAGGAGAATACTGGAAGTTCGCATCAAAATATAATGTACTCCGTGGTTCACATGTTCTATCCCTGTAAATCCTGTGATTGATGCGATACGAGCGTCTCGCGACTGTACCTAATATTTGACATATATTTGCGCGATATTTTGAAATTTGAATTAAGCTCAGGGGGTCATTCATCTTGACAAAATGTCTTGCCATCCTCAGGTCAGGAGATATGGTTACGAATAAGACGGTATTCAATAGGTAATAAATAAGTTTTGGTTTCAAAGATAATAGAGACCAGTATAACAATTAAGTTAGGAACTGCGATACTGAATTCTGGAAACAATGAATTTGAATTTGTACTAGATTATATTTCCGCCTGCGGCTTTATCCGAGTGGAATTCTGTCCACAGAAACATAAGTAAGTATTTAATTAATTTGTTTATTTTTACTAGACTTATTTATTTATACATACCTACTTCCGCCCGCGGCTTTGTGTGCAATTCAGTTTTATCACGATGTCTGTGGGAAGTTATAAAATCCATAGAAACATAGGATAAAAAATATTAAATAGTTACATACCGTAAAACCTGGCTTTATGCTGGCTAAAAAAGTTTGCAAACATTTTTCTTAAAAAATCTCTACAGTGGTTATACAAAACAACCAATCAGCCAAATAGTAAATTTTATGCATCATTGATATAAAGTATAATATCTATTGTTTTCTCATTCATTGTAACAAATCTACAAAATAAATGGATATAAGCAGACTTGTTCAATTAAAATTTAATAAGGGAAAGATATTTACAGGTGAGATAAAAAATACAGCTAATTATAAAACACCTACCTAGTACGCACTCTAGGATAGTTTGAAGAAGGTAGTTTTATAGTTCACGCACTTAGTTGGCGACAAATCAGTTCAGCACTGTAGGAGAGACTGGAACAAGCGTTAGGGTAGCACTGCAGGTCTGTTAGCAGGACAAATTCAAGGATCGAGTTTAAGGATACCACTGCTGGAAGGGCGTTGTGCAGTTCTCAGTCACGCACCTGGTTAGCTCTCTAGGAAGGCACTAGACCACCTGTAGTTCTTTGGGCCAGACGTCAGGGTAGCTCTACGAGACAAGCGGTAGCCAGGCACGAAGATAGCTTCCGAAGATCGGGAGTAGAGGTCCCAGGTGAATCTTTAGCTGGATCCCCTGGGTAGTTTAAGTATGTGACAGCAAAAACCAATCTGTTTAGATCCAATAGTAGACTGCCTCCAGCGGTTCGTAAGCTCGTTTTCAAAGTAGTCTTCCTTTTTCAATTTTAAATATTAGTTTTCTTGTGGCCATATCCACGAGTGCGTAAATAATTTTATAAATATAATTAAAAATTAAGCTATTTAGTAAACCATCGTAACAATCTTTTAAATACAATAGCTAAACATATTCATAAAAATAATTTAAATTTTCTAAACCAAAAAGTAAATATCATAGAGCCAGAAAGAAATAAAAAGTAAGTATGACAGTTTGACAATTTGACGTGTCACAACATGAAAATTAAGAGTAATAATTTTATAATTATTCAGCTATTTTATGTTAATGAATCGTATTTATATCGATTTGCTGAGTGTAAACATATAAACAAAAAAAAAGGATGCTAAATAGTATTATGAATGATGAATATAAAGTGTAAGTATAGCATATTATAAAATAAAAAATAAAAAAATAAAATAAGCCTTTATTGCTGTTAACATAATTGACCAAACATTACCTACTTAAAAAAATTATAACAATAGAGGTAAGAAAACTATAAATTAACTTAAACTAAAACATATTCTCGGCATTCTGCTTACCTCCCCTCTTAACAGCTTGTCTTTCGACAAAGGCCTCCTCTAAGGATTTCCACTTGTTTCTGTCCTTTGCTGTACGTAACCATTCCGGCCCAGCTACTTGCTTCAAATCGTCTTCCCATCTCTTTGGCTGTCTTCCTCTACTTCTTCTGCTTTCTCTAGGGTACCATTCCGTTATTAATCTGGTCCATTTCTCTTTCTTTTCCCTCAACATAATAATTATGTCCTGTCCAACGCCATTTCAATTTTCTGCATACTGATATTGTACTTTTCCAAATTTAGTCTTTCCTTTGATCTTTTTTAATTGTATTTTATCTCTTCTTCTTATTCCCAATACGCTTCTCTCTATCCCATTCTGACATATTTTTAATTTATTTTGTTGTTGTTCAGTTAAGGCCCAAGTTTGGCATCCGTATGTAAGACATGGCAGTATGCAAGCATTAAAGACTTTTCGTTTCTCCGCCATAGGCATTTCTTTATTTTCATTACTTCGCTCAACGACCAGAATCTCTTCCAAGTGTTTGCTATCCTTCTTTCAATTTCTTTCTGCATGCTCTTTGTCGGTGATACCAATTGTCCTAAATAAATGTATTTGCTTACATATTATAACTGCTGATTATTAATTGTAATAGCCTTCTTTTGGAGGAATTGCTCATAACTTTAGTCTTTGTTATATTCATTGTGAGCCCTGCATTTGCACTTTCATCTGATAATTGTTGTAGCATTTTTTCCAAAGTTGGAAAAAAGTAAGGACTTTCGGAGAAAAGTATTAAATCATCAGCGAATCTCAAATGCCTCAATTTGGCTCCGTTCACGTTAAGTCCGAAATTATCCCAACCCAGTCTTCTAAAGATCAACTCCAATACAGCTGAGAATATCTTCGGCGAAATAGGGTCACCTTGACGGACTCTTCTTTCTATTGGGAACTCTTCACCTGCCCTTTCTAGTTTTATTTGTGCTGTGCTTTTCCCATAAATGATTTTTAGTATGCGTATGTACTTTTTATGGACCCCTTGTTGTTCTAATGATTCCCTTAAGTAGTGGTGTTCTAGGGAATCAAACGCCTTGTTGAAATCTACGAAAGCCAAATAATATATTTTGTTGTATTCTCTGTACTTCTGAAGTATCTGGCGTAGGACGTGTGTGTGGTCAATGGTCGAGAATTTGCTCCTGAATCCAGCTTGCTCCTTCGGCTGGTTTTCATCAAGGGTGTTAGTTAGTCTAAACAATAGTATTTTAGAAAAGACCTATATGTTAGACATTAAGCTTATTGGCCTATAATTGTTTATATCTCCTTTGTCTCCTTTTTTGTGCAACAAAACTATCATTGATTTCGTCCAATCTTCTGGGATAACTTCTGCTGTTATTATTTCGTTAAACAATTTGGTTAATTTAGGGACAAACAATGTATGTTTTTAAAAGTTCATTGGTGATTTGATCAGGACCGGTGGCTTTTCCTAGCTTCTGCGTAGTAATAGCTCTTTCTGTTTCTTCTTTTAGAATAGGTGGTATAGGTTCAGTATCTTGCGTGTCCTCTGTCATACTCGTAGTCGTAGCAAGTTTATTATTTTTGCTTTTATACAGCTCCTTATAATATTCCGTAGAAATATTTAATATGTGTGATCTTTTTGTATTACATTTTCCTTGTTTATCCTTCCTATTTGGCATCCAATTCTTTTTCGATTCAAATTCTTTGAACGCTTTCTTTACTCCGCCTGTTTTCTTAATATGATATTGGAAAGTGTTTGCCCTTTTTTGCTTTCTGTCTTTCCTTATATTTTTGTTGATATTTTTACTTATTTCTGCAATCTCTTTTCGTGTTTCTTTGTTTTTCTTGCTTTGCAAAAGCAGTTTTCTTTCTTTAAGTAATTTAATTGTTTCGGTGGATAGTATGGCTTTTTTATTTGTAGACACTTTTCGGGCATCAGTTTTGAGAGTTTTTTTTCTTCCCTTCTCTCTAGAATTTCTTTTAAGCTGTTCCTTATCTCTGCGTTATTTTTATTGTTCATATAGGGTACCGATTCAGTGTGCAGCCTTCGACTTTTCTTTGTATGTGTCCCTCGTAACGTAGCACGAATCATTTTATGGTCCGAGTTAAAATTTAAACTAAGTATGTAAAATTGACAAATCTTTAAAAACTTTTGGTTTATTGGTCAAAATGTAATCGATTTCATTTTTAAAGAGTCCATTTGGGGAAGTCCACGTCCATTTCTTATTCTTCTTCTTTTTGAAGAAACTATTCAGGATACTTAGTTTGTTTTCTAAACCGAAGTTAATCAATCTTTCTCCGTTTTTGCTCCTGTTGCCATTACCGTGTCTTCCTACGGTGTACTCTTCGCCACTTTGACATTCCCCAATTTGTCCATTAAAATCACCCATTATTATTATATTTTTGTGAGCAGTATCAACAGTACTTTGTAATTTTTGGTAGAATTCTTCTATTTTGTTTATATCTTGTTTTTTATCTGCTTCAGTTGGCGAGTAAACCTGAATAATTGACCATGATTCATGTCTGCTATTTTGTACGGGAAGTTTGATGTTGAGTATTGCTATTCTTTCGGATACGCCTTTCAATTCCTCGATTCGGTCGGTATATTTCTTTTTTATCAAAAAACCAACACCGTATTGCCCTGGTGTTTCTCCTTTGTAATGTAGTATATACTTCCCGTGGTCTTCTATTCCTTCTCCTAGTCTTCTCACTTCGCTTATTCCTATGATATCCCAATTAATTTCGTCGATTGCTGTTTCTAGTTCTTCTCTGGGGTTCTTCGTGATCGTGTATTAAGCGTTGCTATTTCTAATCTGTAAATGTTATTATAATGTACATGAATATTTAAATGATACATTTAATAAACAAACAATAATATAAAAAAACGCAATAATAAATTATTTATAATTACCAATGATAATAATAATGTACGTATAATTTAAATAAATATTAATGTATAAATCCAATATATGAGTAGTAAAAATATGTACACAATTAGTTATCAGACTACCTACCTACACAAAACGAAAGAGTAGATTAATATTAAAATTGTTAACAAAGATCTATAATAGCCCTCCTCCTAATTTTTATGTTGTTATGCCCGACAGGGCCCACAATGCTCCAAAACGAATGTGTCTTTATGTACCTACCACCTAAGTTCACATTGTGGAATGCAATAAACGTATTGAGTATATGCGTATGTCGAAGTTATTATTCTTTATTTGTTTGTCTATCCTTAGAGGGTGATGGTCGTTTTCCCCCACGATGACCAGTCGGCTTGGGGGAGGGTATGATTTTCCTATTGAATGTATTTTTGTTCCTTTGTTTTGTTGTATTTTCCGATTGCCGAGATTTAGTTTCTACTGTTGCTTGTTTGTAGGGATGTTAGTAAGAGAGTTAGATCTCATTCTCATCACGTCAAATGCGTTGGTTCTATTGGTCTTAAAGGATACGGTGGCTTGCTGTTTTTTAGGTTGAGAGTCTGAAGAATGCGGTGAAGAAGTTTCCCGTTTTCTTTTATCGTTAGTTGTTTCATTTTTCTTCACTACAAGCTTATCATATTTTAAAAACGCTATTTTCCCCTTTTTCCGTTCTTCTATCAGCTCTGCCTGTAGCGCCTTTCTTTTGGCCAGAACTTCCTTTGGATAGTCTTCAGTGACATATATCTCCTTAAGATCTTTCTTATTTCTCATTATCTCATTCTTTTTCCATCCGTTTACGAAAGAACAGAAGACTGGCCGAGGCTTGTTTCCTTCTATACTCCTTTTCCCTAATCGGTAATATATTGTTTATTGCATTTTCGTCGACAGTAATATTCAAGTCGCTTTTGAAGGTTTTCTTTATATTATCTATTAATTCTAATGTTGTTTTTTCTATTTCCTCCACGCCAAATATAATTATATTGTTTTTCCTTTTTTCTCTTTTCAAATATTCTATTTATCTCTGTCTCCTGAGTTTCTATTTTTAACTTTAAACTTTTGTTTTCTTCTATAATCGAGATTAATTTTTCATCCAGTCTAGACATTATGTTATTTGTAATGGATTCAGTAATTTCCGCAGATTGTTGTTGCATTTCGAGTTTCATTTTATCGAATAAAAGTTGGAATTGTGTCTCCATTTTGTTAAATTTACTTGAAACGAAACGTAATCGTAAAACGATAGTTTGTTTTTTCACACTGGCAGCACAGACGTATATGTCAGTCGTTAGTTATCCGCATAGACTTTAGTATATACTGCCGTATAGATTAACTGACAGCTCGATAAAGCGTAACCAATTTAGATTTGTCAGTGTGTGCGTTAGTTAGCGATGTACCTTTTACTTTGGAGGACTATCGATAAGTGGTTGAAGTTCGACCCTTGGAGGAAGATGTTCCATAGGCTGCCTTTGTCTAGATTATTATGTTAAAAAAGTGTAAATACATTAAAAAATAAAACAGCCAACATTTTATTAAAAATCGCTCAATACTGACCTTTAAACAGAAAAATCTTATTTAACTGGTTCCTTACAGTTTTCTTTCCTAAATTATTAAGTTTACATTCATGTTTAAGTCGAATGTCAAAGTAAATTTCTATAATGTGTTCCATTATTAAATATCTACGACCACTTAAAATATCTTGGTCCAAATTTTGGCTCTCCAAACTCAAAAATAAGCCGAAATTATCTTCTAATATATTATAAGAAGTACAGCTTGGCAAATTGTAGATTACAACAACGAAACGTTTCGATTTTGTGGTTGGTTTTTTTTTTGTTGATTTGTTTTGTGGATTTTGACCTTGACTGATTTTATTATTTTCACGAATAAAATTTTCAATCTGTAAACAAAGTTGTATCACGTCTTTGGATTCCAACCAACGCACCCAATGAATCTCAACCATTTTCCTCGAATTATACGTATAACTATACGTAAAGGGAAGCTGTTGTACAAATAATACAAAACAATTAGTTTATGTATTTGTTAAAAGTTAATTAACTTTTTCCTGATTAAATGGTTCAGTTTAAACGGTAAACGTAAGGTAGCATTTATTTTCATAGTTAACATTCAAGATAAAATATCGATAGTAACGATAAATTTAAGTCAATCCCTAGCGTACATGTAAAAATAGATTGATGAACAATCTATTCACCAAAATCATGTAAATTATCAACAAATGGGCTTTTAGCTATACAAAATATGAAAGTAAACAAAAACATTGGTATTATTTTATATTTTAAACAGGTAAAAAGGCAAATTTTAACCAAAAATAAACGCGTCTTATCAGTGAGTGGTCCTGAGTATTTACTTGAAATGTGCAATTTTCAGGTTTATTTCTATGATTAACACCACATTCACGCACAGAACAAGTAACCATTGTTTAATACTACTGTATTCACTGAAAATAAACCACGATGTACGCTAAAAAACCAAAATACTGAGGAGTTGATTCCCCGCGTGCCGACTTGTGCAGACCCATAGAGTAAAGTAATATAACGGGTGCAGACCTGTCATTCAAAACCGGTCACAGTGATATTAGATTCGCGATCCTTTTTCATCTTGCTATATTTCCATAAGGGATTTTCTTCTCCCTCGCACGCTTTGTTGGTCTATATTTACTAAGTCTATGGTTATCCGCAAGTTACTATTTTTCTTATATCTGTGGCAAGTTATCAGTGACTTCACTATGTATTATAGATTATACCAAATTGCAGATTATAGATTATACCTAATTGTTGGATAAAATAAATCGAATTATCAAAAATTATGATAGTCATCTTTGCCACAAACTTAATTACTTACTGTTAAAATATACTAAAATTGAGTGATATTTTGCATTGGCAATAGAAATGTATACTACACTTGCTTGGAAAGTACCTTACCTTGATACTTTATCAAATTTACGGTAGAAAGTACGTCATTGCATATCAATATGCGGGGAGAAAACGCATCTGAGCTGGAGAGAAAAGTGTATGAAAATCCATTTCTTACGTGTTTTATCTTTTTTAATTTTGGGTAAGACTATGCGTCGGTAGGTAACCTAAATATTAAAAGCCAAAAAGTTTTTACAGTGAGTTTTTATCTCCAAGTTCGCAAAATGACATGGATGGTGTCGGGCTGGCAGTGCGACCCTGCGGCGGCAGGATAAACAATTTGAAAAAAGAACATGTGAAATTCCTCCTACATTGTCGCAACATCTCAAACAAACATTAATGGAAAAAGTGTTACAATAAGCTTCACTAACTGCAACAATTTCAATATAAATTTCAATTAGTAAAGATTTCGTTTTTTATTTTCCTCGTAGGTGTAGTATAAAGCACTATTCCAATCTCGGGTGTTTTAAAGCCCTCGCCTACGGCTCGGGCTTCAAACGACACCCTCGACGGTAATCGGTCACTTTCTCCTCTCGGTGAACAATGTACTATTCCTCAATGTGGCAAATTTACCCGCCTTGTTTCGTTTTTTTCAAACAAAATAGAAATTAGAGATGAGATATACCTGCCATTCTCCATACCCGGCCTTTAAGGTATGGGTATCACTAAATACCTGGTACAAATACCAGGTATCAAAATACTTCTAAGTATTTGGGTGTGGTAGGATTTCGATAAGTAAACGTATGCGATAAGTATGGTATGCCTCCAATATAATGTAGGTACGATGTTTCAAGTACCTATACGTAATTATGCATTATGAGATATGAAATCTTTCCTTCCTACTTTACCAGGCTTAGGACTGTCGGCTAAGAGTATGACGATGGTTATTAATGAAATCTAGTTATTTCTATATAAATTAATTCAAAATAACATTAATTATATTTAAACTGACTAACTAGCCGGCGTAGTTAAAAGATTTCAAATCAATTTATTTTTTTTAGTTTTGTCAGGTTTTTTGTTTTTGTTTTTTTTTTTTGTACGGTTTTTAGTGCTTTTTATTTTGCTGCAGGAATATTAATTGCTGGACTTTTCGACTACCAAGCCGCGATCTTCTTTCTGTCAGTATATTTCCGGCAACGGAAAATAGCCGTTCACATGGAACGCTGGTGGCCATTGCGTTTAATTTTAATTTGGCCAGTTTGGCTAAGTTAGGGTAAATACCTTGGTTAGCTCGCCACCATGTCAAAGGGTCCATGTCTGGTGGTAACACACTGTCATCTATATATTTTTGTACTTCTATGATAGCCCTACTGTTGGCTGTACCAGTTAGCCGTACATTTTTCATGGTTTTCTTCTTTCTTCGGGTTGCTTCGGCGTACCGAACTACCGATAAAACTGGGCGCTACCTTGTGGTAGCGGTTCGTATCGTACTATGCGTCTGACGTCATACCTTCAAGGTATTTACCCAGTATTTCGGTCCGTACCCGGTCTATGTACTGGGAAGCACATACTTGGTATATATACCTCTACCAGTATATACGTCTCATCTCTAATAGAAATATCTGTCAGGGTTGCCGAAAAATTAAAAAGTCAAAAGATTTTTTTTTTAATATTTAAGTATTTATTTAATTTAAAAATTCAAAACAAACAATACAGATAGGTTACATTAAAGTACCTGTGGTATTCAATATTTCAAATCAAAATAAACAAATAGATATAAAAAAAAAGTTTAGAAACATAAAATCTTTGAACAATTGCGTCCAGAGTAAAAGATTAAATCAACAATATAAAAATAAAGTAATTAAAATGAACCGTAGCAGCTAAGAGATGACCAGTCCCAAGTTCCCAGCTGACAGCGTCCGTTCACGAACATGACGCATCATGTATCGGCGCCATTCAACTCAACCATAAAGAAGGGAACTAAATGACCCGACACTCCCGCCACCATCAGCGAGACATTTGAGTGAGCATGACATTCTCTCAGCCACCAAGGCATATTCAAGTTAAAATGAAAGATAACTAAATGCAACTGGTAGCTTTACAGCACATGGCAGGTACCTAGTCACACATGTGCTATGCAATTATACAATATTATACTATACAATGAAAGGATATTTTTACAATCTTCTGCAGTTACCACAATAATTTGCCCAATTAGTTTGCCCCTATGGTTGTAGAGCAGAACCAGCAATGAGCCAAACATTTTTATCATCAATGTAATCCCCAACTTACAATATGCTTGCCTACATAGTGTGCGTTTTATACAAGATTTAAATTTCGTCTCATTCAGTTGTAGAATGCGGGAAGGTATTTTATTGTAACATTTTAAACAGTACCCCATGAAAGATGAATCTAGCTACTTTGACAAGCCTGAAACCTGGCTCAACCAATTGGTCCCTATTTCTAGTATTATGGTGGTGACTGTTACCTCTTTTACTGAATAAATGCAGATTTTTCCTAACATACCTACATGATAGATTGTATTGACAAGGTACTGTCATGATATTAATTTCCTTAAACAGTTCTCTTATAGAATCGCATCTACGTAATTCATATATATGGCTCTGATGGCTCTTTGAAAGTTGAAGTTTGTTAGCAGAATGATTCTTTGATAATTTGATTAATCTGCTAAAATAGCTATCTCGAGCTAATTTCATTAGGTGCAGCATCAATACTTTTGTCGAGATGCTTAACTTGCTTACCTTCTATGCTGATTGCATCGTTTTGGCGACGTTTAGTTGTGTAGTCGATTCTAAAATCTCGAACTATGTTGTGCAAATCCTTGCGTTTCAACAAACTTATGCGTTCCAGAGTGCCATTGTCCAAATGGGAGTCACAAACTGAATCCAGGATGTGTTCAAAGGTAACACCTTCTTTAAGTTTATCTGTAACGGATTTTTCTTCAATATAATACCTACTGACACAGAACAGCAAAAGGCAAAAAGGTTTGGGGGAGGCTTTTTGTATGTTAAAAGCAAAGAATGCAGATCAAAATTTAAAATATCTTAATTTATATAATTCTTCTGTATGTGTGTTTGTCACCTAACTCCTCCGAAACGGGTGAACCGATTAGGATGAAATTTAGAGGGTATATTTCAATGGGTTTCTGGATGGTTTGAAAACACAAATGGACCCGGTAGGTGGCGCTGCTGTCAATATGTCACTGACTTCTCCTAAATGACAGATGATTTTAATGATATTTTTTGGATACTTTCTATTGTTCGCTGAGACAGACGGACGAACAGACAGTGGAGGCTTAGTAATAGGGTCCCGTTGGTTAACCTTTGGATACAGAACCCTAAAAATGTCAATGTTCAATTTTAAATATATTTTTTTAAAGTGGTAATGTGCCGCTGGTTTCCCGGGCAGGACGATCTCTGCCGGGTCTGCTAGTAAATAAATAAATTTTATGTTATGTATGAATTATAAAAAAGGTTAGATAATAATAATATAATAACTGTCTCGAGATTATGAAATTTACATAATAATAATATTTTCTATAATAATCTGTCTGTAATTAATAATAATAACTGTAATCAAATCACCTAAAATATATTTTAAAAAGATACTTAAATACACATATAGATAGATACATATATATCTTTAATTAGGGGGGACAGAATAGGTAACATTATTTATCTAAAATTATTATAATCACCTGCAATTAGTGCTCTTGTATTTTTATCCAACATGATCCTTTGAATTTCGGTCTCATGTCCACAATGAGTTTTGTAAAATTTGACAATAACCTTTGATTTGTCATTGACAACTTCAACATCGAGCCTTGCCGGACAAGCTTTATTTATTTTATTGCTTCCCATGGATTTGGGAGCTCTTTTATTTTCTCCTTTGTTAATATACTTAAGTGAACGATGGCAATTATAAAATAGCTTTATATTTCCATTTGCCAAAGTTGTTTTAGCTGTGTCTTGTGTGTAAAATGCAAGAGATTGTGATTCCATATCCTTTTTCCAGTGTTCAAATTCTGTAAAATAAAATTAAACATGGATAAGTTTGTCAAATAAAATAATATCTTAGTTTTTGTATCCCAAAAGGTAGATTATGAAAGATTATATGGGGCATGGGCTAAGGATAGAGGTGTATACAAAACAGGCCGAAGGTGACCCACCAATCCTTTTTTAGATTGCAGCTCATTTGGTTACCAAGTAAGAATCCCATGGGCGACTTATGGCTGCCCTGCTTTCTCAGCATGGCTTCCCAGGGACCAAGAAGGCGCACCTCACACCTTACACTTTGATTCTACCCTTTACCTAATGACATTTAGTTTGTAGACCGAATTTCAGTCTTGTTCAATCGGGATGTTCACGAAGGAAAGCAATGATGTTGCAGTTGCTCGACCGCATTTGGTGCAATATCAGGCACAGTTTTGTCCATATATTTAAGGGGTTCAGGAAACATAGTAGGTACAAATGGAACGCTAGTCAGTGGCACAAATCAATTTTCTAAGTCCTGCCCTGCCCTGCGCACTGTTCGCTATAGTCCGACCCAAATAGCCTTTAATTAACTCATCTCTGCTCTAACCTTGAACTTACCTTGGATTGACCCAAGACAAAATTCTTCTGTTTCCAAGTTCAGCTTGTGGTCTTTTTGTAAATGGATGCGATATTGCTTTTGATTCATTAACTTTAAATCACATTCCTGAAAAGAACACAAAAGACGTGTCTTTCTCTTAGATTCCTGATCTTGCAGCAGCGGAGCATGGAATTTATCTGCATGTTGTTTCAAGTTCCGTTTTCGTAAAAAAAATTTTTCACACGTTCCGCACTTAAATTGTGGCTCTTTTTTGCTCAGTGGCTCTATGTTGTGATAACTTCGCAAATGTTTGTATAAACCTTTTCTTTGTTTATATATCTTTTCACAAACAGTACAAACGTAAACAACACAAGTTACAGTTTCGGTCGGCGAGTCGCATTCGCCTTCCATTTTCACATTCACAAGCATAGAAAGACAACCGAGTCTATAATAAAAATGAAACACTCCCGAAACACTAAACAGACATGTTTTAAAAAATTAAGTCCTTTCCTTTCCTATGTGAAAGGTCCTTTCGCCGTCGCATCGCCGTAGCATTAATTCCATTCAATAACATTTTTAAGCCGAATGCTATTATCCAGCCCGCGAAATTCAAATTTTAATTTAATTTTTTAAACTTTTTTTGCAATTAGCAGGCCAGTGTTAGGTTGTAAGACATAATTATTTAGTTACAGAACTAAAATCATCAATAAGAATAGAATAAGAATAAGAATAATTTATTTAATAAGTAAATATTACAAAAGTGTACATTTAGGTGCAGCAGTGCGTTATTTCTTAAAGTATTGTATAATTAGTGCATAAAAGTAAACTATAACTACAATACTTTTTCTGTTTTTTTTTTTTGTTTCTACACCTCCAAGAAATTGTTGTATTGATGATTATAATTCTGTAACTACATATTATACGTTTTACAACCGCGAATAATATTTTAATCAACATACAACCTAGCACTGGCCTGCAAATTGCAAAAACGTAAGAAATTTGAATTTCGCGGACAATGAGGGATTTTCTTTTTCAACTCTTCCCTAGTCGCTAGATGGCGCTGAACTTGGTAGGTTATTGCAAGGAACGGAACGTCACATTATTTCACTTGGATGTAATTGTTATATTCGGAAGCATAAGCAAACGAAAGTGTCAGTCAACGAGCTTATGTGACGTGACGCAATGTTTTTTTTTCCAAGCGTTTTGGCTCTGAACAATAACTAAAGCACGTTTTGGCTTTGGCACCTATAGTCAGTTCAACGAAGCTCTATGTGGTCTGTGGTTCAACGCCATCTACCGAGTTCTTGGAAACTATTTTTGTTTTTAAATACTCAAAAAGAAAACCTCTCATTGACATTAAATGAACCGTTCGTTTTCATTTCACTATTGAACGTTACCCTGATTTACAATAATGACAAAATATTTTAGCTGCACCCTGAATACTATACTTAGTCGTAAAATACTGAATCAGTAATAACTGTAATAAATTAAATAAATTTCATCATTCATCATCATCATCATTTCAGCCGAAAGACGTTCACTGCTGGACATAGGCCTCCCCCAAGTGTCGCCACATTGACCGGTCCCGTGCGGCTCGCATTCAGCGGATTCCCGCAACCTTCACCAGGTCATCGGTCCACCTAGTGGAAGGCCTTCCAACGCAACGTCTTCCGGTTCGCGGTCGCCACTCCAGAACTTTTCGGCCCCATCGGCCATCCGTTTTGCTAGCAATGTGCCCTGCCCACTGCCACTTAAGTTTGGCAATTCTTCGGGCTACGTCGGTGACCCTGGTTCTCTTGCGGATGTCTTCATTTCTGATTCGATCACGCAAGGAAACTCCGAGCATAGCCCTCTCCATTGCCCTTTGGGTGACTTTAAGCCTTCTGATGAGGCCCATTGTGAGCGACCACGTTTCGGTCCCTTATGTAATCACTGGCAACACACACTGGACTTTCGTCTTGATACACTGTGGTAAGTTGGACGAGAAGATATCGCGCAACTTCCCGAACGCTGACCAGCCGAGTCGGAATCGACGATTGACCTCTTTTTCGAAGTTACACCTACCAATCTGGACCGTTTGTCCCAGGTACACATAATCGTCTACAAATTCAAGTGTAGAGTCTCCGA
Organism: Xestia sexstrigata; assembly: GCA_941918905.2. Classification (NCBI taxonomy): domain Eukaryota; kingdom Metazoa; phylum Arthropoda; class Insecta; order Lepidoptera; family Noctuidae; genus Xestia; species Xestia sexstrigata. The sequence goes on along the minus strand of OW799213.2, from coordinate 953,205 downwards.
TCTTGATAGGAATGGGTGTGACATGGGCATTCAACATGACCTTGGTTTTGTCCATGTTCATTTTAAGACCCACTCTTCCGGAAGCTCTACTGAGGTCATCGAGCATTGTACTGGGGTCCTCCATGGTTTCAGCCATGACCACTATATCGTCGGCAAATCGAAGGTGGGTGATGTACTCGCCATTGACGTTAATGCCTAGCCCTCTCCAGTCCAGAACCTTGAAGACATCCTCCAGTGCAGCGGTGAACAGTGTCTCACACCTTGCTGCAGGAGGATAGATTCCGAGGCTTGGTCCTGAAGTCGGACTGACATGGTGGCGTTTTTGTACAAACACTTCAACACCTCAATGTACCGATAGTCGATTTGGCACCGTTGGAGAGACTGCAGTACAGCCCAGGCCCCTTATTCACAACGCTTCGATTCGATTTTCGATTCGGAAAGTCGTATGTCTATCTTGTTTTGACATTACGAAATCGAACAAGATAGACATACGACTTTCCGAATCGAAAATCGAATCGAAATGTTGTGAATAGCCCTGCAGGTCTCGATCGAATCGAAGGGTTTCTCGTAGTCCACAAACGCTAAACAGAAGGGTAGGTTATACTCTTCGGTTTTCTGTATAACCTGCCGCAGCGTATGTCTGTGGTCCACGGTGCTAAAGCCTTTTCGGAAACCGGCTTGTTCGAGAGACTGGAAATCGTCAAACCGATTCGTGATGACTCTTGAAAACAACTTGCAGACATGCCTTAGAAGTGAGATGGGCCTATAATTCTTCAACCGGGCATTGTCGCCCTTCTTGAAGAAGAGTACTACTACACCCCTGCACCATGCCTGTGGCGTTTTTCCCTCAAGTATGACGGAATTAAACAGCTTCTGAAGGGCCTTAAGTACCGGTTTTCCCCCCGCCTTCAGGAGTTCGGCCGTAATTCCGTCATCACCCGGTGCCTTGTTGTTTTTGAGCTGCTTCAGAGCCATTCTAATCTCGTACAGTCTGACGTCCGGGATGTCTTCAGTATAGTGTCGGGTCAGTCTAGCTCTTGGGTCGTTTGCTAGATCTACGACGGGTTGACTGGTTGACGTGTACAACTGTCCATAGAAGCTCTCGATCTCCCTCAGAAGCTCCGGTTTGGCGGATAAGATCCTACCATCGTCGGTCTTCAGTTTCGTGAGCTGGCTTTGCCCAATAGCCAGATCTCTTGCAACTACCTTGGAGCCTTTATTCCGCTCAATCGCGTCTTTAATACGCTCGGTATTAAAGCGGCGGAAGTCGCTCTTCAAGGATTTAGAGATCCGTCTATTAAGCTGCCTATTTACACGCCTCGTTTGAAGACTGCGGGATCATCTCACGCCGCTCCTTCATGAGCTTTAGAGTGCGATCGGAGTCTCTTGTTCTGATCTGTACGACGTGCCCTAAAGAACTTAGATCCGGTCGTATAGACAGTTTTCACGAACCCATCGTTATATTCGTCCACTGAGCTTCATAAGCATTCGAAACGGTTCTGGAGTTCAAGTTGAAAGCTCTCGGGGTTTTGAATTTGGATCTGTGCTAGACGGAGCGTAGACTTCATCAGTCGATACCTTTCAAGATTGATATTGATGTTCAATGTGCCTCTTACTATGCGGTGATCGCTCCCGGTTTTCACCGAATTGATCACCGAGACATCATTGAACATTTGCTTCACTTTCATCTTGGTTGACATGATGAAGTCAATTTCATTTTTAGTTGCACCATCGGGGCTCTGCCAGGTCCAGTTCCTGTGCTCACGCTTTATGAAGAAGGAGTTCATCATATAAAGGCCCTCCTTCTCCATAAAACTAGCCAGTTGGTGGCCCCGGCTATTCCGACGTCCAACTCCAAATTGCCCCACCTGCAGCTCATCCCCGTCTCGTTTGCCCAGTTTCGCGTTGAAGTCCCCCATGACAACGGTGAATTGAGTTTTGGAACCATGTATGGCTTTAGAAATATCCTCATACATGGTCTCCACTTCGTCGTCGGGGTGTGCCGAGGTCGGGGCGTAGACCTGAATGACCTTCAGCGAATATCTTGAGGATATTCTGAGTATAAGGTACGTCACCCTGGTCGACGCACTCTCGATCTTCACCACGTTGTTCACTAGGGACTTGTGGACGATAAACCCAACACCACCCTGGGACTGCCGGTCACCCTCACAGAAATAGAGCAGGTTGCCGGATTTCAGGATTATCGTGTCCTCCCCCTCTCTTCGGACTTCAGATAATCCCACAATACTCCAACGCAGCCTGCTCAATTCCTCTTCGAGTTCCGTTATCTTCTCGTCGGTCCGGAGTGTGCGCGCACACGCAACACGCGCAACACGCGCAAGACTCAACGACTGGACCTGGGTCCAGTCGTTGGTATTGGCAGCCAGATACCTTCCGGAGATTCTTCGCATCCCTTGCCACGCCGTAGCCTTGACCGCTGCCGTAGTCGAGGGTAGACGGGCTGCCGGGCACTAGGGGCCATTTCTTTGACGCGCTATTCATTGGGGGGTTTTGCCATAATCGCCACGCTTGGCAGGCGGGTTGGCGATCGCAGTACGGTTGTTACAAAAGCACAGAGAACGCTGCTGCCCATTCTCTGGTAAGTCCCTTATTCGCCTCTTACGACACCCACGGGAAGATATGGAATGGTGCTATTCTTTATGCTGACACCATACAGACGAAATAAATGTACACTGCCAAAATGTTATTGTCTCTAAATAAAATTAAATTGAAAGAAAAATAAAACAACGTGAAAAACGTAAAACATGACGCCATGATAAGTTTAATAATTTAGTGATGGGATGTATTGCTAGTTGCTACGCTACGATGGATGGTCGATATTTTTTATAGAAAAAGAAGTTTAGACATTTATTATGAACATAAGTTAAAATCCAAATTTTATTCGTTTAAACTGGTATCAGAGTCAGAACCATCTGAATCGTAACTGGATTACATACAAGACGCTAGTACTCCTTTGAGCTATTACTACTACGGTATAGAGAAGACAGCGCGAACAAAATCTGTGCTCCGTTCAACTGCGGTCGGCCGGCCGTATTTCACTCGGCCACGCTTAACGGTAAAAGGAATTCTCTACGTCCCCGTAGGGGAACGTGGCAAGCGGTCTCGGGGCTTTGCCCCCTGGCCGCGGAAGCCATACCTCGGCCTGTGAAAACAGGCCCGTCATTGGGGTAGTCTAATTCGACTGCGGCCTGGTAGCGTGCGACTTATGTCGCACGCCCGTACTCAGTCGCTTGCTCGCCACAGCACCTATATGTCGCGTCTTGGGTGGCCGAGATGCGAAGTATCGGGTCTCCTTCGCGATCCGACATGGTTCTACGTAAATGTGGGCACTGTCGCGAGCACTTGAACGAAAGATAATTAAAATTAAAATAACTTTATTCAAACTAACGGTACTGAGCGTCTGCCAAGGCTGTCGGACAAAGAGTATAATAATAATAATAAGGGAGCTGTCGGAGTTCGACTGTCGCAACACTCCGTCCCTTCTCCAGCGATCGCTGCATCCCCTCTACCGACGATCGTGTCCAAGCGGTAGGGCGCGCTTCCGTTTCCGGTAACGATATCATTAGTTCACAAACATGCTTGCTTACTTATTGTGCGTTATAATTATACAAGATTTAAACGTCTCATTCAGTTGTAGAATGTGGGGAGGTATTTTATTGTAACCTAAATCTTAACATCCCACCACTAAAACTGTCTTGGCATTTCATATTTAAACTCTTTGATCTAATGTCACCAAGTGTCACCTGCACGTTCCGTGCCTACAGCGAAAGTAATAAATACCTACCTACCTAAGAAATCAATTTCTTCCGAAATTCAAGTCAGTCGTGTCCCATTCAAGTCAAGTCACATTCGTTAGCTTTAGTTAAATCGGTAATGTTTAGACTTCAGGATTCCAATAATATGGTGCAAATGGGTGCAAGCTTTGAGTGTAAGAGCAACCATGGAGGTAGTAAGTACAAACTTAATAAGTAAACGCTCGCATCGAGTAGATCTTTCCAGCTACTTTTTGGTTTACTGCCATCTATTGGCATATATTAAAAGTACAATTTTCCTACTAACCGAGCGCCTCTCTCGCAAGATGGCAAAACAGATTTTTGATATACTATAGCACATCCATCTGTTTTTACAAAGACTACAAAATCATATGTATAGCCAAGTAGTGAAACTACGAAAACGGGACGCAACTAAGGAACATTTAAAAAACACAGGAACCTTTTCAAGCTTTTATATTTTTAACAGCGAGTAACATTTATTAACCGACTTCAAAAAGGAGGAGGTTCTCGATTCGTCGGAACCTTTTGTATAGATATGTTCCCCGATTACTCGAAGATGGCTGGACCGATTTGGATTTTTTTTTGTTTGAAGGGAATACTTCCCAGGTGGTCCCATGATCATCAAGTCAGGATCTGATAATGGGATCCTGGAGAACTACGGAGAACTCTTAAAATTTTATAGGCACACTTGAAGCGATTTGGGTAGTTTTTGGAAGAGTACTTTCTCGGAGTGGTCCCATTTCAATTTAGTGAAGATCTGATGAAGAACTTCGGAGATAGGCAACGGAACTCCTCAATAAATGAAAACAAATGAACTGGGATTGCTGAAATCTCATGTCTGTCTGTTGTTTACACCAGTTCATAACATATCATCACGCCAGTACGCCGTGAAAGTACATGTGAACATCCACCTGTTTTTACCGACTACAAAATCAATAATAATGTATAGCCAAGTAGTGAAATTAGGTAAACGGGACGCAACTAAGGAGAATTAAACACAGGAACATTTTCAGGCTTTTATATTTTTAACAGCGAGTAACACTGTCCTTGTGATTGTCATTTGTCAAAATGAAAGTAGAGAGGTTATAATTTGAAAACCCATTATTTTCTTTCTATTTTGTTTGGAAAGTAAAGAATTGAAATAAAATTTGTTGTTTCCTGCAGACTGTACTGTTAACTAGTTATAGCAAAAGGTAAAATATATAGCTAGATAAGCATAAAAAACAAATTAAATCGCTATGCTCACACATTTAGTATAAATATTTTGTTGTTTTCAGATGAATTTCTTACAAAGAGGTTTATCCCTGCTTTCAATTGGTATCAAGGCACAATGTAAACAAATCATTGGTAAGTCATTCCAGTAACCTTACTAAACTTAGAACCCTACTATTTTATGTTAAGTAGGTACTGATATATTTTGGTTTTGTTTAGAAACATTTTTTTTTGAGTCATTCAAATGTTAGAAGCAATGTTTTAACCTTGACTATCTCTTCTTCCTAGCGCTATCCCACTATAGGTGTGGTCAGCTCTCCTAATTTTCTGGCGCCAGTATAATCTGTCCTGGGTTGTTGATTCAGACAGTCAGTTTAAACCTTGTTTAAACAAATAAATAAAATTGAAGTGCCTGTTTTTAATTTCAAAATAACAGCATTTTACTGAATCCATTATGAAAGTATAAATCAAAGAGTATAATAATAATACGGGAGAAGAGAGCCCTCTTGTGCCATTTTTAAGCATCCGATTTGAAGCGCCATCTGGATTTCTTAACGAGAACTAAGGCTCTATAGGTAGCTATAGGTAGTTAAGAATGTATGTATACCTTCATATAGGTCAATATTTGTTTACATAAAGGTGATCATTCAAATTTTCTTGTTTTTTTGCAAATAGCAGCTGTTTTGTTTATGTCGTATGTTGATCATTATGAAATTTGCGAATACATAACTTAATGATGATACATTATAATATGAGCCGTCTTTTTATTCGCGAATTGCATTTGATCAACTATACGATGTAAACACAGCTTCTATTTGCAAAAACAAGAAAGAATTTCGCTGGCTACATTCATATTTGAATAGAATTGACAGTTACACAGAGAATTTGTAAATAATTAAACATAAGATGGACTAACGAAACACATTCAAGCGTAAGCGCAAGTTGCGGTGGCCATTATATGATGTTGCCAGTTTATGTTAGACAAAAAGGATTTCCGAGACAAGGTTGTGGTATAATTGATAATACGAAACAGCCATGAAATATAAAAACGTGATAATTTTGATGAAAAATTTAACAATTATTCTCATTAAATTATAGAACTTAATTATTTGATTTTCATAATTGAACAGAGACATCTATCGTTAACTATGAAATACATAGTTTATTGGTTAAGTAAAGTAGATGGCGACTCTTTCTTCACTGAAGTTGTACATGTTCTAACTGTCTCCCCCCTGGTATAAATGGTATATAAAACAAAACCGGTCTGCTTGTTTCGGTTAATCTCCTAAATGGCTGGTCCTATTTTGACGGGACTTTCACTGGCAGATAGCTGATGTTATAAGGAATAACTTAGGCTTTACTAGAATTTTTTTTAGAAAAAGAATCGGGGATTGTTTTAAAAAATTAAAACGAAGTAATTTTTTTATAATAATTACACTCTGAAGAAGGTTGGGAGCAACAGCTAATACATATTATATGATTGTATAGGCACTTACTATTACAGGGGCTCATCATCCTGTTTTATTTGTTTGAACCGAAACAACTTAAACCTGCAAAACTTCTCACCTTTCACTAAATCTGAAAAATCCGATAGGGCTATTTTCTTAAGAATATTTTTCATGCATAAAGTGTCTTTGAAAGTGTTCCTTATCCCAAGTGGCGATATTTGTTGTATAGAATTTAAAAAACGTCCAAATTAAAATTTTTAGTTATCAGATTCTTCAGATTTAGGAATCGTTTTTGTAGTCCGGTCAAATTAGACCAAAAAATAGGAGTGAGGGTACAATAATTCGCAAGTTGGTAGCAGTAAAGACCTCATCTATCCGATACCTGGATAAAAATAAATTGGTCAAAGGTCACAAAAACGGGTTTTTCGCGATTTTCAGAAAAACAGTAAGTTTTATCATAAAATTAGTAAGTAAGTTCATGAAATGCACTATCATCATGATTTTTTTTCAGATTTTGTTAAGCTAGCAGTTTAGCTTTTAGAGAGGGGGAGGGGCGCCCTCCTAGAACAAAAACCGCCGCTTTGGCCTTTGACGAACGGAAAGTGCTCATTCAATGCGACGTACTTTATTTCAGCCGAATTGTAATCCGGCTAAACATGAAGACGCCCGCAGGCGTGCCTTTATGTAATACTGGGTGTTATACGATATGCCTGCTACATCTATACCATTTTATCTTTTTTGCAAATATTAAAAACGGGCCAAGTGCGAGTCGGACTCGCGCACGATGGGTTCCGTACCATTATCTTTTTACCCTTTGTGTACGGAACCCTAAAAACGAGCTTTAAACAAGAACCCGTAGAAACCAAAGTTGTAGGATCATGATTATTATTGAAAATGTGTCGATTTATAAAACTGTGTGTGTGTTATCAATAAGTTATATAAACCTAATAATTTGACTAAGTAAATTAATCTCTTATATGTATGATGTTTGTTCTAAGCGGTTCTTAACACCAACCGACCTCTATATCTGGTGCTTGGATCTCGAATTTAGGTGAACCACTTTAGCCAGCGGCTTCCTTTTCCTTTTTGCCGAAACGGCGGGCAAAGCTAGCAGACCTTAGGCAAACCCGAGACTATGACTAGGTACCGGGATAAACTATGTCTACCCCTTTGATCATGGTCTAGTTAACTGCCATTGGATCGAATTTGTTAAGGCGTTAAATGGTAACAGACAGTTACTTTCGTATTTATAATATTACTATGGACGCAAGCGGCAGTTGGCACTCACGCAAATGACTCCCAAAAAGAATTAATAGGTAGGTACACCGATTATAGCGACACATTTTGCCAATATCCTAACCCGTTCGATAGCATCACAAACAAGTATATAGGAAATTGCACATAACTGTCAAATATAACGGAATATCGACATCTGCATCTCAGTGCAGCTGCAACTGCTGTCCCACGAAATTGAACTGAAGAACTTTCTCTCTAAGTCCTATATTCGCTCGATGCGTGTACAATAATATTTGCAAGGGTTTGTCGTGCGCCTGTCATTTGGACCCCTTCCGCGTGGACACGGATTAAGTCCCCAGGGATCGGTACGGTCTACAAAAAAGATATTGTGTTACATATTTTGAGGAAAGATAACTGTACTTTTGTTTCTGAGTGTTTGAGTAAGTGATCAGTGTTCAAATTGTTGGCGGAGGTCGAAATGCAATACTGGGTTGTAATCTTGGGGATGGTGTCATGTTTCAATTTACGTACTCTGCTCTGTACCAACACATAGAATACCGCATGTATTTCCTGAATTACTTCTCGATATCTTTTGTGTCATGGCTAGGACGAGATTAATCAATATCTTCACATGTACCCAGCAGTTCAATAAACAGAGCGCAGTTGATGGTGTGTGTGTGGTTCCCAACCCATGGTCCGCGGACCTTTTTAGGGTTCCGTAGCCAAATGGCAAAAAACGGAACCCTTATGGATTCGTCATGTCTGTCCGTCCGTATGTCACAGCCACTTTTTTCCGAAACTATAAGGACTATGCAGTTGAAACTGGGTAAGTAGATGTACTCGTATTCTGGGAACCGTTCTTGTATCCTTCACTATCTTAATTCTAAAGGTTTTCATCTCATTTTTCAATTTTTGCCTTATGTGACCTAAAGATTCACACCCCCCTCCCCCCTAGATATAATACTGTCGATGTCCATGTTTATCTAGGACCTTATGGTCATATTAAAGTGGTCCCTGTCAGTGGCTTCAATAGTCTACAACTTTAAAATAAAATGATTGTCAGACGGCTGCCAGGATCTGGAAAAGGAGACCAAACCGATACCCCGCTATTTCTCACACATGTTTTTAAAATCTAAGGTTGTCTTTACTGTTCTGCCAACCACACTCGTCAAAAGTGCAAAGGGTTGCGATGACTCAGCGGATCCCGCGCTGACCGCAACTGCGATCGGTTCCCGTAATCTCGACCATTCGGCCATTCCCATTCACACTGCCGACCATTGTCCCGACCTTGCGTGACTTGATGTTTCTATTTACTCCTTTATCGCTTTCAAATCAAATCTGACTGAAATTGCATGGATTCTGGCATTGACTGTCTCAAGAATTGGTTTGAATAAAGATACGACAGCCCCGCTAAATGGTCCTTGTAGCCGCAATTTGCTGGATTTACAAAAACTATTGGTAAATGGAGTCGAAATGATAAATGGTTGCCAAATAGCTAGCTAATATCCTTCGCTTGAATAATTTAACTGCAATGTTTCTTTCGAGAGCACTATAATTATGGAATCTAGAAGAAAGTCCGCGAATAATCGAATAAATAAGTCGTTTATTGGCTACCTTTGTTTAGGTAAAAGAGGCTTAATCTTACAGGCTTGTAGAAAGGTTGAGGAAACCATAAGATTTTCTTCATATTGTAAAAACACCTGACGGTTCTCATATTATAAATTAACCAAAGTTAAAAATGTGATTAAAATCCGAAAAATATTCTCTCTACAAATATCCAATCCTTTGACACAACTGTCTAATGACAATAACCACAATGCTCCATGTAGGCGTAACGTGGGACCTCCCCGTGGGAGACTTTCTCATAGAAAGTGTCCGGGAATCAATGCCTTACCCTCGATCGCCTTATTAAGACCGCTCCAGCAAACATTACCTTTTTATTTGCATCTACGGAAGTTGCTATCAACAATGTCTAATGATTGTGAGACGGCTTAATCTGCCATGTTTTCGGGTGCTACACCTATTTTTTTCTTTTGTTCAAGTTTTGCAAAGATACCGTTTACGGAATCCTTCCATGATTCGGGATCAAGTCGCATAGGAGAATCTAAAGCATACAGTTTATAGTTATTTCAGTAGTCAGATCTATCTACACACATCAAAAAAAGTTTGTGATCACTAGCTTAGGCTGATATTTTTTTTTAAATTGCTCTTTATCAAGAAAAAATCTTTGTTGTGTGTTGTCTTTGTTTTGGTTTATTGTTTTATATTCTAAATCTATATTTTAAATACATAATCTAAACAGAAGAAGAAATCATAATATAATCTACCGTAACAAAAATTATTTAGATTTTTCAAAGTGATCGCAAACTTTTTTTGATGTGTGTATACCTAAATCTAATCTTCACATGACAACATGTTTCTTTACGAAGTAGCCTAGCCCTTTATTAATTCCTCTACAAATTCAATATTTTGAACAAATACGATAGAACTGAAGCAAATCATAACAGATCCTTCTGGGAAAAATATGAATTTAGTATGAAAGGCAAACAGACGCTGCGTAAGAGTCGCGAGGGATTAGCAAATGATAAATTCCTGTTATTTGTTAACTGAGCTTTCTTTGTCGACTGGATGAATGACAATTGCGAAAGGCTTGGGATTGGGCCGGTCACAATGGATCTTGGCCGTGGATGTATTATCATTTATCAGTTTTGTGATAGAATTGTGTTCGATCTTCAAAATCTTCGAAGCTTGAGATTAGCTTGAGACTGTACAATATTTTGGTTTAATCTGGGCTTTACCAGAGTTGCGTAATGTAAAGTCTCGTTTGACGCTTTTTTTTGATAAAAGAAATTCATATTATTTGATCTCAAAGCTTCTGGGTAAATTGTTTTTAAGTTATGATACAAAAATTAACACTATTTTTCACAATCTTGGACTTTTTGGCCATTTTATGTTTCCTAACCGAAAATAGGTCTCTGAGGAATCGTTCTATATCTGTTGTTTCTCTGAAACAAGATGCTATTTTTTGCAACCTTATGGTGCCTTAGATACGCAGAAACACACAATTAAAGAATGTCTTCTTCCCGGTCCAGAATCTGCACATTTCGCTGATTGTTATCATCATCACCACCAGTTATTAATGTTATTCTTACACAAATATGATTTACAGCGTTTCCCAGAACGACAAAGCTGGTTGGTAACTCTTGCCCATTGTATTTGCTGTCCCCGGTTTTTTCTTTGCGCCTGCGATTGTAACAAGAGTCATGCTGTCAGAAAAGAATCGCTTTAAGTCCGTGTGTCCGTCATCTGTGGACAATGCCCACTATTAGCGGATTATAATCCGCAAAAAGAGCAGGTACTGTCGTGTGGACTACGGCTGTGGTCCAAGTGGTGCCATGGTTGCGACTGTTGCGAGAGATGTGTGATTGATTGCGTCAATTATTAACATTCAATGTATTTATTCCCATTAAAGTTTTCCGGTTATAAAACTAAGTTCTAAGCTTACTTTAAAAAAAGTAAAGAGTTAGAGTAAAGCTGGCCAGCTTTCTTTAAATTATGCTTAACCTCATGGGATCGGTCCACATTAATACGAGCAGAAGATTGAATCGTTAATTTGTTTTGCAAGCTATGTTAGTGCAATCCCTCAAATTAAAAATGTCCTAGCTCTAGCAAGGTGTACACGCAGACACGCACACACATCGCTACCTCCTATCCTTTGCGTCGTAATATTTGCTTGCATTAGCAGATGCAAGGTTGTCAATGCTTGTCATAGTCCCACGGGATCTGTCGATTATCCCAAACAATAACATGCAGTGCTGACCGAAACGTGTCCACTGACCAGTCTTCAGGGAGTCACTCACTGTTGCGTTTGTTATTCTAAGCTGCGCACAAATACTACCAATTTCTGCTCCTTAAGCTTCCCAGAAATAACACAATTAATTCAGAAATATGGTCGATGAATGTATGTGATTGTGTTCCTGCTGTTTGTGGTTTAAATTAAAATTTCTCACTTCGCCTTTGTGCGTATAAATTGGGCGAAAGGATTTGGCTGGTACCTACTTTCCTTTCTGAGCGCTTAAATAAACTAAAATGGCTTCCTTCAACATACATATATAAGCTTCTATTATGTCACATTGGTTAAAACTAACAAATTCAATATTATTTCATAATGTCAATGCTTATTTTAAACAAATTCTGCCATCTACATTCAGCTTGCCTTATAATTTTTTAAGCTACTTGGAGTTTTAATGGCCAAAATAGTTGGCCATTAAAAACTCATACTTATGTCATGCATCGTCTTACTTTCCTGGAAGTCTCAGTTTGAGACTAATATTTGGGGTCTTTGCCCAAAGGAAAGTGTCTTGTGGTGGTCTAACTGGCAGGGGCTCCTGAAAATATTTTCTATAAGGCTGTACTAAATGTATCTGATCTCATTTAAAGTGATTATGGTTTTTTTTTGCTGGCGTGTTGGAACAAAATTCTCTCAAGATATTCTAAACAAACTGAAATTTTATTGTAATATTCCAATTACCGTTCACTCCACATGCATCTACACAAGTTTCCCACATTTCGCCACAAACTCTTCCGTACAAAGGCTTACAAACTGGCCAGCTACATTGACATGTCAATCAAACCTCACTGGATGCACCACGCAAATCGCAGGCTTATGCGAATCGAATCGCGAGCGTCCACAATGCCCACAATTGATACAATGTATTACGGGAACGCCTCGAAACCTTCGTCAATACCAAATAACTGTTTTATTTTAGCCCTTTTTGGCCCTTCAGTTTGTGGTAAACTTTTTGCGGGATCTACATCCTCTATTAAAGCCAAATAAGACTCGAAGTCGTATAGCACAGAAATGTTGTGGAGTTTCGGAACAAATCTTCATTGAAAGGTTAATCCCGTATGACAATGCGTCCTTAGCACCTGCTTTTTATTGTGAAATTTGGGCATTTTGAGTTTGTAACGGTATGCAAAGATGGTTTCGATAATTTCGACAATGCTGCACAGTTGTGCATGAGATTATTTTTGGGAAGGTAACTGTCTTTAGAAAGAACTAGGTTGGGGATTACCAGCATGGGTTTGATAAAATATTTTCATCAATGCATACTTCAGCGAGGCTTTGCAAGTTTCTTCATTGGGTATCATAATAAAACATATTGCCTTGTTCAAAATCAATAACTAACTATTATAAGACACGAATGAACTTGCATCCCACTAATTTAACAACTTTATTACAGAACCTAACTAAATAGTCTGAAAATTAAGAGGGAGGTATTATCTACAACGTGTTCCTACTTCTCATGTCTATTATAATAGAAGTTAGAACCATAAATTTAAACTATCCAATGTCCATAAGTTCCAGCAATCCAGGCTGTCCCCATCGCCGCCCCAGCGCCCGTCCAGCCGATGGGCCTGCTGGCCAGAGCCATGGCCTCGCTCAACCAGATGCACAGGACCGGACCACACATCAAGTCACGCAAGTCTAGGAATCCCCTCAATGGAAATCCTTTTGCTAAGGTACTTTTTTTCCATAAATATTTTTTGTTTACTATAGTCAACTAGTTTTACTCGCACTTTTAACTTTACTTCGCCGGGTCTGAGCGTAGGTAAATATATATAAAAAAAATGCATTGCAAAATAAGTGGTAGTAATGGCTTATGTATGGTTGAGGATACGAACTAGACAGGCAAATTACATTGATAGATTTTTTTTTCGCCACGGCTCTAAAAACGAAAGAACATCGCGAGGAAACCCGCATTTTCTGAAACCGAAAATTCGAAGAGGAATCGGACATCGAATTGGGCTCGCGTGGTTGATTATAGTCCACTTACACTGAGTGAACTTTACAAATAAATGTATTTTTACTCCCTCACAAAGAGAGAAAAGTTATGTCCCAGCAGTGGACATGTTAAAAGCTAATCATGCCATTATACAAATATTCATACTTCATCGTGTCGTAATTCCAGGGCGTAGTACTAAAGACAGTGATAAAGAAACCGAAGAAGCCGAACTCGGCGAACCGCAAGTGCGTGTTGGTGCGCTTGTCCAACGGCAAGGAGATGGTGGCCTACGTGCCCGGCATCGGACACAACCTGCAGGAGCACAACATTGTACTCGTCAGGGTGGGCAGGTGAGGAGGACCATCCATATTCCTTAATCAAAAAGTTGCAGGTCTTCGTCCACGGCACCGACACGAAATACAACGTAGGAGAAACGCTCATGCCATGTTATATAGGAGACAGCAAGCTTAGTAGCCAGTCAGATTATCTATGGATCTGCGCTAAAAATAAGTCACGATATCCAAAAATTTAAATTGTTAGATTCGCCCTACCGCGTCAAAAATATTGTCGAATAGATTATCGAAAAATATTGGATACGTGTTTTTTGTTTTATTAAAGTAATAAAAAATTAAGAAGATAAAACGTAAAGATCATGAGTGGGGGGCTTATGACGTCACACTTGAGTAAAAAATGAACTCAAATGTGACGTCACACGTCACACGTGAAAAAAGAAAAAATATAATGTCCTATATTTTTTGGAAATCTATCTGACGGACTAATTATTTTTTTTTGTCGTCTACCCTATTCTCTTTACAACACAATATACTGGCAAATAGATCAAAATTACTATATTCAAGTCCTCATAAAAACGTGGTCCTTTATTTTTATTCTAATATCCGTGTCATGACATTCCAGGTTGAAGGACTGCCCGGGAGTGAAGCTGAAGTGCGTGCGCGGCAAGTTCGACCTGCCGCAAGTGATCAAGCAGAAAGTGTAGTCTATAGTCCTAGAGCCCTTAGTACAATATAGTGATAGAGTAACAACATAAAGACGTTTTATTGAAAACATATACACATTTCAACATACCACGGACAAGAAAACGCAAACTAAATCATGATCTGCTTGTGCGTCGCTGAGATGGGTTCACCCTTTTTAATAGCGGTCTTCTGATATGTAGTTTCTCTACAGTAGCAGTGTCTTAGATCTATTTGGCTTAAAGAAGGAGCTACGCGCTAATTTAACAGGTTTCGTCAGTTTAACTGTGAAAAGACTAAAAGATTTCCTCAGTTTTGACATTCATAGTAATTAGTGGAGATTAAATTAAGCTCTCTGATGACTACCGGTACGTTAAGCAGCTTAGGACAAACCCTAACTAAATGAGGTAGATATAAAAAATATAACGGGAACTTCTAAAACCTTAAAAACATCAAATATTCTTGATCCTATCTTTAAATTAAGGTATACCTTGTAGTAAGTAGTAGTACTCGTATAACGCCTAAGAACAATTAAGTTTAAATAAGTTAAGAAAATATTATACGAAACAGTATCGCACTAGGTAACAAACTAAATAGCACACAGGGATCGCTTTTATTCGCGGATACTTTGATTCTATTGGTGGGTATAACTCGCTCGCTAAGCGGCGCTTGCGCAAGCCACGCCTCTTATAGGCCGGGCTCCTTCATCTCTTAAAATATTTTTAACTAGCGGACGTCCCGCGGTTTCACTCGCGTAGTTCCCGTTCCCGTGGGAGTACGGGGATAAACTATAGCCTGTTACTCAGGGTGAATGTAGCTTTCTAATGGTGAAGAATTTTTTTTTTTTAATCGGCGCAGTAGTTCCTCTTTATATAATATTATATTTTTAATTTATTCAGATTTGAGATTTATAAAGCATTAAATATTTCGTGGAACTTAATACTTGTATTGCTTAGAGCTTATTGTTTTTAGTGGGTAGTCCTGCTAAAAGACCGTAGCGTTTATGGGGTCATAAAAAGAAAAATATGTTTATGTTATAAAATTCATTTTAATTCGTATTATTAAATTAGGACAGTCTTTTAACTATTTACATTAAGGTATTCTCAAGTTCCAATCGTTACCTACATCATACTTACACAATTTGTACGTATCCTTAAATAAATTTAAATAATTGCACAATACTACTAGAGGTAGACACAAGTTTTACAAACATACTTAAACTAACTTAAACCTATTTACATTGCACAGTCTTTTCATAGGAACATAATTTACAAACTTATTCTAAAAAGTCTTTTGTCATTAGCAGAGACACGATTGCTGACAGCGACCACAAACTCTTGTACTTAAGACTGCTTTTAGCGCAGCAACTTCCTTTCTTAGGTAGCTCACTTTGAGGGCCAAGTGAATCTCTCGCAGCTTCCTTCTATCTCTGCTCTGCTTGGCGGCGTAGTTGTTCCTCTCCCGCTGGCGGCGGTACGTGTCGTCGGCTGCGTCGGAGTTGGTGGAGCGCACAGTGCGGCGCATGCGCGGGTTGTTGCCTAGCAACGCGCCGCCATTTTTTTCCGCCATCACTCTCAGTGCGTTCCTTTCAAACTCTTGAAAATCTGGATCGTCGGATAGCGAGTCTGCATCGATCATGTGATAGGGCCTCTTCGCTAGGGCTTCTGTCGGTGATGCGGGCGGTGATAACGCAACGTGGCGGGGTGTCATCGGGCTGAACGACACAGAATCGTATCCCGAAGAACTGCCTCCAGGAGAAACGTGTCCAACAGGCGCGTAATATCCATTGTAAGGCAGATAATCCGGCGGCACTGTCAGCTGCGGTGCGAAATACTCTCTTGGGTACGGAAACTGTGTGTCTTGGACTGCGCTCTTCGACAAGTCCAGGGCGGCGTCCTCGGCGTACGGGGTCCACAGAGCCATGTTTGCGTGTGCGTCGGTCGGAGGGTGAGCGGGGAATGATCCGTAGGGATGGAACTGCGCTGTTTTATGCGGCGGGGCGGGGTGTAGGGGGGGGGGGCGCAAGGGGTGGGATCACCGCGGGGTGACGGAACTGTGGGGAGAAAACAATGGGGTGAATAGTTGTGTGCGAATAAGTTTGTGGTGCAATGTATTGGGTATTATGTAGGTAGATATATGACTACTTAACTGTTATTCAAAATATTTGTTGCGTGCGGTTTTGTTTTGTACGTACTGGGAAATCGGTTTATTCGATAGTAAGCTTCTGCTACTCAATATATGAATATAATGCTTTTAAAAACATTAGGATTTTATTTATCTAAAAACATGTTTTGAATAAACTGAAAATCTGAAATTAGCTATTTTCTGTCTTTATAGAAAATAGCTAATTTCACTTAATGCGATCGCATATCATTTCTCATTTCTGATGCGGAACTACTACGCTTCTTCAAATGTTATTCAGGCATTATCATTGCAATATTTCTCAGTAGCAGCCACGAAGTTTGGATATATTCTCCGATGATAGCAATAAGCTCGCCCCTTTATAACATAAGTCGTACCGAAACATAACTAGCTAAATGTGGGTATAATATTAGTTTACCTCTGCTTAACCCTTCTGGGATTACAGGCGTGATTTAAAAACAAATAGATCAAAGAAGATAGATCGGTTTTTAAATCAATATTAGGTACTAGGTAATAGGCATAACTGCAACAAGATATCAATATTTAGTTCTTACAAAATAACAGTTTCATAATCACAATATTTGGTTGGTAATTAATTAGCTAATCACTTTGTTTTCACCTCATGTTTAGTTATCAGCGCAAATGACTAGTAAGTCATAATAAACAACATTTTGATGTACACAATTTTGTAATGAGCTTTGCAGATGGCCTGCTAATTATTTTGTTTACAAGTGGTCACTAACCAAACGACTGATCAATGTAGGTACCTACCTACTTACTTACCTAGATTGTGGAGCTTAGAAATTCTTAAAATATCAAGTACAATTAAAATAAAATTATGTACAATATATTATATTGTATTATTATATAGGTAAATATTATATTCACAAAAAAAAAAACAACAAACAAATTCACTTTCAAAAGAAAGGTTCGTATAAATAGCTCTCAATTTGAAGTCTAGTCATAATCATTATTATTAGGTTTCTTTTTATTTTCTTTTTAATTTTTGGTATATTGTTAAAATATCTATTAGTTTATTTTATATGTTTATGTGTACTACTTAGGTATCAATCTAAATCTAAACTCTCGTTAACAAAAAGTTTTTTAGACATTACTTTGTACCCTATCACTATGTTTTCCTATTTAACCCAAACTGACTGGTAGAGAATGCCTGGTGGCATTAAGTCCGCCTATGCATTATTGTACCTACAGTATGAAGTTTAAATAAATTAATTAATTATAACTTATATTGTCATTTACGGGATATCTTACGTGATTTTGTTTGAGCTCCCGATATTAAACCGTGAAAGCTTAAAACAGTGTAGGTATAATCAATTGAAATATCTACCTACTACAATAATAAACCTGTATTTTCAACCGACTTCCAAAAAGAGGAGGTTTTCAATTTTACTGTATTTTTTTTTTACCTCCAAACTTTCGACTGGGTGAACCGATTTTGATGATTCTTTTTTTTATTTGAAAGCTGGTGCTTCCCGTGTGGTTCCATTTCAATTTGGTGAAGATCTGATGCTGATCTTCGGAAATATACAATGGAAGTCCTCAAAAATAGACGGCAAATCTGCAGTGATTGCTGGAATCCCTTGGATGTTTATTGTTTATACAACATCATGACGTAACATCACGCCTGTATGCTCTGAGGGTGTACGCAGATATGTACAATACACCCAGATTTCGACAGGTTCAGGTATGTTAAGTTCCATTTTTTGGGGATAAGCCTATTACCATGACATGTATTTATTTATTTTATTTGAAAGGATGTACTTCAAGGGTAGTTTGATGAGAGTTTGGTTAGGTTCTGATTATGGGATCCATGAAACAGTAACGGAACTCAATTCTTAGGAGCAAATTAACGATAGGTACTCGGTCGAATCTTTTATAGGCTATCCGGATATTTTCGGATAGTTATTGTCGTTGTCGAATATGATGATCAATGGAACTCCTGAACGGCTTACAGTAAGGGTGCAATCTGTGGCAGAATTTCTAACTGTCTTAAATTACAATGCGCTTACGTTCGTTGATATTTAATGTAAAATAAATTCATGGCATATATTTGTTTGGGAACAACTAAAAAGGAAAAATAATACTTAAACTTTTTTGAAAAAAATAAAACCGACTTCAAAAAACAAAAAAGAGAAAAATAACTAATAGTCGGTGACAAAAAAAAAAAATTAAACAAAGGTCACCGACTTCTGAAGCTAAAGTTATTTATCACTTTTTTGTGTTTTTTGAAGTCTGTTTTAATTTTTGCAAAAAAGTTTTTTATGGTATTTTGGTGACAAATTCGTTTATTCACTGTACCTACCTTTAATTGTAATGAAATAGCAGTCAATTAGAAAATCTCGACATAAGTACACAGCACAGCCTTTCAAAATGAAAACAGACCATGCAACCAATGAACCATGCAACGACAAACTTCCCACACCTACGTAATTACTTCAGAACGCAATATGGGTAAACAATAACATACAATACCAACAAAACGTTTAGGTAACAACATTACCTAACAAGTCACAAAGGCACGCGCCGACCGCAGCCTACCTGCCGGGCCTGCCGATGCCGGGCGCCATCAACAGCCAACTATTGTCGCCTCCTACCATAAACACCCGTTTACAATACGGGTGCATTATTTTACACGGGACTCTAAAAAAGGTAGCCATTTTTATGACGACATAATTTCTTCGTGTAATTTTGGAGATTAGAAAAGTAGGTATCACTGGTACCACCTAGTGGAATAAAAGTTTCCTCAAATGTAAATAGTATTGTTTTATTGTCACCGCTCATGAAGGCGGCAAATTAATTCCGTTCTTTTTGTTAGTAATTTAGAAGATTAGTAGATACGGTACCTACGGATTATTTACTAACAATTAAGGCCCGCATAAGGTGTTCAATATTTTAAGGCCTCGGTGTAACTAATTCGTTTCGTTTGTAGAATCGGTATTTAGAATTTTATTAAAAAAATATGTCTCCTACAGTTGCGGTAGTGGTACCTAGTTGCGGTTGTTGTTGGTAGGTACTACGCTACCAACTGTTGGACGTTTTTTTCTACCAAAATGTCTTGAAGAGTTTGCTCGTACCTATAACTTCAGTAAGGGGACCAAACTTGAGGTAACAATAAAATTAAGTTCAATTTGCCTAATGTATGCTATTTTAAAGAATTGTATAATTATTAAAACCGTGTGTTTCAATTGTCTTGATCAAGTGCTTAAAAAAATATTTGTATTAAAAAATATCCCTAAATTCAACTGCTGAAAAACCCTTGTACCCACCTAGCTAAGTGATAGCGGGACCAATTTCAATGCGCAGTTTTAAGAATAAACAATAAGACCGTTAGCTTCTCTTCTACTTTCAAACAATTTAAAAACGTCATATTCACAGAAAAAAATCTATTGAATAATCTTAGTAACATATCCCTATTCACGGGACCACCGTGACATTATAATCGTAGTAAAGAGTTACATGCACAATGCGACTGCCGGACGACAGTTGCGACATTATAGTCGCATGGCCGACTGCGAGCGGCTGTGGACATGCGCGTGAGTGGACAACTGAGATGTTACGGAAATGATTTGTATGAATATTGTTACCTATCTATTGATATAATAGCTCGGACTGTCCGTCGGTGGCTAATTGAAAATTTGGTGTCCGGTTATTGTTTGGGAAGCATTTGGGGACTACTTGACTAGCCATTCTCACACAAACCTTTATTTTTTATCACAGGTTTAGTTAGGTAGCTAGAAGATGAAAAAACGTTAGCATTGTAAAAGCGGTAGGTACCTACATAAGGATTTTTAAAGAAATCTAGGTACCGAAAATAGATTCTACTCTGAATTAGTTTCCAACACCATAGGATTTTCAAACGGTCAGTTGCGAAACTGAGCGTTTGAAAATCATAGGGTGTGCTTCTATTTAGGCATACAGTTAGTGTTGCCTAAAGTTAGTGGGAACGGGCATAAAGTACCTAATGATCATCCAGACTTTCTAACTTGCTGTCAATTTTTCGATCATAATCTGCTCGAGATAGACCGATCATCTAACACTGACTGTGCCGGTCATTCATACATAGCCTTCTCATAATATTATCCAACGTTTTCTGCATGACAGCATCTAACAAAATGCCGTATTTCCGTCTAGTTTATCGATGTAGGTATAATAGAATTGTTTATTAAAATTAGTCTTGTTTATTAATATTTGCATGCCAATGAGTGTATCATTTGCACAAAGAAATGCTCATTTTTTGTTCTTCCGTATTTAGAGCAAAAAATGTTTACTGGAGTTAGTAAACATTTCTTTCGTCCTTCATAGCTTTGGTTTATTTATAGCTAATTCATATCAGTTACAGGAAATACACATAATTTACGTCGCAACTGCACCAATTCCCGCTACAGATACCTACGTTGACTGATCGATCGATCATGTTGTCCAACAGTGGTCTACGTGTGATGGCAACCCATTCACTAGCCATCACTGGGCCATGCACCACTATTGTGTGGGAGATTGATGAAGTTTCAGTTCCGGCCACAGCTTGATGGGAGTAGATATTGATTGAGCGTTATTATTTGTTTTTAAATAAGAAAGTACGGAGCATTCAATAGGGAATATGCACGTAATTTTTGCTTCACTTACCTATATCAATAAAATACAGTAGGTACGTACCATCAACCCAAGAAAAGTACATAAAAGTTAAGTTCAACTACTTACCTACTGCTTGTCGCACAAAAATAATATTAAACTCCTGTAATTTTCTACGACAGTTCAAACGTCCGTAGCTGTGGCGGCCATGATGTGACGTCATTATCCACAATCTGCCTTGTTTACATGTAATTTTTTTGGCCTAAATAAAATGATTGTACTAATTGTACGTGCTAAAAGAAATAAGTAGAGGATAAGAAATTCAAGTAAAAAATGCAATAACATTATAATACAATTTTAGTGAAACTAAGCACTTTTCAAATAAAAGTGTTTTTTGACACAATGAGCTTTGACGTCAATACCGGCGTTATCAAGGCCGATGCGTTTTGAGAGTGCGTTCCGTTTCACCAAAAACATGCTACATAAAACAGTAAATTGTAAAATAAGTGATGTAAGGTTATTACCTATGTTCGTGTGTTATAGTTTTTTTTATGTATTTTACGTATTTTACCTGATTTCTCCTCTATTTGTGGACCGATTCTCAGAATATACTCCTGAGGTGGTCCCAATTAAATTTGGTGAAGATCTGATGCTGGTCTTCGAAGATATACAATGGAACTCTTCAAAAATAGACGACAAATCTGTCGTCATTGCTGCAATCGCTTGGATGTTTATTGTTTATACAATATCATCACGTAACATCACGCGTGTATGCTCTGAGGGGGTACACAGATGTGTACAACACAGCCAGATTTTGAAAGTTAGGTATGTTTTCGGATGGATGGACAATGGTTTTATTGGCCTGTCAGAAGTATTGCGAGAGGAATTTATGAATGTGTGAACCCTTAGGTACTTTGTTATTTTGTATATTTTAATTTTATGTTATCTCTTACTCTTTTAGTTTTAGTTACAGTAATTAGTTTAATTAAATACAACCGTTGTAAAATAAATAAATAAATGTTAAGTTCCATTCATTGGGGATAAGCCTATTACCATGACATGTGTTGTTAATAATATGAAATAAATTCATGGCGACTTGTTTGGGAACAATTAGAAATGGAAAAATAAATAAAAAAACTTTTTTGCATAAATAAAACCGACTCCAAAATGCTTCAGATGTCGGTGACAAAAACAATAAATCAATCAAACAAAGGTTACCGACTTCTGAAGCTTGACCTTTGTTTGATTGATTTGGTGTTTTTGTCACTGGCTTTTGAAGCTAGTTGTTTTTCACTTTTTGTGTTTTTCTTTTTTTTTGAGTCGGTTTTTTCATAAATACTTAAAGAGTTTTGTATTTCATGCATATTCCCAATTAGTAGAGAGTAGATGCTTCGAAGAAAAACATTCAGGTGGAATAAGAATTAAGGCCGAAAACCAGTTTACACCAATGTAGTTTTCGGTCGAAAATGTATAAAGTCGTTTTCATTAACTTTCGGTAACACCCAAATTACTGCATAATAGTGAGCTGAAGTAGAAAGTCCAGCAGTGCCGAAAGGTTCAAGTTTGAATCTAGTATTTAAACCTAGCCCTCAAGTTTGATGGCTATAGGTAATAGTCTGGCTACAATTGTAAGCTAGACCTTAACATCCGACCTTATTCTTTGGTTTGTAAGCCTTGCAGAAAGGCCTACCTATTCCTATGCCTACACGAAGAACCTACATAAATACATGTAGGTACATATAAGAATAACAGTAAACTAAATCGCCCCTATCCCAGTTATTACATAAATAAGCTGCACCCCTTCGATGAGGGGTGTCGCAACTATTGACAGCATGGTGACAACCCGACAATCTTCAATATTTACCCATTAACTGGCGACATACTGAATTAAACCATAACTTTACGACTTGAAGGCTTATTTTTGTAGTACGGTGTTCGGGATGATGGTAAGTTCACAGATGCACAGTGATATTGATTTATTCGACAATTTAATGTTATTTTTATTGTCACGTGTGTCGTGTGTGGCTCACGCGCCATACGGAACGAAGTAAACGGGATCTGTCTGCAAGGTGTGATATTAGGTGCCGTTGCAGACAGGGATGTTAGTTAAGACATCACACTATGTCGACGAAATAGGTAAGTAGGTAGGTAGTCAAACTAAGTATTCAGTTTTCATTTTTACAGGCGCTTGAAGTTATACTTTTACACAAGTTTTACACCCTTTAAGTCAAGTTTGCTTTGGAAAGCTAGTAAACTGACGATATCAAGAATATTCAATTCTATCTGTCAGAATTTTAAGGAACATACCTAACCATTAACGCTTAAGTAAGTAGGTACCTAATATAGGTTACATACTACCCCATCGTCCCCATCTATGGGTAGTTTCTTTAGGAAATGCCTGATTTTACTAACACTAAGTGACACCTTGAGTGATTGCTTAGAAACCTACTCCTGCACTGATGGAATTATAGGTAACTCTCTGCGCTAAGCAGAGCGGTGAAAATCCACCAGTGCACTTTTGTCAGTAAGTCAATTCAGGTGTTGCCTAAAGTTAGTAAAAACAATTCTAAACGGGCATAAACGTTTTAGCAAGTCTTTATTTTTCCTAATTTCACAACAACAAATCCTAAATCAAAATAGCCGAAAACAAAATCTACAGGGCGCTATATAAATAAGCTCCCTTCGAAAGGCGCTTACGACCATAAACAAAGTTTTATTGAAACTGTACAACATGCAAACTGCATTGTGGAGCATTTGTAAAGGATTAACGCAAGACAGAAACAATGTCATTCTGCGTAGCTTGCGAAAGACAACGGTACAGGCGTGAACGGTGGAATTAGCTATTATCTGATTGAAAATGTATTGCAACGAGGATTTTAACAGTATCGTGGTCGGTACGGGTTTAGTGAAGACATTAGTTGGAACTTCTTTTGCTAATCCGTTGCCCGTTGTTTTTTGTTGCAATAGGGTGACTGCTCAACATGAGAAACTGATGTGAGGAAAGATTTTTTTTGTTCGTTCCGAATAAGCTTCAAATTAGCGTTAATTAGTATATAATATAATTAATTAGTATTAGTTAATTAGAAACGAAGTCGTGGGTGAAGTGCTATGGTACTAAATATTAATGTATCTAGCAAGCATACTTACCTACCCATAGGTAACTAGGTAGATAGTATATAGCCATAACTTATAGTAAGCTTTACAACAATCTCTCGACCAATCACGTGCCTCGAAAAATGTGCTCATTGTGCAACGCACCACCCCCGAGTATGAGAGAGGCGGCATGAATGGAACTTGTGCAACCAATGCACGGGGCACGGGTAGTTGGGCAGTATGTACCTACCTTTTTTAAGAATAATAATAATAATAATAGGCTCTTTATAGTAGGAGTCGGAATAAAAGGAGTAGGGGCATCCAACTGCGTCTTTTGCGATTTTTTGCGGAGGTACCGCACTGCCCATACCGTGCTATGGGGAACATCCTAACTAGGTTGTAACATTCCAGCTGGAGGCTAGTCTCTGGACAATTTACAGACTAAGGAAGCGATACCAAATTCAATATCAAATGTGTAAAACCCAAAGACTACTTCGACCCGCAACGTTATTCGATGGCTGATCGAGTTAGAGTTAGTAGACCCTGGTCACGTCACGGAGGGTGCAATACTAATTGAGTGAGGGTCGGAGGGACCAGGGGTGTTCCCCTAACCAGCGCAATACATAAACCCTTGCGTGTAGGCGCAATATATTGCTCACTCTGTGAACATTGATCGATTGGTTGTAAGAAACTTTCGGTTGCCAAAACAGCAGTAAATTTGTTTCTACGACAGTATGTACTGTACGTATAGTCACAATCATCTGAATCAGACTGACTACAGATTCCCAAAACCTAGATCCCCGTCGACGAGTTTGAGGTATAGATAGATAAGGTTGTGGAGATTTTAAATAATAAAAATACGATTTAAACTAAACTTTTTAAAGTACCTAAGTCAGATTTTCATGTTCTTGGACTCTAGACGTCAAGCTTAGACTAAAATGCTAAATGCACTCGTAGTTACTATAATATCATCACAATAAAAAAACTTCACCCTCCCTTTGGCTTCGCCACAGTCGGGTAAAAGTAATGTGCAGCTGAAAATTTATCTCACCAAAATCTGTAAAATAATCGTTTCACAGGGCAACGTTCGGTATGACACATCTCTTCAACCACAGTTCTGTGACGTTCTGTCCTCGTGCCGAATGTTGTGTTAGCGAGATGGCCGATATTATGATTGTTATTTAGAAGGGACGGGGTTTCGTGGAACTTCCCTGATCGTACTTATGCCTAGAGGATGCCGTGCCGGTGCACGTGCCGATCTGTCAGCATGTGCTGGGTTAATTATTCCGTTTCCGTTTTGGGAAAACAGCGACAGCCTCCAGTAGTAGCCACAATTTACGTATCTCGACTAGATTTCTTTGGTGTAGGTATCAATTTTCTATCAAACCAATAACTGACTGAGTACCAAAATAGGTACCTACCCGTAAACAAAATAAAAAGGCCTTTAGTAAGCATCAATTAAATTACTTGGCTAAAACCTTTAAATTTTACTATGGTGATGGGCGCGGCATGCGCACGCGCCTTGAGTGGGCACGAGCTATACCGCCGCGGCCGGCGCCGACCAATGAACAAGCAGAGATATTATTAATACTTATTTCTAAAGTTTTGTAGGTAGGCCTATTGTATCATTTTGCATGTCGAATTTTATTAATTAGTATCCTAATAATTAATCGAGTAACTACAGGAACTGTTTTACCAAACCATTTATTTACTTAGTTATTTTTATGAAGACTAACTTCTCATAAACTTATATAAGTATTTGCAGTACATCATAATGTAGAATCTACATTGTAGATAGATGGGTAGGTAACTATGTAAGTACCGAGCATTCAAAATTATAATGTTTTAGGATTATGGTGTAAAAATACATACCTAAGTATTTCAAACCCAAATTTGAAACAATTAAACGGCTCTACAGAAGTTCTAGAACGAATATTATTGAAATTAACAGGTAAAGGCTATATAATATTATCCTGCTAACCCTATGCCTGCAGAGTTAATCCGCTGAACGGCGGCCGCTCATAAAATGGTCGTAATTGGCAGGTTTTTTTTACCAACTTCAAAACATTTTCAATAAGGTAGCGGTGAGAATAAACGCCACCGGGACTTTTTAATCCTCTGGCTAATAATTTTATTGCGGATTATAATTTTTCTAGCAACTTGGCAATAAAATGACTTTAGGGTATAGAGTTCGCTGTGGTAAGAATTATTTTTTGTTGATTCCATTTTGTGCTTTTAGTTAGAAATAGAAACTGTACGTAAAAAGTAAGTAAGTTTAAACTAATAAACATTGATTAACAAGTATACATGTAAAGAGAGTAGAGAGGCCTTTGCCCAGCAGTGGGACGATGTGGTCAGTTACAAAACGATCGCTCCGAAGTACTACTTATATAAAAAATAAGAACTTCGCTTCTGTGGGCCACCATAGGGGATTACCTACTTAGCATCAGTTGCTTATTGTTAATAATACATGCTTAGGTAGGTAAATTGCATGAAGTTAGGGTAAGTACTGAGAAATAAAATAATTGTTTTGGTCTATAAATTTTATTTATACACTATAATTAATTTATACAAAATATCGTTCACACAATTGCACAAAAATAAATACAATCCAATCTAATAATTTAATTCAATTTTATCTACCGACATTGTTAATCCACTTAATTAAATAGCTTAACCGAGAGACTGATCTAGGTACTAATGCGATATTGTATAATTATTTACAACTTTATACAAGATCATTACTAGTATAGCTAGAGACACACACTTTGAAGTCCGATCACTGAAAAACTTGATTATCAACACTCGCAGATCTGTCGACAGCGTCCACAGACGCCAGCTGTCAACCTCGATCTTAAATCCGCCATCTTCTTCTTCAGATAAGTCACTTGGAAAGCAAGTCGTACCTCCCTCAGCTTCCTTCTATCTCTGCTCTGCTTGGCTGCGTAGTTGTTCCGCTCACGTTGTTTCCTATACGAGTCGTCAGCGGTCTGGCTCGTCTGCACTGCCCTCCGCATCCTCGGGTTGTTACCCAGTAAGGTTCCTCCGTTCTTCTCCGCCATCGCTCTTAGGGCATCTCGTTCGAAGGCTTGGTATTCCACGTCGTCAGACAAGGATTCTGAGTCGTAGAACTCTGGTGATTCTGGTGGCGAGGGAGCGGTCGGTTTGCTGTGCGACCAGCTCCCGATCGAGTCGGGAGACATTGAGGATGGCACTGCGTACGTCACTGGCTGGTACGGATACGTGGCGTAGTACTGTGACTCCGAGTATGATGGGTACAATCCCGACAGCGGTGGAGATTCAGGAGCACTGGACGCGGGAAGCGGGGACGCTCTCTCCGCCTTCACCGCGTGTTTACTCAAGTCCAAGGCAGCTTCCTGCGCGTAAGGAGTCCACAGGGCCATGTTAAGAACTTGTCTACTTGACGTGCAATTCACGAGTGTCCGTCTATTTTGGCGGGCGAGTGTCGTTTAAAAGAGGCGGGGCGTAAGTGACCACCCCCGGAGGAAGGGTTGAGTGCAGGTAGCCACCCTAACGGACCCTAGTGTTGGATGATTTATAGGTTTCTATCGGGTTTTTTGAATGGAGTAAATGAACATAACGTTAAAGTGAAATTCGAGATGAGTATTGATAGTAATTAGATAGGTTGTTCTTATTCTCATAACTAATTAATTAAATCTTAAACACTCCGCTAATGATTATGTTTGTTAGATTTTGGTTTAGTTTATAACTTTTGGAGTCGCTGTAATTTGGGTAGGTGTAATTACTTAATTAGTATGTTTTATCATTAGAAAAAACAAAATCTAACTCTGGGCAAATTTTTTCGTAAGATAATCCATCACCTTGTCAATTATGATTATTATAGACTATTTTCTATCGGTAGATGCAGATAGTGTACCTAAATTTAGTTTTAGGGTACTAGGTAGGTAGATTCAGCTGCTAGCGCAGTTGGTACCTACGTATATTTTAATCCGTTAACATAGCCAATTCCTAGCAATCCTAAAAGATTTAAGTATGTGGCAACTTACATAAAGTTCTAGTTTCCATGTAGGCTAAAGTGGTTTGCCATTTTAGTGTTTTACTGAAGTCTCTTCTGGAACTCATCTTCATCATCTGCCTAGCCTTTTTCCATCTCTGTCGGGTCGGCTTCCATCTACCCGGATGGAGCTGAATACCAGTATTTTACGTGGAGCGACTGCCTATCTGACCTCCATAACCCAGTTAGTATACTAACTGGTACCTATAGGTACTGAACTACCTACTTAGTGGGTTACACGATACACCTTGGTAAGACTGTTTGTCAGACTTTCGTGCCACTGAATATCTGTAACGTGTCAAAGATCTACAAACGACAGCCGGGGCTTAACGTGCTTTCCGAGGTACGGAGGAAACTCGGTATTTAATGGGTGGTCCCATGGTCACCTATCTATGGACCAACATGGGCGTACGGCTTAACCTAAAGATTGACCCGAGCGGGTGTTATTATTTACCCACAAGCTCCTCCAGAGTCGAGTCCCTGCTAGAACTATCCCTATTAATTAATGTTAGCGTTGACTATTACATAAAGGGATGTTCTCTGCGTTATCTCTTTGAACAGATTGTATTACGGAACAAATACTTACTTTTTGAACACAGCTGCATTGGCTTTCGTCAACCAATTGTTATTATGAACCTTATTTGTAGCGTTGTAGGGGTTATTTTAAGGTATTGTGTTACAAAAAGGATTAGATCGTCACTTGGCTGTCAATTGCAGAACCCTTCCGCGTGCTATTATAGTTAACGGTGTTATTATTATTGGAAGCGATTTCTAGTCTTCCTGCATCAGAATATTCTTTAGAAAAATAGTACGATTCCTATTATATTTGGAATTACGGTAAAATGAAACTTAAGTCAGCATCACTTAGGTACACTTGAGTTAAAACAAAAATTGAAGTCTGATTGTGGTAAGTAAGGTGTCAGTATTTCTTTGAACAACGGTTGCAGACTGAGTTAATTTATTTCTTTGCTGAATTCTGAAAATCCAAACATTCAGGAGATTTAGAAGCAGTTCCTTTTATTTTTTAGTTAAAAACATCAATTTAGTCTTGTGACATACTTATTTTGGATCGATTTCTCTCTGATTCCGTCAATGTTCAAAGAATTTTTAATCCTCAGTTAACTATTTTCTCATTATCTTAGGATTATGTCGGTATGACCTTTATAATGACTTAACTTTATTTACCGGATTAAAAATAAATACTACTTTAAGTTGTAAACCAATGGTAATAACACCAAACTTTATGGCCTGGCAGTCCATAGGTCTCACTTATATTTGTAATTAGGCAATAAAATTATTTGCTCTGAATCTACAAAGCCAGGTAAGTTTTTTTTTCGTCTGTAAGCTAGCTAGTAGGTTTAACATTTTCTTTGGGCTCAAATTAAGGCCACCGCGACCAAGCGCGGACCCACCGTTGTGGGCACGGTGGGCATGCCCACAACCCTAAATTTTAGATCGATAGTCTGATTTTCTACACAAAGCCTTAATAAAATTTAAAAAAATATATAACGCTAGTTTACCCTAGCATACAAATTTTCGGAGAGCGGAGAGATCATTTTCATTAATGATATTTTGTTTTAAATTATTCACCAAAATCGGTGGAATAGTTTAGAGTTTAAAAATGTGATATGTATTCAAACAAATACACTTTTGTAATTTTCTTGATGAAGTCGACAAACATTTGACAGGCTTCTTAATTTATTAGTGTTTAACCCACGGTTTTACCTGCGTAGACCTATACACTGTATAGATAAGTACAAGCAATGGTGTTTTTATTTCCCTTATAAAGCCCAGGGCCATCTTTCTCACTGGGCACTCTCTCTCTCTTTATACATTAATCGCATAAAATTAACTGTAAAATAAAGCCCATTTCATGGATAACAAACATATTTTACTGTTTTATAAAAAAAAAATCTCCACTACTGTTCATACAACACCCATTTTTGTATGAACTGTTACAAAAAAGAACTAACCTATCCGAGGCGGGGTGCGAAAAAATTCGAGCTCGCTTCGCTCGCTCTTGCATCCTACAAGGGCCTCATTATACTCAAGTGACCAGGGCCCCAGATTGGTTAAAGACGGCCCTGCTTAGGCTATGGCTTGGGGCGGCGAGAACTGCCTTAACTTGTTGATAAAAGCACTATTTATTTTCTAGCCTGCCGCCTCATATTCAAGTAGCTTCTCTAATTTGTATTAATTAATGGTCAATACAAAACCTAACTTATCCGAAACGAGCTACTCTTAATTGTTCAGAAACTTATGTCGACAGTAGTAGTTATAGTAGTAGTAGTAGTATTACCTGTATGAAAGGCAAAAATAAAATCTATACAAATCCGAGAAGGACTGCTATGTTTTTCAAGCTCGTTTCGCTCGCTCTTGCATCCATACATATATTGAGTCCAATTTACTTATTAATTTTGAAACTGTTAGGGCAAGGTTGCTATGAATGGACCACTTAACTTTACGACTTCAAATCTCAAAAAGTATAAGTGTTTATATGAAAGTAGTTAATTATTTTTATTTCGTAAGATCTTTATTTGTAGTAATCAAACGCACAAACAATTCGGGCCAACACTTTTTTGTATAAACTAAGAAAACTAAATCTTGGGCTGTTGCCTTCTTTGGACCATGAGCACCTTCATTGAGCCACCAAGTTGCCATCAATAGACTTCGAAAAATTTGTTCTAGAGGTCCAATCGAGGCAACTAATTATAATTAACTATATTACAAAATTAATTTAAATGATTTTAATGTCTGTAATCGTAATGCCGTGCAAGCAACTATCTATGTCAAGAACGTATTATTGCTCCTGCTCTAATTCTGGAGAGAGGTCACTATCGGAATCCGGTATTTGGCCGTGTTCTTTAGCTTTCTGGTGAACTCCTTCTAACTAAAAAAAATAAAATTAATTTGTTTAAAAAATACAGTGATATCCACAACATAAATACGAGGAACCAACACAAATTTGTTGTTCCTGTAACGAGGCTCAAAAAAATAGGGGGTACGTTCAGATGCCAATGTATACGTTTTTACAATAAACTTCCAAGCCAAATTCAAGCACTAAGCCTAAATAAATTCAAATCGTTTATAAAACGGAAGCTGTGCTTGAAAGCCTACTATCATGTTAACAACTATCTCGAAGATAAAAAGGCTTGGGATTAAGCTGCTCCAATGAAATTTGCTCTGTGAATGTCGAAATTTCGGACTTCGCTTGTTTATTATTAATTCCTTTCTTTTATACACTCTGACATTGAATGATTTGACATGAATACTTATTTCAGTATTTTATTATTTTTTACTTTTTATTTTATTTTATGTTACATTACACACACCTACTGACTTGACAGGAATATTTACGTACCTTACTTTTTTATTTTTATTGACATACGATTTTTGATTTTTATTGACATTGATTTTGTAAATTATTATTAATTTTATTTGATTATTGTGAATGTGGGTTTCATTTTTATATATTTTTTGTTTGTTTTCTTTTTTTTCCCACAACTGTCTGGCAGTTTGAGTACTGTAAGCGACCTACCCAAATGTCCTTTCTTTGGTATTGTTCGTCGTTTCGTTGAGCTCCTTGAGTTATAAGTCGAGCTACACGATAACTGACAAATGCTTGCACTGATTGGACAGGTCCACTCCGTTCTTTCTTCAAAAGACCATCTCAGACACTAATCTGCATAGTCCTCATGTGATTTGAGCAAAATTATGTCTGGACTTCAAACCTCTGAGTTTGTTTCGGCTGTTTCTTCTCAGAGTAGTCAGGTACGAAACACCGGTCACATCGTTTTAAAAAAAATGACATGTAAAAGTGTTTGTAAAAACCTACTTGCAAAATAAACATCATTTATCGTTTAAGAATTGCTTTCGGCACTCCATAAGTATAATTCTGTTTGCTTCATTTAAACAAACTCTTTGTTTCCTTTTTGATTCTAAAGCGAGGTTAATAATACTTTGGCGACATTCTGGAATTTTAAAATATGAATTATGAATACCAAAAAATACAATAAAAAGTTGCTATGATTGGACCGGTCCAACGGTGGAACTCTATTGAGGTCCATTGATGGCAACAAGGTACTGGTTAAGAAAAACTAAACTAAAATATATTCTCATGATTAGACAAAATTGAATAATACTCATGGATTCTAAAATAAACTGTCCAATATTTCATAACAGTGCACGCAGACAAATTTTAATACAATAATGATATTTACGTCAAAATATGGTCCCCAGTGAAATTATAAGATTTTGACAACCGCAAACACAACTACATGCGTTACTCCTCGCTACGTGCCGCAGCGGCACTGGGGTAAGAGGGGGTGCAACTGAGTCGCCACGGACTCTTTTCGACTAGCTTGGGTGTTGCTAGCTCGCATAGTTTTTGAAATACTTACCTTGGAACTTGGTGGTCCAATGAAAGAGCTAGTCCAATGATCGCAACCTTCCCCCTATGCATAAGTCGGCAAAGTAAGGCTGGTGCAAAATTTCATGTTCAGTTCATGTTTCAGAGACTTTTCTAACTAAGTCAGGAAAATCATTTCAATAACGCCTATTTAAATAATATAAAAAGTGTTAGGAGTCGGAGGAGAGGTGCAACTTGTGCAATTTTAGAGCTCGCTGCGCTCGCTCCTGAATTCTAGAGTGTGTTGATTATTCTGAAACTCTAACATGTTAAAGGCGGTCGTGCAAAAAATCGAGCACGCTGTACTTGCTCTTGCATATTATTTTAGTTTCTTCTTGTGAAATTCATCATAAAACTACTACCACTCCACGAAGATAATTCTCTTTTTTTTTTCGACGTCACTTTGCCGATTTTAGGGACGGCCCTAAAATCGGCAAAGTGACGTCGAACGTGGGCACGGGCCCACAACCTATTTTGAGGGCTGGATCCGCGCCTGACCGCGACATCACTTAGTACCTATAACAATATCGGAAGTAAGTAGTATTGAGACACACAATACGGCTGTACGACAAATAGTCGACGCTCATGTCCGTACCGCGACAGTTGTGACATTATTAATGCACTGTTGATTTGTATGAAAGCGTGCGCTGGACAAGCGATTATTTCTTTGAAGTTATTACTAATGGTTTCCGGATAATGTGCAGAAATTACTGTCAAATATTGGAGGAAATAATAGTTTGTCTTCATTAGATCTCGCATGAATAAAATTGAGCAAAGTGAAACAGTGTAAACACCATCTGTGATTTCTCACAACGAATCTAATTTATTTTCTCGCAAAAATACCGCATTTACTTGATGTCACATTATTATTGCAATATATTTCTCACGTGACGTGAATCTAATTGTAAAAACATTAGGCGCGTGGCAGCCATCCTGTCAGCAGCGGCCATGTGTGGCGGCCATCCTATCAGCGGTCGTTTGTGGCAGCCGCGACGTGCGACGGCAGTGACGGATTAAACAAGCTGAGAATTGTTTGTTCGTTGAAAGGATTCGTGTTATCTTTGCGCACGCGACTACATAAGTACCTATTATTGTGAGTTAAATCAAATTAATTGTGAGAGCTAAATTAAATTAGTTTGACACTTAAATCGTAGTGTGTAGCCTGTACTCAATATTGATCAAAAAGTATTAAAATTGTGAAGGTAGGTAGTTACCTATACCTACTTACCTTAGCCAGGTAGGTACCTACCACATTAGATGCAGTGCTGTATAGTTATACAGCACTGCATCTAATGTTAGGTAAGTAAAGTACCAACAGTAGTCAAATAGGTATGTAGTGAAGGTATGAATGAACCATAAGTAAGTAAGTACTTTACAACTTTCAATTAAGAAACTACCTTCGTAGAGGTACGGTACCTACTATCTACCTGGGACATAATTAGTTTGATATCTAATTACTTAGGTACCTACATATAATAAATTGTTTGTTTTGGGGCTAGTAAAAAGACAGCTAAGGTTTGCAAAGGCCGACTCCATGACATTGTTACCATGACAAGTTAAGCCATCGTTTTACTCAAAAATAAGTTAAGTTATTTTTAAATTCCAGAAAAAAAAACACATGCTGTGGCAGAGGTCCAGTTACATAGATTACTCAGACAGGCAAAACTCCCTGTCGCCTTTAGTACAGCGTAACTAACGGTTTTTATTGTCCCAGAGAAAGTTCTATTTTGCAAACTTGCAATACGTTGCATTGTCTTCCGCGTGGTATAAAACATAAAAGGGTTTGTCCTTTGCAAATACAGCACAATGCAGATTATACAATTTGCATGTTGCGTTTGCAGGGTTAGTTCCTAGAATGTTGACTTGCTCTAATCGTGAAATAAGCGTATCTGAGCCAGACATGGGGTTTTAGATTCCGTTAGAGTAGGACACAATGGTTCTGATGATTTCAAGAATTTTATAAATAGCTTGAAAACATGGACGATAATTACCTATGGACATCGGACGAAATAATCAAGTCGGTAGGTTACCCATTCATAGTAATCATTCAGTAATTCAGTTGCATCAAGTTGTACCTCTCCTAAATTCCTAAATCCTAATCCAACAGTCACTCGCCGATACGCGATAATAGCATTTGTCCTCGTGTCGGTAGCCAGGAGTCCAGGACCAACCCCGACCAATCTGAACACTTATGTGAATAAAGTTTATGAAAGTATTGAATGACAAAGTAAGTACTTATTTTCGTGCAATTTGGGTAAATTCGAATAATTAACTAAGTATTACATTTTATTCTACTTTCCTCATAAATCGGCGGGCGAACCCATGTGTCGTCGCACTGCTAGACTCCGGAGACGTTTAGCTTTAATACAATAAGACTATGGTGTCTGTTGCTGATTGTAGGTACCTAGTGTATGCATTCATACACTGCATCTGAAAAGTCTGAATGGATGATGCTATTCAAAAAGGTTTAAAGTATTAAAGAGCGATTTTAAGTGGGCACTGGAGTATAAAATCTTCTAAAGTATTGCGTCTGGTTTGCTTAATACTTAGTTAAATAGACATATTAGTGACAAACGAACACACATTATAATACCAGTGAAATTCGTACCTTGTGTTGATAACCGTAAGGTTCAATATTAGCTGAATTAGTCGTAGCGTAGGCGGTCCACTTGTTCAAGATAAGGCAACAGTCTTCAGTTGTACAATCACAAAGACCACCAGCACACTGTCCCTGTCCTGTGTGTTAGGATAAAAAGTCTCACAACAAAAACAACCCTTTAATTTTGAAGACACAAAAACTTAGCTTATTCAATCTTACCCCTTCAAATAAAAATTATATATATATATAACTTTCTTGTTTTCTGTTTGAGTAGGTACCTTCAAGGGTGATCCGATGATAGACCGTCCTGACAATCAAACTTTTCATTAATTTCACGTGGAATTATTCGATTGCACTTCAAATTAATCCTTCCAATTCCATCTGTCGTATTAAATTGAACCAAGACAAACATGAAAACAACATCGGTGGTAGGTACCTATCTAACTGCCTTTTGTCTAGCTTAGGTTTATTATTTTGTAGTGTGGGTACCTAGGTAGTTCCTTGGCCAGAAACGGAACGTAAACCGCCATTTCTATAATTGATTTATCTTTTTATTCATTAGAATTTTAAGCATAGATATAGCATACCGTGCTTAGGCCAGACGTTTCTTTCTTTTTGGATTTCAAACAATTTACAAGAATCAGAATCATTTATTCGTAAACAAGGCTTTTCATTTTCTACAGGGCTTTTTAGACATTATGTCCACCTTATAGCAACACAGGCCACCAGGCGGACCGGAGATGTCCACAATGTAGGTACTAAGCCACAGACCAAGTTTTTCATTGGGTAGCTTCTGACATCTAGCGTCTCGTAGCAGTACTAAAATGTGCAAATTTTTAAACTGTACATGATACTTTTCTTGTACAAATTATTAATATTTTTGGTGTTTTGGTGTAAGCAATCCGTGTGTTTAATTTTCTCCCGAAATAAATTATTGTGGTTGTCATTGAAAAAAAAAATGCAAACATTTTGTTATCTGTGGTCGGCCATTTTGGATTTTGATAATCTGATTGACCGTCGAAACAATTTTGATGTTTTTCAATCTACCTGTAATTTTATTACTTAAATAACGTTCCCATTACGCGACATAATCGCGGCCCTTTCAACACCGCCATCGCCTCGTGTGCCGCTTGTCTCCAAGAGGGTTAAAAAGTGTCCCAACGATCAGCTGTCACGAACTACTGACGTGTAGAACACAAACAAATCTGATATTTTGGGTCTGCTATGCTGTTTTCACGATGAACGGCACGTTTAAAGAGCAGCTCGGGGGCGTAGCCGGGGTGTTCGAGCAATGGGGGGCTTGCGAGCAGACGGTGCTAGCGTGCACACTGGCGCGGCGGGTGCCGTGGCCGGGCCTGAAGCTGGTGCAGCGGGCGGTGGAGGCTGCGCTGCGCAGCCACGTCGAGGACGAGCGGCTGGAGCGCGATGCCAACGACGAGCTCCTGCTGGCCAGCCTGCTGCTCGTGCGCGACGACGATGATGACGACGGTAAGTACCACACTGCCAGTGCAGCTTGTACACTCACACTCATGTTTCCGATCTTGTTTTCCTTATACGGTAAAAGTGTGTGTATAGAACTGCGAAGAACTGGATTCTAATTATATCACCTGCTTGCTGATTAACACTGACTCGGCAAGAAAAGCTAAAAATGGCTAATTTATTACAAAACTATTATATTTTGACAACCTACCCTAGAAAAGTTTGTATTACTTGATTCACAGACACCCTCCTAAAATTTCAAATACAGCATTGATTGGAAAGTCTTTCTTTAAAGGCAGTAAAAGAGACATTCCTTCCAACTTGACTTTAGAATATTGTAAATCATGTAACATTGGTTTGGTAGTTCATGTTCTATCGTAGCCTGTTTTTTGCAATCAATATCCAGTTCTGTCTATTATGGCCTATTAAGTTCAAAGACTGTCATGACTGACTGACTGACATGTCTGAGAACCATCTGGAAAATGTAATTTCAGATGCAGACTGTCTCTGATGTTGATTTTGTGTACTAAGCTAAACTCACGTAAAATTGAATTCTCTGAGAAAGTACTGTCTTTCTTAACAACAAACCAAATGTAAGGTTGCCTGAGTATGATAGTAGCCTGGTATCCACTGAAAGCATTCTACTTTTCACTCTCATTTAACCCTCACACTTTACATTCACTCTACCATTAAATATGACTTTGTGAATACCCCTAAATTAAAAAAACCATGCAATTTTTTGTGATGTAGTAGTAGAGTTTTAGAGTGAGGGTTGGACTAAATGTCTGGTGGTTGGTAAATGAATGGTGTTCACTGCTTAACATAGGATTTCCATATTGTTCCTATAGGATAGGCCCTAAAGTTATTCAATTAGTAATAACTTAGGACTTACCTAGGTCAGGTCACTCATTATTTATGCAAAAATACAAATGTGGCATTGACTATTTGTGAAAAATGTGGTTTGCATTTGCTCCTTGTACGAATAAAATAATCAAGGCACCTTTATGAAGGCCAATTAGATTCATTCATTATGTTTTATGAAAGGTAATAATTTAGTACCTAGGTATAATTACAACTGTTTCATAATTAAGTTTATTTTAAAATAATCAGTGCAATCATTTTTACACCTATTTATTAAAAACAACATTATTCCTGTGGCACTACCAATTTTCATAGTCAAATCAAATAAGATAAAATATAAAAATCACAATAAATTATGAAGAAGAGCAACAGAGCATTAGAAGATTTGTCATTTCCTGTTTACTCATATCTATAGGGTGTAAAACGCCTCTTAACTAAGCCGAAAGGCACTTGTTCTCCCCATCTTTGCGATCTTTTTTTGTTCTACACCATGCCTGGGAACCTTCTAGTTACGGAGATATTGGGGGTCAAACTTCCAACTTTTTTTTTTTAAATATAAGTTTTTAATGTAAGATTTTTACTGTGAACACCTCCACGACCCCCGTACTATTCAATCCATCCATCAGCACAATGTTTTGAGTGCATTACATTGAGTTCTACCACAAAACATGACTTTTCACCCCAAAAAAAAAAGTCGTTTCTCAGCAAAAATTTTTGCGTAAAGTTACTTAGTTCGATGTACAGAATGCTTGGCTGACGGCTTCGTGATGAGATCTTTTACACCCTGTATGTTCCATTCCTAAATGACATGTTTGCTTATTTGATGCACATCAGAAAATTGTGTGTATACTGAATCTTCATACCCATGGCTCTGATCTACAAATTGAAATAAATATAGATGGGTCAAAAAACAGTGTTGCCACCTTATTTGGCATCAACAAAACATTGTTTGTTGATGCCACATTATGGTAACACTGGCAAGCATGATACCCTGAGTTTCATTCTCAAAATGTTACTGGATTTTTCCATTGGGTTTTTTTTGTAACAGCCCGGTATCTGGATTTGTGCTTATTTGGTGGTAATAGGTTCGCCGCCTGTTTCCTGTGACATCAACAAAAACTTCAGAAATGTTAGTCCTATAGGTGCTCTCTATCTTACCATTAGGGGAAAAAAATAAACAATTGTTAGTAAAAATAATAAATAAAATAAAAGGGGTGATGTAATGTCATGTTATGTATTAGGGAACTAGGGTAAAAAATTTATGCTTCTAGAATCTAGACTTACCAGTTTAGGTCTATCAGTGAATTTTAGATTTTATTTAAGTACTTAGTCAAAGGGTCAATGACCACTATTGACACCTTACTTGGCATGAACGAAACACTTGTATCCGTCCAGGTTGTGAGCGGCTCCACCGGTTGCTCGGCCTGCTGCCACTGCTGCGCATGGACAACGAGCGTTGCAAGGACATGTACGTGTCGGCGGCGCCGGCGCTGGTGCAGCGCTGCGTGGACGCGCCGCGCCGCTCCGCCGTCGTGCCCGAGCTGTGCCGCCAGCTGCTGTCCTACCTTCTCGTGCATCCTGCGCTCACGCATCATGATCAAGGGTACGTAGACGAATGTTGAGGAGAGTTGGTTTAATTGGGTAGGTACTTGACACCGTTAACCATATAAAGAACACTATTCTTTTTTACTTTTTAAGTTTTTAATTAACTGCAGAATAAGTTTTTGAGTTGCTATAAATCAGCAAATAGTTAATCATTGACTTGGCAACCTGTGCCTATTGCCATACCACATTGCCATTGGTTTACCAACTCACGAAAAGTATGTCAACTGATTGATCGGATGATAGGCAACTACCCTATAGTGCGAGGACAGAAAACCATTCATATTATAATATATACACCGTGTAAGTAAACGGATCCTTTAAGAAGCCGTCAACCAAGCATTCTGTACATCAAACTAAGTAACTCTACACAAAAATTATTGCTGGGAAACAACATTTTTTGTTTAAAAAGAAAGAAGAAGATTTTTTAGAAAAAAACCTTTGAAAATGTTGGAACTTTGTAGTATATCCAATATCTCCGTAACTATGTAGTAGGTTCCCAGTCTAAAACAAAAAAATGATCGCAATGACGCATGACGGGGAAAACAAGGGCCTTTCGGCTTCGTTAAGGGTCTATTACCTTTTATACATAGCTGATATTTTTGTTATAATTGAAAGGACCTGGTTTGCACAAAGCCTTAAACTAGACATGCTTTTGCTAGTCGATGTTATGTGTTTTTAGGAACTTTTCTGTATAATAGACTCAACAAGAAACTAACATTCTATAGTCTAAGACTTAGACTACATTTTCTATAACTTAGACTCAAAGTTATAGAAAATATAGTTTTGTAATATCGGTTTATTTAGCGATACTTAATTACATGGACACAAAAATAGTCCTGGTTTGATTAAAATGTTATCCCCTCGCATCTAATCGTACATATTTACTTAAGTTAGTTTTAATGTTTTTGTGCCAATTTCATTTTTGTTACAGTTGTTATTAGATTTATTTTATTTTTACTGTCCTAATTAAATTATGCAATGTAAAGTGATGGCCTGAAACACAGGTTTAAATAAACCTAGATCAGGCAGGTTGCTAACATTTGAATTCAACATTATTGTTACTTGCAACTGTTGTATATAATTTAGTTATAGTTTACTTATAAATAAGCACTCATTATACAATTGTTTAAGAAATAACACTACTGCACCCAAATGTACACTTTTGATACCAGCTTTTTAAATAAATTATTCTTATTCTTAATTTGACCACTTTTATGACGCTTCATTTTCAGGACATTAAAACAATGGTTAAGATACCTAGAGAACCACATTTCTGGCAACAGAACAGAAAGCGTGTGGCAACAGAGAATAGACCCCTGCCTCATGCCGGACACAAACATTTGGAGCTCAAACAACACATTCAGACGAACCATCGGCAAGAACGTCGAGTTCCGAGGCATCCTAGACACAGTCGAACACTTCAGTACCGACTTGCTACAAGAATCATTCTCGAAAAATGGCCGAGACGTAGATATAAGTATAGAAGGAGAGAAATTAAATTTTGACGCGACGATAGCGCAGCCTAAGTCACAGAGATCGAATAGTTTGACGCCTCCTTCGAGTAACTTCATGCACATGTCTTCGTCCGCTGAGAACTTGAGTGATGAACCTTTTGTTCAGAAACCGAGGAGTTTCTCGCTGTCGAGTGAGCACAGCCTGAGTCAGATTAGGCCTATTAGTATAATGTACGGGACGACGGGCAGCGAGACGAGGCTGGACGACCTGAGGTCGCATAACTTCGGGGAGCACCCGGGCATGTCCAACGTGGCGCAGTGGCTGAAGAGTCTGCGCCTGCACAAGTACGTGTGGCTGTTCACCAACATGAGCTATGAACAGATGATGACCATGGACGAAAAGTATCTGGAGAAATTAGGTGAGTTGTATGACTTTTTTTTGTTGTATCATAATTTTATATGTAAATTGTCTTTTTACCCGACTGCGCCAGAAGGAGGGTTATGTTTTTCGAAAGTATGTATGTTTAATTGTTTGGCACGCTCTGTGGCCTGAACGGCTCGATGGATTTTAGCTTGAGAGGTGTCGTTAGATTCGTATTTACTGTGAGAGTGACACTGGGTACTGGGTTTGTTTTTTTTTTTATATCAAAATAAAAAAAAAAACAAAACAGCTGATTTTTAGCGCCAAATTCAAATGTTTGGCACGCTCTGCAGCCTGAACGGCTCGATCAAGGGCTCATCATGAGGATTTTGAAATGGTTTATCTAAGTAACTAAAAAGTGTAAAATAAAAAAATAAATAAAAAAACCCGACTGCGTAAAAAATAACTAATAGCTTTAAATAAAAACTGAAAAAAAAAACAAATTCAGGAAACAGGAGATATTGACTGCAACAGTCGGGACCCATTAAATAATCTAGACTAAAATCATTATATCCAATATGTCGTGTCGGGTTTTTTTTTTTTTTTTAAACCTAGTTTAAGTAGCATTTGTACGCATATTACATGTGCTATTTAGTATTTACTATTTCGAACTATACCATTGGATTCATACATAAACTTTAATCACTATTTTCCTCATGAAACTTCTAAAGAATGACTGATGACTTGTCTTTTTAATGTGTAATGCGTTGCACATCAAAATGTTAGCCATTAACCTTCTATGGTGCAAATTATATCTCATTGTAGTGTCTGTTTTCATCGTGACTCACTGCTCTAGTACTAATAGTGGCAGAGGAAATTGCCCACTTGAATCAGTTTGTACCCATCAGGAGTTGCCAGCAACACAATTATGAAAATATTATGAATCATGTGCTTTTCATCATTGTTTATTTCTTTGCAATTGTTTTGTGAGGGCTCTAAGCTGTAATAATGTGGAACAACGTATCAATATTGCTTTTATAAATTCTCGTTTTTTTATCTTTGTCCATACTGTTTTATTCCCAATTTATTACTTGTCGGAGCGGTATGTCTATTTGTGAAGCGGTATGTATGTCTATTTGTTACTTGTCGAAGCGGTATGTCTATTTGTCCCCATATGTCCCAGTAGTCTTTCCTTTGACAAATAGTTGTTTAACTTTCACATGACCCTCGCTTTTCTGAAAGATGTTAACTGGCCTAACTAAATACACAATCATAGGTAATTGTCATATAAGACTGATTTTTCAATCGGCGTAATTGGTTTTTTTGGCGCCTGAACGATTGTCAGGAGACCGCTGTTGGTTTGTAAAACAAGATGGCATCGTTAGTTCCAACTACAGCCACGCGCCAAGAGAAGCATGCAGCACTGTATCAAGTCGGTCGGTGTGGTTGACGCACTAGCTTTACCCGCAGGAGTGACGAAGGGCGCGCGCCACAAGCTGCTGCTCTCCATCAAGAAGCTGTCGGAGCGCGGCGCCGCCCTAGACGCGCTGCAGGCCGAGCTGCGCGCGGGCGGCCTGGGGCGAGCGCTCGAGCGTCTGCGCGCCGTGCTGCTCAGTCCCATGCCGCCCTCCTCCGACCTGCCCGCAGCCATCGTGCGGGCGCTGCACCTGGGTAAGTGTGTGTGACCTGTCCCAGCACAGGGACGCGCTGCAGGCCGAGCTGCGCGCGGGCGGCCTGGGTAAGTGTGTGTGTGTGACCTGTCCCAGCACAGGGACGCGCTGCAGGCCGAGCTGCGCGCGGGCGGCCTGGGTAAGTGTGTGTGTGTGACCTGTCCCAGCACAGGGACGCGCTGCAGGCCGAGCTGCGCGCGGGCGGCCTGGGTAAGTGTGTGTGTGTGACCTGTCCCAGCACAGGGACGCGCTGCAGGCCGAGCTGCGCGCGGGCGGCCTGGGTAAGTGTGTGTGTGTGACCTGTCCCAGCACAGGGACGCGCTGCAGGCCGAGCTGCGCGCGGGCGGCCTGGGTAAGTGTGTGTGTGTGACCTGTCCCAGCACAGGGACGCGCTGCAGGCCGAGCTGCGCGCGGGCGGCCTGGGTAAGTGTGTGTGTGTGACCTGTCCCAGCACAGGGACGCGCTGCAGGCCGAGCTGCGCGCGGGCGGCCTGGGTAAGTGTGTGTGTGTGACCTGTCCCAGCACAGGGACGCGCTGCAGGCCGAGCTGCGCGCGGGCGGCCTGGGTAAGTGTGTGTGTGTGACCTGTCCCAGCACAGGGACGCGCTGCAGGCCGAGCTGCGCGCGGGCGGCCTGGGTAAGTGTGTGTGTGTGACCTGTCCCAGCACAGGGACGCGCTGCAGGCCGAGCTGCGCGCGGGCGGCCTGGGTAAGTGTGTGTGTGTGACCTGTCCCAGCACAGGGACGCGCTGCAGGCCGAGCTGCGCGCGGGCGGCCTGGGTAAGTGTGTGTGTGTGACCTGTCC
Source organism: Xestia sexstrigata (assembly GCA_941918905.2). NCBI lineage: Eukaryota > Metazoa > Arthropoda > Insecta > Lepidoptera > Noctuidae > Xestia > Xestia sexstrigata. Next base: position 909,654 of record OW799213.2, on the reverse strand, counting down.
CAGCACAGGGACGCGCTGCAGGCCGAGCTGCGCGCGGGCGGCCTGGGTAAGTGTGTGTGTGTGACCTGTCCCAGCACAGGGACGCGCTGCAGGCCGAGCTGCGCGCGGGCGGCCTGGGTAAGTGTGTGTGTGTGACCTGTCCCAGCACAGGGACGCGCTGCAGGCCGAGCTGCGCGCGGGCGGCCTGGGTAAGTGTGTGTGTGTGACCTGTCCCAGCACAGGGACGCGCTGCAGGCCGAGCTGCGCGCGGGCGGCCTGGGTAAGTGTGTGTGTGTGACCTGTCCCAGCACAGGGACGCGCTGCAGGCCGAGCTGCGCGCGGGCGGCCTGGGTAAGTGTGTGTGTGTGACCTGTCCCAGCACAGGGACGCGCTGCAGGCCGAGCTGCGCGCGGGCGGCCTGGGTAAGTGTGTGTGTGTGACCTGTCCCAGCACAGGGACGCGGGCGGCGCAGTCCGTCCTTCCTGAAAGTCTGTAATGTTGATAATGTATTTTAAAGAATCGGAACCTGCACATTAATAGCAGATTAACCTAGAAAGCGACTCTCTTTCAAAGCATTAACGAAACCACCGTTTCACCCAAGTTCAAATAAAGGGTGTAAAAAACCTCTTAACGAAGCCGTCATCAGACATTATTCAAGTATTTGTTCTGCGAGGGGTGAAATTTGTTTATGGGGAAGCCGAAGAAAAATAAAGTATCGTAATTTGTTTTATTCATGACGAAGAGATCGGAAATTTTCGTCGGTGCTATCTTGGATTTTCATTTTGACCTCATTTTCTAATGAAAATACACACACGATTTTTCAATTTTAAGTACCAACTGGACCAATATACTTATTGGCTATGTAGATTTTTAAAGCAGCGTCTTAGAGACTAATAATTTAGAGTACCTTTTACTAGCATAACTTTTTTTAAAAGAAGGTCACTCGATTTAAATGTTAACTTGTGAGCACACGTTTAGTCATTAGTACCATTTTGGTTGAATAGATGTCGCTGCGTGTATCTTAAATTTTGTGATAAGTTCTTCTTGAACACTTTTAAGTTCATCTAAATCATTTGATAGAACGCACCGATTACAATAAAACAAAAACTAAAACCTTCTCTAAGTTATGCCCAACATTTGTGCATTAAATCTAACCACATTGGTTTTATAATTTACACGTGATGCTGTAACAAAAGACTCCGCACAGACATACAGACAAAAAAAATAAAAATGGTAGAAATGGGTTCTGTGAGTGATCCTTTAACACACCCCTACTATATTTTTTCTAAATATATTCAATGTACAGAAACGCCACGGCATGACATAGTTTGAACCAAAACGAAGACAAACCAAACAACGATGATGACAAATGTTTCAAAGCAAATTATTAGTAATAGCAAAATATCGCAGAACAGAAATGAGCTTGAATGTGTATCGCTTAGGTAACCTCAGGTTTTACACTATTCTGTATTGTGTGATTGATCCATGAGTTCGTTTTTTGAAACGTTTTTTTCTTACGATTCAGCAGCAGTTGGCCCTTAAGGGCCGAATTTCGTAAAACCTTTTCTTAGTGAGCACCTAGAAGCCGAAAGGAACATTCAGGCCCACATTCATGTCTGTAACTTTAAAAACAGGACTTTCATACAAACTTTGACACCCCTTTTCAACCCCTTGGGGTGCGAATTTAAAAAAAATCCTTTCTTAGTGCGCGCCTTCACCCCATAGAGAGTGCTTGTGCCAAATTTCAGACCTCACGGCCCAGTAGTGTCCGAGATTTCGTGATGAGTGGTCAGTCAGTCAGGAGTGGACTTCTCTTTTTTTATATAGTATAGATAAGTCAATAAAATAAAAAATCTAGTTGGTACCAAATACGATATCGATCATTACTTATTCTATCTCGTTCTCCTCTACATACTTTATTTTTATCCCCCTGTCGTAACTCGATTATCTTCGGCTAACCTTGCTCCCTACAAACGATTTTAGTTCTGAATACTGACACCCGAACACCGGCTTATTTGGCGCTACCTGTAGTTTTCTCTGTTGATATGAAAAGTGTTGTCATTATTGAAATGTTTTCAATTCTATGATGTATTAAATGTCTGTACTGTGAATACTGTGATGTGTTATCCACAGATATGTATATATTTGGTCACATTAGACAACTTGACACTACGAGCCTTGCTCTCGAAGGAAAGCCGGCAGGAATCGGCTTCTTAGGTGCCTACGCGCGCCTGCTGTAGTTTTCTACACAAACCCTTCATTATTTGTTTGTTCCAGCATCAAAGTGCCTGAACACCGCGCCGTGCCCGCCCGCCGTGCGCGTGACGTCACAGCTCCTGTCGGAGGACGGCGAACACGAACACGAGCCGCCCGTCGACCCCATGTCGCTACACTGCTGGCTCGTAGAAAAGGTAACATAATATAGTACCCGTGTGTGCGTTACGTCATAGCTACTGACAGAGGACGGTGATCACGAGCGGTACTGTCACAAAATCACTGTCAATTCCTAATATTTTGTATTGTAAGCATACCAATCTAGGCCTGTTTTATTTTGGCCAATTTAAATAAAACTATGAGCAATCATACGAGACTTTTATTTATTGTCATAATTTAGCATCTGAGAACAATTAACTCACTACAAAAAATCGAATAACAATTGTTTTATTTCAGGCGCTACACCACGAGGCATTCACCCGTCCCGAGCTGCAAGAGGCTCTGAAGGGTCTGCGTCACCGCCTGCCGCCCCGACAGTTCTTCCACCACGTGTCGGACATGCCGCTCAACAGGAGGTGCCCTAAGCCCAGGTACGTCCGTCTTTTTGATCAGATGGGCAATAGTTCACGCTTCAGAAAGATTCTTTAAATGAAAATTGAGAACTATAAGATCCTGCTTCTGCTATTTGTAAAAGCTTTCACGTCCATTCCAGATGGCGCATCGCCCCCCTGCGCTCGCACCCCGGCGCGGCCCGGCCGGCGCCGGCGCGCACGTGGGCGCCGCACTCCTACCCGCCCGCCGCGCCGCGCGCGCCCGCGCCGCCCGCGCACGACGACTACTCGTCGCTGGACGCGCTGTGCCTGCAGATGACGGAGCAGGCCATCAACTGACTCAGCGCCGGGGGGCCCCGCTGCCGCCCCCCCGCGTGGCGCCGCCCGGCGGTGACGCGGGCCCCCCGCCGGCGCTCGGACGGGCCCCCGGACGTCCCCACGGTGACGGTGACGCAGGCCCCTCGCCGGCACTCGGACGGGCCCCCGGCCCCGCGCACGGTGCGCTTCACGGACGACGCGCGAGGGCCCCTATGAGACGACCGCGCATATTTATTTTACGAGTACGTAAGTTTATTTACGCACGATTCTTATGAAGTCCTCAGTTTAGTTGAACCGGGCTCCGGCGGGCGGGACCCTTAGTGACGCAAGTAGCTAGAGAAATTCCGGTTCTCGGCGTCGGCTCCGGCCTCGCGACCGGACGACGCCCTGCCGTTAATGTATACAAATTATTACTAGGTAGCCAGGATTATAGCTTTTTATAACAATCACCCGCATTCGGTCACTTTATTTTCACTCCCTGAATACTTAGCGTAAGTATTCTCTAAAGATAATACTAGTGTAATCGGTGACATCGACTCGATCGTATACAACTAATCGTATCCTAAATTTCTCTGGTGCTAATTTTTGCGAGGTTTTATTTGTAGTTAGCTGCATAGTGTAGGTAGGCAGTGCGCGACCACGGGACCACGTGACCGTGGGACGGACGCCGTAGCTAGTGTACGTTGTGACGTCACGTAATGTATCATGTATCATGTACGTAACGTACGGGACTCGGCTGGCACCCCGCAGCTCAGACACCAGCCGCTCACGATGACAGCGCACGAATGCCGCGCGGGAGACACGGAGCGAGCCTTCAGTTCCTACTCATTGTGTTGTAGCTCAGGGACGAACAGGAAAGCTCTCCGCATTCCTCGAGGTTGCCAGCTGACTCCACGTACTAGTGAATATATAAATGTTGTCTGTACTGACCGGGTTATTGTTGGTAATGACTGTTCATGCGACTGATCAGCCGCGACACATAACGATTATTACTATTATAATGTTAACGTGAATTAGTTATTAACGTTGTTGACTGATGTTTGCATAATTTATAAAGTTCGCAAACTGTTATTATTTTTTATTTTAATCTATATTTTATTTAGTCTAATGAATATTTATATTCAGCAATTAATGTTTTGACTGGATCAAAAATCTGATTGTAATGTGTGCAATTTATTATTTTTTTATTTACGCAATATATTGTCTATATTATAAACTTATAGAATTCATGTAAATAAAGGACTAGTTCACATTGTATTTATAAGGGTTATTGTTTTGTACAAAACATGTGTTGACGACAGATATAATATAATATTATAGCAAATGATTTTGAATATTATTATGAGATGAAATGTATTGGTTTATGAGTTAGGAGTTGTTTCGTTTGGGGCTTACAAGCTGTCTACAGATATTTATATTTAGCCAATTGTACAGAAGTTTACGGAGTACCTATATTTATTCTTTACCCCCACATACCTCAATTCTTTATCTGTTAATATTTTCGCTCACATCTGTGTTCAGGAGCTTTAGTTACTAATCTGTAGCGGACTGTGATACGGTTTGTTTTTGGATCATGGATCATGATAATCATCAGCACTAAAAATAAATATTGTATTTAAACATTACATGGTCTTTTGTTTCTTATCTACCTGCATATTTAATAATCACAGACACCTCGTGCACATCACAATTTATAATTATTTATTCTACTTAATATAACATAGACAGTAAACTAATAAAATAATTTACACAGATTCTTTGTTAAATATTTATGGACTAGACAACAATGACAAATAATAAAGTATTTTTGGTCTTGTTACAATATAAACTAATAAATGCTTGAATGTGAGGTACAGTCAGTGCCCCACTTTACCTGACCCTGTTACTCTGTATAGAGTGGTCAAGTAATTCATGGCACTGACTGTACTATAAATTAAATGAGTCTCTCTTTATGAGTACCAATTTTATGTCTGGCAAGATCATTCTTCCTGTAAAATGCTCTTGTGCACCTGTCACATGGAAATGGGATGTGGATACTGTGAAGCTTAGCAGTATGGAAGTCCAGCATTGGTCTTGATGGGAATGTCATTAAACATCCTTCAAATGTACACTTATATTTATCAGTTTTCTTATGTCTATAGTTCATGTGACGAGCTAAAGCCTTCAATTCATAAAAGCTGCTTGTACACAGCTCACACTTCAGTGGTCTTTGTCCTGTATGTCTCCACATGTGAACCTCTATATTGGCAACATTTTTTGAACAAACCGTACAGTGACCCGATTTCTCAGAATGTTGCTTGTCAATGTGACACTTTAGGTTCCCCTTAACACTGAATGTACGTCCACAGTGATTACACACAAATCTGTTAGGTTCAGAATGCAATCTCATATGTTTCCTCAAATTGTTTTGGTACTTGAATAATACATTACACAGAGGGCAGGAATACTGTTTCTCAGTACTGTGTGCCAAAAGATGACTTTTTAGTTCCTCCTTAGTACAAAACCTCTTTGGACAAGCTGTGCACAAGTGATCCTTCACACCAGTGTGTCGTTTCTTATGTCTTTGTAATGTACTGATCTGTGTGAACCTAAGGCTGCACAAGGAGCACCCATATGGAGTTTCCCCAGTGTGTGTGCGCATGTGAATCTTCACATTATTCTTAGAGAAGAAGCCTTTGCCACAGTTTTCACAAATGAAGTTACGCTGCCGCTTTTGTTGCATATGGTTTCTTGCCATGTGCCGTTTGAGAGTACCACTATCTTTGTATTTCTTATCACATGAAGGACAAGAGTATGGTTTCTCATTAGTGTGTGATCTCATGTGTGCTTTGAAGGTTGATGGGTTTGCACATGTTCGGCCACAAACTAAACAAGTACATGACTTGAGATTTTTGAATTTCGATCTTTGTTTTTGTCGTTTTCTTTTGAGGGTTGCCTTGGGATCTACAGTTTCTAATTTAACTTCTAATAATTTATCTCGTCGAATTTGTGCAAGGGTAATATCATCGTTTTGTAAATCTTCATGTAGGTGATCATTGTCGCTGTTGCCATCTAATTCTAGTTTTACTTTTATGTCTGTGGTAGTTGGTGTTAATACTTCAAAAGCTTGAGATCTCAGCTTCTTTTCCGAAGCTTCGCACTTAAGTACAAATTGGTAGCAGGCTGCGAGTTCGATTTTGCAGCTATCACATATAAACGATGGAAGTCCATCCCCGTCTTTAATAATTAAATTTGAACAACAATACATTATTTTAGAACATAATGTGATTTCGTTTATTTCTTTACTGAAAATGTAGGAAGTAGCTTCGTTCTGACAGCACAATCTACACAGATTTGTATCCATATTTAATAAGGAATTCAATAATTCGATACAAAAAGCATATTTTTACAAAATATAATTTCTAAATTCTCTCATTGTCAAACTTTGACATTGACATTGACAATTTTGACGCTCTGTGATTTTGACATCGGCTTATAGGCTTAAGGCTACATTCATGGAGGTAGGAATCCTGTGGCTGACACTGGCAGAGCCACCATCAGGGATTTTAAATTTGATAACACAAAAATTTTGTCGCTAACTAGTCGAAATTAGTCGCCAAATATCAGGTTTGGTCGGTTACTGGTTCAAAAGATATAAGGGTTTATAGGTGGCCCTTCTTGAGAGAACCTACCCCAGCAGAGCCACATTAATATCTCAAAAATTAGGGCACCTAGCGAAGATCTGTTTTCTCCCATATTTACTCGCTAATTAGTCGAAATTAGTCGCCAAATATCAGAATTGGTCGGTCACTGGTTCAAAAGATATAAGGGTTTATAGGTGGCCTTGCTGGAGTGAGCTTACCCCAGCAGGGCCACATTTATATCTCAAAAACTAGGGCACCTAGCGAAGATCTGTTGTCTCCCATATGTACTCGCTAATTAGTCGAAATTAGTCGCCAAGTTACAGATTCAGTCGGTGTGTCATAAAAAAGATATTAAAGAATTCAATTTCCCCATACAGTGGTACAACCAAGTACAAAATACTTAAAGTAGTTTTTAGACAGGTGTATCTACGACGTCTGGAGGAATTCTATAACTCACCAAAGGAAATCAGTATTCATTACCTAAAAACAAGATCTACAATAAATATATGTAATTATTTAGGTATCGAACCAAATGTTTGCATTTAGTCGCTGGCAGATAGATCGCTTTATCGTTTAAGTATTACATTTTACTAAAGATACGATAACTTTAACGTATTTATTATTCTAACGTAAATTAGAGCTCAACATTGTAAATTAGTAAAACAGTTGCATGTGACTGTACATCTTGACACTAAATAGACCAAGAGCAAGGTTTAATGGTTTCAAAGAAGTTTAAGCCACTCTTAACTTAATAAATAAAAACATTAAACATGTATTTAATAGAGAATTTATCTCTCTCGGTCATTTCTAAGGACTTTAGACCGATAAAACTAGAAGTATATTACACATAATAATAGAAATATTTTTTCTTGGCAATTTTTTGTGAACTCTTCGATCTAGCTCTTGGACTATACCTTAATAATTGAATTCATTATATCTTCTGAAATAGGACCCGATTAAATCTGTAACTTGGCGACTAATTTCGACTAATTAGCGAGTAAATATGGGAGAAAACAGATCTTCGCTAGGTGCCCTAGTTTTTGAGATATAAATGTGGCCCTGCTGGGGTAAGCTCACTCCAGCAGGGCCACCTATAAACCCTTATATCTTTTGAACCAGTGACCGACCAATTCTGATATTTGGCGACTAATTTCGACTAATTACGAGTAAATATGGGAGAAAACAGATCTTCGCTAGGTGCCCTAGTTTTTGAGATATAAATGTGGCCCTGCTGGGGTAAGGTCTCTCCAGAAGGGCCACCTATAAACCCTTATAGGTATCTTTTGAACCAGTGACCGACCAAATCTGATATTTGGCGACTAATTTCGTCTAATTAGCGACTAAATTTTTGTGTTATCAAATTTAAAATCTCTGATGGTGGCTCTGCCAGTGTCAGCCACACGTAGGAATCCAGCAGAGTTCGTACACTGAGTTTGCCTGTGTTTACTTTCGCAGCGATTATTTTGTAATACGGAATGTGAACATAACCCCAAACCGAAACCTTGCACAATACCTATTTTTTGAAAATGGAAGTTAAGTTGGTTGACTCTATCGACTCTGTTATCTCAGATTTTGAGATAGAGAACGACGAATCGTCCAGTGATGAAAAGGATGACGGAAGTGTTTATATTATCGTATTTTGCTCCCTGCAAAGATTTACCCCTAAAAATACAACGAATTACAAATTACTTAGAATGCCACGATAAAAATAAATAATGTAATGTAGAGTTTTTAACTCATTTCAATTTATTCAATCAAACAAAACAACATAACCCGTGAACACAACAGGGGGCTTACCGTGAGCGCGGAATAAAGTCATAGTTGACACTCATAGAATTAGTAAGTACGTAAAACGGGTGATTATGAACGCAGTGGTGAATAAACTGTTTACTATACAGGGTACAGGTACCAGGGCTTTTTGTTACTGCTAATGAGATTTATCATTCTTTAACCGATTTCCAAAAGGAGGAGGTTCTCAATTCGATTGGTATTTTTTCTTTAACCGACTTCCAGAAGGAGGAGGTTCTCAATTCCGATTTATGATATGATATGAGATTTATGATCCGATTTAAGCGATTCTTCTTTAGTTTGATGCGGAATAGTTGCCATTTGGTCCCATAATAATTTAACATACTTTGGCCTAGTAGTTTTCTTTTTATGAACATTTTTCTTTCTCCAGACCATGACATAATATACTCCTGGGATGGTCCCATTTAAATTTGGTGAAGATCTGATGCTGATCTTCGGAGATAAACAATTTAACTCTTCAAAAATAGACGGTATATCGGTCGTGATTGCTGCAATGGCTTGGATGTTTATTTTTTATACAACATCATGACGTAACATCACGCCTGTATGCTTTGAGGGGTACGCAGATGTGTACAATACACCCAAATTTCGACAGTTTAGGTATGCTAAGTTCTTTATAGTTCCATAGTTTTTTAGGGACAAAAATAATGCCACAGTGTAACTTGTTTATTTAAGTTTAAGTCTAATTCTTGTCATGTTATTTTGTTGATTAAGTTGAATGTTTGTTTTTTTAACTAGGCTAATTGTGTCTTGATAATACTTATTTTATTTTTGACATTTTATCTATATTATTGATTGTAACTTTTATTGATTATTGTTATTGTATTATTCCTGTACCTATTCAACACAAATGTATTTTTGTTCAGAATAAATGACTAATGACTATAATGGGGATAAGCCTGTTACCATGACATGTATTGTTAACAATGTAAAATAAATGCATAGCAAACATTTCTATAGGATATTACAACTAAAAATACTTTTTTGCAAAAAATAAAACCGACTTTAAAAAACACAAAAAGTGAAAAATAACTTTAACTTCAGAAGTCGGTGACCTTTGTTTAATACATTTCGTTTTTTTTTGTCACCGACTTCTGAAGATAAAGTTATTTTTCACTTTTTTGTGTTTTGTGAGATAATAAAAAAATATCGTAAACATATTTTGACACAGGATTAGACCTTACACTACAGTGCTGTCACCTCGTGGATCTCATTACAGAAAAGTTTTCAACAAGTCGTAACTTTTCCTAGATCACGCAGTGTGAATCCACACAGACACTTGGAATGGAATAAATTACTGCTGTCATTGTCAATAATTGTCAATTTGTCAGTTGTCACTAAGACACTCTAACGTCAACCAACCAATGTTGTTGTTGATTTTTGGGTTTGGTTGGGTAGGATTTATTGTGAATAATTTCTATCTTCATAGTTAAAAGTTTAGTTTTATGTTATTTCTACTCATCTGCTGTAGCGCCATCGTAAACAGTAAAATTATCTTGAAAAACTGTGGTACCAAGGGGACGAAAATTAAATATGGAGTCCAAAGTATGCCGTATTTGTTTGAAGAAAACAGCTACAATGTCTATATTTGATAAAGTAGATGAAATTCAATTGAGCACCAAGGTGATGCGGTGTGTTAATGTGGTGGTAGTCGAGGGCGACGGGCTTCCTGACAATATATGCGATAACTGTGCCGCAGAACTGTCCACATCGTACGAGTTCGTGAACAAATGCGAGGCGTCCGACAAAGCTCTCCGCTGTGCTAACATTGCAAACCTTTATGATGAGTTATTGCCCAAAATAGAGCCCCAAATTAAGTTAGAAATGGTCAAGGAGGAAAACAGGCCTGATGACCAGGATCATTTCGATATTTTTTTATTAGATGACCCCATGGATTCAGGCGATAACTACAATGTTGAGAATAGTAGTAAAAGAAAATATATAAAGTCCGGCAAATACAAACAAAAAATAGATGGGCGCAAGTTAAGGCCTAAAACAGGACCAGTGAGGTGCATGGTATGTGGGCTCGTGGCGTCATGTCGCTCTGCCCTGGAGAGTCACATGAGAACTCATACCGGCGAGAAACCATTCGCATGTGACTCTTGTGGAGTACAGTTTAACCTTAAAGGTACACTGAAGAGACACATAGTAACACACCATTCAGAAAGAGAAAGAAAATTCATTTGTGAAACATGTGGCAGCAGCTTTTACTCAAAGAGTGACATCATAACCCACATTAGAGTTCACACTGATGAAAGACCATACTCTTGTTCTTTCTGTGGGAAAGCATTTAGGCAGACTGCTTCACTAATACGTCACAAACGCTTGCACACCGGTGAGAAACCATACTCTTGTTCCATTTGTTTCAAGAAGTTCATAGACAGGAGCCACATGAAGAGACACCAGGCTGTGCACTCTGATGAGAAGAACTTCACCTGTCACCTGTGCAATAAATCTGTTAAAACAAGTAATGCTCTCAAGGCTCACACTCGTATACACTCCAATGAAAAGCACATTATTTGTAGTTACTGTGGCATGTCTTTCTCTTTTAAAGGCAACCTACAAGTTCATATAAAAAGAATACATTCAGAGAGGTCCGGCCAATGCAGTGTGTGTTTAAAAACATTCTCAGATTTAGAGGCGCACATGAGAAAGCACACTGGGGAGAAACCATTTGCATGCAAGCAATGTGATCAGGCATTTGCAAGCAAGAGGAGTTTGTCAAACCATGTTGGGTTTAAACATGACAATGCTTCTAAGTACAAGTGTTCTATAGGAGAATGTACAAAGACATTCCCAACTGCTATGATGCTGGAGTTCCACCTGCTGAAGCAGCACACAAACCACACGCCATATATCTGCCACCACTGCTCTAGAGGCTTCTTCAGAACCAGTGATCTGTCCCGACACCTCAGAGTCAGCCACATGGATACTGCTACTACCATTGAACCTAGAATATTGAAACCTCAGATAACAGTATCTCCAATAGACTGAAGTAAATGTCTCCTAGATATTGGAAATTAATAAAATACTTTGAATCTATTTCATAGTATTGAAGATTTGAAGTACTTATATCATTGGGATGATAGACTTGACACGAGAATGTTTCGAAAAGTTTTGGTTATTTGTTCAGTATTCAGTACAACAGAACTGGTACGAGCTCTTTTTTAGGTATGGGACATAATACATGGCGCCATGTCTAGATGGTCCAGTTAATTATGATTATTAGGTTAAGACTTGGACCTCGAACAACCGTGATACAGGTTTGATGGTATATATTGTCATGTTCACTTCAAAAATATTGTTTCTTCATGTCTACAGAACACATGAAAATGTAATTAAATAAAACTCTAATTTAACTTTATTATTAGAAAAAGATTTTAATATTGATGCCATAATTACTTTAAGTTTACGAGCACACGCCTGTATTCTAGAAATATGTTTTCAGTTTTAAAACTTACCTCACTATGTGAATATATTAAGATTTAAGAATCAATATTTTAGACTGGTGATATGGTAAGTTGCCATGGGAAGTGTAATTGTTGTACTCTACTACTTTACTTCAGAGCTGGTCTTCGGGTTTGCCAAAATTTTACCAAACTCACTGCCGTGCAATATATTTTTAATAAGACTCCGATTTTTTGAACTTTTTGCCTTAGCTCTAATTATGTAAGTTCGAGTACGCCTAAGATGTATTTGGTCCAACCAGCTTTTATCTGAGCTTTGGTAATTCGAGGGTAGGCCCTAATTGTCAATTCATAGATCGCGGTCTGCCTGAACTCAGGTTCAGCAAAACTTAGCGGTAGATCCCGAACTTCGTGGGTTGTAAACGGCAGTTTGTATCCTAAATTATTTTGTTAACTAATTTACATTAGATCTATGAGCTTTAGAAAATAAGATTAAATGACCAAATCAAGATTTTGACTAGTTACAGACATATAATTACGCATTTCTCTCCAGCCGAGTTTGTGTGAGTTGTTTTACTTACGTTTCATTTGTTCAAATCAAATCAAATAATTTATTCGCATAATTACATACGAACCCGGGACCCGAAGAACGTAAGGTACCACATTCGGGTCATCAAAATCCTCGAGACACTGTACGAATAATACTTAGATGGTACATAAAATGTTACATTACTTACATAATTGAACAATGAGGATCCTCATATTAACCATTTCTGGTAAGTAGGTAAACGAAATATAAAATAAAAGCTTGTAATAACAATAACACGAAATGGATGATATAACTATGCATAGTACGAACATTGCTGACTGTGTGTTCCTACATACCCACGTCTTTTTAATTTCATGGGCTACGACGATTATTTTAATAAATTTATTATTTTATCTAACATCATGATCAAACCAAGCCGGTAGGTACTAGCCGTAGTCTTCAGTCACGGTAATATTATAATACAGTACTCCAACTTCATACAAACGGACGAAACGCGAGCTATACCTACGCGTCTGGATCTCGGGGTGCGCTCGGGGCGCAGACAGTCACGGCCCCTTTAGGGTAGGTATATATGTTCTGTGGTCACGGCTGTACCGCAGTGTCGAACGGACGGTGTGTTGTTTTTTTAACAATAACCGCGCGATTTTTCCGTAAAAATCAGTTAATATGACGAGTAGGAAATATTGTGCTGTTTTTGGTTGTAATATATTCGTCAATAACGCATCAAGACAAGTTTTTTTAAATTACTTGGAAACTCTGAAAGGTAAGACTATAAAATAATTTTTTAACACCCTTGCTCGTAAAGCTGATGTAATTCCACCGGTTTAAAATATGTAAAGCGGGTCATAAAAAACGCGTGTGTTACCAAAGCAAATAGTTAAGTTATGGTCCATACAAATTCCATAACAGTATTATTTGCCATTTCAAATATGGAACTGATCGCCGCCGCACGACTCCAGCTAGTGAGCAGCGTGCAGCGCGCTGTTGCTATTCAAATTTCGATCTAATCGCCGCGCGGCCAGTCAGTAGGCAGCGCTAGCGCGCTGTTAAAATGGCGGGAAAGCAACAGTGTGCATTCACAGATTGAGTTTATTTAAAATAAAAATAAAACAGTTTATTCGGTAATTTAAAAACTTGGCTGCATGCTCTAGCGTCTTTGCCAACATTTTCACGCAGCCACGGCAGAAAATAATCGTCGCGCCATTTTTCTCAAATTTTCTTTTCTTTGTACTTGTATTGTGAATATCTTTTTCTGTTTCCTCGCAAATGTGTTAAAAAACGTCGTACGATATACGTGCGTATTGGTTATAACATGCTCGGCTCAATTACGCCCTCGCCTTCGGCTCGGGCTGAAATTCCGCCTCGCATGTTATAACCATCTTTACGCACTAATATCGTAATGTACTATTACTTACTAGTAGGTACGTACATAATGTGTGTCTTTTTAATGGATAAGTATTTCCTTTTATCTCACGAAAAAAAAGGTGTTTGGATTAATAAATAAAGCGAATAGAGTAACATGTTTTTTTTAATTAAATCTACCAATCAAAAAATAACACACATAAAGTAAACTAACACTTCCTATTCAATATACAAAGTATTTCATTTATTTATATAAAAAGGATATTTACAATCACAAAACTAAATAGAAACAGAAAGTAGGCAAATGTAATCAAAATGCTGGAGACGGGCAGCCCTAACGCATGTTTACGTACCGCGCGGCTGTAGGCATTTATTTCTATCATGCGGCCGAGTTACACTACTGTATTATAATATTACCGTGCTTCAGTCTTCCCTTGCTCATGTGGCTACGGCCATGATTCCTTGAATGGCATGAAATAGGTACCTACCTACTGTAACACTATTGGTAGGTACACTACCTAATACAACGCTAAATTCTATAACTGTGCGTTTTGTAAGAGAAATAAACATTATTTTCTATTAAGAGGTTGTTTTATTAATTAAGTACCTACTTAGAACTTGTATAAATGTAATGCAATTGCAGTCTAGTCTAATGATTCACCTCCTTTAATTTCCAAATGCAGATACATTTGGAAATTAGTGGAGGTGAATCATTTACAAAAGAAATATTGTTATAGGTACCTTAATAGGTAAGTAGTTATCTTGTGAGTTCCATTAATAACCAACCTACCCAACTCAATAAGTTTCTACCTGTATCTGGAACCCCTAATGTAACCTAAGTAGGTATAGCAAATGATTTGTTCCGACTCCGAGACGAACTTGAATCCGTACATTGACTTTAGTGTCCTTTTATGGGCAGATATTAAAGTCAATGGTGTCGATTCTGTTGTGCACAAACTAAACTTAATTTAGGCTATTGCTATCTTTTATTAGTAGGCATTGGTGTCGATTCTGTTGTGCACAAACTTAACTTATTTTAGGCTATTGCTATCTTTTACTAAAAGGCAGTGCGAGAAAAGGACGGCTATAGCTATGAACTAAGTTATAGATGTCAAACTAGTTTATGCCTTGCGCTTCACCGTGTTTTTAGTCGACATGTTTTTTACGTGCACCCTTCATTTGTATAGAAATATTAGTTCCAACTAAATTTGACAGCTCTAAATTACGCCAGTCTCTTTCTTGTTTCATTAGAGAGAAAAAGATAGCAATAGCTTAAATTAAGTTTAATTTGTGTACAACAGAATCGACACCAGTGCCAGAAAAGGACGGCTATAGCTATGAACTAAGTTAGAGAGGTCAAACTAGTTTATGCCTTGCGCTTCATCGTGTTTTTAGTCGACATGTTTTACATGCACCCTTCATTTGTATGGAAATATTAGTTCCAACTAAAGACAGCTCTATATTACGTCCGTCTTTTTCTCGTTCTAATAGTGCGGCGCAACACGTTTTTTTCTTCCATTCTCCCCTGTCAGACGTCACATCATTTATTCCTTTCTCTTTCATATCATTCCTCACACAATCCATTCATCTTTTCTTTGGCCTTCCTATCCCTCTCCATCCATCACACTCACACTATTACCTACACTCAAGTCCACCACTCTTTTAGTCATATGCGTTTCATCCCTCCTCATTATGTAATACAGCTATGTACATTTGTCCGTACCAAGACAAACAACTTTCAATTTTTCTGTAACAGCGCCTACTTTCAAAGTTCCTTTATTATACTCATTCCATATTACTCTAACCACCACATCATCTCGACAATCTCAGCTCCGCTACATGCAATCGTTTTTCATCTATCTTTTTCACAGCTCAGCATTCTGATCCATGCAGAACGGCGAGATAATCACGAGACCGTGGGTCGCAAGTTGTTCCAGTGACCAGTCGCCAATTCATCCATCTTGAGTTGATCCGGTGCTTTTTTAAATTAAACGTGGGCAACGTTTAATTTAATACTAGGATTTTTCCTGTTGGTATCGTTGGCTCGTGGACTCGTGGTTGCGTTTACAAACATTAAAAACTGACATACACAAACAGCCACTATATATATCATACAAATAATTGTTCCGTGCGGGGATCGAACCCGCGACACGCAGCGCAGACAATCGCTCAGCCACTGCGCCAACCGTGCCGTCAAACTTAAGCACAACTGACTGATAGGTACCTACTTTGGACAGGATAGGATAACCATCATGGTGCTCCAGTTTTCTCAGAGGCATCCATAATAAATATATCACAAAATTAGGAGATATACTTAGGTAGGCGTTAAGTTCTCGTATACCAGTTAATTAATTAATTAACCTCGGGAATCATCTAGATTCTAGAGTATCTAGACACATCATGGTTCGCATGGTTGGCTATAGCTACCTGTAAAACCAGTGAGTTTATAGTTGGGTAAAGATGTTGAATCGAATCAGGGCCACAGTACAAACAGGTTTAGTTAATAATCAACTGGCAGTTCTCACGCGTAAAGAATTATTTTAATCAGCGTTCCGTTACAGGGATTATCAACAGGCTCCTTAATTAATGCCCTCTTCCTGTCCGACAGTAGGGGAGCGAGCGCAGACCCTCGCAGCCAATGGCGCGGAAATCCGCGGTCAAGTTTCAAATGCGCGCCCTCACTTTCCTCAGGTGAAACAGTCACCGTCATTGCACCGTCGGTAAAACAGCACCAGGTGTTGTGAGTTGTTATTCTCTTCTCTTTTTATCGTATGACGATGTTGTGTTGTCTCGCTTTCGCGCCAATTAGGCGGCCAGGTGAGTGATACGCGGAGGCTTCGCGAGCCGCCGTGGACTCGCGTAGAGGACGTTAGCCCGCGACCGCCCGACGCGCCGCACGTATCGCCCCGCGACTGCAGTACTATCGTGGCAGGTGTCGGTGCCGTGATGGTTTAAACCGTGTTACAGTTCGTGAGTGCCTGACTTACCATACCTGTGCGGATTGTCGGATACCTTCCTGTTTCACGATGGGTGAAGTGAGTAATTTTGTATTGTCCGCGAGGAATGCGAGCGTGCTCTAGTTTAGTGGTGGCGGAGAGCTAGTCCTGTGAGATCGTAATCGTAGGTTCGTAGGTCGTCGGCATGAGGTACAGTTGTGCAGCGCGGTGTTGCGGGTCGGCGCTCACGATTGCCGCCAGATTAATTAACGCTTTCATACTCTCAACAATGATGGTGTGTTCGGGTATGTGTGCCGAGATCAAGCCCGGTAGAAAGCTCCCAGACATGTCGCCGAACCGCCACATCGCATCGGTAAAAGTATCCGAAGTGCTGTTATACATCTGATAACGCGCTCAGATACTCATTATCATCGATATTGTTCCATTTTTTATTTTTATTGGCATCGAACGTTCTTGCAATAACAAATGAGTGGCCATTGTCTTATCTCTACGAATTAACAGGCTAGCTACGTGTAGCCGTCGATTGTATTGTTTTAATCTATCAGTTCTCAATAATACCTACCTGCTTATATAAAGTCACGATTACCGATACTTGGAAGAGATACAAAACTGTGCCTGCGTGAAGTGGGCAAATATTATATTGGGCCTTCTTGGCAGATAACTAGGTATTGGTCCGGTCTCCTAACTAGTATGGTCGCCAGATGCCAGTGAGGCGAAGTGGACCGCCCAGTGAAACTGAATATGGCAATGCGTAGGTCAACGAGCATATTGCACACACCGCTGCAACTGACTGACCTCTTTTCCAGTAGGTAATAAATACATGTAATGATGAAATACTTGACTAGCACGATCTGCTGACGCTAAACAAAACACCAATATTTTAGCAAATGCGGAACTAAACGTGTCAAGGAGATCATTAAAGAAAGTTCCTAATACGATTAGCTCGTTAGTCAGCCGACTCGCAGACGACATACTTAGCAGTAATAACATCTCTTAGGAGGTCAAACAGAAAAAAAGTAAATAATACTCGACTCCCACGCATACTATAATACGTACACACTACGGAGGCTCTTGTACAATTCTACGGTTTTTATACAAATTAACATAAAAAGAAACGGCAAGTTATTTCACAAGTTGGTCTCGTTGCTCATTTTGCTTTACGATTATAATTTGATGGTGTTTTGAGAGAAAACCATCTACTTAGAAAGCCTGAGTGTGCAGATAAAAATAAAGAAATAACAGTAACGTCGCGCGTCGTGTGTCGGAATGAGCCGCAAGTTTTGAGCTTTCAGTGAGCAAGTTCAAGCGTTATTAACCTGAGGTTAAAGTTCACCAGTATCGCTGAAGTTACATGCTCAAGTTATTTCTGGTACAAGAGACCCTGTGTAGTCGTTACGAAGCGGTTAGTCAGCATTTTCGTAGCTCAATGCCCTCACCGGTAAAATTACTTGTGCCCCGGCCCCCGTAGCAAAACACACTTGGCCAAACGTAACGTCATTCGATGTTAAATAGGATTGGATGCTTGATCGGCGGGCCTTTCGTTCGAGCAGTTTCAGCCGTTAGATTCTGAATCCCTGGTCACGATTAGTTCATGGTCGGCAAAGTGATAGAAATCCTTCAGAGCGTTAATTTCGGAGGCTAAAGATTATAACAAAGTTGTAGTGTAGTAGCTTATACAGTTATACTACACCGAAAAGAGATCTTAAATTAGATAATAACTAATTTACATAAATATAGGATGCCGCTATCTTCCTATACATAGGAAATTAGTTTCCTAAATGTAGATATGAATCTACCTGGATAGCATTTTAAAAGCCGCGTACCTACAATATTGATAAAAGTACGGGCCAATATTCCTATCAGTCTGATAAAACAATAATTTCTGAAAATTAATTTATCTATGAATGCAATCAGTCGATTAAATTAATAAGATAACCGAACAATGGAACCGTTTTATCTTTTCTCGATTTTTCTATAAGCGATTAGCGTTAGTTTGTTCCTTTAACTCAAGGAGGTTGAATGTGAGGAGTCTTCCGCTCTGTTGAAACATTTTTCCGTGTTATTGTTGTCGGCCAGTCCTATATCTATTCTGAACGTTTATATCTGTATAAAGTTTCCATGCATCCGTGTGAGAATCAGCCTGGATACGAGACTCTAACCTACCATTATCATTGAAATAATTGGGGTTAGGGAAGACAAAAAGCAGAAAATAGTGAAATATTATAGGGTGAGTCTGGATTCAACGAAATTAAGATCTAACTAGAAGAGGTTGCTCACGTTGAATCTTCCTAATTAGATCAATTAACACGTTAGGTACATGCGGGCTATGCGTAAACATTAGAACCGCTCACCTGTGTCAAATCATTCAGTACAATAGCAATCGTTCCAATATTTATTTACTTACATAATCTATCGATATGGGCTCAGGGCTGGAACGATATCGATCGTTCATATCTGTAAGGTCGCGCGGCGCCTGCGCAACTGGCGACCGAGACACACATCAACTTACCGCGTATGATGCAGAAAAACCTGTACCGACTATTAAAGTGGCGTAATAACGATAGTGACCGCTATGTTAATAGTTTAGGTGCTGTACTCGTATCTATTAATAGTAACATTGAAACACGTAAACACTAATAAGGGCTTGAGCCATTCTTTCGAAGTTCTGACAAATTCTAGGTCCTAAATTCTTTGTGTTAGAGGGCGACGTAGTTCACTAATTTGTCGCTAAAGATGAGACTAACGAAATTTTTTTTCTTTCTGTTACAGTCATTACTGAAGGAGGATCCCCTCTCCAGGATCCAGCGAGAGATCATAGAAGTTACGGAACGAGAAAGAGAATTTAAAGAGGGACACTTCAGAATCAACAGACTGATGTCTGAGTCTACCATCGACGTGAACCATCAGAATGGCCACGTGAACGGCGACGCGGAGCTCAAGCCGCAGAAGACTCTCAGCAGAGCCGTGTCCACGTCACACCTGCTCGGCCCCATCGCGCCGTCGCCCCCGATCACACCCACACTCCTCAACACAAATGGCTACACGAGGCGGTTTACGCCCCAGACGGGAACAAAAGGAATTATGCAGCGATTTATCGCAAACAAAGGCAAGATGCCTCCGGCCTCACCGGGAGGCCCCATGCCTCCCACCACCCCCATTATGCCGATTGCGCCACCCCTCGTGTTCCCGACGTCTCCGGTGGTCGCACCCGCCGTGGTCTCCCCTCCCGTCATCAGCCGCACACCTGAAGGCAAACCTGTCAGAAAGGGTTACGTACCCGTCGAGGAGAAGATACAGAAAGAATTACAGGAAATGAAAGACAGAGAGCACGAGCTCAAAAAGATGAGGAAGAAACAGAAGCCTTACGACTTGGAGTTAAGTGACAACGAGACTACCTCCGAGTCAGAGGACGAGGAGATCCCCATGCCCGGCAAGCTGAAGCCGAACAAGTCGATAGGAGAGCTGTACGAGGCTCTGAACGAGGAGCTGCGGTCGCCCTCGCCACGGAACAGTTCGGGACACGACTCCATCGGTAGTCTGAAGCCGGCAAAGTCGCTAGCGGAACTGTGCACGCTCGCCCCGGGAGAAGAGTTCCTTGCGCCCAGCTCCACGCGGCTCATAGCCAAGTGGGAGTCCTTCATACAGCAGAAACAAGAGGCCGGCGCCGCTTAGGATCGTAAAAAATGTTCGGAAAGGCTAACTGGTTCAAATATGTTGATACAACGGGCGCGTGACGCCACCTAAACACCGTCGCGTTTGGAAGCGCTGCCGCATAGTGAAATTGTATGCAAGGCCGAAAGTGGCAACGTTCGGTTGGCTTCGTGCGCAGACGATTGTACGAACAGGTGTGAGTGAAGTTTAGCATCCAATCACAACCGCCTCGGTTAAATCCGGCTACATTTAATAGTTTTACGTAAATTATAAATTCCTCCAGTGCGCGTTTGGAGCCATGTTTTATTGATCGATTTCTTTCATCTACCAATCAATTGTGAGTCATTAATTTTCTCCAGATTGCAAACAATGCAAATGATGGTTATCCGTAACAGCAATTATCTCGCGCGCTCGCGCTCTTGGAAAGCGGCCGACACTCGATGCGAACTCCTCTCCCAAGTGTGAGTAAAGTGGTTTCTTCCTATTGTTTCACGTCAATCTAGTGAACTGAAAAACTTGATGGATTTTTTCGGTGTGGCGCCGCTTTCCCTTGCAGTGCCGCTGTTGTATGGGCCTGTGCCCCGGCGGGCCGTGCGCTCTTTGTGATTGTGAGAAAATGTATTGAGTGTAAGAGACAAGCTAATAACACCTTGAAATCGGCTCCCAGTATTGTCGAGATATCGCACTCGCCTAGATTTATGAGCTATTAGATCGAGTTTCCGGTTAAGTTTAGTAGCGTATAATATGCGAAGTTTTCATAACACCTCCAAACCGTTCAAGTAATTAATTCAGAAAGAATTTGCTTTCGCTTTAGCTAGTTGTTCATTCCTCGCGAGTTACAATACGAGTATGATTACCTCTTATCTGTTGTACTTTCGTTTATTGCATTCACTATGCCGCGCGGTATATGATTTATTCATCGTTCAGAAGATTATAGCATTCTTCCACATAAGTATGTGTAGCCACTGTAGCCACGAGCCATGCGGGGGTCGACTCGAGCGCCGGTAGATATGAACTAGTCGGAGCTGGACTTCGTGTTTTGTATTTATTGTAATTAAAATTAACACTGATTTTGTAAAGATTAATCTTACATTAGGCACTCGACATACTCGATTGTGTTGTTTAGAAAACTAGGCCAAAACCAATAGAAGCAACTTATATGAATTAATGTTTTACGGTTGCATTTAACTTTACTATATGCTGCCTAACTGAAACTTAGTAGAACTAATCGACAATATGCAGAAAGCCTTATTTTTTCGAATTTATGATACGAATTAAGCCTTTTACTAAATGACAAAATGTCTTAAATATTAGTGAGCCCCAGTCAGTGTTGTTTCGTACTTGTCTGAATACTACATACTTACACACGTCGGCTGTAATAGAGTAGTAACGATCATTATTACAAGTGTCAAATAGTATGTGCCTTACAATTTACACTAGAATTTAGCACAATGTCTAAAGTTGGCAAGAAATGTGCATTTCCTATGTATTTCTATGACAGAGCTGTTCTAAGAAAAGCTAGCGAAGATATTAGTAATGCTAATTGACGTAAATTACCCACTTATCTACTTGATGAGGGTTTCTTAATGATGCCTTTATAGCATTAACGAGGTC
Source organism: Xestia sexstrigata (assembly GCA_941918905.2). Classification (NCBI taxonomy): domain Eukaryota; kingdom Metazoa; phylum Arthropoda; class Insecta; order Lepidoptera; family Noctuidae; genus Xestia; species Xestia sexstrigata. The sequence goes on along the minus strand of OW799213.2, from coordinate 887,619 downwards.
AACCTTTTGATTTTTAAATCAAGTATAAAACGTACTGTCTGTATTTAGCTAAGTATCACGTATTGCGACTTTTGTTGAATAAAAAAAAAACCTTTACTAAAATCTTCGTAAAATGTTGCCTTTTATATGTCAAACAAATGGCAACTTTAGTTATACTTTGTAAGCACTAGCAACACCACGTCACTAGTACTAAATGTATAAATTATTTATTAGGTACTTAAACGAAACATTTTCCTTTAGCATAATAATAAATTAGTCAATTTTAATTTAATGGTATAGTGCATAGATCAAAATAATAATTACTGAGATTGATAGTGTTAATTGTTGCAATATTTTATAAGTAGTAATTTTAAGTTTGTTTCTATTTATGATCAGTGCCACATGGTTAAAGAAATATTTATTGTTAAAAAGAGGCCTTGATAAAACAAAATCCTATTTATACAAAAGTATAGTTTTTCAGCATAATCTTAACAAATTGTGATATGAAATTGCCTTAAAATATAATACATAATTATTTACAAAAAGTGAAACTATTTGTACGTTGTACGACACTCGTACACTTTTCAAGAGGTACTTATACTGTCCATATTAGATATCAGATGTTAATTTATGTTTGGTTAAGAATCTTAGCAATAAATATTGTAAAAAGACGACGTTATGTTTTATTTCGGTCAGTACAGGTCGAGCTGGGCTCCCTCGCAGAAGGGCGGTGTCGGGTGTCGCATTGCGTATTCCTGAACGCTATATAGGTAGCCCCCATCATGGTATTGTATTCAATATTTCCACCTTTCGACTAACGCTGTGACATTAGCAAAAGTTACAGCTGTTCAAGAAAAGTCTGAAAAATTACTTGGCTTTGATTTATAGTACGGGTAGGTACATGGTTATCAATCACACAATACACTCACAAAATGCTTGTACACTATCTAAACTAACATTTCCGCATTAAACCACTTAACAAACTAATCTGCACTATCAAGTTCTGTTTTTGAAATATAAGTTTTCTGGCTGAGCGTAATTTTCGTGATTTTATTAATAAAGTACATTTTACTGTTAAATTAAAAGTAACATTATGAGTTCTTTCAACTCCCATTACTGAAATACTGACCCAACAGAGCTCCCTCAGGGTTAAAAAGGGACTGATAGTAAATTTCTTTGGTCTTTCAAAGATGTTGTTGTGATAGTTGTTTTACTCAGCACTGCCATACAACAATGGATCACAAGAGTCTATAACTGAAATGACATAAACTTCATTCAGTCCCGTAGTAAATATCGTGCTAATAAAAAACAATAAAATTACCTCATTGATCGTGATTATCATCCACAACAGCTGTCATTGCTGCAATATACCAATTCAATAGTCCCGCAAACTTAGGTATCTGGTACTGTTTCCAATTCATGTTTATCGCTACCATAATTCAAAATTCAATTATTATGGACAATAGCTTCAGATACAATTATAGAAATAATGGTTATTATTAATGAGAACCGATATAATAGGTCTTTATCTTTGATAAATAAGTTTTGCTTGGGAACAATCGTTGGCACAGTTTTTAAGTCACGCCACAAGATTTAAGAAGCCGTGGTAATTGTTCACGGTATTGTAGACCGTGTTGCGTGTTGGAAGAGGCGATAATTGAGTGGTTACTCTTAGTTATTAGTGGGCTCGGTAATGAGAATAGCTTCATTTGTGTCTGCAGGTTGTTTTGTGCTCATTCACTCTTATTGATTCCGGAATTTCTCTTTTTCCATCTTTTCTTGCATATTCTGGTTCAGCTGTCTTCTCTTCTTCTTTTAAGTATTTGCTTCACTTCACTTACGACCTTCTGCACCTAACCTCTACCCTACCCTTAACCCTTTTTTTAAAACCAAATGTTAACATTACCTCATAACTGTTATACGTAATCAGTATCAGTAACAAGTTGTACCTACCTGCTACAGTTTGTTTAGGATAAATCCTGTTTGCTCTATGTTGTTGTGTTTACTGTTCGTTATCAATCTGTTTGCCAACCGCTTACCTGTGTCATTTCACACGCTCCCGAGCTAAGAATTTAGAATAACAAGATTAAAATATCTGATAAGAATTAATCAAATAGAATTCGGAGAAATGATTTAAGGTAGGTACTTTTACATACATGTTATGTCTTTTAGAGTACATATTTATGCAGGCACTCATAATTACTAATAGGTAATGTAATTGGGAAGAATGACTTCAATTTTAGTAAAAAAAATCATGACAAGTTAGCTTCAAATAAAAGTCATACAAATTTTCACTTATTCATAATCAATGATTATTTTAATGTGAATAACAGCTTCAAAAGCATACAACGATGATCATTCGAATCTGTATTGCAGTGTTGTAGTTTTTTCTGTATCGATCATTGGTATCGACAAATCATTACATAGAATGACCAGTTACATGTTACATACCGAATCTTTTGATTTGAATATCTATTTGGACAGGTCGGGCAGCGCGGACGATATACTTTTTGTGTGCGATAGACAAAAACTGCGGCAAATTTTGCGTAATTGATATGTTTGACTACTTTTTTGTCGACTATAAGGATCTACTGGTGGAAAGGATCCTACTGATCGCCTTATAGCGGACAAAAAAGTAGTCAAAAACATCAATCACGCAAAATTTGTCGCAGTTTTTGTCTATCGCACAAAAGTCTGTCGTCTGCGCTGCCCCCTAGATGACTTCCGATATTCAAACATTACCGTTAACTTATTCAGAATTTCCAAATATTTCTAGTAAAGTCATACATTATTCGCTCATTCAAAATCAGTATTCAGTGCTACGATTATTTTGATTCGGCACAAAAAATAAGGACGTTTTTTTGCTCTTAATAAAATATAACTGCTTCTATAAGAAACGGCATTTTTACTGATCATTAGTGTCATCTGATTATTATCATATTTATATTCATGCCGTTATGGTATGCCGTATAATGTTCACAATATAAATAAACACTACTTTTTGTGGTTACCGTGTCGGTTTTTTAATGAACATTTCTCGGGTATTGTTTGGCTTAAAGTTTTGAACGGTTTCTGTTAGAATAACATTCATTAATTTGCCACTAAATCAGCTTCTTCCATCTATTGCTATCTGTAAAGGTAGATCTGCTTTACTTTGGCTTGAGGTAAGTTCTATGTTGAGTTAAGCCTTTAAAATTGAATCTTCATCATCGTTAATTTACCTACATGTCAGCATTGTTATTATGATTTTCAATATGCTTACGACTACTAGTCTGTATGTCTGTCCCTTATTAGGACCTATGTTAAGATCAAATTGAAATACTAGTTCTCATAATAAAACCAAGATAGCTATCTCCGTTGTGTAAAGTCGACATAATGTCAAGTTCGGACGCATGAGTCGCTCACCTTGGTTCGTCACGCTTGCACTGCTTGCCTTATGCCCATCGTGACAGCGTTCAGTTTCGTCTGGCAAGTGTACCGTGTTAGGGCAGATGACCTTTGTGTGGTCATGTCTAGTATCCTTTAGGACTGCAGTGCTACTGTCCAGAACAATACGTGGAGATAGGATTGAAATATTGTGGAGTTCAAAATCATACTTTACAGTTGGCGTAGTAACTAATACTAAGTAGACCAACAACAATGCAGAAAACATCTCGAAGAAAACAGAATCTTAGCCAGATTAGTCACGAAGGGTCTCTGTTTGGACTAAATCATTTGCTAACATCGTCATGGATAGACCATCCTCGGATTGACACAATTATCAACAAAGGAGAAACCAAAACTTTACAACACAATAATTAACCTTCATCAACACTCGTACTCTTCCTCAACTCCCAACGTAATTATAACAACACTAAACTAAACAGCAACCAATCCAATTTAGCGGCAGCGTCGTCAGTCCGTCACGGCCGCTGGCTACGTTCACTGGCATTACTTATATACTTACTAATAACATATACATAACACACGTAATATACAGGCTGCTATTGAAAGTTAAAAGAATAAGTTTACTTCCTGTAATGTGACGACTGACGACGAAGCCGGTGCAGCGGTCGGGTTACTCCGAAATGTGACGTCGACGGCTGCAATGGGAACCCCCATTGCAACCTGTCCACTCGTTATTTTTTGTGACTAAACATTGATTCTTGGGAGAGGTATGAATAACCGTAAACCCGTAATGGGTGACATTTAAACAGGATAGGAATTTGATTTCTTGAACGAGGAATGTAAATGAGGTATTCGTTTTTGTTAGCAGCAAGGGGATTGGAACAGGACCTACGACGTATCCCCAAGGGCTAATAGGCAAGGTAGATAGATCTCCACAATGGACCAACTGTATGGGTTTTTAGGCTAAGGTTTATCTCTGTTTCTTTGTAAAATACAGACTACACAAGGGAATTCACCAACCAAGGGCTTCATTTCAGAAGACAGCTGTCGGTTCAGAAGACCAAACAATTGTAAAGTCAAGGGTAACAAGAGTCAACTTCCAGTTAGCTGACTTCTTGACCACATGCATAAGTAATGAACCGTAACGTGACAACTCCGATTAAGTGACTCATTTTGATGTCACTCGGCTTAGTGATGAATGTCGAGGAACAAGTGGCCAGTGTAATCATTATCATCACCATCCACGGCATTCACAGCCCAACTTCACCCACTGTTGCCAGTGCAGCTTGTGCTATGTTAATCTCCACGTTCCTGCGCCAGGATGTTAGCCGCGATGACACTGTGAGAGTGTCACTCACTAGAGTGTCAGATGTCAGTGTCACTAGCGTCAGATGTAGATGAGCATGTCCGACACGAGTGTGAATAGAGATTACATGGTCACATTTCGGTGTTGAATCCTTGTAATTTTCCTTTAATAACAATAAAATCACAAGAAACAAAATACTGTTTGTACTATCGACATAATCACCGACGAAAATAATATGGGTGCTGATAACGTGTGTCTAATCTGTTATGTTATCATTAATGACAGGGACACGACAGTACGATTATTTTACATTCTTTTATTAATTATTTATGAATAAATTTATCACGACTTGTGATGACTAGTCTTTGGTAATTGGCAATATCCGTCTTTTATTGCTGTTCAAAATAATAAGGTAATGGTTTCCAATATAGGTATACCTAATGCGCGAAGTAAGTCAGGCAAGTGCCTGTGTAAAGTTCTGAAGGACTATCCGAATTACTTCAGTTTACCAATATTGCGGTCTAATAGGTACGCATTACCTACCTACTACACTCACTCTTCTTCAGCTGTGATCAAGACTAGACTCCGGAGAAGCTATTGAGAAATGCCTGATGGAAATACTCTAAACACTTTCTCCGACATGACAGGTCAGTCTCAATTCTATAATAAGGCGAACAGGTCATGTGAACTTAAAATATCGAGAAGAAAGTGATGCTGAATATAAATGAGGATGACTAGAAGGTGAAAGATGATATGGCTAGAAAGAGGTGACTGCCGAGATGACGAGTAATAGAGAAGTATTGGAGAAGAAGACATGCTGCGCCGACCACAAATGAGTTGCGATCAGGGCTAAATAATGATGAAGACGAAGTTATGTAGACAGAAAGAAATGTAGTGATTGCTTACTTAGTTTCCAGTGTGACTTTGCTGAACGTCGCGTCGCCAAGACACAGTGACTTTCTTTATAACTAGGTGAGAAAGGGAACGGAGGGTCGCCTGGATGTCGTCAACTAATTGGCTTTGCTCAACTAAACAAAAGGTTATGTACGCGTAATAACTTAGTAAGCCTCTTAGCGTTGCTGCTAATTAACTACAATACAATTTTGGAGTAAATGAAGCATTTTGATCAATATAGTAGGCTGAAGCAGACTTAGGCGGAACGCAACGTATTGCAAAAATCCTGCTCACTTTTTTGTACATGGTGGGCTGCACCGCACTTTAAACAGTTAACGCAATATTATTAGACGAGTTTAATTTAAATATTCAAGCACAGACCTATTTTAACAACCATAGAATCACGATTCCAGACAGGTATTATGTGGTTAACTAGCTAGCTAAAGCTATACGTTTATTTGAACATGACTGATGTGTTGTTGAAGCGGTCGTGATTACACATTACACCAGATGATTATAGATGACATGGGGCTTTTTAGGGACAAAATTGTGGTTAGATGACCTTTGTGAACATAAAACTGCAGTACCTACTTTGAAAAGACTTGAGTTGCAGTACTTTGAAAGGTTAAAAACCACAGGCGTTGAAAATTGTTAAAATATATTGCAAGCCAAAAGGTGCAATAAAACAGTAAAAAGTATATAGCTATTTTAATTGAAAGTAACATAGTCGTGTAAAAATAACAAATCAAACAAAAAGGCTCCACGCTGGCTGTATGATAAATTGCCTTTACCCGTCGTTATAGTTTACACACACGTCATCGACTTTATTGACATTTAATTGATGATGTTTTTATTTCGCGCTTTCACCTATGTGGTAAAGCAAGGGTCTACTGAAAGCGATGCTCTAGTCGTAGCGCATTTGTTTGAGTTGAGGAGCATATTAGTATGCCTTTTCCGAGAGCTTGTTGGTACATCTGTTGCCAGGCCTGTCTATTTAGAATTTAAGATGATGATTTTGCTGTATTATTATTTATTATTATATTATTAGTGTAAACATCTTACTATCTTGACAACAACAGCCAGTACAATTAGCTTCATTCAATTTTCCCCACAATTGACGCTTGACTTCGATGAACTGTTGTAGATCGATCCTTTAACCTACAATTTAGAGTCCGGCTATTTCAACATATTTAAAAGAATTGAAATCCAACAAAAACGCTATCGCTGTCTCTCTGTGTAGTGTGTGCTATACCACCTCGCCAATGCGGCCAATAGGTACAGACCTAGTTTATGACAGCTTTGATTTGCGTGAGTGAAATATGATACCTACAGATAGATTACGAAACAATTCGTCTGTCTGTTAACATTCTACGTTTGCATATAGTTATAGATGATTCGGAAGTTTCTACATAATTGTATCACATTTCGTGGAGTTGTGTTTTTTAAATTATTGAAAAACAATTGACATAAAAAAATATAATTTAAAAAATTAAAACCCGATTGCGTAAAAATTACTAACAACTTTAAATAAAAAAATATTGACTGCAACAGTCGGGACCCATATGGGATGTAATGATTTTAGTCTAGATTATTTAATGGGTCCCGACTGTTGCAGTCAATATTTTTGAACCAAACAACATTGACGACATCAGCCTGGTCAAGGAAAAGCCCCTAACCACGGAGACTGGTTTGACACAATTTCGCAACTTTTGACTAAACTTATGCCATCTTCACCTCCAGGTCAAAAATTGCAGTAGTTGCAGTTATACAGCAGCCATCGTGGGAAGATTCCCACATTCATGAAATTATACTACACTAGTAACACGCCCCTGCTTCTCACTGGTGCAATGGCGAACTGTAGAAATATCAAAATGTTTGCGTGATGTCTTGTAAGTATTATACACACAGGCCTACTACCACTAGCCGCTCCAGATATCGGTGAGAAACAAAAAACAAAATCCAGTGCGAGCGCAGTGAAACGCAAACAGACACCGAGTACACTCACTAGGAACATATCGATAGAATACTTAGTACTTACTTATTACTTGCTCATAGGTCGCCTCACCTATCTTGGATATAGAGAGTGTATTTATGGTCATAGGTAATCTATAGCTATGCTAAATTATAGGTTATGGGTGTCTGAATAAGAGCCAAAGGGCAAAGTTAATTATTCTGCTGAGGAGATATATGTACTACTCTGTCAAGAAAGTACCGGGAAAAGATAAATAAAACACAAAATATTAGTTATTTATCCAAATTTATTTTATCACCTTCAAAGTATGCTCCTTCAGAACCGACACACGCCAACTAATAATCCAATCATAAAAATATTTTTTAAATGCTTATTCCAGAATTGAGTTCAGTTCTCGCCGCGAATTCTCCTTAATGTCTTCTACTGAATGAAAACGGGTGCCACGAAGTGGTAATTTGAGTTTAGGAAAAATAAAGAAGTCGGCTGGAGCCATATCTGGTGAATAAGGTGGTTGCTCGATGGTATTTGTTGAGTTTTGGTCAAAAAATCGTTCACAACTGTGCGAAGGCGCATTATCGTGGTGCAAAATCCAAGAATTTTCTTTCCACAAATCTGGCCCTTTTATCTAATTTGCTCTCTTAAACGCTGCATAACGTCCGAATAATATTTTTTATTTACCGTTTGACCTTCCGGCAAGATTGTCAGTCACTATTTCCTTCACTTTTGCGATGTTAACTTCAGTTGCAGACGTTGATGGCCTACCAGAACGAGGCAAATCTTCCATCACACCTTGACCGCTTTTGAACGCTTTGTACCACTCATAAGCGCGTGTTTTTGATGAAGTCGATTCACTGTAAGCCTTCTGTAACATTTGCAGAGACTCCGAACTCGAAATTCCATTGGCGATGCAAAATTCAAGACAAACTTTTTGTCCGATATTTTTGTCCATTAAGAAATTCGCAATACACACTAGATATGATATAACTAAAACCAGCACTGCATTTAATCTAATTAACAGATGTAACTCAAACTCCGCGCCAAAATGGAAAACAGTTGTGCTAATCTAACAACAACAAAAAAAAACAAAAAAAAAATTTGGAACCATATACAAATCATCCATTCCCTATACTTTTTTGCCTGAATGTATGTATGTAGTAACTCGGGTAACACTTTCCCGCTCGAAGGTGGGTTCGCTTTTCCTAGTTTTCTCCTAATATGGCTTGATTAATATCTCTAAAAAGTTTTCTTAAAACATGAAAACTATATTTTTAATACTAGACTAGTGTCATTTACTTTACTTCATTTCTCTTAATTTGGAAAGTGAAATTCATAGCTATATTCATAGTGTTCAATTTTCAGTAAAAGCGACAGCTTGTAAAATTTACAAGCTGTAATATTTACGTGTTCACGTAGCTACTCCCACTACTCTGGCCGGCTGTATCTATGTACAGGTAATAACAGTATCTGCGAGCAGCGGTGGCCCAGTGGTGGCGGTCCCGACTTACGAACAGTAAGTCGTGGGTTCGAACCCTCACAGGCGCATTATTTTGTGTAATTTATTTCATCACCACTGCTCTCAAAACGGTGAAACAAAACATCGTGAGGAAACCGGCATGTCCTAGAACCAAAAATTCGAAGACATGTGACATCTACCAATCCGCACTGGGCCTGTGTGGTGGATTATAGCCCTTACGCAAAATACGCGCTTTGACGTGGAGTTGCGGACACCAGCCCGTTATACAATATACAATACAATATAACAGTATCTGCCTTCCGAACTGGCCAGAGCGTTAACACCTAATAAGGTCTCATAATTATGTCTTTTGCACAAAATTCAGGAATTTTCATGACAAGTTTACATAACCGATCACGGACAACTCGCAACAGTTCTAATGGTAACATCGCCTACCAGCAACAGGTAGACCAAACGACAAAACAAAGAGCACCACAAAACACAGTCTTCCTGACCGGCAATGTGGCATTACTCGTAATCGCCGCCAATTATACGCAGCACCCGCTCTTTTCAATTACCCACCAACACTGGCTGTTCAGGCGATTAATCGGACCTGACTGCACCACCCACAATAAAAACCAATTCCATTTTAGTGTAGCTAGAGTTTATTTTTGATTGGATGACTTCGTCCGGTTGTATGTTAATGATGGATGGTATCCTTAATTGGAAAGCAACAATTATTTCTACAACGGTACCAGTGCGACAGTGACCGAACTCGATGTTCTAGCGATTTGTATTCGACGGACAATCATTGTGTGGGAGGCGATGGACAGGAGATAGTACCAGTTATTATAGTTTTTATTACTCTTTGGATTATTCTCGTTAACAAACGATCTGTTATCTTAACTATTGCTTAATTACAAATCATTACTTATATATTTAAACTTCTAATTTTATGGTTAGGTACTTAGAAGAGTGCCTATGGTACCTAAGTTAAGTATACCTGACGGGGAATTTTATTGTTCGATATTTATCTATGTGAGGTTCATGTCAAATAAAAATTCAGCCTAATTGTAACCAGTTATATTTCACATTTATTACACGACTTACACTTAAAGGAAAAAATATATTATTAAAAAAAACATATGTTGTGTAATTTGACAACTTCCAACTTCCAACTTAACTTAACTTAACTTAAATAATCCAAATCTCTTTCATTTTGCTCAACCCTATAATGATACCATGTAATTCAATTAGTAATTCTGCCCGGTCCCTGCAGCTTAGCGTCAACATTGTACAGCGAGACGCACGCGCATACTAACGCGTCGATTTGCAAGCGCGTGCGCCGCATCGCGATGAGATATGAACTTGTGTTCATTTGATTGTTTGCGGGCTTATAAGGATCGAAGGGTAATGAAGCTTATTTGTGAGATGTAGAAGGAGGAAGGAATGTTTGCAATACTTGTACCTAAAATAGGTTCGTAGTTCGGAAATAAAAATGGTGTGAAAGGTAAAATAAAGTAGGTAAGTCTTCGGCGTCTTCAGACGAATTCCTTCCCCACTCCTCTTCATGTTCTGTCACTTAACTTCACCTATCAGTGTCCACTGCTGGAGCTGGTCTTTTCAAACCCATAATTATATTCTTGACTACTTTTCGGAAAAATTATAGTTATTTATTCAATTCAGTCCATAGTTACCATTACCACCGTTATGTTCAACACTAATTTAAATCTTTAAATGAAATTAACGGCGAGATGAGTCGCAGGCGCAACAGAATGCGAAAGAAAGTCTCCGCACTTAATTACCGTAGCTGATCGTTTGGAGGAGTTCCGCACTCCACACTCCACACGACGGCGACGCGACAATATGGCTTCATTTACTATACTAGACTTTATTGATTTCTTCCGCGGATTACTTCTATTAACTAGGTATCATCATGTCAACCAGTAAACGACCACTGCTGATTTCATGGTCGAGATCACCAGTTTTCAATGTCACGTGCTAGTGGCGTGGTCGCCTGATAAACAAAATGGACAAACAGTATGGCACCTCCTTTGGTTACTCTTTGCTATGTTTTAGGAGACACATCGCCTGGACCACAGACACCACCACCCACTTGGAACGGCTGAACGGATTTGGATGAAGTTTGCTTCACTGGTGGACCATGACTTATTTTAGGATATAATTATGATACTTTTTGATCCAGGTACTACGCTTCCATGGTATAATTTCCGTCATTCGCGCGGGCGATGTCGCGGGCAAAAGCTTATCCTTCACAACTGGTCTTCATTGCTCGATTGTATGATCTATGGGAATCCGTTTCCCTCTTGTTCCTCATTTATGACTAATTGCCTGTGATTTCCTAATATGCCTGTGGCCCTGTGTCGGCAGACTAAGAAGCCGAAAAAGAAACAGTTTTCTAAAAGTCGATGTCCAGCAGTGGACGTCTTTCGGCTGAAATGATGATGACGATGAAGGACTTAAGAAACATAACAAACATTGCGCCCACTAGCCCTCAGGTCACCCTAAGGCAGTCTATAAATAACGAAGTGAGTGAAGCAAGCAGATGCAAATGCTGCGCTGTGTGATGGTGTCACGGCGTTTGATGTAATCCCTTCGATACGTATGCCGAGCATGGCTGGTGACGACACTCACCGTCTGACAGATCATGGTGATACATGACCTGAATATTGTAGTCCAAGGGAAATTCCACGTATTTCCTCTGTCCTTTATGTAATGATGTAAAGTATAGGCAAATTGCAATGATAATAGTCAATATTTAGCTTATCTGAGAGATATCTATGTACTATTGTGAATACTCTGATTACAGAGTATAGCTAATAATGTTTTGGTTGTCACTACCTTTCACAGCAAGGCTATAAATGGTGATCTTTTGCGCACCCCTTTGTCACAATATATTTTATTATGACAGAAGAATAAGTAGGTTCCTGTTTAATTAGCAAAAATAACAGAAAAAGTAAATGACAATTTACTAGAACTGTCCTTGAAAGAAGTTTAGAAAAATAACGTTTGTCTCCATATTTGCCTACGCACAAAAAGTCGTGTCTTCACACTATGACTGTAAAACATTAATTTTATCTGCAGGATGCTAACTTATCGCCCACGACCACACATCCGCTGCTTTATTTGCTCACAAAAACTTTTCTCTCAATTCTTAAAACCTGCCAAAAATCTCTCATCTCTATCCCTCATCTTACAAAGAAAGGAGACACAAAATTTTACCGTAACGTAAAAGTAAGTCAAATTCTCACGTTCGATGACAAAACGTCCTTGCCGTGGCCTAGATACGGCGACGAGACGACGCCGATACGATGCGAACATGACGATAAATGGGAAAGTTCAGAAGTAAAACGTACTAATGCCGCGTAGACTATGCTCCTTAGGAAATAACCACCAAACAGCATTAACAATGGTATGGCCGTTTGCGTCTTTTTCTGCGTACTTAAGTTAATTTAATGCAAATGACACTGAAGTTGTGGAAAGAACATTGTCAAAGTAGGCTTTCGATTTCAAAACTAGGGGAGGCTGTTTGGAAAGGTTTTGGTTGTCTAGTATCTGGCGCTGTTTCAGTGTTGTTTCCTATATCTACATTGCTGAAAGCAATTTTTCTTTTTCGTTTTTGGGCATTTTATAAAGTAGACCTACTATTCTAATATTTTACCGTGTACACAGAAGACTGTTACTAACCTGTGCATATTTTATGAATGGACGACGTGTAAACTAGAACGGTGGTTAACAATCTGTTCGCTTATGTTTCCATATTGATTCAAAAATTATAGTGTCAACTGATTTCTGTTCTGAATATCGGCGGTAGATACCCTATCAACCTCCTGATTCCTTATCATTGACCCACTTGTTAAAGTGACTATTTTAAACTTGACGGAATATTTTGCCACCGTTATTTTAAAGAGGAGTCTTCTTCATCTTCTCCTTTTTGCGTTACCCGTTACGAAGTGTATACTTTCTTAATCTTGAGACGCCGTTCATTCCGCTGATTAAAATCGTCAACAGATTAACCCAACTTCTTCGTCTTTCTGGAGGTTCGCCATTTATGTCAATGTAGTCCTAGAACCAAAAATTTGAAAACATTCATTTGTGATATTCCAACCCTCACTATTCCTGCGTGGTGGATTATGGTCGTCTCCTTAACACAGAGAGAAGGCCTGTGTCCCAGCAATGTAACATTATAGGCTGATTTATGCTTTGTTCACACTATCACAATGTCATGCCACATTAGTGTTGATGTTGATTGAAGCTTGTCATTGTCGCACGTGTTAGCTCGTAGTGCAGTGACCATACACATCGTAAGAATGTGCTGCATGCAAATATAAGGAGAGCGGAAGAGTCCAGAGCAGGCTGTGGGCAGGATATCACGTATTACATACTCGTTAGCTACCTGTGTTAGCTACACAATGACCTAGAGGCTGATTGTCATTGTTTGCAAACTAATAATTATACAACGAATCGATTCGACATAAGAGAAACATCTGCTGATGTAAAAACAACCCTGCTAAAGACTTTTTCTATGTCGCTCGTATTTGTTACCCAGACAACGCTTGCATAAGTTAGTAGGAAAAGAAAAAGCTGAATTACTGTAAATCATAAGATTGAGTTCCTGATGGCATTTGTTTCAACTAAGAAGGCGGTAGTAAATATCAAAATATGTCTTACTATGGCATGCCAACTGTTATCTGAAACGAGCCTCATAGGCGAATCAACCGCGTGACCCTGACCGCTCTAAGCGGACACTAGCGATCACCGCACTATTGGCCAATAACTAGCACAATGTCGCTCAGACATATGGGCTACGAGGCAATAACACGGAGGAGGAAGTCTTGCCAACGTAGACAATGGGCTATTATGATGTATCGGCCCATCGGCGGCCCTGCAATGTGAGTGCAGTTATAGGGCTAGCACGGCCGGAAGGTGGATTGTTCCGGATACAATCATTTTGAAAAAACCGACTACAAAAAAAACACAACCAAAAAAAAAACACAAAAAGTAAAAAATAACTTTAGTTTCAGAAGCCGGTGAAAATAACACCAAATCAATCAAACAAAGGTCAAGCTTCGGAAGTTGGTGACCTTTGTTTTGATTGATTTAATTTTTTGTAATTTTTTATTATTTTTCACTTTTTTGTTTTTTTTTTAAGTCGGTTTTATTTTTTGCAAAAAAGTTTTTTATTTATTTTTCCATTTTTAGTTGTTTCCAAACAAGTCGCCATGAATTTATTTTACATTAATAACAATACATGTCATGGTAATAGGCTTATCCCCAATAAATGGAACTTAACATTTATTTATTTATTTAATTACATCGGTTATATTTAAACCAAGAGGAGGAGCTCGTGGCTAAATAATAACAGCCGCTCGGGTCGATCTTTAGGTTAAGCCGTGCTTGCCTAGGTTGGTCTGTGGATGGGTGGCCACCCATTACTTACCGAGTTTCCTCCGTGCCTCGGAAAGCACAATAAGCAATTGGTCCCGGCTGTCAATTGAAGATCTTTGACAGTCGTTACAGGTAGTCAGTGGCCCAAAAAGTCTGACAACCAGTCTTACCAAGGAGTATCGTATTACCCAGTACTAACTGGGTTGTGGAGGTCAGATAGGCTCCATGTAAAATACTGGTATTCAGCTGCATCCGGTTAGACTGGAGGCCGACCCCAACATAGTTGGGAAAAGGCTAGGCAGATGATATTTAAACCAATTACTGTAACTAAAACTAGAACTAAAGAGTAAGAGATAACAAAATTAAAATATACAAAGTAACAAAGTAAAGGTTCACAATTCATAAATTCCTCTCACAATACTTCTGACATGCCAATAAAATATTTTTCCAGCCATCCGCAAACATACCTAACTGTCGAAATCTAGGTGTATTGTACTGCGTATACAGAGAGCCTCAGAGCATACAGGCGTGATGTTACGTCATGATATTGTATAAACAATAAACATCCAAGCGATTGCAGCTATCACGACAGATTTGCCGTCTATTGTTGAAGAGTTCCATTGTATATCTCCGAAGATCAGCATCAGATCTTCACCAACTTTAAATGGGACCACCTCAGGAGTATACTCTTTCAAATAAAAAAAGAATTTTGAGAATCGGTCCACAAATGGGAGGGGAAATCAGGTAACGTACATACAAAAAAAAAAAAAAGTTACACACGAACATATAACCTCCTCCTTTTTTGAAGTCGGTTAAAAAGGGAGTGTCCACACGCTCATCGGCGGGGATACGGTTAAAGCGGGTAAGAGAGAGCTTTATATCCAATACATCCACACCGGTGTGTGTGGTCGCTCCGTAACAGGCCACCCACACCCACACGCACCACATTGAAGCCGCCCATAGACAAAATGTAGCCCTTTTACTTTTACTTTACGCACAATAAATCCACGAAGAATTCAAATGAAATGATATTAAACAATCATCAGGGAAAGTCAAAGTCAACTTTTGCACTTTGCTCTGTCGAACAGGTAGAAGATGTCCTGGGTTAGGGCACTTAGGACACAGGACTTCTTTTGATACTGGTAATCCTGTGGGATAGTTTCCGATCAGGCGGGCGAAGCTACGGTCAAAACCTAGTCCACAATAGGAAACTGTTCTCCTCGCATCCCTGGAGATGCAGAGTGCACTTGATGCTGCGGATCTAACACAATGATGAGCGTCATTAAGCTGTTCAGTACTTTCTACACAATTGTGTCAGATGCCGGAGGTCGCCGCGCTAACTGGGGCAACTCATTCATAGTGTTTCTATAAATATCTCGACCGACTCGACTAGGAAATGATCAGCATAGCTAAGTAGTTTTAAACAATCTTAAAAGTTCTAAATTCCTTCATAGTAAATGTTGGTGATCTTAACCTAATTTATTTTGGATCCATGTAGCACGTCATCATTCTTTCTCGTTCTTTTCCTTTTGGACATAAAATGTGGCTGGTAAATATGCTACTGGTTTTAAAGATTATTCGTATTCGTGTGGCCGTATCTCCTGTGGAATGGTAATAGGCCCTTCTGTTACGAAATCACTGACAATGACAAGTTAGCAGCACAATGACATTTAATGGCCTAAAGGTAAATTAGGGCCTTGGGCGTTGTTATGATACGGTCTGAACCATGCCATGATATTTTCTCTGTTGAGTAATTTAACTAATATTATGGTAGTTAATGTTTGTGTGGATTTAGTGGTGAGTTAATAAGAAAAGGCACTAACCCATGAAACGATGGATAGTGTGTATAAAAGATGATATGGCTAGGAAAATCTGACTGAAAAAAGGGGAAAGAAAATCTTATTTGGCGTACTGCCTGCAAGTTCACATTGCTGATTGGACTGTAGACACGTATGGGTAAATTTAAAACCACAAAGAAAAGGAGCTAAGATGGTGATATACTAGCACGGGAGGACGAGATTTTATGAACAGCCGGCTCAAATTGGATCCAAATAGCAAAAGACAGAGACACAATATGGGCAGCATTGGAGGCCTTTACCTTTACTGGGGGTTTATTTAAAATAAGAAACTAACCCACCAACACATTCAACTAAGTTAATATTGTAAATCAAACAAGGAATAACAAGCTTTTTATTTATTTATAATATTAGCACAGTCCGAGATACTGCTTCGTTTAACACTCTGATGGTCACACATGTTTTGGCGCATTTTCTAGTTCGTAAGTGTAGACATACCGAGGTGTAGACCGTGTGACTTACCTGCCGTGTGCAGTTGCTTCAGACGTGACATAGCCACGTGTTGCGAAATACTCCTGATACACATCGGCACAAGCTGATGACACGTGTTCTGGGTTAACAGTGGGCAAATCTTGTACGGTCACATACATTGGGTAAGGTAAACTATTGGCACAGTCTTAAGTAAAATTTCTTTATAATCTGGGTGTGTTGAAAATAACTTGATTATTCGTATGAACTACTTTTGTAAATGGGTTGATGATTCGCACTTTTCTGAATATTACAATGTCTCAAGTGTGGCAAGCAGGACGTGCTTGCATGCACATTAAACATTTATTGATAAACAGTAATTTTAAGTATTAAAGACTGTCACTCTCTTAATGGCAAAAAAGAGGCAGTCCCAAGTTTTAATCCCACAAATAAAACGCATTATCTTTTTCTGTCCTTGCTGCTGGAACACTGGCTAGCTACTATATATACCTACTATACTAGACAGGACAATAGTCCCATCACGATTGTCTCGGCGTACCTTCCGCCGCCCAACACCAACACCGCTTCCGCGGCGATTAACGCCTCCATTAAAGAAGACCTCACAGTCCTCCTCAATCTAAGTGACTCCGTCCTTCTGGCGGGGGATCTTAATGCAAAGCACCCCGCGTGGAATAGTCGCTTGTCCAATTCTAGAGGGAATGTCCTCTTCAACCTCTGTTCCCTCCTCAATTTTGATGTCATCGTTCCGATGCATCCTACCCACTTTCCAAACAACCCCAATCACACCCCCGATGTGCTAGATGTCGCGCTTCTGAAGAATGTAAATTTGCGATTGCATTCTATAGAAACGATCGACGAACTCAATTCGGATCACAGACCTGTGATTATGGAGTTTGCCCCCAGACATGGTCCATCTGACCCCTCACAACCCCCCCTCACCAAAGTGATCACGGACTGGGGGAAAGTAAGCGAATTGCTGAAATCCACCGAGTCCCCTCACTTAGATCAAATCCCGGACAACATCGAAACTGTAGCCGACACGGAGGCCGCGATCGGCTTGTTCACTGGTCACGTACAGTCAGTCTTGAACGAGTGTTCAAGAGAGGTTCCGGCGGAGGATCACCTCCGCTGGAAACTTCCGGATGACGTGCGTGAGCTGGTGACCGAGAAGAACGCGGCTGTCCGTGCTTACAGAGCTTTCCCCTGTGTCAATAACAAAGTTTTTATGCGTCGCTTACAACGCAAAGTAAGTAGATGCGTCAAAAAACTGCGTGACGAACAGTGGGACAAGATGCTCGATGACCTGGAACCGACCCATCAGGCCTTCTGGGACCTGCAAAGGAAACTGCGCTCCTCTGAGGTCACTCCCATGCCCCCTCTCATTAAATCCGATCAAAGCGTTGCCTTCGACGACGACGACAAAGCCGAATGTCTGGCCGACAGTTTGGAATCTCAATGCTCCCCCAGCACCCAGCCAGTAGACCAAGCTCACCTTGCTAAGGTGGATGCTGAAGTCGAACACCGGGCCTCCCTACCCCCCTTCGAAGACCCTGATGATCCCCTACCCCCAGTCACTCCAGACGAGGTGGAGGACATCATAAAAGGTCTTAAACCTAGAAAAGCCCCTGGCTCTGACAAAATCACCAATAAGGTGTTTAAACTTTTCTCCCCTGCCCTCATAGTATTATTAACCGCCATCTTCAATGGCGCCATGGCCAATAATATCTTCCCACAATCGTGGAAACAGGCTACCGTTATTGGTATTCCCAAACCGGGCAAGCCTAAATCCTCCCCGAGTAGTTACCGCCCCATTAGTCTCCTCAATGTCATAGGCAAAATCTACGAGAGGCTCATTTATAAGCGTCTCAAGGACTACGCCGAAGCAAAGAGTTTAATTCCGAAAGAGCAGTTTGGGTTTAGACCCCAACACTCCTGTGTCCAACAAGTGCACCGCATTGTAGAACACATCAGCGAACGCTTTCAGCGAGGCATGATAACAGGTGCCTTGTTCTTCGATGTTGCGAAAGCATTCGACAAGGTCTGGCACAACGGGCTGATATACAAGTTGTATCGGCTTGGTGTGCCAGATCGTCTCGTTCTCATCCTCCGAGACTTCCTGTCGAATCGCACCTTCCAATACCGCATCGAGGGTGCGCTCTCCGCCCCTCATCCGATTCGCGCCGGTGTCCCTCAGGGCTCGGTGCTATCCCCATTAATATTCACGCTGTTCACTAGCGACATCCCAAAGAGTAATACAACCCAGTTAGCCCTTTTTGCTGACGACACGGCCATTTACTACTCTGGAAGGAGTCTCTCAAAAATATCTAGCACTCTCCAATCCCCGCAAACGCCTTAGGCGATTGGTTCCGGAGATGGAGAATAGAAGTCAATCCGGACAAGAGCCAGGCGGTACTCTTCACCAGACCCTACCACCCTATCCCCATGAACCCTAGTCCGATCACCATGTTTGACAAGCCGATCCCTTGGGAGACGCAAGCCAAATACTTGGGGGTCATCTTAGACCAACGCCTAAACTTTCGAGAACACATAAAGACGGTACGCTCGCGTGCCGCCTTCGCTCTCAGTAGGCTCCACTATGTGCTGAATGCACGCAGCAAATTGTCACTTAAGTGCAAATTGCGTATCTACAACGCGTGCATTCGGCCTATCATGACATACGCGTGCCCCGTGTTCGCGCACTCAAAACCCTACCTAATCCACAGGATGCAGACCCTCCAAAACCGTTTTCTCCGAAGGGCCACGGGCTCACCGTGGTACCTTAGGAACGAGTAACTTCATGTAGATCTCAAAATCCCAACCATTCAACAGTTCATGAAACGTCTCTCTAAGAGTTTCTTTGATAAGGCCGAGAAGCACACCAACCCCTTGATTCGTTCAGCCGCCCACTATGCCCCATCTAAAATCTCTAAGATTCGCCGTCCCAGGCTTACACTACTCATCCCCGATGACCCCACAACCCTCATTCAAGAAAGCTGTAGGGAAAGTAGCACTCTACGCAAACACAAATACAAACCGCGAATCCGTAACCGACCACGCCGCCGTGACGTACCGCGAACGCGACCCCCCTGTAACATCACCGACCGACCCTTGCTCGACGAGCCAGCCCGCGCCGCTGAGCATGTAGCTTTAAATTCCCCAAATAATAATCCGACCCAGCCACCCTTGCTGCCCTCCCTCAATGACACACTAAGCCGAGGCCCGAACCCCACAGGGGGTGCCCTTAGTGTCGCTCATTTAATGAAAATCCATAGTTTGTAAGCCCTGGCTGGGGGCCTTAAAGTAATTTTTGGCCACCACAGGATAGTCCGGTTAAGCAGTTTGACAACCTTAACGTGTTGTGTCTGCGAGTGGTCCCACCTAAAAAAAAAAAAAAAAAAAAAAAAACAGGACAATAGTGGGCATAATCGTAAAACTTTATAAGCAGTATCAGTTTCAAAAGCCTGTTCTAGGATTGGATCTATATTGGTACAGAGCTGAGCAGTGTCCTTACTGACGCAATAATGGCAACGAGTACGAGAGAGCTGCCTTGTATTGTGCATGGAGACAGAAATACAGCTATGGCCTGTTTTTACGATTGCAGATTTTAAGCAATGCGGCAGAATCAACACAATTAATAAATAGAGTTCGGCTACCAATAAACTTGCAGAATATGATGATAGCAGACTCGAGACCGGAGATCCACAGCTTGAAGTGATGAATACCTTGCGGAGCTGTCCATAACGATATCAACAAGATGCATGAATGTGCTAGAGGAAAAAACACTATAAGGTACTGTCGATAGGAATAATAAAAGAAACCCAAACATAGCAAAATACATACAAACAACTTAAATGAACATCATGCATATTATTTACAGATTGAAGAAGATTTATCTCTTCATGCATATTTGCTCGTATTTAGTTGCTATCTAGTGTTGTGATGCGTGATAGCGTATCTTGAGTAAGATGAATGAACATAATGTAAACAGCTGTTCTGTACTGTCATGCCGAGTGCATGGTGCTTAGATGCTGTTCCGGTGTAGTAAGCGAGGTGCATACTACTCTGTCAAGAAAGTACCGGGAAAAGATCAATAATACACAAAATGTCTGTTATTCATCCAAATTTATTTTATCACCTTCAAAGTATGCTCCTTTAGAAACGATACACTTGCGCCAACGAATAATCCATTCATCAAAACATTTTTTAAACGCTGCTTCCGGAATTGAGTTCAGTTCTCGCCGCGAATTCTCCTTTATGTCTTCTATCGATTGAAAACGGGTGCCACGAAGTGGTAATTTGAGTTTAGGAAAAAGAAAAAAGTCAGCAGGACCCATATCTGGTGAATATGGTGGTTGCTGGATGGTATTTGTTGAGTGTTTGGTCAAAAATTCGTTCACAATGATAGCCTTGTGCGAAGGCGCATTGTCGTGGTGCAAAATCCAAGAATTTTCTTTCCACAAATCTGGCCTTTTTCGTCGAATTTGCTCTCTTAAACGCCGCATAACGCTCAAATAATATTCTTTATTTACCGTTAGACCTTCCGGTAAGAATTCAGAGTGCACAACACCGCGATAGTCAAAGAAAACAGTCAACATGACTTTGACTTTTGATCGACTTTGGCGTGGTTTTTTCGGTTTCGGTTCAGTTGGAAGGCGCCACTCCGAAGCTTGTTGACTAGTTTGCATGTCAAACTCGTAAACCCACGTCTCGTCACCAGTAACAATGCGTTTCATGAATGTTGGGTCCGAACTGACTCGTTCTAGCATGTCCTCAGCGACTTTCATGCGATTGAGTTTTTGGAGAAAATTCAGATCTTTTGGGACTAGCCGAGCAGCAACATGTTTCATACCCAAATGATTAGTTAAAATGGTACGGATCGACTCGTGAGATACAGAAAGTTCGGCGGCTATCTCTCTCAGAGTTGAATGGGGATTTTCAGTCACTATTTTCTTCACTTTTGCGATGTTAACTTCAGTTGCAGACGTTGACGGCCTACCAGAGCGAGGCAAATCTTCCATCACATCTCGACCGCTTTTGAACGCTTTGAACCACTCATAAGCACGAGTTTTTGATAAAGTCGATTCACCGTAAGCCTTCTGTAACATTTTCAGTGACTCCGAACACGAAATTCCATTGGCGATGCAAAATTTAAGACAAACTCTTTGTTCGATATTTTTGTCCATTATGAAATTCGCAATACACACTATATATGATATTACTAAAACCAGCACTGTATTTAATATAAATAACAGATGCAACTCAAACTCCGCGCCAAAATGGAAAACAGTTGTGCCAATCTAACAACTACAAAAAAACAAAAATTTGAATTTGGAACCATAAACAAATCATCCATTCCCGATACTTTTTTGACTGAATGTATATATGCCCAAAGATAGGTCACTGGTCTGTTATCTGAATCTGATACAGACCTCTATTTGTACACAGGGTCAAAACAAACTAACTAGTGAAACACGAATTGTTGGATTTTTTGTATTGCTAACCGTTTGATGACATTGTTCTCTCGTGACTTGAGCATTCTGGACGATTTCGATACTGACAGGTTCATTATTATTTACTCGTGTATAGTCTTCTACATAGCTATTATTTACAACGAGCTAAACCATAAATAGTGTTGTGAAGCCAGTACGTTACCCGCGTCATCTCACGCAGATGTCCGTGTAAGGAAAGTGGTCTCTCGGGGCCGCTTTACTCTCGACGGAATGTTACTACTCCCCCTTACGGACGATGCTTACCTATTAATAATACTCCAGATTCCAGTGCAAACAGAGATCCCAGAACCTAGTGTCCCAATCTATGCTAGTTTATTCCTGAGCTATCATAACACCATGATATTAAAGGAAATGTTGACCGTCTAGTAAAAAGTGTACTGCCACCAAATACTTTCATCATCTAAGAGTAGCTGTGCTCTGGAGTTGCCGGCAGGTGCCGGTTTCGGTGAGAAAAGAGCTCTTTCAACCTTTTTGCTGGACGCAAGGAACATATTAGGGCACATCCCATCTGACTCACCACAGTTGGGCGATCAGTTAGTTCTGCAGCTTTACCAACTCAATCAGCGTAAATCTTAGATAACTTTAGCTTACACAAATCAACCCTCGGCAGTGTTCGTGACATGTTAGCTAGCAACTAGTCCCGGGTAGACCAGTAGCCGCTTACATTAAGATTAGCACATAATGAAGTGATATCATGGGTTGTTTCGAGCGCCGCTTTCGAAACAAGCGCAAGAATGTCCGACTGCGGGCCTGAATCGAGCACACCTGGCCACCTGCGTAAACCAGACCCCTGAGGTATTTAGGAGACAGACTGTTTGATGTTGTGCTATTGTTTGGGTTTTAAATGTTTTGTTGAGAAACAAATAAAATAAGGTTATATTATGGTGGTTGGTGAGGAATGTTTTTGGACTCTTTTATTTTCTAATGTGTGGCAAGTTGTAAAAGAAAAGTCCTGATCCCATTGAAGATGTAATACATGGGTTAAGTGGTAAGGGGTAAGTAACAATCACACATAGTGGTGGAAGTGACAAAATACCAGAATCCTGAAATTATTGGCCAGCGATTGGAGTCCACGTCCAATTTTATCAAAGTTAGGAAATTTGGTGTAGACGCCAGCATAGTAAGCCGTTTTATGTTATGCGTATGTGAAACGATACGCATCAATACAGGACACTGTCTAGTCTACACAATACCTTCTAATTAATCAGTAAATTATTCACACAAAACGCGTGATTGAGTCATCTATCTAGATTACCGACGTGATGACGAATGCTTCGATCACCGGTCTGAAAAAATAGAAAACAACTCATCAACAACCCGATAAATGTTTACAGAATTGTTTTGCTGATACGGACTTCAGATTAAAATCATTTAGTTTTAGGTCCCTGTTGCTATCTCCAGACGGAAATAACTGTACCTATAGATAGAGCATCCTTTACCTCATGGATTCATGTCATGGATGTATTAAACACTGGTTTAAGCTTTCACGACAGTCTACCCGCGATCATGGCGCTTGCAACAGCATCGAAATATCGGGAGCTCAAAACAATTACCAATCACGGAAGATATCTCGTAGGTGACAATTAAAAGTTTAAGCTGTATTAGTGTGCTGTGGTGTCCATTACCAATTTGCCATATATTGAACTTTTCTCAATAATCGGCATTAAGGAAAGAATTACTGAATTTTCGGACACATCTTTTGCACGTAGGTAGTTCAGAAAAAGATTGCTAACGTCTGAGATAGTAATTACGTAAGTACCTAAAACTACCTTAGACCTAACAGTGTCTTAAGGTAAGAACTAAAGTCCATGAGTATCATCATTCAAGGAAAATAACGTGCACCTACCAAGTACATAAGTAAATAAAAGCAAAGTAATAAATATATCATTCATTAAAAGTTTCCGTCAGCAGGATTTTCCTCTCAATGACGCATGGTCCATGACCTCTCCTCAGAGAAATCTGCGTCATTGGTCCAGCACTATGTATGTGTTATGTACCTATATAGCGTGAAGATATAGGTAATATTGTACCTACGTAAAACAAAACCAATATAAAAAATCTACGACAAAACGGTAAATAAAATCAGCTCGTTCAAGTTTAGATTTCATCCGGTTATTTTTCTGGTAAATAAATGCGATTTGTTAGTTGTATTTTTATTTATCTCACGCAAATGTAACGCTTTCAACCTGGAGGTTGAAAGCGTTACATTTGCGTCTAGACATCGAAATCGAATCAGCGAAATCATCAGTTATAAAAATAAACTAAAAACTCCAATACTTATTCAAAGTCCAAAATATAATTTAGTTGTTCACATTCGCAAAAAAGGTACATTTGGAAACAAAATTTAGCATGTGTCGATTTTCTTTGACTACTCTTGATTTTCTCGGACTTATCTACTGATTTCAAAGAAAACGCATACCGCGTATGGAATCCACGCGATGGTCGCGAGGGTCGTACACGAACCCTGAATAAAGAACTTTGTAAATCTACCTAGGTTTACAAAGTTCTTTATTCAGGGTTCGTGTTTGACATAGGTACCTACTTAATATTGCGATATTCTCAAATGTTCTCGTCATTTTCCTGACATGTCAGTACTTTATTTGATCCTAATGGGTGTACCTTTATCCAGACTCGGTCAAGCTCCCATCATTCGTTACTAATCTACCTGTAACCTACCCGTTGTTTAGTAATATGCTACATTTAGTCCTGCAGGTTTCAGTGTATGATATTCACAAGTAGGCTCGTAAATGGTACTTGTAGCAAGTATTGATTGGCCTTATCAGATACTTGCAATCGTTGGCATTGTTAATGTCATTGTCATAATATTTACACCGACGACGAAGTAAATATGGCTATCGTCCATGTATGTGGAATGTTTTTCAGGAGATCCAAGGTCGATGTGCAATCTAAGAACAGAACCTTGCCAAGGCTTCCCTAGGAAAGGATGGCTTGATGACTTGGACGTGTACGTTGTAGCCAGAGCAGGCTAAACAGAAAGGGGGACCAAATCCGTGAAGATACTAACTAATATATCGGGAAAAGGCAATAAATATATTTGTCAGCAAACCTTATAGGATTACATAGAACAGAGTTTAAATATTTGCCTTGGACTGGACTCAGCAAGATACGAATGAGTTCATACATCGCATTCAAACAGGTACCTAATCCCTGCTGCTGATAACACACGCTACACGTCTATGTATGTACCGGTTGATACATTCGTAATCAGCTGATCGATAGTCGATAGAGCGTGTGGGTGTGGGTGTCACACACACACACATACACGTGTGGTATCAATGTCAAGTGGGGAACAGTGTAAATGTCTGTGTTTAGTGTCCGCTGGCTCAATTAACCACCAGTTCAAATAAAACATTTCAGAGTAAATTAAGTAACTCTTTAAAGTTGTGAAAAATAAATCAATTTTTAAAAAATTGTTTTTTTTTTGCTGGCTACTTTTTTCTCTTTTCTTTTCTCTTTCTATTTTTCACCAAAAGTAGAAAGAGATGTGAACAATTGACTAGCTTAAAAATTGCAAGATGCATTCATTCAAAGAAAATTGTGCAAGAGATACAATTATCTTTTTTGTTTTCTAGTAAAAGCCCGAGATATATTTTATCACGTCACTGTCAGTTGACGTCAATGACGTAGGTATGTACGAGTGTCAATTAAGTTTCATCTATTCTTATACATAGGTAAGTGTAGTATAATATTCCCACTGGGTGTAGGAATTAAGATAAAACAATTCCGTAATTTCAAATTAATGCATATTCATCATGATCATCATCAGCCTATAATGTTCCCACTGCTGGGACACGGCCTCCTCTCAATGAGAGGGAATGGGCTATAATCCACCATGCGGGCCCAGTGCGGATTGGTAGATGTCACATGTCTTTGAATTTTTGGTTCTATGACATGCCGGTTTCCTCACTAGTTTTCCTTCACCGTTTTGAGAGCATCAATTATAATTTATTTATTAATGCATATTATTAATTCATTACTTACTGATAATAATGACACTAACTTATTATAATGTGTCAGTAAGTCGTCCTGTGTCACAATATTAACACTTCACGATACTTATGTAATTAAGTATGTGCCTGAAGGTCAGTGTGTCAACTGCTTCCGTTTTACGTTTTCATAATAAAAACTTTTAACAAACAACTCAGAATTGCTGATGAAACAATAGTAATTGAAAATGATTACAATTTTAGTGATAATTTATAATAGAAACTGTTTTTAGAACCGTTTGCACAATTGTTGTATTTTAGTGCAATAGGTTATTATGAAACGCAGTAATATTAATTAACGTAATGAGTATTACTTTGCTGTCAGTATAATGAAGTCTTACAACATAATTATGCAAGTGTTTGTAAACTGCAACACTTCCTTTTCGTATGTAAAGTGCAGTTTGTCTGAAATGCAATAAATACATGCCATGACTGCGGTCTAGAACGCTAAAACCATTCGCATGTCTTGAGGTAGTCATTATATTTTGAAAACTAAGTATCTTCTGCTGGACATGGCTGAAATTATTATGATGATCATAATATTTTTAACTGAAAGTCGTCCACAGCGTTGTGGACATAGGCGTCCCCCAAGCGGGCGCCATATCGAGTGGTCGTCCGTCTCTTCTCTCCCATAGATTAATCATAATTAAGAAGTTCAGGGAATGAGGATTCTCCTGACTCTTAGATTCGAAACTTGCAGGTTTTTCCTCTTACTTCTACTTACCCAATATCTTTACACATCGCCAGCAAAACATTCGTGCCAAATAACAACAAAACTGATGTAATTTTATAAAATATTCACTGCATGACGTTATTAAGAATTAATTAGCCGTCCAGTTGGCGCGATCACGTCGATACCTTATCACTTGTTATCAGCCGATAGCGAGCACCTTGCATAGCGGTGACGATTGCACCTACTCGGTGACTCAGAGCAAAACAAATATCGAACACAATGATATCACTCCGATACTTTTGTTTCTTACATATTGTTATGTGCTCATTAAGTTGCCGAACATTTGATATTGTCTATTAAGGGGGTAATTTGATGTTGTTACCTATATTAGACCTCGTCACACGCTAAACAGTGTCCTCAGTAATGACGTGCCGAAGAGGTATGTTTCTTCACAACCGTGCCTACCTAGGTACTTGCATAGAGGCAGTGGTAGGAGTATACATAGGCATAGTACTACGGGTACTTGAGTTGTTTAGTATAGCTGATCATTATTATCATCATTTCAAAAGAAATACCTCCATTGCTCTTTTTCGTTAGCTGGTGCTGCTTTACCTTTTCCCAGATTGGTTTAGGTTGGCTTCTGAGAGTTCGGAGGGACACTTTTTGCGCGAAGGGTCAGCACCATGCAACAATTGCAGAACAGGCAAGGAGTGTAATTTATTGCTAGATCAAATAGGCAGGTCTTCAGTTGGTTTCCTCGGAGCGCGGAGCTGTTGTAAGCTCTAGCTCTACTAGCACTATTGCAACTAAAAACATCTTAACATACCGTGTACTGACATACTGTTTACACGCCCAATTCCCACATAGTGCGTCTGCGGCGCGTTGTACCGTAACGCGATACAGATCACACACACACATGCAGGTACGCACGGTGCGCGTGCGCTACGGGCAGGGAATCGTACGAACATTCTCTATGCATAGCTGATGCTGATTGACTGACTGTGGTCGAGTCATGAACTGAGAGCGGACAGACTGCACACGCTCTTGAAACTCTCACATCCATTTGAACATCCCATGAGAACGACTCGATGCCTACCGCTAATGTTCTGAAGAACATTACAATTTTTTGCGTCTGACCGTCATACATAATTACAATAGCGTTATAGTACTGGATGAAATACAGCTAGATTTCATTAATTTAATCGCTTTCCGCTTGTGGCTTGCACAGTACTCAACTGTAGCGGAACCGCAATCAATTAGTGAGCGACGTTATCAAACTGTAGACAGCACTATTGACTGCTTTACTGTCAACACTTACATGTCTCACTTTACACACACACCAATGAGAGACATCAACTGAACACAACATTTTATTGACTGCCAGACACTAACTGTTCACACTGCATCTCAATTTATAGAATGCACTGAGAATTCTCAGCAGTAGACAACGATATTTACTGCATGTCATGTCACTAACTGTTCAAGTGTTCACACTACTTGTCTCTGGTTTATTAATTTATAGTCACCAGTGGGAACAAAACGTCGATTGACAACTCTAATGGAATCTAACTACTGTTCTAGCTACGTTGTCTTGGATCATATTTACTCTTTGGCAACAACTGAGGAACTCTAAAGTCTTAAAAAATAATATTGTTTTATTAAAAAAAATTTGCACCTAACTCAAGATTGGGGGTAGCCCACAACAATTCGTTCGACACTATGGTCAAGAGTGAAAACTAATATAAAACTGCTAATGTTTGAAAAGCTATTTGACAATATCACTATGACTTCAAACCTTTCATAGCTATGTACAAGTTTCAATCAAACTCATCGTTAGCAGTCGTTCCCCATTTCATAATTTTGTACCACATCGTAATTTCTACAGTCTGCAGTTTTTGAAAATCATTAATCAACAGGCTTACCGTTCCTCCATGCTAAAGCAAAAAATATAAAACAAACGATGACTTGGAAAACATAGCCATTAAGTACATTATTTCATAATCGTCGACTAGACAAAACTGCACAATCACAGTTTTTATTTGCTCACGTAATGTCTTCAATGTTTTTGCTTAGAAAAGCTTTGCTTGCAAAAGACTTGTTTAAGCATACGTTCAGAGATGGCGATGGACAAACGCTTATGGACTTGAATTTTTGACTCCTTCTTGTATTTTGTAACCACACCACCAAACGTTTTATATTATTTTTTGTTTAATCAACTCATTACAATTAACATTTTATACTAATTGCCACATTCCCCACCCATCTGATAACAATGCAAAGCTTTCCTAACACTAATCGATAGCACTCGAATGCGCTGGCGACGCGTGACGTCACAGCGTTCGTTTACATTCGAACTGATTCAAAGTCAATAATCACGTATTTACATAACACATTATTTGCTCACACCTACAGTATGGACAGCAACAAAAATAAACGAAACAAGTGAGGTTCGGGGCCAACGAGAAATGAAATGTGAAGCTAATATGGAATTTTAAATGTGTCGAACTGTGTTATTGTGAGGTGAATGCAAAACAAATGAAGTTTAGATTTGGTATGTTAGTTAGTACAGTGCTACAAGGACCTTTCAGTGGTCGAATAATCTTTGATAAGGGCACCCTGTTTGTAAACATTTGTGAACTGCATAGAAAAAACAAAATGCTGGCGTTAGTTCCGATTTTGGCCACGTCCCAAAATATCCTTGTAAGAACCACGTTGATAACAGAAAAGGATTCTTCTCTTTTTATTACGCTTTTTATCTGTCAGTACGCCACACTTTGTTTGGGCTTCAAACTACCGTACAAAAATGAACAGTGAATTAGAAATTCCATCATCTGTTCAAAATGCTATATCCCTGTTGTTACTAATGAGAGAGATCCCGATCTTACTGCTACGATCTACGGTGATGGTGAATGAATAGTTTTATGTCAAGATACAAAACTTTCTTCGGGTTAGACAAGACTTCACCTTGTTTTCCTGTCGTTACACACAACATACACATTAGGCTGCGCGTGCGCTTCGGATTTACATAGACGTTTATCTGCCGGCCGAGATTATTGAATTAGTTCATCGCCCCCGCGGTCGCCATGTTTGTTTGCGTGCAGCTTTGGAACTAGGAATGTCGTGTTTTTACTGATGTTTGGTGTTTCTTAATCTTATCCTCACTGATAATATGGTACAAACTAGGTATTGGAAATATCTGTTTGGGTTTCATTTCCGCATGATACAGGGCATGTGTTTTACGTTCGACAGCAACCCAAGCAGCAAAACCCACCAGCAACCGTATTGTGAATTTGTGACCAGATTTAAGATTAGTTTAATTTTGACCATGATGTTACATTAGAGGAGATGTAACTGTACAAGAACGGTGGTGTACACATACTGGTGTTCTGCTGCTGATGTTCACAGCAGCATCCTCTAGTTCACTAAAATTTGTTCTTGTCTGGTGATGGCCTTAATTACTATCGAAAAAGATCAATGCTTTAAAGTACGGTCGAACAAGCTATTTGGTTTACATTTTACAATGTAATTTGTGGTTTAAACTGTAAAGCAAATAGCTTGTTCGACCGTACCTACCCTGTCTATGTCTGGAGTACCTACCTACTTATTGCTGCGGTAAAATCATTGTATGCCGACTGGTCAGTGGCTGAGTATAATGCCTGAAAATGGGCTCCACATTTTCAGGTTTGCTTATTTTCACCGCTAAAACGTATAAGCAGAGCCCCCATTTTATTTGCTTATCAGATTCCAACCAGTATGTATTCGTAAGAAAGAACCACTTGACCATCAAAATATTTTAATTAAATCTTAAATAACAATGTATACTGCTTTTATGATTATTTTCAACGATACGGAATTCAATAGATATGCAGTATCTAAATGAGTGATAAGTATGTGTGATATAAGTGAATTGGGTCCCAATTAGTCCCAATTATCAGTATTACCAAGTGATACTCACAATGGATATCCCCGACCACATCCAGTCCTTATGAGTGCATATCGTATAAAACCTACTCGTGCACTCTTGACGAGGTTATATTGTTTTCGTCACCTCTTAGCCATTTATTTATTTTATGGCCATACTAACGTGTGATCTCTGGATTTTAAAAACGATACCTACGAGTATAAGGAGTCGATCGAATGTTTTTCAGAGGCTGAGACACTGCTTAAATGATATCAAGATATACAATGGTTAAAGTTTTACTTTACCTTAGATTCCCCATGTTTTCATTTTGAATATACACACATCAAAAATGTCTAGGGATCAAGCATTTTTATGCGGATTTCTTGAGATTGAGATGTGGCTTTGTAATAAATTTATGATTTTATAAATTTATATGGATCCTTTTTGGTGCATTTCATAATTTGAATCAGGAACTCTCAATCAATTCGAGTAAAAGATGAAAATAAGCTGTCAATATTTTCCCTATAAAAACATACAACGCATTGAAGACATTATTAGTGCTACTGTTTCCCTACTACTGATTAAAACCAACGTTATTATGGAGCGGCGACGTCATTTAAGCAGGGAAGAAATGCTCAGAGCCGTGGGAATGATAGAAGCTGGTTCCCGGCAACGTACTGTAGCTTTAGCTCTGAATACAAGTCAGAGTGTTATCAGTCGACTTTGGACACGTTACCGAAGCACTGGTACCGTGGCTGAGCGCCATGGAGGACGGTATCGCTGCACCACACGGAGACAAGACCGATACATTCAAATCTTAACTCGAAGAGCTCCAACAATAACCGCCATGATGTTAGCCGTGAGGCTTCATCACTCTTCAGGGAACTTAATTAGCGACCAAACAGTCAGAAACCGCTTGCATGAAGTGAACCTTCATTCCCGAAGACCGCTACGGGTACCACCTATAGCAATGCACAATCGTAGGATTCGATATCAATGGGCTCTTGAACACAGAAATTGGGCAGAAGAACAATGGCGTTTCGTGTGCTTTTCTGATGAGTCTCGTTTTGGTATGAGACCGGATACAAGACGTATACGACACTGGAGAACCCCTGGACGCCAACAGCGATTAAAATCCTGCCAGGAAGTCCATCCTTATAGTGGTGGAACCATCATGGTATGGGCGGGTATTTGGATCGGCGGAAGAACTGAGTTGATTTGGATCAGAGGCAACCTCAACGCTCAAATTTATGCTGAGACGATTGTATCAGACGTCATCGTTCCTCTACAAGTGCAAATCGGTCCCTTATTTCAGTTAATGCATGATAATGCACGACCGCACACCGCAAGAGTTGTAAGACAGACTCTCGCCGCAGCTAACATCAATGTCCTGCCCTGGCCTGCTCAGTCGCCAGACTTGAACCCGATTGAGCATGCATGGGATATGCTACAGAGAAGAGCTCTGCCGAATATGGAGGGTATCCAGTCGCAAGAAGACCTTTTTTTGTTGTTGCAACGAACATGGGCGGCCATTCCACAGCGTGATTTGGATGAACTCATTTTGAGTATGCCAAACCGATGTTCTTGTGTTGTTAGTGTTCGCGGTAGAAACACGGATTATTAATTGTTTAAGTTACCCAATAAAATTTTAAAGAAAACTGTTATTTCAGTCTTTTTTTCGAACTTTAATGTTAGTGGTTCAAATGTCAAAAATCCCTTTATTAGGAAAATGGCAAATTTCTTTATTAATGCAAAGGTGACTTGGTTTATCGTTACTGTGACAAACGAAAACACTTTATTTGATGAATCCTTAAAGAAAATTTTAATTAATATCATTTAGGAGAAAAGTTATTGCAAAAATATATGTTGATCCCTAGATACTTTTGATGTGTGTAGCTTTGTGTTCCGAAAAACCCGAAAAACTTGTAACTTTCTGAATGTGTGGGTCTGGGTAGAACTGTTTGGAAAATGGTAGATAAGGCTATGATTTTCTAAACAGTTCTGAAGTTACTGGAGAATATAGGTAGGTACCTAATTGTCATAATGCCGACGACCGAGGACAATCCGAGGCGGGCCCATCCCTGACCCACTTCGACCCACGTCGTCTTCTATCAGTATAAGGCTTAATGTTGTTGACTTATTTTATAGAGG
Source organism: Xestia sexstrigata (assembly GCA_941918905.2). Classification (NCBI taxonomy): domain Eukaryota; kingdom Metazoa; phylum Arthropoda; class Insecta; order Lepidoptera; family Noctuidae; genus Xestia; species Xestia sexstrigata. The sequence goes on along the minus strand of OW799213.2, from coordinate 854,692 downwards.
GTTGGCGACAAGGCTTTAGGGGAGTTACGGCGTTTATATTGAACTGACGTCTTGGAAGGGTAATGAAGTTGGCAGACGTTAACTGGCCATTAACTTAAATGCCAAGATAACTTTCTATCCTGCCTTTGCAAGCAAGATAATCCATGTTTCAGTAAGAACCTCATTGAAAATGCAGCTGTACTTACCTGCTACATTTTCCGTCGTCTGCCTAACTGTTGGTGTCGGCTTCCAATCTAACCAATTGCAGGTGAATACAGGCAAAATAGAAATCAAATTCGATTCACCTGCAAAATATTAAATAATGTCGTTATGCGACTCAAAAGACTTCATTTACAGTTTTTCGCAACCAACCGCAAATCGTCAGCGCGAACTTCGCACAATTAGAAAACTGTTGATAATTCTTAGCGGGAGACAGAGCAGCGGCAGAATAAACAGTGGCAAATCGGTGGCGAAGCGATCCGACACGCCGCGACCGAGTGTCACACGCCCTTAATCGAATCTGCATTGTGCTGATGTTCAGTTACACAAACTGACCATTTTTACGCTGAAAGGGTGTGATTAGTACTTAGATACATTGATCTTTAGTTCATATGCTAAAAGTATATTATAAGTAATGTGCTTACCTGCAAGAAATTAAGGTATACGTTCTATGTTTTACTTTGTAAATGAGTACCTTGATATCAGAACCACTAGTATGTCATGTGTAGTAAACAAGTGTACCTGGAACTAAACGATTGGATTAGCACCGAGCTGTACTAGGTATGGTTAAGTGGTGTTAGCGAGTTATTTATAAGTGCATGACACACTGCCTGTTGCAGTTCTGTGATATCTAAATAATGCTTTTGTGCAATGTTTTTTTTAAGATTTTCCTCGATGTGTTTTATAATTTTGCAAGAAATCCAGCATTTCCTGTATTACAAAATGGAATTAGCCAGACATTTTGTGTAACAGTAGGTAGGTGTTAATTAATCAATCGTATTTCTTATCGTGGATCAGATGTAGGTATAGTACAGAACACAGGTGTTTTTATGACAGACCGTGTGATGATGAGCTACGTCCCGTCCCACCTAAGACATTCTTACCTACGTCAAACCGTACAACTTTGCCCAAATTTCTTAAAATTTTTGATTGAACTTTAAATATAAAAAAAAGAAAATATTTTTAATGTGTGATTGTGCTACACGATATTTAAATGTACTGTTATATGCATAGGATTTATAAAAATATCAAGAAAATAAGTGTATAAGTGCTAAAAAGCTCAATTTGTACAGCGGGCCAAATTTTTTGTATTTTTAACAAGTTTGCCCATTCTGCTGAAACTTCTGTAACTTCGGAATTTTCTGCCTTAAGAACATATGGTTTAGGGATTATTATAGAAAAATAATCAATCTATCATAGGACCTTAATACTAAACGTTTAAACGTTCATATTGCCTGTCACATTTGTGTGGGCAAAGTAGCAACGATTTTTTCGTAATTTTTCATTCAAATAAACGAAATAATCAGGGTTGTCACTTTTAAACGACTTCTAAAAAAGGAGGAGGTTATGTTTTCCACCAGTACCTTTTTTTATTATACATCAGTACGGTGTACGCAGGTGCGTGACGATCAAATAGTTCGCTCATAAAGATTAATCTAAAAATATCATGAAATTAGCAGTATTTTAGAACAAACAATGCTATAATAATATAGCATTGTTTGTTCTAGAATATTATGTCTGGTAGTATTATGTCAGTCATAATATTCTTTACTGGTATATTTCTGTATGCTTTCGATCCAAATGTTTTTCTTTTTTCTTGTAACTCTGTTGCTAAATTTACATAAATAAAAGTACCTACTTATCTGTGATGCAATTTGACGTTGAGGTGACAACCCTAACGGTAATATTTTGGTGGGCAGAGATGTAACAACTACTTCTGAAAAACTAATATAACATTGCCCACCATCATATTTTCGATGTTGAGAGGAATATCGCTTTGTGTATTCGATCTTCCTTGTGTATTTATTACAAACTATCAGTGGTTTATAATTCAATTTTCTGCTGTAATTAGAAATCGAATTTTGATAAAAGTTTTTCACACGAGTTTTGGCCCCAAATTAGACTACCAATTTCGACACGGTTTTACAGCCGACTTAGTGACATTAGGCAGAGTCCGTTACGTTATGTTGCCAGGGGACATAATCAAAAATTCGTCCTAAGATTAAATAATAAGCACAACTAAAAAATGTTGCCAGCTTTTTAAATATTTGTGAAAAATACCGTTCTGGGCAAAGTTGGAGTGCCTTGGGCAAGCAAGTAAGGTTTGAGGTATTTATTAAAAATATTGGAAAAATGCTTGGTAGGTTTGTATACTTACGAAGAAGTTTTTTTGACTTTTTCATCTTCAATGTCAACTTACATATTTATTCATGTCTTCGTCTTCTCTAAAAGAATATTTAGTTAGAGCCAAAACAACACAATGATATCCTCCTCACATTCCTGACACCGTGTTCCAATCTGAATAATTCATGTGATTCATCCCCATTGTATGATTGTGCCGCACATGCCGCTAACACAGAACCTCTCTCGGCAAAGTCGGGAGTGACCGGCACCACTTGTGTCTACAATGTATAATTGTTAGACAAACAAATAGTATCAATTTGACAAGTCTTAGGACAGTGTTGGTAACCAAGTGATTGTATATATGGTGGATCTTCCGGATTTTGAAAGCCAAGGGTAGGTGATGCGCTGTGACATCTTATCAAACCTGGTCTCCTCTGCATTTATAGCAGTAACTTAGGTATTTGTATATCGACGATTACAATCACAAATATTCGAAATAACCAAAACTAGAGCTATTTCAAGGCAGGGGCGTGACGCTTCAGTCGGCGGTGGCGGCGGCGTGACAGCTCATTGTGATGCTAATGCGTGTCACAGCAGATGACCCGCCAGACATGTCGCTGTCACACATCGTTGTTCCTAAATTATCCGTAAACGTAGTATACAGCGTGGTGACCAGCTATAGGATCTAGCTAGATTTTTGTATAGGATATTACAACTAATAAAAATAGAAAAAAAATTTTTTTTAGCGTGACATCGCAAAAAAAGGAAATAATAAAACAGACTTAAAAAAAAACAAAAAAAGTGAAAAATTACTTTAGAAAAATAACTTTTAAATTACACTAAATCATTCAAACAAAGGTCAAGTTGTCACTGTTAACTGTTAGCTGTTTTTTTTATTTAAGTCGGTCTTATTTTTTCCTGTTTTTTTTTGCGGTGATGTCACACTGAAAACAAAAGATGGCGTAATATAAAATTTAAGAATTCAACAGAAATTACCCAACATTCTTTCCTACATAATTTACTAAATGTAAATGACGTTATTAAATACGCGTATAAAAGTGATGACTAATTATTGAGAAAGCGAATCAACATGTTTATAATGCTTACCTACTTAGAAAGTGCGTATATGTACGCACATACCAGACTAGATACCTCAAGTATCGCTTATTCGTCAAAAATATAACACGCACTCACATGTATTACAGCCAGCATATGCTGAGTTGGTGATCCTTTCGTTATGGGCATGCTCAGCGCAGTTGAGCTGTTTAATTAATTGTTAAGCTGGTTGTTGTTATATGTATATGTATCTCTTTGTGTTGCTTTAACGAATAAACGATGATTCTTATTCTATTCTATTCTAATTTGCATGTATTTGTAATCAATCTAAAATTTTCTTAATACCTTCAAGATTCAAATTAGAAAACAATAGCCTCGTAGGTATGCACCGGTAACAAAGCTGATCGATTACAAAACTACAACACACAACCTCACTGACCATTTGATAAGGAAATCCAATTCCACTGAACACAATCTGAATCGTTTTGCAAATACCAAGATTTCGTACAATCAGATACACACGATTAACGTCCAAAGCATTCGCAACAATAGCCCAAGATGTAAAGAACGACATTATGTCCATTGCCCTATTCACTGTAAAGTGTACAGAAAATTGATGACTAACGAAGCAATGAATGCAATTCTTTACTTTTCGGGTCGCTTCGGTCAATAAAATTTTTGATTGTATCCTTTCCCAGTTAGCTAAGTATTGTAGTAACTTTCACGACAATTCGATGGATATCTGTTGCTTTATGACGCCGGTATTATCGATTATGTATGGTCTAGCAGACGAAGCAACAAACAAATAAACATATTACTTTGTTACACTTTCTCTTTACTTATACCTCTTGCGGTTAATATTTGAGTCCGCGTAACACTGGCTTCATGATGCACAAAAAATGAATCATGAAAAATAATACCTGAGAACCTATACCTACATAGTGATAATCAACAAAACTCAAAAATGGACATATCAAGTAACATACGAAAGGCATACTTAAGTCAATTCTGTTGCTAGTATATGTTGTTTTATAGTATAGGTTCTTGTTGATATTCTTGTAGATATTTTATGCTCGAAATGTTTTGAAACAATCACTTGTATAAAACACCTTAGTGTGTCTTTAAACATATGGTATAATAAGGGTAGGCTGCAGGCCTGCAGCATCTTTCTGGGAAGCATAGATGTTCAGGACTGAACGCTGGAACTTGATGTCCTTGATATTAAGAGCACTGTTCTTCACCTGCAAACTGAATTGCAAAACATTAATGCAGTGTCTCCATTTTCTGAGGTTTCAACACTCACATGCTTAAGCAACAGCGGCCGTTTCAATAATTATTTTCTAATATTAACATCTACATTGATTAATCTATTAACCTTTACAGGTGATTGATATTGAATCCATTCGAATTGACCTTTACCTATAAGTTTTAACTGATGTGCAATATGTCAATGAAACATTTTTCGACACCGTGCGTTTCAAGTTTGACTGCAGTCAAACTTAAGAAGATCACGTATACGTATATCCTACGAGTAAATGTCTTTGTCTTTCATGAATGACAAAAAAGTAGTGGCCATGTTTGTTGCACTTGTAAGATGGGATAAGGCGTATGGATGAACTTTAAAAACTTGTTAACAGTGTAACCAAGGTAGCCTGGCGGAGTTATCTCGACGATGACTTTCGTAAAGTATACGACAAAGTTAGAAATAACTCCTTCAACAAATGATCAGAACCTCGAGTGCTACTCAAAGTAACACAAAACACAGGTACTTACTCATTATTGAGTCTGTAGGTAATTGTTTATTAAGCCGATGTCTACTAATTGTATAATTGGTGCTCCCTCAGACAGGCTCCGTGGCCTCATCGCCACTTATAACATCGGTTTGGTTGTGAACTCCCGGGATCAATCTTTGGGCAGAGGCAAGTGTTATTAAAATAATTGCGTCGTTGGTCTAGTGGTCGCAGTTCGACTCCAAGCCAGACCGATATTATAGTGATTTCCATCAGAAACAATCCAGCATCCTAATTGCGTAACGCACTTTGTATCTAAATCTGAAGGATTTAGAAGGAAATTTGAGGTAAAAATCGGCTGCTCGGCAAGGTACATAACGTAAAGAACATTGTTAAATTGTCAAAATGTAGAATAGACTCGACCCGAGCATAACGTCATTGTAGATGTATAAAATGCTACAAATGCCTTCCCACTTCTCGGAGAAAAACGTCTGTTTCCACCTTGGTGTCACACACACGCTCCGACACCTTTATACCGATTGTTATCTCGTTGTTATGAGATAATCCGGTGCAGTGACCCGCCGCGCAGCCGCAATTAGGAGCGCGTTACGTAAAGTGCAGCAGAAGCCGGAAGCACGCAGACAAGCAGTATAATGCATTCCTCGTGCGTGGAACATGGACACGCGGCAGATATGCATAGAAGGTTCACTTGTGCGGTTTGTAACGTCTTCAAATGTCTTATGCATACTTCCAGATTTTCACACTGTCAACGATAAAAAGCATTCATTAAGGTAGCTACTGGTCTCTCTTGCTTTCTCAACAAAGCGTCAGTTCCTGCCAGTATTGGTTCTGCTAAAGCTTGCCTTCCGATCAGAAAACTATTTTCTACGACTAAAGTTAAGCGAAAAAAGTCAGGTTGACCAAAGTGGAATTTCTGTTGCTCTACTTGTGATGCAGTGCTACTGGCTGTGGGAAGAGATACGAGTGTTACGTAAATGGTAGATTTCGGTAAAATAATGAGCCGGAAAGGTCATCTAGATCATTTGTGTCATCCGGAATTACAAAATAATTGAATCGAAACATATCTAAAGAAAACGACTTGCAGGTCTCGACTGGACTGTAATCAATGTTGCATAAACTTCGCGACATATCGGAGACATGCTATTAAGTAGTTGCAAGTGTTCGATCTATTGGTCGCAGTATGAATTTGCAGAACCTAGAAATTATTATTCGACTATTAAATATTATGGAAGTGTTGGATAATAATTTAATGTAATTAATGTTAAATGCATCGTTAAAAGCGTGTTGTATAACACAGGTATTCCAAATGTGCCCAAAAGCAGTAAGTTTTGCAGAGCGTCCGCATAGCGATGCTACGTCAATGGTAATACGAGCAGCATGTAATGCCACGGATTATGGTAATACTCGCCTTTTGAGGACGTCGATGACTGCTTAGTTTAACATAATATTCCTTTTTGGGTAAAAATATTTCTGCGTTGCCGCATTACACAATTAAATTACTTAATAGTGAATTAGAATAACATAACATTCATGAATAGTTTGCAGATTTACTTAACTAACTACCACCTATGTATTTACTTTCCCAGAAAATTAGGGCAACAATCCGGCACCGGACACCGCACTCTGTCTGATGATGTACGGTCGTATAAATACAACAGGTTTACAGTTTAACGCACAAATTAAATTAAAAATGTAAACCAAATAGCTTGTTCGACCGTACTTAACAAGAGTCAGACTGTCCGGTGTCCGCACTCAGTCCACAATCTGTCTCTCCGGTTTCACCGAACCTCGAACTAACTTATGCTTTGTTCGATGAATATCTTTTTGTCCAGTTTTTCCCGTGGCCAACCCCAGGTGGCGTGTCAACATAAACAACTTACACATAAACACATAATTTAACACAACACAATAGAATCTTGTAAGTTTAACAATGTGACCACGGGAATGTAACATATTGTCGTTTCGTACATAATTTCACTTGTCACACAATCATCTTCCGTGATTTCTAAATAAACAATTTAATAGAAATTATGATAATGTTGGAAAACAGGTAGGTTTGAAAAAAGAGCAGAAGTTCTACTGCAGACGATTAACACAGTAGGTACAGAAATCTGAGGGTTGTAACTTTCGGCAGTTACATCAACCTCATATCAGCCAGGAGTCACCCACTGCTGGGATTAGGCCTCCCCCTTTTTCTACTACACTTCCCGGTTCTGTGCGTCCCCTATCCAGGTGTTTCCCGCGACTAACATAATCAGTTTATAATGTTACCACTGCTGGGACACAGGGCTCCTCTTCGTAAAAAAAACTTTCAGCCTTCTGCTAGCAAAATTCATCATCTGCTGGTTTGCTTGCATCAGCTGAATTCCAAAACTCTTACTTATATTTAAGTGGCCCTTTCCCTACGTAGAAGTTATGCTGTTGTCAGTAATATCACTATTGTTCAAAGTGAGTCTTCTCCATCTCATAACACCATGTATCATGTGTGATGGTAGTACCTTTCGTTCAATAAGTACCCAGTGGGTGTGCGACTGCGTACCTTACCTACAGTAGTTGAGAGCAATTAACGAATGCACACAGATGTGTACCTGTACGCTTACTTAGCTAATTGCTCGTTAAGATGGATTGCTAACTGTTTAATGAGCGTGCTCTCACAACCACACCGTACCTCTCTTGACAACCTACGAATGCCAGAATTTTTGTTCCGGGTTCGTTTTCTTTGTGAGACAAATGCTACGAAAATATATTCCAACACTTAGCAGGGTCAAAAAGATTAACTGTATTGAACGATAGATAACATATTCGGAACCGAATAATCGAAGTGTCACGCGCATAATTTACTTCCTATTTCCTGACAAGGAGTTCGTATTATACTTTCTCAATCTTGCATATTACTCAAGAATGCATCGTATCGAATATTGCCGAATCTCAAGTGAACGTGTGTAAGTAAGTGTTTGGAGCTTTCATTACACTTTCACTTCTCAATCCTTTTCCGAAAGATTTTGTAATAAAATACTGAACGCCAAATACACACATCAAAAGTATCTAGGGATCAACATATATTTTTGCAATAACTTTTCTCCTGATTGATATTAATTAAAATTTTCTTTAAGGATTCATCAAATAAAGTGTTTTCGTTTGTCACAGTAACGATAAACCAAGTCACCTTTGCATTATTAAGAAATTTGCCATTTTCCTAATAAAGGGATTTTTGACATTTGAACCACTAACATTAAAGTTCGAAAAAAAGACTGAAATAACAGTTTTCTTTAAAATTTTATTGGGTAACTTAAACAATTAATAATCCGTGTTTCTACCGCGAACACTAACAACACAAGAACATCGGTTTGGCATACTCAAAATGAGTTCATCCAAATCACGCTGTGGAATGGCCGCCCATGTTCGTTGCAACAACAAAAAAAGGTCTTCTTGCGACTGGATACCCTCCATATTCGGCAGAGCTCTTCTCTGTAGCATATCCCATGCATGCTCAATCGGGTTCAAGTCTGGCGACTGAGCAGGCCAGGGCAGGACATTGATGTTAGCTGCGGCGAGAGTCTGTCTTACAACTCTTGCGGTGTGCGGTCGTGCATTATCATGCATTAACTGAAATAAGGGACCGATTTGCACTTGTAGAGGAACGATGACGTCTGATACAATCGTCTCAGCATAAATTTGAGCGTTGAGGTTGCCTCTGATCCAAATCAACTCAGTTCTTCCGCCGATCCAAATACCCGCCCATACCATGATGGTTCCACCACTATAAGGATGGACTTCCTGGCAGGATTTTAACCGCTGTTGGCGTCCAGGGGTTCTCCAGTGTCGTATACGTCTTGTATCCGGTCTCATACCAAAACGAGACTCATCAGAAAAGCACACGAAACGCCATTGTTCTTCTGCCCAATTTCTGTGTTCAAGAGCCCATTGATATCGAATCCTACGATTGTGCATTGCTATAGGTGGTACCCGTAGCGGTCTTCGGGAATGAAGGTTCACTTCATGCAAGCGGTTTCTGACTGTTTGGTCGCTAATTAAGTTCCCTGAAGAGTGATGAAGCCTCACGGCTAACATCATGGCGGTTATTGTTGGAGCTCTTCGAGTTAAGATTTGAATGTATCGGTCTTGTCTCCGTGTGGTGCAGCGATACCGTCCTCCATGGCGCTCAGCCACGGTACCAGTGCTTCGGTAACGTGTCCAAAGTCGACTGATAACACTCTGACTTGTATTCAGAGCTAAAGCTACAGTACTTTGCCGGGAACCAGCTTCTATCATTCCCACGGCTCTGAGCATTTCTTCCCTGCTTAAATGACGTCGCCGCTCCATAATAACGTTGGTTTTAATCAGTAGTAGGGAAACAGTAGCACTAATAATGTCTTCAATGCGTTGTATGTTTTTATAGGGAAAATATTGACAGCTTATTTTCATCTTTTACTCGAATTTGATTGAGAGTTCCTGATTCAAATTATGAAATGCACCAAAAAGGATCCATATAAATTTATAAAATCATAAATTTATTACAAAGCCACATCTCAATCTCAAGAAATCCGCATAAAAATGCTTGATCCCTAGACATTTTTGATGTGTGTATATACGTAAGCTGTAATTTTTGAGTGAGTGGTAAAAATGCGTAAAATTGAGAACCGCACTGAACAGTTATTGTTGCAGAGCTTTCGGTCCTATCAAATAACAGTGGAGTTTTTTTACCTATAAATACACTTCGGTTTATAAATAGGTACTTCAGTCATTATATCGTGAATCCATCGGTTTATTACTGTATTTTTCATAACTTTAATGATTAAAAAGAACTTTTTTGCAAAAAATAAAACCGACTTCAAAAAACACAAAAGTGAAAAATAACTTTAGACTCAGAAGTCGGTGACCGTTGTATAGGATATTACAACAAAAAATGGAAAAATAAAAAAAACTTTTTTGCAAAAAATAAAACCGACGAAGTAAAAATGTTCATAAAATGTTCCTAAAACGAAAACTACTGGGCCAAACTATGTTAAATTATTATGGGACCAAATAGCAACTATTCCGCATCGAACTAAAGAAGAATCGCGTAAATCGGATCATAAATCGCAGCGTAATCGGTATACATACATAAAAAAAAACCAATCGAATTGAGAACCTCCTCCTTTTGGAAGTCGGTTAAAAACGATTTTTTCGACGAAGAAATTGTCGTAATCACAAGAATTTTTAAGCTTTAAATTGCGTCACAGGATGAAGAGAAGAAAACTTCTTTTTAACCGACTTCCAAAAGGCCAAGGTTATCAATTCGTCTGAATGTTCTTTTGTGTATGTTCGTATGTTCAGCGTTAATTCTGAACTTCATCTTGCACTTGGTTGTATTTTTATGCAATTTTATATTTTTTTTTTAGTTTTTATTGAAGACGACGCGATGCATTAACTACCTACTGTACTAATGCGATCTACACAGATCTACATGAAGGGCATTTAATTCCGTAGACTTCTTCTGAACTTCCATCATAAGTTAGCGTGAAGATGCATGTATGTACATACGAGTACATTTGTGGATAGCTACGGCTACGTAGGTCTAATGGGCCACGAACCCCATAAACACTAATAAAGAACACTTGGCGAAAGTTGGAAATAGTGTAGCTGCTCTATGAGGTTCATTACGATGTCAGTATTTTGAAATGTACTTGTCAGTTTTTTTTCATGAGTATTCATGACAGACAAGAACTGACACGATATCAATTATATCAACCTTCGAATCTGATGAAAGTGTTGACATAGGTACTTATGTGATAGTAAGAATCGCAATTGACTAAAAGAGTGATGAATATAAATGTTGATGGATGGAGAGGGAGAGGAAGACCAAGGAAACGATGGATGGATTGTGTGAGAAATAATATGAACGAAAGAGGTGTAAATGGTAGCGTGACGGTTGACAGGGGAGTATGGAAGAAAGAAACGTGTTGCGCCGTGTACGTTTCCCCAGCAGGAAAGTGTCTTCTAGAGTTATATGAGTGGAACGTTTAATTAGTGCCTTATCTGCTGTGAATGTGCCCCCACATAAAAAATGTGTGCCCCCTGTCGTTTTGGAAAAAAACGGAAAAAACGATTATTCCTGCTGGAAAAACGTTACCCAGCAGGAAAATTCTAAACGAATGATCGGAGAGAGAAACATTGTGCATGGCCTTGTAGCTTATATTAGTGCCAAAATGTGCCCCCAAAAATAAAATGTGTGCCCCTTCAGGTTTTCGAGATATTGCGTTTCCTGCTGGAGTAACGTTTTGCAGAATCTTATATCTCTGAAACCATTGCATGTGCCCCTGTAGAATAAACATACACGAGTAGCTCTTAATGTGTGCTCCTTAGTGCCCTAATTAGATTTAAGAAAATATTTATAATTTCGAAGTTATCGCGGTTTTATGAAAACTCGAAAAAACATCGCAGCGCCTAAACGAGATAAGGTATAAGCTCGCTGAAAACTGTATTTGGTCCGTCTTGACACTTATAATAACCATACAAAGTTTCAAAGCTGTTCATGCATGCGTTTTTGAATTATCTTGTTATAAGTCAAAACGATGGTGACATAACTTTGACGGCAAAATACAAGGAACCACCTCAATCCCAGATGTGTAGGTGTAAACCAATAATGTGTGCCTTTAGTCAAAAATATATGGTGAAAATATTCAGCTTGGAATGTTTCGCATTGGATAAATATAAACAAAAAACAAAACATGTAAATAACGGCTGGTTATCCGACCAAATTCGAATGACTACTAAAAAGCGACGGATTCATACATATCCATGACCATCTTTATTGGACGTCTTATACCTAAGCTGTTGTCGGTACAGTCGCGTTCAAAAGTTTTGGGGGCTAAGTAAAAAATATATTAAATACGCCTTTTGACCATATTAAATGAAACAGCTTGTTGATGTGGAAATTATTATTTTTATTCCCTTAATATTAATGGCCTTTGCCCAGCAGTGGGACATTCAAACAGGCTAATAAAAAAAAAAAAAAATTCTTAAAGAAATTTATAGTATCAAATCACAGATCAAATTTCCCTTTCAAAAATAAAAGTCCTATAAAATTATTTGCACCTTGTGTAGTTATTATTAATTAAATCACAGATCATTTTTTTTTTCATCTTAGTCTAAAAATACAAATGGTAAATTCGCATAATCACAAAAAAACAGAGCAGTATTTTAAGTAGGTATAATATAGTGTAAAAAAATATTAAATTTTAAATCATAGATAAATAATTTTCTTACGGATAATTTGCTTACATAGATACAAAGAATCGGTTAAAGCGTGTTAGTATAGTAAACCGCATAAAGATATGACTGTGAACATCGAATATAAATGAACAAAGATATGAATTTTCTATTGGACCAATGGAAAGTATGTATCATTTTTGGGTCAAACACTTGGCAAATATTTGGATGTATGTCTTTCGTTCACACATGTATTACTAGATGTATTTTAATGAAATTTTGAATGAAGAAGATAGCTTACCTTGGAATAGTATGCAAATGCATGCTTGGCATAGTCATGTGCAAAGTCACAGAAACAGCTAATAGAATATAATCCAATAACAACTTTATTTTAATACATATTACTTTTCTACTTCAGTGTACTCAGGCACAACACGTGTGAATCGGTTAAGTGAGTAAAGTAAAGAAGGTCATCGATATGTATGAATTTTATGAATCCGTCGCTTTTTAGTAGTCATTCTAATTTGGTCGGATAACCAGCCGTTATTTACATGTTTTGTTTTTTGTTTATATTTATCTAATGCGAAACATTCTAAGCTAAATATTTTCACCATATATTTTTGACTAAAGGCACAAAATCAAAATCAAAATCAAAGCATTTATTTCAAGTAGGCCAGTTACAGGCACTTTTGAATTGTCGAAACACAGTTAAATGTAGCTACAGTCCCAGTCACAAGACATAAAAACTGTGAAAGTACTGTAGTTGCCCATTCCCTAGCGTAGATCTCTATGGAGAAGAACGGGCAAGAAACTCCATGGACACTCTTTTAAATCAAAATATTGTTACAAAATCTTGGTTACATCATTCATGTTGAGATGGTATATTATGTGAGAACAATGTAGCAAGATGTGCACGTTAAGTGTCCATAGTAAAAACAAAAAATACAATTCAAAAATAAACATACAAATAAGCCATGGCAACTAAGAGTTGACCAGTCACAACTGACAGCGCCCGTTCACGAACATGACGCATGGATCAGCACCATTCAACTCAACCATTTTGAAGGGAACTGAATGATCCGACACACGCGCCACCATCAGCGAGACATTAGAGTGAGCGTGACATACTCTCAACCGCCAGGGCACATTCAAGTCAAGAAAAGACGTAGGATTTCAGTGAATGATAGCTTTCTAGTACATAGTACTCACACAATATGGGCTGTGCGATTATATAATACTAGAGATTGATTCTATACAATGCAAAGACAGTTGTACAATCTTCAGCAGCTCCAACAATTCTATTTAATACTATCAATTTATGCGCCCCTGTCCATGTGGAGCAGGACCAGCATTGAGCCACGCATTTTTATCTGCGATATAATCGCCCAACTTGTAATAAGCTTGCTTACATAGTGTGCGTTTGATGCATGTTTTAAATTTCGTCTCATTCAGTTCAAGAATACTTTGTGGAATTTTATTATAGCATCTCAAACAGTACCCCATGAAAGATGAGTCCACTTTAGCGAGTCTGAAGCCTGGCTGAACTAGTTGGTCCCTATTTCTAGTACTGTAATTATGTCTATCACCTCTTTTACCAAAAAGACGTAGATTTTTTCTGACGTACATTATGTTTTCGTAGATGTACTGACAATGTACCGTCATGATGCCAATATCCTTAAACAGTTCCCTTAGAGAATCGCGCCTACGAAGATTATATATGGCTCTGATGGCTCTTTTTTGCAGAATAAATATAGACTCAATATCTGCAGCCCGTCCCCATAGCAAAATGCCATAAGACATTATACTATGAAAGTAACTAAAATAGACCAGTCTAGCGGTATCTACATCAGTAAATTGACGAATTTTTCTAATAGCATATGCTGCTGAACTTAGACGCGCCGAAAGGGATGTTAAATGAGAACCCCATTGTAGCCTTGAATCAAGCGTAATCCCCAGGAAAACCGTTTTATCTACGAATTTAAGTTTCTCTTTATTCAATATTATTTCACAATCACTACTTTTAACATTGGGTAAAGCAAATCTTATGCATTTAGTTTTTTTTTCATTTAATACTAAATTGTTTGCTGTGAACCAATTATGGACCTGAAGTAGGGCATCATTCACGTCATCTAGATTCTGGGCCCGTCTATTTATCTTAAAAATAAGGGAAGTATCATCAGCAAACAACACCATATTTCGAGGTTGGTTTTTCAATAACACACACACACACATTATTGGTTCACACCTACACATCTGGGATTGAGCTGGTTCCTTGTATTTTACCGTCAAAGTTATGTCACCATCGTTTTGACTTATAACAAGATAATTAAAAAAAGCATGCATGAACAGTTTTGAAACTTTGTATGGTTATTATTTGTGTCAAGACGGACCAAATACAGTTTTCAGCGAGCTTATACCTTATCTAGTTTAGGCGCTGCGATGACTTTTCGAGTTTTCATAAAACCGCGATAACTTGGAAATTATAAATATTTTCTTAAATCTAATTGGGGCACTAAGGAGCACACATTAAGAGCTACTCGTGTATGTTTATTCTACAGGGGCACATGCAATGGTTTCAGAGATATACGATTCTGCAAAACGTTACACCAGCAGAAAACGCAGTATCTTGAAAACCTGAAGGGGCACACATTTTATTTTTGGGGGCACATTGTGGCACTAACATAAGCTACAAGGTCATGCACAATGTTTCTCTCTCCGATCGTTCGTTTAGAATTTTCCTGCTGGAAAAACGTTACCCCAGCAGGAATCGTTTTTTCCGTTTTTTTCCAAAACGACAGGGGGCACACATTTTTTATGTGGGGGCACATTCATAGCAGGTAGGGCACTAATTAAACGTTCCACTCATATAACACTAGGAAACACTTTCCTGCTGGGGTAACGTACACTGTTGCGCCGACCACAAGTAACATGGGATAAGGTCAGGAAGATGATGATGATCATACTATGTGATGTTTATTCATAATAGCAGGCTATAATACATTTCCATTTCTACTAACAATTGTGAATTAATTTTGTGAACGTGGATTATTATGAATGTAGCTACCTATACGGATCTTGTGACATCTGAATGAAATTAATTAATTTATTATAATAGACAATAAGCGTGGTCATTTGATAATGAGTTTGTGGATTGGTGTCAGCACTCAGCGGTATTATTTATAGCACCTGAGTTATAAAGGGTGTAAAACACCTCTTAACGAAGCCGAAAGGCAATTGTTCTCCTCATCATTGCGATCAGTTTTTTGTTATACACCATACCTGGGAACCTTCTAGTTACGGAGAAATTGGGGGTCAAAGTTCCAACTTTTTGACAAGTTTTTTTTTTTAAAACAAGTTTTTAATGTACTTATGATTTTTACTTTAAACACCTCCACGACTCCCGTACTATTCAATCCATCCATCAGCACAATGTTTTGAGTGCGTTACATTGAGTTCTACCACAAAACATGATTTTTTACCCCAAAAAAAAAAGTTGTTTCCCAGCAATAATTTTTGCGTAAAGTTACTTAGTTTGATGTACAGAATGCTTGGTTGACGGCTTCGTGATGAGGTTTTTTACACCCTGTATAGCCGCTATTGTGCAGGGGGCCAGTCTGCTATTACAATAGTGTCACAATGATTTATCATTGATTTCATAAATGTAATTTTGTTAAAAGTTCGTAATCTGCTAACTTCATAATGGTCGATCATTGGTCGGTCAATGGTTTCGTAATAGAATTGTGTTATAATGACATTGTTGTATTGCCATTGTTATAAAACCTGTTAATGGAAATGAATTTTGAAAAACTGGAATTAAATTTGAACATCTAGGTAATCATGCCCGATTTCATTTATATATATTTTTACATATTATTTATTAGTGTTCTATGCAATCTGAACTAGTAAAAGTGCGTAAATAGCAAAAAACATTAAGTTATGTGTAACGCGGATTAATGTGAAACTATACAATTCAATAATATTTTATCTGTGAAATGTGACATTACTGCTTACTTACGTTTTATCTGTTTTATTTCTAGCGGCCGGTGTTTTGATTTATTTTTATATAAGTGTTTAAATTATCTTTAATAAAGAAGCTTATATTTATTGCAATACAAAATGGTGCTAATTGAGCAAATTTCGGCTGGAACTGTCAAATTTTTTACAGATTACCGCGTAATTCAGTCATTCATTTGTCATTGTGTACGAGATTACCATTTTATGCTATTTCTTTCAATGGAGTGTCAGTGGTTGATCACTGGAAAGTCATAATGACGCCATTATATAGTAGATTACCAAACTTGTCAAAATCAACAATTATGAAATCAATGATAGATCATTGTGACAGGTCAGTTGGATGACTGTGCGCCATCTGTCAGCCGCATACAATAATGTTCGATAAAACCGGTAACTTACTGTTAGCCTACGTCGTCCCACTATTAGGCAAAGACAGAGGTCTTTGCCCGATGACTGACTTCCTGGAGTTTCGATCCAGGGCCAGTGTAGACCTCTGGTCGTTGATTTGTCCAGCTTGCTCTGCTAGCCTCTTCCAGGTCTGCTGCGACACCTTATGGCTGTGTCAGGGCTCCAGATAGTATTTAAAAATCGGTACGGACAATTAGGAATAATATAGGTAACTGTCAAAGTCCTGTTTTGGCAGCCAGTCCACAATTTTCTGCATATTATCTTCTCACTTTGAAATACTTTTATGGATTACTACATACGGAAATAGACACAAGACGTGATGTCTATGTTAGGTAACATCTTACATATTACAATCATTCATCATAATCTTTTTATCTTTAACGGATGATCCCCACAACATGCGATCATTATAAAAACTGCCTAATGTGAGGAGCCACCTTTCGGCTCCATTACTCAGATTACATGTACACGTATTAAGGAAAGTAAAGCAAAAAACTGCAAAGGTCATGCACTCAAACGCAATCCTGTTACCCTAAACTGCTAAACGTAAACATTTGGTTACATGACCAGTTTCAGAAGTCCTTGTTGTACACCGTTGTGAATGTTATCAGTAAGTTATTTATGTTGGTCGTGTTGTTATGCGTGTGCGTTGCGTATTCAGTGCGAGTGTAGTGGTTTCACTTTTCATCTAATGGCATTTTATACTATGGTAATGGTTACCGACCTGTGACCGCTGGTTGTTGTTGCGACTCGTTATGTAAAATATCAAAATTTAGATTGTTTCCTATTATTTTAGAAACTTGTATGAATACTTTATCCACCTATGGCATAGATGAGTGCTACTTATTGACATAAATTAGACATTCATACTGATATAAAAACCAATCCAACCTGGCTGTAATAAGAATTTCATGAGTCAATCGGTAGGTAGGTCATGAACAAAGGCTAGCAAGGGGATGACTACTGAGACGACGGCTAATAGAAGTATGGAAACAGATGACATGCTGTGCCGACTGCAAATACATTGGGATAAGAGGTGGAGAATGTTGAACCTGACAAGTACCTATATCAGGATCGTTCATGGTGTTCATCTTTCTGACGCCTCCAGGAAAAATAATGGCAGTCAACCTGCAGTCTACAAATACAGTGAAAACTATAACAGACCAATTAATCATAGTCCACTTACTTACCAGTCACTAGCAGACAAGGTGTGAAGTGACGTCATAATGAAACTCGCCTAGTTCTCACGGAGTATCTGTCATTAATGAGCGAGCGGCCGTCTTGCAGCTTACGATCCGATGCGCTCGTCCGAGGGACTAATAACAAGTTCGTCATTAAGATAGATGGTAGAACAGAAATAAATACAGGCTATTCAGTGCATTCGGTGAGACTGGAAACTGATTCCAACATATTCGGGAAAAAGCTTGGCAGATGAATGACCTACCTGAAGATAGAAACATTTTTGAAGAGCAAACAGAACTGTAATGCAGTAAGTAATCCAGATTTCAGACTCGCTTCAGCAGGAAATAGGGCACCCCCATTTCTTATACCTACTTACCACTTAAGTGCTCTATTTGCAGTGGTATCACTGAAAGCGTAATTTCCGATGCTGGCCAGAAAAGTGCTGAAGACATGCATGCATGAAGACAAGTTGACCAGAACACTAAAGATACTAATCTTTGTGATTGGCACTTACACTTACACTACGGCAACGATCGCCGTATTACCAACTAACTAGCCGACGACGCGACGTCGACATAACTGTGTCACGTAAATATAAACATCAAATCGATAATGTCTTCACGGTGGCAGCTTTACCTCAATACGTAAGTAAGAATAGTCGTATAGTGCTAGGGGCTGTTCCACTTTCGTCCCGAAATACTCGTGGTGGTGGCAATAGGTGATTGTTGGATAACAAAACATTTTGGTGTCCGCACTGTCGTAGGTACAGTTTTCCTTGATGAAATCTTGAAGTTTACAGTCATTATAAAACAATAATTTTCTAAACACAGAAGGAAGTACCAACTGGCAAGTACCAACCAGTCCATGCTGTTACGGTTGCAGTTGTCTCAGGTTGAACAATCTCCTAACTTTTGTGTAATTCCGTCCCGTGTCTTTAGATGTAAGTTTATCATCTCGTTGCGAAAAAGCCCCTTTACCATTAACATACAATTTAGCTAAGTGGAGAATAGCCGAGCAATCTGTTATAATAATCGGTGCCATCTGCATAGCTATTCACAACGCTTCGATTCGATTTTCGATTCGGAAAGTCGTATGTCTGTCTCGCTCGATTTCGTAATGTCAAAAAGAGATAGCCTACGACTTTCCGAATCGAAAATCGAATCGAAGCGTTGTGAATAAGAGGCCAGATCTAGCTCGAGATAGCGCGGGATCGAATCACTCGGCTGAACCAAACGATCACCTTACTTGTACCTACTTAGCTGGGACTAGGGCTGGTGGATTCAGATTTTGGGAAAAACGCTTTAACGCTTTAGGGCTATTCATATGAACTGCAGTGCTTTATTTCATAAAAGGCTTCCGCAGTGGCAGTGTGAGTCTCCAAAAGATAATTAGATTTTAGTTTAAGGTTTTTTGAAGAAATTGTTTCATTTTGGGATTGTATTGATAAACAAAGCGGTCAAAGATAGTATTATAATTTGTTTATTTCGCTTCTCGGAATAATTATGTTGATAATGATCAGCTTATTTAGATAATATGCCGCGATACGGATACTGTATTTAATACTAGCACTAATCCCATAATTTTGGAAGAGCTCTATTGCATAACAAAATTATACTCATTGCTAGTAGACTATTTAAATAATTCCTTTTTTTGAGAACTTTTTTTTACAGCCAATTAAAATGAGAAGAATTTAATAAACGAATCTATTGAAGCGAGAACTATAGTCGGAACCAACAGCAGGTAACTGCAAACCAAACAATTGTTCCGAGAAGAGTTAACAAAGATATCGACAATTAACATTTACCGTAGGAAATGATTGGCTTCTCAAATACTCTCGATATAAGTACTTACAGGTAATTCAATCAAGATATTCGAGTAAAAACCGGGAGAATAGTTATTAAACGATCCAATGGAGATGATCCCAGCGACTAGCGAGTCACGATCCGATACCAGATGCCGTTGTGGTACAGTTGGAACATCTCGAGAACTGTATCATGCTGTTAATAAAAACAGGTCTACCTTCCTACTACAAAAACTACTATCACAGAAATAGGTACCTAACAGACGGTACCACAATTGACAGCATTGGCAGCTCTTGCACCATAGTTATGTGAAGCGTTGAGGAACTTTACACCGTGGCCCATATCTTTGTAGTTATGTCCCGGATTTGAACCGTGAACCCACTTTAGTTGAACTAGACATAATAAACAAGCATGATTGTTTGCTAGCTAATTAAAATGGTATCAAAACAACCTTAATTGGATGTTAAAAGATCAGGTTACTTACACTCAAGAATGATGGGGTGCCACTGTACACCAAAAGCCGAAATTCATGAAAAGCAGTCAAGTTCAAGCGCTAGTGTTTCCCGTCATTTTCTAAACTCGAGCTTGCTGATAGCGCACGCGAGCGTGTAATTGGACGCGTGCGCATCACGTTAGTTCCGTAACCAAAGAACCTCGGGCTGTGAGCTCTTTACAATAATTTAAAAATATATAAGTTATTAAATAATACATAGACATGCAGATAGACTTTTGGGTCCGCGAGGGAAATCTCTAAAACCATTTCACTGGTAATACTTTGGACATATAAGAGTAAGCAGATGAGATGAAACGGATATCCGGTAACTTTTCGGTATCCGGCCCAAATTTTACTATCCGGCCGGATACCGGATAGTAACTCATTATCGGCGGATACCGGATATGCATAAATTTTCTAAAAAAATCCTTTAAAACGGACATGAAATAAGACAATAGCTAGCAATTATGATAAATTTATTAAAAGCTACATGTATGTACTCTAACATCTCAAACACATCGCACCGCACTAAACCTACGCTGTCCCCCCATACTTAAGTACTAATGCTGTAACAATAAAATAATATTGTAATACCTACCTAATGATTTGAAAAGAGTAACCATGGAGTTTCTTGCCGGTTCTTCTCCATGGAAACGACCAACGCGAACCGTGCACCTTTTTCGACGTTTTATAAGTGCCCATCTAGGCCTATGTGAATTAAAATATTTTGATTTTTTTTACAAGTTAAAAATTAATATTAATTATAATCAATAAGTGGAACGATCACTCCCGATGAGTCCCGATGAGACCCGAAACCACCCGAAATGATGTAATCGCGTGGCCCGCAGCTGTACGCCGCTAAACATGTCACAAATTGCTTCAGAGAATTCCTTACTCTCCGCCGGAGCTCCGGCGGCCGGATATCCGGCCATCCGGCCTCGCAGTTCGCCGAATATCCGTTATTCGGTATCCGGTCAAACAACTATCCGTTTCATCTCTCCGGATACTCAATCCACATGGAGATGAATTGAAAGCAACCAAGCTGGTAATACCTTATTTTCCATAAAATTATTTGTACTATTATTGTTTTCCATAATCGTCCCCCGTCATAATATTTACTTGCACTTAATTATCATTTATACTAATAACGCTTGTCATATCAACTTATTAGTCATAACTTTTATTTACCATACTTACAATGAGTTTCCGTAACAACATGTGTTGTAATCATTAGTTTCTAAAGTAACACATTACATAATCGATACTTGACATAAGCAACATTTGACATAATTTTGAAACGTTTATTGTATAATGTCATTAAGGCATTTGCCCTGTCTTATAATGATGTATTACAGCAATCAATCTTTAGTACTTTTGATGATTTTAGTACTATGATAATTGAATCTTCTAATTTTACATGACTTATAGTCATTTGTTCTGTAAGTATTGTATTATATTATAAGTATTATTCCGAACTTTCATTTATACATTGTTAGTCCTAAAACATTTTCTATAAGTTAGGTTTTAGTGACAAAAACGAAATCGCTGTAAATCCGATCCACGCAGTCTTGTCTGCTCTACCCCTAGGGTGTAATTTAGAATCGCGTAGGCGCAGAGGGGCAAGGCGGCCCGCAAGTTGAGGAACAGGTGGTTGTAACGCCCGCCGTCGCGGCTGAGGCTAGCCGGCGTAGCCGGCCAGCAAGCCGAAGCTGCGGTGGTGAGCGTTAGACACATCTGCGACGATGAGCTCGCGTGGGACCGCCAGAACCCGGCAGCGCCGGAGCCATGACAGAAACCATGCCTGCTGCATGTTGCTTGCTCGCTTGCATGCTGCATGCTGCATGCTTGCGACATGCTTGCTGCATGCTTGTTTCATGCTTGCTGCATGTTTGTATGTTTCTTACGGGGAAATAACAACCACATACATTCATAATCAACTGTTTTATATTGATTGACGCTTTGATCGATTGATTTTTCTCCCATTTAATGACTATCGATGTAAAATTTATGCCAAAAGATTCGAACTGTGAATTTTCATTGCGCTTGTACTGAACTAGCATTGTTGTGCTAGTATGGGCAAATTAATATTATGATGAATAAATGTTATGGAAAACGACATTACTGAAAATGAAAAATATAGCAAGTAAATTTATGGATTAAAATTATTATGACACTTGATCGATTATGACCACATTGAATTATACCACATATGAAATTAGTGAAAATGATTTTATGTAATTTCACGATTATGGCAACTGAAGCGTTATTTCTAATGAAATGATGGCAAATACAAGTATGGTAAATAAAATTATTGCATTTTAAATTATGGCAAACATTAGTAAACCAACCAAGCTACATTAGACAACTTATCAAGTACAATATTAAAAAATAAAGAGTCATTTAATGAAATAGAAAAACGTCCACCCTACTGTGTTAGCTGGAGAGGTGGCGGAATTAAAACTACCATACCATTCGCCTGCCAACCCTATCAATTATTATGAAGTACCGCAATGTAGTCGACATGCAAAAACGCTCCGTGACGCTGCGCACGCGCCGCCGACGCATGTAGTACTGCGATACCATCGACCAGCCGCCCGTCCGCCGGTGTGTCTGTACTGGCCGCTTGTCTGCTGTACGGGAAGAAGGAGGTGATGGTGAAGACAGGGAACCTGCAGGAACGACGATAGCCCATGGGTGAAAACTGATTTAAGACTAGAAAAAGCGTTGTTTGCAAATGACGGATACTGATCGATCATGTATACTTTGTTCTTGTATCTAACGCCCGTTTTCACGAACGTTGAAATTCCAAAATTGCAATAATATTTAGGTCTTAATTAAGATGAAGCTTAGTGTTACTGAAAACGAGCAGAAGTATCTGTCGTGTCGGGCTCACGTCATCACAAGCCTAAGCGTTGGAACATTTCTATACAGTCTATTACACTTTTTTTTTTTTGAGAGAGATTGCTTGGATAAAGCTCTGTTAGCCAGTCAATGGACTTGCCCACACGTTCGCCATACGAATACGATGAATAAGAATGAGTACTGAGCACTCTTATCTTTAGCAACCATCTCTACACATATGTACCTAGACTGATGTTTACATCCAGTATGCTGCAGACTTATGATGCTGTACAGTGAAGATCAATTTGATAAGCTATAAATTGGCAACTGACGAATTGCAACAGAAGTTGTAGATCGTTATTTTAATAATTGCCTAATCGAAGCGATCAACACAGCCTTCTGTCTCGTCTGGTACATTAGAACCATGTTACATAGCACAACCAGAACACACATTCATACGAAGTGGTATGGTTTAATACGGAGATTTGATAAATATTTTAGAACTAGAATAGAAATGAAAAGAAGAAAATTAAATTTATTTATCAACATTGAACGCGTATGTATACAAAGTTTCGTGTCCGTGCTATTAACCGTTGTGGAGTTCTCTCGTGAGAAGGCGATCCTGGCTGCAGGATCAAGTCATGTCTGTTTTAAAAATGTATTGTCACCAGAACCAAAGGTGTGTGCACAATTTCAGCTCAATCGGTTGGGGGGAACTGGTTTGAAATTCAGTTGCAAGATTTGACCAATACATACTAACTAACAAGGCAATAAGTTTTAGTTTAAAAGCATATGAAATAGGATTTCATGAGCACCCGTAACGGGCTTGCGTGGTGGATTACGGCCCACTCCCCCTCAAAACCTGTAGAGGAGGCTTGTGGCCCACAGGTTTGAGGCTGATGTTGGACATGCTCATTTGGTGAGCAGATATTAGAGTCTAAGAAAATTAACATTGATTTGATAGCAAGTAGAAGTACTTAATTAGATGATGTGATTGATTTGATAATGTGTATTTTATAGGTGTATGGTATAGGTATACGGTTGTAATTATGACGGAATAATTAGACATGTTTCGTATAATAATGGTCCATTCTAACGGAACTATTACTATAATAGTTATAACGTGCACTTAACTGGACGAGAAGGTAGTAAACGGACTCATTTACTATCACGTAACCATAGCTGGTCGTTATAAAACAATAATTGTGAATGTCTGCTTTAGAATCGAGCTGAAACCATTTGAGGATATCCATAATATTGCAGATGCTTATCAGAGCTAAAGTTATTTATATTTCCCCAAAGTAATTATCAACTTCCATGTCCATGTCTTTTCCGGGATGTTGTGGCGGGTACTGGACTATACGTCGTCCGGTTAATTAAAATAAAGACACGAATTGAATGAATGTCCAATTTCAAACCAGCAACTGTTATATCTACTGTACCACTAGAAAGAAATAAGGAAGTCCTAAAAACACGCTATTCCCTATACCATAAAAAATAACCAAGCCTTAACAGATCAGCAAGGCTGTGGCAAGCAGGGATAACCACCTAGGTTGCACTGGATGACCGGATGTAGACAAGTATTTTTATGCTCAAAGGCCAAGTCATCAGGCACTAGTAAATACAAAAAATATTAGAGAAAGTCCACAGTATCGGATGTTCCCGCTAACGACGTGTATACTGACTGTAGAAAAGCTTCGGCTCAGCTCTTTGTACTGGTCACATCTGCCGCTCATTATGTTAAACATGGCAACACTATTGTTTATGCATCATGTTTTGGGAAGGAAAGAAACTAACTTCTACATATGTATAAGCACGCTTGGTGTCCCCGTCTCTGATCAAAGTGGTTGACAAAGTTAAATGTGGTGACGCAAGTACTAATGAGAAACAGTATTGATAAGTTATCAAAATAATAGATAACTTATTGTTTAATGTCCCATTTAATCGCACTGTAGCTCGATCCACTTCGCCTGTACCACGTATGCTTACGAACCTCAACGCTCTCGTGGAGACCAACCCTGGATTGGACTTGTTTGCTGATGAATGGAAGACGATAATGTTCAAATGTTTGTGGTTCTGCGAGAAGCCCGATTAAAAGGGAGATACCGTGGAGGTATTTAATTTAGTGTTAATGGTTTTAAATACTGTACTAAATAATAATAATAAATCAGATCATCAGTATTATCAAAAGTGCATCTAGAATATAAGGGCAATAAGATGATTAAAGGATAATCACCTCCCGCCTTGACGATGAGCTTCTAAGACCGAAACATAACCAGACCAAATCTTATAAAAACCATACATTTTTGAATAAAGATTGTCCCACTAAACAGCCAAGAAGTGAACATGAATATGCTGCTATCGAGCTCTTAACATTGTTATGTACCTATGTAGTCATGCTAACTGGAAGCAATGTGCGCCCCCGCACTTTGAATGTAAACACTTGTGTAAACATCGCAAAATCTTACTTTCATAGTCATCTATTATCACATTTTCAGACATATATTTACCGATTTGGGTACGTACAAAAGGACTTCCAAAGGTTTATCCAAATTTATATATAGCTAAAGTTTTTGAACTGAACGTTTTTGATATAACAAAATATATAAAACTAAATCAATCCGTCTGTCTGTATCAAATATCATCGCTTTTTTGTTCAACTTCTCGTACAGTAGGTGGTCCACATGAAAATATCTACTTTCTCCAGACGCAAGTGCTAAATAAATCGAAAGTGCATACTTTGTATCATCTACCTATCTATCTTATTTATATCATACGAGTACCTAAGTATGGTAAGTATATCTACAACGAATCGTTGCAAAACATTAACGAGTTGTTTTTAAGGCTTTTCTCTGATCGTGAGTCACGTCCATTTTTATATGGTTTTATGATAGTCATTTTCATTATATATATGGTATTATTATTGCGTAGAACACTACATAAAAGTGCAGAAACCTTACTTGCCTCGTCCACTAGCGGAAGCATAGAGTCACGTAGAGAGCCAGTCCGGGGTTTGATCGCAGTCTACCTCGTGTTACGCTTACGCGAGAATTATGTCTTGCAGGGTATTCGCTCGTCTAGATCTTCGATCTTCGATTTCGATGTTTATGTTAACCGACGACAGCATTCAGTACACGATAGCTTTACTGTGGAGTGAATCCTGAACCTTTCAAAGTCCACCAGGCGCACCAGGCGGCGGAGGGCGGGGCGGCGCTAGATTGTCTACTAACCTCCTATGTGTGGTGCTCACAACAACCTGCTGCAATGATGAATCAGCTTAGTTACACTCAAATATATGTATTTGATTTGCCCAATAGTAGTGAGTAGAGTTTGCATTTTGTCCAGAATTATGTTAATACTTTGCGCAAAAGTGAACCTCTGCACTTAACTGCTATGTGAATCTCGAGTATGTTTCTGATGTCTGGCTGTTCGGTGAGTAAGCGAGCAAACAAACACACATTACACATTGTTTACCCAAGTGAGGTATTCTCAAATAGGTACTTACATATTTCGTATACATACTATTTAGTCACAGAGCTTTCTTCAGAGAAATGGCTGCTATTTTCTTGATGCGCACTTGTTTAATTATCAGCAGGAAGGACCCGATACTTCTTCTCAATTCATGCGCAATTACAGTAATTTAGTATCTGATGATATCGTCATCGCAACTGAAATAATTAATTATTTACTAAGTAATTTATATATTTTCCAGACCAAATTACCTACGACGACAATTCTGAGCATATTTTTTTTTTAAATCGTGTGTTAAATTAAACTATCTTGCTTTTCAGCAAGACGACAATGTGATAGGTAGGTACAGTTGCAGAATACAAAAGAAGCCCGAGGTAGAAGTAATTGCCGAGTGCCTTTTAACAATAGTTTTGAAGCCCCCTCTCCTTTTTTAGAGTAGTAATGGGAATTCTTGGAAATCATCTCGTAAGTATTGTAAAAGGTAGGTAACGGTAAAATCGGAAAAAGTTTGTAAAAAAAGTATCTGTTCGGATTAAATGCGCCACAAACCACCCACAGTTATGTATCGTTGTAGTTGACTACCGGTTATCTTTGTATCTTATTGTACGTATACATAGAACGATTTTCCTTTTTCTGCATGAATGACGCCATAGTAGTCTATACAAGAGAGTAAAAAAGATTGTCAGTGGTGAAAAAATGTTAACATCAGAATGATTGGCCAAAATAACCGATCAGCTTTAAGATATTACTAAAATCTAATACCTATTTGCCACTATTTGATACCTTTGTGTAAATAATTGGTACCTAATTAATAACTGAGAAAATGAATTAAAAAATTGGGCAGTCATTCTGATGTCAGGATGACTGCCCACATTTAGAATCTCCACGTAAGGGCTCCATAATATCAATTAGCCTTTACAAAATTTAGTACCTATTTGATACCTAAACATATTTTTTTTCTAGATTTTTAGGGCAAAGAATAAAGATTTTGTCATCATCATCATCATCATTTCAGCCAAAACACGTCCGACATTGTAGTCTTTGCAAGTGTCGCCACTTTGACCGGTCCCGTGCGAAGATTTTTTATAGAGCAACGTTCTATTGATGACAACGATATTTAAAAAAAAAATGTTCTACCCACATGTTAGCTTTTATCAGTATCTTGCAGTCGGAAATTGTTATTGATTAGTGAAAACAAAAACTTCACTTTCTTAACTTATTTTACCTAGTAAAAAAAAAATCTCTAATAAAATCTTTATTCTTTGCCCTAAAAATCTAGACAAAATATTGGAGGAAATTAAGGAAATTAATATCATGACAGTACCTTTTCAATACATCTATGAAAACATCATGTACGTTAGGAAAAATCGGCATTTTTTCAGTAGAAGAGGTGACAGACACCACTATAACACTAGAAATAGGGACCAACTAGTTCAGCCAGGTTTCAGGCTTGCTAAAGTAGATTCATCTTTCATGGGGCATACTGTTTGAAATGTTACAATAAAATACCTCCCCACATTCTTCAACTGAACGAGACGAAATTTAAATCTTGTATAAAACGCACACTATGTAGGCAAGCATATTATAAGTTGGGGGATTACATTGATGATAAAAATGCTTGGCTAAATGCTGGTCCTGCTCCACAACCATAGGGGGGGCAAATTTATTGATTGTTCGGGTCGGGCATTATTTGAGTCCATCGACACGTAAAGAAGAAGATGAAGAATTGATTCCCATATTCATGTATTGTGGAAGCTGCAGAAGATTGTAAAAATATACTTGCATTATATAGATTCCAGTTCTTAGTATTATATAATTGCATAGCACATGTGTGAGTACTTTGTACTGTTCAGCCACCATTTACATTTATTTATCTCTCATTGACATGAATATGCCTTGGTGGCGGAGAGAATGTCATGCTCACTTAAATGTCTCGCTGATGGTGGCGGGTGTGTCGGGTCATTTAGTTCCCTTCAATATGGTTGAGTTGAATGGCGCCGGTACATACGTCATGTTTGTGAACGGGCGCTGTCAGTTGGGACTGGTCATCTCTTAGCTGCCAAGGTTCATTTTAATTACTTTATTCGTAAATTGTTGATCTAATATTTTACTCTGGACGCTCTTAGTGTGCACGTCTTTCTACATCGTTCTCACATATATGTATAATCTCAAAATTAATGATGTAACTAAGATTTTGTAACAATATTTTGATTTTAAAAGAGTGTCCATGGAGTTTCTTGCCCGTTCTTCTCCATAGAGATCTACGCTAGGGAATGGGCAACTGCAGTACTTTCTCAAGTTATTATGCCTTGTGACTGGGACTGTAGCTTTGATTTTCATTTTTGTATTTTTGACATTCAAAAGTGCCGTAATGGTCTAATTGAAATAAATGCTTTGAGTTTGAGTTTGAGTTTGATTGTTTAGGTATCAAATAGGTACAAAATTTTTGTAAAGGGGAAATAAAATTTTGGAGCCCTTACGTGGAGATTTTAAATGTGGGCAGTCATCCTGACATCAGAATGACTGCCCAATTTTTAAATTCATTTTCTCAGTTATTAATTAGGTACCAATTATTTACACAACGGTATCAAATAGTGGCAAATAGGTATTATATTTTAGTAATATCTTAAAGGTGATCGGTGATTTTGGCCAGTCATTCTGATGTTCACTGAAAAAATTAATCAGTGGCTAGTTTGACGACCCGAATGGCGCAGCGGTAGTGGGCTGCCTTACGGTTCCGGACTTCCGGGTTCGAATCCTGGTAGGAGCAAATGTTTGTGTGATGAGCATAGACATTTGTTTCCGAGTCATGGATGTTTATATATGTATGTATTTACAAAGAAAAAGTATCTAATTGTCTTTTTTAAACTTTCACGATCAGAACACATTATAAAACATATGTAAACGGGTAATTTCGCGAAAAAGAAAAAAAAGAGTTTTTTAAAAAGTATCTATGTAGTACCTATATCAACTATCTGGTGTCCACGACACAAACCTCGTTGCTTAGTGTGGCACTTAGATGGCGCTGTGTGTAATGTCCAGCGATATTTACTATTTATTTATTACTAGCTGTAGCCCGCGGCTTCGCCCGCGTAAAGTTCGGTAACCGTCCCACTGGATCATATTAAAGGGATAAATAGTGTCCTACGTGTTAATCCAGGTTATGAACTATAGCTATGTGCCAAATTTTATAATCATCACAATTATTATCATCACAACCACCATTATTAACACAATCATTATCACAATCACCGTCACTATCACAATCACCATCACAATCACCGTCACTATCACAATCACCATCACAATCACAATCAACATCATCGTTATCACAATCATCATTATCGTAATCACAATCATTATCATCGTAATCACAATCATCATCATCACACACCACCACAATCACCATCACAATCACAATCTCAATCACTGTCACAATCACCATCACTATCAAAGTCACAATCACTATCACCATCACAATAACCATCACCATCGCTATCACCATCACAATCTCAATCACTGTCACAATCACCATCACTATCAAAGTCACAATCACTATCACCATCACAATAACCATCACCATCGCTATCACCATCACAATCACCGCCACACACACACACCACACACACAATCACCATTATCGTTATCATAATCTTAATCATCGTAATCATAATGATTATCATCGTATTCACGATCATCATCATCAAAATCACCATCATCGTTATCACACTCATTATCATGGTAATCACAATCACTATCATTGTAATCACAATCATGATCATCATTATCACAATCACCATCACCATCACATTCACCATCACTATCACAGTCACAATCACAGTCACAATCACAATCACAGTTACAATCACAATCACAGTTACAATCACTATCACCATCACAATCACCATCACCATCACCATCAACATCACAATTACCATCACCATCGCTATCACCATCACTATCACAATCATTATCATTATTATCACAATCGTCATCGTAATCACAACCATTTTCATCGTAATCACAATCATTATCATCGCTATCACAATCATCACAATAAATCAACAATAACCCTGTATGGAAGTCGAATCCACCATCTTCTGGATCTCAAAATAAATGCCATTTTCGTAATCTGCACCCCTGATAATCTTGGTATCGACAGCCATATTGATTTTTAGACATTTCAACCCCATCGCACCCCAACAGGGAATGAAGGCATTTCAGGTCCACCACATTAAATCTTAAAATCGTTGTTTTTGTAATACACCCGACCCTATACACCATACAAACAATACCGATGTTGATTTTCAGACTTTGTTACCCCATTTCCCCCTTTAGGGGTTGAATTCTGAAAAAACCTGAAACACAAATGTTAACTCATTTATGGATAGGAGTACTCCTGTGAAGTTTCGAATAAAACAGTCTTACCTAATCTTGTTTCCCCATACAAACTTTTGACTCCCGTTTCATCCCCTTAGGGGCTACATTTTGAAAAATCCTTTCTTATTGCACCCCTTAACCTCATAAGGAACGTATGTGCCAAATTTGGAATCTCTAGACTCAGCGGTTTGGGCTGTGCATTGATTTTTAGACTTTGTAACCCCATTTCCCCCTCTTAGGGGTTGAATTCTGAAAAAATCTGAAACTCATCTCTACTCATTTATTAATAGGAGTACTCCCGTGAAGTTTTTAATAAAATAGTCTAATTAATCTGGTTTCCCCATAAAACTTTAGAGCCCCGTTTCACCCCTCTTAGGCGTTGAATTCTGAAAAACCCTGAAACCCGTTTCTACTCATTTATCGAAAGAAGCACTACTGTGAAGTTTCGAATAAAATAGTCTAACTAATCTTGTTTCCCCATACAAACTTTGGAGTGCCGTTTAACCCCGTTAGGGGGTGAATTTTGAAAAATCCTTTCTTAGTGCACCCCTAGACCACATAAGGAACCTACTTGCCAAATTTGGAATCTGTAGACCCAGCGGTTTGGGCTGTGCGTTGATAGATGAGTCAGTCAGTCAGTCAGTCAGTCAGTCAGTTTCTTCTTATATATTTAGATTAGCTAGACTGAAGGTGTTGCCAATTTCTTAAAATCTAAAAAGCCCCCTGTATTTTGTTGAGTTTGATTTAAGTAGGTACCTTAAATCTGAACTTTGTTCAGTTTTTTATTTTATAAGTCACCTTTTACTTGCTACAATAGTTTACTGCTAACAATAGTCGCCGAAACCATGTCTTATTTGACCATTTTCTCACATAATGCATTTGATCACAAAACAAACATAGCAAAACCAACAGAAAGGCGACAATAACGATACTTGTACGTAATACATTGACTGTTAACAAACCAAATTATTAAAACTTCCTTTAAACTAATCTTTTGGAGCGTGGTTAAAACCGGAACTAACTGCCATCTTATTTTTCAATACAATTTCATGAAACTCTCATAAATGTTTACCAATAACGCCCTCTGCCAATAGCTAATAGGTCACAACAATCTCCGTGGCATGTGCCCTTGTATTGTGCAGATATACATTGGTATATACATATTTTCCTGTAAGTGTAAGGCAATTGAGTGAGCTTTACAAACACGGTATTATTCTCAGCTCGTGACGGGCGGCGATGAACGCCGTGACGAGAGCTCAATGTCCGGCGCAGGCGCATGCCTTATTCGATTGTAATATGTGTTACCGTTACACCACGTGGCTTTATATAGTGTAAACGAGTAGACGAGGAGTCTGGATTACCTTACCTTACCACGTAAACGACGTAACTGAGGTTTCATTCGCTGATTCAGTAGCTTACATAAGTTATTGTAAGTTTCTCGTCGCCGAATACTATTATTTGATTAAGTTTTTTCACTAAAATGATTATACTTATACTGATTTTCAATTGGACTTTAGATGCATGTGCAATGCATGGAAGATTCCTTTTTATCTTAAAAAGCTTTGTTGACACTTCAATAAAACGAATAAACACAGTATAATTATTACAGACGATTCAATAAACACAATCCTTCAATCATCATGATTGTCTTATCGATAACATTCCCTCTACCGACCTGTGAGGTGTCAAGCAAGAGCAGTCGCGTCACGGCCCTTACGGCCTCGCGGCTGTTCAGCTGCACTCGATGCAACTAATCGATTGCACACCGAGTCGCTAATCGATTTCATTACTCTTAATTAACTTGTTGGTTTTTAGGGTTCCGTACAATAAATTAAAAAAACGGAACCCTTATAGGATCACTCGTGCGTCTATCTGTCCGTCCGTCTGTCACAGCCAATTTGCTCCGAATCTACTGGACCAAATCATGTGAAATTTAGTAGGATGGTGTAAGCCTATGACCCAAACACAGTTGTGCAAAGTTATTTTTTTTTTTAATAAAGGTCATTTTCGCGGAACCAATTAGAATTAAAAAAAAAAATTGCAAACCTTACTGTGTCATATATCAAATATAAGGGCTCGTTATGAGGATCACAAATATATTTTTGAGATTATTGTAAAATAAATAGTTTTGATATTATTTATGAAAGAAGACGAAAATTGACCATTCCCTCCCCCTGATCTCCGAAAATACTGAGCCTAAAATTTAAAAAAATATAAAAAATAAAGTTCATTGCTTGTAGATTACAGGAAACCTAGGTTACCTACTCATAAGAATTCTATCAATTGAAAATAAAGTGGTAAACTCACTATAAGACTTTGACATTGTACGGAACCCTCCCCACGCGAGTTCAACTCGCACTTGGCCGG
The DNA here is from genome assembly GCA_941918905.2 of Xestia sexstrigata. Classification (NCBI taxonomy): domain Eukaryota; kingdom Metazoa; phylum Arthropoda; class Insecta; order Lepidoptera; family Noctuidae; genus Xestia; species Xestia sexstrigata. The sequence continues at coordinate 821,414 of OW799213.2, read as the reverse complement.
TTTTTTTACATAAGTCTTAAATTTTAAGTAAACTGGGATCTTTTCTAGGTCAACGCAAAGATTTGGGAAAAATAAAGTCTGTTTGTTTTTATCAAACTTCAGAATCGGTACAGCAATTAAACGCTGTCAAAATTAAAATTGAAGGAAACTAACTTGTAAATCATAAATAGTTATCCGGGTAGGTACGAATTATAATATTTATCCTAACTATTTTCGATATAACTAACGGTTGATTTACATATGTTCATAATACAATTATTAGTCGACTCAACTACTGTTTTATTTGCCTGTAAAAGGTACTTGCCCACCAGTAACTGTTATTGGTACATAATTTTGCGAATTGAAACATGCCTAATAGCGAAACCATTACCGACTGTACCATTGTAACTACTTCTAAAGTAAACATAAATCGTCATCACGATATTTGTATTCAGTTGAATCAATGTTTAGTGAAGGTTTCAGCGAATCGGTGAGATTTCGGCGTCGGATAGTTTCCTTGAACTCGATGTAAATTGATGTTGATTTTGATGTTGATGTGATTTTGATGTTGGTTGATTGAGTTGGTCATGAAAGTGACCTGAGGACGTGGTAACCGTATGTCCGTATCCAGCGGTCTCCATGGCTGCAGACAACACTTTCTATGATGAAGAGGATCGGGGAAATGTGCCTATTTGGGGTAGGAGAAGACATTGATCTTTAATGTTTATTATGCTTCCAATAAAATAAATGATTAGTCCGATGTCTAAATAGTAGACGACAATAGTGAATTTCTTCCACTAGGACGCAATAAAGTGCGTATAGCTACAACTACAACTCCTTTCTGACCAGTGAAAGACCAAAGTGGTTCATCTTGGTGTTCCACGGTTAACTTTCTGAACCCTTGGTTCACCTAATGAGTGAACCATGGGTATTTATAAAGATAACATAAAGATACTTTATTGAGAGCAGCGGTAAACTTACGAACAGTAAGTCGGGGGTTCAAACCCAGGCTGGCGGCATTACTTTGTGTAATTTATTTCATCACCACTGCTCTCAAAAACGGTGAAGGAAAACATCGTGAGGAAACCGGTATGTCCTAGAACCAAAAATTCGAAGACATGTGACATATATCTACCAATCCGCACTGGGCCCGCGTGGTGGATTAAAGCCCATACGCAAAATACGCGCTTTGACGTGGAGTTGCGGACACCAGCCCGTTATACAATACAATACAATAAGATACTTTACTTGTTAGAAACATGCGTTTACACACCTATCCAGCATGCAAGATCTTAGTAAAGTAGGGTAGGTCCGTACATGCTTTACACACCTATCCAGCATGCAAGATCTTAGTAAAGTAGGGTAGGTCCGTACATGCTTTACACACCTATCCAGCATGCAAGATCTTAGTAAAGTAGGGTAGGTCCGTACATGCTTTACACACCTATCCAGCATGCAAGATCTTAGTAAAGTAGGGTAGGTCCGTACATGCTTTACACACCTATCCAGCATGCAAGATCTTAGTAAAGTAGGGTAGGTCCGTACATGCTTTACACACCTATCCAGCATGCAAGATCTTAGTACAGTAGGGTAGGTCCGTACATGCTTTACCTAGTGAGGTGTACAAATTTGTTTTTTTTTTTAACAATTATGCGGATTATATTTTAGGATTTAGTTTTACAAAATAATGTACATGTAGTTCGCCTAACTGGTGAACTAAGAATGATTATATAAAATAATGTAGCCATGGTTCACCAAACTGGGAGACCTCCGGAAATTATGTTAAATATATTACTTTCAAAAACTAAATTTAAATTGATGAAATAAAAGTTCTTCGGGGTTAGACAAGAAAGAAAAGTAAAAAAATGCTGTATTAATGTATAAATTTAATTCCAATTAAAACATCTTCGTGGAAATTATTACCGCCATAGCGTATTACTAGCTTTTGCCAGCAGCTTCGCCCGCTCATCCGTTGTTCGTTTTGTTTGGCAGACATACTTTATTGATTATACTAATGTTTATAAAATAAAGGGTGTTAAAAGACTCATAACGAAGCCGAAAGGAAAGGTAACTAAGTAACTTTACGCAAAAATTATTGCTGGGAAACTACATTTTTTTTGGGGTGAAAAATCACGTTTTGTGGTAGAACGCAATGTAACGCACAGAAAACATTGTGCTGATGAATGGACTGAATAGTACGGGGGTCGTGGATGTGTTTATAGGATAGATAAAAGTAAAAATCTTTGTTGTGACGTAATGAGCTCAACGTAGTAGGTGTGAGCCTACTTAGTAATAGCTAGGTAAATATACATTCAGTCAAAAAAGTATCGGGAATGGATGATTTGTTTATGGTTCCAAATTCAAATTTTTGTTTTTTGTAGTTGTTAGATTGGCACAACTGTTTTCCATTTTGGCGCTGAGTTTGAGTTGCATCTGTTATTTATATTAAATACAGTGCTGGTTTTAGTAATATCATATATAGTGTGTATTGCGAATTTCATAATGGACAAAAATATCGAACAAAGAGTTTGTCTTAAATTTTGCATCGCCAATGGAATTTCGTGTTCGGAGTCACTGAAAATGTTACATAAGGCTTACGGTGAATCGACTTTATCAAAAACTCGTGCTTGTGAGTGGTTCAAAGCGTTCAAAAGCGGTCGAGATGTGATGGAAGATTTGCCTCGCTCTGGTAGGCCGTCAACGTCTGCAACTGAAGTTAACATCGCAAAAGTGAAGAAAATAGTGACTGAAAATCCCCATTCAACTCTGAGAGAGATAGCCGCCGAACTTTCTGTATCTCACGAGTCGATCCGTACCATTTTAACTAATTATTTGGGTATGAAACATGTTGCTGCTCGGCTAGTCCCAAAAGATCTGAATTTTCTCCAAAAACTCAATCGCATGAAAGTCGCTGAGGACATGCTATGCTAGAACGAGTCAGTTCGGACCCAACATTCATGAAACGCATTGTTACTGGTGACGAGACGTGGGTTTACGAGTTTGACATGCAAACTAGTCAACAAGCTTCGGAGTGGCGCCTTCCAACTGAACCGAAACCGAAAAAACCACGCCAAAGTCGATCAAAAGTCAAAGTCATGTTGACTGTTTTCTTTGACTATCGCGGTGTTGTGCACTCTGAATTCTTACCGGAAGGTCTAACGGTAAATAAAGAATATTATTTGAGCGTTATGCGGCGTTTAAGAGAGCAAATTCGACGAAAAAGGCGAGATTTGTGGAAAGAAAATTCTTGGATTTTGCACCACGACAATGCGCCTTCGCACAAGGCTATCATTGTGAACGAATTTTTGACCAAACACTCAACAAATACCATCCAGCAACCACCATATTCACCAGATATGGCTCCTGCTGACTTTTTTCTTTTTCCTAAACTCAAATTACCACTTCGTGGCACCCGTTTTCAATCGATAGAAGACATAAAGGAGAATTCGCGGCGAGAACTGAACTCAATTCCGGAAGCAGCGTTTAAAAAATGTTTTGATGAATGGATTATTCGTTGGCGCAAGTGTATCGTTTCTAAAGGAGCATACTTTGAAGGTGATAAAATAAATTTGGATGAATAACAGACATTTTGTGTATTATTGATCTTTTCCCGGTACTTTCTTGACAGAGTAGTATGTCATGTAGATTTATGTGTGATTTGTAAAACGAGTAAACCAGTCGCTCAATACACTTGTAGTCGAACACACGTCTTTTCATTCAAATCCCCATTTAGAGTAAAGTGAACCTTGTTACATTTAACAATATTACAATAAAAACTTGTATTTAAAACTTGTCAAAAAGTTGGAACTTTGACCCCCAATATCTCCGTAACTAGAAGGTTCCCACTGTATGGTGTAGAACAAGAAATTGATCGCAATGATGGGGAGAACAAGTGCCTTTCGGCACAGGTGGCCTACCATGACGTCTTAAAGCAGGATCGTTTGAATCTTGTGCCAATGTGCGAAAGAGATGGCGCTAGACGTCCTCTATAGCTCTGTCTCTTACTCACACTGGAAAAAGATTAAAACGATCTTGCTTTAAGACGTCATGGTAGGCCACCAGGTTTCGGCTTCGTTAAGAGGTTATTACACCCTTTATAAGAGAACAAGAAAGTGCCTACTTGTAAAACAAAGCCTCTCGACATTCCAGCATTCTATAAGTATCTACTTAAGATTCAGGATTTCAGGAGACATCGGTCGAGTGATTCAACACCTAATAGGTCCTTCAACATTTTGAAATCCTCTTTTCGTCGAACTTTCCAATAAAAATAAAGCTTTCCGACAAATTCTGTAATCAAACAAAACAAACGATCAACAGGACACATCACTACCAATGAAAGTATAAAACGCTTGAAATGAACCCAAAGATTGCAACCAACAATTTGCATTTGGAAACAACTTAGACCGATTTGGAAACTTGCTAACTCTAAACATGCAATGTAGACGCAAATAAATATAAAATAATAGAGAGATGTTGACCGACAATGTACGAACGTCAGCAACTTGCGAAATTATACTTACTCAAGTAATGCTGATCACGGAATCTCTACGATACAGTTATGTTCAAGAGGAATTTCCAGCTGGAGAATTCGGCCAGGATACTTTACTAAATGAAGATGCACATCATTTTGGAAAATAGCCAGAGTTATCTGGACTTTCGCAATTGGTCGGTTAGTCCGATGCAACAGTAAGATAAGACAGTTCGATGTTTTTAAAACCGAACACTTTCTCGGCGATTATGCATTAAAAATAAAGAGTTAAATGTTATGCAGTCGCCGACAGGATTATATTATTAATAACTGTAGATATATGTTTCGTGGCGATGGCGCCGCCGGTTTATCGCGATCTTTCACTTCACATAATCCTCAATATATTTTGTTGGTATGACGTAAACGCGAGAGCATTAACATAATTATGTTTGTAGAATTTACAAGTTCACTTTTTAAAGATGTGACTACGAAATGACTACCGATATCCGTGAGGGATTTTATCACTTTTCAATACCGTGAATACTATATGAAAATGCTGTCCCATGTTAAAGCAGATGAGATTATATGAACAGTCCTACATATGGACAGTGATTGAGTTAGCTCACCATCCATCAATTACGCCATTTCCGCCCATGTGACGCGCGTCAGGAAGCCATCATCCATCATCCATCTCCCATGCAAACGACGCAGATCATCCACAGCTCATTGTAATCACTGACGAACTAATGACCATCCGTCTTACTTTCTCTGGCGTAAATTAATGATCAATAGAATAGTTGATGGAATTATCTGTTAACCTATGGTTCTGCTATTTTTTATCTTGACTAGTGTGTTGTTAATTTGTTATGGTCTCCGTCACAGACCACATAGAGCTGTCTCCGTGAGATTGTTAGTTTCCGTAAATGGAACTGTATTCGATGAAAGCGACAATAGTATTGTTTATTCAAGGACTACATCCTCATATCCTAATCAGTCCGACTGTCTGTTGGAATCTGTCGGCAGAGGTTTGGTACCAATACCTATCTTCTGCTGCCACCCATCTGATTCATCTTTATTTGACAAGGCCTGTACTGTAATGCACATAATCCCCAGGGGTCTTCGTTTAATAGCTGTGCAATAGCTTCTGTTAAAGTTAGAGTTGTCGGAAATATTGATGGTTGTTCAATAAGTTAGTTCAATTATTAACTGCAAATAGTTGCTGTAAGCGGATTGGCTAATAGAGGAACTAGTTACCTATTCATTATGTTGTTATTGTTGGTCTGCTGCCTGAATATTGTTGTAATTACATCCTACAACAAGACACTATTAATTAACTTTACACAATTACATTACTTAGGTAATGGATTAAACATAAGTATAATTAGTCCCCGTTTTCACAAACACTAAAGGTAGGTACAATTGTGGTGCTGCATGGCCGGCTAGTGTTAGTGAACACGAGCTTCTTTGAATAATTAATGACGAAATTAAACCTTGGTAATGGTGTCCAGTTGTCCACTGAAAAGCGAACCCTTCTGAAACGCCTTTAACTTTTTCAGGTTATCACCTTATATAGGAACGTCCGGAAGGTCTACCTGACATAGTTAATTACGAGTATTACGGTACTCGACACAACAAAATCCATTATAACGCGAGTGTAAGATTCAACACATCATAATAACGCAATATTTAGCCACAAACAAAGACAATAACAAACTAATTACCGTCAAGTTACGTAAACATAATAAATTTACTAGTTACAATGAACGCGCGGAAGTGTCCGTGGTTCACACGGAAGACGTCCGCGACATACAACGAGTGAAGACAGACATCACTACTAGTATAATAATTGAGGGATTGCGACACAAACATGCAATTTTGCTGCCGTATGATACCTACTACATTTGTGGATATAATGCGGCCTACTAAGCTAGAACTAGCCTTTCGTTGGAGTCTCTCCATTTGGAAGCTTAGTGGAGTGAAGATTTCAGGAGGGTAGTCAAAGATTGTGTGATTGGAGAGGTCATGTGCAGCAGAGGATAAACTGACGATGATATGATGGGACTGAATGAATATTTCACAAGGATGGACTTCCACAGGTTCCATCTGTTGTTTCAGAATGCCGGCTACCCTCAGCGACTATTATGGAACAAGGTTTCACAAAGAAAACAGAATTTATATCTATCGTACCGAGTTAAGAACACCTTGAAGTAAAACTAGTAACAGAGCTGTGTAACTATTTTACACACAAACAAACATTTAGTGGTACACAATAAAGTATACAGAATAAGACACTTTCCAATGTCACCGTCACTAACTTCTCTAGCTTCCTATCAATTATCAAGAAAATAGTTAACTATAGGAAAGTATGAAAGAGGGCGCCATAGTCTACACGCAACGGTAGACGGGCAGACTGACAGCGACGATAGACAAACAGGATGAGAGATGTAATTGACGCCGCCAGCTATAGAAATGTGCATAGACTGATATCTTCCTACAACGTACAATCAACCGCACGCCAGTAGTGGCCCCCGAACTACGAAACTTTACTACTGCTACGCAATAAAGGTGCTTTCAAACCTACTAGTCAAACTGTTACACGTAGAGTTAGTTGACTGTACTACGGACACAACTGACAACAACTGTCGTAGTGCTCCCGCGGTTACCGTAATAAAATCACTATGATTGCAGTTATGGGGCTATTTCATATTATTTTATGTTAGGAGTGAGTATGAGGCCTTCGATTCCAGAGTCGAGCAAAGTGTTTGTGCTCGGTTCGCCCCATAACTGGCGAAATCTGGTTGTAGGTATATCTCCTAGGCCCAAGGTTTATGTGGAAAGACATAAAGATTTGGCATTGTTTTATATGCTCAGATGGTCTGCTCAGCTAGACAAACTGTAAACGGAACCCAACCATTTACATAAAATGCGTAACAACTTAGCTGTCTGCTCTCATATAGGTTAATAGCAGTTACGGTGATACGAAGCTCAATGCTCACATGAATCCGATCGGACGGATCAGATCGTTCGCGTGTGATCGTCACGTGACGGTAATTGGATTTCGGCGAGTACCGTCAGCAACTCAGCAGTAAACTGCCGATACCGTTGGCAGATTAACGACCAACTGTCCGCACTCGGCATCATCGGAATGAGAACATATCAATAAATAAATAATGCTCTTCATCGAAGACATACGTAACATCACGCCTGTAATCTTCGAAGGTTTAGGCAGAATTGTAGATACTTATTCCATAGTGGTGTCGATTCTGTTGCACCAACTAAACTTAATTTAGGCTATTGCTATCTTTTACTAAAAGACAGTGCGAGAAAAGGACGGCTATAGCTATGCACTAAGTTAGAGATGTCAATCTAGTTTATGCCGTGTTTTTAGTTGACATGTTTTTACGTGCACTCTTCATTTGTATGGAAATATTAGTTCAATTAAATTTGACAGCTCTAAATTACGTCCATCTCTTCCTCGTTTTATTAAAGAGAAAAAGATAGCAATTTAATAGCCTAAATTAAGTGTAGTTTGTGCACAACAGAATCGACACCAGTCTACGACTACCTACACTCACATTTCGTTAGTTATGTTTAAGTCCCATGCAGTACCTAGGGGGCAAGCCTTCTGCCATCAACCGGGCACAAATCAAGACTTCCGTGGCTGATGCTTAGAAATTCCTGATGGAAAAACCCAATAACACTGCCCGAACTGGGAATCGAACCCAGGACCTCATGCACAGCAGTCCCGCGTGCGACCCCTGCACCAACGAGGCAGTCTTCATAGTTAAGTATCGTCAGTCGTCACGCTAATCTCTATCAACCTGTCAATAGCACAACTGTCTACGTACAGGTTTAACCCAATTAAACTCAATCGTCGAGGGGTGAATGATCTAATTCTCGTCCGCGACGACGCTCCGATTAGGATCTAATAGGATCGCTGTTGAAACCGTTTTTGTTTGACATTGAGTGTCACGAGGCAGACTTTTTTTTTACGCTAATCTTTGAAGATTAAGAAAGCGCCTGTCATAAAACTCAAAGAAATAGTAATGTGAGCTTCTTGCGTTGTTATTTTCACACAAGCGCCTGATGCAATTCTAATAGCAAAGTATTATTAATTTCATTGCTGGTAACATTAGTGCAGGCGCTTACATGTTACTTTATCTACATTTTATGCGAATAAGAATCAAGATGGAATAAGATTAGAACATCATATTATTATTTTTCATTTGACTCTCATCTCTTTCGTCCAGTCATGAACATGAACTTATAGATAGACCCACAATGACTTTTAACATTATTACAATTATTTGATTGCAGATAGTGGCGAATTTGTCGGGTACCTTGACCCACTTGCCAAAACGCGGCGTCTCGCATCGATCACATAGTTCAGAATGTGTACTAAATTAATACAAGTTTAATTCTCTAATCTTACCACAGTCCACATTTACCGCAAATTAATAATTTTGAGTTTAGAGATGACGAAATATCCGCCTAATCATCCGCCATCTGCCAAATCATTAATACAACCCGTATTGATGATTTTGATGATTATATAATTCTGTAACTACATACGTCTTACAGTCGCGAACAATATTTTAATCAACATACAACCTAGCACTGTCCTGCAAATTGCAAAAAAAACGTAAGAATATTTGAATTTTGCGGGCTGGCCCTGGAGCATTCAGGCTTAAGTCATTATTTAATCAACCTGAAAACCTGCTCATCCGTCTGCTGCTACATTGCATAAAAAGCTGTAAATCACTGAGACAATGACGACACTCGATTTTACAGATTCTGTCCTAATGGACACTAGGTACCACTGGATCTATCTTAGTATAAACGGTTACAAATAAATAAAATAGAAGTGTCTGTTTATTTGGTCTGACGTGTCTGATTGCAATTTCAAAATAACAGATTTTTTACTGAATGCATAATTAAAACTATTATACGGTACCTCTATGGACTACAGGAGATAAACGCGAGTTTTATAATGCAAAAAGCATATGATTCACTGCAATAACCAAATCCAGAAAAATATATGATATTCTTCAGGATATAAATGCTAGTGCGATAGTGTTTTGAAAACAAAATTCAACTAATTTTACTCGATAAAAAAAATCACGAACTTATTTCTAAAAATTTCTTTTAACGTAAAAACCATACTAAATAAAATACATGCGATCATTCTGATTTTTTGGCAAATAATTAGTGTTTTATTTTTTTATCCAATCAATAGATTTTTTGTAAATCGCAGAAACCCACTAATTTCGCACTATTCGTCCCGCAGTGACTGACGTAACAACCACTTTGTAGTGCAAGCTGATTAGAACTTTTCTAACAGGATTTCAAACGAAGTTTGAACCACCACCAATAGAGTTGCTAATTTAGCTCCTGTAGTCACCTTAAAACAAAAACTCATAAAGGGTGTAAATAGACTTAACGAAGCCGAAGGGCACTTTTTCTCTCCGTCATTGCGATATTTTTTTTGTTTTGGACCATACCTGGAACCTACTAGTTACGGAGATATATTAGAGGTCAGAGTTCCAACTTTTTCAAAAGGTATTTTTTTTTTTAATACTAGGTTTTTAAGGTCATAACTTTACTTTAAATACGTCCGCAACCCGTTTACTATTAAATGCGTCCATTAGCACAATGTTTTGAGTGCGTTACATTGAGTTTTAAAGCAAAATGTGATTTTTCACCCCAAAAAAAAAGTCGTTTTGCAAGCAGCAATATTTTTTTGCGCAGAATTACTAAGAAGAGTCTGTTTACACCCTGTATTTAAAAAAAATTGTTTGTTCGTTCCGGTAATTTCCGGAACGGCTGATCCGATTTTGACGGAACTGTTTTTGGCAAATATAGTTGATGTTATAAGGAGTAACTTAGGCTACTTTTATTTTAGAAAAAGTATTAGGGTTCCGTGCAAAGAAATTAAAGCCCTTGAAATTGTTAACACAATCCGATGCAAATTATTATAAGTAGGTACCTAATATTTTTATAATAATTTGACGCAGACGAAGGTCGCGGGGCGCAGCTAGTCTTTCATAAGATTGCTGTAACATTCAGCAAGTATGTACCTATCTAACTACATAGGTAATAGGGCAATAGGGGTATATGCATGATACTTCTTAACACTCTTAACAAAGCGTATTAACATCAGAAATAGCAAAGTGAAATTATTTTGTCATATCTATAAAGTTATAAGCATTTGAAACTGCTGATTAGACAGAGAGATCCCAAACTAAAAAAAACATTTTGCAAAAAATAAAACCGACTTTAAAAAACACAAAACACAAAAGGGTGAAAAATAACTTTAGCTTCAGAAGTCGGTGACCTTTGTTTGATTCACTTAGTTTTTTTTTGTCACCGACTTTTTTGAAGTCGGTTTTATTTTTTGCTAAAAAGTTTTTTTATTTTTCCATTTTTAGTTGTAATATCCTATTACAAATATTTGATATGCATTTATTTTACATTGTTAACAATACATGTCATGTTAATAGGTTTATCCCCAATAAATGGAACTTAACATGCCTAAACTGTCGAAATTTCGGTGTATTGTACACATATCTGCGTACCCCTCAGAGTACACAGGCGTGATCATCCAAGCGATTGCAGCAATCACGACCGATTTACCGTATATTTTTGAAGAGTTCCATTGTATATTCCCGAAAATCAGCATCAGATATTTACCAAATTTAAATGGGACCATCTCAAAAGTATACTCTTTCAAATAAAAAAAGAATTTTGAGAATCGCTCCACAAATGGGGGAGAAATCGGTAAACATGATTTAATTAGACCACACGACTGAAGTAAAAATGTTCATAAAATAAAAACTACTGGGCCAAACTATGGTAAATTTGTATGGGACCAAATGGCAAATATTCCGCATCAAACTAAAGAAGAATCACGTAAATCGGATCATAAACCTCAGCATAATCGATGTACTATCGAGGACACCCCCGCCTGACCACCACTAAGCTAATTTTTGCTTGCACTTACAACATAGAAACGCTCTCTAGCCGTGTACGTTACCCCAGCAGGAAAGTGTCTCCTAGAGTTATATTCATATAAGTTATATTAATATACCAACGTACACGGCTAGAGAGCGCACTCATGAGTGGAACGTTCAATTAGTGCCTTATCTGCTGTAAATGTGCCCCCACATAAGAAATGTGTACCCCTGTCGTTTTGGAAAAAAACGATTCCTGCTGGGGTAACGTTTTTCCAGCAGGAAAATTCTAAACGAATGATCGGAGAGAGAAACATTGTACATTGCCTTGTTAGCTTATATTAGTGCCAAAATGTGCCCCCGAAAATACAATGTGTGCCCTATCTCTAAAACCATTGCATGTGCCCCTGTAGAATAAACATACATGAGTAGCTCTTAATGTGTGCCCCTTAGTGCCCCAATCAGATTTAAGAAAATATTTATAATTATCAAGTAATCGCGGTTTATGAAAACTCGAAAAAACATCGCAGCGCCTAAATGAGACAAGGTATAAGCTCGCTGAAAACTGTATTTGGTCCATCAATAATAACCATACAAAGTTTCAAAACTGTTCAGGAATGCGTTTTGGAATTATCTTGATAAAAGTTAAAACGATGGTGACATAACTTTGACGGCAAAATACAAGGAACTAACTAAATCCCAGATATGTATGTGTAAACCAATAAAGTGTGCCTTTAGTCAAAAATATATGAAATGAAATGAAATGATGACATGTTTATTTTTGCAAGTAGGTTCATAAAAACACTTTTAGACGTAATTTTTTTAAACTAGATGGGGCCGGTGTTTCTTACCTGACTACTCTGAGAAGAAACAGCCGAAACAAACTCAGAGGTCATAGTCTCTTTTGAAGTCCAGACATAATCTTGTTCAATTCAGATGAGGACTATGCAGATTAGTGTCTGAGATGGTCTTTTGAAGAAAGAACCACACAGATTTGAGTGGACCTGTCCAGTCAGTGCAAGTGTAGCTCGACTTATAACTCAAGGAGCTCAACGAAACGACGAACAATACTAAAGAAAGGACATTTGGGTAGGTCGCTTATAGTACTCAAACTGCCAGACAGTCGTGGGGAAAAAATAAAATAAAATATGTGACCCACATGGTCCTCATATTCACAATAATTAAATAAACAATAATTTACAAAACGAAAAAAAAAAAAAAACATTAAATGTCACAATAATAATAAAAAAGTAAAATACTTAAAACTTATGGTGAAAATATTTAGCTTGGAATGTTTCGCAATAAGTAAATATGAACAAAAAACAAAATATGTTAACAACGGCTGGTTATCCGACCAAATTCAAATTACTAATAAAAAGCGACGGATTCATATACACACATCAAAAGTATCTAGGGATCAACATATATTTTTGCAATAACTTTTCTCCTGATTGATATTAATTAAAATTTTCTTTAAGGATTCATCAAATAAAGTGTTTTCGTTTGTCACAGTAACGATAAACCAAGTCACCTTTGCATTAATAAAGAAATTTGCCATTTTCCTAATAAAGGGATTTTTGACATTTGAACCACTAACATTAAAGTTCGAAAAAAAGACTGAAATAACAGTTTTCTTTAAAATTTTATTGGGTAACTTAAACAATTAATAATCCGTGTTTCTACCGCGAACACTAACAACACAAGAACATCGGTTTGGCATACTCAAAATGAGTTCATCCAAATCACGCTGTGGAATGGCCGCCCATGTTCGTTGCAACAACAAAAAAAGGTCTTCTTGCGACTGGATACCCTCCATATTCGGCAGAGCTCTTCTCTGTAGCATATCCCATGCATGCTCAATCGGGTTCAAGTCTGGCGACTGAGCAGGCCAGGGCAGGACATTGATGTTAGCTGCGGCGAGAGTCTGTCTTACAACTCTTGCGGTGTGCGGTCGTGCATTATCATGCATTAACTGAAATAAGGGACCGATTTGCACTTGTAGAGGAACGATGACGTCTGATACAATCGTCTCAGCATAAATTTGAGCGTTGAGGTTGCCTCTGATCCAAATCAACTCAGTTCTTCCGCCGATCCAAATACCCGCCCATACCATGATGGTTCCACCACTATAAGGATGGACTTCCTGGCAGGATTTTAATCGCTGTTGGCGTCCAGGGGTTCTCCAGTGTCGTATACGTCTTGTATCCGGTCTCATACCAAAACGAGACTCATCAGAAAAGCACACGAAACGCCATTGTTCTTCTGCCCAATTTCTGTGTTCAAGAGCCCATTGATATCGAATCCTACGATTGTGCATTGCTATAGGTGGTACCCGTAGCGGTCTTCGGGAATGAAGGTTCACTTCATGCAAGCGGTTTCTGACTGTTTGGTCGCTAATTAAGTTCCCTGAAGAGTGATGAAGCCTCACGGCTAACATCATGGCGTAATCAACGCATGCAACATCAATGTCCTGCCCTGGCCTGCTCAGTCGCCAGACTTGAACCCGATTGAGCATGCATGGGATATGCTACAGAGAAGAGCTCTGCCGAATATGGAGGGTATCCAGTCGCAAGAAGACCTTTTTTTGTTGTTGCAACGAACATGGGCGGCCATTCCACAGCGTGATTTGGATGAACTCATTTTGAGTATGCCAAACCGATGTTCTTGTGTTGTTAGTGTTCGCGGTAGAAACACGGATTATTAATTGTTTAAGTTACCCAATAAAATTTTAAAGAAAACTGTTATTTCAGTCTTTTTTTCGAACTTTAATGTTAGTGGTTCAAATGTCAAAAATCCCTTTATTAGGAAAATGGCAAATTTCTTTATTAATGCAAAGGTGACTTGGTTTATCGTTACTGTGACAAACGAAAACACTTTATTTGATGAATCCTTAAAGAAAATTTTAATTAATATCAATCAGGAGAAAAGTTATTGCAAAAATATATGTTGATCCCTAGATACTTTTGATGTGTGTATATAGGATGACCTTCTTTACTTTACTCACTAACCGATTCACACGTATTGTGCCTGAGTACACTGAAGTAGAAAAGTAATATGTAATAAAATAAAGTTGTTATTGGATTATATTCTACTAGCTGTTTTTGTGACTTTGCACATGATTAAGTACATTATACATAGTAGCATAAGTGCTATTCCAAGATAAGCTATCTTCTTCATTCAAAATTTCATTAAAATACATCCAGTAATATATGTGTGAACGAAAGACATACATACAAATATTTGCCAGGTCTTTGACCCAAAATATGATTGGGGGATGTTTTAAAAAAAATATAGTTCATGAAATGTGTGATAATTACCTGCTACAAAAAAGAGGTAGCTCTTTTTTGTAAGTATATAAATAAAAATCCAAATAACACAACAGTAAAAAAAGACAAATACGGATGTATTTGTCTTTTTATTTATATATTTATTGAAAAGCCGTAGGTGAGATAAATAAACATCAAGTTTTTCATCATTAATAGAAGATTCCCTTTTTTCACCTCCCCACCGCTGCATATCTCTGGCTGGCCGCGCTCCATCCGCTGGAGCGAGCAAGGAGTCGCTTTGTCTAGCTTGGAGAAAGTGAGATAGCTAGTACGCATACGGTATTAGTGGGATAGAGACAGATACCTACCTAAACGTCGCTCTATATGAATAATGCGAAGTGTTTTTGACTAGGAAGTGCGTTTGGATTATTACTTGGTATTGGTAAACAGTTGCAGTTATGACGTCAAGGACACGGTTGCGTGTTTACTTTTTAAGTTGGTTGAAAGTGGCAATGGCGTAATAATTAAGCATTTTAGAACAATGATGTGGTTGGTGAATTTTTAAAAAAAATAGTTACAATGATGGCACGATCTGCGATGGTAAGTATTTAATGGCATTGTTTTGATTTATTTAAAAGTACTTAGGTACACTTATCAAGTATTTGGATTTTTTTCATTACTTTATTTATTTTAAAACAAAATGTTCTAAATCATGTTTGTTTTGCTTTCATCTGAAAGGATATACATACTTTCCGGTTGGTCCATTAGAAATCATCATCAAAATCGATTCAGTCGTTTGTTTTTTTTTTGTTCTTATGCTACGTTGATGATCCCTTAATAACTTCTAGTTACAATGTAAAAAAATAATTCATGACAAGAATTCACAAGACTCCCAAACTAAGACTCGACCACAATCCGTCAACATGTCACAGGGCCAGGCCCGGACTGGCCATACGGGCAAATCGGGCAAATGCCCGATGGGCTGGTGTGGCCGATTAGCGGTCGACTTTATTTTGCCATTTAAAAAAGATCATCCTTATAGGTACATCAATTAAAATAACATCCTCGAGTAGTCGAGGAACTACACACATCAAAAGTATCTAGGGATCAACATATATTTTTGCAATAACTTTTCTCCTGATTGATATTAATTAAAATTTTCTTTAAGGATTCATCAAATAAAGTGTTTTCGTTTGTCACAGTAACGATAAACCAAGTCACCTTTGCATTAATAAAGAAATTTGCCATTTTCCTAATAAAGGGATTTTTGACATTTGAACCACTAACATTAAAGTTCGAAAAAAAGACTGAAATAACAGTTTTCTTTAAAATTTTATTGGGTAACTTAAACAATTAATAATCCGTGTTTCTACCGCGAACACTAACAACACAAGAACATCGGTTTGGCATACTCAAAATGAGTTCATCCAAATCACGCTGTGGAATGGCCGCCCATGTTCGTTGCAACAACAAAAAAAGGTCTTCTTGCGACTGGATACCCTCCATATTCGGCAGAGCTCTTCTCTGTAGCATATCCCATGCATGCTCAATCGGGTTCAAGTCTGGCGACTGAGCAGGCCAGGGCAGGACATTGATGTTAGCTGCGGCGAGAGTCTGTCTTACAACCAGTGCTTCGATAACGTGTCCAAAGTCGACTGATAACACTCTGACTTGTATTCAGAGCTAAAGCTACAGTACGTTGCCGGGAACCAGCTTCTATCATTCCCACGGCTCTGAGCATTTCTTCCCTGCTTAAATGACGTCGCCGCTCCATAATAACGTTGGTTTTAATCAGTAGTAGGGAAACAGTAGCACTAATAATGTCTTCAATGCGTTGTATGTTTTTATAGGGAAAATATTGACAGCTTATTTTCATCTTTTACTCGAATTTGATTGAGAGTTCCTGATTCAAATTATGAAATGCACCAAAAAGGATCCATATAAATTTATAAAATCATAAATTTATTACAAAGCCACATCTCAATCTCAAGAAATCCGCATAAAAATGCTTGATCCCTAGACATTTTTGATGTGTGTAATTCAATTTACTCTTGGACTCTATCCGTAGTAATGGTACCCCCTAGAGCAGACCCGTCGAACATGCGGCCCCCGGGCCACCTCCGGCCCGCATCGATCTTTAATCCGGCCCGCGACCGATTTAAAACTTTATAGGAAATAAATAAATACTGCGCCAACTGCCTCACATCTCCCCGCGAATGCAGGCCGCGTCATCGTAGTCTAGTCCGGTGAAGCTTGTATTATTTAAATTTAGAGGTCACTTTGCATTTCTTTTGGCCCGCTGGGTTACAAAAATACTAAACTTAGCCCTCCTTAGAATTATGTTGGACGGACATCCCTGCCCTAGAGGCTCAGGATTTTAGGTTTTTAATTTTCCTGTCCGATGCCACAGAATTAGTAAGTACGTAATAAATTGTACCGTACAGTAGAATCACTCTCAAATTAAAATATTTTTAAGGCTATAAATGAGCCTCTGAGAACTCGTACTACCGCTAAAAATATACACATTTTCTTTAAAAAACGGTTTTTACTTTGAACCCTGCGAAAAATCTTTGAATTTAAAGATTCCTTTTTTCTGCCTCTGGATTGGCACTCGACTGAATTAAATTAGGAATCCCTTAGTCTTAACAGATAATTTTGGCATGCATACACAAGGTTGCAAAAAATGGAGTATGTGGACATTTTGATCTCAAATTACATATTATTATTATCCGAATTTAATCGAAAATTTTCGATCTCGCTTCGCTCGCTCTTGTAACATAAAGTAGGTTGGATCTTTACATTGTCTATAATAAGCCGACCAAGTAACTCCAATAGGTCGAAACAATGGGGAAGACAACTGTATAACTTATGGTGCTAGCATCGCTTGTACTAAACATCGTCATTGGTTGAAAATCTGTCAATGTAATTTTATATTTCAAAATACTTTGACCACATTGGTCAGATTGGGACTAAGCTATGGACGCGCCATCTACAATCAGCTTTGACCAGCCTTCTCCATTCTAACCTGCCCAAGGCAAGGTGTCAAAAAATGTTCAAGCTCGCTTCGCTCGCTCTTGCAAGCTACACACATCAACACGGTCTAGGGATATTTCATACTCAATTAAATAACTCGAAAAGTACTGGCCGCATTGGAATCTTTTATACACCGATTTGTTTGTAATTTATCTCAGACTAATTCCAAATTCAAATTTTTGAAAATTCTTTTGTTTCGGTGGCATAAAAATGTCTTGATGTATAGGAGAGGGAATTTTCATTTGTGCGAAATTTAGAAAACAATACGAATTACGTTTAGTTACAGTTTTTTTTCATTTTTAAACGAAAGATAAAGTTAAAATTGAGGTATTGTAGCCATGCAACGCCGACATTTGACGAGGGCGGAGATGTTACGAGCTGTGGGAATGCTGGAAGCTGAATCTGTTCAGCGTAATGTTGCTGAGGCCATAGGGACCCATCAAAATGTAATTTCAAGATTGTGGACACGCTATCGTGCCACAGGTGAAGTAGCGGAGAGGCACCGGGGGCCAAGTCGCATCACTACCCCCAGACAAGACCGATTTTTGCAAATTACTGCGCGAGCACAACCAAATGCAACGGCGACTCAATTGGTCCAAAGGCTGCGAGTGGAACACCAAGTGCTTGTGAGTGACCAAACTGTAAGAAGGCGACTGCATGAAAGCAATCTACGCTCTCGTAGACCACTCCGGGTCCCACCTTTACGGAGAGGCAATCGTGGACGACGTTTAGAATGTGTTCGGAACCACGTGGACTGGGGCCGTGACCAATGGTCCAATGTGCTGTTCACGGATGAATCCAGGTTCGGCTTCCATCCAGATTCACGAAGGACGCGTGTTTGGCGAGTTCCTGGACGATGGAGCCGTCTCCAGAACCCTCAGGAAGTTCACCCATACCAAGGAGGAACAATTATGGTTTGGGCAGGAATTCGTCTTTGAGGACGGACGGATCTCGTTTGGGTGCGGGGCAATATGACGGCAGAACGATACGTCCAACAGGTGCTGGGGCCCGTAATCTTGCCCCACAGAACACAAATGGGGCAAGATTTCCTGCTCATGCACGACAATGCCCGGGCACACACGGCGAGAACGATAGCAGCTTGGTTACATACACATAATGTTAGGGCCTTAGACTGGCCTGCTCAATCGCCAGATCTAAATCCCATTGAGCATGCGTGGGATATGCTGCAAAGAAGAGCTCTGAAGGAAGTTCCTGAAAATCTGGCTACAGAAGATCAACTTTTTGCGCACCCCAGAAGGACATGGGACAATATTCCGCAGCAAGACATTGACAACCTTGTTCTGAGCATGCCGAATCGTTGCCGATGTGTTATGAACATCATGGGCGCTTTCTCAGACTACTAACTTCAAGTTTATAAACACAAATTAAATGATTTTTCAATTTTTTTCAGTTTTTACTCACAAATTAAAAGTTCATTCATATACGGTTTCTGTCTATGCTTCATTTTTTTTCCATAAAATCCTGAAATTTTAATCTATACCTTAACCATTATTAAAAAATGGTAGAATATTAAATAACGTATCTTTTAAATATACATGTCATATAAATAATTAACACATTGATAGTAATTCGCTTTTTTAAAAATATCCCTAGACCGTGTTGATGTGTGTATTTCCTTTTAAATCTTGACTTTGTCTGTAAGTGGATTAACTCTTCTATAAAGGGTCGAAACAATTCTAACCTGTCCATGGTAGGGTGTTAAAATTTTCGAGCCCGCTTCGCTCGCTCTCGAAGCCTTACTGCTTTCTGTTTTTAAAATCGTCTCCTTAAATCGAGTAACATCTACTTCTGAATAAAAGGACCAAACAAAAGCTAACTTCACTGGAGCGGAGAGCTTAATTTTTTTTTTGTCCCTTAACTTTTGAAATAACTCTTCAAAATTAGTAACTTCTACTTCTATTTAATCAAGTATTTTAGATTCTTAGAAGAACTTCAGCTGCATCTGTAACAAGTAGGTACGACAGCGTCGCTAATCTTTTAGCTTCGAGTCTCTTCTTTATCAAAGTCGCAGCCTAGCATTTCATTCATTCTATTTTAGATGTTTTCTTCGGTTGATTCAAAATTTACAGTAGAAGTTTCCTTTTCGCTTGAAAGTGGAGGGCCGACCGTCTCTAAAATGCCCGGGCCGGTTTCAGGTCCCAGTCCGGGCCAGCAGAGGGCTGTATCTTTTTAGCAGAAATAGCTAAATACTTGATTTGATTTTAACAGAATGTTCTATGGCAGCTATAACAACAATAATATAAACCAAGCAGTGAGGGCTGGCATTTTGCCTATTGGCAAGTTGCAAAAACTTCCCATTGTTAATCCAAATGATGTAAGTAATAATTTTGTTGATCTTTAAATTATATGTATCTAAAAAAGTTCTGGACCGATCAGGCTGAATATATCTGTATATAATCAGAGCTAAGTGTTATCACAACTGTATAAATTTTAACTTAATTGCTCGAGTACCTAATTACTTCTTGAGAAAATTTAACACAAAATTTTGTATCCACGGATATACACATTTCCATCCTATAAAATTGTGTAAATAGATTCAGGAAACTTTGAAACGTTTATAGATAGGAAATTTGATCTGTGACTTGATGCTCTAATTACTTTAAGAATTAATATTAAAGGAATAAAAATAATAATTTCCACATCAACAAGCTGTTTCATTTAATATGGTCACAAGGTGCATTTAATATGTTTTTTAATTAGCCCCTAAAACTTTTGAACGCGAATGTACGGACAACAGCTTAGGAATAATACGTCAAATAAAGAAGGTCATCGATATGTATGAATCCGTCGCTTTTTAGTAGTCATTTGAATTTGGTCGGATAACCAGCCGTTTTTTACATGTTTTGTTATTTGTTTATATTTACTTATTGCGAAACGTTCCAAGCTGAATATTTTCACCATATATTTTTGACTAAAGGCACACTTTATTGGTTTACACCTACACATCTGGGATTTAGCTGGTTCCTTGTTTTTTGCCGTCAAAATTATGTCACCATCGTTTTAACTTTTATCAAGATAATTCAAAAACGCAACAAAAACTTTGTATGGTTATTATTAGCGTCAAGATGGATCAAATACAGTTTTCAGCGAGCTTATATCTTGTCTCATTTAGGCGCTGCTATGTTTTTTCGAGTTTTCATAAAACCGTGATAACTTGGAAATTATAAATATTTTCTTAAATCTAATTGAGGCACTAAGGGGCACACATTAAGAGCTACTCTATGTTTGTTTATTCTACAGGGGCACATGCAATGGTTTTAGAGATATACGATTCCGCAAAACGTTACTCCAGCAGGAAATGCAATATCTCGAAAACCTGAAAGGGCACACATTTTATTTTTGGGGGCACATTTTGGCACTAATATAAACTACAAGGCCATGCACAATGTTTGTCTCTCCGATCATTCGTTTAGAATTTTCCTGCTGGAAAAACGTTACTCCAGCAGAAATCGTTTTTTCCGTATTTTTCCAATACGACAGGGGGCTAACATTTTTTATGTGGGGGCACATTTACAGCAGATACGGCACTAAGTAAACGTTCCACTCATATAACTCTAGGAGACACTTTCCTGCTGGGGTAACGTACACTCTCTAGCCCGCCCCGTTGACTTTGTATAGAAATAATTAATGAAAAGATACTGATCGGCCGAGCGCATTGACCACGCACGCCGAACGAGAGTTATTGTTATTTTGCGCGCCAAAGTTGACGCTTTCCTAATAGGCCTAAACTTTAAGGGGGCGTGACTCGGCGCCTTCACATGATTCAAGCGAAAAAAAATTAACTCAGGCGGAAAAGACCACGACTGTACATAAATAAAAAAATACCCGTCGAGTTGAGAACCTCCTCCTTTTTGAAGTCGATTAAAAACCCATACCAAACCCATACTAAATTTCGTTTATCTAGAAAGAGATAGAAACAAAAGTTTAAATGGTTATAACTTTTGTGTTGTTTGGCCGATTTATGTCTTGTTTTCGCTTTTTGTCATTATTTTTATAGTAATTTAACATTCCGTATCGAAATAAAAAAAAAGAAAATTTTGGCATATTCCCTATTATGTAGGTACCTATATGCCTATTTACTAGTATTCTACTGATATTGACACACGTGTAGTGTAGGTAGGTAACTGGATCAGATCAGTTTTTTCCCTTGACCCAGAAGCCTATTTCGACTACGCAGAATTGGGTAGGTATTGCTTTGTACAAAAAAGCTGAAGTAGGTTGTAAAAGGTCACCCGCTTCCTTTATGATCTGAGGGACTCCAACGAGAGCACCTCGGGATCTCACTAATACCATCGAAGGGACAAACAACATGACCGGTTTTTCTTTTTGTTAAGATGCATCTGAAGTTCGTTTTTTTGAAGCAACGTTTGCAAGAGGTAGTTATCAACAACGGACAACAAAAAATTATAACTAAAGCCGCAAAACTAACTTAGTTATAGGTATCTTGTAGCTCTACAAATAATTCCTACTAAAATGTTGGATTTCTGGTGTACCTAATAGTAATAACTGAAACTACAGAGGTCCTAGGATCATCATATGATAATCTACAATTTTTCAAGTAGATTAAGGTGTTATGAATTGTATCAGCGTAGCTTCGATAGCAAAGGCTTTTCTCGAACACACGTGCTTAGAGCTGTGACAAATATTAGCATAGTGGCTAGAGATCATTATCTCACCGTATCACTCCGTCTCATTGACCCAGTATAGCAGCTACCAGGCTCCCAGCAATTAACGGAGCTGACCGCAATCGCCATTATATTGACATTCACTTTTTCATGTGGTTTTTGTTATACTAATTGAGTTTCTGTTTACCATGGCTTTCGTAATAGAACAATAATATCTATGTTGTAAGTTACTTTTACTGGTGCAGTGGCAGCCGCGAGTGCGATGTGGTGAAATGTACGTATTAGACAGATTCTGTTAAGGGACAATGATATAAAGACGAGATATGAGGAATTTAAAATTTCTATAGAAAACTTATTTTTCTCCTAACTCTTGTTTAATGCAGTGTCCATTCAAAATATATATTTGGGATATTCTGTAATCCAATCAAAATAAATACACACTACCTGAATATGATTGATTTAAGATAGTACATTGTTACCCTAGGGGTGAAAGTAACTTGCTTAGTCCCGAGACGGAGTTTGGTGCCCAAGCGTAGCGAGGGCGCTAATAGTTCGTAGGACTAAATAAGTCTCTTTAACCCGAGGTAAACACTGTGCTTTTCATTGCGAATACAAGTAAATTTAAAATAAAAATATGAATAAACTCGAAAACTTTTTTTCACAACAACTTTCTTTTTCTGTGGCTGGCCAGCTATTCAGCCATTAATTTTGTCAGCTATTGCTTTTTTTTTTGGGACAAGCCAGCCACACTATTCCCAAACCACTGTAACTCCTGAAAGCCAACAGTGGCGACCACCAGAAAACATCCGAGACAATGAAGCTCGACTAATTCCCAGAGAATGAATTTAAGGGGCCCTTCTTTCGCCGCGGGAGACGCCCCGGGCGTCGGGGGCCACCACGTGGCCCCCGGCCACCGTAGGCGCGGGCCTGTGAACGGTGGGCTATGGGCTAGCTCGCCGTCCGTCCGTCTCATGACGACAGGCCGTGTCGACGGCGCGTTCGTGTTCCACGCGCGCCTCAAAGAGAGTCAGCAAAAAGGAAGGGGTCCGCAAGGACCGATGCCTGCCGGGGTCGCGGGACTGTTCTAAAGAGATACCGTGGGCCCGGAACACAAAGGGCGATGAAGGAACATGGATGGGTTTTAGTCAGTAAAAGTCTGACACTCCCTCTTGCTCCGCCCAGAGCGGGAGAAGTCATTTGATGATTTCCCATCCAAAAAAAAAAAAACGGGCCCTTCTTTGAAATTAACGTTTCTAGATCAAGTTTTTTCCAGAGAAATCACCATATTTAAATTCTTCATTAAAATTATAGACAGCAATTCGCTTGAATGTTTATTGTTTTCACCACATCACAATATAACATCACGCACGCCAGTATGCTCTGAGGGGGTCAGTTTAATTGTACAGTACACCCACATTTCGACAGTTAGGTATGTTAGGTTCCATTTCATTGGGGATAAGCCTATTAACATGACATGTATTGTTAACAATTATTAATTTAATTTAGTTAATTTTCGGTCTAGTGGTGGCGTCTACTACGCATGAGGTCCTGGGTTCGATTCCCAGGTCGGGTGAAGTGTTATTGGGTTTTTCCATCAGAAATTTCTCAGTAGCAGCCTCGCGAGGCTGGGCGCGGGTGCAGTCAAATCCAGACTCCGCGGAGTCTGGATTTGCACCCGCGCTCGCCCCACGGCCACACGAGAAAAATAATCATCCTGTTGCTTTATCATACCGATCCGAAAGGCTTCATCATAAGTATTATTTTTTGCTAAATAACATAGTGTCAGAAATAAAAGGAAGACCATGAATTTTAACATTTTTAATACAAAATTAATCAATTAATCAAATGCTCAAAATAAAAAAAATATGCAAAATGCCGCATTGCGATGGACAAAATAATTTACGCGTCTAATCCATAAGATGAAGCCTTTCGATCGGGTGATTATTTTAACGTTTAACGGGTTCAATTCCCGGTTCAACCATGTAATTATTTAAATATCTATGAATGCAGTTTAAATTGTTTTTTAAATTCAAATAATGTCTTTTTTCAGTTGTGTAAAATGTTCCATCTACAATAGTTAAGGTATTTTCTCTTCTTGTGGCATATCCGTGGGACGCCCTGCATATTTTATTATAATTAATCACATATTTGTCTTTCATTATAGCACTCACCAAATCTTCCAATTTTATAGAATGGTCATCGCCTGCCTTAGTCATACATTCATAACAATATGAGGTGTAGTGTTGTACGCACATCAAGCTATACGTTTTTGTTGCAAACTAGCTCTTATTACCAGCACGCAATAAAATTTGTTCTACTGATTTATTTTTACTGTGGTGTGCTCGCTCGCCGCCATAAGCACGGTAATATTATCAGAGAAGTATAGCAGAGGAGTAGGAAAAAGCCGTAATTTCCACTTCCCTAAATACCTATCGGCAGGAAACAGAACGAAACAAGGCCAATAGGCACAAAGGGACGTTTACAACTGGGATAGGTCCACTTGCCTAGCACCACGGATAAATATTAACATTACCTAATGGGTCCTTATAAGTTGTGAGCTGTTATATTTGATTCCAATAATAGGTATGGCAAAAACGCTTGAACGCATGGAAATTTGTGCTAGTTTCTAAATATCGAGAGCTCAAAACTATTAACAATCACGGAAGATATCCCGTAAGTGACAATATAAGTTTAGTTTTAAACCGTGAAAGCTTAAAACAGTCTCTGCTTATTTGCTTTTTCGACTTGCTAGGGCGCCGAGACAAAATATTAAACCTGTGGGTGCGCCGCGAACTGAAAAAGTTTGGGAACCCGTGCCCTAAGGGATAAGAGATCCGGATATCGCTAGGTTGTGATCTTAGTCCCATGGTATTATATAGGGGTTGAATTTATTACCATAAGCCGGGCACAACTCCAGCATTACGAGAGGATGAGTAGCATAAACCTAAGATCCCATCCAAAATACTTTCCCACGTTCAGTAGTCGCGCTGGCGACCACTAGATCAAAGTCGCATTAAAACATTACCCTAAACTCACTTTCTGATTCATGTCTGCACGAATATCATAGGTTTCTATGGATTTGTTCAACAACGCTGAACGTGTGCTAAGTCTGAAATTATCTCAACCATGTGCAGACTGTTTTCAAGACGGCGATGGATTTCTTACCTACCAACCTGTTTCACATTGAAATAAAAGTTGGCTTTGACGCCTAGGTCAATTCCGTAAATAATTTTCGCGGCGAATTTGTACGACCGTACCTTAAGGCTGATTCTAGAGACATCCCAAGAATAGGACAAGTCGAGAAGGGCAACAATATACCTATTAGGTATATTGATGGAGTTAAACTTTTACCTTGCTTGGATGAAATCCATTGCCTGTTGTTTATGTACAAGGAACAGAAACTCGGTTGGACCTACACACGAGCCACCCGAGCACTAAGTATAAGTAATTACGGGGATAAAATACTTATAGCCTTTGTTACTCAGGGTAAATGTAGCTTTCTAATGGTGAAAGAATTTATGAAATCGGCGCAGTCGTTTTCGAGTTTATTCATTACAAACATGCAAAAATACAAATCTTTCCTCTTTATAATATTAGTGTACTCGTGTACTCGTACGTATATTACAGAGTTCAGGGTTGGCTGTAAAGAATATTGATTCATTTGAAAGTTCAACATTGTTGTGACGACGAAACTAACCATTTAGTAAATTCTAGAAAAATGTTAGTAATAAAATTTAAGCTGGAACTTGAGTGATTTGCGTTGCTGCGTAAATAATTTATTTTAGGACAAGTATTGAACAAACACAATTACTTATTACAAAATTAGATAAAAGATACAGGTGCAATAAGTTTGGTTGAATTAATTGTGTGAACCAAGACCCGCCTCTTTGTTCCAGTGATTCATAAATATATAATCAATCAGATGTCTGACACAAAGTGTACGTGTGCAGCGGAGCGCGGCGACGCTTGAGCAAGTCCCGGCGCGACAAAACCGCGCGCGCCGCCCTCCCGCGCGACACTTCACACCCGCCATGCGCCGCGCGCTACCGCTGCTGCTGCTGCTGCTGGCCAGCGCCGCCGCCAGCGAGCCACCGCAAGTCTTAGCAGACGAGTCCATCGACACGCTTATTAGCAACGACACCATCGTCGTCGACAACGAGAACGGCACGCTCACACTACGCGATGTTAACGGCACCGTCATCGAACTGGACGGCGATCCCGAGGAAGTGGTGCGGAAGAAACGGACGTTCGGCGACATAGTGTTCCGAGGACTGGCTGATGTGCTCGGGTACAATGTGGCGCGGAAGCCCCCGCAGGCTGACTTCCCACCGCCGCTAGCTCCAGTGCCCGGGATAGACGCGCCACTGGCCGGGGCCGCGCCCCCTCAGCCGCCAGCCCCAGCTCCCCCGCCGCCGTGTGGGCAGCCCCGCGCAGCCGGTCCCCCTCCCTGCAGAGCCGTGAAACCACCCCCGCCGCCGCCACCACCGCAGCCAAAAGCAGTGCCACCGTGCCCAAGACCGAGAGCTGTGCCACGACCGAAACCAAAGCCGACCCCACCGCCCCCGCCGCCGCCGCCGCCCCCATGTGCGCAACCACGGGCGAACCCGACCACACCCGCGCCCTGTGCTCCTCCTCCACCTCCTCCTCCGCCGCCCAAAGCCGACAACCTCGAGAGGATCACCTCTAACCTCCGGCTAAACTTCAACTTTAACCGTGCCCCGGTCACTCCGGCGACGCAAGCACCACCCGCCGCCGAGGCAGTCGCCGAGAACGAACAAGCCGAACTTGATTATCAGCAGGAGCAGTTTGTGCCGATAGCTATAGAACCTCGCGCGGCGAAACTACCTCAAACTGAGCCGCGCCAGCCGCGAGTGTATGTCGACGCGTTCGTTGTCAGGAACGGAGTGGCACGTCGAGTGGACACCGTGGACGCGAAGCAGTTCGACGCACAAAGAGCTAATAACGCCGATGAAGATTACCTGGCTTACGACGACGACGCCGCGCAACAACAGCTGGACGACGATGACTACGAGGATGTGCAGGAGTCCCGTGATCGCGAGGCCGCCGTGCGACAATTCGGTAACGCTGTCGACCAATTTTGGCAAAATAAAAAACAACAGAGAAGACCTGTTCCGCAGAAGGCGCAAAGACTTCCCGCAAATCACTATCAAAACGTACATTTTGGAGACCGAGATTTAGCCGACAATGGCCGTCGCCACGGCGAGTCCCACCAGAGTCTACAACGCGGGCGTCCTCGTGCTAACAGAATTCCGCTGCTTCAGCCTGAAGCTGACGATGACACGGAGGTCACGACCACCACAGAAGATCCGAGGAAACCTCTGAAGCCGCGTGTGTTGCCTCCGACCGAGCACAACCCGAACCAAATCGACACAGTAACGGTGCGCGTGCCGCCGATATACCGCGAGAAACGACCGAGGAAGTTGCACCGCGAGCGTCCTGAACACCCCGACAGGGATGAGGAGGAGCATGAGGAGCATAGAGATAGAGAGTTCAGCAGCCGCGAGCAAGAGCGGGAGAGAGAGTACGAGCAGGATGCTGACGGCAACGACAGCTCGCTGGCACCGCAGACTGAGCGCCCCGCCAGGCGTAGGCGACGCCGCAAACAGAACCGCAAAACACGAGCCGTGGACAAGGAGTACTACACCGCCGGCGATTATGACTACTACGGCAACAAGCAGCCCGTCTCTAAAGAGGAGCAGTTTTACATGGAACTGACAGTGCCACCGCCGACGCTGGACGCGGACGTTGCGAGACACGAGAAGCCAGTGGATAGTGGATACTTTTTGGAAGATCATGAACGGCTACGGGAAGATCCGAGTCACCGCATCCGCGACGACGACAGGAGTGATGATGCTGAGCGCGCGGATGACAAAGAGCGCTCTGTCGAAGATAAGGAGCGCTCAGCAGAGGACAGTAAGGAGAAGTCTGTGGAGGACAAGGAAAGAGCGGGCGAGGAGGACCGTGCGGACTCTCGGGAGCGGACGGACAAGCTGAGTCCCAACGCGCGCGTGCGCGAGTCCGGCTTCCAGAGCAACTACGTGCGCGCCACCAACGTGCAGCTGGACGACCCGCGCCCCGCCCTCGCAGTCAAGAGGAAGCAGACCAGCACCGGCCAGGCGTGACCCGCCTTACTACACACGCCATAATTGTAATTATTATTTATTGGGAAGATTTGGTGACTCGTAACGATTGTAAACAAAATATGATATAATCGAAAAGATTACATACATGATAAGTTGATAACGTGCTTGTTGCTTCACTCCACGCACGCACACTTATAAAACTCTTGTTGATATGAAATTTAGAGGGGACAAGTGAGGACTCGCGAAGTTCACTCAAAATGTCGTGTGGAGTTCGGGAGGTGTCTGCGGGCGCAGAGAGCGACGCGTGTCAAGTATATGTATCTGCACGATCGGTTCCTGTGTGTGACAAGGAGCGCTTGCCTGTGATGTTCTAGTTGTAATGTACCTACATGTCGATGTCGATAGTCTTGTTATTTTTATACTTAGCTTTAGCGAATTGTAATAAGTTTCTAAATAAACTGTTTCTAAATAATCGATTTCATTACTGAGAGACCGAGCCGAATCATTGTTGGGGCGTGAAATCGTCGGGTCGGGGACCGTCGGAAGTGGGTGAAGGTCCCGGTGACAAGCCGACTAGAAAACGACTCGGAAAGGCCGTTTCAAGAGAGGTGCAATGACCTAATTGATTTTCGCAAAGCTGCAAGTCTTTGTCGAGCGTTGCAACCGGCATTGCACCGACCGCCTGACTGTCTGAGCGACCGTGCGGCGGGTGCTGTAGCACTTACAGCGTAACCATTACGTCGTAAATCACTCAATTATTTCTTTTATTATGAGCCTGATGTGACCCACTGCAGAGCAACGGCCGCCCTTCCATTTTTCCATTTTGTTCTGTCTGTGATGACCCAATTAATAAACGCATAATAAGAACAAGTGAATTCTACAAATAGTAATGTCCCAATCCCAACATTCACCTGTTCTCGTACGTTCTATTTCTCATTTCCAATTAATCTTACCTAATAAAAGAATTACGATTGCTAACTCATTTCATCACAGTTCTAATCAAAAGAATAACAAAGGAACTAGGTGTATAATCTGTGACAAACAGTTTTATTATCACGTGGTTACTACAGTCCGTCGGCCTAGCAGAGGCCTTGACCGCCAGATCATTGCACAGGTTTCACCAGACCACACCAACCACAAAAATATTCACCTAATTATACTTACACACAAATTATATTATCAGCTGACTTCTTATACTCATAATTAATATAAAACGGCCAAATAAATAAGTCTTTGGTAAAAGTTAACAAAATCCTACTTCACACAAATCAGGTGCCCCATTCTTTCTTACTTAAGTACGTACAAAAAGTCAAATAAATAAATCTTTGGTAAACGTTAACACGATGATACTTACTAATACTTAATCTAGCTAGTAGATAGTTTTTAGTTTGGCCTATTCAGTTCACGACGGCATGAAGATAGATTAACCATGGAGTTTCTTGCCGGTTATTCTCCATAGAAGAAGTTGATGATCGATTCTTCGCTCACTAATACGCCTCATCTCAAGGAAGTGTTCTTCTTTCTTAGAGTGTCGATGGCAGATGGCAGATGGCAGAGAATTCGGCTAAGTTTAACATGTAAAGTGACGACAATCAACCCGTTCCTGCAGCAGGGCACAACGTTTACTGCAGGCCAGTCCGGGGACCAGTGCCAGAGATAAATCTTTACGGCAGTGTTGTTAGATTGTTTTACAAGTTGAATTGTGCTTTTGTTATCACAGTTGTTGTTTGTTATTCTAATCCACATTCAATAACATCAGTGAGCTCAGTTGTTTCCACATCTGCTGCCGCTACAGGGTGCTGTAACAAGAGGCCAATTGTAACTGAGCTAGACATTTTCTAATGTTTAGATTTCAAAACACACAAAAAGCCTTATAGTCACTGGTTATTTTACCAAAATATGAAAACCATTGCAGGGTGGCAATAGATCAAAGAGTGTGACAGGCAGCCGGAGTCCGGACGGTTGTAAGTCCGATCCCCGCCTGTGTAACGCTGCGCTGTTACAAATAGGTGCGCGATGAATATCAAGTAGCTGATGTCATAAGTGAGAGTCTACTGGACTCAATCATATTCGCATGTGGACCACGTAATATATGATGTACTACACAATTTAATACATGGATCACTCGCATAGTTGAGCTCATGATGAGATCGACGAGGCGATGCGGAAGTCTTTTAATCTTTCTACAATCTTTATTAGAAACAGAGTTCATTGAATTCATTCAAATAAAACGTGAGAATTGATGTATTTCTAGCTGACTGTGCCGTTTATTCGAAATAACTATTGTTAGGCCCGATTTCTATCGCAGCAGAGACCAGCGGAGCGGTGCGGAGACGTGCAAGATTTGACCAATCACAGGCAGTGGCGTAGCGTGGGTTTTTATCGCTCGGGGCCAACCGGAAATTCACCACCCCCTCTATTTTCATTTAATTTTTAGTCAAGAAGCAAAAAGCAAAATGTCAAAATATAATGTATAGCAATTTTTAAAATTATTATTAAACTCTTCGTGTTTTTATTTCAAAGCAAAATATATTATACTTACATTTTTAAATGTCGGTATGTTTGTATTTGTATGTCATGTTCGATTGCTCGTAGTTTATAAGATTTGCCGGAAATAAGTAGAATAGCTAGCGTAGAAAGCCCTAAAACTTTTAGCATATCAATGTCAACTTATGGGAATGCAAGAGCGAGCGAAACGAGCTAGTAAATTTTAGCACTTCGCTTCGGATTAGAAACAGATTTTCTTTTAACCATCAAAACAAACCACATTTAACATCTATAAGAGCGAGCGTAGCGAGCTAGAAAATTTTACCATCTCGGATAGGTTACATATTAATAATAATAATAAGTCAGTCATAAGTCAGGTAGTCCCGCGGAACCCAAGAATTATAGACCGATCACGTGTTTGTAGACGATCTACAAGGTTCTTACATCCATTATGAGAGTGAAAATTAATACACACATTGACAAAAACTCCATCATGTCTGCCTCTCAGAATGGATGTAGGAAGGGGTCCCGCGGTACTAAGGAGCTACTCCTCATCGACATGGCCATTAGCCAACAGGTTCGTCGATCCCGCAAAGATCTGTCGACATGTTGGATAGATTATAAGAAGGCCTATGACTCGGTGCCACATACCGCATACGTGGCTCATGAGGGTGCTGGAGTTGTACAAAATAGATGCAACTCTACGCACCTTCCTTGAGTCATGTATGGGGCAATGGAAGACGGTCCTTCGATATCCAGGATGTCGACAGATCCAGGGGAGCGATGAGCCTGTATGGATTAAGCTGGGAATATTCCAGGGCGACAGTCTGAGTCCACTTTGGTTCTGTTTAGCCCTGAATCCTCTAAGCACATTTCTGGAGAATTCAGCCTAGGCTGCCGGTTGAGGAAGGATGGTCAGGTTATATCTCACCTGCTTTACATGGATGATCTGAAACTGTTTGCCCCCAACAAATTGCGACTGATGGAGCTACTGAAAGTAACTGAAACTTTTAGTAGCGCCATCATGATGGAATTTAGTGTGGACAAATGTGCTGTCATGTATGTAAAGCGAGGAGAGATTGTGGAATCCGAGGGACTTCAGTTCTCGGACTCCATACATCTAAGATCTCTTTCTTCATCCAAAAGCTATATGTATTTGGGTATGTCGGAAGCGTTAGGCATTAACGTAGCTGACATGAAGCAATCGTTGAGGGAGCGCTTCTTCGGTCGCCTGAGGAAGGTATTAAATAGCCTTTTTTCAGGCGGGAACAAGGTGCGCGCCTTCAATGGTTGGGTTTAATGTACTCTTTCGGCATACTCAAATGGACTCAGACCGAACTCGACGCCCTGGATAGAAGATCGAGTTCGTACACTGCTGACCGAAAGCTGGATGCATCACCCACGATCATCGGTGATGAGACTGTACATCCCGCGGAAGTGTGGAGGTCGAGGCTCTTTAAACGCGAAGACCCTCCACAACCGCGAGGTGTGCAGTCTTAGAGAATATATTTTTTAAGCCGCGGTGGGTATGCACCGAGATGTGGTCGCAGTGGACAAGGGACTCACCCCGCTGTCCATGGCTAAAGAGAACTGGCACAAACCTGAAGTGCTTACCACCGATGACCGCAAGGAAGTATGGCAAGGCAAGAGCTTCACGGAGAGCTTCACGGGCGCTTCTTTGGGGAAACTGAAGGTTTTGTCTATGCGATTATGGACGAAGTTATGTTAAAGAACAATTACCGGAAATATATTATGAAGGACGGGACGGTTGACGTGTGTCGGGCATGCCACTTTCCGGGTGAGTCCATCAGACATATTATTTCTGGTTGTTCTCGTCTGGCTAACGGTGAGTACTTACACAGGCACAACCAAGTAGCCAGGATTATACACCAGCAACTTGCCTTGAAATATAAACTAGTGGGTACGGTACTACAAGTATGTGCCCGACCCAGTTCTCGAAAAAGACCATGTCACGCTGTACTGGGATCGGTCTATTATTACTGACAGGACTATTGTCGCCAATAAGCCTGACATAGTGATGATAGACCGATCAGCGCGCCGCGTAATGATAATCGATGTTACCATCCCGCATGACGAGAACCTCGTGAAAGCTGAGAAAGAGAAACAAATAAAATATCTCGACTTGGCACACGAGGTTCGCTTCATGTGGAATATGAACTCGGTTATCTTTGTGCCGATTGTCGTGACGGCCAATGGCCTCATAGCCAAGAGCTTCGATGACCATCTATCGAAGCTCTCTTTATGCGGTTGGATCAAGGGCCTGATTCAAAAGGCAGTACTCCTCGATACGGCTCGCATTGTGAGGAGGTTCCTGTCTCTGCAGCCTTAACCACCGGTGGCTTAGACCCTGCTCCCGACACCGGCAGACTCCGCTCCGCTCATCTCCGCTTTGGTGGAAACTAGGCTTATAAGTCAGGGGTCTTCTTGGAACTGTCGCAGTAACGGTTAAGGTAGCTGGCCCCATTAAATTCTCCCCCTTACAGCTCAATGCCGTGAAAGTGTCAGTACCAACCTGTGCATGTTGCTTCCTCACGTGTTTGTTCAGCGACTGCTTGTGATGGTACCGCGCTGCGCACAGCACGCAGGAGTGCGCGGGGGGCGGGGGCGGGGGCGGGGCGCGGGCCCCCCCACCCTGCGCGTGCGCGCGCGCGTGGCGCTGCAGCGCTGCCCGCGACGCAAAGCACTTGCTGCAGCCCTGCTTCGAGCA
This sequence comes from Xestia sexstrigata, assembly GCA_941918905.2. Lineage (NCBI taxonomy): Eukaryota > Metazoa > Arthropoda > Insecta > Lepidoptera > Noctuidae > Xestia > Xestia sexstrigata. Next base: position 787,753 of record OW799213.2, on the reverse strand, counting down.
GCTGTAGCGCGCGTCCTTGTGCGTGGCCATGTGAGCTGACAGCTTGTTAGTGCGGAACTGCTTGCCGCATATAGGACAGATGTATGGTAATGCACCTGCAGAATGGTCATAATCTTTAAGTTGGTCCAGAAGAGGCTCCAAGTTTGCGTGGTGGAAGCTCGAAGAGAGCTCTTCAGTACTGAGCAACTGGCATTCAACTTCGTAGCCACGCGTTGAACTGCTAATAACTTAACTGTGAGCTTGTTTTGAATTGTTTTCTTGTCATTTACCTGTGTGTATCCTTATGTGGTTCTGGAGAGTATTTTTGCTAGAGAACTTCTTGCCACAGTCGTTGCACTCAAATGGTCTCTCACCTGAAACAAAGAGTCTCATAGTTACTGATAAAGAAAAAAAGGAGAAACAGAGTGTCTCTCGTCCTCTATTGAAAAGAAAGGGTCCTCCGACCAGAAGGGCGGTGTGAACTGGTGTGTCCTGCTTACTACTTACTGCCCGAAGGTTGTTGTAGATGTATTTATGCTAATCGCGCGGATAACTTTAATATCGCGATTCTCGATGTTAGTCGATGTAGGATATGACCGTTTGGTTCGTGGCGATATAGATGCCACCACAGTAGATTTAGCCAAATATTAACCGTTGTGTCCTCTGAGGTGAACACTAAGGTTAGTGTTGGTGGTGTATGTCTTCCCGCAGCCGGGCACGGGGCACGGGCGGCGCGGGCGCGGCGCACAGTGCCGCGCCGCCAGCCAGCGCGACACTGCGCTCGCGCCGCACTGCGCGCACGACCACTCGCGCTCACGGCTGTGGCGCTTCCTGCAATGATGCACAGATAAATCATCTAGTTGCTAAATGGTTACAATAACATAATATTGCATCACCAATTAATTCACGACTTATCCCCGAATGGTTAGGCAGAGGTGTACCAATCGTTGGTACCCATGTTTTGCCGAGGGTTGAGCCTATTACCATCAACCGGACAAAGTCCTGACTGCGGGATGCTACTGAAAAATTCTGATGGAAAAACTCCAATAACACTTTGTCGACCTCGGAATCGAACCAAGGACCTCACGCTAAGCAGTAGCACTTGCGTCCCCTAGATCCATTCGCAGCAGTTATTGAGCTTAGTTCATAACACTCACTTAAGAATACTTCTATGTACATAGTTTTTTTTTTCCAAACACCGTCGAGTTCATAACACAGCTGTCTAATGGAATTTTAAAGACTGGATACTTTCCGAAAATAAATAAATAAATATCGCTGGACATTACACACAGCGCCATCTAGTGCCACACTAAGCAACGAGGCTTGTGTCGTGGACACCAGATAGTTGATATACTACATAGATACTTTTTGTTTGTAAATACATACTTATTATACATATAAACATCCATGACTAGGAAACAAATGTCCATGCTCATCACACAAACATTTGCTCCTACCGGGATTCGAACCCGAGACCCTAAGAACGTAAGGCAGCCTTACTACCGCTGCGAGAAACGGGTCGTCGAAAATATAGAAAGTGTTTATGGAAAATTATAATTATGCCAAAGCCAGGAAAACTACCGCACACCTTGCACAGGAGCAGGATACACTTTTCTGAGTCTTATGACTGGGTGGCCCTAATAATGATTGAGAATCCCACACTTAACACACGCAAGCATACCGACACTGCCGCAGCATTCACAGTACACACTTAATTTCACTTTCACATTGACAGGAGACCGTTGAATCATACATTTCTTTGATATGGTGTGCATTGTTGGCAAACATGATGTATTTGGTGCAGTACTAATGGCTTAGGGCCAAAAACATCATGATAATTAAATATGTTAAAATGGAAGTTTAATAAATGTGTTATTATTCTCCTTCATTTATTTTCAAACACATTTTAAAATATTCCTTTAAAATACAATTAACAAAAAAATTGTAGCCCACTGGTATCAGGAAAAGGGTTTACGCTACTGGCGGTCAGGGCTCCACAGAGAGGAACCTCCTAACAATACAAGCTGTGTCCAGGAGTACCACTTTCTGAATCAAGACCTTGATCCAGCTGCCTAACAAGAGCCTCCAGAGTAATGTTTGAGGCTCTTGGCACTTAAGCCATTGGCTGAATCAACTATCGCTGAGTTCCAATCCCACATGTCCACAACTTTACAAGCCAAGCAATGTATTTTATCATTTCTTATCTAATAATTGCAATACTGTACTGTTGCGTCCAGTTAGACTGGAAGCCAACCCCAAAATAGTTGGGAAAAGGCTAGGCAGATGATGAATAGCAATACTGTACTGACTTAGGTGTCTGTGATATTGTACACTTAGGTGTTTTTGCAAAAAGTCAAGCATATTAATTTGAGTGAGAGACCCACAACACCATAGGCACAGGCAGTCCTAAGAATTATTTGTTTTTTTTTTTTTATGCTGATGTTTTACAAACTTTCATAATAACCTAAAACTGAATGTGTCCATTGTCAGTGTCATTTAGCACAAAGACTCAATTAATAATTATAATGTTAAACATAGACCTTGTTCCTCAAGGTTGTCAGAACCCTTGACCAACAGTTACAATGTCAAGAGCAGTCAAAGTTATTAAATAATTCTATATGAGTAGCACATTTCTGTAACTTGTGCAGCATAACAAACAGATATGAACATATGAATGTATTTGTTAAGCACAGGAAGCAAAACAGATACAATACAATACAAATTCAGAACTGTGCAACCCTAGATAGTTGCTAAGGTAAGGATTGTTACATTATTATTTTTAGATTGGTGATTAGATATGAGGTAGGTAATTATATTATTACTTTATAAATATTTTACGGTATATTTATATAATTTTACATAGAGAAAAACTTGAAGACCTGCTGTGCCTACCCTAACCCTAAATAATTGGGGACAAGGACAGGAGAATGTTGAATCTACTAAATATTACGTTAGTTATTGCCAGAGAGAGGTATCTGTGTACAATTTGCGGAAAACAGATTACCAATATTTAAGAGAGAATAACCAAATCTTCATACTCACAGATGTAATTTAAAATTGAATTTCCTGTTGAATACTTTCTGGCACTTGGGGCAGGTGTAAGTGGCGGGCGGCGTCCAGTGCGCGCAGCGTCTGCGGGAGCCGCACTCCTCACAGCGAGCCTCTTCCTCCACCAGCACATCACCACTCTTTACGCCCTGTCTCACGGATGACTCGCACTCATCCTGTGTACCATCTACTACTCTGTTCCCAAAGTGAAGAGCGTTATTGTCTTTCAAAACATAACCCAAGTGCACCTCGGCAAGAATTTGGTTCGACTTCTCACACTTTTCTAAAAACTGAACTGTAGTCTCCAACTCTGTGAGACAGTCACAACAGATGCAAGAAGGTCCTGCATCGTTCAAATCAGCCTTTACCCCAACTTTATTCAATTTCTCGCATGGAGAAATGCCTTTGCGTTTCCGAAACAGTGAGAACACTGTGTCTTGTTTCATAAAACATATTCTGCACATAGTCTCATCACTGAACTTATCCATAATTTTTTTATTGCTCTATAATGGTGAAATGATACCCACAAAATAGGTAGGTAAATTAAGTTTTTCATTCGAAAAATAAAAAAAAAATAAAACATCTATTTGCGTTTATAATAGAAGATCAACAAAAAACTGACAATAACAATATTAATCAACTGACTGAGACTGACTGTCATGTTGCTGTCAAAAACATATGTGATTGCTTTTTTTTTTAAATTATTTCCTGACGGAACAGGCTAAGGTCTGAGACCATGCTGCCTAGTCATCAGCATCATTTGTGTGCTTGATAGTGTAGATGCTAGTGCCTAGTTGCGAAAATTCGTTCAGGAATTGGTTCAGGAAGTAGATTTTTAGGTGCAGAAATCAATCAGAATGGATAATACAATAATACAAAAAAAAAACGACAACAAGTAACATTTAATTAGAAGCTTAAAACCAATATACTTACATAAACATATTATTAACCGACTTCAAAAAGGAGGAGGTTATATTATGTTCGTGTGTATGTATTTTTGTTTTATGTATGTTACCTGCAGAGCTATTACGTATCTCTGTTGACAGCTCAAAATGATAGTAACTGGGCTCAGTGTCCATCAAATAACTGTCAAAAGGTTAGGTTCATAATATGTATGACCATTACCAGTCGCAATCAAATATGATGTGATTGGAGCTCATCGTGGCTGATAGTCACCGTAACTCATTTTGACAGACGCTTTTGTATCGATACTTGTAATTTTGCGATTATGTAAGCATAGTGGACAACAAATTGATGAAAACTGAGTTTGAAGTGGCTTTCGTGAAAGACGTTACACCGTACTCGGGCTGTTAGTCACCGTAAAGTGATATCCACTCTGTGTAATACGTAATACCAATATTATGACATTCACGGTTGTCATCAAAGTTCGGTGTACAACCGAAGCTTGATAGTCACTGGAGATCAAAAAGATACGTAATAGCCCTACTGATTTCTCTCCCATTTGTGGACCGATTCTTAAAATTATTTTTTTATTTGTAAGAGTATACTCCTGAGGTGGTCCCATTTAAATTTGGTGAAGATCTGATGCTGATCTTCGGAGATATACAATGGAACTCTTCAAAAATAGGCGGCAAATCTGTCGTGATAGCTGCAATCGCTTGGATGTTTATTGTTTATACAACATCATGACGTAACATCACGCCTGTATGCTCTGAGGGGTTAAGCAGATGTGCACAATACACCCAGATTTCGACAGTTAGGTACCTATGTTTGCGGATGGATGGACTGATGGATAGAAGATTTTACTGGCATGTCAGAAGTATTGTGAGAGGAATTTATGAATGTGTGAACCTTTACTTTGTTATTTTGTATATTTTAATTTATGTTATCTCTTATACTTTAGTTCTAGTTTTAGTTACAGTAATTGGTTTAAATATCATCTGCCTAGCCTTTTCCCAACTATGTTAGGGTCGGCCTCCAGTCTTACCGGATGCAGCTGAATACCAGTATTTTATATAAAACGACTGTCTATCTGACCTCCACAACCCAGTTAGTACTGGGTAATACGATACCCCTTGGTAAGACTGGTTGTCAGACTTTTTGGGCCACTGACTACCTGTAACGATTGTCAAAAATCTTCAATTGACGGCCGGGACCAACTGCTTAACGTGCTTTCCGAGGCACAGAGGAAACTCGGTATGTAATGGGTGGTCACCCATCCACAGACCAACCTAGGCAAGCACGGCTCAACCTAAAGATCGACCCGAGCGGCTGTTATTATTTAGCCACGAGCTCCCTATATACATTGTAGTCTTTGGCCACGAGCTCTTCCTCTTGGTTTGAATATAACCGTTGTAATGAAATAAATGTTAAGCCTATTACCATGATATGTATAGTTAATAATGTAAAATAAATTCATGGTGACTTGTTTGGGAACAACTAAAAATGGAAAAATAAATTAAACACTTTTTAAGGTTTTTTTTTTTTTTTAATCTCCTTTCCTTCATTTTGATACCCTATTTGATTGGTTAGAGAAGGCGTTGGATAACGTGGAAGTTGGGGCTTCAGAATATGGACACGATTTCGGATTTAGCGCCAAAAATCCACCATTTTTTTAAACACTTATCTTTTGGACACTTGGGTTTTTATTAGACAAATCTAATGATTCTTTATTCTCGAAATCCATTCAGAACACTAGGTGGATAGGTCTGTAAAACTTGGCAATCTGCTGCCTTTTTTTTTTTTTTCGGCTGCGGAATCATCAAATGACTTCTCCCGCTTTGGGCGGAGCAGGAGGGAGTGTCAGACTTTTACTGACGAAAACCCTTCCATGTACCTTCATCGCCCTTAGTGGCTCCGGGGTCACAGTATCTCTTTCGAACAGTCCCGCAACCCCGGCAGGCATCGGTCCTTGCGGACCCCTTCCTATTGCTGACTCTCTTTGAGGTGCGCGTGGAACACGAACGCGCCGTCGACACGGCCTGTCGTCATGAGACGGACGGACGGCGAGCTAGCCCATAGCCCGCCGTCCACAGGCCCACGGGCAATCTGCTGCCTTAGGTTTGAATTGAACCTAACCCAAATAACGTATGTCAAGAAATGAAAAGCAGGTACCTACCTATTACCTAACGGAGCCTTAAAATTCAATAAATGTCAGATCTTTATTCCGAGTGAGTATGTAAAATTGCGTTAGCTACGTGTTTAACATCTCTAAAATTCAAAAGTTGGAATTGTGTATCGGTTAGTATTAGCTTAAAAGAGATAAAAGAAGGTTCACAGATCTCAACCGCACTGCTGCAATTTGCAAACAAAGATGCGACTAATGTTAAAAAAATCTGCCACTGCAATAATCTTACCTTCCAGTTTCCACAATGTGTCCTTTGTGTTGAACCGAACAGATGGAAATCTGTTCTGTTCGGTACCAGAGGTCAGTATTTCTGATTGGGCTACTTACCTATGTAACTACTTTACAATTTGGACTTCTGACAAGTGTGTGTGTGTGTGACATATTGTATAGAACAAGTTACGCAAGAGTGAGTAGATATTGCTAGAAGGCGGCTTCGGCGTGTGATCAGCGCGCTCGCCGCCGCCGCCCGCCAGCGCCAGTGAGAGCCAAGGAAAGTGACGGCGGTACATTTGGTAACCGCTGGGCGTGTGCCCGCATATCGATGTCCTGGCCACACAGGGAGGGAGTAAGAACATTAATATCAATCGGCTGGTTATTAATGTTTGTACCAACCGAGACCAACGTGTGATCGACGTGATCATGACGTGAGTGTGGATTGTTCAGATTGAATTGGGATCGGGGTTTGATTCCTATGTCGGGCGGTCCTGTCCTGCCGCCTTTAATATGTAAGTATTGCATCAACAAACATTCTCGCAAAACAAACAAGCAAACTAAGAGCACATTATGAACTATGCACATTGTTTATGTTTACAAATAAATATATTGGCATGTACGTTGAATGCCCTATTGTTTCAATTGTTGCAAATACAAAAATATTTTAATACTTATAAGTATTCAATACAATCAAATTCGCAAGGCATCAACATGTGGTGGTTCAGTTCACAGTTCGTCCCTGGCCGGCTGGTACAATTTTCTCTCGATTACGTTTCTTGATTAATTTGTATGCACATACGCACACTTGTTACACAGAAATGACGGCAGCCACCTACGTGCTGCCTAAAACATACTCAACTAGTTCCAAATTGAACTTTACCTGCAAGTGATAGAATTTAATATTGTGTAATGCCAAATCGGAAGAAGAATTTAGTTGCATTCGATTAGGAGCGGTCGAAAGCATAATCGCGTAAGGACGAAGTTCGCAGCTGGCACGTCCGGCTGCCTAGTGAAACCTGCACGCTGGCTACATACTAATTTGATATGTTTTAAGTTATAAGTATGGGTGGAAGAGTCCAGTGACAATCGGTTTCTGAGTGGTAGTCGCGCCGGCCGGGCGACCGCATCGATATGAGACTTACAATTGTAAGTATCGAAGCTTTGGAATGGAAGTGATATGTTGTGACAGTGACAGTGATCGTGAAGTTTGTGATCAATCTAAGTGTGGGTTCTAATTAAAATGGTGCGTGGTGTATTTCAGATCGCGTTGGTGTTGTGCGCGTGCGTGTGCCTATCGGCGGGAGATGTAGCGCATCTGAAGGCTGCCAAGGCGAAACTGATCGGGCGATTTGTGAAGAACAAGCCCCACAAACGAGGAGTGCTGTCTGCAGTGCCTCCATACAAACTGGGATATGACATCCCAGTCGTGACGCATTCCGTCGTGAAACCTGTTGTAGTGTCATATCCCCCCGCAGCAGCTGTCACTAACGTGAAGGTCCCTCTCGCTCATCCTCTGACCACACGTTATCCTGTACCAGTTGGGCACAAAGTCCCCGTGCCTCATCCTCATTTTGGTCTCAAGTTTCCGCATCAAACAAAAACAGTGTTATTTTCAAAACCCGACCATCATTTCCATCACCATCATCATCATGTGGCTCGTAAGCCAGTAATACCTGTGGTTCCGGCGGTGCCTGCTACTCCCGTGATACCTGTAGGAGAACCCACGGCGACCGTGGCCCATCCCGTGCCACCACCACCTCCACCCGTGCTTCTCCAACCAACGCCCATACCCGCACCTGCAGCTATCTTCCCATCCGCAGGCCTAGCCCATACAAACCTCTTTCCTCGGGAAAATACCCACCTAAGGCCTTTAATACATGGTGCACCAGCACCCCCTCCCATAACTCCACTTCTGCAATATGCCAACCAATTTCAATATGTATTGCGTCCCGGTAATGCAGTGCAAACTTCTTTCTTCGCAAATTACCCAAGATATTCGTTCCTGAATTACCCAACTCCAGTTTTTCCGTTACCTCAATCTTCCCAAACTGTGAATCAGGTGTTATACGAGCGCCCACAAGCTTCTCACTTCCATGTAGGTCCGCAGTTGGGTCCAGAAGGCGTACTGTTCGAGCAGCCAGGTGCTCACGTAGAACCACCGTTTGTGCACGCTCATAGAGGGATTCCGCAACACGCCGTGCATCTGCAGCCTGCACAGCCTGGTCTTCACCTGCAGCCAGTGCAACCAGGCGTCCACTTGTCACCTGATCTACACCATCTACATTCCACTCAGCCGGAGGTGCATTTACAACCAGGTCAGCCAGAGTATCATCTGCAACCGGGACAGCAAGAGGTGCATTTTCACCAAGGTCAAATGGAGTTCCATCTGCAACCAGGTCAACCAGGATATCATCTACAACCGAGTCAGCATGAGGTGCATCTTCACCAAGGTCAACAGGAAGTCCACCTGCACCAGGGTCAGCCAGACGTTCATTTTCATCAGGCTCAGCCTGAAGTACATCAGCACGGTGGTCAGCCTGGCGTGCTGCAAGCCGCGCAGCCAGGAGTTCTGCCTACTCAAGCCACCGTACTCCTGCAACCTACTCAGCCAACGCTTGACCAAGACGGCTGGCATCCCGTTCAAACGCAACCCCATGATCTAGGAGCAACGCAACCCGGCGGTCACTTCGGCCAAGATGGACAATTTGCTCAGGGTGCCCATTTCGGTCAAGACGGTCAATTTTCTCAGGGCGGTTACTACGGTCAAGACGGCCAATTACCTCAAGGTGCTCACTTCGGTCAAGACGGCCAATTGGCTCAAGGTGCTCACTTCGGCCAAGACGGTCAATTAGCTCAAGGTGCTCACTTCGGTCAAGACGGTCAATTGGCTCAAGGTGCTCACTTCGGCCAAGACGGCCAATTAGCTCAAGGTGCTCACTTTGGCCAAGATGGGCAATTCGGGCAAAACGGCAATCAACAATTTAACCTAGAGCAGGGCACGCAAGTGTATGAGCAGCAAACCGGGGAGCAGCAGTACCACGACTCGCAAAACCAGCTGCAGCATCACATACATCAGCAACTCGAGCAGGCGCAATACGACCTGCACGTGAACAACCACCAACAACAACATCTGCAACCAGACCAGGAGTATGGAGGCCCACAATATGGGCAAGATGGGTTTAGTCACAATGGCGGCCAAGATTTTAGTCAACCCGGCCAGAATTTTGGTGAGCAAGGTCATGATTACAATCAACAAGGACAGGATTTCGGCCAGGATTTTAGCCAGACGGGTCAGAATTTTGGACAAGACTTCAGCCAGCAGCATCCAGCAGCTGAGTACGGAGTCCCGCCGGGCGCTGAGGGTCGCAGCAGCGGGGAGGGCGAGGAGGAGCCTCAGTTCCGCAACCACATCCCACTGATGTTGCAGCCTCCTCTCGACCGGCCGCTCGAACATTTCCGGTAGCTCGGTCTACGGTGAGTGGACCGTGTTCAGCATTTATCAGTTACCTCGACGAGTGAATGGAAGGTGTGAGTGACCTACTGACTGTAAATTTTCACTGTAACAACCAAATATGTTTGGTTACAGTAATAAGTTTAAGTAAATCCGCTCTGCAGAAAAACAAATAAAAGCATTAACTACCTACACGAAATAGGTATCTAACTGATTGCTAGAAAGAAAATGATATGTTACAAGTGTTATAGCTTACGAGTCAGTAGTTAAGATGAGATCCGTCGTGCGATCATGCTGCGATCTGTCGTTAGATTGCACCGCTTGTCTCCGCCGGCGCCGCTGTGTATATTATGTAGATAAACTTTATGTTGTGTATTGCCTAATAACATTAGATAGTTAAGTTAATAACATAATTGTTAGAAAGATTTATTTATTTAAGAATAAAGATTTTTTGGAACGTTTGAAGGTTGTTTGATTTCAAAAGGGCGTCCTTAGAACAAGCAAGGTCCAACAAAAGTCAATCTTGCGTTACAAGATTTAATATCACCGCTCACGTAACTAAAAGTAATTCGTTAAGGACGTTAGGACGTGTAAAGTCCGGTAAGTCGCGGTACATAAATCATGGCAGTGGCAATCAAGGTACGAGTAGTAAAACCGCGGGAGAACGACCTGAGTATTTGGCAACAGACAGCGGACATGTGAGCAAGCTGTCAATGTGGTCCGCACGTGTGTTACTTACTACGGGCTATAGGTACGCACTAAGTACTCTAGGTACTGCTGGCTAGCTAGTCTACATAATCTCGCCACGCGCCCTGCGCCCGCGCCGCTCTCACTTTTGCCGACTGTAAGACCTGCGTATATCTGCGTTAAATAGCCGGCACTTAAAAGCACAGAATTAGTATTTATGAGTAGCAATATTACAATCATTTGAATAAGCTAATAAGTAAGATTACAATCAATTTAATCTTATGTTTTGTCAAAATTGCATAAATGGCATTACTTACCTACCACAAGCAGAGAAGGTAGTTTTATTGCCCTAGTCGGTATGGTCAGCTTATCAGCTCACATGTATCTCACTCGCTCCTACCTAAATAAAGATTAATTATCAAAAAACCAAGTAATAAAACAACTCCCAGTCACAGCACTTACCTAAGCACGATTCCTTTTTCAAATAATTTACTATTCACATAAACAGTAACTACACAAGAACACACATTACCGATTAAAGTCGTGAGCGCACCATTAACTCGGCCGAAACAGCTGAAACATGGACACTGGGACATGATAGAATAAATGGGCAGTCACGTGACGTCAGGTGAAGCGGATCTGACCGGGGCTTAATATCCTGCCAGGATACACATTAGAAAGGAACGACATATAGTGAGATATAACGTATGTTATTAAACACAAGGCTGAAACCACGCAATTATGTCGTTTGGGCGGTCACTCGTACAACTGTCAAGTGATACTGTCGAGAGGAAAGGGTTGATTTGATAGCTTGTGTGATTGATACTATACTAGGGTCAGCACACATTCACTTAGGTCAATAAGGTATTTAAAAATCTGGGTTGCATCGATGAACCCGGAGGGCAGAAGAAGGAAGGATGGTCCTGCTGTTGTTATGACTGTCGCGTTGCTGGTTGCAGGCACTATCCCAAACTACTAACTGAAAACGTTCAAACAGAAAAATATCTAGAAGGAAATTAACCGGATAAAATAACAGACGTTTTTGTTATATGAAGTGCTGCTTTTCACCCCTTCTATTGTGCGTGCAGTTCAAAATGTGACAGCTCAACGCGATACCACGTCATGTGAATCTATGCTAGTAGTATCAAGCAACAGTCACCGTCAAGACCTAACCCTATAGTAAGGCATTCAAGGCATAGCAATATGCAGTAACAAATAACTCTGGCTCGATGTCTGCCGAGCGCCGCGACGCGCGACGCCCTATACAGGCATTTACGAGCACTACGTTTGGTAACCGTATCGCAAACGCGCCTTATACGACTGTTACTACCGAACATTCTTTTGACTAATACGAAGGAAATATGCGATATTTAATCATAGTACTTTACATTTTGGACCTACATGGAAGCGTAGACATAGGGATATGAAATGTATCTATCTACACTAGTTGTGCAGTTGAAACTTATTGCCATAGTAAACAGCCAGGCACATTCATTTTCCAACCGGAGCCATGCGGGCGCCTCAGTTCGAGTAAGTAGAAAGGCAGTGAGTTTTCTAATACTGTATTCTGTTAAGTAAACAGATACAAAAAACCCTGTAGGTAATTCTTACGATTTACAATGCCACGCAATAAAAAGTCGGATTACGTGTTATTAATAGACAATAGAATAAACATAGATTCCTTCGCTGGTATCATTAGTACCTAATGCTGTAAGGTTGGCTAATCAATAAAACTGCGTGGAACAATGGGCCGGTCGCACGAGTGACTCATTGTGCCCTATTGTGGGACCCGCAAATCCTATGGCCAGAAGTTAGGACTCGAACATAACAGGGACGCCTAAAAGTAAAAGTGTTAAAGTACTATCCTCGCTTTCAGTTTTTTGTTTACCCTATCATAATAACTGATAAAACAAGATCATGTAAGTTCTTGTCAGTTTAACACTAACATAATTATATACTTTTAGAAAATGGAAGTCTGAAACAAAATTACTGGGAGCAATAAAACATTTTTGAAGGCTTTTCTAATACGCTTAATAAACTTTGCTTTTCAAAGGTGTTGTTTTAATTTCAAGTTGTCTAAGTAATACAATTTTATTGCTCTACAAAGATCGGTTGTATGTCTAACCCTTATCTAGCATTATGTGAGTATTACCATTGTTGACGATTGAAAGGCCAGACGAAGTCAAGTTTTTGTTAATATGATTAAATCCCTAAAGTAAATGGGAGAATGCATTCCAATCAAGTACATAAGGCTATCAGTTACTCAACCACGTTACAACGGAAGTGTACCCAGGCGAATAAAAAGTTTTTATGCAGATCTATTGGTAATTCCAGTGCAATAAGGCCTAATCTAGAACTACTCTATCGAGGAAAAACACAAGTAAAAGCAATAAAAAGTTAGTAAAGCCGTACGTTTTAATAAAGTTTTTATGGCAGCACAAAAACGTCGTATCGCCTAAAAGTATCCTATAGTAGGTCCACAAATACCTGGTAAATAGATTTTAACATGTCAAAGTTAATAAGAAAACTAAAAGTTCTAATTTCGATCTGTATCGGTATTTCGGTCTTCTGTTAATGAGCTAATCCTAGCAATGCCGAAGGCATCAAAACGCAAGTCGTAGCGGTAGACCTACTCTAAATAAATATTTGAACAGCTTGCATAATGAACCTCGAACAAAACTAGGACTATCTCGCAAACGGTGATAATCTAATTAGTGAGTTTTTAATTGAACTCGGCAACTTGCGATTATTTGGTAGAAGTGCTAATGAAATCAACACCTACGTTAATCTTATTGAAACATATCAGATATATTGTCTTATTGATATCAGCTTATATTCTCCACTGCAATTCTCACAAACCCTTTCAAATTATAATGATTTGGAGATGATAGAAAACATGCACCCTTTTAGTACCTATGTTACCCAGAAGCCAGAGTAATGTATGATACCTACAAAGGTAGTAGATATGAAATGATCATATTATATCCAGGCCTCCACTACAAAGTGTACTATGTTACTACGTCTCATGGTACAGGGTCTACGAGGGACTACACTCAGTGCTGAGTACTTAGCGTCGTGGTACGCGGGCGGCCAGGAGTTATAAAGTGCCTCGTCGCCTGCGCAGGACTAGTGCTTGTCCAACCAACACATTGATAACATGAAGGCTGCTGTAAGTTACACATTTATACTGTTTACTTGATATTATTGTTGAATTTGATATAACTTAGTATTTGCTTTTGGAAATAAAAACTGGAGGAATTCTAGTGCACTCCATGATATTTTGGACATCGGTCAATAAGTGAAGGACTACTTTTTCAATTCAATCCCAGCTGGATTTTCGATGCTGGATTGTACTAAAAAGCGAAATAAATTAGTTCAATATCGATCCATAAATCAGCCAAAATGGCTAGCGAAACGGCATTTGTGTCCAAAAATCTTAGGGCTTATATTGCTTGTGGCTTCCCACTAATGGGCAAATAACTCATTTCTTTTAATAGAGCAAATGCGAACTGATGCTCTAATTTACATGTTCCGTAGTAACGCCCGTATTTGTTTTATTATCATCATAGCCTAACACCTTCCCCAATTATATGGAACTTATTAAACTAAAGATTAAGAGATAAACGTACGAGTAAAATGTGGTTGAGCTACACGATGACTGATGCATGCGTGCCGTCTGTCGGGACAGGTCAACTCAAACCTGCTATGGCTCTTTCCTCAAAACACCATACCAGACATTGCCTACATGATCCCACTCACATTGATATCGTTTCAAATAATAGTGTCTGGACTTTAAAAGAGACCCCTGAGTTTATTTCGGTGTTTCTTCTCAGGGGTAGTCAGGAAATCACGACGCCAACGTTCTCCTAAAACAAAATATTGACGTGTAAAAGTGATTTAATATCCTATTTGCAAAATAAACAATTTCATTTCATTTCATTTCAGTAAGTAGAGACTCGTAAGTAACGTAACTGGAGAAAAACATAGTTCTGTCATGTTGTAATCTGTAACCAGAAATAACCAAAAACCTATCTGGCGCGGGTTCCCTATGTCAGATCGAAACACTATTCTGCGAAAATTGTTACATCGATGACTATACATCGAAGCCTTGATAATGCGACGTTATCGCAAATTAGTTAAATTCACACCTAATGACACTTGTAATCGATTAGTTCACACTCTGTCATCAGCAGAGCATCAAACCTATGTTACGTAACAAAATAAAATTTTCGTAGCCTATACAAAAACTAATTAATGGCAAGCAGGCAACATCAGTTTAACGAAGTAAGACTAAACAGGCTATTAGCTAAAACGATTCAATGAATTCGGTTGTCTAACCTAGAATTGGCTGGTAACTGCTCGAGTTGACCAACTAAGCGCTTGACGCCATTTAAACCGAACCTGGGACACGACGAACGATACTCGCCTCACGATCGCGGGACCGTCACGATCTCTCTGAACGATGCTATGCTAATGCCTGATCGATGGCAACCTGTTCACACGATTGTTTCGATTGGGAAACGTCAACGATTAATCGTGGAATCTAAATCACTTGAAAACTATATCATCACCTCTTATCTAAACGTCTGCGTTCTCGTCTCATACAAGGAGCTATACATGAGTAACTTCCATCGTGAGGAAAAGTGTATCAAGGTCGGAGGCGGGACTGTTCTGGTTATGAGGTTATTCGGACTATCTAAACAAACTTAAGTTTATTGGGTTCAATCATCAGGAATTCTGCCCGGTTGATGGTACGCTTTACATAGGAATTAAAAATATAACTGGTGAAATGTGGGTCTACTATTAGGTACCTACACCTCTACCTAGATATCACTGGCACCTTATAATTGACGTTATGTTATGTTAATTGTGTTATGGTCTTCGTTGTTCCAGCTGTGCGTCGTCCTCCTGGTAGCGGCGGTGGTGTCAGGCGCAGAAGAGAAGAAGAACGAGAAGAGAGGCTTGCTAGGCCTCGGCTACGGCGGCTACGGCGGCTTCGGGCACGGCGGTTACTACGGCGGCCACGGGCTAGGCCTGTACTCGCACAGCGCGCCCATCATCAGCCACAGCGCGCCCATCATCAGCCACAGCGCACCTCTCATCAGCCACGGCTACGGATTCGGCGGCTACGGCGGCTACGGCGGGCTGGGCCACGGCTACGGACTCGGGCTCGGCCACGGGGTGGTAGCCTCCGCCCCCATCGTGTCACATGGGTACTCCGCCCCGCTGCTCGGCGGACACTACTCGGCTCCACTCCTCGGGCTCGGCCACGGCTGGCATTGAGCCTACATAGCATAAGTTCGGTCTGTGAATGTGTCTGTTTAGTGCTAAATTACTAAGTTCTTCGTTGGTGATTCTTTTGATACTAAATTTTTGTCATTAAATATTTTTTTGTATAATTTTGTGATTCAATTTAGTAAATTCCAAAAACTTCGGTACGTTCACTATATACCTGTACATACCAGGAATAAGCAATCGATCATCTAAAATTTCAAAGCAAATTATGTGTCATAACATAATGTCTTAACTAGGAAAATACAGTGACCGAAATCCAGTCTCTAGATAAAGTCTTTCTCACCTCTACAACATAAAGTACTAACGTTTATTAACCCAGAAATAACAATCCATATCAAGTGACATTACGGAATCTCTCACACAGTAGCCCGCTCCTACATTCGTACTGCGAAACACGCACTTTTTACTAGAAACCTTTACAACAAACTATATAAGAGGATCCCTACGCTAACATTTCGATAAAAATTAACCGATCTCACCGTTGACTCATGCATTAATCGACCCCGATGTCCCCAATCCCACATATCCACCAAATTATGCATTTCCCTCATCAGGCAAGTTATTAAAGAATTCGTCGCTAGATGGCGTGTCGCAAGCGGAAGCTGCGCCGGCGCTGCCCGGAAGTTGCGAAACGTGTGGCTGTGTCAACATCGATTGAATCTAGAAGGAATAGTGGTTTTGTGAATCGATTGCAAATTGTGAATGGATTAAGCGCACTAGGGTCAGGTAGCAGGTGCTCTACGCATGCGCATGCGGTGTTATTAAAGGTATCAAGTTGCTTTATGAGCCTGATGGTGCAATAGGTCCTTATCTGCATGAGTTCTTTCGACCATTGAAATTGAATACACTTTACATTTTTACTATTTTCCTCAAGTTTTATTACTTTTCTTTTCTTACTTCTAGCACCATTTTCAATTGGCAAACCATAAAAAAATAATCTGTATAAATAACACCAAACATTTCCTGATTCCCACAGATCTGGTTGTGTCGTGGCACACATACAGACACATAGTTTTCCTGACAGGGCGCGGTTTCCATACCGCACTATCAGGTTATGTCGGACCATTTCATAATTCACCTACATGTCAATAACTTAGTAAATAGCACGCCTTTTGGGGAAAACAAAAAACTAAGTGATTAATGTACCATTATACCAAGTGATGGAAGGGTAAGATAAGATAAGATTTATTTGCCCAAACATGTGTACATATATACAATAATAATAAGTCTATGCAGAATAACAGAAAGAAAAATTGGTTCAGACATGTTTGCCACAATGGCGTGCAAATGTTTAGAATAACAATTGTGATTTTTAATATTATATATCCTTCAGTCCAAGAGAAGGCAATTTAACAAAGAATAAACATTACAAAAATAAAACTTAATTTAATCTATGACTGTAAAATTAGCGACTATAATAATAAATGTCAAAAGGTAATAAATGTCAATAGTAAAAAAAATAATAATAATAATACAGTCATTAAAGTATTCACAGTCATGTCAAAAGTAATTAATAAAATCATAATTGAATCTATAATAATCATAATTTATAAGTCGTAATATAATAAAACAGAGAACAATAGATATGTAAAATATAATCAGACTTTCTCAAATAAAAACTCATTCAAATTATAATAAGCATTTTCTGCTAGAAAATTAATTACTCTCTTTTTGAAAGCTACATCACTTAACTGCTTCCAGTTTTTTGGAAGTTTATTATAAATTTTTGGAGCCATGCAAAGATACTTTTGCGCCTTAAGTGCCGTTCTATATTGTTGTAGGGTTTGGGTACTGTCACGTGATCACGTCTATTACGAGGGAATCGAACTACGCTGCGAGAAAATAGGAGAGGGTAGGATCTTACGAACATCGCATTTTCTAATATATAAACTGAAGGTAGGGTCAAGATTTTGTATTTTTGAAAATAAGGCTTGCAACTCTGAGTGGTTTCAAGTTTGAACATCGACCTAATACAACGCTTTTGAGTCTTAAATATAAATTCCCGGTCAGTCGAGTTACCCCAAAAAATTACGCCGTATCTTAAAGTGGACTCCACTAAACCGTAGTGGTTCTTGGGTGTATTATGTGTTGTTATGCCTTCCACTAATATACATATATGCTGTCTCTTTACCTTAACGGTGCATAGCCAATTGGCGTGTTCACATTCAGCACTTCTTCAAGTGCTGTGATTAAGTTCTATTTCGAATCAACGGAGCGACTAACTTTTCAGAAGAAAAAATCCACCTTTTACACCGTTATTGTTGTTAACGCACACGTACAGTAAGACTTGTTAAAAGGGCAACCCTTTTTAATAAACAAAAAAGTTAAAGTTAGTAGCTTTATAAAATCATTCAGTGTACAAAAAAACGCAAGAGCAGCATTTACTCGTAACTCAAAAATGCCAATACCAATACTAATACTCACTTTTATTTAAACCTGTTGCAACGATAATTCAATAAACACCAACAATGCAACATTGCCAACAATTACATTCAGTCACAAAAACAGTGCGGCACGGGTCACACCGCGCCGTTATGTTAATCGGTTCTCCTATAAAGGGTTATGTCACATGACGTCACTTGTACTTGTACTGGCACTCAGGTTGGATTGTTCGGAATGGGCACATAACACACCGCACACAAAGCTCTGGCCGGTGGCAAAAAAACAAACTGGCTATTTCGCTGTTGCTTGCGACATGCTACGTCATATCATATGCCACAAACTCACAGCTGCCCTGTTATGAGGTGGGAATGTAACTTTAATTTAAATGCTAGTTGAACCACTTGAGATGTTTTTAAAGGCTGGATAGATCATCAATAACCATCATTATTCCTTTATTCTAATTTATTCGAGGTCCGCGCTTCATGGCTTCTTGTACCATACTCTCTATAAGTAGGCACCAGGGGGTTTCTTGCCATATCATCTTAAACAAAGTCAATCCATCCTTTCCTAGGTTTTTTCCTACTTATAAACCGTCCACATTTGAATAAAATAATGTGTACATAATTTGTCCTGTGTTACCGTGGGTCTACATTATAAAGATGGTTAAGAAGGTAAACGTTAATTCCTATACTCTGGAAGTAAGTCCGACAGTATAGTATTCTTTAACGAAGCTCATAGGGGCTCTTTAGGGTAGGTGTGTACCTGCTACACGCAACTGCGAGTCACGCAAGCCGTATAGGTCCGCAGATAAAATCTAGTGCTCTTTAAGCCTGTATTACCTAAGCGCGCTTTATAATAAGTAGTGCGTGTTTTGCTCTAATTAAAGTGTCACTGAACCGCGATAGACAGGTGAGAACTCTTTACTGCATGAAAGTTGTATCGCAATAGGTTTGTGTACACTTAGGTAAGGGCAAGTCTGTCTACTGCGGGTGTGGCGTAGCGTGGCGTAGCGTGGCGTAGCAGGCTCGTAGCTTTCGAGCGGGCGCAGGAAACAATTTAACAGCTGCAGCAGTTTTTTTGTAACTGACAATACAGTTTTGTAGTAGTACTTACATATTATGTACATGCATTAGCGTCCGTCGGTATTGCACCGATATAACAAACGTTCACAATAAAACAAAACTGCCATCACCAAAGTCAGTGTGTTTCATAACAGGCTGTAGGAACGCATAGGAGAAAGATTATCCTAATGCTGTAGGTGCTAGACAACCTCTTTACAATCCAACGACGTTGTAAAGAGATCCTCTATTTGAATATTAGCCTATATGGCGTAATTGCAATCAATTTAGATAGTCGAAGTGTAAGGTCGCGCTGACATTTGGTGCAGTAAGCTAAAGGGCCGCCATCGCCGTCAGAGCCTGCCGCCGCCGCCGCTGTGATGACCGCCGCGGCATTCGAAACGTCTCGATTTAGTTCAATGTTCGCTGTTATTAATTACCAAGTGGAAAATTTATTAAGTCAATGAAGATGATCGTATTTAGTTTCAATATAATATAATACAATTAAATTGTACTATAGGTACTTATTATACTTGGGAAGTTCCTCCGATTGCCACTATGTTCAAGTTTAAAATAAAAAAAAAAGTAGGTAGGGCTTCATAGTGTCTCTTATAGGTCTCAGAAGTAAGATTTTTTGCATAGAAAACCTAACAAATGGCTTAGAAAACGAACTTTTAATAAAATAGTCAGCATTTCGCGCATTGGCTCACTTTCATACACTTGATGTTTTTCATTGGTGATCGATGACTTGATGTTAATGAATCCAGCACAGATAGCTTACGTTAAAATAAGTACATTTCGAAGCGCCTGTGCTTTTAATGTTGAAGTCTTGTCAAAAACGAACGTGCGCTTAATACGCCAGGCGCTACCAACACGTGATGAAATATTTGTGTGATTGCGAGGCAGAAATCTGTAGGCGCAAGATATTTAATAGAAATGTTTTAGGTGATAAGGCGAGTAAAAGGTATAACTTCCCTCGAGTAAAGATTTCCCCTCCTAACACCATGGATTGAGAGTACAGGCGTTATGTTTCATGCGACGTGTCTGTGAGTGATTGCTTAATATTATTATTGTATGTGTAGTGCATACAGGGAGGTCTCATTTATTTTGTAACACACGCTACGGTAATAATGGCGACGTAGACAAGCCCTTCCCAGATCTCCATCTCACACTGACCTATGACTCACATAACATAATAGTATGTTACCTGAGATAACACGACTCTTCGGAAACGGAAGGGATCGGAATGGCTTCGGTGACACACTTGCATAAAGAAATCGGAGCCAAAAAACACGTGTGCGACTATGAATCGCATTATTTACCCAAATAATTGTTGCATCACCTGATTTTCTCGGCCTTATAAGAATAATAATAATAAACCATTTATTTCCGGTAACAAAGACCCATTGATAAATACCTTAACCTAAAAATACATACCACAACCATACGACCTCATCTGACATCACAGACCACCACCACCACCATACCACCATGATCGTCTATGGCCACAGATCATTGTGAATGTATTCTATTTTCTGAAGAAATGAATAATGATGAGGACTATTAATTATGTAGTGTAATGTTATCAAAAGGAGTTTGTTAGAATGCATGTGACGTTGTCTACGTCCTGCCTACGCCGTTGGGAAAAAGGCGTGAGTTTATCCGTAGTTATTGCCTTTTCTATCTCTCTCTCTCTACCTCACCATCATCATCATCATCCTATAATGTTCCCACTGCTGGGACTCGGCCTCCTCTCAATGAGAGGGAATGGGAAATTTAATCAACCAGGCCCATTGCGGATTGGTAGATGTCACATGTCTTCGAAATTTTTGGTTTTAGGACATGCCGGTTTCCTCACGATGTTTTCCTTCACCGTTTTGAGAGCAGTGGTGATGAAATAAATTACACAAAGTAATGCGCCTGTCTGGGTTTGAACCCACGACTTACTGTTCGTAAGTTGGGGCCGCCACCACTGGGCCACCGCTGTTCTACCTGACTATCATTATCTCATTTGATCTGGATTCGGCTTCCCGGCCTTTCTTTCCCAGGCTTGAATGTTCTGACAACTGAAGTTTTAGCGTTCTTCAAGTCAAAATTTAAATATTTAATTTCACATGGCTTAGATGGGCACTTAGAAAACGTCGAAAAAGGTGTACGTTTCGGGTTGGTCGTTTTCTATGGAATACAACCGGCAAGAAACTCCAGTTGCTGTTAACGAATATGCAAGCTATGACTATCTTTCGAATAAAGGCTTCGCCTCTAATTTTGCCGTGAGTATATGATTTCAATGGGGTAACAACAAGGAATGTTTATCATACATAACCTTTGGAAGAACCAATCATGAATTACCAAATATGGAGACATCTCAGCGGAGATGCGCCACGGTCACGCGCATGCGCATACTAACACACGTCCGGCATAATCAGCTCATCACGTATTCATAACTAAGTTTATCGCGTTTAACTAATGATATATGTCCGGTTAAATGATAACTGTTACGTAATGAGTACCTTTGGAGACGTGTCATCAGTCGCAGGGCTCTGGGCCGATGGTAGTAGTTGTGTAACATTCAAATTAATCAGATGTCGGTATATATGGTGTGTGTCACCAGCAGGGCGTCAAAACTGTGCCGGAACCGTGACCACACGCACTCACCATGAAACTGTTTGTGAGTAAACAATCTATTTTTATTGGAAATAAGAAAACAATTCTAACAGTACGCAGCCCTTCAACACAGACATAACAAAGGATTAATCCTTTCTTCTGATTACCTACCAAAAGTGGTAAATTGCTTATTTCTAAACGCGTGCATCGCATCAGTAATCCCTTTGGTGTTTCAAATGTCTTGAGAAAGCTATAACTACTTCCTATCAGATAGTTGTGCCTGCCTGTTTGCTAAACAAGATATTTAACTGATAGCATACTCATGTACAGCCGGCATACCAAGATTTGTATGTTTGAAGTAAACATCACTTATACATAAACTCACGCCTTTTTCCCACGAGCGTAGGCAGAAACTGCAGAACGCCACCTGCTACAATGTCACTCATATTGTTAGTAAATTAATCATGCAAGTTACAATATCTTTGACCTTTATCATCTTATTTTTAGATGAAGTTCTATATATGGAGATTATATTATTGCATTACACGGGTAATCCGATTGCCCAATGAATATTATTGTGATTTATTAGTGAAGCACCATTAACTTTAAAATAAATCCTTTATTGCCAAATTACTATAATTTATGATAAAACATGGCATCGCAAACTTATGATTCAGATTAACCTTGCGCCTACAAACCAGATTACTTCTAGGTATATTTCGACAATTTTTCTGAGATGTTTATTCTTAGTTTCATATTGGTCAGGTATGTTACTCAAACACCTTGTGTGTGTTACTTATACACCCTCATATAGCATTAGAAATTCTCTTGTTATTTTGTGCATCGTTGAATACACACATCACTCATCAGCCATCTGGCCTGAAAACAATAACAATCACGTTATTCAATTTTGATGTCCATGCCGCAGATCTGCACAGTGCTGCTGTTAGCCAGCTGCAGCGCCTCTCGACAGAAGCGTGGCTCTCTCTTCAGCGAGAAGGGTGGGCTGCTCAGCGGACTGAACGGCCTGCTGTCCGGCCTCTCAGGCTCAGGGCACTCACACTCCAGTTCCGGACACTCGCATGGGTCACATGGGCCTTCGCATCACTCACACAGCTACCACGGACCCTCGCACTCACATGGATCGCTACACTCACATCATTCAGCCCCGCTTCAATCATACGTCCCAATACACTCGGAACCACTACACTCTGCACCGCTTTTGCGCCACCCAGAACCTGTTTATATTCATTCCGAGCCCCTACATAGCTCACACTCCCTCCACGAAGCTCCACTGCTGAGCGCACACTCCTTACACGCCGAGCCCCTACATAGCTCACACTCCCTCCACGAAGCTCCACGGCTGAGCGCACACTCTTTACACGCTGAGCCTCTACATTTGCACTCTTCACCTCTGCATAGCTCTCACTCACATAGTTCTCATTCACTTCATTCTGCCCCCCTGTTGAGCTCACCTCCCCTTTACTCCGAACCTCTATACACAGAGGCCGAGCCCCTTTATTCCCACTCCACCTTGAACTCAGTTCCACTCCTTAGCTCATACGATCACTCTCCGTCATTGCATTCTGCCCCTATACTTACTGCCGCACCAATCGTGGAGCACTCAGCCCCCTTACACGCCACCCCCCTAAGTTTGAGCCACTCACCGTCTCTAAGTTTGAGCTCCTTACCCTCTTTAGGATCAAGCTCGTATGGTCCCCATTATTCTAGTCAATCTACTCCCCTTAGTTTGAGCCACTCATGTTCGAGTCACGGGTGCTCTCCAGGGCCAAGTTACTCAGCTCCGCATTATTCTAGTCATTCAGCTCCTTTGAGCTTGAGCCACTCACCGTCTCTCAGTTTGAGCCACTCACCGTCTCTTAGTTTGACCTCACCCTCTATAGGATTGAGCTCATATGCTCCCCATTACCCTAGCAATTCTGCTCCGCTTAGTTTGAGCCACTCCTCTTCCCCATGTTCGAGTCACGGGTGCTCTCCAAGGCCAAGTTACTCAGCTCCGCATTATTCTAGCTATACAGCTCCTTTAAGTTTGAGCCACTCACCGTCCCTCAGTTTGAGCCACTCACCGTCTCTTAGTTTAAGCTCTTCACCGTCCTTAGGATCAAGCTCATACGGCCCCCATTACTCTAGCCATTCGTCTCCCCTGAGTTTGAGCCACTCACCTTCGTTAAGTTTGAGCGACTCTTCTTCCCCATGTTCGAGTCATGGATGCTCTCCAAGCTCAAGCTACTCAGCTCCGCATTATTCTAGTCATTCAGCTCCTTTGAGTTTGAGCCACTCATCTTTGGGTTCGGGCTCATACGCTCCCCTCTATGCTAGTCATTCTACTCCTCTAACCTTGAGTCACTCATCCCCATGCTCAAGTCACGGGTGCTCGCTAGGTTCGAGCTACTCAGCTCCACATTACCCTAGCCATTCAACTCCTCTGAGTCTGAGCCACTCGTCCCCACATTATCCAAGCCACTCCCCGTCCCGGCTGTCCCCGCACAGTCACTACGGACACGACAGCCACCACGGCCACGCGCCTGTGGTCATCAAAGTGATCAAGGCTCCTCCGCGGTACGCTTCCGGTTGGTGGTGATGAACGAGGACCTGAGTGATAAGTTATAATAAAACATTTATAAGTCGTATGTGTGTTTTATTTGTTGAGACATCCCAATTGTTACAATTAAGGATTTACTAATAGTTTGCAAACAAAGCAGGTGGATTAAACGTTTTCTCACTGAAGTTATGAAAGGGCTAAGTCTATTTTGGCGTCTGCCTTACTCGTTGTCTACTAGTATAACAGCTACCTACTACACATGCGAGAAATGTCTAAGGTCATTCTAAACTATTCCAACATTTGAAGTACTAGCTGCATAGATTTCATCACGCCGAACTAGTTTCATCTTACTCAAAAGGAAGGACTTACACGCACTTTGCATACCGTTTCGTCTCCCTCCAAATACGAAGACTATTTACGTGTATTTTGACAGCACTCCTTAAAGGTTCGTTGACAGTTAGTGACCTTGTACAGGGGGCGGTTGCGAAGTCGCTCGAGACTTGTTTACATCAACGTGTTGGTTACGCAATGTACGCAGGTGACTTGTTTATATAGCAAAGGTAAAATAATACTACTGGCTATGGTTTAGACGTATAGTATAGTGTGAGAAAACATCCAATAACACATTGCTTGGGAGGTCAAGATGTGTTATTGGGTTGGTAGGAATAGGCTCGGTTCCTATTACATGGGACTTAAAACATAATTGGAGAAATGAGGGGGTACTATTAGGTAGGTACACCTCTTCCTAACCCTTCGGGGATACAAACGTGATGTTTTGCGACTATAGAAACATAGTAACGTAAATGACAACATTTTACCGTAATAATAATCTAATAAAAATAAAGTGAGGTGATGTCGATCCGATGCAAAGCTTATAAGTACTACGAGCTGACAAGGTTCGGAAGAATAATGATGCGAAACCATACGAGTATCATCATGATACCGGAATTACCTTTTAGACTGCTGAACTCCTGAACAAGGCCCTCGAACCTTGACCTTTACATCAAACTGTTCAGGCAATAAAATTTGCATACGCGTGGGAATGATGTTATCGAATTAGACCGAAAATAATTACATCTAGATAAAACCACATCAAAAATAAATAATACATCGTAAGGAGAAACCTTAAATCACAATCATTCGCGAAATGCATTAGTAATTACAGTTCGACCTTACCCGTATTATACAAGGCACACTACTCAGTTCAGTGGCACTGATACTCCTCATCGCGACAAGCCATAGTGATGTTTTAACACTGATTGACATGAATGCCTAATTGTAATTACCTAGCTATCCGTATGTTTATGTTTGATGGTATTCGTGACGTCATGTGTTAACTAGCAAATTATTCTCCGATACAAACGGCAAAGCCCAGCCTCTAAACATGGTCGTACGAATCCCGATTACTATAATCGCAGAAGATTAACCTTTTGCCTTAACTATAATGTTTGCTGCGTATTTTTTTTATTATTTATTATTATGATCATAATTTGTGTTATAATATTGTTTGATTAAACTCCTAGATATCGCTCAGTCAGTCTTTTAAGACTGAATTTACCGGGTTTGTCAATTTCTACCTCTTATAACAATGTCATTAAACACACTATCATTTAGTATAGTAGTCTAACAGGACTAAATCTCCTTTGTGCAAAATTCTTCACTAAATGAGACAGCATTTGAATAATAATCCTAGTAATATAAAGGAAGACGCGTGTCGCAACGAGGCACCGATCCCGTCAACAGGAAACGACCGCCCAGCATCCACACGACCTTGATATTTATCGAGATGCAATTATACAATATTGGGCCATACAAGCCGCAGGCCTCTTAAATATTTGGATATTTGTCCATGCAAGCCGGCCGGCTCTACCTGAACAGGGTAATAAAACTCAATTAGACTGATTACATCAATGAATTAATAAATCAATTTGTACATTACTTACTGACAGATCAGCTGCGCAAGTTAATTAGTGATGTCATGCCGAGCACAAAGACCCACTGATGAATATTAGACATCCTTCTATACTCCTGTGGTTTGAATGGTTGTACGAGTATGATTAGCTTGTTATATTCAATTAACATCGGGCTGGTGATCGAGTGGTTGGGAGTTAGACACCTAGATTGATTAGTATAAACAAGACCTTCGCTTCTTAAAAACCCACAAACATAATCTTTTAATATCACCTGGGAATTGATAGAACCAGCTTTAAATCTGCAATATCAGTGTAAAGATCTACAAAATCAACGTTGGAACGATTACTAGTAATTATTGCAGTTTATTATTAAGTGTTCATGGTTCGGGATCACAGAATTAAACACAGATATTATGAAAGTGAATTAAACCAATCAACAAGTAATTAGTTCAACACTGATTGGACTCTTTACGGTCGGGTTTATAGTGGAAGTTCCTTAAAATAAGATAGACTGATGTGAAGTCGATTAGATGGTCAATTAACTAATTCACCAAGGTAACTCGTTACTTTAATTAAGGGCACATATTTCAGTTTATTTATTTAGTTTAAGTCCAATTCTCATATTGAAGTTTCCAGGAAATAATTTGTCTTATCGGAGAGAACACCATATCCCAGAACATGAAACTTGACTTAACTGACGTCTGATAAAGAATGTTATTAAAACAAATAATGAAGAGAACCGATAACTTCCTATAGAGATACGTAGGTAATCAGATTTACAGGTTATAACTCATCGCAAATGTGCAATAATACCAATGGCGCAAAGGCTATTGGTATATATTGGTTCAGAAGTCCAACTTATCTCCAGAGTTATCTAGAGTAGCGGGTTCGTTCATAACACCACATTATACCTATACCTTACCTTACCTTATACCTTCCTACGTAAACTGACGCATTTTTCTTAGGCAGAAACTACAGAACGCCGCATTCTACGATTCTTACTTCCTTTTGCTTCATCTAGCCGTGTGGTATCCGGCAGAATAGCCGTGTGGTATCCGGCAGAGTAGAATAGAACCAACCCATTAATCCTCACGGGTGTCGTATAAGGCGACTAATGTCTGAGGCAGAACACCTTGCGCCTCCGTAGACCAGAGAATGGGCAGCAGCGTTTTCTGTTAGTCTTTCATCACTGCGATCTCCAATCCGCCTGCTAAGCGTGGAGATTACGGCAAATTCCTCCCATCATGGGAGAGGCTTATGTCCAGCAGTAGACGTTATGGGCTGTTGTAGTTGCTTCATCTACGTTGATACATCTGGCCTTAACTTTTATGAAGAACATCACTAATGAGGAGGTCAGTGTATAGGTATCGTTCTAGAGAGTCCCCTCCCCTAATAATACCTAATTCCTTACTTACTTATTTATATTATTAATTACTTACCAATACCTTTCCATAAACAATAATCTGATGTATGGAACTGACATGCCTGGTACAATAGATTTTTCAACGCTGAATCATCACCGGTCCTGTGCCTCCTGCATTCAGAGGTTTAGCGTGACCTTTCTTTGGTTCACCTTACTAGATTAGGTCTTCCTTATTACATCTGGTCTTCCTTCGCTGCAAACTGCGGCTCACGGTTGTCACTCCAGCACTTTTGGCCCATTGTCCTAGAATTTGAATGCATAGCAATCTGTAGCGCTAATGTTAGTCGTTCAACCACGACAAGTCATCACCCTCGCACCCTTGTCCCAGGAGGATAATGTATTGGCGTAAGCGCAAGGCTACTCTCATTAAGCCATCTTAATAATTGTGGAGTGAACCTTTTGCTTAGAATACAGACACCCACCCATTCCTCTCGCCTACGTTTTCATTAGTAGATTACTAGCACAAAGCTCTCAAGATGCGCTGGGTTCAGACGACCGCAGACCACCAGACGACCTTACTCTTACACATTAGGACAAAATATAATTTTTGAATTGCTAGTTCAGCAGTTTCCTTATTATTGATTCCGGCTTTTTTGCGAAGATCTGACCACGAACAAAATGTCAATATTGATATAATTGATTATAAATGTAAAATATTGTTTTTTTTATTCGCTACCTTCATTTCTGTAAAGTATGTGGTAATTTAATGCAACAGGAAGATGTCTGAGAGCATCATTATATCTTATTGGGTTGTAAAGTAATAATTTGTCAGTCCATATAAGTTCCCGATCAGAACTAACTTATACCTTACGAACTTATACCTACAAAAGGCTACTTTAAGTTTATCTACTCGTATACAATACTTATCTGAAGATTTTGGAAACTTACATTATTATCTTATAGCTTGCATACGTACGGTCGACCAAGCTATTTGGTTTACATTTTAAAAAGTAATTTGCATGTTATAATGTAAACCAAATAGCTTGGTCGACCGTACAGTGAATTTTAAAACGAATGGCGGCAACACCGGTTTACTTAAATAGTAACGACTATATTGCCCTATGAACAGTAATACCTCACTGTCTCGTCCCAGCCGTTGCGCTACTAACAACCTAATGTGTCGTCCCTGACCAGCCGATCCGCCTCGGATGCTCGCCAGGAGTTCAGTCGGCGCAACAGACAACAACTAATCATTCAGCAACAACAAATGACCTGTCACGCTGCCGCCATGCTGGGCTGTGGCAGTGTGTACGCAGTAATGTAGCTACCAGTAGTGACTGCTTTTAGAAGTGAATTATATAATGTGTTCCAACCTCGCTAGGATGTTGTTTGATATTTGATGCTGTTTCGTATGTCTTGTAAGTCGATCTATTTGTTAAGTTGTTAGCTAATTATCTATGAATATTGGTGTAGATTTACACTGGTCAGGTGTAAAATGATCGCATATTTCTCTCAAACTAACCTAACATAAAATAAATAAAAAATCAATTTGCTTAATGTTGTTGATAAGCCAGTACTAAGATATTTCCTTTTTGTAGAATATCTTAACAAAACGGTTATTTATTCCTTCCCCAAACTGAGAATGACAACCTTTCTCTCAAAGGGGTATATTTACGCCCCCCACTTTTTTTTTTGTTTTTCTCCGTGTTAAATACTGGAATTCAGCATATCCGGTTAGACTGGAAGCCGCCCAAAATAGAAAAAGGCAAGGGCTAATGATGATGGATGATAAAATGAGAAAGAAACTCAACACGGAAGGCTCGGCTGGAGAGCTTCTGACTACTGCTCTATACAAACAAAAAAACACTAGTTTAAATAATAATAGTGATCTTAATCTCGATTTCGCATGAACTTCAAGGTTCTCTCAAAGTGAGGTGAGCACATAATTGGGCTCTAGATCTAAAGCATGGCCGTGAGTGTTCAATGTGTTCACGGTCATTCTCAATGTGTTCATATGATTGTGGTTAGAAAGTGAATCATCACTACACGTATATCCATAATGGATGCTAAGTTGAACAAGTAAGCTGTGGTTAGCTCTATAAACATAATGCATCGTCATTCATATGAAAAAGTTCAACGGCTAACCTTCAATACTGAAAAAGACACAACACAAAAAAAGGACTGCTGAAATAAACTTTAAGATTAACAGATGAACTATTTATTACACAAAATAGGTATATGTCAATCTACCACTTGGCAACATATATCTGATATAGGTACATCATTTAAGCTTTGGTAATTAGCGCTAAGAACCACAAACCAAGAGCGAGTTTTACTCAAAATAACTGCAAAACTTGAGATACTTTTTACACAAAACACCGATAAAGAAACGATTGCATATTCCAGTAGTAAGTGATCAATAAGACAATACAATAAATCAAATAATAATGTACATTTATGGACTTATGATGATGAATCACTCTCATACAATACTTTATGAAACCAATTAAACTGCATGATGCATTCAAAGATTAATTTGTTCGAAGGTAATCAAATAAAATGAATGAACAAGCAGAATGATTCAGTGAGCGGTCTTGATAACAGTTGGCAATTAATCTGTTAATTGCTAGATTGTCGATAAAATACGTTATGTTGCCAAGGGATTGGTCAATAAATCGGGAAATAAATATTCCCCAGTCACCATCTGAAAAAAGAACCAATAGATATTGGTACTCAAACATTACTGGCGAAACGTTGATGAACTATAAGCGTACCTCACCTATCTAGTCCAAAATTATAGGCCTGGTTTTATGTTTATGGCACTGAACAAAAGAATTTCATTACCAATTAATTAAAACCACAAAACTAAAGATAAATAAATAAAAATATATCAAGGACACCGCGCAGTGTCCGCTCGAACCGTTCTCATCAATAATTTGATTTGTCCGCAGTTTGTAGTAAGGTTAACTAACGGTAGTATTATGTAGCGACGATTATTTTATTGTCTATCGATATTATTGTAGCGTAAAGCTGTGGACATACTGTCGGTACCTTTTTTTGGTTCGTTTTGTGAAGTAACTAAGTAGAAAGTAGTAGCAGTAGTAGTAGTAGTAGTAGTTGCTAAGTATAAAGTTGGTCGATTGTCGGAGTACACACTTATATCCGAACACGAGTAAGTAGTTCTAATTCGCAGTTCGTAGCAGCTCATATATTAGTCCTCCTGACCGTTGTCGGCCAATCTCAGCGGAGACTAATCATCGACACTTGAGAAATAGTACAGTAGTACACACTACTGTACTATTTCTCAAGTGTCGATGATTAGTCTAGTGATGAGTAGTAGATTAGTAGCCAACACAGGTGCATTAACTTATCCTTCACCCTCATAGACCGATGGGACGACAACGGCTTTACGTATTTTCCGAGACACGAGGGTTAACAGCAATTTCCAAACTCTGGGCTGGCGAAAACCCCAATAGTTTTTCCATACGGAATTTCTCAGTAGCAACACTACCCGACCTAGGAATCGAACTGTGATCAACGCTCAGAAGTCACGCTTGGAACCACTAGAACAGCAGGACAGTCAGCAGTAATCTTACGTGCGCGACGAGGAGGAGGTACCCCCTGTACCACCCCCACCCCGCGGAGCCCCATGGTTATGGAGATATCCATGGTTAAAGTTTTGAGGTTAGAATAGCGCTATTTAGTTATTTAGAATAAAAATGTAGTGTCGTTTGGCAGGAGGAGGGACAGGGGAGGTGCCCCCTGTGCCCTGGCACCACTCCCGTGTAAGGCAACGCACGTAAGAAAAAAGTACCAAAACACTTTATATTCGCAAAAAGGGCAGTCAACGGAGTAGACTATTTGTAGAACCTCTAGTTCTACGACTCCATAATGCGCGCTCGCTACGCTCGCATTTTAAAGTCTTTTGTTTAAGTTTTTTTGTTGAAATGAGACAACGATTGCTTATTGAATTTATTTGTATATCCAATGAGAATGTTTAGTAACAGAAATCTTATAAACTATGTTAGTACAATACAATCACAATGGGAATGGTTAGTAACAAAAATCTTTTAAACTATGTTAGTACAATACAAACACAATGGGAATGGTTAGTAACAAAAATCTTATAAACTATGTTAGTACAATACAATCACAATGGGAATGGTTAGTAACAAAAATCTTATAAACTATGTTAGTACAATACAATCACAATGGGAATGGTTAGTAACAGAAATCTTATAAACTATGTTAGTAGAATACAATCACAATGGGAATGGTTAGTAACAAAAATCTTATTAACTATGTTAGTACAATACAATCACAATGGGAATGGTTAGTAACAGAAATCTTATAAACTATGTTAGTACAATACAATCACAATGGGAATGGTTAGTAACAAAAATCTTATGAACTATGTTAGTACAATACAATCACAATGGGAATGGTTAGTAACAAAAATCTTATAAACCATGTTAGTACAATACAATCACAATGGGAATGGTTAGTAACAAAAATCTTATAAACTATGTTATATCACACTGGTTATGTGAATACTCATTCTAAATATGTGTTTAATGGCATGTATTTGAGTCGAGGGAAAACCGGTCGACGGAGCCCCGCTACGCGGGGCCCCTACTTCTGAATGGTTTATAAAAAAATAACCACGAAGGGTATGGCGGGGTGCCCCAAGTCGGCCTAGGCAAAACTAGTTGTCATCAACCACCTCATTAAATTTTTTATTTTTTTATATAAACATGTACATGTTTGCATTTAGTCTAATTTAAAGACATATTTTATTGCTTTTATCAATTCTTCATAAGGATCTAAATGATCCATCATAATCCTTCGCCTCTATGAGTATTCGCACAACCAATCTGTGAAATTCTGTTTATTTTGTTGCTGTCTAAATTGCTTTTTTAAATCTGGCAACAAACGATGACTGACGCTGACAGATGGCTTGGCGCACTTTTTGACGTAAATAATCGATTAAAAATAAATGTTTCAAAATACAAATCGATTTTACTAAGCGATTTAATTATTACAAAAAATCGATTAACCATTGATTAATATAGTATTTTTGGCGTTTATTTTGGATTATATTTGAAAATTAGAAAAAAATCTATTATTATAAAATAATTGATTATTTTTTAAAGAAAACACGATTATTTATAATCGATTTTTTTGCTAAGAAAAAATAATCGATTATTTAATAATCCACTGTAATTATAAATCTGACTAGTATTATATTATCTGTGCTAAAAATGTGAAAATGGTGTGTTATTTTCGGATTTATAAAGAAACTTTAAAGAATTAAATCTCGTAAACCGTGGGCGGCCGCGTATTGAAATTTTGTGGAAAGCTTTATAACTAAGTGTACTATCTATAAAAAAATATGAACTTCGAAACTCATGTCCAAAAAGGAAAGTTTATCCAGAACATAATACCTAAAGGTAAAAAAAACAACATGATAAAAATTAAACCTCCACACCACCATAAATATTTTAATGTTAGCGGGCGAAAATATTTTGTACTTTTTGGATTTGTGACATTTGATTTTTCCTACTGACATTCTTTTCAAAAATGCAATACGTATGGGATAGGTTTCAATGTGCACACCATCTTTTGTTTTTATTGTGGCTTTCAACATGGAGTAAATACTTCACATTGTAGATGGTTGCCCAGTTTGTGATAATTCTATGAAGTAAGATAATTGTACAGTTTCCGCAAAAGTGTTTGCACCCTTTGTAAGTCTCCATTGCTTAAAAATATCACAAGTTTTTAGATATTTTTCAGACTTCGGGCAAGAAACTTAATTCTGCATTTTTTAAATTATGCTTCAATTCTTCGGGTGATAGCAGACTTCGTCACAGGACTCACTCATATTTATTTATTATTATTACTTTATTATCCAAATTGTATTGTACTTTGTAGCTAGCGTACATTGACGTAATCATTTAAAACAATAAAAATTTGATTCCCGCTATTTTTTTAAAATGCGTTTTGAAACTACACTCGCGGTATTCTGTCTCAATATTAAAGATTGTTACAACTACAAATAAATAAGTAGATATACAATATAACAATTTTTCATTTAAAACCTTAACACGTGATTTACAATTTACGATTATCGATTTATAATATCGGTATCCGAACTTTTTATTGTTTGTTTCTTTTTTGGGCCTACTACTATATATGGAATTTGAAAATCGAATTTCGGATTGTTTTGTTTCTATTTCTCGCTTTTCGAAGTGAAAGTGACAGAACAAACTAAAGTTGAAATCTTTCGAATTTTGTGAGTAGACCTGCACAGTTCTCGGTATTAAAATAAATAATTAAAAAGTTACTTTGTCTCACGCTAGCAGCAAAATCGAATTTTGCTCACTGTCTGTAAACAGCAAAACCTGCTTGTTTTGAGGTGCTGAGGTGAAAAGCATTTTTTTTTTTGTTAGCTTGTGAATGCATTATTTTTATACTATCAAATTAGTGCTGTTTAAAACTACTTATCAATAAAAAAAAAACGCCAAGTGCGAGTCGGACTCGCGCATGAATGATTCGTACCATCGTAGTAGTATTCATTTTATTTTTAATTTATTTTTATTATTTGTAGTTATAGCTGCAATAGAAATAATTACACATTCTGTGCAAAATTCAACTGTCTACCTATTACGGATCATGAGATACAGCCCGCTGACAGTAAGACGGACGGATGGACGGACGGACGGACAGCGGAGGCTTAGTAATAGGGTCCCGTTGGTTACATACCGTTAGATATATTCTGCATAATAAAGAAACATACTATATTACCCGCATCATTCGGAAATGCTAACATCGAATGCATAATTTAACCGTAATAATCGACATTTGGGAACAAAAGCGGACGAACACCGAGGTCACATAGTACTCGTATAACAAAAAATCTACGTTATTATTTTGTTATTTTAAAGTCAGTGACCGAGGATTATGAGCTCAATAGCTGCTCGCCTCCAAATATCAATGAGTCCATTAATGCACAAACCCATCTAGATAAAACTCTAAGATACAGCTTTACCATACATTGCCGGCTATCAATAGCGTGGCACATATGATCACATAAACAGACTAGCAATAGATTCTAATGTTTACTCGGATAGTATATTATTAGTGATTTTTCGAATTCAGAAGGACTGGCCCCGCTCTAGGCGAGGCGCCACAGACTAAATATATTCCTCAATGTTTTGGTTAAAGTTAAGGAAATATAACTGGTTCCGCTGTTTGTGCTGTGTTTAGAACAATGTCAGCTAGTCTGTGATGAGCTGGGTGTGTTCCGATATATAAGGATGAGGATGCAACACGTCCTGCATACCGAATACAGTGTCGCAACACGAACAACATGAAGCTCCTTGTAAGTCTAGTTCTATGAACTAATCAATATATTTATCACACATCTAATTAGAACTAATCCTTAACTTTATCCCTTCTAATTTTCACTAAATTCGAATAGAATTTTAGTAAGTATGTGCAATTGCTAGTTACCTACGTCCATTTAATAAGTTAAAGGGCTTTGAAAGTGTACGTGTTTTTACCCATCCTTGTTACACGGTTCCAGAGAGTTGTGTCTTTCATTTGGGAAAGTGTTGTATTTTATTTTAACTACTTCTTAACATTAACTTATTTCATCATCATCATCATCAGCCTATAATGTTCCCACTGCTGGGACACGGCCTTCTTTCAATGAGAGGGAATGGGCTATAATCCAACACGCTGGCCCAGTGCGGATTGGTAGATGTCACATGTCTTCGAATTTTTGGTTCTAGGACATGCCGGTTCCCTCACGATGTTTTCCTTCACCGTTTTGAGAGCAGTGGTGATGAAATAAATTACACAAAGTAATGCGCCTGTCTGGGTTCGAGCCCACGACTTACTGTTCGTAAGTCGGGGCCGCCACCACTGGGCCACCGCTGCTCTCTAACTTATTTAAAGAGATGTAAAATAAATGCTGCACTGACTAGACCAAATGTAAATAGTTCTAAAGAACAATTGCCTTTAGTAGTGTACCTTTGAAACAATTACCTGAAAAAGTGCGGTTCCCAACTTCAAGACAAACATTTAAATAATTCTTACACAATATAATCGTACACAATAACTTGCCGGATCGTAATTTCATAGTTTGGCATCAAAACTCAACATCTCTCAATGGTAATGTTACAATCGCAGTAATTCATGAGATGTCACAATTGACCAACATTCGGTGGTCCAGTGACGATACTCACGAGGGCTGTGAAATATTACGTCCTGCGGATAAAAGCAGTCACACACGGTAGTAATTTAATGTAAACTGCGTCGCAGGATATACATACATCATTACAAGTAATCGCACACGCAGCATGCAATGAAATATAGGTTTGCCACGTGTGTCTCTCCTTCATTTAAATACATAAATATCACCAGGCCACTATCCATTAGGGGAATTCAGAAACTACAGAATCTGTCTCCTTCAATTGTCTGATGTATTAGCTAAATTTTCGAACCGCTCTGTTACTTTTAAGTGAAACGGTTTCCGTAGGGTCTTATGACGAGATGACTGAAATATCTTGCAATAACATTCTTTTTAAAAACTTACTACCTTTATTTTATTGTCGTCTGCGGCAACTTTAAAAGGTATGATACGCCGACGCAGGCACACGCAGGCACAGGTGTCGTTAATTACCGTGTTATTGTAACATACTCGCACCTTAAGTTTATTAGAACTCATTTAATGTCATTAAAGTGCAAGATTATGGATCGCGGAGTGACACTCTAATTGCTGACTTGCTGATGCGTGTGGCTGGGTTGCATTACACTTTCATTTTTTAGTATCAAGTACGTTCACTCTCTCTCAGTATCTCCAAATCAAACAATGTTTGAGTTTGAGTTTTCTGTAAGTGGTATCACCATTAACATCTATTAACCAACATAATCATACTATCTATAAAATGACTGACCGATGACTGTGTCACCAGTGTTTGTCAAATGTCACTCTAAGGTTTGTCGTATAGGAAATATCTACTCCGATATTTTTACATAACCAGGTTACATTCGGGTAGTAATCACATAGATCGCCAAAATTGTAAAAACAATTTGGAAATGCGACATGCAAGACCTATTTCTCAATAAGGAAGAAATAAAAAGCACAAACTGTCCTATGTAAAAGGATTACTCAAGATAAAAGGTTTCCGAATGCGCTAGAATCATTTAGTGCACGTCTGCTTATGTAACGCTATTGCCGAAAGTAACGCATAATGCAGAACATTTGAGATAATTCGCGAGATTTATGGGGACGTGTCGAAACCGTGCTGTATAGAGTCACTATAGTACAGTAAGTCCAAGTAATTGTGTTAAAATACAGGTTTACTGAGAGTGCTCTTATTGCGAGGTGTGGCAACACTGCAGGCTACGCTGATCTAATACTAACAGGGAGTCATTAGAAGTACATGCAGAATTAATAATTGTAGCTCTGGAAAGATTACGGTTTTATGCAATGTTAGAATGAAATGTGGCAGCTATTCCGTTTTACTAACTAGGTTAGTTCCACAATACTTTCGAATGGTTGTAGTTTATAACGTTATCATGTCGCCGTGGCCATCTATTCGTACAGATGATTTTTTATTCTGTTTACGTTAAAAAAGGCAGATAATTTATTTAAAGGTTTAATCCAATATCTATCTTAGTTAACACTTAGTTAAGTATACCGAATGTTAATAATTCAGAGAAATGCGGGTTTCTTTCGTACGTGGTTCACTATTAAACAATTCCAGCAAAAACTTCCCATGTTTGCGCGCGCGTTGATGTCTTTTGTACGGACGAACAACATTCGTTCGTTGCGTTCATTTAATTTTACTGCAACTTTACTTTTACTTTTTTAGCAGCAATTTTACTGTTATTTTAGTCGGTAGTAATTTATTAATTAATGAGTTGATATTATCGCTCTGGTTTCAGGTCTCGATCGTAGTTCTCTCCGTGGCGCTGGCAGTAGCGTCGGCGGGATACGTCAAGAGAGGGTGGTCTGGTCCGGTGGCTGTCTACTCAGGTGGCGGCGGTGGTGGTGGCGGATGGCGTGGATCCGGCGGCGGGAGAGGCAGCAGTGGCTGGTCCGGTAGCTCTGGTGGATGGAGAGGAAGGTCATCTGGATGGTCCGGTAGCTCCGGTGGATGGAAAGGAAGGTCATCTGGATGGACCGGTGGTTCAGGATGGTCTGGTGGTTCTGGTTGGAGGTCTGGCGGTTCTGGTAGAAGGTCTGGCGGTTCTGGTTGGAGGTCTGGTGGTTCCGGATGGACCGGAGGCTCTGGTTGGTCTGGCAGCTCTGGATGGAAGGGCAAGTCCAGTGGATGGTGGTAGATACATCGCCGAAGAAGTGCAGATTATTTGTAAATAGTTAAAAGCCCCCCACATACTCAATTAATTGTAAATACAATTAAGTAACATACTGTGATTTATTGTTGGGAGTATTAAACCGAATGTGTTCAACCAAACTATGTTTTGTTATAAACCCACCTTAACATTTACCATATAGAACATCAGAACCTTCTGACAGCAGTTGGCATCAAAACTTTAATTGGTGTTGAAATAATAATGACTAATTTAATGATTTTGTCATATCTATGAGACATGTTTGTGGCAAAACATTTAGTACAGTCTTAGGTAATCTAATCTAAAGTTAAATGTCAATTACTTTTAATGATATATAACAATGTTTCACAACAACTGCTACTAATACAAATACATGAATATTTTTGGTTAATTACCATGAGCAATTAATTGATTTGTGATGAAAGTAGTTTTTTACAAATCAGTCTAACTTATTAGTATTAACAACTTTTACTAAATTATTGGTAAAGCATGTATACAATGTAGGTGTACTCGTTGTTTAAAAATAGATTGCACTCTCCATTAAGCGCTTTACAATATAATGTAGCAATGCCTTCCCAGCAATATGCAAGTACTAATCTGTTTCAATATACTGGTGAACTACAGTGCACCTACGTACTTTCAGTTACGTAAACATAAGACAACGACTCAAAGATCGCCCATTATGTCTGTATGTACCAAGTGTTGGCGATCCTATTGCCATTATCAGGTCACAAATACCAATTACAGAATGCAACAGCCACGTTTTCGACCGTCGGACTTAGAAAAACAGATGAACTAATAAGTAATTAATTTAGGTACGCTAGTAATTTCTTACTTAAAGTATCGATAACTCGACTTCGTAACATTTACAGATGATAGATTGATATCTGTTAATACGAGCCATGTGACCGGCGCGCCTCATCCTGATGTTGCGAAGTCGATCTCTGCAGTAGCAGCCTGTCAGTGCACTCGTTGATCAGTGAGCCACTTCTGAGCACTCTCCGATAACTTGATCTTATTTTAGAATCGAACCTTTCTCAACTATAAAGGTTTGCTCATGACGGTAAACTGATCATCCGATTTTCCTTTCAGCAGTAGGCACCTACTTAGTGTTGAAGACTTCTATAAGCTATTTGATAAGTACCAGTAGGGGAGGGCTTGTATTTATGCTTTTGCGGTTGCACAACGACATGCTTTGCTTGCGCTTTGCTTGGTAGTATAGATGCAGGCCTACCTTACTGCCTCCCTCAGAGGCGGTAAGGTGGCGGGGTCTTGAGGGGGAGCGCTACAGTCGTGTAGATCCTCAAGGCAAGTCTGGTGCGTTCTCCTTCACGTGGTTGCCGCCCTGCTTTTGGTCTATTTCCCTAAGAAATAGACGCAACGAAAATCACCAGGCGCATTTTAACCTAACCACGACCCTCCGTGACCGAGTGGGCGTGGGCTCGGTCGCCACTAAACCCAGCTGGCGTCGAGTAGGTAAATCTGGTCACCTGCGCTAGGACCTGCGCAGTTGAGCGCCGTAAGCGGGGATGAAGGAGTCCTGGAGGGTTGAGCCGATCGGCGCTGGTGGTAATGCGTCCGTGAGGCAACACGCCCTCTTTGGTCTGGATTTCAAGCGAAACGGTGGCCCTACCCAATAGCCAAGGGTAGGGAAATGGCCACAGTGTCCCGTTAGAGGGCCACGGCGAGGGGTGGGAGGTCCGCGGAGGTCG
Organism: Xestia sexstrigata; assembly: GCA_941918905.2. Lineage (NCBI taxonomy): Eukaryota > Metazoa > Arthropoda > Insecta > Lepidoptera > Noctuidae > Xestia > Xestia sexstrigata. Next base: position 748,032 of record OW799213.2, on the reverse strand, counting down.
TCCTCGGATGGCCGAAGCGGTTGGTGAAGGTCATGCTGAAGGCGTAAGTGAAGGTTTGATTAGTCATCAACCCGATCAAGCGCCCGATGTCGCACTGTAAACCAGCCTCACGCCCCTATATCTCGAAGGTAATCCTAACGGTTGAGCTAGTTTGTAGCGAGACGTTCCCAGGTGCGGGCTCCATGGAGGTTGGGAAGCCGGAGAGATGAATTCTTTACACTTTACTATGGATACTAAAAGACCATACGACACCACACACACACACACACCACAAACACACACAACAACCACACAAACTCACAAACCCCACACACATTCACACGCACATACTGCACAAACACACACCGGAGAGGAGGCAAAAGCCAAGGATTCTCCTAAGAGGGATGCTTGCAGCACCTCTCTAGCCCCCGGATGCTCCGCTACTAACGTAGCGAGCTCCAGTGCGGGTACAGGTCCGGCAGTGGCGAGAACCGCTGCCAGGACCAAAACCAGGTCCCGTAATAAACGGAGGAGTACGGCGCTGCTCGGGACCAGTACCGCTCCTCCCTCATTTTCAGGCGTGGAGCCCGCCACGACGGTTAATTCCTCTGGCCGGGCTCCCCTCATACATCTTCCTCCGCCTACTGCTCCCCCCTCGGTGGCCGTCACTGGCCAACGCGCGGAGACCAGCACCACAGGTGACGCGTTCGCGCTCGCCTGGCAGGTGCAGAGGAGCTGGCGTAAAGGCAGGAAGGAGGATTCCGGCAAACTACGCCACTGCGCTGAATCTTCAGTGCAGGCTGCCCCGGCCCCTTCGACGGGTAAACCGAGAAGGAAGAACAGGCCGTCCATGAGGCAGCGGCAGACACAGAGGACGGGTAAGTCCCCTCAACCTACACAGGCTAACGCCACGGGCCGGGTTAAACCGACCCATGGCAATGTCAACTTCTCCGCAGGCAAGCGGTCGCAGGCCGAGGCCGGCACCAGCCGACCGGGACCCAGCCAACCGGCAGCCAGCGGCGCGAGTGGACCAGCCACGACGACGACACCGCAACCCGTTCGGATGGATCAGGCCGCGGCCAAGCGAGCCCTCAACGAGACGTTAACACCTCGAGGAGAGCGCAAGCAGCCGCGTCTTGATAAATCCAAACGGGACGCAAAGCGTAGCTACGCCCAAGCTGTGAGCTCCGACCTTGATGTCGCAGTTACCTGCGGCCGTACGGGGCACATCAGCAAGGAGGTGTCACACCTGGTTCTCGCGGCTATCCAGAAGAAGATACTCGTCGAGGCCTCTTCTCCCATACAGGACTCACCTGCACCGACCTTCAAAGCGAGGCCGGTGTTCAGCAGCGGGGTCCTCAGACTGTGGTGCGGGAACGACCACACCTTAGTATGGCTGAGGAAACTGATCTCTGAGTTGCCTCCCCCCACTAGCACCTCGCTAGTGGTCAGGAGGCAGGCGGACCTCATGCGCCGGGTAAGATGCGGCATCTTCATTCCTGATGAGCAGGGGATCTTCGCAGAGCCGTCCGACATCGGGCGTGCTCTGTGCTACCAGAACTCTTGGGTTGGCATCAGGGAGTGGGTGTTGCTGGGCGCCAACAAACAGGCCGAAGCGTGGTACGTGATGGTCGGGGTCCCTGAGGACCAAATTCCGACCCTGATGGAAGCCGAACGCCGTCTCTCATTTGGCGTAGGGACGGTGTACGTTAAGTTCCAGGGTCCGAACGGCAAATTTGTCGACGTCCCTCAGGGATATCCGGCCGCTGAAGTCAGCGCTGGGACACAGGTGGAGGAGGCAACTCTCCCCCCAACAAACACCGCGGAAACACCCGCGGTTGAGCCTGCAGTAGCAGCACCAGCCGCCCCTACTGTCGCTAGCGTGGGCGCCGTCCCCTCGGGGGAGGAGCTCGAGGACATCATCCTGTCCTCGGCCTCTGACCTGGAGGGGGACGGTTTCGACGCGGGCGACCTGTTTGCCGGGCTGCGGCTGGCAGGTGACGAGGAAGGAACGTCCAGCGATGGCGTCCCCTTCGTCGACCTGTAAGGTCCTGCAGGCCAACCTCCACCACAGTCAGACCGCGACGGCTCAACTGCGGAAGTGGCTGGAGGCACAACATACGGCCATTGCCTTGATCCAAGAGCCATGGATTAGGGCGGGCCAAATACAAGGACTCTCCAATCTTGGTGGTAAGCTCTTAGTTAGTACAGATCATGATAAACCCAGATCGTGCATCTATGTGACACGAAACATAAAAACACAGCCACTAACAGATTTCTGTTGCAGGGATGTCTCTGCAGCTAGGCTACTGATACAGCGGGGGGAAACAGTAGCAACTGTGGTCTTCGCCTCCGCATACATGCCCGAGGCAGAAGAGCCGCCGCCGCATGACCTCGCCCGCCTCGTGACTTACTGCGAGAGCACTGGGCTGGAGGTTGTCATAGGCGCCGATGCGAACGCTCATAACCCTCTGTGGGGCATGGACACACAAAATGCAAGGGGTAAGGCGCTAGTAGATTACTTATTTACAACTAACCTAACCCTACTAAATACAGGCTCCGAACCAACCTTCGTAAACAGACGTAGCCAAACAATCATAGACCTCACTCTGGCATCGGAGGGTGCAGCGGCCATCACCACCGGCTGGCAGGTCTCCAAGGAGGCCTCCTGCTCGGACCACAGGTGGATCCGCTTCGATATTCAGGTCTGTGTAACACCAACACTGCCACGGCGAAACCCGCAAAACACTGACCGTGCTGCTTATACACGCATCCTCGAAACCAAACTTGCGTCAACAAACTACGTAATGACCTACGAGGACACGCAGCAGATCGACGAGCGTGTAAGTCATCTCACGAAATCAATGCTAGACAGCTACCATTCATCCTGCCCGGAGACCACTCCGCCCACAACGCCAGGGAAACAACCGTGGTGGGGAGCGGAACTGGAACGTAAGCGCGGGAAGGTAAGGTCAGCCTTAAACAGAGCCATGAACACCTGTGCTGATGAGGATTGGGACACGTACTACGCGGCCAAAAAATCCTATAAAAAATGCATCAGATTCAGGAGCTCCACTGGATGGCGCAAATACTGTGGCAACATCGAATCCTGCCAACAAGCAAACAGGGTAAGGAAAATATTGGTACAGCAGAACCCGACTGGGCCTACTGTCCTCCGTAAACCCGACAACACACTTACCACCTCACCAGAAGAGGCGACGCGCGTCCTTATTGAAACTCACTTCCCAGGCTGCGCTTTCACACAGGCTATCGACTGGACAGAGGTAATACAAACACCGTCAGAAAACGACTGGCGCTATGCACACAAAGTCATCACGCTGGAAAAACTCCAATGGGCGATCCGGTGCTTCCATCCTTTCAAGGCGGCCGGTCCGGACGGGGTCTTTCCTGCCCTACTACAATGGGGTGGGACCTCTGTCGCTAACAGACTGGTACCCATAATGAGAGCGTGCCTGGCCTTCAGATACGTTCCAAAAGGATGGAGGGAAGTTAAAGTCATATTCATTCCTAAGCTAGGTAAGAGTGATTATACCAACGCCAAACACCACCGACCAATCAGCCTGACCTCCTTTCTCCTTAAAACTTTGGAGAGAATTTGCGAGAGAGAGCTGAGGGACGGCGTTTTGAAATCTATCCCACTCCACACTAACCAACACGCTTACAGCTCGGGCAAGTCCACTGAATCCGCCCTCCATCTAGTGGTCGGCCGGATAGAAGAGGAGATTCACCAAAAGGGCATCTGCCTGGGCACCTTCATAGACATCGAAGGAGCCTTCGATAAAACTAACTTCTCCAGCATCAACACCGCGCTCTCCCGTCACGGAGTAGAACAGGTACTGACAGACTGGATCACCAATATGTTAAGCAAACGAGTGGTTCGACTTGAAGGGGAACAGCAGATTGCCTTGATAGCCAGAGGCTGCCCCCAAGGTGGAGTACTATCCCCGCTCCTCTGGAATCTGGTGATAAATGATCTCATCACAAAACTCAACGCGAACCATTTCTACACAATAGGGTATGCCGACGACCTAGCTATCCTCATTTCAGGGAAAGTGACGGGGACAATCTGCAACCTCACTCAACAAGCACTACGCATCGTTGAGCGGTGGTGCAGAGAGTTCGATCTCTCAGTGAACCCCACGAAAACTGAACTAGTCATGTTTACCCATAAACGAACACTAGGCCCTTATCGCCTACCCAAACTTTTCGATACAGAACTCCAGTTAGCCGACGAGGTCAAATACCTGGGAGTCATCCTGGACAGTAAGTTAAATTGGAGTAGTCACTTAGATAATAAAATTAACAGGGCCTGCATCACCTTTTGGCAATGCAGGAGGATGATAGGTAAGAAGTGGGGCCTATCCCCTAAAATTATACTTTGGTTATACTGCGCGGTAATCCGACCTATGATCACTTACGGGGCAGTGGTCTGGTGGCCCCGCACCAAACTAACTACAGCCTCCATCAAACTGCAACGCATGCAAAGGCTAGCCTGCATGGCGATCACAGGCTGCATGAGGACTACCCCGACCGCAGCTCTCGAAGCCATGCTGGGGCTCCCACCGCTTCATCTGTTCATACAGCAGGAAGCGACGATGACGGCTGTACGCCTTAATACACTTCAACTTTGGGGTAAGAAAGAAACACAGCACACCGCGGTACTGGAGGGATTCCACAACGAGTTCCCCCTGGCGAAAGCAATAAACGATCGGATACCAAAACTATTCGTATTCGATAAGAAGTACAAAATCCAGCTCCACGAGGATCACCGCTGCGAGGGATTAAACCCCGCGGAACTACGGATCTTCACGGATGGATCTAAAACAGGTACTGGCACAGGTGCTGGAGTCTTCTCGGAGGATCTCAACATCCACATAGCCAAACCTCTGGGGGCCCACAACACGGTATTTCAGGCAGAATGCATGGGCATTTCCCTGGCGGCATCTGCTATCTTGGCCAGGAAGGTTGTGGACCACTCAATTCGTATACTCTCAGACAGCATGGCTGTACTGCTAGCACTAAACAACCACAGAGTCAACTCTGGGTTAATACACGAGTGTCATCAACGCCTGAACCAGGTTGGTAATCTCAACAATATAACCATTCAGTGGATTAAGGGACACAGCGATTCCCGTGGCAATGATGCGGCGGACGAACTCGCTAGAAGGGGATCGAGCATGGCAGCGGTGGGACCCGAACCTATCGTACCACTCCCTTTCGGATACCTACGCACACTGGTAAGGAACCGAACTAGTGTACAACACCACAAGCTATGGCTAGCCCATGGCGAGTGCAGGCAGGCCAAGGAAGCACTTCCTACTATCGACGGCCGCCTCACCAAACGCGTGCTTCGGTTGACCAAATCGCAGCTGCGCACAGTTACAGCCACCATTACTGGACACGGCTCTTTTAATAAACACCTCTTTGTCATAGGAGTCACGGACAGCCCCCTGTGCCGTGCCTGCATGGAGGAAGACGAGACAGCAGCCCACGTGCTTCTGCACTGCCCAGTGGTTGCAACATACAGGGCAAAGTACTTCGGTAACCCAGGTACTCTCCGCGAGATTGTCAGCAACACCAAGGCGCTGCTGGCCTTTCTCGGGGAGTTAGGGTGGATCGAATAAAGTTCCCACCCGTACGCAAAATACGCGCTTTGACGTGGAGTTGCGGACACCAGGCCGCTATACAATACAATACAATACAATAAGTACCAGTACATTATGAACTCATCATTGGCCCAACAATTCCTTGCTGATTTACCACTTAATTAATTTAAGTATTACAAGAGATGTTTCCCGCATCACAATTTATTGAAAGGATTTCTGGTCATTCTATGTTGTCTGGTCACTTCACTTAAAGTTGCGTATACCAATAATAATAATAATATTGACAGGAACATTAAAAGCAGATATTATGATATTAAGGAGAGAGCCGCGCCGCACCGGGGCAGTTTAACTTTGATCAGATGTTGCATTAGGCTACGGACAGCTTTTACAAGATTGGTATGTGAATTTGTAGGATTAACACGAACGAATATTAATTATATATACAAGCAGTTTATTATGTTAGCATTGACACAAAATTCTGCGAAGATTTTAAACCTGCAAAATTCAGTTAACCTTAAGATAATTGTATTGTTAGGATCCAATATGAAAAGGATAAGTATCGAATTAAGAAACAAAATACAATACACACCATTCTTAATTTTCCGTTCTTTTATTTCCTCTTCAAAACTGAAAGGGCACACAATCGAGTTTCGCAATTGTTTTAAAACTCAGTATTCAAGCCATTTACTGGGCTTTGGGGATAATAAAACCGGGTTTTTGTAACTATTAGCATGCGGTTACGGCTCGGAAGTTGTTCTCCAATAGCGCTACATAAGGACATCCAGCCATTCTCAGAATTTTAAGAACGTTAGTGTCATCGGAATATTCACTCGTTAACATTTCCCAATCGGACATCCTTGGAACATTAACATATATTTGCAAACCAAAGAACACAATATTTTACCCAAACGGACGAAATCCAATCAGCATCAATCACAGCTAATTATAATCCTAATCATCTAATTATGCAGTAAAATAAACTTATTGTGTTCATAATGAAGCTTCTGTTAATAAAGTTGTACCTAATTCAGATTAATTAATATTCTGTCGATCATTACTGTTGCAACTGTTGTAAGATAAAATTAGCTCGGACGTTGTCTCGGAGATGTTCGAGAAAAAGAGATTTTAGTATGTAAAGCTATGAATTGTAATTACTCCATGGTTCAGATAATGACATAACTACCTACCTATTTTTAGATGCAGTGGTCTAGGCAGTATAAGGCTAAGAACATGTACTATCGAGGACACTCCCGCCTGATCACCACTAAGCTAATTTTTGCTTGCACTCGCAACATAGAAACGCTCTCTAGCCCCGCCTCTTTGACTTTGTATAGAAATAATGAATGAAAATTGTGAATGTTATTTTGCGCGCCAAAGTTTACGCTTTCCTATTAGGCCCAAACTTTGAAGGGGCGTGGCTCGGCGCCTCCGCATGATTGAAGCGAAAAAAAAAATTACCTGGTCAGGCGGAAAAGACCACGACTGTACATACATGTTGTGTATCGATTCGTATTCTAAAAAATCTCAACCATTTATGCAACGGTGGGTCAGATAATAGCTATCAGTCACTGTACTATCGTAATCTAACTACTGATCAAATTGCGTCCTTATACACCTATAGCCGGAGAAGGTATTTAGTTACATTTCTATTTAAAAACAATCTCTGCCCCGTGTCAGTTTAACTACAGTTACAACATGGTCTAACCGTCAGTTTGTACGTCAGCGTCAAGCGCACCTGTTTGATATGATACCTGAGACGTGTCTGCTACTCTGTGGCACCTGTAATCCGACACTATGGAATATTTCGCTAGGCTGTGGTCATTATAATTAATCATCATGGCCGCTCTACTTTTAGTGTTGCAAAACCGTAGCGGATCTAGAAGTATTGGATTAAAACCAAGTCAAAATTAAAATCAAAGCATCATCATCATCATCATCAGCAGCCTATAATGTTTCCACTACTGGGACACAGGCCTCCTCTCTATGAGAAGGAATGTGCTATAATCCTCCACGCGGGCCCAGTGCGGATTGGTAGATGTCACATGTTTTCGAATGTTTTGGTTCTAGGACATGCCGGTTTCCTCACGATGTTTTCCTTCACCGATTTGAGAGCAGTGGTGATGAAATAAATTACCCAAAGTAATGCGCCTGTCTGGGTTCGAACCCACGACTTATTGTTCGTAAGTCGGGGCCGCCACCACTGGGCCACCGCTGCTCCAAAAAAAAAACTGCTGCTGCAAAATCAAAGCATTTATTTCAAATTGGCCTGTTACAGGTACTTTGGAATTGACGAAAAAAGTAGAAAAGTTGGTTCGCAACGATGAGCTCTGTGGTTTTCTGATGTATATGATTCATCTACATAAAACTATTTTCTGTATTTATGTATGGTAAACTTTGATAGACATTTGGGCCGACTTTGAAACGCGTGGCGCAAAGTAGATAAAGTGCTGAACGGTGATAAACTGAGTTCATTTATTATTTTATATAGTACAGTAAGTAACTAATTATGGTTAAATATTCCCGATGAGCTTTAATAATTGACAGTATATTTATAACTACACACATCAAAAAAGTCTAATCAACACTCATCATTTTACAGAAACTGCATGTTTTATTAATCGATACTTTATTTTTTCTTAACAAAATAGATTGGTATATAATCTTTTTGTTCTCGGAAACATATACTGGCTGATTTAAAAAAAAAAAAAAGAGTTTTCAATTGTGTTTTGTTTTCATTAAAATAAAAGCTTATTATTTTCTCCCGATTTCATGTGCTTTCGTTGCTTGTTAATTTTGGTATTAACCTCACTTTTATCATTTTGAGATAAACAGTTTTTGAAAAAAAATTGTGGCAAGTTATTTTTTGCGCAATTGTAGATTTGTTGTTGTTGTTAGGCGTTGTTGTTAGGTTAGCCACCAAACCGTGAGATATAGGCTGCATGAATAAGGCCTACGAGCACGACGCCCAATTAGGTGGCCACCTATACGCCATGGGAATCGCACCCGTCGAAACGAATGGTGTAGGGAACACTTGACATGGACCCAGGAGCAAGGGGGTAAAAGCGTCGTATCTTCGTCAATTTTGGTTTATGTAAGAAAAGAAAAAATACGTGTCAAATATTTTTTAATAATCTAACTGACGGACTAATTAGATTTTTTCAGGACACAAGCCTTTTGTTAACTATTGTGATTAAATTAACAATTGAATGAAGCATTTTGTTGCTTTAGTCACTAGTACATCAAAAAATGCTTAGTTATTATTTATAAAAGAAGTATAAATATGTTACAATAGTAAAAATCGTTCAAAAAATCAAAACCGAACACGTTGCTTAGACTTTTTTGATGTGTAATTCATTATTGAATGATAAACATAAATTTGCATCACCCGACACAAATGTTTGGGTTATGTGAATCGAGGCCGCGGCTTTTTAATACAAAATAAATTATATCGAACAAGACTCGTAAATAAGTGGTCGAGGTCAGCACCACCACGCCATATGCGAATATAGACACAAATGTTGAGTTGTGGGGCACTTCAGCATCGAATACAAAACGTGCTTGATAGATTTATTGCGTAGATTACCCAAAACTGCAACACAGACCAATTGACTCACATTTCTGCTCCTTTAATAATATTCTAGAACGATAACTGCTATATGTATCATTTTCTAATCATGTACCTACCTCGTATAACATAAAAAAAATAAAAATAACATTTTAACTTCATTGCTGTTTAAACCAACAAAACATTAAATCTAACTAACCATATTATGTAATATGTATATATTTTCTTACTTATATACCTAATTTCATGTATCGGCGTTCGGTTCACAAACAGCTTGTCTTTCGACATAGGCCTCCACTAAACATTTCCATTATTCCCTGTTCGCCACTTGGATCCATTCTGGACCCGCCACTTTTTTTATAATTGGCCAGTATTTTATGAATCACGAGTTTGTATACCTACCGGTTCCGTATTAAGAGAAATATTTCCTCTCTTGTATCTATACATCTTCGTAACCGTGACTTCTTAAATAGAAATATAATTCTTGGGTCGAAACTGGTTTCAAACAAAGATCAATTAGATCCATTTTACTTATTTTTTTATGTAAATAGACCTAATGAGAAAAATAATGTACACTAGATCCATCATGGATCTGGGCAATAGATCTTCTGAGAATGATCCATTTTTTCTAAAGTGGTAATTTTGGTAAAGTGGTATTTTTGGAAAACTAGACTTTACGTGCCTAAAGGATTTTTTCCTCCTTCTCAACTGGGTGAATATCAGCAAAGTGCATTTTTTGTCAATTTTGGTGGCGAAATTTATTCTTCAGTTTTCGTGAAAAATAATGACCAATAGAAAGTCCAAGCTTAAAAAATCATTTAGGGGCCCAAGATATATCTATATATCTCGATAACTTTTTGAGATGTTTTAGTTTAAAGTGTAGTCTGGCCACCAAAATTGAAAATCGCCCACCAATATCGAAAGTTCCCACCAAAATTGAAAATCAGTGTCACCAAAAATGAATATGCATCGCATGTACTGTATATCTCGACCTGATCCCGAAAATGAGGATGCCAGAACCACCTTGCCACCAGCCCCTGATGAGGATGAAGCGACGGAACACCACGTCCTGCAGCCAAAAGTCTTACTCCATCACCATGGGCAGATAACAATTCGGTATTCGCACCACGAACGCCTTAAAATTGACGTTGCGGCGCGACTCTAGTAATTGTATCCTCGGTGTGTACCTCGTCTTTTGGCGCACGTACTCCACGATGTCCTCCGCTTTAGTAGTGTAATGCAAGCGAGAAATGTACACCGGTGTATTCGGATTGGCAGCACGCAGGCACTTTCGGGTCCGCAGGAACCTTGCCGCAAAGGTTCTTGGTTGTTCGCGAGCGGCGCTTCCTCCTCTGCACCGTCAGTGGGAGGAAGGCCTGCATTAAGAGAGCTTCAGGAGCTTTTCAACTCAGTCCTGTTATCTGGGAGTGCTCCAGAATCGTGGAGAAGGTGGCGTGGTCGTTCTTTTCTTTAAGAAGGGGAACAAGACCCTATTAAAGAATTACAGACCCATTTTGCTCCTTATCCGCGTGTATAAGCTGTTTTCAAGAGTCATCACGAATCGTCTAGCGCAAATACTCGACGACTTCCAGGCACCGGAGCAGACCGGATTTTGAGGAGGATGCAGCATCATAGACCACATCCACACTATGCGGCAGAACATACAGAAGTCCGAAGAGTATAATCGGCCTCTCTGTCTTGCATTTGTGGACTATGAGAAGGCTTTTGACTCTGACGAGATCTGGTCAGTTCTGAAGTCTTCCCAGAACTCACGACACTGACGGTACGGCTGGTCCATAAATTTAAGGTCGCTCAGCGAGCTATGGAACGGGCTGTGCTTAGAGTCTCTCTGAGGTGGGGTGGGTCTCCGGAACGAGGTGACACGACAGAGAACCAGAGTTGTCAACATAGCTCACAGAATAAGTAAGCTGAAGTGGCAATGGGCCGGTCATTTAGCCGTAGAACTGATGACCGTTGGGGTAGACGTGTTCTTGAGTAGAGACCGCGAATCGGCAAACTTAAGGTGGGATGCCCTCAGACTCGAGTGACTGGAGTGATGATCTTCGCAGGGTGGCTGGCTGACTCGCGAATCTGGCGAATCTGGGAATCGCGTTGAGTAGCGTGCTAGTGAGGAGGCCTATGTCCAGCAGTGGTCTGCTGTAGGCTGATAATGAAACATTATTCTTGCTTTTCTTTTTCTTTCATCCATTTTATTTTTAGCAGCCTCTTTTCATTAGTCTGTTTTGGCATTCTAAAAAGCATCAAAATAAAAATAAGGAACTTCATCTTTAGAATGCTACCCTTATAATAATAGGTCTTACTTACTGCCAAGTACATAACAATTTTATTTGTTGGCTAATGAAACTGTCTTGCAACGTAAGAACTGGCTATATATGTACAAACAGTACTTGGAAACGCCACCAAAGCCACCGAAATTGATCCACCAATAATGGGACCAGGCATAAAAAAAAATAAAAAAATAGGGGTTTTTAAGTTACAATTAAATTAATATCACTGGTTTATGCGTTACCCAAATCACTAGCTATTACGTGTAGCATACTATTAAAACACGTTATAATCAATAGCAAAACGATCCACCAAAATTGAACAATTTTTGTCCCCCGTGCCACCCAAGATGAATACTTACGTTTTTCTCGGTTAATCGCAGCACTAATCACACACCTGGTACGGGCAAGTCCAGCGCATGGCCGAGAGGTGCGAAATAAAAAAAACGCGATTGGTCGCACACGCACGAAACTTCATGTTATAGTAACTTGAAAAAGTGCTACCTAAATTTTGTGTTTTGCTAGGACAAACTTTGATCGAGCGTCCTGTGCTTTTAAATTAATTAGTTTTTCTAATATGGTTTAATTGTTTTTAAATAATGCGTCTAATGCATAAACTAGGGAAATCGAGAATTTCTTATTGTACCCTTAATTGTTACTTTGGTGAATGCAATTATGTCAAAAAATGGAACTGGGACAAGCCACCAAACTTGAATTTTAAGGCGATTTTTTTTCCTGATTATTTATAAACACTTAGAACAACAAAAAATGTGGCCCTAGTTAAAGAAACATTCTGTTGATTCTCAACGTGGACACGTAAAATTTGCTGCTTTGATATTCACCCAACTAGTTAGAATTCCGAACCAGCAGTTTTGATGGCAGCCGAAGGGTTTTTGATATCACCCTCCCATCGTTTAACTTGTCGCCCTTTGTTTCTTTTACCATCTCTTGGGTACCACTCCGTTATAATTTTGGTCCATTTCTCTTGTTTTTCCCTTAACATGTGTCCTGTCCATCGCCATTTCTGTGTTCGATATAATGAATGTGCCTGTTTGAATTGTGTTTTGTTTCTTTATTTCTGTTAGTCTAACTTTATCTTTTCTCTTGACTCCAATAACACTCCTCTCTATACTATTTTGTCAGACGTTTATTTTATTCCCTAAGCCTTCTGTTAATGCCTAAGTTTGGTAGCCATAAGTTAAACATGGCAGAATGCATATAATGGTGTCGATTCTGTTGTGAACAAACTAAACTTAATTTAGGCTATTGCTATCTTTTTCTTTCTAATAAAACGAGAAAGAGAAGGACGTAATTTAGAGCTGTCAAATTTAATTAGAACTAATATTTTCATACAAATGAAGGGTGCACGTACATGTCGACTAAAAACACGGTGAGGCGCAAGGCATAAACTATAGTTTGACATCACTAACTTAGTTCGTAGCTATAGCCGTCCTTTTCTCGCACTGCCTTTTAGTAAAAGATAGCAATAGCCTAAATTAAGTTTAGTTTGTGCACAACAGAATCGACACCAATTGAAGACTTTTCTTTTTGCTTTAATTGGCATGTCCCTATCCTTCATAACTTCACTTAGTGCCCAGTATATTTTCCATGTATTGGCTATCCCTATCGATTTCTTTGTTCATGATTTTAGTGGGTGATATGAACTGTCATAAGCAGATAATATATTCATCTACGTATTCTATATCATGCATGTTTACTATGATCTTTTGTGCCTTTGAGGAATTAGTCATAATTTTAGTTTTGGTGCTGCAACAGCTATCAGATCAGAGTGCAGAAGCAGGGCTAACCATGAATTTCACCAAGACTTTCAGTTTAGCTAGATGCAAATAAATATCATTGTACATGGATCGTATTTTTAACTTATCGTCAAGGCACTCTTATGATATCAGTGGCCGGGCAGTTATTTGCAGCTAACAAGTGACTGGCAGCTAGGACAATAATTCGTACCGATCAAATGCTCGTTTTATATCTAACGGCTCGTACACATAAACACGATACGACGTCACATCGTGCTACGACCGCGACGTCGCATCGTGAAACGATGTATCGTGTGAATCTATATCAAAATAAGTACATAGCAATAAATCTGCAGTGTTCGCCTTCGATCAACAATTAGCAACGTGATCGCAGAAAATAGGTCTTATTTCCCTGTTCTAAAGCACAGTAAAAAGACAAGCAATAGATTGACTTCAAACGTAGATTCCCACGATACGACAGGCCTCGCATCGTGCATGACGCGTCGTAGCACGATGCAGCGTCGTATCGTGTTTATGTGTACGAGCCGTTACGCATCCTTCAACCAGCCAATAAACTGTGGAATGCATACATTTATAAATTAAGTATACATTCATAAATACAACAATACGTTTTTTGTATTTATGAATACCTATTAAACATTAAAAAATTATGAATAACTATTAAACATTAAAAATTAGCATAAATTAATATCAGTATACAAAGCTTCCATCATAAGTTCCGTCTGCACGCACAGTTTCTCATTTTAACTCTCCCTTGGCTCGCGCCCTGACAATGCTGAGTGCTCTACTGACAACAACACCGAAGTATAATAATAAATGACTTGTGTTTGCGCCAAAAAACTGGCGATTAAAATGTCTTTTCAGAACCTAAACTCTATGAAAAAATCTCTTCATATACCCAGAAGGAATCGAAAAATGTATCTCGCTGACACCATTATTTATGGTTTACCGTACTTCTATTACAAGTGTCCCGGATGGCTTCCAGCATTTACGGCAGCCCTACGAGTAACACCGAACCCGGGTCTATTATCATCTACGCACTGTTAACAAAACTTGTCACCACTTGATCATTTAACCACTACGTAAGTAGGCACCTATTCGTAGTCAAGCACTCACTAAGTAATGTTGACAAAGCTACTTCAAACAGAATGATTTGTATTACAATAGATACGTAAGTAAACAAAGCAAACATTACATAAGTGCCGAGAGCATGGCGTTCGCGGCGTGTGCGCAGGCGCGACGCGACGCGTGGGTGTCGCGAGGGGCGCGCGCGCTGTCACTGTCAAGGTCATGGCTACGAGATGCTGCCGATGTGGGGAGGGGGGAGGGGGGGAGAAAGTGAGAGGTGTCGGGTGCGCTGCGTTTATAATTATTCGGTCATTGCATAATTCGTTATTTACAATTCGTTTGTGCTCTAATAGTTACTTTCAGATGAACTCACTTCGTACGGTCTATTAACTGAATACCAACCCACACAATCCCTTGAAAGGCTTAAGTAATTGCACTAACTGCGTCAGGTTTATTAGTTAATTCGCTAAAACGTCTACGATTTAACAATAACACACACAATCACAAAAAGAGTAGGTATAAAACTTTTTCCCTACCTACAAAGTAGGAATAACAGGAACATAAAGAAAAACCTGAGAAGATTCAAAACGAACCTACTTATGTATTGATGCCCTACTGGGCACATCACATCAATGGCCTACAATCAAAACCTGGCATAATGCTACCCTGTAACGCCCATTTTAAATAACTTACTAACAGATAACGGAAGGTTGCTATCTCTGTCTGTTTGACATTCAGCTTACAGGCCGTTAGAAACAAAACGTCACAGAAAAGCTTTCTTTGATTTTTCTATGAATCACACTTGATTCATAGAAAAATCAAAGGTAATCAAAGGAGGTAGGTAACGTGGATAGGATATTTCAAGTTAACTTTGTTTAAAGACACAGATAGCCGAATATTAACTAACAGTTTTACGTAAGTAAGTTAAAGAAAACGGACGTAAGTGTACATGATTACAAAAACCGATCTCTTATTTTGCCCAAAATTAAACCAACACGTCCGTCACGCCAAACACATTATAAGCAGCGATAATAAAATTACTACTTCCGAAACGACCAATCAATCAAATTAATTAGCATTTTACATAGTTTTTAGAATGTTAACGATAATCTTAACGATCTCGAACTAAGTTCCATGTAAGTGAGCGGTGAGACGTTCACCCGGGCAGGTTACATGGAGTGTCAGCGATCAGCTGCAGTCAGTCGGACAGGTTACATGGAGTGTCAGCGATCAGCTGCAGTCAGTCGGACAGGTTACATGGAGTGTCAGCGATCAGCTGCAGTCAGTCGGACAGGTTACATGGAGTGTCAGCGATCAGCTGCAGTCAGTCGGACAGGTTACATGGAGTGTCAGCGATCAGCTGCACTCAGTCGGACAGGTTACATGGAGTGTCAGCGATCAGCTGCAGTCAGTCGGACAGGTTACATGGAGTGTCAGCGATCAGCTGCACTCAGTCGGACAGGTTACATGGAGTGTCAGCGATCAGCTGCAGTCAGTCGGACAGGTTACATGGAGTGTCAGCGATCAGCTGCAGTCAGTCGGACAGGTTACATGGAGTGTCAGCGATCAGCTGCAGTCAGTCGGACAGGTTACATGGAGTGTCAGCGATCAGCTGCACTCAGTCGGACAGGTTACATGGAGTGTCAGCGATCAGCTGCAGTCAGTCGGACAGGTTACATGGAGTGTCAGCGATCAGCTGCAGTCAGTCGGACAGGTTACATGGAGTGTCAGCGATCAGCTGCAGTCAGTCGGACAGGTTACATGGAGTGTCAGCGATCAGCTGCACTCAGTCGGACAGGTTACATGGAGTGTCAGCGATCAGCTGCAGTCAGTCGGACAAGTTACATGGAGTGTCAGCGATCAGCTGCAGTCAGTCGGACAGGTTACATGGAGTGTCAGCGATCAGCTGCAGTCAGTCGGACAGGTTACATGGAGTGTCAGCGATCAGCTGCAGTCAGTCGGACAGGTTACATGGAGTGTCAGCGATCAGCTGCAGTCAGTCGGACAGGTTACATGGAGTGTCAGCGATCAGCTGCAGTCAGTCGGACAGGTTACATGGAGTGTCAGCGATCAGCTGCAGTCAGTCGGACAGGTTACATGGAGTGTCAGCGATCAGCTGCAGTCAGTCGGACAAGTTACATGGAGTGTCAGCGATCAGCTGCAGTCAGTCGGACAAGTTACATGGAGTGTCAGCGATCAGCTGCAGCCAGCCAGAACAGCACCAGTGCCCTTGGTGCGATGTGCCAATTAGCGCATCCATTTACTAAAATATCAGTACTAGGTGCTACCATTAATATCAGATCGTTAATAAGCTGAGTTCAATCAATGATGAACGATAATTGATTGGATGATTCGGTTTAAGCATTTTAATTGTTTTATTAGCTTAAAAGATAATTATCTCAATTTATGTTAATCCCTGTGGCAGTGCAATTAGAGCCTGCAACTGTGCCTTTAAAACCGTGTGTTTTTTTCCTATATTAATTTAGAAATAGATTACAATGTTAAACAGAATTTTACTGCTTGTTACAGGTAAACACATCTTCATAAACTATCACTAAAAGTAGTAAAAAAGCCGGAAGCTTCAGGATACGTTGATAAAAGGTAAAGCACAAATAACAACGAATGGCGGCACGCAAAGGAAAACGAAAGTAAAGACCGTCGAACTTCTCAATGAAGACGACTTCGTTCATGCTTGACTTACTCTGAGGAGTGGTGCTCATACGTTCATACGCCCCTCTCACTGGGTCAGTATACAGTACATAGTGATTACATTACATAAAGCATCGCCGCTGTATTTACCTCACGCAAACAGTTCGCCGGAAAGGTCAGGTATTTGAACTTTAAACAAATTATACCTCTTTGGACTTACTCCAGCGTGTAGCGGTGGAAATCTTAATCTGCTGAATTAATTGATGACGACTATAAAATGTAATGTGAGACGTGTCGTTGTGACATTGTCGACATTATTGCTGTCACCACGTGATCAATATTTTACGAAACTTTTTTCTTTCTTTTCGAACTTTCAGGTGAATTGCACATGTTTAAGGATAAAGGTCCGATCAACCGGTACGTACAGGTTGCGGATCGACTACGGACCCTGGGCCCTGACACACATGTTGCAGTAAGTATTTGTATGGAGGCTTCCGACTCCGCAGCCGCGAGCCGGTCCACAATATCTCCGCACCTGTTTGACTAATGCTTAGGTAGTTGATATTGGAGCAAGTAGATGTCATAAGCTGATGTACCTGTGTATCTGTTACCTCTGTATGTTTTATAAAATAACCATCACAAAAATGCAAACCGTTTTACCCAAATAGTTTCCAACTATGTATTTGAATATTCTAGAACATAGTAATAAAAAGGTTTTAAACCATGGTAAAATGATTTATATTATTGTTTGTTTATTTTCGGCAACATATGCTTAAAAAGATTTCTGCATCTAATAAGATATAATCCGAAATATAAATCATGTTTAAAATAAAATATTTTTAACTAGATCTTAGATTCCTCGTTATTTTCAGGTTATCTAGAAAAGGCCGCAAGTCCTATAGTAAATACATGTATACATATATACTTACACTTTATATTTATTTATCATTCATAATACCGTTTATCATACCTTTTCATTTGTTTCTATGTTTACACTCAGCGAATCGATCTAAAAACGATTTAATAATATAGAATTAACTGAAATAAAAATATAAATTCCCATTATTTTCTTTGTTATGACACGTATGTCTAATTTGTCAAACTGTCAGTTATTTTTCTTTAATTTTCTCTCATAGAGTTTCTTACTGGTTTAGTCTATGATGCTTACTTTTTGGTTTATATAATTTAAATTATTTTGATCAATATTTTTAGCTGAAATATTGTATTTTTATAGATTGTTACGATTGTTTACTAAATAACTTAATTTTAAATTATATTTCTAAAAAAACGCACTCATGGTTTTATGAAGGAAGTCTGATATGTCCTGGTCGACACTTGTCAGATGAGATGATTACATGGCCGCAAGAAAAAAAACTATTAAGTATTCGAAAGGAACACTACTTTGAAAACGAGCTGACGAACCGCAGAGACAGTCTACAATTGGATTTGATATGAGAAGTATCATAAAAAAATCTTGGTTTTTGGAAAGCAGATATACTAGAGTTCACACCCTCTAAAGGTGAACAGTTTTAATAATAATATAACAATAATAAAGTATTTATTTCCCAAAAACATAGCACTTTGCACTGTATACATTGTTTAAAAATAATATTTACATTATGATGCAATATTAGACTATATATTTTAAACTAGGACTAGCCTGTATCTTAAAAGATAGGGTTCAGCCAAGTGGATTCTGTTAATATTCACAACCAGAAACAAGTGAAGACAGTGTCAATGAATTGTACTAACAGCTATACAGAAAAAATAAATAAAAAAAATAACAACAACAAATCATAAGTAACACAAGGAGTGTGAATGACAGCAGACATGCAGTGAGCATGTGACTGTGTGGGTGTGTGTGTATGGGGGGAAGTGATTCCGTGAATGTAATGAATCTACACTATACATATATAATATAATATATATAGGGTGTAAAACACCTCTTAACGAAGCCGAAAGGCACTTGTTCTCCCTGTCATTGCGATATTTTTTTTTGTTCTAGACCATACCTGAGAATCTTCTAGTTACGGAGATATTGGGAGTCAAAGTTCCAACTTTTTGTCAATTTTTTTTTAAATACAAGTTTTTAATGCAAGATTTTTACTTTAAACTCCTTCACGACCCCGTACTATTTAATCCATCTATCAGCACAACGTTTTGAGTGCGTTACATTGAGATCTACCACAAAACATGATTTTTCACCCCAAAAAAAAAGTCGTTTCCCAGCAATATTTTTTGCGTAAAGTTACTTAGTTTGACGTACAGAATGCTTGGTTGACGGCTTCGTGATGAGGTTGTTTGCACCCTGTATATTATAATAAGTTTGATTTGGGCATGGATCTGAGTCCCGAGGGCTGACTGCATAATGAACAATTGTCTAACAGTTAAGACCTCGCAGTCCTCGTAAAGTTGTTTAGTTGGATATCGGTATGGTTTTTTACACATAAACTTTAGTACAGCTTTTTGAGCACTCTCAGCTCTCAGCAAGTTGGTTTTTGATGCACCACCCGACGCAGTAATGCAATATCCAATTATAGATATTGCATTACTGCGTGGGGTGGTGCATCAAAAACCAACGAGAGACGCTAATTTAGAGACGCTGATGTCCTGACGCGTACCAACACTTCCTAGGTGATCCAACTAAAAGATTCACCTGAGACCTCTACTCGAAACTTCGATCGATTCGACGATCTTCGGAAACTGTCTTCGTGCCTGTCCTGGCGACCACCCTACAGAGCTACCCTGATGCTTGACCCTGAGAACTGCACGACGCTCTTCCAGCAGAATAACCCCGGAGCCTGATCCCTGGAACTGTCCTGGCGACCGTCCTACAGAGCTACCCTAACGCCCGATCTTGCGTCTCCTACAGTGCTGAACTGATTTGACACCAACTAAAGTGGGTTATCTATAAAACTACCACCTTCATACCTTCCATAGAGTGCGTGATAGGTAGGACTTTTTATAATCAGCTGTATTTATTATCTCATTTGTAAATTCATTATTTTTCCCTATTAAATTTTAAATGTACATGTCTGCTAATATACTTTTAATTTGCTAGGATCTAGTAGATCTGTTACATCTCGTCGTCTCGTCTTAAAGATAAATAATAATAATCAACCAAGCGCAAGACCCTTTGGTACCCAGTACTGCAGTGTGGAGGCAACGCAATTGGTATTATCTTCGATTGGTGTATGATTATGACATGTGAATAGAGTAAATATTAGCGGTGCCAATGTGAGGCGCGGATGAATGTGTAATGTGTTGACAATATCTCGCAAGAGCGACCCTGGCCTTGAGCCGAACCCTGAGATTCGCAGCATCACAACTAGGCCGTGCCAATCATTAGACGCATTTTAATGTCCTTTGTGTCAAGTTCAGACAATACATTAAAGATTTAATCAATATTTTACATATTGATTAATTTAATACGAATATTCGGCGGCCACCGAAAGAAAAAGAACTACTTCTATCTGACAGAGATACTGCACAGACTCCAGGGTAGTACTCACTGTATTGTCTTCTTCATTTCAGAATCGGAACACACACCCTCCATGACTGATGAAAGCAGGGCTTCAAAGTACACGAGTAGACTAGTGAATCTTCGTTAGCTCTTACGTCACTATGGACCACTGTGCAATGGTACATATGGTGCGGTACGTTACAACATATAGGGCTGGGCAGCTGGCTAGATGACGCGATTCATTACTTTTCTAAGTATTACACGTTTTGTTGTTTCAAGTCCGTGATGTACTGGTTCTTGCTCTGACCTTCACCGAAGGAAGTAGTTGTAAGAATTTGGTAATCACTCTAAATCTTTTTACTAGAAGTTATGATATCATGCCTCGGTGACGAAAGCAAAGGATGCAACGATATTGTGTAACTTCAAAAATGTATGACGCATAGCAAACTGCAACACGCACTCGACTGTACGAGGACAATCTTACTTCTTACTAATATAATAAATGTATGACGCATAGCAAACTGCAACACGCACTCGACTGTACGAGGACAATCTTACTTCTTACTAATATAATAAATGTATGACGCATAGCAAACTGCAACACGCACTCGACTGTACGAGGACAATCTTACTTCTTACTAATATAATAAATGCGAAAGTTTGTGACGATGGATGGGTGGGTTTTTGTTACTCTTTCACGCGAAAACTACTGAACAGATTTGGATGAAATTCGGCACATAGATAGTTTAAAATCTGGATTAACTTACAGGATACTTTTTATTCCGGTAGTATGATCCCGTGGGACAGATGCCGAATTACACACGGGTGAAGCCGCGGGCATAAGCTTGTCTTTATTATAAATTAGTACATTAAAAGATTAACTGGCCTGTACTGTGCGTGCTTGCATGCAGCATGTTAGTGTCTTTCATAGTTATCTTCCCTTCAAGATCAACTCTTTTGATCTTCTAAAATCGACATCTGTCACTTTTACATTCCATTTCATCTTATCAGAGCCATTACAATCAATCCTCCACACTAGTTAGCGCGCTCTAACAAAATAACACACTAACGAAGTAATCAGAGTAATTGATCAATGTGCGCGACAATGAACCCCCGCCGGGTTGCGGGACTGTTCGAAAGAGATACCGTGGCCCCGGAACACAAAGGGGATGAAGGAACATGGATGGGTTTTAGTCAGTAAAAGTCTGACACTCCCTCCTGCTCCGCCCAGAGCGGGAGAAGTCATTTGATGATTTCCCATCCGAAAAAAAAAAAAAAAAACGCTTGTTTTCAACGGAACCTGGAGTTGTGAGGTGACAGATGTCAAACCTCTCTCTCTCATTTTAATCTTGTAAAGTAGTGACTGTTCAATTTTTTTTTTTTTTACTTTTGACATTAATTTTTTTATTAAACGACTGTTCATTTTATTATTGTAAAAAGGAGCTTGTTATTTTATTTTATTTTTTTGAAATTTGTTTTATTATTATTATTATGAATTAGCTAATCCTTAATAATCTAATTTTAATTTATATTTTCTACACAATGTATAGATCATGACGTAAGCACTATCCAAATATCCTTTCCACGGCCGAGTGCTCGGAACTTGGCAATAAGGCATTGTGTCGCCTTTAGCAAACATTAACGCGGGATTTAACGAGCGAATAATGTTGACCGAACGTTGCGCGAGACACTCGTGGTATTTCCACATAGACAAGGTAAATAGTACTTACGACCCGAGTTAATAACTTAAGACGTGTAATTGACTAAATTAGCTATTCATTAATTAGATTTATAAAGTAAAGTAAAATATAATGATGTCCATTGTAGTCGCAGTCTCGTAGGCACATCATCTGCTGAGCCTTTTCCCAACTACAATTGGGGTCGGTATCCTGTCTAACTGGATAAAGCTGAATACCGTTATTTTACAAGGTGCGTTTACCTACCTGACCTTCACATCCCATGTAGATAGCTTAAGGTCGTTTAGTGTCCCATTTAGTCGCACTGTAGCTCGATTCACTTCCCCTATACCGCGTATGCTTTCGATGCTCAAAGCGCTCGTGGAGACCAACCTTGGATTGGACTTGTTTGCTGATGAAAGGAAGACGATAATGTTAGAATGTTTGTGGTTCTGTGAGAAGACCGAGTGAAAGGATTATTTAATTTTGTGTTAATGGCTTATGCTGTACTAAATAAATTAATTAATACGATTACCCTTGGTAAGACTGATTGTCAGACTTTCAGTCTTCTGACTGCCCGTAACGGCTGTCAAAGATCTACAAATGACAGCGGAGCAACGGACTAAAGAGTCAAAGGAATAGTTGGATGCAAGCACAAGTCTACTGATTAATATGAATGTCTTCAATGTATATCATGTCTAACAACATTGTATCTGCGGTAACAATTTGCATTATTGGAACATTGTTTTGTTCACAACTACACACTTATCAAGCTAATTACAGTATCTGTTTAGTATTTAATTTAGTAAAGCCTGCCGATACTCATAAAACATAGTTAATTCTGCTATAACCATAATGTTGTAGTACTAAAAACTTTAATATACTCGTATGTACATATAAGCAAAACTTGGTAGTTGGTGGGTTGATATTTTAAATCAAATAAAATCGAATGAAACCAAAAACTGTGTTTTGTTGCAGTTTTAAAGATAATTAATTAATTATAGGAACTACAATACATACGTGCCATACCTAAAATTAGTCTATGGCGATCAATATCCTAACTCATGATTTCTTTACAAGACATGGTCTATACAACTCGGTAAGACCTTCTGCTGAACCAAAGCCTCTAATTCTTCAATGAATAGTCAAATAGGAAACTTTCGATGCTCGACAGCACAATTTTCACTTTCAAAACCCGTATTAATTCTGGCCACGAAAACAATAAAACAAGAGTCCGGCTATACAACACTACAACCTGTCTTCGGAAGCAAACCGGCCTCGCAGTATAGTCTAGTCTAGATTCTACATAACAGTGGAGCAGTTCAAGCGCATCTGCACGAATTCATTGTGCTGCAGTCTTTACAGTGGCTATTGTACAATCTGAGAAAGTCCAATTAAAAGTCATCAGTGCCGAGTGCTCTAGTGTCTTCGAGAAACGAGTAGTGTTAAAGAAAATACTGAAACAAAAGAAAGACCTGATGAAGAAGTAAAGAAATCTTGGAAAGCAGTCCCTTGAAGCTATAAAGGAATCGTAGAAAGGTCGTGTGAGAAGCGGCAGGCAGCAACATAATAAAACGCAGTATTTACACAATTTAAACACAATTGGTAAACAGTGGGATGTACTAATTGCAGAATATTTTGTAACCTGTTCGCCAAGGTGAATACAATATGATAGCTTAGTCGTACCCCGAGACTGAGCCAAATAACATGTACTTCTGCTGAGGAAAAAGAACTGCGACATTCCAGTGAGAAAGAGAGGTATGTACTGCATAATTCACGCATTATTTCTATCAAGCACATTGTCCATCCCATAAAATCTTTGAAACAGCAATATCTGACGTGGATTTCTCACTATCGTCATATTTGAAGTTCGATTGATACAAAGTTAGTCAAAACAGCACAATTTGAGACACAGCTAGACTTTACAAAAGTCAAAAGTCAAGGAGGCTGTGTGTGAAACTGGTCACAGACGAGACGTCTCTTGTTTGCAGTCGGTGCATCTGGTACGTCAGTCACGTGGTGTTCTTATAGTCTTTGTTTTTACTTTAACGATTAATTGGTATTGTCCTAATTACTTTCTTGTAGTTTGCGTAGGGCGTCGCCAGCGTGACGTCACAGCTCTGCGCTATATATGTCACGGCGACCTCGACCGCACTTCACTGTTCACGCGAC
Source organism: Xestia sexstrigata (assembly GCA_941918905.2). Lineage (NCBI taxonomy): Eukaryota > Metazoa > Arthropoda > Insecta > Lepidoptera > Noctuidae > Xestia > Xestia sexstrigata. The sequence continues at coordinate 723,770 of OW799213.2, read as the reverse complement.
GACATGAGAGCCTTCGTGAGTATTACTCATTATCCCTCATTTCACCTTTGTCGAACTTCAGCTCTTCACAAAAAGTCAAGCCGTTTCATTGTTAATATTCATCATTTAAATGAATTCAAATCAGTTCTAACTAATGAGTTTTGTTAATTGCATGTCAAGGCCTAACTGTCATCTTCAAATAGATATATAATGTTTCCAAAGTAGAAATATGTAAAGGTCAAAAGATTTTTTAAATATATTGTATGTTTATAACATTCAGCCACAAACTTATCAAATGTATATCTTTAAGTGTTCACATTTCAATCTATATAGTAATAAATTCATTGATTCGTAATGCTAACGATTTTCGATTTTCCCAGTTTGTACTGTGCGCCCTAGTGGCCCTGACATCTGCCACAGAGAAGCGCCTCAAGCGCAGCTTCTTCAAAGGGCTGGGCTTAGACTTCCTGGGTAGTGGCTACACGGGCTACGGCAGCGGCCACGGCAGCAGCTATGGCAGTGGCTACAGCAATGGCTACGACTACGGCAACAGCGGTTATGGAGGAGCCCGTAGCAACGCGTACGGCAGCGGCGGTGGCTACTATAGCAACACCGCGCCGGTCGCCGTCACCTACACCTACCCTACTGCGTCATCTAATTCGTACTCGTCCACATACGCGGCTCCCGCGGTGAATCCCGCCTCCTCGTACGCCGCGTTGTCCAACTATGCTGAGCCCGCCACCCGCGTGGTGTCCGTCAGCAAGGTGGTGAACGTGCAGCGCGAGGTCACCGTGCCGCAGGTCGTCAACGTGCGTAAGGTCATAAGCGAGCCCAAGGTCATCACTGTTAAACAAGTGGTGCCTTCCACTGGGTACACGGGGTACGGCAGCGGGGGAGCCACCGGTTATGGCACGGCGGAATCGGCCGGCTACGGTGCCGTGGGGAGCGCGTACGGCAGTGCAGGGTCTACCGACCACTCGAACGTGTACGGGTACGCTGGCCCTAAGGCCGCAGCGTACTCGAGCTCATACGCCGGCGCGTATTCCGGCGAGTACACCGCAGACTACAGCGGCCCCAGCTCGAGCAGCGACGACACCACCGGCTGGTGGTAAAGTGATCAAAAAAGTGAGAACTATTATAGTTTATATGAACTCTGACCATTGTTTCTCTTCTAAAGTAGTCAGTGTGGCCATGTGATGTACAAAACGCTACTGAATATGAATTGTCTAATTACTTCATTGCTAAAACGAGTTTCGCAAAGTGAAAATAAAAATCATAATATAACACTTTAAAATCTTTTATTTTTTTCTGAAATCATTGTGTTGTGCTCATCGAAATCTGTTTATAAACAAAATTATGAATAGTGCATTGATCTATTTTATAATATAGACCTCTAAAGTTTTCACGAGGTGAGATTAATTATATATTTAAATAAATTAATTGTATTAATAAATTGCTACTTAATTTGTAATATGTTTTGCACTAAATAAAATAAGTTTTGACATTAGACGAAAAGTTCAACAGCTGTTGCATAATATGTATACACCACTAATATTTAATTAGTACAAAAAAGGGGCTCTGTCCGTACTCTTGATTGATCACATTTATGTAGTCAAAAGTAAAAAAAACTAAATCCTAAAATTGTCTACGAATATTTGTCATAATTGGTAAACTCTTAACTGAATGACGTTATGATGATCGGATGAATGACTGAATGACAGATGAAGATGAAAAACGATTAATGAATACTATTAAGAATTTAAGAATGGCCTGTACAATATTTCGCGTTTATTTTTCGTTCTGTGTGTGTTATATGTGTGATATTTATGTGTGGGATGTATGTGTAGGTATGCGTGGTGTGCAATTGTACATGCTGTACATGTAAGTAAGTGAACGCGTGAATGAGTGCAGTGCAATCATATGCGAGTGATTTGATCCATTTACGAGTAGTTACAAGTTTTTTACACTCATAAATACTATATTATGAGCGTAAAAACCTTGTCGTGTATACCTCTTTATTTATTTTATTGTAGAGTTAGAGTTGAGATGACCATTTCTCATATTCTCTTCCCCAAGATTACAGACGTGATTTCAAGATTAGATTGGGTTTGACCGTCAAACATAAAAAAGGCGTTGTTCTGCGAACGGTCGACACAGAGGGGTGTGAATCATTTTGTCACGCATCGCATTCGTATCGGTGCAGTGCACCAATTACGAAGTTGACGAAGAAAGTCAATGAAATAATGGTACCTATAATGTTAAATTTTAATTTCAATTAGGAACTTCATTGCAGGCAGATGGTGGGGCTATAATAGTAGAAACTATTTTAAGATATTGCTGTGTCAGCTCGAGATTGGATATTTGGCATAAGTTGAATTAAACCGCAAGTTTTAAAAATATAAAGACACTTTATTGAATCAAAACATAAATAAGGTCAAATAGTTTGACTATCTTGCATCATCACCTCCAGCTGCTGGCGTACCCGGCGCCGTGCGAGGAGGAGGTGGCGGCGGAGTAGTGCGCGCTCACCGGCACCAGCTGCTTCACCGTGATGACCTTGGGCTCCGAGATGAGCTTGCGCACGTGCACCACCTGCGGCACCGTCACCTCGCGCTGCACGTTCACTACCTTCTTCACCAGGATGACGCGCGTCGCGGGCGCCGAGTAGCGGCTAGCGGGTGCCCTGTAGTAGCTGCTAGCGGGCGCCGAGTAACTCACAGCCGGGGCGGAGTAACTCACCGCTGGGGCGCAGTAGCTGGTGATGGGTGCCGAGTAGGACACGGCGGGTGCCGAGTAGCTGCTAGCGGGCGCCGAGTAACTCACAGCCGGGGCAGAGTAACTGGTGATGGGTGCCGAGTAGGACACGGCGGGCGCCGAGTAGCTGCTAGCGGGTGCCCTGTAGTAGCTGCTAGCGGTCGCCGAGTAACTCACAGCCGGGGCAGAGTAGCTGGGGATGGGTGCCGAGTAGGACACGGCGGGCACCGAGTAGCTTACAGCCGGAGCCGAGTACCGGGCCAGTCCGTGCAAGAAGCCGCGCTTCTCACGCACATTGCATTTAAAATAGATTCATAAGTTTAAACTTTACAAATGAATTCGGTTTCGGTTTAAAGAATTTATTCTCATAAGAACAATACATAGGTTCACTTAAAATGAGATACAAAGTATTTTTTTATAAATCTAAATAAAGACATTTTGCCTCCGATGCGTGTTGGTGAAGTTATACAAAACAAATATATAGGAAGTATGTAATTGCTAACATTTAATTTGCGGTATGACTACATTTCATAAACGTATTTTCTCAGTTTTAGTTTAAATCTGTTAATACACACATCAAAAATGTCTAGGGATCAAGCATTTTTATGCGGATTTCTTGAGATTGAGATGTGGCTTTGTAATAAATTTATGATTTTATAAATTTATATGGATCCTTTTTGGTGCATTTCATAATTTGAATCAGGAACTCTCAATCAAATTCGAGTAAAAGATGAAAATAAGCTGTCAATATTTTCCCTATAAAAACATACAACGCATTGAAGACATTATTAGTGCTACTGTTTCCCTACTACTGATTAAAACCAACGTTATTATGGAGCGGCGACGTCATTTAAGCAGGGAAGAAATGCTCAGAGCCGTGGGAATGATAGAAGCTGGTTCCCGGCAACGTACTGTAGCTTTAGCTCTGAATACAAGTCAGAGTGTTATCAGTCGACTTTGGACACGTTACCGAAGCACTGGTACCGTGGCTGAGCGCCATGGAGGACGGTATCGCTGCACCACACGGAGACAAGACCGATACATTCAAATCTTAACTCGAAGAGCTCCAACAATAACCGCCATGATGTTAGCCGTGAGGCTTCATCACTCTTCAGGGAACTTAATTAGCGACCAAACAGTCAGAAATCGCTTGCATGAAGTGAACCTTCATTCCCGAAGACCGCTACGGATACCACCTATAGCAATGCACAATCGTAGGATTCGATATCAATGGGCTCTTGAACACAGAAATTGGGCAGAAGAACAATGGCGTTTCGTGTGCTTTTCTGATGAGTCTCGTTTTGGTATGAGACCGGATACAAGACGTATACGACACTGGAGAACCCCTGGACGCCAACAGCGATTAAAATCCTGCCAGGAAGTCCATCCTTATAGTGGTGGAACCATCATGGTATGGGCGGGTATTTGGATCGGCGGAAGAACTGAGTTGATTTGGATCAGAGGCAACCTCAACGCTCAAATTTATGCTGAGACGATTGTATCAGACGTCATCGTTCCTCTACAAGTGCAAATCGGTCCCTTATTTCAGTTAATGCATGATAATGCACGACCGCACACCGCAAGAGTTGTAAGACAGACTCTCGCCGCAGCTAACATCAATGTCCTGCCCTGGCCTGCTCAGTCGCCAGACTTGAACCCGATTGAGCATGCATGGGATATGCTACAGAGAAGAGCTCTGCCGAATATGGAGGGTATCCAGTCGCAAGAAGACCTTTTTTTGTTGTTGCAACGAACATGGGCGGCCATTCCACAGCGTGATTTGGATGAACTCATTTTGAGTATGCCAAACCGATGTTCTTGTGTTGTTAGTGTTCGCGGTAGAAACACGGATTATTAATTGTTTAAGTTACCCAATAAAATTTTAAAGAAAACTGTTATTTCAGTCTTTTTTTCGAACTTTAATGTTAGTGGTTCAAATGTCAAAAATCCCTTTATTAGGAAAATGGCAAATTTCTTTATTAATGCAAAGGTGACTTGGTTTATCGTTACTGTGACAAACGAAAACACTTTATTTGATGAATCCTTAAAGAAAATTTTAATTAATATCAATCAGGAGAAAAGTTATTGCTAAAATATATGTTGATCCCTAGATACTTTTGATGTGTGTATTATCACAATCTTTTACGTCATTTGGTAGGTCGTTAAACAGCTGTGCTCCTTCGAACAATATGGTTTTTTTACCGTAGTTAGTCCGAGCTTGTCTTCGTTGTAATTTATTTTTATTTCTTAGGTTGTGTGATATTGTTTTTTTTTTGTAATTTTAGTTTTGATTGTAAACTGTTCGTGGTGATTTTTTTTATTAGAATGCAGGTACCGTATGTGTATAGTTGTTTAAGATTTAATAATTTTGCTTTTTCAAATAGTGTTTTAGTTGAAGTAAGGTAGTGATAATGGTATAATGTTTTTATAATTTTGTTCTGGGTTCGTTGTAAAGGCATTAGAATAGTTTTTGCGGCAGATCCCCATATTTCAATAAGGTACTCGAGATGTGATTTTACTAATGAGTTATAAATAATAGTATATACGTATTTTACTTGGAATACAATTTGAGATTTTGCGTAATGATGCTAGTAATGACGTTAATTTTGATTTTACATGTTCGATGTGCAGTTTCCATGTGAGTTTGTCGTCTACCCTCAGACCGAGATATTTTTCGTGGCTCGATCTTTTTATCATGTCATTGTTAATAGTAAGAGGCGGGAAGTCTGGTAGTGGTTTGTTTTTTGCGGTGAAAATCATGTATGTTGTTTTGGATGTATTTATTGTAAGTAAATTGTATTTAAGCCACTCACTGAGTATAACAAGATCTTTTTGAGCATTTGTTATAATAGTGTGGATAGATTTGTCGAAATAGAAGAGGCATGTATCGTCCGCGTATAAAGTTAGGTGACCCGTTAACCCTATTTTGTTTATATTATTTATATAGATTAAGAAAAGTAACGGACTTAAAATTGAGCCTTGGGGACAGCCGTATGGTACGTTTTTTATGGAACTAGTGTATTTATCTATTTTAACTACTTGTTGCCTATTTTGTAAATAAGATGTAAACATTTCTAGGGCTTTATCTGTGACTCCTATGTTGTTTAATTTTTGGAGAAGTTTGTGGTGGCATACGGTGTCGAATGCTTTTTTTAAATCAATAAATACCCCCAATACAACATCCTTTTGATCTATATGCGTTTTGATTTTAGTTACCAAGTCTACTGTAGCTGTAAGAGTGCTAGATTTCGAACGAAAGCCGTATTGTTTGTCGATTAGGAACTTTTTCTCAAGAAGGTATGCATTTAGACGGCTGTACAAAACACGCTCAAAAATTTTTGACAATACAGGTAAAACCGACACTGGTCTGTAGTTACCTGGATCAGTCCTACTGCCCGATTTAAAAATAGGGCTGACTTTGGCAACTTTAAGCGTGTTCGGAAAAGTGCCGCGCATCAGACATTCGTTTATGCAGTTCGTTAATTTCGGAACAATTATATTTTTGAGGCATTTGATCACCTTGGTACTGATACCATCTATCCCAGTACTTGTATTACTATCCAGACCGTCAATTATTTTAGAAATTTCGTCCTCAGTGCATGGAGTGAGTTTACTCAGAGTTACGTCGTGTGAATGGTTGTGTTCGTACATAAGAGTGTTGCCCTCGTTCGCATGATATTTACCGGGTATATCGTTAGCTAATTCCTGGCCTATTGATGAGAAAAATGAGTTAAATAAATTACATATTGCGTTACCTTCAGTTATAGGTCCTGAGCTCGACATTAGTTTCGGAGGAGCACTGCTTTCTTTGATTTTATTTAGTGCTAAGTTATTAATAAGTTCCCACATCTTTTTCGGTTGATTGTTATTGTTGTAGAATAGATCGTAATAGTATTCTTTCTTGTGTGTCTTAATCAAGTTTTTTACTGCGTCCCGTTGTTTGCAAAAGCTTTTCTGTATGTTTCCGTCTTTTGGGTAAGATTTTGTCTGTTGCCATAAGTTGTTACGTAAATTTATCGAATCAGTAATAGTTCGGTTTATCCAATCATTTTGAGGTAGATTCAGAATTTTTGTCTTGTCAGTTTTGTTGTTATTTACATGTTTTGTGATAAACCGCTCAAGGTGGTAGTAATCATTTTCTTCATTTATGTAATTATCTATTAGTGCGTTGATGTATAATTTTTCATAATTTATTGCTTTGTATTGGATTTTCTTATTTTTTTGTGGCTTTAGTCTGCCTATTTCCAAATAGATTTGTTTATGGTCAGACAGGCATGACTCGATTATGGAGAAATTAAATGAGTGGTTATTTATGTTTGTGCAAACATGATCCAGTATAGATTGTGTAGTCGAGGTTTCACGTGTACTGTATAGGCCATTAATTTTGTTCAGTATTTGATATCCGTTTCCTTTGATTTCGTTCAGGTATTTAGTGACGTGATTGTCCGCGCTGAGGAGATCAATGTTAAAGTCGCCAAATACAATAGCTCTTCTTCTCTGCTCCAGCTGTGCGGAATACGTCGATAAGAATTCGTTATTATTTGAGTCACCTGGTTTATAAATCACTCCGATGTTTAGCGATAATTTTTTTATATGTACCCACAAGTAGTGGTTTCCATTTTCGCTTAGATCTTCCGTTACGTCGTATTGTATTGAATCGTGTATATAAATTGATACCCCTCCACCTTTTCGTGTTTTCCTATAGTTGTAGATATGCTTGTAGTTTGGCAACTGATATAATTTTGCATCGGCTTCAGAAATAATCCAGGTCTCCGTGAATACTAATAAGTGGGTGGTTCTTGGTATCGCCCTAATAATACATTTGATTTCATCGAGCTTACCAGTTTTGCGAATACTTCGTAAATTAGCATAAAAGAATCTTAATGATGATGGGTGTAAGGGTATTTCTTCATATTTTTTGATGATTTGATGGCTTAATTTATCTGTGTGTTTTCCATTGTGTTGTGAACCTCCTTCGAGTTTTTTTGGTTGGTAATAATTATAGGTTTTCCTTTTATATATTTAATAATAAGGTCCTTATCCCCGTCTTCTATACGTTTTTTCAGTTCTCCTTTTATATATTGTAAATATTGCTTTTGAGTTGGGGTTAAATCTGAGTAAATTCGTATATTCTCCGGTAGTTTACTTTTTGTCCGGAACAGGTATTTAGGTGTTTCTGTATTGGTAAAACATACTTTTATGGGTCGGTTCATGTTTGTGATATATTTTCCCAATCTTGTGGTTTTAATTGGCTTCGGACAGTTCTCATACAGTGTGGTTAGTACTTTGTTTACTTCTTCGTAATCGTACTTTTGTCGTGCGTTATAGTTCTTGTCACTTTTTTCCGTTATACCCACAATTATGATATTTTTCTCGCGTTCACTTTGTTCCTTGAGTTCTAGGATGAGGTTTTCGTGATGTAAGAAGGGCGATTTATCGAATGTACTTTCGATATTTGTTTGGTTTTTTATTTGGAGAATTTCATTTTCTATACGTTTGAGTTTGTTTTCATTTATTGCGTTGTTGGATTTAATAGTTTTAATTTCGGTATTTATGTCATCAAATTGTTGTTTAAAGTTTTCTGTGTTTGATTTTATCGATTTAATTTCTTTTTTGATCTCACAGATTTCTTCTCGTATGAGGTTTAGGTTTTCTTTTTGAGTTCTTCCAAATTCCTCCAGAAACTTCATAATGTCTGTGCGAAAGTTAGCAAAGTCTGATTTGTAGTCTATTTCTTCAGTGCGCTCTTTTCGTTTTCTCTGACAGATGTTGGTTTGGTATTAATTGTCAGCAAATGTAGATAAGTTCGGTACTGATCCGCTACCGCCCTCGCTTCTGCTTGTTAACATGCCACTAGTCGGTGTTTCCTGTCGGCTCATTGCGTTGCCAGTTCGTGCGGTGCGAGTGCAATGCCAATAGTTTTTACTCGCCGGCGTTGTGCGATGTATCACCAGAAGGATAATGACTTTAACACTGTGATCTTAAAAGTTGGTTTTGATTGTAGTCGAGGTATTAGGATTAAATATTTTTGCAATAATAAGCGAAACACGTCTACTCCCAACAAGCACGTGAGGCGAATTAGTTTGCCAAACCACCAAATCAAGGGTTACAAAATACTTAATAGATAATGTATCGACACCGCGAGCGAGGCAAGGTGTCATTCTGCCCAACTGTCTACGGCGGCGGCGCTGCGCCCATAATGTATCGACACCGCGAGCGAGGCAAGGCGTCATTCTGCCCAACTGTCTACGGCGGCGGCGCAGCACCCATAATGTATCGAACCGCGAGCGAGGCAAGGCGTCATTCTGCCCAACTGTCTACGGCGGCGGCGCAGCACCCATAATATATCGACACCGCGAGCGAGGCAAGGCGTCATTCTGCCCAACTGTCTACGGCGGCGGCGCAGCACCCATAATGTATCGACACCGCGAGCGAGGCAAGGCGTCATTCTGCCCAACTGTCTACGGCGGCGGCGCAGCACCCATAATGTATCGACACCGCGAGCGAGGCAAGGCGTCATTCTGCCCAACTGTCTACGGCGGCGGCGCAGCACCCATAATGCTACGTGTACATTATGGGTGTAAAGGTACCCTTGACGAAGCCACTTGCCACTTGCCGCACTTGTTGCACTTGTTCTCCCCGTCATTACGACCAGTTTTTATTCTTGACCATACCTGGGAACCTTCCAGTTACTGAAATATTGGGGGTCTAACAACATTTCCACAAGTTTTTTTTTTAATACAAGGGTTTAATCTTATATCTTTACTTTATATACTTTAAGTACTATTCAATTCATCCATCAGCACAATGTTTTGAGTGTGTCACATTGAGTTCTACTGTAAAACGTGATTTTGTTCGTAGAATTACTTAATGTGATGTATAGAATGCTTGGTGGACGACTTCGTGAAGGGTCTGTTTACACCCTGTATACTATAAGCATATAATGTGTAAAATAAAAATATGTGTTTTTCACGCAGGCGAAGTCGCGAGTAGAAGTTAGTAGGGATAAAAGGCAAGACAGAAGACAGCCATGCTGAACATATAAAGTCATTTCAAAAAAGTCCCTTCGGCAAGCCGCAGGAGGAGGTAGATTTCGAAGAAGGTTCCACCCATATTTATTCTGAAAATTCAGAGGCTATAGCTAGTATTTTTTTTTGTTTTTGTTTGGTTTGCAGTACCTCCTTTATGAATACGTCAGATGCCAAAAGACTTGGTCGTCATAGCAATGACTTTGTTGACGTTTGACAATTAAACGTCTTAATGGTTATCAAAAATTTTTAAATCCTCCAATATGAGTTTAGCTTGGAAACACCATAGGAAACACCCTTAATTTTTCAGTTGTTATTTTTTATTTCGAAAACTATAAGTTTTATCTCTTAACTTTAAAGTAAAAATTGTTGAATTAACAATTTGCTTTCAAAAAAAAATATTTGCGACGTAAAAATGTTTACTGTTTCGGAGATATATTTTTTTTTCTAAAAAATTTGAAATTTTAATCCCCTCCCCAAGTTAGGGGTTGCATCAAAAAAGTTTAAAATTAAAATTGTCCGTATTCTTACTCTGAATGATAAAAATGTTATCCGGTTCAAAAATTTTCCGAAGGAAAAACGTTATGGCCAACAAACTGATTTTCGAAAAACCGCCCCCTCGCCGCTTCCATGGATGAATTGGGCGGAATTCATCCATGGAAGCGGCGAGGGGGCGGTTTCACGAACTTAACTTAAGTTTTCACCCTTTCGATTTTTGGACCAAGTTTAAAAACAATCGGTGCATAATTGCGACCTGTAGAGTGTGGCTAAATTTTGCTTGGCGCCCCATATACATACGTAATTACGTATACATATATATATAAACTTTTTAACCAGCGGTTGATTTGAGCTCTAGGGGTCATAACTAGAATCCCTATGGTGAAATTTTCGGAAAACTCGACTTTATGTGCAAGACCAATAGGTAGATTTTTTCTGACGAAATCTACCTATAACTATTCCCGTTGACCAGTATAGTCTGTTTCCGGCCTTCATTGTTTTGTCTGCGGAGAGCATAGACAAACAGTGAGTGTAGTGTCACAAATTCACAATACGTCGATGTAACAAATTCACAATACATCGATGTAACACAGTCACACTTCAACTAACTATCTGTGCAGGCGGGAAAAACCGGACTAAAATAATTGTACCAAGATTGACATAACGATGCTTTTTAATTTGAACTGCAAACTTAAAGTGGTCATACATTTAACATACATACCCCCTTCATCTAGGTCCTACAGTTATATATTAATACTCAAACGTGCGCTGTGCTAGTATGTATGACTTTCTTCCATGATCACCTGTTAAGAACCTAAGAACCGTACTAAATGGTTATAATCCAAGTTCAGTGCTATAAGTACACAAAAATTGGTGTTATATAAATATGTAATAATAACTACATTTAAACAACCTCAATTGCTGCAACTTAGTGCAGACAACTTTGGATTTTTGTTGGGAGGTGTGGTGAAGACTACTAATGAGGCGTCAAATGTATGCAGATACTATTTTCGCAACACATAAAGCACGTCAATCGGAGATGATTTCTAAATAATGTAATATTGGTGTAGTTCCACCACAGCTGTCGTAGGGCAGGAGGCAAGGACGCGGTGACACATCGTGCGTATATATTGTGCGTAGAGAAGAGAACAGGCATCAGTCGCACTGGGAACAACATGAATAGCTGCAACATGAAGAGCTTGGTGAGTATGCGGCGATGACGAGTGTGAGAATGTGCAGTAACACGCAGGTGTGCAGTGCAGTAATGTGTCTCATGTTCCAGGTGTACGTGTGTGCCCTGCTGTGTGCAGTCAGCGCCGGCAATGTGCGTGAGAAGCGCGGCTTCTTGCACGGACTGGGCAGCAGTGGCTATGCTCCCGCCGCCAGCTACTCGGCTCCGGCTGTAAGCTACTCGGCGCCCGCCGTGTCCTACTCGGCACCCATCACCACCTACTCCGCCCCGGCCGTGAGTTACTCGGCGCCCGCTAGCAGCTACTACAGGGCACCCGCTAGCAGCTACTCGGCGCCCGCCGTGTCCTACTCGGCACCCATCACCAGTTACTCTGCCCCGGCTGTGAGCTACTCCGCCCCGGCTGTGAGTTACTCGGCGCCCGCTAGCAGCTACTCGGCACCCGCCGTGTCCTACTCGGCACCCATCACCAGCTACTCCGCCCCAGCGGTGAGTTACTCCGCCCCGGCTGTGAGTTACTCGGCGCCTGCTAGCAGCTACTACAGGGCACCCGCTAGCAGCTACTCGGCGCCCGCGACGCGCGTCATCCTGGTGAAGAAGGTAGTGAACGTGCAGCGCGAGGTGACGGTGCCGCAGGTGGTGCACGTGCGCAAGCTCATCTCGGAGCCCAAGGTCATCACGGTGAAGCAGCTGGTGCCGGTGAGCGCGCACTCGTCGTCTGTCGGCGCGCACTACTCCGCCGCCGCCTCCTCCACGCACGGCGCCGGGTACGCCAGCGGCTGGTGGTGATGACACACTCTAGTCAGAATATTTATTTTCATTCAATATTATCCGCTTTATTTAGTTCAATTATAAACTTTATTTTTTCATGATTGTGTTTTAACAATACCTAATAATAGAATCTAATCAGTTTTTTTCGTTTTTCAAAAAGGATTTCTTATGAAGTTTAATCCTTCACTCCAAATTTATCTATTTTTTTTCGCCTCTGTGAATGCAACCTTTCGGACAGAATTCACCAAATTAATCGCAACACTTTAACTCGATGTTCTATGTGGCCCTGCACGACCGAGCGATGGCTACAAGCCGGGTCAGACCAGTATGTTTTGGCGGCCTCGGTGTCCCCAAAATTAATAGTGTAAGATAACCGGTGTTCCTGTCCACGGCACTGAGTTAAGCTAACCATGAACACTTTTTCTATCTCTGGTTGACTCTGAAGTGCTGGACCGGAGGATGTTTGGAAAGTGGCTTGCCCGGAAACGGGTCGGCCCAAAGACATAGGGAATAAGAATAATATTTATTTGCCTAAAAACATGGTATAAAAAGATGTTCAAATACAAAAAAAAAACAAGAACATACATGTTTTTGCTTAACAGTGATAAGCGTACAAAATTTTCAAGACAATTATTAACATTTATCAAAGAAGTCTTTGACACTATAAAAACTACGATCACACAACCGTTAATGCAATTCATGCTTAAATAAACTTACATTTAATATCTTGAAATTACTTGGTTTCTTATTATATATATGCACACACATAGTTATACAACTTTTATTATATTTAGCTAGTCTTGGAAGGCTATCCAGAACTAGCTTATGGGGATCTCGTCAGTTACGAGGATATAAATAATCTGCATTATTAAACAATTCTTTAGGTTTCCTCACAAACATACATGTTTCGTATAAGTAAAAAGACGGTAGCGGGAGTCCGCGTAACACTGGTCAGTTTCCCTTACTCGTTAGTTTATTTAATTCGACAGTTTCGTTGATTCGTCACTTTCGCTGATTGGACAGTTGTGTGAATTCGACACTTGCGTCAATTCGACATTTTCCATAATTTGCCAGTTTCGTTGACTCGTCACTTACACACGGTACACTCGAGGAAAAAATATAATAAACAATGAATGTTGATAATTTAACCTGCTGTTGTAAGGAACCCCTATCTCAAATTAAAACAAACTTCAACTTGTATTTTTTAAGTAAATTATATTAATATGCACGTCTAAATCATCTCGCCACCTCTTTCTAGGCCAGCCTCGGCGGCGCCGTCTATCCTCAGGCACCCATCGTGTTGAGACCTTTGCCCAGCGGTCGTTGTGCATGCGGCTCACGTGTCCCGCCCAATCCCATTTAGGCCTTGATGATTTAGACGTGCATCACAAGGGCTGGTTTGAGGTGGCGCCGGAGAAGAGTACCTGGAAGGATTTGGCAAGGAAAGGCCTCCCCGCCTTTGCCCAGCAGTGGGACATGCAAGGCTCTTAAAAAATGTATTTATTAATATGAAAAAAACTTAACTTGTTACTCATAAATAATTAATAGTAAAATAAATAAATAGATCTCAATACAAACAACAAAAAAAGAAAGTAAAGTCAATAGAAAATTTCCTACCGACTGTACTTCGAGTGACGAATTGGATGAAATTGACGAATCGACGAAACTGTTAAATTATGGAAACTATCAAGTTGATGCAACTGTCGAATTCACACAACTGTCCAATCAGCGAAAGTGACGAATCAACGAAACTGTCGAATTAAATATAATGACTTGTGAGGGAAACTGACCAGTGTTACGCGGACTCTTTAAACTGTTTCTTTAAACTCTTTATATTAATAATGGAATTTATGTACAAAAGGAATAAAATTGGTCGTAACACACTTCCTTGAGGGACGCCATATTTGTTGTACTTGAGTTCGGATAAGTGTGGTATCATGTCGTTATTGCTATCTACTTTTGTAATGAAAACCCGCTGTCGTCTGTTATTTAGGTATGACGATATCCACTGAATAACTATGCCTCTAATTCCAAGTGCCTCCAGTTTTTGTTGTCAGGTCATGAGACACTAGGTCAAAGGCTTTAGATAAATCAAAGAACAAGTCTGTAGTAAGACGGTGTTGATTAATATTCGTTATTACATTTTGGATGGGATGGATGGGATGAGGCGCTCTGCAAGTTGGCACGGAAGAATTTTCTTATTGCGTCCACAATACTGCTGAGCGTGCCATAGCTTGGCTTGCGAAGATGGGTGGAGTACCAGAGGTATGCACCATCCTATCTTACCAGCACGGTGGTTTGTGCTGGTGCAATTGCTGCAGGAGCTAGAAACCTCAAATGGTGCAAAAACAATAGCCTACGTAAAAGCTATGTAATTGTGTGGTTTTGGGGTTGTAATCCTAGGGCCGGTCCGGGTACCCACCTAGTCTTTCGAGGTAGCGCCAAACGGTCGGTCGACTCTTCACGTGACCAAAGGATTGGCTTATTTTTTGGCCAAAGAATCATAATTTGTTAACACAGATTATAGAGTGCAACATATTGTAAAAGTAAATCTGTGTCTTGCTATAGTTACTGGCATGCAAATATGTCATACTGAGAAGTATAAATTAAATAAAAATAAATTTTTTGGTTGATTGAATAGCGATCTATAGAATCTCTAATTCTAATAAAATCACAAAATAATTTATTTAATTAGAAAGCATAGTTATCGCATGCCCCGCCCCCCTGCTGGAGGTCAGGCGCGTGAACTTCAACTCTTACGCACGAAAGAAATTACAGCCACGACCGGCCTCCCCGCTGCTGTAACGACATTGTGAGAGGTCAAGCGATGCGCGCGCGCTTGTGGGGGGCTACATACACATTACTAACATTAATGGGGCTAATGATTTATTTAGATTCTACGAGCTGCTCTGAGCACCAAGAGCACGGTAAGCGGTTGACAAACTAAATAGGCACGCAGGGTCATCCTTCCCACTGGGCACTCTGGGCACGTGCCCAGGGCCCCACGTTCCGAGGGGGCCCAAGTTAATTCAATTTATACCTAGCAGTACTGCAGGATACAAACATTTTTAAGCTCGCTCCGTTCACTTTTGCATCTAGCTACTAGTTTGCCATCAAGGAGCTTATGAACGGAAACCTTCCTTTGGCACTACGAAAAATCATGAACTTGTGCATTCTTCACATTTTGACTTGGTACTTTGAACCCCATGTCTACAACATTAATGCCTTGGAATTGAGGCACGAAAAGTTAGTCATTGGTGTCGATTCTGTTGTGCACAAACTAAACTTAATTTAGGCTATTGCTATGTTTTTGTTTCTCTCTAATAAAACGAGAAAGAGACGGACGTAATTTAGAGCTGTCAAAATTAGTTGGAACTAATATTTCCATACAAATGAAGGGTGCACGTAAAAATACGTCGACTAAAAACACGGTGAAACGCAAGGCATAAACTAGTTTGACATCTCTAACTTAGTGCATAATTATAGCCATCCTTTTTTCGCACTGCCTTTTAGTAAAAGATAGCAATAGCCTAAATTAAGTTTAGTTTGTGCACAACAGGATCGACACCATTATGTCTCAGTACTGCTCACTGTTGATTGTAACAATCTGACCGAAATTTGAAACAATTGAGCACTTGGAAGCCACCATTTAAAGCATTATTGCCGAAATACAGGTTGGACCTCCAGATTTTGGAATTTTCGCGCCAGCCGTGGTAACCACATGACCAAAATCATAATCTTATAAAAATATCCGTAAAACAAAGCCAATTTAATGGATATCAAAAATATTATTCTGTGTTTTTTAAAAATTTAATTCTCGGGCACTAAAAAAACACCCATTTTTTATGAACTGTCACAAGAAAACTAACCTATGCGAGGCGGGTGCAAAAAAATTCGAGCCCGCTTCTCTCACTCTTGCATCGTATAAGGACCCCATTATACTTAAGTGACCAGGGCCCCAAATTGGTTAAAGACGGCTTTTTATGCACCAAATTATTCTATACATAATATTGCAACATTTCATAATGGTTAAGTCAACTATAGCATAGCTTGGAGAAGCGTCGTATTTGGTCGTGATCGTCAACATTGTGGGAATGACGTAGAAGAACCCTTTATATTTTTTTAAGTTTACTTTATTCTTATATCAATTAAATAATTAGCTCAATAATTACGGCTTTAAAACCTGAACCTACTACGGGTTTTAAAGCGCTTCTTCACTTTTCAAACCATAATTTTGTTGCTGACTGCATGCACCTAGGTATATAAATAGATATTGTTAATACTTCTTTGTCATCTACAGCTCCCATATTATTATTATACTCTTTGATCTACAGTGTGAACCACAACTGGGAAAGTTAGTGGTCGAAAACTATACCAACCAACAATAAGCTACCTCAGAATTTCAACGTTAGAATTCCACTTAGTTTTCAACATGATCGCACTTTGCGATTTATAACTGTCATTGAAATATGCTTAGCTTATGCCTTATAATTAGCAAATTGATATTCAGAAAAATTAAATACCTAATCAAAATGCGCACAAATAGATGTACTAATGAGACTCGTGTTCATAGCTACAAAGTAATCTAGATTATTGTTTTCTGACACTGAGTTACAAGGTTAGTTTTACAAACAGAACATTATTATGCACAGTAAATCAATAGGCATCCGACTAACAAAAAGTATTTAATGAAAATGTGCATAAAATAAACATAACGCCTTATTTAGCGGAGGATAATTCACTTAGCATAATGTCTGCTATTAATATATTATGTATTACACGAGCTGTATTTCTAAAAGATTTTTTAACAATTAGACAAGTAACAAACGCTTTCAAAGGTTTTCGTGTTTCTGTACAGACCTTTAACAGGTTTGATTTAACCTTAAAGCATTGATGATGTGAATCAAGTACTGTTATACTTTCCATCACCGTTTTCGCTGAAGAAATGTTATGCGGCAAACACTAGCTAGGCCTAAAGGATCCGCCTCAAAGCATTTATTTCAAACTCAAACTCAAACTCAAAGCATTTATTTCAATTAGACCATTACTTTTGAATGTCAAAAATACAAAAAAGAAAATCAAAGCTACAGTCCCAGTCACAAGGCATAATAACTTGAGAAAGTACTGTAGTTGCCCATTCCCTAGCGTAGATCTCTATGGAGAAGAACGGGCAAGAAACTCCATGGACACTCTTTTAAAATCAAAATATTGTTACAAAATCTTGGTTACATCTTTAATTTTGAGATTATACATATATGTGTTATTATACGTTCTGTATGGTGTCGGACGTAAAGAATAGCACCATCCCATATCTTCCCGTGGGTGTCGTAAGAGGCGACTAAGGGACTTACCAGAGAATGGGCAGCAGCGTTCTCTATGCTTTTGTAACAGCCGTACTGCGATCGCCAACCCGCCTGCCAAGCGTGGCGATTATGGCAAAACCCCCCAATGAATAGCGCATTAAAGAAATGGCCCCTAGTGCCCGGCAGCCCGTCTACCCTCGACTACGGCAGCGGTCGAGGCTACGGCGTGGCAAGGGGTGCGAAGAATCTCCGGAAGGGATCCGGCTGCCAATACCAACGACTGGACCTGGCAACATACAACACGCGCACACTCCGGACCGACGAGAAGATAACGGAACTCGAAGAGGAATTGAGCAGGCTGCGATGAAGTATTGTGGGATTATCTGAAGTCCGAAGAGAGGGGGAGGACACGATAATCCTGAAATCCGGCAACCTGCTCTATTTCTGTGAGGGTGACCGGCAGTCCCAGGGTGGTGTTGGGTTTATCGTCCACAAGTCCCTTGTGAACAACGTAGTGAAGATCGAGAGTGTGTCGACCAGGGTGGCGTACCTTATACTCAGAATATCCTCAAGATATTCGCTGAAGGTCATACAGGTCTACGCCCCGACCTCGGCACACCCCGACGACGAAGTGGAGACCATGTATGAGGATATTTCGAAAGCCATGCATGGTTTCAAAACTCAATTCACCGTTGTCATGGGGGACTTCAACGCGAAACTGGGCAAACGAGACGGGGATGAGCTGCAGGTGGGGCAATTTGGAGTTGGACGTCGGAATCGCCGGGGCCACCAACTGGCTAGTTTTATGGAGAAGGAGGGCCTCTATATGATGAACTCCTTCTTCAGAAAGCGTGAGCACAGGAAGTGGACCTGGCAGAGCCCCGATGGTGCAACTAGAAATGAGATTGACTTCATCATGTCAACCAAGAAGCAAATGTTCAATGATGTCTCGGTGATCAATTCGGTGAAAACCGGGAGCGATCACCGCATGGTAAGAGGCACATTGAACATCAATATCAAGCTTGAAAGGTATCGACTGATGAAGTCTACGCTCCGTCCAGCACAGATCCAAATCCAAAACCCCGAAAGCTTTCAGCTTGAACTCCAGAACCGTTTCGAATGCCTAGGAAGCTTAGTGGACGAATATAACGATGGGTTCGTGGAAACTGTCCATACGACCGGGTCTAAGTTCTTCAAGGCACGTCGTACTGATCAGAACAAGAGACTCTCCGATCACACTCTAAAGCTCATGAAGGAGCGGCGTAAGATGATCCTACAGTCTTCAGACGAGGCGTGTAAATACCGGCAGCTCAATAGACGGATCTCTAAATCCTTGAAGAGCGACCTCCGCCGCTTTAATACCGAGCGTATTAAAGACGCGATTGAGCGGAATAAAGGCTCCAAGGTATTTGCAAGAGATCTGGCTATTGGGCAAAGCCAGCTCACGAAACTGAAGACCAACGATGGTAGGATCTTATCCGCCAAACCAGAGCTTCTGAGGGAGATCGAGAGCTTTTATGGACAGTTGTACACGTCAACCAGTCAACCCGTCGTAGATCTAGCAAACGACCCAAGAGCTAGACTGACCCGACACTATACCGAAGACATCCCGGACGTCAGCCTGTACGAGATTAGGATGGCTCTGAAGCAGCTCGAAAACAACAAGGCACCGGGTGATGACGGAATTACGGCCGAACTCCTGAAGGCGGGTGGAAAACCGGTACTTAAGGCCCTTCAGAAGCTGTTTAATTCCGTCATACTTGAGGGAAAAACGCCACAGGCATGGTGCAGGGGTGTGGTGGTACTCTTCTTCAAGAAGGGCGACAATGCCCGGTTGAAGAATTATAGGCCCATCTCACTTCTAAGCCATGTCTACAAGTTGTTTTCAAGAGTCATCACGAATCGTCTCGCGCGCAGGTTTGACGATTTCCAGCCTCTCGAACAAGCCGGTTTCCGGAAAGGCTTTAGCACCGTGGACCACATACATACGCTGCGGCAGGTTATACAGAAGACCGAAGAGTATAACCTACCCCTCTGTTTAGCGTTTGTGGACTACGAGAAAGCCTTCGATTCGATCGAGACCTGGGCTGTACTGCAGTCTCTCCAACGGTGCCAAATCGACTATCGGTACATCGAGGTGTTGAAGTGTTTGTACAAAAACGCCACCATGTCAGTCCGACTTCAGGACCAAGCCTCGGAACCTATCCTCCTGCAGCGAGGTGTGAGACAGGGAGACGTCATATCTCCGAAACTGTTCACCGCTGCACTGGAGGATGTCTTCAAGGTTCTGGACTGGAGAGGGCTAGGCATTAACGTCAATGGCGAGTACATCACCCACCTTCGGTTTGCCGACGATATAGTGGTCATGGCTGAAACCATGGAGGACCTCAGTACAATGCTCGATGACCTCAGTAGAGTTTCCGGAAGAGTGGGTCTTAGAATGAACATGGACAAAACCAAAGTCATGTTGAATGCCCATGTCACACCCATTCCTATCAAGATCGGAGACTCTACACTCGAAGTTGTAGACGATTATGTGTACCTGGGACAAACGGTCCAGTTAGGTAGGTCTAACTTCGAGAAAGAGGTCAATCGTCGAATCCGACTCGGCTGGGCAGCGTTCGGGAAGTTGCGCGGTATCTTCTCGTCCAACTTACCACAGTGTCTCAAGACGAAAGTCTATGACCAGTGTGTGTTGCCAGTGATTACATACGGGACCGAAACGTGGTCGCTCACAATGGGCCTCATCAGAAGGCTTAAAGTCACCCAAAGGGCAATGGAGAGGGCTATGCTCGGAGTTTCCTTGCGTGATCGAATCAGAAATGAAGACATCCGCAAGAGAACCAGGGTCACCGACGTAGCCCGAAGAATTGCCAAACTTAAGTGGCAGTGGGCAGGGCACATTGCTCGCAGAACGGATGGCCGATGGGGCCGAAAAGTTCTGGAGTGGCGACCGCGTACCGGAAGACGTTGCGTTGGAAGGCCTCCCACTAGGTGGACCGATGACCTGGTGAAGGTTGCGGGAATCCGCTGGATGCGAGTCGCACGGGACCGGTCAATGTGGCGACACTTGGGGGAGGCCTATGTCCAGCAGTGGACGTCTTTCGGCTGAAATGATGATGATGATGATGACATATATGTGAGAACGATGTAGAAAGACGTGCACACTAAGAGCGTCCAGAGTAAAAGATTAGATCAACAGTTTACGAATAAAGTAATTAAAATGAACCTTGGCAGCTAAGAGATGACCAGTCCCAACTGACAGCGCCCGTTCACAAACATGACGCATGTACCGGCGCTATTCAACTCAACCATATTGAAGGGAACTAAATGACCCGACACACCCGCCACCATCAGCGAGACATTTAAGTGAGCATGACATTCTCTCAGCCACCAAGGCATATTCAAGTCAATGAAATATAAATAAATGTAAATGGTGGCTGAACAGTACAAAGTACTCACACATGTGCTATGCAATTATATAATACTAAGAACTGGAATCTATATAATGCAAGTATATTTTTACAATATTCTGCAGCTTCCACAAAACATTAACATGGGAATCAATTCTTCATCTTCTTCTTTACGTGTCGATGGACTCAAATAATGCCCGACCCAAACAATCAATTAATTTGCCCCCCCCCTATGGTTGTGGAGCAGGACCAGCATTTAGCCAAGCATTTTTATCATCAATGTAATCCCCCAACTTATAATATGCTTGCCTACATAGTGTGCGTTTTATACAAGATTTAAATTTCGTCTCGTTCAGTTGAAGAATGTGGGGAGGTATTTTATTGTAACATTTCAAACAGTACCCCATGAAAGATGAATCTACTTTAGCAAGCCTGAAACCTGGCTGAACCAGTTGGTCCCTATTTCTAGTGTTATAGTGGTGTCTGTCACCTCTTCTACTGAATAAATGCCGATTTTTCCTAACGTACATGATGTTTTCATAGATGTATTGACAAGGTACTGTCATGATATTAATTTCCTTAAACAGTTACTTACTTAAACTCTTAGAGAATCGCGTCTACGTAATTCATAAATGGCTCTGATGGCTCTTTTCTGCAGAATAAATATAGACTCGATGTCTGCAGCCCGTCCCCATAGTAAAATACCGTATGACATAATACTATGAAAATAACTAAAATAGACTAGCCTCGCGGTATCAATATCAGTGAATTGACGGATTTTTCTAACAGCATATGCTGCTGAGCTCAGCCGTCCTGCAAGAGATGTTAAATGAGGACCCCATTGTAACCTTGAATCGAGCGTGATTCCCAAGAAAACCGTTTTATCGACAAATTCTAGTTTATCTTGATTCAATATTATGTCAAAATCACTACTTTTGACATTTGGTAGAGCAAATCTAATGCACTTAGTCTTTTTTCCATTTAGTACTAAATTATTGGCGGTAAACCAATTGTGGACCTGCAGTAGGGCGTTATTTACGTCGTCAAGATTAGTGGCACGTCTGTTTATCCTAAATATTAAAGAAGTATCGTCAGCAAACAACACCATATGCGGATGGTTGTTAAATAAATGGGGGAGGTCATTAATATACACTAAAAAGAGGAAGGGACCCAATATCGAACCTTGTGGTACACCCATTTTTACTTTTAAACCCATTGAGTTGACTCCATTTATTTGTACCTGCTGCTGTCTATCATTCAAATACGATTTTATTAAACTGAGCGCAAGTTTACCTAAACCGTAATGCTCAAGTTTCAAGATCAGGGTTTCGTGATTTACACAATCAAATGCCTTCGAAAGGTCACAGAAGATTCCTATGGCATCTTGTGCCTCTTCCCACGCAGTAAATATGTGTTTTAATAAAGTGACACCGGCGTCAGTTGTACAACGTCCTTTGGTGAAACCATACTGTTGCTCGTGTAATATTTTATTGGTGTTGAAATGGTTAAGCATTTGATTGAGCATTATCTTTTCAAACACTTTGCTGAAAACCGGTAACACGGATACGGGCCTATAGTTATTGGTGTCCTTACTGTCCCCGGATTTAAAACTGCCTGCTGTCGTGACTACATTGTGAAAATGATTATGTTCAAACCAATAGAATGTAAACCGAGCATACGTAACCGAACATCTTCAGCTCCGTACGCCGGCTTCTCTGAGCTAGTTAGGGTTAGATAGCTCCAGCCCATATAGGTAGGCTCCATATAGGTTAGGTTGTACAGTAATAATAAATTTCTTTATCCCGTCCCCTTGACTATTTCTTTTAACCGTTTCAGACTTTCAGACTTTCAGTCTGGAGGAGAGCCTCCAGACTGCAAGTAAGGTAGATGAGTGCTCAGTGACCATTGACAGTGGTCTGTCTGTATGTTCTGTTTTAGACTTTCACGGTTTTTCATTACACTTAAAGTACTTACGGGATAATATCCGTGATTTTCTTTATTTATGAGCTCCCGATATTTCGACGCTGTTGCAAGCTTTAAGTGTCTGTATGTATGTATGTAGATAGCTCCTAACGCCCGTGACAATTACAAACTTAATCAAATTGGCATCTTTGTTAAGGTCTGATTAAATCGTTAGTTAGACTGAAGGCCACTACTAACAGTAATATGTTAAAATGAAACATTCTTGAATTTTAGAGATCTTATCATCGAATACATCTTGTTTAAGAGATAAGAATCAACGGTATTAGCATGCGGACCTCCTCGCCGCAGTTGTAACTGACGCAGATCAAGGTTCAGATCTGCTGACCCTCTCGCGGTTCGGTGCGAGTTGTGATATTATGATCACACTTGATGTGTTGGAGTGTATGAATGTCAACATTGTGGAGGAGAAACAAAACCGCAATATGTATATTATCCACGATCGCTATGGCTAGGTGTTGCTTTGGGTCTAGGTCAACAGAGCCGTTGAGCAGTAAATTGAAATAGCAAACAAATAGAGCCAGAAATAAGGACCGAATAACAACAATTTTCTCTTTCTTTGATGACACATCGTACGGCTACTTGAATTAACGAATTAAGTATATAAAAAGTTATAAATATTGTCATAACAAAAACACCCGTCCGAAAGTAGTTAACTAGAAACAGATTGCACATCGAATTCGAAAGACGGTTTACCTGTTTACAGTTAGGTGTGAATTTTCAGGATATCTTTGCAGTACGTTTCGAATTATAGAATATTTCACAATTGAATGCAAAAGTGCTGGGCGGTAGATTCCGCGCGATGCAATAGAGTTGGTCTATTTGTAAATAAGACCACACATTCGCGCATGTGCAATAGAACCTGTAGCCGCTCCTATTGATCAACCAGCTGCGCCTGCGCCGCTCACACGATATGCTACAAATAAACAACAAACACTTGCACACTAATTGAGACTAGTCTAGTCTAGATAAGGAACTTGCACCAACACCAGTGATGGAGATAATTGATATTCTAATAACCAGATAATGTTGCAGTACTGGTGCTTGTTTCTATTTATAAAAAAACAATTATGAAATCTTATCCTACCTACTGACTTGACAGGAATATTTACGTATCTTACTTTTTTATTATTATTGACATATGATTTTTGTGATTTTTATTGACATTGATTTTGTAAATTATTATTAATTTTATTTGATTATTATGAATGTGGGGACCATGTGGGTTTCATTTTTATATATTTTTGTTTGTTTTCTTTTTTTTTCCCACAACTGTCTGGCAGTTTGAGTACTATAAGCGACCTACCCAAATGTCCTTTCTTTGGTATTGTTCGTCGTTTCGTTGTAGTAGTAGTTGTTGCAGTACTGGTGCTTGTTTCTATTTATAAAAAACAATTATGAAAGCTTATCCTACCTACTGACTTGACAGGAATATTTACGTATCTTACTTTTTTATTATTATTGACATATGATTTTTGTGATTTTTATTGACATTGATTTTGTAAATTATTATTAATTTTATTTGATTATTATGAATGTGGGGACCATGTGGGTTTCATTTTTATATATTTTTGTTTGTTTTCTTTTTTTTCCCACAACTGTCTGGCAGTTTGAGTACTATAAGCGACCTACCCAAATGTCCTTTCTTTGGTATTGTTCGTCGTTTCGTTGAGCTCCTTGAGTTATAAGTCGAGCTACACGATAACTGACAAATGCTTGCACTGACTGGACAGGTCCACTCAAATCTGTGTGGTTCTTTCTTCAAAAGACCATCTCAGACACTATTCTGCATAGTCCTCATGTGAATTGAGCAAAATTATGTCTGGACTTCAAAAGAGACTATGACCTCTGAGTTTGTTTCGGCTGTTTCTTCTCAGAGTAGTCAGGTACGAAACACCGGCCCCATCTAGTTTAAAAAAAAAATGACGTGTAAAAGTGTTTGTAAAAACCTACTTGCAAAATAAACATCATTTATCCTGAAAAAAAAAATTTGTCAAAACCTACTGTACGGTCGAACAAGCTATTTGGTTTACATTTTACAATGTAATTTGTGGGTTAAACTGTATACCAAATAGCTTGTTCGACCGTACCTACTCAAATGTTTAGAATGTTGATAGCGTCATCAAACAACCCATCTTACTGAGTACTTGATCAATTTATCATTACTAATTCATTTAGTGAAATATTTGAATCAGAACGAACTTAGATCTTAGTCCGTGCCGGTTACGAAGTAAGGTGTTCCGTGGTCATGATTCATAAGTAGACCGGAGGGCGTTAGTGTAGCGCATGTTGTAATACTTAGAACTCACACTTGAGTCTCGTATTCGAGAGCTTTACCAACAGTTACATAATGCCTTTGACTAAAAACTAGCTAACCTATTCACTCCCTTTTAAGGAAAGACGATGGGCCGCAGAATGTCTACATTAACTAATACGCATTGCTGCTCATCCAGAGGCGGTTCAAAGTTTAACACTCTTCTAACGCTGCACCATTTATATTGTAATCTGATCACCAACATATTAGACCGTAACAGTAATTATTGTAATAAAATTTCTAAATATTGGCGCACGAGGTTGTGGAACGTAAGCTCGGCTATCATTGTGTTGATAGTCGTTAGGCCAATGGCCTGATGGCCGAGAGCCTCGACGAACACGAGGCTCTCGCTAGGCGGTTCGATCTAGGGCCTGATTCAGAAGGCAGTGCTCCTTGATAGAATAGAATTTTATTTCGCAAATATGGATAATACGATACGATATAGTTGTTATGACATATCAAGCTCAGCCATATTTTACCATTCGGCATGCAAACATTTATATTATTTATGAAACATGTACTTACATTTTAAAGACCAGATATGGCTCGAATTGTGAGGAGGCCCCTCTGGAGCCCCTAACCACCGGTTACTTGAACCCCCCAGGTTATCGGTGGTTAAGGGCTCTAGAAATGCTTATCGTCTCGGTAAATATCAAACAATACTTGTACAGATTTTTTCTGCTCGATCAAGCTAAGACAGCTAAATTGCAGTATTAAGAATCTCGTAAAATTACATTATTACTGTAATTTGACGAGATTCTTAATAGGAATCTCGTAAAATTGTTTGTTATAAGGTTCAGTATCAATGAGAGCATGTCGTTGAACCGCGGTGCGTCCGAGACGCCCTGCACCGCCTGCACCCCTACTGCGACGTCCGGCGAGGACGCGTTGCGTCAGCTGCGCGCGCGCGACGTATATATACGTCTGTCGGTGGCACATGCAGCACACAACAACCAACCACCACAACAACAACATGAAAGTCTTCGTGAGTTCATCTTGTATTTGTAACAAAATAGTATTCTGCATGAGTAATAACGTAAAGTTCAGTGAGAAGGACCTCTCACTGCAGAGCTCTGATACCAGATCCTTTAGGTTCTTACAACGATAACTTGAGTTGGTGAATTAACGCGGTTCATGTTTCCAGATTGTCCTGTGCGCACTGGTGGCGCTGACGGTGGGCGCGGCGGTGCGCGAGAAGCGCGGCTACAGCAGCGGCTGGAGCGGTGCCAGCTCGCTCGGCTCGGGCTGGAGCGGTGGCTACTCCGGCGGCTCGTCCGGCGGCTACTCCGGTGGCTCCTCCGGCGGCTACTCCGGTGGTTCCTCCGGCTGGTCCGCGCCCGCCACGCAGGTGATCGCCGTCAAGAAGGTGGTGAACGTGCAACGCGAGGTCACCGTGCCGCAGGTCGTCAACGTGCGCAAGGTGGTCTCCGTGCCGCAGGTCATCACAGTCAAGCAAGTCGTGCCCGTCTCCGGCGGCTTCGGCGGCGGCTACGGTGGTGGTTACAGCGGCGGATACGGCGGCGGATCCTCCGGCGGATACTCCGGGGGATACTCCGGTGGTCACTCCGGCGGATACTCCGGCGGGTACTCCGGCGGTCAGTCCAGCGGCGGTTGGTGGTGAACACTCTAGTCAACAACAGTGAAAAATGTGATTTATTTAAAGTTCGTTTAATAAAATATATTTTAATAACACACAGTGGTATCATTTTGTTTCGACACTTAGCTGGTACAAATATCTCGGGAAAGAGTTCGAATCAGGCGTCTTCTGTGAAGAAGTTTCTTTTACTTTAAAGGTTGCCTTTAGTATTGATACATCACAAAACTTTTGCAGTATATTATTTAACGTTGACCTAGTTTATTGTTACTTTAAGGTTACACAAGTCGATCATATTTCCATACAAACGTAGTATGGTGATTACTCGTCTGTTTGACGGTGTAGGTTCAAAACTAAAAATTGTATTAACTGGTGTTGTCATTATCTAGCCCAGTATGGAAGCAGAATTGGAAAAAAATATTGGTTTGGAAGTTATGAGCGTCGAAACTTTCATATTTCAACATTAATTTTAACTCATCTTTGGGCGTACATAAATATCTTATGTAGTATGAAAATGGAAAAAGTGAAACCATACAGGGATAGATAATTTATTCAAAAGTTCAAATAATTTATTTTGAATAGATACATCTAGTAGTTTTTCCATAATATCAATACGCCCGAAGGTCAATTTATGAAATTTTACGCGCTCATTTTCCTTATAAATCGTCGTATATTTCACTAAATAGATAAATAAATAATAAAAACTAGATAAATGAATACTAAATAAAAACTTTACTAAATAGCATGCTTATAGCCACGCTCGCCAACGAGTTCGAGCCCTCGACTTGTGCACCCTTAAGAGCCCTCGCCCAACGCAAATACTAAATATATTTTTATCTAACCGTCGCCGTCGTAGCATCGGGGGACTACTCCAGTTACCTGCAGCTTTTCTTTTTATAATGGCACACTTGTAATAATACTGCTGTCCTTAACCGTAACTTTCGTTATTACGGTTCTCGACGAACGGGGCGACGACGCTTGGATATCACAAGTCAAAAATTCAAGTCAGTTCACAAAGTTAAAATCAAAACCATTTATCTCAAATTAATTCTTGCCCATTTCCAAAGGTAGTTTCGCATGTTGAAAAATGAACAAGAAACGCCGTGGTTACTGTTTCAAAATATTGTGCAATATTTTGTTACCATAATTTATTTTAATGAAAAAAATATTTTTTTATTTTAATTTTAATACATTTATTTATTATTTAGATATAATCTAAGGTACAATGTCATCTACACTAATAATCTATATCTATACTAATAATATTATAAACAAGAAAGATATGTATTTTTGTATGTTTGTAATGAATAAACTCAAATACTCCTGGACCGATTCCAAAAATTCTTTCACCATTAGAATGCTACATTATCCCAGAGTAACATAGGTACCCGTGCGATGCCGGGACGGGCCGCTAGTAATATTATAAAGAGGAAAGTTTTGTATGTATGTTTGTAATGAATAAACTCAACTCAACTCTCTTTATCGTTTCTTGACACTAATACTAAATTTATATGAATATGGAATTTTGACATTATTATTATCACATCAGAATATTTTTTTTATTTGTAAAGTTGTTAAATTATAAACTTTGCATGTGCCTATTCTAAGTAATTTTTAAATCGTTTAATCACATCTCTCATACGCCGTTACTTACAGCTAAACATTCTGGGCTAAAACCATTTAACATCTTGCATGCTCTTGTATGTATACAATGTTTAAACAAATAAAGAAATCTTATCTTATCTTATCTTATCTCAAAAACTACTTCGTGGATTTTCAAAAATCTTTTACCATTAGAAAGCTACATTCACCTTGAGTAACACAGGCAGACACACAGACAGTAACATATTTTATCTCCGTACTCCCACGGGAACGGGAACTACGCGGGTGAAACCGCGTGACGTCCGCTAGTGTTTTATAAACTTAGGACGATCCTTTTCACTTTGTCGTAACCGTAACAAAACCAGAGTAGGAATCGAATCCTACACCACTGTCTGCAGTCGCCCATGTTATGACCAAGCTAAATTGTTTGAAAATTATTGTTTAGGACTATACATCACAAAGGAGATGGAAAACGGTGGGCCAAAATGTAATAAGTTGAGATAAGTTCAAAAAAAATTGTCATATATTTTTATCTTAGAATATGAAAAATCACGTCAATTCTCAATCTGGAAGCGGCGAAATATGAAAAAGATTGTTTTCATGAGATTATCGATTCTGAGTAATTGATTAAAACCTTTTTACTAGGTAATTTAAAAAAATAGGTACCTACTTAATGAAGTAAAACTACAAAAAAAAAAATACGGTCGAATTGAGAAACCTCTTTTTTTGATGTCGGTTAAAAATTATATCCATTTTTTTACATCAAGAGACAAAAAGAAAATCTGTGACTCGGAATGACATAATATGTCACCAAAAAGTAAAGGTACTGCTGTGAAGCCAGAGTAAGCACTGCTTCGGACAAAATCAATAGCAACTCAACTACAGTACTTTCTCAAGTAATTATGCCTTGTGACTGAGACTGTAGCTTTGTTTTTTATTTGTAATTTTGACATTCAAAAGTGTCGTAATGGTCTAATTGAAATAAATACTTTGTGTTTTGAGTTTTGAGCACTTTGCATCGAATCCTACACGGCTTTCGGCGGCGGCAGCGCGGCGACGCGACGACGACGGGGCAAACAAGGAAATCAGTATGAGTTTTTAAACAGTCATGGTCACTATATCATTAACCCTAGAAACGGGATATTTGCCATGTTTACTGTTTGTTGTTGTACCTATCTATGATCATGGTGCTTGCAACAGCGCCGAAATATCGGGAACTAACAACAAACAGTACCCAGTGTTAATGATGGGGAATATCAATGTTTTGTTTTAAAGAAATTGTTTGTTTAGAATACATATTATACAATATTCTATCTATCAAATGTGGGGCGGAAGAGGAATATCAAACGTAGGAGGGACCTAAGGGAAATAACCAATGAGTGACACTTGCGAGGCGAATGCGAAACAACATCTACTTTAAGATATCACTCAAAAATATTCATGCCTTACCTACTTTAACTTAAAGTTGTAATCGTCCTCCTAACCGTTTTCAGTCTCGACGGCCAATCTCAGCGGAGACGCTGCAAATAATATAAGTTGCTCAAGAGTGTGCTCAAACATAGGTGCACTCTCCGGCGGTCTCTCTCATAGTCCGATAGGATGGCAATACAAGACGATCGGGACAATAACACCATACTGGGCATCAATCGAGCTGTCGCGCTTGCGAGACCAAGAAGGCGGTTCATAGTTATAAACAGCTGCTTTAAATTACGCGTTGATATTTAAATTAAGCCCACCTACTCCCATGGGAGCAAGTCATTAGAACATCACTTGTAATTGATATTTTGCCGAAAGTTTCCATGCCTAATGGAGCTACAAGACTTTCACAAACACCTTATATAGGTACACTTATGTTTTGAACAAGAAACAAATCTTTGCCAGATCTTTAAGGGATATAACTATATTCAAGGCAGAACATTCTACAACACATAATCCATATATATATATCGCTCCTATGCTGCTTGTTGAGAAATCTCAATAAAAAGCCAATTTTGTTAATTGTCCTTGACTCTCCAATCATCTAATTATTTATTATACGTACCTACTAGGGCATGCAAAACCGGAAAGTCATCAAAACCGGTTTTGAACTTCGTTTTTTTGGGACCAAAACCGAAAACCGGAGCTAGGTCCGGTTTTAGCAAAAAAAATCGAATGTAGTATAATTTAAAAAGAAACACCATTTTTTTTAAATACCCACTAAGTCTACAAATAAAACAAATTGTATGATACATTTCTTTTTAATCCAAACCATAATAAATGTACAGATAACAATGAACTTATAATACTATAAAGATTAATTAACTGAGATCAAATCAACAACAAGTAAGTTTTTGGTATCTTCGGTACCTATTAAGTCTGCTATCAAAAATAATATATTTTAAACATAGAAAACACAATCAGCATCTTCAAATATTAAACACAGCCACCCACAATTACCAAAAAAATCAACATTTTTGTAACTTTGAAGACGAACTACAAAATAACATTATTATAATATGATTCATATTGCACTAAAACAGAGATCAATAATCAACTATGTATACTAATTTAAATAAAGCATAAATCACTTGTTCTTTGCGCCCTTCGTGTCGTTTCATCCACGAGCTCAACATAAATGTACATTAAAAGACACTAAATATAATAAATTAATAACTAAGTAAATACTCACATTTTGTCCTAGCGTCGCAGGCGAGGGCGGCGGACAGGCACTTGCACTCCCGGTAAGGGTATTACTGCAACAACGCAGGCGCAGGCTGGCGGGTTACGGGTGCGGGGTGCGGGGGTAGTGGAGGGAGGCGTGTAAGTGGGTGGATGCAGGCTGTGTTCGGTTCGGATACATTTGATGCCTCAAAATTAATAATTTTTTGAGTGTTCGAAAAAAATGTTGATAAAAATCAAAATGTTAATTGTTACTCAATAATGGGAAAACCGGAGCTGAGCTCCGGTTTTGGCTCTCAAAACCGGTTTTCAAAAATCGTAAAATTTTGGCCGATTTCCGGTTTTGCGCAAAACCGGAAAACCGGTTTTGCATGCCCTAGTACCTACTTCATAATTTTATCGATATTTGGCAATTACTATCACATTAAGTACCGAAATACATATTTTACACACTACAGCATCAGCTTGATAAATATTACCACTAGGGGCTAATACTTCATACCTGAATCTTAATTTGTTTTTACACGTTGGCATTCTACTTGGATCACTAATGGTAAAACCGCGCGAAATACATAACTGAATCTTAATCGCTGATACTGTCCAAAGTCCAAACAACAGTGAGTCTTATGTTTTATGTACAAAAAATCACCATGTTTAAAAAGTGACCCCATGCATACAAATGTACCTACGAAGAGAAAGACGGTAAGCATCAACTTAAACAGTTGCAATTATTAATCTACACATAAATGAGGAAGCGTTATTGAATTAAATAAAAAAATTGAGATCTCCTTGCAGAGCGCTTCGCCTGTCGAGGACGTGTTGCGTCAGCTGCGCGCGCGCGACGTATATATACGCTGTCGGCGGCACACGCAGCACACAACAACCAACCACCACAACAACAACATGAAAGCCTTCGTGAGTCCATCTTGTATTTGTAACAAATATCCTGCATGAGTAATAACGTAAAGTTCAGTGAGAAGCTCCTCTCGCGGCAGAGCTCTGATACCAGATCCTTTAGGTTCTTACAACGATGACTTGAGTTGGCGAATTAACGCGGTGATGTGTTTCCAGATTGTCCTGTGCGCGCTGGTGGCGCTGACGGCGGGCGCGGCGGTGCGCGAGAAGCGCGGCTACAGCAGCGGCTGGAGCGGTGCCAGCTCGCTCGGCTCGGGCTGGAGCGGCGGCTACTCCGGCGGCTCGTCCGGCGGCTACTCCGGTGGCTCCTCCGGCGGCTACTCCGGTGGCTCCTCCGGCGGCTACTCCGGTGGTTCCTCCGGCTGGTCCGCGCCCGCCACGCAGGTGATCGCCGTCAAGAAGGTGGTGAACGTGCAGCGCGAGGTCACCGTGCCGCAGGTCGTCAATGTGCGCAAGGTGGTCTCCGTGCCGCAGGTCATCACAGTCAAGCAAGTCGTGCCCGTCTCCGGCGGCTTCGGCGGCGGCTACGGCGGTGGTTACAGCGGCGGATACGGCGGCGGATCCTCCGGCGGATACTCCGGCGGATACTCCGGCGGTCACTCCGGCGGGTACTCCGGCGGTCAGTCCAGCGGCGGTTGGTGGTGAACACTCTAGACAACGAAGCCAGGCAATGTTATTTATTCAATAAATGTTTTTTAAGACAATTTCAGTTATTTTTAATAATTCCTGTTTAAATGATACTCAAAATCATTTTAGTGAATAAATGTATGAGTGATTAAACCTAACACCCGCGGCTTCGCCCTCGTGTAGTTCGGCAATTGTTCCAGGAAATCGTACTTCCGGTATAAAAATAAAAGTACTAGTAGTATTAGTAGTTAGTAATAGTAGTATTCTAATTGTTAATCCGTTATAAACTATCTGTGTGCTAAACATCCTAATCCGGTCAGCAGTTTTTGCGTGAAAGAGTAACAAACATCCAGACATCCTTAAATCCTCGCAAACTTTCTCTTTTATAATATTATTCATCATCAGCCTATAATATTCCCACTGCTGGGACACGGCCTCCTCTCAATGAGAGGGTATAATATTATTAGGATAGGATAAAGTAATCATTAGACATCGGTTTCACCCAAATGCCAAAAAATTGCACTGATTAAAAAAAAAAAAAACAAAAAAGCAGTCAGCGTAAAAAAAAACAAATAACTTTAAATTACAACTGAAATGAAAAAAATAAGTTAAGTCCAGAAGTTTAGAAAGCGATTTAATTACTACAAGATTAAAATAATTTCATTACCTACCAATAAATACATTAATAAAACAAATAATAAATTCTAATACGGAACATATTGACTGCAATAGCCGGGACCCATATTGGATGGAATGATTTTAGTCTAGAATTCTAGATTATTTAATGGGTCCCGACTGTTGCAAGTCCTTCCTTGGCAGTTGGGTATAAAGGGAGATATGCACAAAATTATAAAATAAGCACAATCAAAATGCATTCTACATTTAGGATAATTTTACAAAATATATAGAGGACTAGTTTCAATGACTAGCCTAATTTCCAGAGCTATGTTCAGAATCGATAGTATTTCTTTTTTTATCATAACTTGACTAAAAAATAATAAAAATTATTCCCCAAAAGTTAGAAAAAACAACCCAAAACCCAACCCAACCAAATACAAATAAAAAGTAATGAAAATAGTCCATACTATTTTCATTACTTTTTATTTATATTTGGTTAGAATATGTAACGCTTAATAAAGAGATCTTAATTTTAAAATTTGTCTCATCACTGTAAACTAACGAATAGAGGGCTAGTTTTTCTTGTGAAAATACACAATCAAATGTTTTGCTAGATTTTCCAGAGCATACTTGTGACGTTTGTCACTGAATGTAACTGGATGACAAACATGAAAGCGTCAGGTGTGCAGTTCAGGCAGGGTTCCCCAATTGCCCGGTGCCGCTGATATATGCTTACGAAAGCTTTCTGTATTCTTTCAGGAACGGGTTTTTATATAGAACAGCGTAATGCACGCGCCTTACACATTTACATTCTAAAACAAGCACTATCGATGAAAAAGTACTAAAAAAAGCAAGAACGCTATAAAAACAGAGTTTTATGCATTGGCATATGCAAACATGAAAATGCATAAAATCCGATTGGTAGTAATGATCTTTTTGGTGTTTAGGTCAGAGTCTTAACATCAAGACTTACATACGTATTATACAATACCGCAATATTTTGGACATACTTATGTTGACGAAATGGGATTCAATGCATGAAGATTAAAATAGTTACGAATTAGGACATTTAATCACCTGTTTTGCGCGTCTTTTGTTTAGTTGTCGAAATAGGAAAATTACGAGATGGGACTCAAACTCAAACTCAAAGCATTTATTTTAATTAGACCATTACGGCACTTTTGAATGTCAAAAATACAAAAAAGAAAATCAAAGCTACAGTCCCAGTCACAAGGCATAATAACTTGAGAAAGTACTGTAGTACGTACCCCTTGTTCGAGTACCCTATTTATCTGTGTATAAATAGGGTACTCGAACAAGGGGTACGTACGCATGTCGGCTGAACTTTACTTTCAAACTGAAATAGGTCACACAAATAATTTTTATAATGTTTGTGATCTCGACGCATAAAGAACTTTGACCTAATAGCTCTCGAGGTTGTTTCTGAAATTAGTTGATAATTCTTCAAATAAGGCATTAAACCATAGTACACCCCCATACCTACAGAAATCACACCGACATAGGCATAATAAATTGACTTTTTTATTTCAGCAGAATATCATTAACTTGATTCATTGCAAATTGAATTTTATTGTCACTTCAACTCTGCAGCGGCTGAGCAGTAGAAGTTGTCCCAAAATTACTTTGGTCGTCATTTAGCGTGCAACAGACGTTACTTAAATACCTACCATTGTTTTAAGAGCAGCGGTGGCCCAGTGGAAGAGCAGCGCTGGCGGAGTGGTGGTGGCCCCGACTTACGAGCAGTAAGTCGTGGGGTCGACCCCAGGCACGCGCATCATAAATAAAAAAAGCCTTTTAATTCTATTAGCTATTAAAATTACATAGCAATAATACATTTAATCATAATCATGCGAAATTAGAATTGATTTTATGTGTTATTTACAAAAATTAAATTAATAAAAATAAATTTTAGAGAAAACACGAGATAATAGGTTTAATGTAGATAATTTATAAAAATTTAATAAACAATTTTGAATTAATTAAAACATGCAAAATTATAAATTATACAAATCATGACATCATTGTGGAAAATTATGGTAACTTAAATAATAACAGTGATTACGCTAATTGAACCCCTTTTTGGGTAAAGGCCTCCTCCGGAGAATGCCAATATTCTCGATCTTTGGCGACATCTGTCCAGACTTTTCCTACGATTGCCTCTACTTCATGTTTCCATCTCGCTTTCGGTCTACCTCTACGTCTATATCCGTGAGGGCGTCTCCATAATGTCGCTGTCTTCGTCCATCTCTCATCTGTCTAGCAGGCCACGTGTCCCACCCTCTCCATTCTCCTTCTCATTTCCCATCTCCATTTTAAATTTCTAGCGAAAGATAGAGCGTCTATAACTTGAGTTTTTCCTTATTAAATTGTGTCGAACTCTGTCCTTTAGTTTGATATTTATATTTTATTTCTTTGACACGTTACAATTTTTCTGCTGGTTGTAGAGTCAAATATCCACTTTTGGCATCCGTATACGCAAGGCAGGGCCCATTACTTTCTTTTTAACCGACTTCAAAAAAGGAGGAGTTTGGGGGGATGTTTTTTTTTATGTATGTTACCTGATTTCTCTCCCATTTGTGGTCCGATTCTCAATTATTTTTTTATTACTCCTGAGGTGGTCCCATTTAAATTTGGTGAAGATCTGATGCTGATCTTCGGAGATATACAATGGAACTCTTCAAAAATAGATGGCAAATCTATCGTGATAGCTGCAATCGCTTGGAAGTTTATTGTTTATACAACACCATGACGTAACATCACGCCTGTATGCTCTGAGGGGGTACGCAGATGTGTACAATACACCCAGATTTCGACAGTTAGGTATGTTTGCGGATGGATGGAAAAATATTTTATTGGCATGTCAGAAGTATTGTGAGAGGAATTTATGAATGTGTGAACCTTTACTTTGTTATTTTGTATATTTTAATTTAATGTTATCTCTCACTCTTTTTGTTCTAGTTTTAGTTACAGTAATTGGTTTAAATATCATCTGCCTAGCCTTTTCCCAACTATGTTGGGGTCGGCCTCCAGTCTAACCGGATGCAGCTGATTACCAGTATTTTACATGAAGCGACTGACCTCCACAATCCAGTTCATAATGGGTAATACGATACCACTTTGGTAAGACTGGTTGTCAGACTTTTTGGGCCACTGACTACCTGTAAAGAAAGAAAGAAAAAGCATTTATTAGCTCGCCCAGGACAAAACACATATTAATGATGAAATTATCAACTAATAAAAATTAAACATAAAAAAAAAAATACGACGACGACAAAGTAACGACTGTCAAAGATAGACAAATGACAGCCGGGACCAACAGCTTAACGTGCTTTCCGAGGCACGTAGGAAACTCGGTATATAATGGGTGGTCACCCATCCACAGAAAAACCTAGGCAGGCACGGCTTAACCTAAAGATCGACCCGAGCGGCTGTTATTATTTAGCCAAGAGCTTACATGTAATAAAGGGGTGGTGGGCCCCAATTCTATACATGGAACTTAAACATATGTATTACTTACATAACTGCGAAAAAGCGAAAAAAAGCGCGAAAAAAAGCGAAATGCAGTTGTTATATTAGTTACACCACTTATGCTTTCGAGGATTACAGTCGAGATATTATTAGATAAAGAATGAAAGAAATAAAGTATTTAATAAACTTAACAGGACATAACAGAAACAAAAAGATAGAATAGACATGACAAAATTATATAAAAAGTAAACAAGAGAAAAATAAAAAACAATCAAAATGGTCCTGTGCAAGGCCAAAACGCTCCTCTCTCAGCAAGGTGCTGTGACATTTAAAAAACAAACGAATGTTTAATGTTACGTTACATACTGTTACAGATATCTATGTATTTACAAAACTTTCTTTACAATGCGTGACTTACGATAAGCGGAACTACATAGTATTTTTTGTTGTTCCCTGGGAATCAAACTATTTGATGAAAAATATCGTAAAGCCTTATTAGGATTTACGTCTCCTCTCGGCAACATAAGAAAGTACCTACAGTGTTGAATGTCTCCTAAAACAAATTAAGATATCAGCGACTTTAATATCATAAAGAAAAACCCGACAACAACTGTTGGACAGTGCCCACCAGACGCAACACCCGTCTGTCGGAGGATCCAATTTCTACTACAACTATTTCAACAACTATTTCCATACCATATTATAACAACTAAAACCAAAATTGATGATAAATAAAATCTGTAGTATCTATCTATCTATCATGGGGTTTAGGTTTCCGCAATTAGTCCTCGAAGTGGACCATTGTCCGTGGGAAAAAATCTGTAGTTTACTAGATAGCTATTAGCTATAGAGTTCGTGGCTAAATAATAACAGCTGTGCAGTGCTTGCCTAGGTTGGCAGATTTTAAGGGTCACCGATGGGTGACCCTTAAATCGGTGACCCTTAAAATGAAAGTAAAACTACATTAAATTAAAAAAAATACATTAATGTTATATTGAACCGGCTAGGATATCTGGATATCAAGGAAATCGATAAAGCGCGGGCGAGCGGGAGAACGACGCGTCGTTTCACCTCTTTTTATACTTTGGTTCACACCGCGAACAATCGAAAGAGCCGATCGAAGTATGAACAGGGCGTCGTTCGCGTCGCTCGCCCGCCCGCCAGCTGGCGGTGTGGCCTGCGCTTTATCGATTTCCTTGATATCCTAACTGGATACACATTCGTAGGATGTTACTAGACATTATTAATGGCCCACACTCAATTCTAGCAAATAATAATATTTACAAAGTGAAAACACATTGCATAAGTAATGAATGGTTCAAGAAGATTGAATGGACAGTCCGCAAATGCCGAAAGGATCCGCCAACAAACCTCATGTCAATTTTCGTGATCA
The DNA here is from genome assembly GCA_941918905.2 of Xestia sexstrigata. Lineage (NCBI taxonomy): Eukaryota > Metazoa > Arthropoda > Insecta > Lepidoptera > Noctuidae > Xestia > Xestia sexstrigata. The sequence continues at coordinate 685,645 of OW799213.2, read as the reverse complement.
TAACTGAACTTGACCTTTGATAGTATTTAGCATAAATCGTAAAATAAAAAACTTTCTTTGACGATTCGACATCAACAAGGAAGTGTCATTGAACTTACTCGTCGCTCTCTGCCTCGCGCTGCGTCTGTCTAGGACGTGTTGCGTCAGCTGCGCGCGCGCGACGTATATATACGTCTGTCGGCGGCACACGCAGCACACAACAACCAACCACCACAACAACAACATGAAAGCCTTCGTGAGTCCATCTTGTATTTGTAACAAATATCCTGCATGAGTAATAACGTAAAGTTCAGTGAGAAGCTCCTCTCGCGGCAGAGCTCTGATACCAGATCCTTTAGGTTCTTACAACGATGACTTGAGTTGGCGAATTAACGCGGTGATGTGTTTCCAGATTGTCCTGTGCGCGCTGGTGGCGCTGACGGCGGGCGCGGCGGTGCGCGAGAAGCGCGGCTACAGCAGCGGCTGGAGCGGTGCCAGCTCGCTCGGCTCGGGCTGGAGCGGCGGCTACTCCGGCGGCTCGTCCGGCGGCTACTCCGGTGGCTCCTCCGGCGGCTACTCCGGTGGTTCCTCCGGCTGGTCCGCGCCCGCCACGCAGGTGATCGCCGTCAAGAAGGTGGTGAACGTGCAGCGCGAGGTCACCGTGCCGCAGGTCGTCAACGTGCGCAAGGTGGTCTCCGTGCCGCAGGTCATCACAGTCAAGCAAGTCGTGCCCGTCTCCGGCGGCTTCGGCGGCGGCTACGGCGGTGGTTACAGCGGCGGATACGGCGGCGGATCCTCCGGCGGATACTCCGGGGGATACTCCGGCGGTCACTCCGGCGGATACTCCGGCGGGTACTCCGGCGGTCAGTCCAGTGGCGGTTGGTGGTGAACACTCTAGTCAACAACAGTGAAAAATGTGATTTATTTAATAAATATTTAATAGTGTAATCAGGTTTAATCATTTTGTTCGGTGACTTTCCTCCTCATGAAATACGATATTACCCCTGTGCTACACTATACGTGCCTGTAAAGCAGTCACTGAAACCAAATATTTTTTTAGGCCAGCGCCAAATCCCTTAAACAAAACGATAGATATTAAATACCTTCCTAAAATCTTACGAACGGAAGTCGGACTCTATGTAGGTCGTACACCTCGATAAAGTATGTAGGTAAGCATGACAGGGTAGGCAGACACGGTCCGTCTGCAGGATGATAGTACGTACATAGTACTTTGGTTCAACACAGGTGATCTCATAGCTTAGTCATGAGTAGAGACCGTATTAAAAATTCAAAATGTGCACACATTAGAGCATTTATGATTTGCATCATAAATGCTCGAAATATGCAACTAATTCGCAAAACAGGAAAATACACTCGAAATATAACTAATAAAAACAAATCATAGTTGTAAAGCTAAAAAAAATTTTAACTTAGTTTCAAAGTGCAAAATAACCTTAGCTTAGGCAGTCGGTGCACATTAAGAAATGTTTCATTTACGTAATAAGTCTATACTATGAAAATACTGAACTGGGTTTGATGAAACTTGCACTATTTCCTAAATTGAAAGATATCTTTAAAATAAATCATCAGACCCCAACATTATTGATGATGACAGGCTTTGCAGTATAAGGTAGCAATAACAAATAACTCAAAACACGGTGGGATTACTCTAATCCGTCGAGAAGTTGCATTTTTTGTATCTAAGACCCTTTTTTTCGGATGGGAAATATGACTCCTCCAGCTCTGGGCGGAGCGGGAGCAAGTGTCAGACTTTTACTGACTAAAACCCATCATGTTCCTTCATTGCCCTTTCTGTTCCGGAGCCACGGTATCTCTTTCGAACAGTCCCGCAGCCATGTGGATCAGAACCTCAAATGGTCAATTATGGACTGGTTTTGCAATGTTAAAATGTTACCTTTTAATTAACTTTAAAAGCGGTACAATAAGGTTCCCTATCCATTTCCATAAAATTTCAAGACCTACTTGTAATATAACTTGGCATAATTTTGTTACTCCTAATTATATTTTCGAAAATATTATTTACGCTTACTCATAATTTTTTTGAGCATATTTATCTAATAATAACAATGATTTAGCATTGCATTTGTACTAACTGGGTTGTGGAGGTCAAATAGGCAGTCGCTCCATCTAAAATACTGGTATTCAGCTGCATCCGGTTAGACTGGAAGCCGACCCCAATAAAACTTGGGAAAAGGCTAGGCAGATGATGATGAACAATGCTTAAGCATACATTTATTTACGAATAATGATATTAAAACATATTTTATAGGCATAACAAAGAAGCATAATAATTAACTCCTAAAATGTTAGACATACCATAATTGGATATACGAATTTATTTTGACGATTGGAAAAAAACTATAATATCTCCTGAAGCAGGTAATATTCATATTTGTTTTGAACATAGTTGATGGTGAATATATGTGGGCTTTTTTCCCTGTAAGATGCATGCAAACAAGCATACACCATGCATGCAGCAAGCATTCAGCATGCAAGCAAGCATGCAGCTGGCACGCATACAGTATGCAACTTGAAGCAGGCATGGTTTCTGCCAAGCTCACACGCTTACGAGATTATCGTCGCAGATGTGTTTTACGCTCACCACAACTTTGGTTTGATCAGACACGCATAAAACGTGTATCTGTCGGCGTCACATTGTAAACACCGTTAGATTGTAATCTGTTTGGTGCATTTCACAATTTGACGGTTTCACTTCGACAGATTGTAATCTTCCTAAAAATAATGCGTCATATTGTAAGCAGTATGTTCAGTTGACAATATTTTGACAGTTTACAATCTGACTAGACTGATTACAATCTAACGGTTTTTACAATTTAACGCTGACATATCAATCGATAGCTGGCATCAATATTAACAAGTTTTGTCTGAGACAAAATGTTCTAAAGTATCAAGTTTCCGAATTTAGGTGAGATACTAGAGATGATGAAAAAGTCTGAACCCACAACGCGAGACTGACTCTCATATTGAGTTGTTGATATTGCGCAGTTCCGTATAATTATTAATCTTGGCGTTGCTTAACTTTAAACGACTTTATGAGTCACCTGCTTTAACAAAAGAAAGACACTGTTAGGCACGCTTTTCACAGAGTCGTGTGTGTTTCCTGTTTTTAACTTTTAGTGCTGAATTGTTTTCGCTGCTCCAAATGGGTTGTAACGACAGAAATAATAGATGATTTTCAGAAACCCGACGGTACCGTACCGTAGGCCGTAGGGCCGTAGGGCTACAGCCCTACAGGTGCCTGGACCTAGGTGGACGGTGGACTTCCTTTTCTATGTACAGGGACTTTACACATGCCTCACTAGCATATAGCTCCATTTAAATATGAATCTACGACAGTTACCGGAAAGCTAATGAAGAGGTATACATAACCAAAAAACTTTTTTTGCAAAAAATAAAACCTTCAGAAAAAAAAAGCTTCAGAAGTCGGTGACCTTTGTTCGATTCATTTAGTTTTTTTGTCATCGACTTCTGAAGCTAAAGTTATTTTTCACTTTATTGTTTTTTGAAGTCGGTTTTATTTTTTGCAAAAAAGTTTTTTATTTTTCCATTTTTAGTTTTTCCCAAACAAATATTTTCCATGAATTTATTTGACGGTGTCGATTCTGTTGTGCACAAACTAAACTTAATTTAGGCTATTGGTATCGTTTTCTCTCTAATAAAACGAGAAAGAGACGGACGTAATTTAGAGCTGTCAAATTTAATTGGAACTAATATTTCTATACAAATGAAGTGTGCACGTAAAAACATGTCGACTAAAAACACGGTGAGGCGCAAGGCATAAACTAGTTTGACATCTCTAACTTAGTTCATAGGTATAGCCGTCCTTTTCTCGCACTGCCGTTAAGTAAAATATAGCAATCAGCTCCCGCTCTGGGCGGAGCGGAAGGGAGTGAAAGACTTTTACTGACAAAAACCCATCCATGTTCCTTCTTCGCCCTTTGTGTTCCAGGGCCGCGGTATCTCTTTCGAACAGTCCCGCAGTGGAATGCTTTGGACCTTGCGGTCCCCTTCCTTTTGCTGATATCTCTTTTGGCGCGAGCGGTACATGAACGCGCCAACTTACCATACCTAACTTTCGAAATCTGGGTGTATTGTACACATCTGCGTACCCCCTCAGAGCATACAGGCGTGATGTTACGTCATGATGTTGTATAAACAATAAACATCCAAGCGATTACAGAATCACGGCAGATTTGCCGTCTATTTTTGAAGAATTCCATTGTATATCTCCGAAGATCAGCATCAACTGCAATCGACAAATCTTTTGTTCATCTGTCATTTTGTCGATTCAATGACAGATGAACAAAAGATTTGTCGATTCTCTTTCGTGTCTACGGTGGTCCTGCTACGCGGGCTGAAGTTCACAAAATGGGACTACACGGGAAGCACTATCTTTCAAAAATAAAAAAAGAATTATCAAAATCGGTTCACCCAGTCGAAAGTTCTGAGGCAACAAAGACAAAAAAAAAGAAAATACAGTCGAATTGAGTACCTCCTCTTTTTGTCAATGGCCATTGTTCTTACTAAATCTACCTACACAAATGTTTCACCTACAACAGAGGAGACTTGGCGCTCGGCGGTCACTGTTCTAACCTAACCTAACCCAAATGTTTCACCAACAATAGAGGGGACCTGGGGATTTTTGTCTTTATATTTTTTGTCATAACAAATCATTTGACTAAATTTATTTATTTTATGTTTTTTTTTTATCAAAAAACGTTGCCCCACACTAGGAATTTCTCCTGTATCGTGGGTCCGTTTACAAACATTTAAACTCACATACACAAACAGCCAGACCCGGAACAAGGCTATCTGTAGGCCATACAAATATTTGTACCGTGCGGGGATCGAACCCGCGACACGCAGCGCAGCAGCCAATTGCTCAGCCACTGCGCCAACCGTGTCGTCAAATGTGTATCGTCTAATGATTATTTGCTATAATAAATCATTTGATTAAAGACCAAATGCCTTAATAAAATTATCTTTGATAATATTCTGCCAAGTAAAAATTTGACCAAATGAAAATGTGCGTACAAAAATCATTCCAAATATTGCATTGGTATAAAAAAGGTTGCTAAAATTTGTTTGGGTAGTGAAAATTTGTCAAAATCTTTTCGGCAAAACAGCAGGATCCCAACCAAAATATCTACGAGTCGGTCGAGTCGAAGGTCCTTCAGCCAAAACTAATAATCAGATACATTAGAAATATTATTTGCGAAACAACATCCAAAGTCAAGTTTAAGATGTTGTTCAACGTTACCAATGAAGATACAAAATGTATTATGTAATTAACATACACACACAGCTAAATAAAACTTTCAAGGCGTATTGCCAGACCTTCTTCACGTGCAGCCTGTGTTATAGACATACGCAGAGGGCTTACAACGTTCTCCGAGTCCAGTATAATAACGCTTTAAGGATACTGTTGGGGCTCCCACGTTTCTGTAGCGCATCAGGGATGTTTGCAGAAGCAAAAACGGATAGTTTTCAGGTTATAATGCGGAAGAGAACAGCATCCTTGATGAGCAGGATGCGGGGGAGCGCATATGGTATCATAAGGGTTATTGCGGATCAGCCAGACTGTCCTTTCCTGGGGTACTGGACCCGCTTGCACAGCGGCGGTTCCAGTGCGACGGGAAATAATTATATGAACTGATTGTTTATTTGTTATTTATTTAGGTATTTTATTGTATGGATTGTATTTTGATGGTTCAATAAAATGATGACATTATTAAATTATGTAAATTTACTAACATAGACTTATGTGTATTACAAATAATGGAACATGGTCAGAAATAAATGATTATTATATATAAATACTAACGGAAGTGTTCATAATAAACGTAATTAAAAAAGTAATAAAAATAGAATAGCTTTACAATGGATGTAAAAGTACCCTTAACGATGGCGAAAGGCACTTATTCTCCCCCTCTTTGGGATTATTTTTTAGTTCATAACTAGTAGTAGTAGCTGCATAAGATCTATGTTTGGGCTTCAGGTGACAGACAGTTGTGCACCATATTTCAAAAGGCATAACATTCTAACACTACCAGCTTTGTATTATATATGAAACTGCCTTATTTGTGAGATTAAATCCGAATTTGTTTTCCTATCTATCTGATACTGTACAACGTAACAGGCGAAATGACACGCTACGCGGACGCAAAGCCAAGACAGAAAAAGCATATTCTACAGAGCCCCACAAATTTATAATAAAATTAATAAATCCGTTAGAGAGTTAGATATATGGCTATAGTTGGTGCCAGTTAAGATGAGAATAGCGAACAAATAAACCATGTATTGTTTTTCATTACAAAAATGTTGAAGATCACGATAGATGACGATTCCAGACTTGAACAGGCTTATTTTTGGTTTTCAAAGTTAAGAAGTTTAATAAATGTAGGTGGGTCATTGACCGCTATTCTCATCTTAACTGGCACCAACTATAGATTTAAGAAGCAATTTAAAGACTTTTTATGTTATAAATGTTATTATAATTTGAATGATTACTTATATGACACTGACATATTAACTTAATTCAATTATTATTAAAATTTTTTCATTTGTAACTGATATTCCTTTTTGAATTTTAACTACCATTATTAAAAATATTATTATTTATATAATTGATCACTAATGTAACATATTCATATTTGTACGCCCATGTGGTAGAATTTGGTGACACAATCTATATAAACTCAAGACCATGTAATATACATACCGACCATGTTCTGAATAAATAAATGATTTGATTTGATTTGTTCCCGATCATACCTTTGAATAGTAGATTATTAACCAAGGGGATAAAGCAGTGTCTTCTGTCGCGGGTGACGATTTCAATCGCGAGCGTAACGAAGGACTCGAGGTTTACTCCCGAGCGTAGCGAGTTAAAAACTTAAATCATGAGCGAAACGAGGGATTTAAGACGAGTCCTGAGTGTAGCGAGGGATTTAAGTTCACCCAAGACTAATACAGCTTTATCACCGAGGAAAATACTCTACTTTTCGTACCATTTGCGAAAAAATTAACACAATAATAATATGAGATAAGCATTTATTAAAAATAATGACAATTAAAAGTAAAATAAACTTAACGTTTATGTATTTGAAGAAAACAAAAACGCGGCAAATTCGTAGACTAATATTTTTTGTCGGAAAAGCAAAGGCATCAAGCTCATACGGCCTCGTCGGTTTTCGTAATTTTATTTAATAATCATAACTGCATAATAAATGCGTGTTCCTTTTTCAAAAAGATGTATAATGCTTTATATACAAACTCAATGGTGTAAACACTGATGTAGTTCAGTATAAATTTCGGTAAGTATTCCAAATTTAAATCACATTCTCCCCCTAGAGGATGAATGAATATCAGTACAATTTTCTTTCCGTTTTTAACAGATTAAAAATGACTTTTGTTATGTTCGCTTTTTGTGGCATAGAATGTCACTTTTTTGAGCAAGTGGTACGAAAAGTACTTTTCAACCCTTTCGTGCGAAGTACCCTAGAATACACTTCTCCAGTCTGGAATTCAATGTACAAAGTACAATCGTATCGAACGCATCCAAAAAAACTTCACCAGATTCCGTATAAAGATCGCACCTGTCCCTACAGAGCTGACAACACAGCGACTATCTCACTTTGTTTGGCATTCTCTTGAACAGCGACGCGCGCTGGCTGACGTCACGATTCTCTTTGGCTATCTCGAACTAACTCGAAAAACAAAATTAAAGTATGTGCAATGCCTCAAGAGTTCATTCATGTTAATGTTAGGAATTTTATATGTTACCAGCAAGGCAATGTATACGTATAAAATACCTGGGCGTCCAGGCAATGTATGAAATATTATGACTAATAATAAAACTTTATCTAAAGTATGATACGGACAATTATTATTATTATTTCTTGTTCTTTCATTTTCTTCTCTCTTAAGAGAGTACAAAAACCCTACCCACGGGCCGGAGCCAAGTTTGTAGGGGGAAGTTTAAATGGAGAATATTAATGATATTGTAGAAGAAGTTCAGAATTTCCGGGTGATGCGACACGTGTTCAGAATTGTGATTTTTTGGAGCAAATGAAGTGTGTGGGGCGAAATGTGTAAAGTGTTTAAGATTTGCATAAGAGATTTCGGTGCGATACCAGTGGAAGAGAGCACTATATATAGGGACGATGTGGACGGTTTGTGCTTCCCACTGGGTTTTCATTTCTATGGCGAGGTCTTGATATTTACTAGCTTTTCAGATATTGTAGTTTGAATGTTGTGTCAGTTTGGGATAGCTATATCTATTATGTAAACTGTTTTGTTGGTTTTGTCGTGAAGGGTTATATCTGGTCTATTGAAATGTTTAGTTTTGTCAGTTATTTTAGTCCTATCCCAATAGATTTTCTGATTCCTATTTTCTAGTGTTATTTCGGGTTTATATTTATAGTATGGTTTCATCTCACCTATGAGTTTATATTTGAATGCTAAGTGTTGGTGTATAATAGAGGCCACTTGGTCATGTCGATGCTTATAGTCAGTCTGCGCAAGTGATTTACAAGCTCCTGTAATATGTTGTGTGGTCTCAGAGGCAGTGTTGCAATGTCTGCATAAGTCAGTCGGCTGATGAGGGTCTTTAATTATAAATTTCCTGTAATTACGAGTAGCTATTATTTGGTCCTGGATCGCCAGCATAAATCCTTCCGTCTCGGGAAATAGCTCGCCTCGTTTGAGCCATTCGTTCGACTTAGCTTTGTCGACGTGTGGCTGTCTCAGATAGGCTCGGTGTCTCCCGTGGAGGGCCTTGGCAGACCATGCGGCAATTTTTTCTTGTGTGGTTATGAGTAGTTCATTCATTTGAGTGTTTCTATTGTGTAGGTTAAGTGGCGTAAGTTCGTATCGTTTTCGGTTACATGTTTGTGTAGTCATGAATTTTCGGATTTGTTGTGAAAGTACGCTCTGAGTGAATGTATTTGTTTGTTGTGTAAGTTGTGTATGTCTGTCAGGCCTCTTCCTCCTTCTTGGTGCGGCAGAGTAAGTCGCTGTATGCTTGACTTTGGATGGTGTTTTCTGTGTTTGGTAAGAGATAATAGTGCGTGCGAGGTTTCCTGAAGCTAAACCTCGAAGTTGCACAGGTATTGATCTACTACCCTGACGCCTGTTCCCGTCTCTCCTAGAGTGCTGAACTGATTCCTAACCAACTAAGTGCGTGAACTATAAAACTATCATAGAGTGCGTGCTAGGTAGGTTTTTTATAATTACCTGTATTTTTTATCTCATATGTAAATTCATCCCCTAATTAAATTTTAATTAAACAAGTCTGCTTTTATCCATTTATTTTGATAGGATCAAGTAGATTTGTTACACCATGCAGCCCTCGGCATGTGCGACCTTGGCTTGGATTGTATCTCTCTTAGTCTGGCCCCTCACCCTAGACCAATCTCGGCAAAGTAAACCCTACCCGCACAGACCTAGGGCTCATCAGAGCACGCAAGCCCCACCACGTCGTCAACGTAGAGATACAGCGGTGGGGTTATTATTATTACAATATCATACTTTGATTGTATAAAGTACCTGCTGGTCCACCGGTAATTGTAAAATAAATAGTTTTAGTCTATATTTATTAATGTTAACCGGCCTTTCCTATAAAATTACGGGCAAATGAAACATGTTCTATTACTTAAAATCAACTTTACCCACCAAAAACATTTTCATGTAAAATGTTGCCACGACGAGACCATAAATGACTCGCACTGTCAAAAATCCCTTAAAAGAAAAAATCCCCAAAAAGCCCTTAAATCTACAAGGCCTAACTTCACAAACTCCATCATCTTCATCATCTGCCTAGCCTTTTCCCAACTATGTTGGGGTCGGCTTCTAGTTTTACCGGATGCAGCTGAATACCAGTATTTTACATTTTTTATTTTACAACTTCACAAACTCCATACCTTAGTTAAATATATGGCTTGGCCATTTCGCTACATTCACATGAGCGTAAGGTGAAAAATGTATCCGCTGTTCATTTATTTTCTGTTATACAAAACTTTATTGTAGTAACGAAACGGCCAAGCCACATACTTTGAGCGGAGCAGCACAAATAGCAGGACTAGGTCTGTTGCACGTTCTACTCGAATGAGCATCGGTTGTCTCCTTGGAACAAACACAGCATACGAGTGGAGAACTTAATGCTCACGTTCTGATACGAAACTCAGATCATCTAACGTAACGGCTTATTAAAAATCTTGTCTTTTACACACATTACCGACTGCGCATTCGGTATTGTATAGAATAACTAGGCAAAGTAAAAAATAAATAATATTTCATACATTACCTGCACGTTTTAGGTATTCTTTACATGCCTAGGTATTGTATAAAATACCGGATTATACAGATTGCCGGTAACATATGCATATATTTTATTTATTTATTTGTAAGTTTTAATTGGGTTTTTTTTTTCATTAGAATTTATGTCAAGGCTAATTATTATATTGTATTCTTCCATGTTTAAATATCCTACTACAATAATTTGTATGGTGTTTTAACATTTTTAAACTAGCAATTTTTTTTTTAATCTTTACGGGCTTAATTTGTTAACTTTATTGTGCATGCTGTGGTCTCATAGGTGAAGGAGTACACCTACCTAATACCTTATGTTATCCGTTATCTAATAATGTTTTGTTGGAAATCCTTAAATAAATACCTGAGAACCTTCTAGTTACGGAGATATTCGGGGTCAAAGTAACATTTTCATAAGTTTTTATTTTAATAGAAGTTTTTAATGTTGTTGCTGTACTTTAAATCCTGCTGCTTTAACGATCCCCGTACTATTCGATACATTCATCTGCACAATATTTTGTGTGCGTTACATTGAGTCTTAGCGTAAAACGTAGGTTTTCGCGGGTATGTGTTAAAAAAACACAAACGTTGTCTAAATTTAAAATAGAAATTCACAGTTTTTTTTTAATTAAATTTAATAAATTGTCAGTGTATATATATTATAACCTCTACACAACGGGTACTCACGTTTGCAGCACATTTATGTGACTCAAGCTATAAATTTACACCACCGCCACCTTTGACGGCACAGTGATTCCGTTTAGCTCTGACGTCAAGGATCTAGGTTTGCATGTTGACACCTGCCTTGACTGGCGTAAGGAGCAAGAAAGTCACCGGTTTACGTTGCGGTCGCTCTATCGGTTGAAAGATATTCTCCCGTGCCACATAAAGATAGTGCTGGTTCAGTCCCTTATCTTCCCCATACTTGACTATGGTGATGTGTTATGTGATGTGTGACCTGAATGCAGATCTCTTCAATAAACTTGGCCGACTTCTGAATAACTGCATTCGATTCGTTTTTAATCTCCGTAAGTATGAACATGAGTCCGCAGATCGGTCGCGCTTAAAATGGTTACCCATCAGACAGCGCAGAGCGATGAACATGAGTCCGCAGATCGGTCGCGCTTAAAATGGTTACCCATCAGACAGCGCAGAGCGTTAAGGGCGTTGACAACTTTGTTTTCCCTTCTAGACAAACCCACTTCTCCTTCTTATCTGACTTCTCACTTCCAATATTTATGCTCCGCGCATAACAAGAATCTTCGTTCTTCCAATAATCGTCTTCTACGATGTCCTACTTACCGCTCTGGTTTTCATAAATCTTTTCCTGTCCAGGCGGTGTTCCTTTGGAATACGCTCCCTCTGAATATCAGGATGGCAACCAGTCGGCTCACATTTAAACTAAAAGCTCGCGAACACTTATATAAGAAGTTGGCAGACTTCTCCCATAATTAGTTTGTTGTTTTTCTTTATCTATGTATTTTTATCTCTCTTGACCTTGTACATTTTGTTTGTATGTATGTGTGTGTATATATGTATTTATTGTTACCTTTTTTTTTCTCTTGGAAATTTTCTGTACTTGCACCTACTGTTTTGTCTCTGCATCACCCTAAGGTAGACTGGTAGAAAATGCATCTTTGTACATTATGTGAATAAAGTTTTAATCAACAAATAAAACGTAATTTTTCACCCCAGAAATAAAGTCTCCAAGCATTTTTTTGCGGAGAGTTAATTAGTTTGATGTTCACAGTGTTTGGATGACGTGTAAAAGGTCCATGTACACCTTGTATGATGAAAAATTAATAGCAAAGCGAAGGACGCTCATCCTGAAAATACCGAATGGGTATTAAAAATATTATGATTATGTGACATTGATGACGAGACATTTACAAGGTTTACACAAAACTGCTGGAAGAAATGGCTTAAATGAGACGAACAGGGCCATAACTGATGATGCAGAGGTGAGGGGGTGAGCGTCCAACAACGGGTGTTGTGACCTATTTTCATGGAACTTTGGAATACTAAATGTTAAAGCACTGGTTAATTTGTGAACTAGACAACGGTTGTATCGTGTCTCGAAATCCTTAGAGGTCTACGTTTTGCAACCATCAATTTCACTTGATAAGACTCTAGCTGGTCTTAAAGTCTGACTATGAAATGACCCAGGAAGGTATTCAGAGTGTCATACCTATACATAATATGGTTTTACACGTCTGGATTATCTCGACATCGACAAGGAAATATGATTGACTGCGCCGCGCACTCGTCGCTCTCTACATGCCTCGCGCTTCTGAACTACTGTCAAGGATGTGTTGCGTAAGCTGATGCGCGCGCGCGACGTATATATACGTCTGTCGGCGGCACACGCAGCACACAACAACCAACCACCACAACAACAACATGAAAGCCTTCGTGAGTCCATCTTGTATTTGTAACAAATATCCTGCATGAGTAATAACGTAAAGTTCAGTGAGAAGCTCCTCTTACGGCAGAGCTCTGATACCAGATCCTTTAGTTTCTACAACGATGACTTGAGTTGGTGAATTAACGCGATGATGTGTTTCCAGATTGTCCTGTGCGCGCTGGTGGCGCTGACGGCGGGCGCGGCGGTGCGCGAGAAGCGCGGCTATAGCAGCGGCTGGAGCGGTGCCAGCTCGCTCGGCTCGGGCTGGAGCGGCGGCTACTCCGGCGGCTCGTCCGGCGGCTACTCCGGTGGCTCCTCCGGCGGCTACTCCGGTGGCTCCTCTGGCGGCTACTCCGGTGGTTCCTCCGGCTGGTCCGCGCCCGCCACGCAGGTGATCGCCGTCAAGAAGGTGGTGAACGTGCAGCGCGAGGTCACCGTGCCGCAGGTCGTGAACGTGCGCAAGGTGGTCTCCGTGCCGCAGGTCATCACAGTCAAGCAAGTCGTGCCCGTCTCCGGCGGCTTCGGCGGCGGCTACGGCGGTGGCTACAGCGGCGGATACGGCGGCGGATCCTCCGGCGGATACTCCGGCGGTCACTCCGGTGGATACTCCGGCGGTCACTCCGGCGGATACTCCGGCGGGTACTCCGGCGGTCAGTCCAGCGGTGGTTGGTGGTGAACACTCTAGTCAACGAAGCCAGGCAATGTTATTTATTTAATAAATGTTTTTTTGTGGAATCAAAGTTTATCATTTAACTTACTTTACGACTTTCCTCTTTATGATATCTAACAACGAGCCTACGAGCTAACTTGTTAAAAATAGACAATTTATCATAAAAAATAAAATAATTTTTTATGTCGATATTTAAACGTACATTTCATAAACACCAATGAGTTGAACCCTGAAGATCCCAGTACAGTAGGTACAGTTTGGCCGCTGAGAGAATGCATTCCTGCCGTCTGCCAGTTAGTACATAAATTTAGCGCGAAATTATAACATTTATTGTTACTTGATCGATTGATATCGTTTTTAATAATATTATTTGTTAATAGGACAAAAGTGCAAAAAGGGTAATCAAAGGTAAGTTATATAACATCACCAATAATACTAATACTCGCGACCTGTCAGGAACGCATTCTCTCAGCGGCCAAACTGTACGTACTATTATTTCCTGTTCTGCGACAATAGAAAGGACACACACTGTACAATATTAATTTTACCTTTTTCAGTACAAATGAACTGCTCAGTGAACCAATGACTGTTATCCTTAGGTCAAATAGATTAGTATGTAGGTACCTACTTAAGATTTTACTGAGATACATTAAAACTAAATTATGAATGTAATGTATACGCAATACGCTCCATGACAGGTATAGCCTTAACCGGTGTTGGTAATAAGTCTGCGAGGTTAAAATGGTCACATTTCCAGGATGGGTCAAGACAGATGGGCCAGAATCGACACACAGTGGATGCCAGAAGACGGTCGTAGTCACCGAGGCAGGTCCAAGACACGCTAGCGTGACGGTATAGACTCGTTCCTGATTGATTGGCCAGAGAAGGGAAAACACCGACAGAGTTGGAAAGGAATGGGGGAGGCCTTTGCCCAGCAGTGGGACCGCAAAGGCATGAGGCATGAAAATGTAAAGCTGTTTATTAAATACATACTAACTTCTGCCCGTGGCGTCAGCCACGTCTTTAAGAAGCGTGCCGGCCGGCACTCGGTAACAATGTACTGTAGCTTTCCATCAGTGAGAGAACTTTGAAATGTAATGAACAGTTTCTACATTACCTCCTACATTCAACCTTACAGACTTGCAACCCGGTAAGGGTTGATAGTTGGTCTTGATAATTAAGTATAGAAGTATAGATATTATCCCACAAATCATTTCCCAGTCGAGGTTAAGATGAAACATCACCAGACCAGAAGCAGACTCACTACTACGGCGTGGGAAGATAAGGTCCAGTGGAGCAGTGCGTGGCAGATGGCGATGTGCAGTAAAGATTGGCAATTGACAAACAACAGATGACTAAGAACAAAATAACATTAGAATGGTGTGACTACCTCATGCACCTTCTGCAGACTTATGCCCGACTCGTCACTGTTCCTACTCGTCATTAAATAACAAAAGATCACGATTCACAACTTTTTCTACAATTTTTGTTTTTGTGGTACCGATTCGTCAACGATGCTAAAGACTGTACAATTCATTTTTACCCGACCGCCAAGGAAGGATTGATGATGATGATTGGATGATTGAGCACCACACCCAGCCAGGAGCAAGCCTGACCCGGACAAGCCGGATACACCAGGGGGTACTTTTGTAAGGAAAGACATGCTCTGGGATGGGAGAGGGAGCCCGACCAACCACAGCCAGTCGGGCACAATCAGCCGACTATGCAGCCTAGACCCAATAGAGGAATAGTGGTAAAGACAGGTACAATCCATAGGAATGAGCATTGGTGTTTTGACCTTCGTTTGATTGGTTTCTTCTATCATTGGAGAACCCGACCGCAAAGGAAGGATTTTGTTTTTATTTTATGGTAGGTAGATAGGTGGCCAAAGTTGATCCATAAAATCCATATACACTACCACTCTAATTCTGAAAAAAACTAAAATCTAGTGTTTATCAATATCACGAGGGCGAGGCGTTTGCTATGGTGCACACTTAATAAAAAAGACACTTGAGAATCTTGCGCGCTAAATACGGAAAATTTAGTGTTGATAATTATAATTGTTTTGCTTTATAGCCAGCTCTCTTATTACGTACACACTTATAGTATTTGATCATCAGAATAATACATATTTAAATAAATAAAGAGGCTGTTGTTTTTAAATATTTGCCCGTTTAGGTTTGTGTGTTCCCGCCGCGCCGAACCGAACCGAACTATACCGATAATAAGATACCTGCTATCATCTCATATATCTAGACACGATGAAAAAAGTATGAATCCACAATGCGGGTCGTATCGACACGCACGATGAGTGCTAATTACTACGTTCTGTACAATTTGAGTCAAGAATATTTGCCTCTTCAGCGTTCAACAATTACCGCAACGACTTATCTTTTAAATATGTAAAAGTTGATGGGCAACAATTCTATAGCGTCGTGAAAATTCTTTCATCTTTGGAGGTCCATTGCTTGTACCCGTTCTCAATGGGTCGTAACGCCAGAAATAATGACAATATACGAAAAACAAGTAGACAGAACGGTTGGAGCAGTGACTGAGCGATTGGCTGCTGCGCTACGTGTCGCGGGTTCGATTCCCGCACGGAACAAATATTTGTATTGCTTAAAGGAATTTGTTCCGGCTCTTGCTGTTTATTTATGTGAGTTTAATTGTATTTCAACACAAACACGATACATGAGAAATTACTAATATGGGGTAAAGGTTTTTAAAAGGAATTATACCCCTGCAGTAAAATATGAATATAGCGAAAAGCACTCTATTAGCAACTATAACGTCACATACGAACTACGCTTCATACCTGACAACACGCACAATCCTGCATCGCGCAAGCAAACCTAGAGCAACATGAGTAGTGCCGTAGCCCACCAGACACAGCACCCGTCCGTCTGGTTGGAGAATCCTTCCATTTCATGGAGGATGACAAACCTTACGCCCTGTTCCTCATATGCACCTCATAAATCCATTGAATATGAATGCTCCGACAGTTAATAGCCAAACCACACTCCACAGTCGATATGATCAATGCATCTACAAATATTATGAAGGTCAGCAACTTTATCAAAAACTTATAATCAGATACATTAAAAATATTTTTTGCGAAACAGCATCCAAAGTCAAGTTTAAGATGTTGTTCAACACTAATGAAGATACATAATTTATTATGTAACACTAATGGCAGAGTTCATGATATACATAATCAAAATATAAAAGTGCAGTGAAGGATATTGCCTATGCATAATATGTAGGTGCTACCAAATATTGAGTTTTTAGGGAACTGGTGACACCAGACACCATGACTTCGCAATTTTCAAAATAAAAGTCACTTATTCAAAAAAGGCTGAAAATCTGAACTATGTGTACGTTAACAGTACATCAGGCAGTCCTCCAAAACCCCTTCGCCCTTCGCAATAATAAAAAAATTGATTTCATATTATCGAGAAGCCAACAAGCCAGAAAAAAATGAACAAAATCTCAAAGAAAAATGATGAATATTGGCTAAAAAGGGGGCGAAAAGGGACAGTGGATGGTGATGGTATACATTCAGTCAAAAAAGTATCGGGAATGGATGATTTGTTTATGGTTCCAAATTCAAATTTTTGTTTTTTTGTAGTTGTTAGATTGGCACAACTGTTTTCCATTTTGGCGCGGAGTTTGAGTTGCATCTGTTATTTATATTAAATACAGTGCTGGTTTTAGTAATATCATATATAGTGTGTATTGCGAATTTCATAATGGACAAAAATATCGAACAAAGAGTTTGTCTTAAATTTTGCATCGCCAATGGAATTTCGTGTTCGGTTCACTGAAAATGTTACAGAAGGCTTACGGTGAATCGACTTTATCAAAAACTCGTGTTTATGAGTGGTTCAAAGCATTCAAAAGCGGTCGAGATGTGATGGAAGATTTGCCTCGCTCTGGTAGGCCGTCAACGTCTGCAACTGAAGTTAACATCGCAAAAGTGAAGAAAATAGTGACTGAAAATCCCCATTCAACTCTGAGAGAGATAGCCGCCGAACTTTCTGTATCTCACGAGTCGATCCGTACCATTTTAACTAATCATTTGGGTATGAAACATGTTGCTGCTCGGCTAGTCCCAAAAGATCTGAATTTTCTCCAAAAACTCAATCGCATGAAAGTCGCTGAGAACATGCTAGAACGAGTCAGTTCGGACCCAACATTCATGAAACGCATTGTTACTGATGACGAGACGTGGGTTTACGAGTTTGACATGCAAACTAGTCAACAAGCTTCGGAGTAGCGCCTTCCAACTGAACCGAAACCGAAAAAACCACGCCAAAGTCGATCAAAAGTCAAAGTCATGTTGACTGTTTTCTTTGACTATCGCGGTGTTGTGCACTCTGAATTCTTACCGGAAGGTCTAACGGTAAATAAAGAATATTATTTGAGCGTTATGCGGCGTTTAAGAGAGCAAATTCGACGAAAAAGTCCAGATTTGTGGAAAGAAAATTCTTGGATTTTGCACCACGACAATGCGCCTTCGCACAAGGCTATCATTGTGAACGAATTTTTGACCAAACACTCAACAAAATACCATCCAGCAACCACCATATTCACCAGATATGGCTCCTGCTGACTTTTTTTCTTTTTCCTAAACTCAAATTACCACTTCGTGGCACCCGTTTTCAATCGATAGAAGACATAAAGGAGAATTCGCGGCGAGAACTGAACTCAATTCCGGAAGCAGCGTTTAAAAAATGTTTTGATGAATGGATTATTCGATTATTAAGTGTATCGTTTCTAAAGGAGCATACTTTGAAGGTGTTAAAATAAATTTGGATGAATAACAGACATTTTGTGTATTATTGATCTTTTCCCGGTACTTTCTTGACAGAGTAGTACAACGTAGTTCGATTACTTAAGGCCCTTCTAACCCTAAAATCAGCAACTCTATTTGTGGTGGTTCAAACATTGTTTGAAATACTGTTAGAATAAAGTTCTAATCAGCTTGCGTAGTGCAAGCTGATTAGAACTTCAGCGGACACAAAGCGGTTGTTACGTCAGTCACTGCGGCTGAATAATGCAAAATGAGTGGTTTTTTGCGATTTACAAAAAATCTATTGATTGGACTAAAAAAATAAAACACATAAGACCTGCTTTATAGTTAGTTCAGTTAGTATGCAAAGTTTCATGATCTAATTTCAAGTACTTTTTGAAAACCAGCGGTTTATTGTTCGATTTGGAGGAAACTTTGGATTTTTTATCTATCGAGAAAAGTTTATGGAATCGTGTTTTCGTCACACATAGGACTTAGCATTAATCCTCAACTTTACCATATATTTATTTCAAAATTAATGCTGCAGTATTTTAGGAGTAACGGAGGATCATGCCAAGCCATTTGAGGGATATATAGCCCTTAACTCTCCAAGCGGAACGAATAGGGTTGTGTGTTGGTGCGGGGCCCGAGCCGGCCGCCCGCGCCCATAGCTCTTTACAACTGACTGACCAAACTTACCACTAATTGAGACCATGCGATCTGCATATTTCAAAAATGAAGTTTACTCAATAAGTCTCTCCTGACCTATAGTCCTAGTCTATTACATAAGGGACGGGTTTCTTAGTGTCGTATAATTATAGTTTTGTTGGAGTGCTTTGTTTTGTGTAGTTTCGTATGTCATTTATCAAAGGCTTGTTTATATACCTAGAAATCAACAAGGAAATGTCATTGAACCTACTCGTCGCTCTCTGCCTCGCGCTGCGTCTGTCGAGGACGTGTTGCGTCAGCTGCGCGCGCGCGACGTATATATACGTCTGTGGGCGGCACACGCAGCACACAACAACCAACCACCACAACAACAACATGAAAGCCTTCGTGAGTCCATCTTGTATTTGTAACAAATATTCTGCATGAGTAATAACGTAAAGTTCAGTGAGAAGCTCCTCTTACGGCAGAGCTCTGATACCAGATCCTTTAGGTTCTTACAATCGTTGTAAGAATCTAAAGGAACTTACTTGGTACCCCAACTTGAGTAGGTGAATTAACGCGATGATGTGTTTCCAGATTGTCCTGTGCGCGCTGGTGGCGCTGACGGCGGGCGCGGCGGTGCGCGAGAAGCGCGGCTACAGCAGCGGCTGGAGCGGTGCCAGCTCGCTCGGCTCGGGCTGGAGCGGCGGCTACACCGGCGGCTCGTCCGGCGGCTACTCCGGTGGCTCCTCCGGCGGCTACTCCGGTGGTTCCTCCGGCTGGTCCGCGCCCGCCACGCAGGTGATCGCTGTCAAGAAGGTGGTGAACGTGCAGCGTGAGGTCACCGTGCCGCAGGTCGTCAACGTGCGCAAGGTGGTCTCCGTGCCGCAGGTCATCACAGTCAAGCAAGTCGTGCCCGTCTCCGGCGGCTTTGGCGGCGGCTACGGCGGTGGCTACAGCGGCGGATACGGCGGCGGATCCTCCGGCGGATACTCCGGCGGATCCTCCGGCGGATACTCCGGCGGTCACTCCGGCGGATACTCCGGCGGGTACTCCGGCGGTCAATCCAGCGGCGGTTGGTGGTGAACACTCTAGTCAACGAAGCCAGGCAATGTTATTTATTCAATAAATGTTTTTTTAATACAATTTATGTTATTATTATTTCATCCTTATAAATATTATGAAATTCAGAAGATAATTATTGCTCAACATTGCCATTGTACATAATTAACGTAATCCAACGAGCTCTTGTCACCGTCGGCATTCCAGTTGTTTTAGAACCCAATGGCTTGGCAAGCGACGATGGCAAGAGACCGGACGGCATGTGTTTGTTTCCTTGGAAGATGGGTAGGCCTTTAGTTAGTTTAGAGAGAATGTCATGCTCACTCAAAATCTCGCTAATGGTGGCGGGTGTGTCGGGTCATTTAGTTCCCTTCAATATGGTTGAGTTGAACGGCGCCTGTACATGCGTCATGTTCGTGAACGGGCGGTGTTGGAACTGGTCATCTCTTAGCAGCCACGGTTCATTTTAATTACTTTATTTTTAAATTGTTGATCTAATATTCTACTCAGGACGCTCTAAATGTGCACGTCTTTCTATATCGTTCTCACATATATGTATAATCTCAAAATTAATGATGTAACCAAGATTTTGTAACAACATTTTGATTTAAAAGAGTGTCCATGGAGTTTCTTGCCCGTTCTTCTCCATAGAGATCTACGCTAGGGAATGGGCATAGGGTTGCCAACCATACTGTTAAAAACAGTATTATACTGTTTTTCACTACTTTATACTTTTTTACTGTTAACAAAAATAAAGTATACAAAATACTGTTCTCAACGCATACATTAATACTCGTATACATAAATATTGTGTTCAAAATGTTAACAAAAATGGTAAGCGTCATTTCATAATAGTGTCGCTGGCCTAAGCACAGCCCACAGCCCTCGTGACTTGACACAAAACTTTACGAAACTGTTAATGTCAAACTGTAACACAACTGCAACAAAAAAAATAGGAACTTTTGTGGTAACTATATTTTTGAGCCGTTTGGTGTTGAAACCCTGGTAGTTGCAGTTGTACACTACAAAAAAAATGAAGAATACGGCTTTTGCTGAACCAAAGATTTCCTTTGGCAGGATTGATCTTTGGATCCCTAAGATGGGTTTACGAAGTGGAGCCACCTAAATTTTTCATGCAGGTGGGTGGAGGGGGGGGGTTTAGGCTTAACAAAGTCTCAGGTTAATAACTTCGTATGGTTTAGGTATATAGTCGAGTTTGGTATCATTTTCTATTCAATCGAATGTCTAAATGTCAGTTCTGGAATAATATTTAGGTAATTAAATAGTAAAATTTTAGTAAAATTAAAAATTAGTAATATGAATTGCATACAATACGTAGTTCTATTTAGGTATGTAGGTATATACCACATTGCCTCGCACTTGCACTGATTGGGCTTTGCAGTGCCGCCCGCGCAGCCCCCTTTCCCCCTCACCCGCCTCATACCTAGAATATCCCCCCACAAGAGAAGCTCTTAAAATGCATACACTTAGGGCAGCCTACCAAGCAGGTTATATACGGGGCTTAAGCTTAAGCTTCGGACTCCTCACCCGACATTCCCTCTCCATCAAACTGGGTATGGACTGAAAAGGAAGGATAATGGCAGCCAAGATGGACAACCCAGCACAGTATCAGGGATGCGGCGCGAGAGCTGGTTAAATGTGGATGTAGGAACAGCTGTAGAGGCCGTTGTTCTTGTGGGCGAGAAGGAATGCCATGCACACTCCTATGCAATACCAGTAATAGCTACTGCGATAATTCCAAATAAAGGGTGTAAAACACCTCTTAACGAAGCCGAAAGGTACTTGTTCTCAACGTCATTGCGATATTTATTTTTGTTCTACACCATACATAAGAACCTTTTAGATAAAAGTTCCAACTTTTTGACAAGTTTTTTTTAAATACAAGTTTTTATTATAAGTTTTTTACTTTAAACACCTCCACGACCCCCGTACTATTCAATCCATCCATCAGCACAATGTTTTGAGTGCGTAACTTTGAGTTCTATCACAAAAACATGATTTTTCACCCCTGAAAAAAAAGTCGTTTCCCAGCAATAATTTTTTAAAGTTACTTAGTTTGATGTACACAATGCTAGGTTGACGGCTTCGTGATGAGGTCTTTTACACCTGGTAGGAATATTTATGTTTGAATAACTTTCGCTTTTAGTTTGCTTGCTTGTTTGTTTCAACTTTTTTGTACCTATAATAATTGTTTTATATTTTGTTACAGTGTAGGTAAGTAGTGGACCGCGAAGCACTCATCGAAGATAATATAGAATTTGATCCAGAGGTATTGGAGGACAGGAGCTAGGAATCTTCGTGACATTTTTTTAATTTTTTGTGTTACATTTTTTAATAATGTATGTTTACTTTTTTTATTTTACGTAGTTTAACATCTTTATCGTGCAAATACGAGTCCTAAAATGAATTTGCATCCTTAAGTCATACAAATAAGGTACCAAACTTGGAATAGTAGCATAATTAATGTCTCTATACAGATTGAGACCCTATTTTCCTCCAAAGCAGAAGCTGCCAAAACCTCAAAAAACTAACATCAAAAATCGCGGTAGCTCCACTTCTTAAATCCATCCTTTGGCCTTAAGGACCAATCCTACAAGGAAATCTTTGGTTCAGCAACAGCCGTATAATTTACCGTACAGATGCAACTCTGGGGCCGTGGGGTCCAAGTGCTCATATATAGCCTGTTTAAGTAAATTTCAAAACGCCTAGTTGTTGTTTCTCGTCACCCAAGGGAAGGGCTGGCTTACCTAGACCAGAGGCTAAGTGTTGCCATACAACGTGGCAACGCCGCCAGTCTCTTGGGCACATTACCAGCTGACATCGTTAACGATTTTCGGTGCCCTTTTATAGATTGTTGTTAGTTTATTTTACTTTAGTTTATTTAATGGTTTTTAATTAATTATATAGTTAGTTTACTTTAGTTAATAAATTTACGTGTGATTAAATGGAAAAAAATACTTTGTTTTCGTGATCTCGTCGTTTAATGAATTTTGACCAATATCAGAGCCCCTACTCTCTAACGTTTCGTCTGAATATTCGGATCTATCCGTCTCTCTCACTCGCACTCATCTGCAGACGTGCGCGAGAGGGAGGGATAGATCCGAATATTCGGACGAAACGTTAGAGTTCTTATGGTGCCCATGGGCTTCTGACTTGGCTTTACATGCTGTTGAGATTATATCTCTTCGGCATGCTGGTTTCCTCACGATGTTTCCCTTAACCTAAGCAAGTGATATAATGCAATACGCACATGAATACGAAAAATCAGAGGTGTGTGTCTGTCTTGGGTTCGAACTTGAGTTAAAGTTGAAAGTCATGGGGACTTGGCAGTGCGACCGTCATACCACTAAGCTATCACTGCTACTATATATTTAGGTATTAATCCCAATGTTATGTTTAGGTTCATTTAAATTGTTTGTGAAGATCGTCTAGGAAAGACACTGTATTGTCTGTAGTAAAAATGGTGTAAAAAACCTCTTAACGAAGCCGAAAGGCACTCATTTTCCTCGTCATTGCAATTATTTTTTTGTTCTACACCATACCTGTGAACCTTCTAGTTACGGAGATATTGGAGGTCAAAGTTGAAACTTTTTGACAAGTTTTTTTTTTAAATACAAGTTTTTATTGATAGATTTTTACTTTAAACACCTCCATTACCCCCGTACTATTCAATTCGTCCATCAGCACAATGTTTTGAGTGCGTTATCTCTGATCGTCGAGGTTGCATTCGAAAGTCGATCCAAATAATGTGTGAAATCGTTAAACCAGACGACGAGAAACCAACAAGAACACTTTAACCAATAAGCTAACCTGCTAGTGAAGCTAGGATGGTAGGTAGCTATATCCTCCTGGACCTAACCGATTGGTGATGAACACAATGAACACTTAACCGTTGAATTATGGAGTTGTAGTGATGTGCTTGGTGTGGTGTGCATAGTGCTAGTATAGCTTCCTATTACGAAAACTAATTAATTAAGTATTAAAAACGACATACTTACGAAGTTGCGATTAGTCACTTGTCACATTCCTCGAAGGGGTAATTCTACACGTTATAATAAACTTCTTTCTTTATGGAACTAGTATCCGATTTGTTCGCGTGTTACATTATGCAATAAGCTGACTATACCGAACATGCGCCTGCACGCGCTCTTACTTGTATGTTTTACTGTTTGATAAACTTCAGCATCTCTACATTACAATACTTCACACAACTTCCACCATTAACATCTACTAGATGACAAACAGTCCGTTTACGATTCATAAAACAACTCTAATTCATATTCAGTAGTCAGTCTATTCTGATGCAAAAAAGAAAACATTCTTTTAAGTACACTCATATTAATTTCATAAGGAAAGTTATTTCGTACGACAGGTTTCTACCTGTCGTACTAAACAACTTTCGTTTCGTCAACCCTGGACATTCGACAACCGCAGGCAGCCACCCTGTATTTCATGTAGCAGCCTAAATATGAGGTAACGCCTGAAGTGTCGCAACAATTCCTACTAAGAATGAATTGAATTATATTATTATATGTGTGCGTTGGTGAGAATATATTGTTAGTAACCATTTTGAGTAGGTAACTGTTAGTCATTGCAAGAAACCCCCAAAATAAATAGCAGAAAGCTGTGTAAGGAAGAATTGATTTGGGGAGCTTGATAACCGTCTTATGGAGAGTGGTGTGTTCAACCGAGGACTGTAATCTGTTAGACCTTGTTAACATAATGGAACGCAAATATAAATATAACAGAGCGAGACGCTGAATGTAATGGAGGTGGTGTACAATTATGAATGATCCTGCTGCTCGCAACGTCATGGAACAGGTTAATGAGTGAACAAATAAAATCTCGTTTAACCGTTAGTTTAGAAGTTTAGCAGTACAGCAACAAGCACGAAGCACTTGCAACATAACCACACGTTGTCAACCCCTCGCTGGAGTGTCGCAAGATGAGTCGTCAACACTCGGAGCGATTCGACTCCGCGCACTAATAAGTTTGATAGTCATGAAACATTATACGACATTACTACATTTGAGAGGAGCTTGATTGCGAGACGTTAGTCCACATTACACGCCGAAGTCAGATAACCAGTAGGTTATATTCTAAGACAAACGAACCTACTATGCTTCATCATTTAAGTAGTGAGTTGCAGGTTGCACTAGTACGCGTCGTGCGTTAGTGTTATCCGTCATCTGAACGGTGCGAGGTCAGTTTCGACACATTTGCCTAAAACTATTGTTCCTTTTTCTTATTACTCTGATGAAGTGGACAGGTTTTAAGATTATTATTTGTTGTTTTTATTGTGCGATGAGATCGTTGCGATATCGCCGCGACGTGATCCACTGAACTGACCTATAACTCAAACATAGCTGTAGATCAGTATCTCCACCGATTTACTATAATATAAATTACGTTTTGATTACCAACTCAATTAAAGCTTGCTAAGCCCTTGAGCAAACGCTATCCATCAACACGGGTATAATGCTTATACAGTACATCAATTAACAATAATGACATAACAAATGAAAAAAAAAATCAAAATATTAATAAATAAAGTTTTGTATAATTCAATGCTTCAAAAAATCTGATATGACAGTGGGCTATGACAAATAAATGGGAGAATATTAAAGCAGCAAATTTTACGTGTCCACGTTGAGAATTATACTGTCTCTAATGGGTTCCTTCTATCTGGCAGAGTCTCGATGCTCCGAGATTTATTTGGCATAACATACTTGGCATAATCTTCTTTAAACGAATATTTTTAAGACATAAAAATTATTTAATATAGTTATTGCTTGACCGAATGTTTGTAAGTCCGAATTTACAATGGCATACTTTTAAGATGGCAGAATTTTATTTGGCAATTACCTTTGGCAATGTTCAAATTCTGCATAATTTCGTTTAGAATAACGTTTATTTAGAGCGCCAATAATTTGGTACAATTTCACTTGGCATACTATGAAGATGGCAGAATTTGGATTTTCTTTTTTTACATTATTTGCATTTATATAAAATAAAAAAATAAAATAGCATTTTTAACCTTAAATTAAAATTAAAATATTGTCTTCAAAAGTCAATATGTTGTACCAGAGAAGTTAGTGACAGAAACGAATTGCTCCAAAACCGACTCCACGTAGTCTTGTCTGCCCTACCCCTAGAGTGATATTTAAGACCGCGTAGGCGCGGGGGGCTAGGCGGCCCGCGAGCTGAGGAGCAGGTGGTGAGCGTAAAACACATCTTCGACGATAAGCTCGCGTGGAACCGCCGAAGCCCCGCAGCGGCGGAGCCGTGACAGAAACCATGCCTGCTGCATGTTGCATGCTGCATGCTGGCTGCATGCATGGTGTATGCTGGTTTGCATGTTTTCATACTGCATGCTTGTTTGCATGTTTGCATTCTGCATGCATGATGTATGCTTGCCTGATCAGAAATATGCAGCAATAAACATTATCGTCGCATGTTTGTGGCGAAAAAAAAGTAATATTCAATCAATTTTATTATTATGGTAAGAAATACAAAATTATTCTTACTATGAATTTTCTGTAATGTGATGAGGTGAGATGAGGCTTTCCATTAATATGCTTTGGAAATGTATACCAAAAGAAGATTCTAACTGGTAACTTTCCGAGATATGATAGTTCTGCCTTTTAATGACTATCGATATGAAACTTATGCCTCAAGATGATTCTGACTTACAAAATTATGAGGTTTGAATGTATGATGAATGAGTGTCTGCCAAACGATTTCCTGTGAAATGAATTTTAGGCTATCCGCTGTTATCCAAAATAATATTATGACATACAAAGTTCTGGTTTAAAGGGTAGACCCGTCTCTAACGGCCTTTAAATAACTTGAGTACCTATCTAGTAGCTACTTAAAAATACTAACGAGCTAATGAGCGTGGGGCAGTCCCAAATGCTAAGCATGTGGAACAAATGAGGATCGATGGCACTGGTACGTGGACGAAATTGCCGAGATCTCCCGCGCATGCGCATGCGACTGCAGTCACATACTATTATTATTTCACAAATTACTATCCCATTCATTTGTTCATGATAACTGGTTGCTGAAGCATAAGTGTGGTTTTATTTTATTTTACAATACCTTGAAACACATTCACCGCAGACACATGGATTACATGCAAGTCTCGATTCGTCGGTCTGACAGGAAATATGCAATACTCAACTAGATTCAGTTCTTAGACTAATCTTCGCAGATATTGCTAAATAAGCATATTCCAAAACATTTAAATAAAAGAAACTAGGTTCCTGAAACGTGGTCGCTCACAATGGGCCTTATCAGAAGGCTTAAAGTCACCCCAAGGGCAATGGAGAGGGCTATGCTCGGAGTTTCTTTGCGTGATCGAATCAGAAATGAAGACATCCGCAAGAGAACCAGGGTCACCGACGTAGCCCGAAGAATTGCCAAACTTAAGTGGCAGTGGGCAGGGCATATTGCTCGCAGAACGGATGGCTGATGGGGCGAAAAGTTCTGGAGTGGCGACCGCGAACCGGAAGACGTTGCGTTGGATGGCCTCCCACTAGGTGGACCGATGACCTGGTGAAGGTTGCGGTAATCCGCTGGATGCAAGTCGCGCGGGACCGGTTGATGTTGCGACACTTGGGGGAGGCCTATGTCCAGCAGTGGACGTCTTTCTTACTACATGAGTATAATGAGAGAATACTGTCGTGTGTTTGTGTAAGATTTTTTTTCATCTGTTAGCAAAGTAGACACAATATAAACAATGGCGTCAGATTGATTCGGTCGGGCTTCACAGACGAAGGGTTAACATAACAGTATATTTTTTGGTTAACTATTTAAAAATGGGGAGTTGAAGTTCACACCGGGGGACTCCCTAGCCCTGGATCGACAACATAACACTTCATAAACAACAAGATGTCACCGGTTAATCTTCTCACAAGGTTTAATCACGGCCTCGCTCGACCGCGCCTCGAAATTAGCGCAAAACAAAAATAAAAACATTAAGAGATTTACATGATTAGAAGATAAATCATTTAAAGCGGCGAGCATTGCACGCCCCTCATTAACAACGTTGCTACACTAACGACTAACGGGCTACTTGTTAATTGATGATTAAATGTAATTACACACTGACAGCAATTTCACCGGCTTACAAAATGTCAGTCAGCTTCTAGTGGAGTTTACCAACAGCTAACATTCTGCCTACAACTACTTATATCAGAATCTTGTGCGCGCGCGCGCGAGTAACAGAACTAACGCCGTCATCTTGTTGTTTCAGTACAATTACACAAATATAAACCCACATTAACATTGACAGGTGGACCCTGTTAATGTTGGTAGCTCAGGTGCCACATGATCCTTGTAACAGTGTTCTTCCGTCGCGATGACAAACTAACTAACATTGCTACAGTCCAATCACAGTTTTCTTACCCCTGACAACTGACAGCTGCAGTCCATCAGAAATGTTCGCAACCGCAACTGCTCGGTATATGTATAAGGTCTTGGGTTCAATTCTCAGGTCGGACAAAGCGTTATTGGATTTTTTCATAAGGAACTTAACCGAAATCTGGATTTGTGCCCGGTTGATAGCCGACTGTAACATGGGACTTGAGTATAACTGGCAAAGTTTGATTGTTCTATTAGATATAAATCTATTGATTGGACTAAAAAAATAAAATACTTTAATAAAATGCTAATATGTTGCTTGTAGAATTATTTGCCAAAATATCAGAATGATCGCATGTATTTTAGTATAGTTTTTACTCGTTAAAGAAATTTTTAGAGAAAAGTTCGTGATTTTTTTTATCGAGTAAACGTTTTTTTTCTGGTTTTATTTATTGCTGTGAGTCATATGCTTTTTTGCATTATAAAACTAGCGTTTAGCTCCTGGAGTCCCCTAAAATAGTTTTTTTTTTTATAAAAAAAAATACATTTTATTTCAGCAGGTTTAAATTTAAAATTCAAATTCAAAAACTTTAATTCGAGAGGCTCATATAGGGTTAGTGAAATATTCCTTAAAAAACTAAGTGTTAGAAAACAACACGATACGGTGACACATGTAACTGACAGCAGCTAACCACATAAGGACAGTCTACTCTTCCAGCAATCATTCTCAGAACCCTGTTAGGGCTGGTCATGACGCGAGCCACGATTGATGCTGCGCGCTTCTTCATTATTGCGTAAAAACAATCTACACGCGCCGCCGCAAACATCCCTGACGCACTGCATCGCCATGGCAACCCCATCAGTTTCCGGACCGCATTATTGAATTGAACACGAAGGGCTCCATACGACGCTAGCGAATAATTCTCCCACAAGCTGCAAGTGTCAAAGGTGGTACAGAATGCTCTAGAGAGCGTCACCTTCACGTCCGCAGTACAACGAGCAAACCTGCGGGCTATCATATCCGGGCGTACGGACAGAGCCCTCCATTCCCTTTCAATGCCAGCATTGTCCTTAACGTCAGTGGTGACCAAGTGATCTAAGAATTTCAATTGTTTCACTCGCTCAAGAGGAACACCGCTTAGCCGTATGGGAGGCACATCAAGATGGTACTTGGTCCCCGCCTCAAAAACAATGTACTGACTCTTCTGAACATTGTACGATAAGCCATGCTCCACCACGTAGCACTCACAAGTGGCCAACAGCGTCCTTATACCGCCAACTGAAGCGCTCAGCAGCACCATGTCGTCCGCGTAACTTAAATTATTGACACAGACACCTTCAATATGACAACGAATAAACAACACGAACAATGAATACTAAGCGCCTCAATCAGGGCATTCATATATAAATTGAAGAGGGCAGGGGAGGTCAACCCCCCTGACTCACTCCGCATTCCATCTGATACGGCTCAGACAGCACACCCGCCCACCGAACATTGTTGACCTGGTTTCCATACCAGTTGAAGATACTAATAAGCTCGATAGGCAAGCTTATAGCTTCAAGCTTCTTTCATAATATATTGTAGGAAACCAGATCAAAAGCCTTAGACAGATCGAGAAAGCCTGACGGCCTGCTTGAGACACCGAACTGCACTTTCTGTAGAAAGTCCCGGCCGAAACCCGAACTGATTGTCGTGCAGCACCAGACATCAAGCAGACCATCAAGCACCTTTGCGACTGAGACTTTCGCCTTCGCCGCGAGATTTACCCGTGTGTTTAATTTCGCGAAACTAGCTTTCATGAGAATTCATTAATAGTAAAAATCATTTCTACTATGAATTTATTTTTTAGTTTTTGCTGGTTTCATATTCTGCTCAGCAAACCCTTTTTTAACCGACTTCCAAAAAGAGGAGGTTATCAATTCGTCTAAATTTTTTTGTGTGTATGTTCAGTCTTTTTTTCGCCAATTGTGAACCGCTTTCGATGATTCTTTTTTTGTTTGGAAGAAAATTATTTCGCGTTGGTCCCTTTTAAATTTGGTGAAGATCTGATCTTCGGAGATATGCAAAAGAACTCTTCAATTATGGACAGCAAATCGGTCGTGATTGCTGCAATCGCTTGGATATATGTTTGTTGTTTTTACAAAATCATAACATAACATCACGCCTCTATGCTCTGAGGGGGTATGCAGATGTGTACAGTACACCCACATTTCGACAGTTCGGTCTGTTAGATTCCATTTTATTGGGGATAAGCTATTACCATGACATATATAATTGTTAACAATATGAAATAAATGACTGCCTCGTTGGTCCAGTGGTGGCGACTACTCAGCATGAGGTCCTGGGTTCGATTCCCAGGTCGGGCAAAGTGTTATTGGGTTTTTCCATCAGGAATTTTTCAGTAGCAGCCACGGAGTCTGGATTTGTGCCAGCGCTCGCCCCCTATAACATGGGACTTAGACATAACTGGCGAAATGTGGGTGTAGGTCCTATTGGGTACACCTCAGCTCAACTCTTCGGAATTATAGGCGTGATGTTATGTTATGTTAAAATAAATGTAACTAATATTTGTATAAGATATTACAACTAAAAATGGTAAAATAAAAAACTGTTTTGCAAAAAATAAAACCGAATTCAAAAACACAAGTTGTGTTTTTGAATTCAGTTTTATTTTTTGCAAAAAAGTTTTTATATTTGTACCTATATTATGGGGGTGCATAAGAATAACTAGTCCGCCATCTTGGGGAGTCCGCCATATTGGATTTAGAATAACGTATGATCTTATCTAATCATACATTATTATATATTAATAAACTAAACATGTATGCAAAATTTCAGCGAATTCAGTTGCAAGATTTGACAAACATTTCAACTTAAATAATAAAGGCTTGTAAGTAAAAAAATATACAACTCACTGAGGTGTAAAGCAAAAACATTTGAATACTATAAAAACCGGCTATGTGCGATTTGGACTCACGCATGAAGGGTTCCGTATCATCGTAGTAGGGGGAGCCCCTTTAAATATTATTTAGTTTTATTATTTTTTGTTAAGTATAGCGAAAACAGAAATAAATCATCTGTGAAAATTTCAACTGTCTAGCTATCACGGTTCATGAGATACAGCCTGGTGACAGACAGACAAACAGTGGAGTCTTAGTAATAGGGTCCTGTTTTATTAAGTACTTGTGTTGTACGGAATTATGAGGATAAATAAATATTTTAGAAAAATATCACGTCATTTGTAATCTTGATTTTAAAAGCTGTTGAACCCAGTTCGAATGAGTTTTTTTTTTCACACGAATTTGTCGAGCTTTGACATTTTGAAAATATCATTATACTTTGTTATGCAACAAAATCAGTTATATATGTCATTTAAACTCAAAATGTAGACGCATCGGCGCACGCCGGATTCGGAATGCATTTAAAGCGATTCTCACAGGCGGCGAAGCGGATGCACGGAGAGGCGATACACGCATCAACTCATACGAGCCAATGCGACTTGAGATCAGCTGCACCGCTCGACCGCGCGGACGAGCGGTGTCGTGTGAGGACAGCCTTACAAGACGGCATGGGCTGGACATATTATGTAGATGCACGCGGGGCTCATGTACCTATATATTATCTTCATTAGGGAACATCCGGTCATACGATCGGACAGCGCAGTGTTGGCCAAGCGCTCCCTGGACTCACGCCTGTAATCCCCGAGAGGTTAGGCCGAGGTGTACCTATAATATGTTCACTCACATTCGCCTTATCTATAAATGCCTGTAATCAGTTATCGAGGCGAAATTAATCAATCGGGCACAAACTCAGTAACACTTTGCGTTACCTGGGAATCAAACCTAGGATCTTAAGCTCAGCAGAAACGCTTGCAACCACTGGATTATGAGGCAGTCCAGATCATGTGTGAATGGTGCTTAATAATTCGGTTAACCTGAAATCAAGTTTGTCTGGTTCTCAAACAGTGTGCGTTCAGATAGTAATTATAAATAATATTATGTGTCATTCGAAATCCAAAATATGAATATTTCATTGAGAAATTGCCTTTTTCGGTGTCTGTGGTCAAGTGACGATGCATCTTAATATTTTTTGAAGGTTGCAGTGTGCGTGTGTGCGTCCCTTGTGTGGAGGACGTCGCGAGTCCTATACAACGCGGGGCAGCGCGGCGCAGAGCATCACTCAACAACTGCTCACTTCAATATGAAAACCTTTGTAAGTATCAATTAATATACAATAATATCTAGATTGACCATCTATTGACTATATAGTAGGCAAACTCTTCATCTTAAACCTGATCTGAATCTCATCTATTTGTTGAATTTTATTTTGTTGCTTGCAGCTAAAGATGGCCCCCTGCAGCGTATACGATACGCTGCAGGGGGCCATACGTCCGGTATTTTCCGGATATGTCCGAGAATTGAGGGAATTCTAAAATTTTCCATTTGAAAACCGTTTATGATAATATATGCTACAATGAAAAAATAACAACGAGTTGATACGAAACTAAAATTATTTTTATGTGTGTAAATATTACAGTTAAAACACGTTTTTAGTTACACCTTTATGAACTTGGAGGGTTGTATTGATGATTTTGATGATAATAATTCTATAACTACATACGTCTTACAGCCGCGAATAATATTTTAATCAACATACAACCTAGCACTAGCCTGAAAATCAAAAAACGTAAGAAATTTTGAATTTCGCAGGCTACCCTTTTTTTTTTTTTTCGGATGGGAAGTCGTCAAATGACTTCTCCCGCTCTGGGCGGAGCAGGAGGGAGTGTCAGACTTTTACTGACTAAAACCCATCCATGTTCCTTCATCGCCCTTTGTGTTCCGGGGCCACGGTATCTCTTTCGAACAGTCCCGCAACCTCGGCAGGCATCGGTCCTTGCGGACCCCTTCCTTTTTGCTGACTCTCTTTGAGGCGCGCGTGGAACACGAACGCGCCGTCGACACGGCCTGTCGTCATGAGACGGACGGACGGCAAGCTAGCCCATAGCCCACCGTCCACAGGCCCGCGCCTACGGTGGCCGGGGGCCACGTGGTGGCCCCCGACGCCCGGGGCGTCTCCCGCGGCGGCTGGGACGCTGTGAGGTTCTCTCCCTCTCACGTTCCGCCACCTCCTTCTCTAGCATTACTGCTTCGCAGGAGGTGACGGCGTCCCATTCCGTCTCGCTCCGGACCATGGCTTGCACCAGGGCCGGACGCGAGAGGTCGCCGCCGCCAATCGCCGCTTCGAGGACACGGCGGTGCTCCGCCCACGTGGGGCACACCTCCACCGTGTGCTCCACCGTGTCCTCCGGTCGATCCTCGCAATGGAAACACCCGGGCGTTTCCTCCCGCCCGATTCGGTGCAGGAACCTCCCGAAACAACCGTGTCCGGTGAGGACCTGCGTCAGGCGGAAGGTGAGGACGCCGTGGCGTCTCTCAAGCCACTCCTCAAAGAGGGGACTTACCGCCACTATTGTGGCGTGCCCTTCGCAGGCTACCCTGGAGCATCTTTTATTTTATTATGATAACAAAACTTATTTTATACAAAATTAACTTTATTTTAATGTCCCATACACGTTCGGCTCCGCAACGTCTTAAAACGTAAAATTTGTACAATTTGTTGTTAACACACCGTCTTATCACGTCCAATAAAAATGTGTCATTATTTGCACTACGTCTCACAACGTCAGAAACCCATAGTAAATTCCATTAGTTGAACTTTTGCGCCGCAACACTTGCAAGTGTCCAACATCTTGAGCCACAACAAATCGAATTTTGGCGGCTGTTCTACTACACACGTACAAGCGCGTACGCACGTATGTTATACGGACAATTTTTACGATATAACGTAAATATTTCTTACTTATATTTTTATAAAAACGATGTTTTTTGAATACCTATGAGGAAACGCTATAGATGGGCAAACAATCTTGGTTATCAATAGAAATTATTGCTGTATAGAATTTATCATAAAAATAAAAACAAATTATTCAACCATTCAAATTATATTGGATAGATAATTCCGGAACTTCCGGAGCATTCAGAATGTACGGAGGGGAACGATGCCGGGGTCTCGGTCTTGACCGTGGATGGTTGCAGGTTATGTTGTGTGACACTTGCGGAGCTGTCGCTGTCACTGTTGTCACGGGGCTCGGCCCTGGCTCGCGGTCATCGCTGAGGGTGTTGGGTGTCTTCGAACACTTCCAATCGGAAGTGTAGCAAGGCGTCCTTGAAGCTTT
Source organism: Xestia sexstrigata (assembly GCA_941918905.2). NCBI lineage: Eukaryota > Metazoa > Arthropoda > Insecta > Lepidoptera > Noctuidae > Xestia > Xestia sexstrigata. Next base: position 651,116 of record OW799213.2, on the reverse strand, counting down.
TCGAGGATGTTTCGTCGCGGGATTTCGATTTAGAATAAAAAACAATAAAACAGTAAAAACAAAGAATATTTCTTGATAAAGTTCAAGTTAAAAAATTATATCAGCTTACGCTGGTGGTCAAAAACTTTTTTTGATGTGTGTATGTCCATTTTGTATGTGAAAATATTGTGTCACAACGTGCGCCCCTCACGAGAGCGGCGCGGGCCCGAACGTGTTAAAAGGAAAACGGAATTTTGAAATGTCCGGAATTTCTCTGGTAAAAAAAAACATAGACCTAGGAAACCTACTTGCAGCTGGTCCTGTGCGCGCTGGCGTGTGTGGTCCTGAGTGCTGCGGTTCGCGAGAAGCGCGGGCTCGGCTGGGGCGAGCCGGCGCGCGGCTGGCACGCGGGCTGGCACGCGGGCTGGCACGCCGGCTGGCACCAGCCCAAGACAAAGGTCATCCTCGTGAAGAAGGTGGTGCACGTGCCGCGCGAGGTGACCGTGCCGCAGGTGGTGCAGGTGCGCAAGCTGGTCAGCGAGCCCAGGGTTGTCATCGTGAAGCAGGAGGTGCCGCTCGCACACGGCCACCACGGCTGGTGGTGAGCGCGACCTCGACTCCGTGCCAATGCTGTACATACTGTGATTGTTTTATTTAATTGTTTTAGTAAATGAATATCGTATTCTTAAACAAACAAAACAATAGTTGTCTGTAAAGTCGGTTTACAGACGATAATTTTACGTGATAACGTCATAAGAAAACATTGATGAAAAATTGCGTACTTTTATGAATTTAATTGAAATATTATCATTGAATTATCATTATTTCTCTTCTAGGATGATATTTCAAAAACGCTGATACATGTAATTATTAATTACCAACCAAAAGGCTATATTTATTTTTTTATGATTTTAACTTAAAAACAAAATTTCATCCCCTTTTTCACCCCCTTAAGGATTTAAATTCCAACAACACCGTTGCGTTAGCTTCCAACCATAGGCCTAAATAATAAACATTGTGATTTTTACTTCGAAAATTAAGAATTTTCCGTACACAACTGCTTCCCTTTTTTAACCCTTTGAGGGTGGAATTATCAAAAACGCTGAGACACGTATAAATTAATTTGCAATCGTCAGCTTAAACACAAAATTGTAAGATTCTAACTTTAAAACTGACGGACTTTCATACAAACTTACATCCCCTATTTAACTCCTTTAGGGGTTGAATTTCGAAAAATCCTTAATCATTCCTTGTCTACAATATAAATATGCGTGCAGCCGGTGTTCATTGATTTATAAGATGTTATCTCGTCAAAAAATATTTCAATTAAATTAAAGTAGCTCGTCAACGTGAGAATACATTTTGATTACCTAAGATATAATTTATAAAGAACGCAAGTAAAGTGAATAGACATTAATTAGTTCTGCACACACAGACCAGCACTAAGCAGTTAGTAGTTACTTAGTGACGCTACGAGTGCTACGGTTGTACTACGAGTACGAGTTAAGACGTAGCAGGACCTGCTTTAATACATTTTGTTGTTAGAAAATCTAAGCGGGTGCTTTTTAAACATGTACTATTAAAACCGATGAAGATAAGATAAGATATATTTATTTGCATAAACATGTGTACACATACAATAATAAAAAGTGCATGTAGAATGGTGCTGATCCATGCGTCATGTCCGTGAACGGGCGCTGTCAGTTGTGACTGGTCATCTCTTAGTTGCTTAGTTGCTTGGCTTATTTGAATGAATTATTTTGAATTGTTTTTTTTTTTTGTTTGTGTGTTTTTGCTGTGGACACTTTTAACGTGCACATCTTGCTACATTGTTCTCACATAATATACCATCTCAACATGAATGATGTAACCAAGATTTTGTAACAATATTCTGATTTAAAAGAGTGTCCATGGAGTTTCTTGCCCGTTCTTCTCCATAGAGATCTACGCTAGGGAATGGGCAACTACAGTACTTTCACAGTTTTTATGTCTTGTGACTGGGACTGTAGCTACATTTAATTTTCATCTTTGTTTCGACAATTCAAAAGTGCCTGTAACTGGCTTACTTGAAATAAATGCTTTGATTTTGATTTTTTGATTTTTTGAATGACATAAAATAAAAATTTGTTCAGACATGTTTGTCACATACTATGGCGTGCAAATGTTTTGAGTACTAATTAAAATAAAATTAAAAATTATTAAATGGCAAAATTAAAAAAATAATAACAAACATGATGAAAAAGAATAGCGTCGATTAATAAATGTCAAAATGATACATGTCAAAAGTAAAAAAATAAAAATGATAATAAAAATAGTAAGCCCATAATAATAAATGTCAAAATATAGGTACACAATCATGTCAAATGCAGGTCGCTAATAAAATTATAATTTAATCTATGTCACAGTTAATGGTTCTGTCAAATATTCATCAATATTATAGTAAGCTTTGTCAGTTAGAAATGATTTTAGTTGTTTCTTCAATTGTACGTTATTAAGCTCTCTCCAACTTTTAGGCAATTTATTATAAATAATGGGAGCCATGCAGAAAACACTTTTGCACATAAGTGCAGTCCTACTCCTTTGCAAACACTGAACTGATTTTGATCACGCCTGTTTCTGGGGAATGTATCGGTCATTTGCGGAAATAAGTTATTGTTATTCCTAATAAACATTACAATTTCCAGAATATAAAGGGAGGTCAGTGTCAATATTTTATGACGTAAGAAATAGGGCTTACAACTATCGGTGGTTTTCAACAACATGGCTCTGAGACATCTCTTTTGTGCTTTGAATGCGGCTTCTTTGTCGGTTGAGTTACCGCAAAAGATAACCCCATATCTGAGAACAGATTCAGTTAGTAGTAAGCAATTAATAAGGCCTCTATGTTGACTTTACGAGACAAAATGTAAAGGGCAAATGCACTACTGCTTATTCTTTTAGTCAGGGCCTCTACATGCGCTTTCCAATTTAAACTTCGATCTATCGTGACTCCCAAGAACTTGGTTGTATTAATTGTGTCAATTTTGTTATTATTGTATATGTATTACGTCAAGATTTGGAAGAGTCAATGCGCGCTGGCTAAAATGCATAATTAAAGTCTTTTCTAAATTTATTTTTAAATTATTATTATCTAACCATGCTACAGTTTCCTTTAATGCGTTATTTATGTCCTCTTTATATACATATTTTTGATTACATGGAATGGTAATCGTACTGTCATCCGCAAACAGTGTCATAGGAAGGAATAGGGTAGTGAAGCAGAGGCTTTGGTTTATAGAATCTATGAGAATCTCAAAAGTGTTATTTGCATGGCGCTTCCTGTGTATAATAAAATACCTAACAATATTAAAGACTATTTAGACAATTTAAAAAGCATCCTAAATAATGATTATTTTATAAATGTAACAGATTTTTTAGCGAACCATTCACTTAATTAATAATAATGCTAGCCTTAGACGGTATGATGTACCAAAATATTCACTTCAAATTGATAGAATTTGTTCATTATATTTTTAAATCTGTAACGTTCATATTAATTATGTTGTATGATTTGAAGGCAGAATTAATACAAGGACTCTAAGAATTTGAAACGTCTGATTTGTAATACCTACATTCTTTACAAATAAAACATTATACCTATTCTATTCTCACAACGCGTCCCTCCTTCGAGCAAGTTCAACCACAACCTGTAAAACCCCTAACTTTGTCGAGCTCAGGTTCAAGTACACAGATACTGGAACTTGTAGCACTAGCGAGCTGGCTGTCAGTGTCGACAGTAGCGCTTTCCACGTGGCCTGCACTACTCTGGGGAACTCCAGTTATGTACATCTTCTAGAATTGGTATCAATCTCGGTATATCTAGAATCTTTCATACCTGAATGTGTCAAGGACTCAATATAAATACAATGAAATAAACTAAAAAAAAACACTAAAAAACTGTTCCCATCAAGCGCCTAAATGCTGGAGCTAAAACTTTATGTCTGGGTAAAAAGTTCTACAAGGCGCTGCGTTGTGTAGCTAGGACGTCTATTGTGTATCATTTACAGCAGATATCATAATAGTATTTGCGCATTGGGATCTTAGACCGCTGAGTTTTACATTTGGCTTGGAAACTCCACAATAAATACCGACCCCGACCGAACCGATGAGTAGGTGAGTAACTAAAACAGTTGGCAACGCGTCGCATTGTTAACTGTTAGGCACACAATGCTCACAGGCGCTCTGCTGACGCAAACGTCAGCAGAGCGCATTCATTCATCTCGCTCGGTTTTTAAACCGAGCGAGAATTTTCAGATTTACACTCAACTTGACCTAGTCCCTAAGTTGAGATGCAAAGGAATATGTTAAGAAACTCTAGGTAGGTACAGGTACGACAGATCCAAAAACACCGAGATTCATTCGAGATGAAGGAGTTTTACAGAACTGGTGCTCGTCATGGTGCGGAGCCACGTACTCACGAAAGTGCGATATTGCTTAATTTGTTTATCCCACATTCTAGCATTAGCTGAGCCTGGCAAAGTGTTAGGGCTGACTGGTTGGACCTGTTCAAAGGAGATGAGGTTCTCGTACAATTATCTAAACTAAAGCTGCTGACTTCATTAGGTTTGAAATCAATACAAAGTACAAAAAAGTCGCTTCCAATGGTTGTTTCTGTTAACGCTTAGTCCTTTTAAACTACACAATGGTTTAGAAAATGTATTGCGACAGGTCCCGCTACGTCGTAGTAAAACCGTAGCACTCGTAGGCCGTAGCAAATTCATAGCGATGCCGATGATACTCGTATTTTGTCACTCACTTTTTAGGGTTCCGTAGTCCTGACAAGGAACCTCTCGTCAAGTATGTCTGCCTGTCTGTCCGAGGTTTTGCTAAGAGACCGTTATTACTAAAAAGCTGTTGAGTTGTTCCAGTAGGGCGCCCCCCCCCCTCTAAAAGCTAAACTGATGGAATCATGATGATAGTGCATTTTATGAAGTTTAAAGGAAAACAATAGCGGTTAAGATAACTTTATTAGTTTAGCAGTAACAGTCGTTGAACTTGGGCGTTGGATAATTTTGTACCAAATACAAAATCCTTAGAATAAATCCTATTAAGTAACTAAGATGGAGTAGTTGCTTGCTTATAACGGGTGAAGACTTGCATTGAAAAACAAAATCTAAAATAAAACGCGCTACTACGGAACCCTACACTGCGCGTGGCCCGACACACACTTGGCCGGTTTTTTTATTATTATTTTTTAATAAAAGATCACAATAAGGATCCTGCTACGTCGTAGCAAATTCGTAACGTTCAGGAAGACGATTAAAGAAACAGAAAACTTACACCAAGAGGCTTGGAATGAGACTGTATTTTCATGTTGACGAGCTTGATAGTGATGTCCTAGGTAGTAGCGAATTGATGGTGATGTTCTAGGTAGCAGCGAATTAAGGGCGCACGGGATAATGCGGACAAAAAATGTATTGTAAAGGAAACGATGTTAATTTACAAAAATACAACTTACACAGTATACGAAGTCGTCAACCAAGCATTCTGTACCTACATCGAACTAAGTAAGTTTACGCAAAAATTATTGCTGGGAAACGACTTCTTTTTTTGGGTGAAAAATCATGTTTTGTGGTAGAACTTAATGTAACGCACTCAAAACATTGCGCTGATAGATGGATTGAATAGTGCGGGGGTCGTGGAGGTGTTTAAAAACCTTACATTAGAGACTTGTAAAAAACTTGCCAAAAAGTTGGAACTTTGACCCCCAATATCTCCGTAACTAGAAGGTTCGCAGGTATGGTGTAGAACAAAAAAATGATCGCAATGACGGGGAGAACAAGTGCCTTTCGGCTTCGTTAAGAGGTGTTTTACACCCTTTATACAGCATCAGCACGGAGACATTTTTTTAGAAAACTGGGATCGTAATTAAAATTAAACCCTTGAAATTGTTAACAAAATCGATTCAAATAGGGAAGTAATATTTTTATAATAATTTCACGCGGGCAACAGCTAGTGATAAATTTAAACAACGATTGAATTAGAGCAAGCTGGAACTTGGATAGACAAGTCCGAAAGGTTAATATTTGTAAGTACTAGTAAGAGAGAGATCATAGAAGTGTACAAAGGAGAAAATAATACTAATTTTGAATAACAAGTGACCTGCCACACGGTCTACATCAAAATATTCCTAATTTTGTTCAACAATGTTTCAATTCTAATGCTTCCACTGACCAGTCTGACAACTACACAGTAATCATTATTCACGCAAAATTATGGTCCGTTATGTGGTTGGTGCTGTCAGAAGCAAAACACCTGTGAAAAGACGTATCGTAGCAAGAATAAACAACAAGTTGAATAAACGAAGTCACAAGTGGCCTTATCCCATTACCTCCCTGGAAACTAAATGAGAAATATTAAAAGACAAAACAGATCAGCTTCAAAGATCTGATTTTAGATCAGGATGTCACCAAATCTGAATAAAGAGAGGTAAGACGCTAATCTGGAATTATATTTGGATACTCACAAAGGTTTTCATGTATTTACTAGTTGTTGAGTGATGCTGTGCACTCGTATCGTTAAGAGGTTTCTGATCCCGATAATGGTAGGCTACAATTTTTTATATTTTTTAATGTTTTTTTGTAAGAAATATTTAAAAATGTAATTAATTTGTAAAGAAACAATTAAAGGATGATAATAAAGCGTTTATTAAACAATCTTATATATAACACATATTTCTTATATACTAAAATAAATATTTAATATAGACACTAGGCTTTCAAATACCGGATTTTTACAATACTGGTATGGGAAAAAACAATACCGTGATCCCGGTATCAATACCGGTAGTCCGGTATTGAACGCAAGTTCAATTAGGACATTAATAAAACCAATAAAATACGCTTATATTTTCAAATCAGTCTTTATTGTTCTTATTTATTGAAAATAATAACATAAATACGTTTTATATATAGCTTTCGAATATAATAATTTGTTATTGGTTGATTATTTAGGTAGGACTAGGAATTAGGAACATAATGAAATCTAGTCTTTTTGCAGGAAGGCATTTCACATAGACTTTGTTTGTACAATATCAAAAATATATAAATTTCTTATTATTATCTAAATGTCATCATGTCTCATGTAAACATCAATATAGGTATCATTAAAGAAATGTAAGTAAGTTAAGTATAGCTTAACTAGCTAAGTTGCTAGTAATCATTTGAGTAACATTATTAACAATTATGTAATAAAAAAAACAATCAAAAAATCTGAAACTAAACAAGTAACAAAATAAATCAAGCGTTAATAACAATTTCTGAAAAACAGTAAAAAAATGTAAAAGTATATAAACAACACAACAATACAAAAGGTTTTAATACATATTTCTGAATTTTAACTTTAAAAAAAATATTTTTATGTTTTGAAAGTGAGATCGCAAAAACGAAAGAAAGAAAGAAAGAAAAAAAGAAAAAGCATTTATTAGCCCGCACAGGACAAAACACAAATTAAAAACGTTAAATTAACAGTACAACTAATAAAAATAAAAAAATTAAACAAAGAGAAAAATGAAAAAAAAAACATGAAATGAAATTGGTCCTGTACTAAGCCAAAAGGCCCCTATCTCAGCATGGCAAGCGCATTCAATGTTGAGTCACAAGTTAACACTACACAATAACAAAGTCTATACTACTCTATACGGGTTACCCCGTCGCCTTTGCGAAACTAACTGACAACCAGTGTTGCCAGGGCCCTTGTGTCAAAAGTTACGTTTTGTTTCCTGAAATGTTACATTTTTTCTGCAAAAGTTCCTTTTTTTTATTTACGTGTTTGCAATAAAATCTAGTGCTTCTTACAAATCTCGTTGTTCTCAAAAGTTACGAAAATTGCCTTATACCACATCAACACAGTCTAGGGATATTTCATACTCAATTAAATAACTCGAAAAGTACTGGTCGCATTGGAATCTTTTATACACCGATTTGTTTGTAATTTATCTCAGACTAATTCCAAATTCAAATTTTTGAAAATTCTTTTGTTTCGGTGGCATAAAAATGTCTTGATGTATAGGAGAGGGAATTTTCATTTGTGCGAAACTTAGAAAACAATACGAATTACGTTTAGTTACAGTTTTTTTTCATTTTTAAACGAAAGATAAAGTTAAAATTGAGGTATTGTAGCCATGCAACGCCGACATTTGACGAGGGCGGAGATGTTACGAGCTGTGGGAATGCTGGAAGCTGGATCTGTTCAGCGTAATGTTGCTGAGGCCATAGGGACCCATCAAAATGTAATTTCAAGATTGTGGACACGCTATCGTGCCACAGGTGAAGTAGCGGAGAGGCACCGGGGGCCAAGTCGCATCACTACCCCCAGACAAGACCGATTTTTGCAAATTACTGCGCGAGCACAACCAAATGCAACGGCGACTCAATTGGTCCAAAGGCTGCGAGTGGAACACCAAGTGCTTGTGAGTGACCAAACTGTAAGAAGGCGACTGCATGAAAGCAATCTACGCTCTCGTAGACCACTCCGGGTCCCACCTTTACGGAGAGGCAATCGTGGACGACGATTAGAATGGGTTCGGAACCACGTGGACTGGGGCCGTGACCAATGGTCCAATGTGCTGTTCACGGATGAATCCAGGTTCGGCTTCCATCCAGATTCACGAAGGACGCGTGTTTGGCGAGTTCCTGGACGATGGAGCCGTCTCCAGAACCCTCAGGAAGTTCACCCATACCAAGGAGGAACAATTATGGTTTGGGCAGGAATTCGTCTTGGAGGACGGACGGATCTCGTTTGGGTGCGGGGCAATATGACGGCAGAACGATACGTCCAACAGGTGCTGGGGCCCGTAATCTTGCCCCACAGAACACAAATGGGGCAAGATTTCCTGCTCATGCACGACAATGCCCGGGCACACACGGCGAGAACGGTAGCAGCTTGGTTACATACACATAATGTTAGGGCCTTAGACTGGCCTGCTCAATCGCCAGATCTAAATCCCATTGAGCATGCGTGGGATATGCTGCAAAGAAGAGCTCTGAAGGAAGTTCCTGAAAATCTGGCTACAGAAGATCAACTTTTTGCGCACCTCAGAAGGACATGGGACAATATTCCGCAGCAAGACATTGACAACCTTGTTCTGAGCATGCCGAATCGTTGTCGATGTGTTATGAACATCATGGGCGCTTTCTCAGACTACTAACTTCAAGTTTATAAACACAAATTAAATGATTTTTCTATTTTTTTCAGTTTTTACTCACAAATTAAAAGTTCATTCATATACGGTTTCCGTCTATGCTTCATTTTTTTTCCATAAAATCCTGAAATTTTAATCTATACCTTAACCATTATTAAAAAATGGTAGGATATTAAATAACGTATCTTTTAAATATATACATGTCATATAAATAATTAACACATTGATAGTAATTCGCTTTTTTAAAAATATCCCTAGACCGTGTTGATGTGTGTATATAAAAATTACTTACCTATATGTTACGCGAGTGGATCAAAAGTTACGAAAAATGTAAGAAATGTAACCTCCTGACAACACTGCTAACAATAATAAAAACGACACATAAGTACAGCTCGATTTCGGGCATTGTCTCAGGCGGGGCGCGGAAGGGTGAGCTTAAGATAACAGCGGGACGCTTAAACAAGTGTGAGAATAAGATCACATAATTTTCAGTAATGTAATGAAATATATATAAAAGTAATGTTTGTAATACCGTAATCACGGTATTGGGGCGTCAATATACCGGTAATGTAAAAGGCCAAAATAAAATCCGTGATCACGGTATTACGGGATCCCGGAATACCGGTATTGAAAGCCCTAGACAATAGTTGTGCGAAGATTGTCTTGCTACTCAGCATAGGCCTCCCCTAAAGCTTGCCATAAAGTGCGGTCGTGTGTCTTCCTTCTCCATGTGGCGGCTGCTATTCTTTTTGTGTCGTCTTCCCATGTCCGACGCTGTCTCCCTCTCTTTATTGTTGTCTTGGACACCATTCGGTCACATCCTTAGCCCACTTGTCCTTTTTGTTCCTCATCATGTGGCCTGTCCACCTCCACTGTAGTTTCTTGACACAATATGTCATATCCGTAACCCTAGAATGCTTCCGGATTGTTTCAAGTTTTATTTTATTTCTTAGTTTAATATTGAGCATACTTCTTTCTATCCCATGTTGGCAGCTCTCTCATTCGCGTATATATCTTGCTTTGTTAGACTCCATGTTTGACATCCATACATCATTACGGGCAGAATACATGAATCGAATACTTTTTTCTTATATTTCAATGGTATCTCTGGGTTTTTTACGATTTCTTTCAAGGACCAGTATCTTTTCCAGGATAGATTAATTCTGTTGTTTATTTCTTTCTTTGTCAGGTCTTTTAGAGATATAATAGAGGTAATTAAAAAAAAGGGCTGTTTCGTATAATACCCAGTCCCCTCCACTCTGTATATGACACGCTTGTTAATAACAATGTAAATTAACCTTTTTTTTCGGATGGGAAATCATCGAATGACTCCTCCCGCTCTTGGCGGAGCAGAAGGGAGTGTCAGACTTTTATGGACACGCGCGCGAGGACTATCGCCTCCAGATCCCATGGTGGCAATCCGGCAAGGAGGCTCGCCGCCTCACGGGAGATCGTGCCAAACCCACGGACTAGCTTTACGGCTACCACCTTTTGGGGCGCGTTCAGGTCATCCTGCGCAGTGGCGAGCCAGATTTTTACGCTATATCGCATCAAAACTGTCAATGCGTGTAAAGTAGTTAATAAGTCTAAACTTATTAACTGCTGAGAATAAAACGGTACCTATGTTCGATGTGGTATAGTTAATCAGTTCAGTTGATTTTGTCTACATTACCTACTTACTTAACAGTTAGCATTGCGACGCAATGTCCAAATTCTTCCGCGACCAATCTACTTGCCTTCTCTTGGCGCCACTGATCACTGGATCCTAGCCAAATGTAAAAGTCGTGCTGATAACTCCGAATGTTCAATTGACTCAGCGATGTCTGCTATAATTGTGTACAATATGGAGGTGATTTATTATTTAAAGACATAATCTGTACAACGTAGAGCCTGATAGAAATTCATTTGAACTCAACATTGTAGCGACTTCTTGCTCTAGTCATACGAACAGGTTTTTAATAGTAATAGCGCTGATCGTCATCATACAACTAGAGCTTGATCTTTATCATCCATCGAAACTAGTTACTTAGGGTACTTATAAAACTACAAATCATGGCAAGTGACGACATTGCGTGTATCAGGTTTTTATTTCCGATTTTATTTAGATATTTGTTCCTCTTTTATTTGACATCCTACTCAAAAGGACGGCAACAAAACTTTTTGCAAAAAAAAAAAACCGACTTGTTTTTGAAGTTGGTTTTATTTTATTTATTTATTTAAACTTCATGTACAATAGTGGTACATAGGCGGACTTAATGCCACAAGGCATTCTCTACCAGTCAACCTTTGGGTTAAATAGGAAAACATAGTGATAGGGAACAAAGTAATGTCAAAAAAAAACTTTTACTAACGAGAGTTCAGATTTAGATTGATACTAATACACATAATTTACAGATAAAATAAAGTAATAGATATTTTAACAAATACCAAAAATTACAAAGAAAATAACAAGAAACCTAATAATTATTGTTAGTAGGTAGGTAATAGTAGGTAGGTAGGTAAAACGAGTCCCGAATGATATAGGTACAAATTCGCAAACTACCTACAAAAGAACATCATTGTAATTTCGACCGTACGCCGAGGGCATAAAGTACCTACTCGACGGACAATGACCCACTATGGAATTGTCTAGAAGATTCTAGGAAGTCGTGGATATTTCTCGAACGTTCGATCGCCCTATAAATAGTCGACGTGTTTGCGGGAGCAGTCAATCTTATTTTGGCTACAGTACGAAGCGAATCGAAGTGAACTAGTAAGTGCGATATCTAAGTGAATAGTGATCAGTAGTGTACTTGTCATTAAGTTTTAAGTGTTTTGTGATTATTAAAGTTATTTGTTGTTTCTTCGTTTGTAATTAATTTATCCCATACCCAGCTCGTAACATTATTATTATGACGACTTCAAATTGAGAGCTATTTATTCTGACTTAAATAGTAGTTCTGAACTTTTCTTTTGAAAGTGAATTTGTTTTCAGCTTTTTTAATGCCAAAAGGTAGCGCGTTCCAGAGCTTTCTAATAGAGATAGCGTAAGAATTTGACATGAAGCCTGTACGGTGTGTAGGAATTGGTCTTCCTTTTATTTCTGACACTATGTTATTTAGCAAAAAATAATCCTTATGATGAAGCCTTTCGATCGGTATGATAAAGCTACAGGAAGATTATTTTTCTCGTGTAACGGGTTCGATTCCCGGTTCAACCATGTAATTATTTAAATATCTATGAATGCAGTTTAAATTGTTTTTTAAATTCAAATAATGGCTCCTTTCAGTAAAATGTTCCATCTACAATATTCAAGGTACTTTCCCTCCATGTGGCATATTCGTGGGACGCCCTGTATAAGTCACCCGTGACCTATATTACAACCTATGATTACAACAAATACATGACAATGATGATGAATCGATTGACATCTCAATCATCTAATTGACTCAGTAGTTTAGGCGCTACGGGGGAACATAAAAATGTTACAATCACACATATACACACATTTACATAGACTGCTAACATTATGAACTTTCCTTTAGCTTGGCCGCATTCGTCACAATCATCAGATCAAAAATAGCAGAAATCGTTTCCTAATCTGCGAAGGATCTGTCGCCGTAACGTATGTGACAGAGAGTTAGTGCGCAACATCCGATCAGCAGACCACTGCTCACATACATGTATTGACACCACAATAGTAGGTACGACGTCGACAGGACTCACGACAACGATCTGGCGCTAGATAAATTCGATCGATTTTTCAATAGAAAAGCCTTATATCATTTTGTTTTTTTTTTTTATCCCATAGTATAAATAACGTCTCCAAACTAAATCAATCATACGTGTGAAACGAGTATTGCTATATCGAAGATCATTCGAATAGTTCGCACGTGCGAGCTAATAGGCCCACAGCCTCGTTTCGATGAAGGTCGCGTGGCTAGGCTTCTAGACCATTCTGTCTAGCTAAGACTGACATGTGCTTGTCTACTGCCCATCTGTCCCATGATGACCTCTTTTACATACACATTTTTTATCAAATCATTCATAATAATAAATCATTCAGAGAAGCTAACGCATTTAGGCAATTTATTATAAGGTGCAGTTGACGTAGGGCTGCTGAAGTCCCGTCGTCCCGCGTGCACCGGGAGTCGGGACTTGAGACACGTCAAGTTTTATTCACCACGAAATTATTTTTGGCGTTTTAACACAGGGTTGAAGCTTGCACTGTATTTAAATCCCCAGTCCCTAAAAAGTCAGCACACAGACGCAAAGAGTCTCGCGAAATATTGCATCTTGCCTACATATCATCACGCCTGTTTACCCGAGGGGATAGGGGAAAGAAAGAGGTTACCTAAAATAAACTCATATTTTGAAAGTTAATTATAGTCCCATGTGATAGGGAGCAAATGCGGTGCATATAGTGGTGGCCCAGTACGAGCAGTGGTGGCCCAGTGGTGGCGGCCCCGACTTACGAACAATAAGTCGTGGGTTCGAACCCAGACAGGCACATTACTTTGTGTAATTTATTTCATCACCACTGCTCTCAAAACGGTAAAGGAAAACATCGTGGGGAAACCGGCATGTCCTAGAACCGAAAAATTCAAAGACATGTGACATCTACCGACCCGCACTGGGCCCGCGTGGTGGATTATAGCCCATTCCCTCCCATAGAGAGGAGGCCTGTGTGACATTAATAGGCTGATGATGATGATGTGATAGGGAGCGAGCAAATTGCCATCAGAATACATTCGGACTTCGAGCTTTTACTGAGATATTCCTGATCGAAAAACCCAATAACACGTTGCCTGGCCTGGTAATCGAACCCACCACTAGGCCAACGAGGAACATTTTAAAATTAAAATTGATTTACCTTTCTATTCCTAATGTACCGATCGGTTACAGTATGTCCATACATACTGTAACCGATCGGTACATGTCTTAGGTACATATCTTGAGTCGGTGATATTGATGACAACACCCTATCCGTTAGCATGAAGTCTAGGACCTGGACAGACGAGGGCATCAGCTACTTTTACTTGGTTGTAAACTGATGAAATACTAAATACGCGCAGGTGAGGCCGCGACCAACAGCTACTTACAATATATATTTGAATAAACAAATCGTTAAGCTAACATAGTACAACATTATTCATACTACTTAATCTATGCATGTTTACGTAATATTAGGCCTGGCTAGTTAATCTACATACATAAATGATAGCGAATAAACTCAAACGGGAACTAGATCACCTTGATACAGTGCTCCACTGCCTTCAGTTATTTGCTAAACGACAACAAACTAGTTTTAGATCATCCATGAAAATTATAGAGTGCCTCACGAGCGCTTACTACAGCCTACTAGCATACAGAAACAGCTGTGCAAGTACGTAGGAATCGATTCGATAAATCTGACAGTTATTCTCGACAAAATTAGTTTTTATCTTTGTTATAAACTCATTTTGTCGAGAATGACTGTCAGATTTATCGTATCGATTCCTACGTACTTGCACGGCTGATATGATAAGTATAAGAAAAGGCCCTAGCTGTCCAGTGGTACACTAAAACCTATACAATGTAGTCTACTGTGTAACTTGTGCTTACACAGACCCGGCACCTGGGACTGGACAATTAGCAATACATGACTACTTTTGTTAGCTTGGGTCTTACCTGTCAAAACAAATGTATGTGTTACGTGTAACAATACTGAAATCAGTAGACCCGCTTCAGCCCATTGCATCTGAAAACTTAATGCGACCTCTGAGATGCAAAACTTCATCTATGTACGGTCGAACAAGCTTGGTTTACAGTTTAACCCACAAATTACATTGTAAACTGTAAACCAAATCGCTTGTTCGACCGTACTTCTATTTCACGTATTTAGAACATCGAACATCGTAAACACGATTATTGTAAAACAATATAGTCATATTAGTACTAAAGACTGTTCAGCTTACAATCAATTATGACATGAACCACGATCATCGCGGAATGTGATGCACGCAGCGGTAGCTCGGTATAGGCGAGCAGTCACGAAGCAGGTAACAGCGCTAATCGCTGTACTTCACTAAATTACTACACGATACTATCAGACATTCAACTTGTTCATACTACAAAAACGCCTCCACTTAGAAAGTGTAGTATTTATACTTATATTTTCTTATTAATTCGATTCATAGCATTCCTACATAATGGGGAATTGGGGATGGTGTATATGGTAACTGACTAAAAAAAATATGATTCTGTTTAGTCCGTCAGTTAGATTATCGAAAAATATTGGATGCGTGTTTTTTGTTTTATCAAATTAATAAAAAATTACGAAGATAAAACGTGTCAAAGATCATGAGTATGGGGTATGAGTGGGGGGTAGTGTTGTGACGTCACATTTGAGTAAAAAATGTACTCGAATGTGACGTCACACGAGTTTTCGACGCACTGTATCGTCTTCATTTTTTGTTTGGGTGTATGTCCAATATTTTTTGGAAATCTATCTGACGGACTAAATAGTTATTATTATTTTTTGTCATCTACCGTTTAGTACCAGTTGGTCAAGTGGTCGTAAGCACCACTGTACAACAGCATGAGCTCACGGGTTCGGTTCCCAAAACGGACAAAATGCTATTGGGGTTATCCATAAGGAAAGCAGCAGCCTGGAATCTGGATTTGTGCCCAGGGGATAGCAATAGGCTCGCCCCCTATTAGGTGGAACGGTATGTAGGGACTTAAACAATAAACAATAAACATAACTGGCGTTATGTGAATTTACTGTGGTACACCTGCCTAGCCCTTTGGGGAACTACGGCGTGATGTTATACCACCTCCAACTTGCCGCCTCTTAACAAACCCATATCCACACATTAGTGTCTTAAAATGTACAGAGGCCATTGGGGATGCTTCGTCGGCTGAAGTTGTGCTGAAGATATCCCCTATCCTCTGACTACACACCACCAAGTGAGTTCCTTCCCCGATGGGCAAGCAGAAGTACCTACTCCCATTACTTTCCGTCTTGCTTCCCGTTCACTTTGCTCGTGACTAGGTAGTCCTGCTTGAGTGATTACCTCGCCGGCTCACTCATGAACAGCAGTCACTCATCCAGTATCAGTTCCCCGTGCCATTAATCCGGCGCTGACGGACTTTTTTCCCGAGCTGTCACTCTCACTGTAACCGCGCAGGCGCAGGTAGCGAGTGCGTCGGCGCGTGCGCGGCTGCTCTAATTAATGGCTCCTCGCGACCCGACGTTTCCTATTTCCACACGCACGCGCGCGCGGCGCTCGTAACACAGGCGCATGCTCTTCGATTGTTATCATATCAACCACTAAATGACTTACCTAATTCAACCTAGCAGTTTGCGGCCGGCCGGCCGTGAGGCACACCATAATCCATTATTTTACTGTAGGTATGTGTTACTTTTCTTCTGTACTTTGGTATAAAATAAATTGATAAAAACGTCGTCACATCGAAGAATGTATGGTTAAACAGATGTTTATCATTCCTTCATTTTTATTACACGACTGCCCAAAAAAAGAAGTGTTATGTTTTCATGGTTCATGTATGTATATACATGTAGGTATGTATATGTATGTTTGTGAGTTTCTTTATTCCACCATAACTTCTAAACGCCTACACCGATTCCGATGTACGTGGTATCGTTAGGATCCTTGTGTTACCTCGGGTAACATAAGCCAGTCAAATTTAAAAAAAAAATGGTAACTGCAATATGGGTAGCAAAGTAAAGGGCTCATCATGAGGATTTTAAAATGGTATAAAGTACGGTAACTTAAAAGTGTAAAATAAAAAAATAAAAACCCGACTGCGTAATAAATAACTAATAACTTTAAATAAAAACTGAAAAGAAAAAAAACAATTTCAGGAGACAGGACATATACCTAACTGCAACAGTCGGGACCCATGCATTAAATAATCTAGACCAAAATCATTACATTAAATATGGGTTTCGACTGTTGCAGTCATATGTCCTGTCTGCTGAACTTGTTTTTTAGGTAGATTTCGTCAGAAAAAATCTACCTACCTACCTTACACCTAAAGTCGAGTTTTCCGAAAATTGCACCATAGGGGGTCTAGTTTCATAACTATTGATTGATTAACGGTTGATTTGGGCTCTAGGGGTCATCCCCTCCCGGGTTGCGGGACTGTTCGAAAGAGATACCGTGGCCCCGGAACACAAAGGGCGATGAAGGAACATGGATGGGTTTTAGTCAGTAAAAGTCTGACACTCCCTCCTGCTCCGCCCAGAGCGGGAGAAGTCATTTGATGATTTCCCATCCGAAAAAAAAAAGGGGTCATCCCCTCGAGCCCAAATCAACCGCTGGTTAAAAAGTTTATTTAAATATGTATACGTAATTACGTATGTATGTGGGGCGCCAAGAAAAGTTTAGCCACACTCTACAGGTCGCAATTATGCACCGATTGCTTTCAAACTTGGTCCAAAAATCGAAAGGGTCAAAACTTAGGTTAAGTTCGTGAATGGGCGGAATTCGTCCATGGGGGGCGGCGAGGGGGCGGTTTTTCGAAAATCAGTTTTTTGGCCATAACTTTTTTCCTTTGGAAATTTTTTGAACCGTTTAGCATTTTTATCATTTAGAGTAAAAATACGGACAATTTAAAATTTAAACTTTTTTGATGCAACCCCTAACTTGGGAAGGGGATTAAAATTTTCAAAATTTTTCGAAAAAATAAATATATCTCCGAAACGGTAGGTAAACATCTATACGTCGTAAATATTTTTTTTTGAAAGCAAATTGTTTATTCTACAATTTTTACTTTTAAAGTTAAGAGATAAAACTTATAGTTTTCGAAATAAAAAATAATAACTGAAAAATTAAGGGCTTTTCCATGCTAAACTCATATGGGAGGATTTTAACATTTATGATAACCATTCATAACCATTAAGACGTTTAATTGACAAACGTTAACAAAGTCGTTACTGCAAACAAAAAAACAAAAATCGGCCAGCGCAGCTGTGGCTAGCTATATACAGGGCGACAACTATAAGCAGAAGTTAGATGTATTATTCTCAATATCCACCACAACAAGATCAAAAAATTTACAGGGAGCGAAATAATCAAAAGAGTGCGACTTTGTATTCAACAAACACATGGGCGTGCGCAACGAAGAGGCAATTAGACAAAGCCTACCCTACCAACTGGGGCAATTATTATAACTAATGAACTATGTAATAAAATAACACTTTGTACAAAATATTAAAAAAAAGTTCTAACTCCTGTTCGAATACTTATAGCAATTTTTCGCGCCCGTGTTACGTAACTAACACTGTACTGGAAGTTGCTACGAAGCTCGACGCTCACCCGCCGGACGCATCTTATAGGCAAGCAGTCTAATCGCCTTAATCCCATTGATAAATTTACGCACACAGCGGCACATTGGTGCATATTTTTGTGTGTATGAACCGCACACATGTATAGTTTGCAGCCATTTTTGGGCGGTAACTCCTGCGAGTGTAGCTGGGCTATGATTGGCTGCTACAACACAAGGCCAGGATTCAAGGTGGATGTTCTTTAGCCCGCGAAATTCAAATTTCCTTACGTTTTTTGCAATTTGCAGGCCAGTGCTATGTTGTATGTTGATTAAAATATACTAGACTACATACGTCTTACAGCCGCAAATCATATAATCATCAACATACAACCTAGCACTGGCCTGCAAATTGCAAAAAACGTGAGGAAATTTAAATTTCGCGGGCTACCGTGCAGCAATGCACTAAGCAGGGTTGGTTCCGGTTCCTTTCTAAATTAAATATAAATTTGTGGAATTTCGTATTATCCTGCAAAATTTTGTTGATCACTGTTGTGAAGCAACTCGATATGAAAATGATGCAATTTTATTTGGTCGTATTTATCCATCGACAAATTAGAAATTATATTTTTCTGAAGGAAGCCATTATTGTTTCATTGTGACAAGCAATTTATATCGCGATCTTGAACGTTTTAATTTTAACATATTAAGTTATTTACACATTTGTTTTGAAACAAAAAACGTATATTTAACAGTAACAGCAGTGTAAAAATATTAATTTTGTTGTGTATTAATTGTTTATTCACCTAACAATGGTGTTTACTTGTGAAGTTTGTGCTGATAATGTGTGTTTGTTAGAAGTTAAAGGCAATAAGTTTTCTCTATTATCGTATAATGACAAGCTTCAAGTTGTGTCTAAAGGTAAATTTGTACCCGAATTACGAGAATTAATCTAAAAATAATATATGGTAATTAACTGACGTGTTCTGTAACTATCACCCACTCACTTGGATAAGATATTAGAGGTAGCCGAATCTTTCTTCTGTTTGCATCGTTAGAAAATCGTGAGTTAAACCTTGAATAATGTGGTGAGTTCTTTACTTCTTGTATTTATAACTTTTGTTTTTACAGGCTTATTTTCAAATATTATAAATCAATAAATGTGACTACTTTGAGGGTCATCATAATTTTGTAGAGCGACAGACGTTGTGGAGTTGCGCGTTTTTTTTTTTGCTATCATTATTTCGTGGCCTGCCCACCCTGGTGGACGACTGCACGCCGCTGAACAAACAGGAAGGGACTTATTTTGAGCATTTGATAAATAGATTAATTTTGTATTAAAAATGGTAAAATTCATGGTCTTCCTTTTATTTCTGACACTATGTTATTTAGCAAAAAATAAACCTTATGATGAAGCCTTTCGATCGGTATGATAAAGCTACAGGAAGATTATTTTTCTCGTGTAACGGGTTCGATTCCCGGTTCAACCATGTAATTATTTAAATATCTATGAATGCAGTTTAAATTGTTTTTTTTTAATTCAAATAATGTCTTCTTTCAGTAAAATGTTCCATCTACAATATTCAAGGTACTTTCCCTCCATGTGGGATATCCGTAGGACGCCCTGTATAGCCTCTGAATTTCCAGAATAAATATGGGTGGAACCTTCTTCGAAATCTACCTCCTTCTGCGGCTTGCCGAAGGGATTTTTCTTTTCAGTTTTTATTTAAAGTGATTAGTTATTTTTAACTACGAGTGAACTACACAAGGTGGGAGGATGTTGTGTTACTGATGAAAATCATCGGGTTCGGTATGAAGTACATACTGAACACATGGTCACCGTTTGTGCGCCGATGTCCTCCCATCCTGAACTGACATTAGTCAATGGGTAGCTAACAACATGTAGCTGTAACGTCCCTACTGCCTGCTGGGGGGACACAGGCTCCTCTCTATGCGACGGAGTGGGCTGTATGTTATGTAAGCATATGTATCATACAAACTTGACATCTTGATCTAACCCAATCATTAATTAGTAAAAATGTCAACAAGAGGCCGATTCCTAAATACATTGGGTCATCTATTACCAAAATAGACGGATCTTTTATCTTTAATATTTCAATTCCGGCGAACATGATCAAACTAGGAATAAGTTGTTTTTATATTTAATTACGTAATAGTTTCAGTAGGGTGGGATTTTTCTGGGTATTTTTATCGACAACTATGTACATATTTATGTCAGTGTGTTGTGGGTTTGGAAGGGGCTCACTTACCCACTGCTTATAACTGAGACGTTCCCGTTTCTCCGAAGCTCCTTCCTAGCAGAGAGTTATTTCTCCCTCAGAGTCATGACAGAGGATGAGCAAGTCCTACTGTAAACACGAGCAGCCGCATTATTGAGATCAGATTCGGTTTTTTCGAGCTGAAAAAAGATGATAAGAAGTTGAGCTTTAATTAATTATCATGCAGTTTAGTAATAATATCAAACAATTTGTTTTTAGGTTCTAGTTATACCTAAAAAATGCAATAAAATATTAATAAAAACATACCAAATACCTACTTAACTGTTTCACAATTGCTCAAATTAACGGAAATTTAGTCAAAGATTTGAATAACAACCAAACCAAGTAGCTCATGGTCAGGAGGAGTGCGTGTGTCCAGAGAGTTAGCAGAAGTCCGCACAAGAATACTAACTGTATGTAAGCCTTGAGTGCGTAAGACTGCGACTGCGATAGACAGGCAAGCCGCGTGCGTAGCGTCCCGCGAGACCGCGCATCGCCACATCAGCTATTCGTCTCATCGAGGGTGATGTCACGCACTACACACTACACCGAATGGGTCTATTTAATTATAATAAAACATGAGTTTTCGCAACAATGGCGTCGTTTTTGCAGAATTTTGAAACTTGTCACAGTGCGTACGTATAAAACGGCGGTACGGCTCCGGTAGACGCATCAGTCACTAGTAGTCACTACAGTTCCTCCACAACCCACACTGACACCATGAAGACTTTCGTGAGTATCTCATTATTTGTCTTCATAGTAAGCGCACAGTATTTCAAAAGCTTCAATTATTTGTTAATAATAAATATAGAATATCCAAATCATCAGTAAGTACATTAAGTACTTCACATTGCAATAGAACATAAACCGTTTCAGGAAAACTATAAACGACTGCACCGTACACGACTTCTTTTCAGGAGTTCGCTAGTCCTGAAAAGTTAAAGCTTGCTGCTCTAACGTAGCAGGGCTTAGCATAGTCTCGTATAGTTTCATGTTTGAAATTCCAAGTGGAACATTCACATTGTCATCCCGTGCCAGCTAGCTATATCTCGTATGTTCCAGGTTTGCATCGCTCTGCTGGCGGCGTGCGCGGTGGCGGCGCCCGCGCCGGAGGGCAAGCGCGACAAGCGCTCGCACTGGGAGCACAGCCTCGGGTACAGCTCCTACAGCCTGGACCCATTCATTAGCCACCAGCCCCTCGTGTACTCCGCGCCCGCCGCTGTCATCCACGAGCCCGCCATCGTATCCGTCAAGAAGATCGTCAGCGTACCTCGGGTAATGCGAATTTCCTGCTTTGTTTAGATTATGCTCATCAAATGCTACCTATTCCTTAGTTTTTGTTTTTTTTTTTATGTCACGCAGTAGATGATTCAGTATTATTCGAGGATCACATCATGTCATGTTCGTGTTCCTTTTTACGATGGACAGAGAAGTGCGAAGTTCATAGATCGCTCAAAGAAGTTTGTTAATGTTTGTCCGTATGCGCAGGTGGTGTCGGTGAGGAAGGTGGTGTCATACCCGGCCGTGGCGCGCTACGTGGCGCCGCGCGTCTCCTACTCGTACGCGCCCTCCTACTCCTCAGCCTGGTGGTGAACTGGTGACCGGCTACTACTTAGGATAATTTGTTAACAATAAATAATCTAATGTTACGCCAACGTTGCCAACCTTTTATTAATAAGACCCTCGTTCTTCGTTCCTGATGAGTCTTTTTCTTAGCGTATCGATGGCATTTCTATTCTCAATACACTCGGTTCAGAAAATATGCATGTAGTGTACAGACTACCTACTGTTAAGTGTCCCATGTTCGGAAAAGGAAAACATTTATATACTCCAGTGTCGAGTCGCATATGAATCTCCACCTGAACTGGTCAAGTACTGGCCCAAAGTCAAACCGTGCCCGGAGTTTGTTTAAAGACTTCGGTAGCTAAAGCAACTCCTGTCCAGATGGGAGGTTTCAGCAGGTGAAAACATTTTCGTCCTTATACTTTACGAAACTCTTTCAGCATTTCAGCCGTTGCATATCATGCAAAGGGCGTCCTGTTGTCTAGCGAATGAGCAAATAAACCCGCACGAAGTGTAATACAATTTACAATTTTTGACCCAATAGAATTATATAGTGTCATAATACTTTGATCTAGATTTTATTAACGCAAATCGACGAATTGCCTGGGGCTAGTACTTAGGAAACGTACGTAGGAAAACGTCACCTCTTGTGTTCACAGAAATTTAAAAAATAGGTACTCGTAGCACGTGCTCAGTTTATGAAAACGAAAGATTTAGGCAATAAGTATATTCATCCGATGCACATCGCGTAGCCTGAGTGTTACACATGCGTAGTGCTGCGAACTGGACTGGGCACTGGGCCGCGGGTGACGCGTTCGGTGTACCACTAATGCGGGAACTGGACAACTTGACCAAGATCATGCTCTTACGCCATCGAACACTACACACGTGCACATCCGCACTTCTAAATAATGTACACAGTTCAAGTGGACGTCGTACTGTCAGTGTCAAACGATTCTTGACAGGACTTGACTAAAGCAGGCTCTATACCCACACAGCTGCCACTGCCGCACCGTTCACAATCGTTGTAATTTGATTTAGGAAATGCAGTGAATTATGAAACTAATCGTATCAAACAAAAAACATAGTAAGCATTGGTTTTTAGTGCATAGCTGAGGTATAATTACACGTCTGTGTCGCACGCACCACCGCGGAAGGAAGCGCCGCGCCGCGCGCCGCCACCTGCCACCACCTGCCACCTCCGACGCGCCGCCCGCCGCCCGCCGCCCGCCGCCTGGCGCCCGCGCCGTGCACGGAGCTGCTACAACCAAGCAATCATACATTAAGGTAATGTAGTACAAAATGTTACATCACAGTTTCACAGTACCACATAAAATACAAATCTCGAATAACAATGACGTTGATGTTGTCGGTGGTTAATTGGTATGTAAGTTTACTCCTCGGCAAACACCTGCTTCAACTAAACCGCCGTTTTGCCTACAAATAAGAGTTGAGACAGACAGTCAACCGATTCAGATCACTCTTAGTATTCATGACTACGAATAGCAGCTGTCCCGAGATTGCACTCTTTGTATCGCATTACCTGCAGCTTGTCACAGGAAGTGAGCGAGCAGTCACAGCGCAGCCACCCCGCGCAGGTGCGCCTCCCGCTGAAGCTGCGGCGAGGTGCGCCAGTGCAGTGTGCGCACACCTCGCCGCAGACATGGACGCGCTCGTGAGTCATACTTACTTATTGTTTACTATAACTAGTGTACTGTGCCGATTCAATAATACACTCAATATTTTTTTCGATTATAGTTTTTGTACAGTAGGTAGTGGGTCAGTGCTTCAGGGGATGGTATAGGAGTGTGTGGGCGTTAGTGACCAATGTGTCGGCGATATATGCGTGCTTAGAGGGCAGGCTGTGGAGGCTGCCAAACCAACTTACATACTAATTAAATGTAGGGAGGGGCCTATAGGGTCAGCTGCGGATTGACACAGGATGTTGATTGAAAAGTTTAATAAGTGTGATGTTGATGGTGTCGTTACTTTCAGACGCAACTGATGGTGCTATGTGTGTGCGGCGCGGCGCTGGGCGAGCCTCTGGGCGAAGCACTACGCCGGCACAGCCGATACGGCGTGTACGCGGGCGACTACGCGCAGTACGCGCAGTACGCGCAGCCCTCGCGCGACTACGAGCCCTACGTGTACGCGGCGATCCCGCTGCATGCGCCCGTGCCCGTGCTGCGCGTGCTGTCGCCGGCGCCGCTCGGCCGTGACCGAAAGCACGCACCCGCACCCTCCGCGCAACACCCGGTGTACGCGCGCGCGCCCTACGCTGACGACTACGCGCCAGGCACGCACGCCGACTACGACGAGCCGCAGTACGCGTCGTACGCGTCCCACTACCAGGCGCCGCAGCTGTACGCGGCGGCATCCAGCACACCTGAGGAGCCCGCCATCCTGTACGCGCGCCCCAACGCCGTCGGCGGCTACACATACCACAGCGCGCCCCACAAGCAGGCCGGCAAGCGCGCGCCCGCCGCCTCCGACCTGCCCTACATCATACGAGTGCACAAGTATAGAATCGTTAAGGAACGATAGGCAATGCCGAGGGACTTCAAAACTTATATTATTTGCTAGTTTCTGAAAAATTTGACAAGTTTTATCTATACTTTAAATACTCAATTTAAAGTATAGATAAAACTTGTCAAATTCTACTTAAGTGTAGAATTTCGTGGGCTATACATTGAGGAGATCCCCCTTAAATATAGATTGGCTAGTTCTCAATCAAATTCCCAAATCTTTAACTTGGTGTATGTTTCCCGAACATTATTAATAACCGTGTACATATTATGATTAATTACTTACCTATTTATTCGTGATGGACCTACTATAATAATTTAAGCCTACATTTAGTTTCGTTTGTAAAACTAATTCTTGGTAGAGTGTAAGTTATGTTAATAGCACAAATTATGAGTTTTGGTCTTTTTCTGCGCTTCCTTTGACTGCAGTACTTGTACATTTTGTCGTATTATGTATTTATAGGAAAGGAAAATGATTATTAATAAGAGCAATCACATTGTACATACCTCCAACCTTTAAATGAATATCGACAGGTCCTCTTTAGTCATAAAGTTAGCAAAGTTTCACTTGTTCGATACATAGTTAACATTACAGCACCATTATAAAGTACTGAGTTCCTAGAAAGCGCAGTTTAAATACAGATATTAATTTTATAATACTACCTGCTTCTTGTTTTTTAATCAATTTGCCATATTCCTCAACAAAATCTGAAAGCGCCTATGAATCGTAACATGATAAATAATAACAGCCGCACGGGTCGATCTGGAAGGTTGAAGGTCAGCGCCTGCCAAGGTCTGCCGGTGGGTTTGTGACCACTGCCCACCCATTAGGTACGTACCGACTGTACCGAGTGTTGTCCGTGTCTGGGAAAGAAGCCGTTGGCCCTTGCTGACAATGTCCCGGAGGTCTGACAACCAGTCTTATCATATATCGTATCGGATACTCAGTAGGTACTAACTAGGTTTTGGACAAGTTGTAGAAGTGAGAAACACCGTCGCTGCAAGTAAAATAAGTTATATTAAGTTTCATTCGGTAAGCTGTCCTGACTCCTGATTTCGGATTACAGATCTCTATCATGTCAATAATTAATTTAATACCCTAATTTGACCCGTCGATATGATGTCAGTACCCAGTACCACGTTGAGTACTTGTCTAGTTGTAGTAAAGAATATACCCGTGTATGGAACGTGCAGGAACTATAGGTGGCAACACTAAATCGACACTATGCGGACAGTAAAGGAAACTTATCAGTCCTGTCATCGTGCTTTCAAATATGTAAACAAAATTATATCTTCAATTAAATTATTTTTGAATATGATAAAACTTATAAAATATGGGTTCCGGTCTATCAATAATGATCGTCAGCGTGGCCGCAATATATCAGAAGGTCAAATGCTCTTTGAGGCCGGCCATGTATTGGAGGTAAAAGATAATGTTTAGCTGACTGTATTCATTACAAAACTTAGTTATTTTCACTAGGTACTAATATTATTTATTATTTCTAAATGCTCAAAACTCATACCACCTCATACTTACTTAAGCTTCTTTACTGTGTTTATCCATTTTTTGCGTTTTTCACATAACTATCTTAAGGCATCAGAGTACCTACTATTTTATTTTATTTATTAAGGGACAATAAACAGCTACAATATGTGTTGGAACAGAGTAAAGATAATACAAAACATTAACAATATTGCAGCCCACCACATTATCCGCATATTAACATGAGAGAATAAGATAATGAGTGCCACTAGATAAAAATATCAATATTAACAAAATTACAATTATAAGATTCAACCTTTCGACGAATGGGGCAGCGCATACCAGAATTAGTTCGACAAGTATTAACAGCAAATAGGGTACCTGCACGGGTACTACGTATATTTACGGTGCGTGGGACTACATAACATAGTTTGCTCGTGAGATCAATACAGTCGAAATCACCATGAACAATACCATGCAGTACAGAAGCCTCTAGATACTTACGTCTAGATTCTAGGTTGCCCAAATTTATTCAGTAATTGAGAGTACGACAAATACGTTTTATGGCATCTATAATGCATGGCTCGTAGAAACTTGCGCTGGACTTTTTCAATCTCGTCTATGTATTTCTGGTAAAACGGGTTCCAGATAGGGACGGCATATTCAAATTGTGATCGTACAAGGGTTTTAAATAGGTAAAGGTATGTGGAGACCCGCTTGAACTCAGTGGACGACCTCATAACGAAACCATGCATCCCAATGATTGCAATGAAAAAATTTACAATTTTTTCTACATGTTGATTTAGGGACAACCTACTATCAATCAACACACCACGATCTTTATCTCACTGAAATACCGAGTGCTGTGTCATGCAATGAGTATTTAAAGTTAATAACTGTTTTATTGCTTTGTGAAATTGATGCAATTGCACTTGGAGAGACTAAGGTGTAGTTTATAGTTTAGACAGTAGTCAGTAAGTCTGTCCAGATCTTGTTGGAACAGTCGACAATCCTCTACAGTTTGTATAGATCTATAAGCTTTTAGGTCGTTAGCGTATACAAGAAACTTAGTATTTTTAAAACATTTGTCTATGTCATTAATATATAAAATAAACAATAGTGGTCCCAATATTGAACCTTGTGGAACACCCGAGGTTATATGCACTGCATCAGACTGATGACCATTCACGACAATCCTTTGTGTTCTATTTTTAATATAGGATGAGAACCAGCGAAGCAAATTTAACTAACTAACTAACGAGATAACTATACAGAAAGTTTTAAAAATGCACCTTCGATCAAAATGATCTGACAATTTTGACAGAACAAAACATTTCTATGACAAGGTTATCAACCCACATTTCAACAGTTTTTCAATAAACTAACGAGATCCATGCCCCATGGTAACCCGACAATCTATAAAATCATTGGAATAGTTTTTTTTTTCATAAAGACCCATACCACATGGTCCTTTGTAAAACATTTTTTCTACAAATTATGTAGAACCATGCGGGTTGGTTCTTGTTTGCATATTAAAAATGGCATATTATCATATTTAGACCTACTTACGCAAAACGGAATCAACCCACACAATGACAGTTTTGACATAAAGCCGTTTTTGTCAAAATTGTGTATACAATGATATTGTTTTATTGTTATTTAAGTATATTTTGAATAAAGTTTATTCAAACTCAAACTCAAAACATTTTATTTCAATTAGACCATTACGGCAGTTTTGAATGTCAAAATTACAAATAAAAAACAAAGCTACAGTCCCAGTCACAAGGCATAATAACTTGAGAAAGTACTGTAGTTGCCCATTCCCTAGCGTAGATCTCTATGGAGAAGAACGGGCAAGAAATTCCATGGACACTCTTTTGAATCAAAATATTGTTACAAAATCTTGGTTACATAATTAATTTTGTAATTATACATATATGTGAGAACGACGTAGAAAGACGTGCACATTAAGAGCGTCCAGAGTAGAAAAAGACAACAATTTAACAACAAACGAATTAAAATGAACCCTGGCAGCCAAGAGATGACCAGTCCCAACTGACAGCGCCCGCTCACGAACATGACGCGCGCATCGGCGCCATTCAACTCAACCATATTGAAGGGAATTAAATGACCCGACACACCCGCCACCATCAGCGAGACATTTGAGTGAGCATGACATTCTCTCAGCCACCAAGGCATATTCAAGTCAATGAAAGATAACTAAATGTAAATGGTGGCTGAACAATACAAAGTACTCACACATGTGCTATGCAATTATATAATACTAAGAACTGGAATCTACACAATGCAAGTAGGTATATTTTTACAATCTTCTGCCGCTTCCACAATACATCAACATGGGAATCAATTCTTCTTCTTCTTCTTTGCGTGTCGATAGACTCAAATAATGCCCGACCAGTACAATCAATTAGTTTGCCCCTATGGTTGTGGAGCAGGACCAGCATTTAGCCAAGCATTTTTATCATCAATGTAATCCACCAACTTATAATATAGTATGCTTGCCTACATAGTGTGCGTTTTATACAAGATTTAAATTTCGTCTCGTTCAGTTGAAGAATGTGGGGAGGTATTTTATTGTAACATTTCAAACAGTACCCCATGAAAGATGAATCTACTTTAGCAAGCCTGAAACCTGGCTGAACTAGTTGGTCCCTATTTCTAGTGTTATAGTGGTGTCTGTCACCTCTTCTACTGAATAAATGCCGATTTTTCCTAACGTACATGATGTTTTCATAGATGTATTGACAAGGTACTGTCATGATATTAATTTCCTTAAACAGTTCTCTTAGAGAATCGCGTCTACGTAATTCATAAATGGCTCTGATGGCTTTTTTCTGCAGAATAAATATATACTCGATGTCTGCAGCCCGTCCCCATAGTAAAATACCGTATGACATAATACTATGAAAATAACTAAAATAAACTAGCCTCGCGGTATCAATATCAGTAAATTGACGGATTTTTCTAACAGCATATGCTGCTGAGCTCAGCCGTCCTGCAAGAGATGTTAAACGAGGACCCCATTGTAACCTTGAATCGAGCGTGATTCCCAAGAAAACCATTTTATCGACAAATTCTAGTTTCTCTTGATTCAATATTATGTCACAATCACTACTTTTGACATTTGGTAGAGCAAATCTAATGCACTTAGTTTTTTTCCCATTTAGTACTAAATTACTGGCGGTAAACCAATTGTGGACCTGCAGTAGGGCGTTATTTACGTCGTCAAAATTAGTGGCACGTCTGTTTATACTAAATATTAAAGAAGTATCGTCAGCAAACTAAAAAATATGCGGATGGTTGTTAAATAAATGGGGTAGGTCATTAATATACCTACACTAAAAAGAGAAAGGGACCCAATATCGAACCTTGTGGTACACCCATTTTTACTTTTAAACCCATTGAGTTGACTCCATTTATTTGTACCTGCTGCTGTCTATCATTCAAATACGATTTTACTAAACTGAGCGCAGGTTTACCCAAACCGTAATGCTCAAGTTTCAAGATCAGGGTTTCGTGATTTACGCAATCAAATGCCTTCGAAAGGTCACAGAAGATTCCTATGGCATCTTGTGCCTCTTCCCACGCAGTAAATATGTGTTTTAATAAAGTGACACCGGCGTCAGTTGTACAACGTCCTTTGGTGAAACCATACTGTTGCTCGTGTTATATTTTATTGGTGTTAAAATGGTTAAGCATTTGATTGAGCATTATCTTTTCAAACACCTTGCTGAAAACCGGCAACACGGATACGGGCCTATAGTTATTGGTGTCCTTACTGTCCCAGGATTTAAAAAGCGGTATTACCTTACTGAATTTCATTAGATCCGGGAAGGAAGGAAGGAAAGGATCCCCTTGATCCACGCACAAATTAAATATTGAGGCTAAATACGGGGCTACAGTCTCAATAATTGAGGTACAAGCTTTGATAGACATACCCCATAGATCTTCTTCTTAATTTGATCTTGATTTGCTTAAACCTTTTATGATTGTTATGGGGTTTATATGCTGAAATTTAAATTCATTTGGACAGGCTGCAACGTTTGCTTTCAATAAATCAATAGAGAGCAAGGGAGATGAATTTAAGGTTTCTGTAGTTTTAAGTGGGATACTGGTAAAGAAATTTACAAATTCTTGAGCAACTTCATTGTTGGAGCTCACAAGGCCACGTGATGTCTCTAGTGTGAAGTCATTACTTTGTTTTTTATTTCTATTTGTTTCACTGTTGATAATTTTCCAAACCGTCTTTATTTTGTTATCGGCTGATTTAATCTTGTTGCTAATGAATAAGGATTTGGCTACCTTGCAAGTGTTTTTAAAAACTTTCGAGTAAGTAGCAACATATTTATTAAAATATTCTGTGTTGATGTAAGGCTTATGGCCGTACAGCTCAAACAATCGTTCCCTACTTTTCCTAATACCCTGTGTTGCCCAGTCACTGAAAATAAACTTTGGGCCAATAGTCTCAGTTTTTTTTTTTAAAGTATTATTGAATTCGGTGTGCACTACCGAAAATAATTCTTCATAAAATTCATTTACATTGTCTCTAATATGACCCGGTATACTTAACTTGCTAATTAAATTATTATTAAATTTGTCTAGATTGCTGGGTGTTATTTGTCTAGTTTGTATCTGAATTCTTTGTAATTGTATATTGTACGCAAAAGCAACAGTCTGACCACTATGATCTGAAGGCAGGTAATTTACGATGGATTTATCTAAGTATTCGCAGCTACAAAAAACATTATCAATACATGTAGCAGTATTTGTAGTAGTTCGAGTTGGTTCTGAAAACACATTTAAGAAATTAAATGATTTAAACAGACTTAAGAATCTACTGCTATTTACATTATTCTCTAAGATATTAACATTAAAGTCACCACAGATAATTATTGGTTTATTACCAGTTACAAGTTTTGCCAAAGCATCTTCCATTACTGACTCAAAGATAGAGTAGTTCAGGTAATTAGGGGGTCTGTAAACGCACACTATTACATGCTTATCCAGCTCAACACAAGACAATTAATTGCTATGTTCAACCGATAGATCAACTATATCATTACGAGACTTAGATTTAATACAATTTCTGACTAAGATCAATGAACCCCCACGCATCTTATATTTTCGGTTATAGCAACTGCTCACATTGTAATTCTCATAATTTATTTGCATTACTTCATAATCTTTCATCGAATGTTCAGTAAAATAGATAATATCAAACTTAGTTTTTTCTAAAAATAGTTCTATTTCTAATTGTTTGGAAGAAAGTCCCTGAATATTCTGGTGAAACAATTTTAAGGAATTCTGCTCAGCCCCTTTTTTACAATTACTTGATTGAAAGCTAGAAGATACCTCGAAGTTGACGAGTTTAATTAAATTGTCACTCGTACCTTCTATTGTCTTATATGACTAGTTTAAATCTAAATTAATACTTGTAAAATAATAATTAGTATAGGTAATTACTAATTTTAGTAGAAATATTTACAAAAGACTGCGACATACCTCCTATGTCTGAGTTAATATTAAAAGCTAATAGCCGAGCTATTTGACGTCTAAAACTAATAGGCAAGTACGCATTATTCCTAGTTGACTTCAATTTCTGAAAAAAACTGTTAGTGTCGAAAAATGTCAACCTGCCACTATAATGACTAATATAGCGGAAGACGTTTCCGAACGCTCCCATTTCCCTGGACTCCCTGGTAATTGGTCCAATAGAGGTAAAGCGCCCAAACGATATTCGCCAACGCGCTAGCATGTTTGCTCCCGCGCCTCGCGCCGACCAATCGCGGATTTGTCGTCGCGCGCTACTCGGCTGCTGATTGGCCTTAGTAATTTTAGTAGATTGCATTTGGTTGGTAGAATGACACACTGTGTGGAAGACAGAGGAGGATGGCGGACGTTTCTAGCTTGTGTGATGTACAGTGTACCTTTTGAGTATTATTAAAGTTTATGCCGATAACAAAGCCCTTTTCATTGAGAACTGACCCACCCCGACTATATCTTGGCGCTCCAACGTGTGTTTTGTGAATTAAAACAAGGGGTCGGAGTTTTTGTTGTGCGGATCAAACTTTTTCGCTCGTTGCAAGTTCGTTCAAGTCGAAAAACTTTGGTGACACGGTGAAAAATGACCGACAAGTGCACAAAACTGTGTATAGACAGTGACTTTTGCCTGTGTTTTGTGTCTACGTGTGGATTATTGCTGGTTGGTACAACCACGAGCCGTGTATAGTCGCTTTTTACGAAAAGTAGGTACTTATCGGTTTGCAAAATGCCGCGAAGACGCAAGTCGCTGCCCGCCGACGCCGATCGCGACGACTCGATTCACGAGGAATCAGAACCAGAACAGTCAAGCAACATAACGATGCCACAAGACGTCCTTGCCAAGCTGTTAACATCGATTCAACAATCGCAAGCAGAATTTTGTCAGCAACTCTTACGCGAAGTTCGTTCGTCGACGCCACTACTCGCGTCGGTAGATGCAAGTACATCTGCCGCCACCGCCAACGCCGCCGCGGCTATCATGAAGTCCACAGGTAACTTCTCGAAATGTTCATCTTAGTTTAGCGGTAATCCAGAAGAATCCGTGGAAAACTTTATAGATGCCATAGAGGTTTACAAGTCATGCCTAAACATAAGCGACGAGAACGCTCTTTTAGGTATGTCCATGCTACTCACTTCATCGGCGGGAACATGGTGGCAAGGTATCAAGGGCTCAACGAAGACATGGGATGAAGCTATAACTAGACTGCGTAGTGCGTATGGCGAACACCGCCCGCCGTTTCGTATTTACGTCGAGTTTTACTCCCTCGTACAAGGTACCTAAAACCCGGATTTGTTTACAGCGAAAGTTCGTGCCTTGTTTGCAAAACTTCCACAAGAAGATTTGTGTGAACGTGTCGAGTTAGATATGACATATGGATTGTTAGATCGTCGCATCAGGAAGCGTATCGACAGAGCTACGTTTTCGACATTCGACGAGTTGCTGAAGAAGGCACGCGCCGTAGAAGACTCATTAAAAGAGTCACAAAACGGTCGTCAAGGTCATAAGCCGTCGTCTCATATCGAAGATGGATCACGCGCCGCTGCCGAGCCTGCGCACATTCGTACCGATACGTCGAGTCGTGCTTCCCGATCGCCCGCTGCCGTCGTCGCCGCTAGTCGCACGGGCGACTCAACGACAAGAAAGACGGGAATTACAATGTCATTCTGTGTTTACTGCAAACGTAGCGGTCACACAAAGGAAACGTGCGAGAAATTAGTGAAAAGTAGGAACGAAAATAACTCAAAAAGTGAGCATAAAAAAGATATTAAGTGTTACGGTTGTGGTGCCGCGAATATCATAAAGTCGAAGTGCCCGAAGTGTAATGCCAATGATGGTAAGAACAGTGGACATTCGGCGTTCTGTTCTATTGCTTCTGCACGTGAGTCTCGTGCACCCACCGATTGCTCCCGGTCGCATCGTACGCCTCGCGTACACGGCGACATACGCCCCAAGGCCAACGCGCCAGCACCGTTACAAGCGCCTACCCCGCCGCCGCGAGGTAGCGCGATGGTTGCCGGTACTGCGGGCGCGCCCGCGCCTTCCAGCGTCGAGCGACACTTGTCGTCGCGCAAAGTTCGAAGTAACCCCGCGGAAGTGAAAGTCGCAGGGGGTTCTGTCACTAAGTTTAGTTCTCACACTAATGTTCCAAATTGTAATGTTAATATTTTAGCTATGGATACCGACTATTCTGCTTATAGTGTTCCTTATAGTTACGGTAAATGTTTACATAAAGTTTGTTGTATAGAGTGTCATAGTTCTAACGATAAATTTTATTTAGATAAGTCGTCTTGTGTTGATAACAATGTTAGTGTTACGTCTACGACTTGTAATAATAATTCTAAGAATCTTTTTTGTGTTGACCAATGTTATTGTTATGTTAATAAGGACAAATGTGTTTGTACTAAAGCTAATAAGGTATGTGTTTGTACTTCTTGCGACCAGGGGGAGTTCGCGTCACCGTTGCAGTCTAATGATAGTGCGTCACGGTCGGTAATGTTCAATGGTTGTCAATCGTATTCTGGTAATTCCGTCGGTTCAAAATCTTGCGCTCGCGATTTTATGCCTATTTCCAGATCTGATGATTATAAACCATTTGAAAATAATTCCAGCGACTCTCAACATTTTTCAGAAATCGCAAGTGGTCGTCACCCTTTTTCCGAGAACATCAGGGGTTCTCAACATTTTTGTTCCCAGAATGTTAACTGTCAACAGTTGTACGGAATTACCAGTGGTGCACAACCTTTTAACGGTAATTGTAACGTTCGATCTTTTCTAAGGCCCGTGCTAAAGATTAGTATTTTAGGTGAGAAAGGTACCGCGTTACTAGATTCGGCAGCTAAAGCTGTGTGGCTGGTCATACGCTATACGCTCTCCTAAAGGCCAAAGGTCATCCTATGTCCTCTAGCGTGGAACATGTAAAACTTGCAGATGGTGTACTTAGGTTAATGAATGTACTTACTACCGAAGTGAATGTTACTCTTGAAGGTAGAACCAGGCTCGTTAGTTTTTTAGTTTTTCCGGACGCGGATAATAATGAATCACTCTTAGGGATAGATTTTTTGATAAATTTTAGTATCTGTGTTGATTTTAGTAGTTCTAAATGGCACTTCGCTGACAGTGCTGAGCAGTTCGATCTCCCATTTGAAAAAGCCGCACACCAGGTCAAAAGTGTGCCTATCAGTAGTTTGCTTAGGGACGAGGAAGCTTCAAAGCTTAGCAACGAGCAGCGTGAGGTTCTGGCCCAGTTACTTTCTGAAAATAAGGATGTGTGTGCGTAGATTATAGAAAACTTAACGCCATAACTAAAACCGATGTGTACCCGATGCCGCTTATAGACGAGCTAGTGCAGTCTACTAAGAGAAATTGCATCATGAGTACGTTAGATATGCGTAGTGGGTTTTGGAATGTTTCGGTCAAAGAATGCGATCGAGATAAAACGGCCTTTTTGACGCCTTTTGGTACGTATCGTTTCAAAAGGATGCCGTTTGGGCTCAAAAACGCTCTGTCAACATTCCAAAGACTCATCGACAGGTTGCGCTCTGGCGCCTCACTTCAGAATATGACCCTGTTGTGCTATCAGGATGATCTGCTCGTAATATCGGAAGGATTCGATCAGCATGTCGCTGATCTACGTGCAGTGCTTGAAAGGCTGCGTATGTTCAATCTTTGCGCCAATCGCGAAAAGTGTGTTTTCGCGCGCGAAGAAGTGAAATACTTGGGTCATGTCATTACTCAGGATGGAGTTTCACCTGATCATGACAAAGTTCGCGCAGTGGCAGACATGAAGGCACCAAGTACTGTACGCCACCTCAGAACGTTTCTTCAGACGTGTTCGTGGTTCAGAAAGTTCATTTTGAACTTTTCAGAAGTCGCTGAACCTTTAACTCGTCTTTTGAAGAAAAATCAGGCTTGGGTATGGGGCGCTGAGCAAAATCAGGCGTTTCAGGAGCTAAAAAAGCGTTTAACGTCTGCACCCATACTCGTCCAAGCTGATTACAGTAAACCGTTTATCTTGCGTACAGACGCAAGTAATTACGCTCTTGGTGCAGTGTTGCTGCAAGGTGAAGGGAAAGATGAAAGGCCGATCGAATACGCGAGCCGCCTTTTAAACCCCGCCGAGCGTAATTATTCTACTACAGAGAGGGAAGCTCTCGCAGTAGTTTGGTCCGTTGAGCGGTTCAGAGGTTATTTCGAAGGTCAGCAAATTATTGTAGGTAGTGACCACCAACCTCTCAAATGGTTGTTGAGCTTGAAGTCGCCATCAGGTAGATTAGTTTGGTGGGCACTGAAGTTACAAGAGTTCAATATTCAGTATGAATACACTCCAGGTAGAGCCAATGTTGTGGCCGACACGCTGAGTCGTCCTACTTGTGAAGAAAGTAGCAAAGATCAGTGTGGTATTTGTTCAGTAGTTGTTGACTTACCCACGAGAAGTCCTGCCAATTTGCGACCTGCTCAGTTAGACGACCCGGAACTAGAAAAGATAATGACTGGTCTTGAAAGTAATGACGCAGTTGAAGAAAAACGCTGAGCGCGGTTACTTTATGCAGCAAGGAGTCCAATATCGTTACAACCCTGACGTCGACGTCGAGGACGCTCAACTCGTTCTTCCGGTGAGTTTACGTCTGGACGTTTTGAGGGAATGTCACGATACTCCTATTGCTGGGCATCAAGGTATTGATAGGACCTTACATAAGCTTTCACAGCGATTTTTCTTCCCCGGAATGAGACGGTTTGTCGTAGACTTTGTTAAGTCTTGTGCGACGTGCCAGCGGTACAAGTCGTCAAACTTGAAGCCTTCAGGCCTTTTACAGACCCCAGTATTGAATCAAAGGGGAGAGGTCTTGGCGATTGACTTGTTTGGCCCGCTCCCTCCTGGAGAGAAGGGGGAGAAGTACATTTTATTAGTTGAGGACACAGCTACTCGGTGGGTCGAGCTTTTTGCTTTGGTCGACGCCACTTCGGAGGTCTGTGCTCGGACACTAATCGAGGAATATTTCCTTAGGTTCGGCTTTCCGCGTCGCGTTATCTCGGATAATGGGGTACAGTTTGTCTCTGCGGTTATGCAACAATGTATGTACATTTTAGGAGTTGAACAGGACTTGTTACCTTTATATCATCCGGAGTCAAACCCTGCCGAACGGAAAAACAGAGACCTAAAGGTGCAGCTGGCTCAGTTGGTCGACACCGACCATTCTTCATGGCCTGACCACTTACCGTCAGTTCGTTTCGCTATGAACTCAGCCTTGTTTCAGACAACAGGTGTTTCAACAGCTTTTCTCACCTTCGCTAGAGATCTTCGTTCACCAGTTGAGGTTAATTATGATATTAGGGCCGTCCTGAAAAAGGATAACTTTGTTTCTCAGATAACGCCCTACCTAAAGAGATTTTAAGACTCTTTTGTTTCGATTAGGGATAGGGTAGAAAAAGAACAGGATAGACGTAAAGATTACGCCGATAAGGGTCGAAAACCCTTAGATTTTGATGTCGGTGATCAAGTTTTGGTAAAATCGCACGTATTGAGTAACGCTGCTAAAGGATTGTCGGCTAAGTTTGTACCAAAAAGGGATGGTCCCTATGAGGTCGTTAAGAAAGCAGTCCTACAGCTTATCTAGAATCTAAAATTAATTCTCCTGACGAGGTCTTAGGCAGGTTCCATGCGTCCCAACTTACGCGGTTTGTCAATAGGGACGATACGCCGCCTCTTCCTATTATGCCAAAGCGTAGTCGAAGCCGGCCTGTTTCTGCCGATCTCATGATCGGCAGAAACAGGCCGGGTTCCTGAGCGAGGACGCCTTCACGAACCCGAGGGGGAGTGTATAGCGGAAGACGTTTCCGAACGCTCCCATTTCCCTGGACTCCCTGGTAATTGGTCCAATAGAGGTAAAGCGCCCAAACGATATTCGCCAACGCGCTAGCATGTTTGCTCCCGCGCCTCGCGCCGACCAATCGCGGATTTGTCGTCGCGCGCTACTCGGCTGCTAAATGATAAATGATAAATGATAAATGATGTTTATTTTGCAAGTAGGTTTTTACAAACACTTTTACACGTCACTTTTTAAAACTAGATGGGGCCGGTGTTTCGTACCTGACTACTCTGAGAAGAAACAGCCGAAACAAACTCAGAGGTCATAGTCTCTTTTGAAGTCCAGACATAATCTTGCTCAATTCACATGAGGACTATGCAGATTAGTGTCTGAGATGGTCTTTTGAAGAAAGAACCACACAGATTTGAGTGGACCTGTCCAGTCATTGCAAGCATTTGTCAGTTATCGTGTAGCTCGACTTATAACTCAAGGAGCTCAACGAAACGACGAACAATACCAAAGAAAGGACATTTGGGTAGGTCGCTTATAGTACTCAAACTGCCAGACAGTTGTGGGAAAAAAATAAACAAAAAATACAAATGTGACCCACATGGTCCCCACATTCACAATAATCAAATAACATTAATAACAAGTTCTTTTCAAAATGAATGTAAATAAAAATCACAAAAATCATTAAATGTCACAATGATAATAAAAAGTAAAATACTTAATGAAATAAGTATTCATGTCAAATCAGTAAATGTCACATAAAATAATAAAAAAATAAAGTAAAAAAATAATAAAATGCTGATTGGCCTTAGTAATTTTAGTAGATTGCATTTGGTTGGTAGAATGACACACTGTGTGGAAGACAGAGGAGGATGGCGGACGTTTCTAGCTTGTGTGATGTACAGTGTACCTTTTGAGTATTATTAAAGTTTATGCCGATAACAAAGCCCTTTTCATTGAGAACTGACCCACCCCGACTATACTAACCAACAAATGCATACGATTGTTTAGGGAATGGATATAATGATTTTGCTTGCTAGATAATTTCTTAAAGTACGGAAACGCGCACAGAATTATTTTCTTACATTTTAGTTTTAACAGTTGAGTGACATTGTCAGTGATATCATCAATTTTAACGTTCGAACTATTACCTACAAGTACAGTTACTTACAATGGCATTAGGATCTAGTTCCTTCCGAGTTATGGATGTTATTATTTGGTTGTAAGAAGCCTTAGGTGTACAACAATTTAGAGAAGAATGACTCAGATTATTACTAATTAACTTTCCTAACCCTTTTCCTAAACCATCTGAAAACATAATTGAGCAGCAAGAGTGTGTATTACAAGAAGGGGAAGAACTACTATCTATTTGTCCTACCTGTGATGAACCTTGTACAATATCTGGTGAATTTTGAATGGGTATACAGTCCAGAACACTGCCCAACTGGGTCGGGTCCTCCATTACCTCAGGTAGGAGAATGTCCGGGCTGGGTTCACTTTGTGACATACATTGAGTGTTGTTGAAGGTCATCATGTCTACACAGTCTGCATTACTACTACTCCTATTAACTAACTCGTTTGCAGCAAGGATATGTTCCTTAATTTGTTTTTGAAAATTCACATACATAGAATAACCTGATTTTAGTTGACGCTCTAAAACTTGAATTTCAGTCTGTAAGTTTTGAGTGTCTATTTCATTTTCAATCAATCAAATCAATCTTTCTGAATACAATTTGACTGATTTATTTTCTATATTTTGAATGCCAACTTACGTACACTCAGATCGTGGCACTTCTTTTCTTTCAAAAGAGATGAAAGACTTTCTTCACCAGAAGGGCATTGCTACGAGTTACACTACACCGTTCAACCCTCAGGGTGATGGACAAACGAAGAGATACAACGGAATTATTTGGCGAACAGTACAGTTGGACCTGTCCAGTCAGTGCAAGCATTAAATTTGTCAGTTATCGTGTAGCTCGACTTATAACTCAAGGAGCTCAACGAAATGACGAACAATACCAAAGAAAGGACATTTGGGTAGGTCGCTTATTAGTACTCAAACTGCCAGACAGTCGTGGGGAAAAGAATAAAATAAAATATGTGACCCACATGGTCCTCACATTCACAATAATTAAATAAAATTATGTCAAAAAAATAATAAAAATAAACATTAAATGTCACAATAATAATAAAAAAGTAAAATACTTAACAAAATAAGTATTCATGTCAACATAAAATAATATAAAATAAAGTAAAAAATAATAAAATACTGAACTAAGTATTCATGTCAAATCATTCAATGTCAAAGTGTAAAAAAAGAATTAATACTAAACAAGCGAAGTCCGAAATTTCGGCTTGACTTGACATTGACATTTAAAACAAGTAAACAGAATTAATTTTATTATTGAAAATTATTATTCTACCTAATCATGATGCTTGTTGCATTTCTGGATGTACCAATACAACCACAAAAAAAGAAAATAAATCAAAAAGCGTAAAATTTTATTACTTTCCAAAGCGTCATCACCCCCGAGCAACATGGGTTTGTTCAGCGACGTTCGACTGTTTCTAATTTATTAACTTTTTCCAATTACCTTTTTGAAAACATGGACAGGCGATTACAAGTTGACGCTGTTTATACAGATTTCAAAAAAGCTTTTGTCAAGGTCGTCCATGTAATCCTACTGATTAGGATTGCTTTTAACGGTATACGGGGAAATTTGCTTCGCTGGTTCTCATCCTATATTAAAAATAGAACACAAAGGATTGTCGTGAATGGTCACCTCGGGTGTTCCACAAGGTTCAATATTGGGACCACTATTGTTTATTTTATATATTAATGACATAGACAAATGTTTTAAAAATACTAAGTTTCTTGTATACCTACGCTAACGACCTAAAAGCTTATAGATCTATACAAACTGTAGAGGATTGTCGACTGTTCCAACAAGATCTGGACAGACTTACTGACTACTGTCTAAACTATAAACTACACCTTAGTCTCTCCAAGTGCAATTGCATCAATTTCACAAAGCAATAAAACAGTTATTAACTTTAAATACTCATTGCATGACACAGCACTCGGTATTTCAGTGAGATAAAGATCGTGGTGTGTTGATTGATAGTAGGTTGTCCCTAAATCAACATGTAGAAAAAATTGTAAATTTTTTCATTGCAATCATTGGGATGCATGGTTTCGTTATGAGGTCGTCCACTGAGTTCAAGCGGGTCTCCACATACCTTTACCTATTTAAAACCCTTGTACGATCACAATTTGAATATGCCGTCCCTATCTGGAACCCGTTTTACCAGAAATACATAGACGAGATTGAAAAAGTCCAGCGCAAGTTTCTACGAGCCATGCATTATAGATGCCATAAAACGTATTTGTCGTACTCTCAATTACTGAATAAATTTGGGCAACCTAGAATCTAGACGTAAGTATCTAGAGGCTTCTGTACTGCATGGTATTGTTCATGGTGATTTCGACTGTATTGA
Organism: Xestia sexstrigata; assembly: GCA_941918905.2. Classification (NCBI taxonomy): domain Eukaryota; kingdom Metazoa; phylum Arthropoda; class Insecta; order Lepidoptera; family Noctuidae; genus Xestia; species Xestia sexstrigata. The sequence goes on along the minus strand of OW799213.2, from coordinate 609,977 downwards.
TCTCACGAGCAAACTATGTTATGTAGTCCCACGCACCGTAAATATACGTAGTACCCGTGCAGGTACCCTATTTGCTGTTAATACCTGTCGAACTAATTCTGGTATGCGCTGCCCCATTCGTCGAAAGGTTGAATCTTATAATTGTAATTTTGTTAATATTGATATTTTTATCTAGTGGCACTCATTATCTTATTCTCTCATGTTAATGTGCGGATAATGTGGTGGGCTGCAATATTGTTAATGTTTTGTATTATCTTTACTCTGTTCCAACACATATTGTAGCTGTTTATTGTCCCTTAATAAATAAAATAAAATAGTAGGTACTCTGATGCCTTAAGATAGTTATGTGAAAAACGCAAAAAATGGATAAACACAGTAAAGAAGCTTAAGTAAGTATGAGGTGGTATGAGTTTTGAGCATTTAGAAATAATAAATAATATTAGTACCTAGTGAAAATAACTAAGTTTTGTAATGAATACAGTCAGCTAAACATTATCTTTTACCTCCAATACATGGCCGGCCTCAAAGAGCATTTGACCTTCTGATATATTGCGGCCACGCTGACGATCATTATTGATAGACCGGAACCCATATTTTATAAGTTTTATCATATTCAAAAATAATTTATTTGAAGATATAATTTTGTTTACATATTTGAAAGCACGATGACAGGACTGATAAGTTTCCTTTACTGTCCGCATAGTGTCGATTTAGTGTTGCCACCTATAGTTCCTGCACGTTCCATACACGGGTATATTCTTTACTACAACTAGACAAGTACTCAACGTGGTACTGGGTACTGACATCATATTGACGGGTCAAATTAGGGTATTAAATTAATTATTGACATGATAGAGATAATCCGAAATCAGGAGTCAGGACAGCTTACCGAATGAAACTTAATATAGCTTATTTTACTTGCAGCGACGGTGTTTCTCACTTCTACAACTTGTCCAAAACCTAGTTAGTACCTACTGAGTATCCGATACGATATATGATAAGACTGGTTGTCAGACCTCCGGGACATTGTCAGCAAGGGCCAACGGCTTCTTTCCCAGACACGGACAACACTCGGTACAGTCGGTACGTACCTAATGGGTGGGCAGTGGTCACAAACCCACCGGCAGACCTTGGCAGGCGCTGACCTTCAACCTTCCAGATCGACCCGTGCGGCTGTTATTATTTATCATGTTACGATTCATAGGCGCTTTCAGGTTTTGTTGAGGAATATGGCAAATTGATTAAAAAACAAGAAGCAGGTAGTATTATAAAATTAATATCTGTATTTAAACTGCGCTTTCTAGGAACTCAGTACTTTATAATGGTGCTGTAATGTTAACTATGTATCGAACAAGTGAAACTTTGCTAACTTTATGACTAAAGAGGACCTGTCGATATTCATTTAAAGGTTGGAGGTATGTACAATGTGATTGCTCTTATTAATAATCATCTTCCTTTCCTATAAATACTTAATACGACAAAATGTACAAGTACTGCAGTCAAAGGAAGCGCAGAAAAAGACTAAAACTCATAATTTGTGCTATTAACATAACTTACACTCTACCAAGAATTAGTTTTACAAACGAAACTAAATGTAGGCTTAAATTATTATAGTAGGTCCATCACGAATAAATAGGTAAGTAATTAATCATAATATGTACACGGTTATTAATAATGTTCGGGAAACATACACCAAGTTAAAGATTTGGGAATTTGATTAAGAACTAGCCAATCTATATTTAAGGGGGATCTCCTCAATATATAGCCCACGAAATTCTACACTTAAGTAGAATTTGACAAGTTTTATCTATACTTTAAATTGAGTATTTAAAGTATAGATAAAACTTGTCAAATTTTTCAGAAACTAGCAAATAATATAAGTTTTGAAGTCCCTCGGCATTGCCTATCGTTCCTTAACGATTCTATACTTGTGCACTCGTATGATGTAGGGCAGGTCGGAGGCGGCGGGCGCGCGCTTGCCGGCCTGCTTGTGGGGCGCGCTGTGGTATGTGTAGCCGCCGACGGCGTTGGGGCGCGCGTACAGGATGGCGGGCTCCTCAGGTGTGCTGGATGCCGCCGCGTACAGCTGCGGCGCCTGGTAGTGGGACGCGTACGACGCGTACTGCGGCTCGTCGTAGTCGGCGTGCGTGCCTGGCGCGTAGTCGTCAGCGTAGGGCGCGCGCGCGTACACCGGGTGTTGCGCGGAGGGTGCGGGTGCGTGCTTTCGGTCACGGCCGAGCGGCGCCGGCGACTGTCGCAACCCCGTGCAGGGCACGCCACAATAATGGCGGTAAGTCCCCTCTTTGAGGAGTGGCTTGAGAGACGCCACGGCGTCCTCACCTTCCGCCTGACGCAGGTCCTCACCGGACACGGTTGTTTCGGGAGGTTCCTGCACCGAATCGGGCGGGAGGAAACGCCCGGGTGTTTCCATTGCGAGGATCGACCGGAGGACACGGTGGAGCACACGGTGGAGCTGTGCCCCGCGTGGGCGGAGCACCGCCGTGTCCTCGAAGCGGCGATTGGCGGCAGCGACCTCTCGCGTCCGGCCCTGGTGCAAGCCATGGTCCGGAGCGAGACGGAATGGGACGCCGTCACCTCCTTCTGCGAAGCAGTAATGCTAGAGAAGGAGGTGGCGGAACGTGAGAGGGAGAGAAGCTCACAGCGTCCTGGCCGCCGCGGGAGACGCCCCGGGCGTCGGGGGCCACCACGTGGCCCCCGGCCACCGTAGGCGCGGGCCTGTGGACGGTGGGCTATGGGCTAGCTTGCCGTCCGTCCGTCTCATGACGACAGGCCGTGTCGACGGCGCGTTCGTGTTCCACGCGCGCCTCAAAGAGAGTCAGCAAAAAGGAAGGGGACCCCTTCCTTTTTGCTGACTCTCTTTGAGCAAGGACCGATGCCTGCCGAGGTTGCGGGACTGTTCGAAAGAGATACCGTGGCCCCGGAACACAAAGGGCGATGAAGAAACATGGATGGGTTTTAGTCAGTAAAAGTCTGACACTCCCTCCTGCTCCGCCCAGAGCGGGAGAAGTCATTTGATGATTTCCCATCCGAAAAAAAAAAAAAAAAAAAAAATGCATGCAAACAAGCATACACCATACATGCAGCATGCAAGCAAGCATGCAGTATACAATCAAGCATGCAGCATGCAAGCAAGCATGCAGCAAGCAGCAGGCATAGCGGTGAGTGTTAGAACCACCTGTTCCTCAGCTCGCGGGCCGCCTCACCCTACCGCGCCTACGCGGTTTTAAATAACAATCTAGGGGTAGGGCAGACAAGACTAGGTGGAGTCGGTTTTAAATAAACGTTATATCAATATTATATGTTTTAAACGATAGGCCTAATGATTTTCGATTAAATAAACGTTATATCCAATAACGTTATACGAAACAAGGTTTAGAGTATATAAATGTTATATCTGAAGAAATTATATCAACAGTTGGTATAACTCACGTTTATTTCATCTTGTGAACGTTATTGAAATGAAAATATACCAAATAACTTTATATGTTATGAGACGCACCCATTTCGAAGGTTCTTTCGAGGTTACCAATGAGTAGCGGTTTTTTAAAGAACTGTCAATAATATAAGTGCAAAAGAGCTACATAAAAGAGTATACCTACGCGTATTTGGATGACATTACAGTCTGTGGAACTACCCAAGCTGACCACGATCAAAAACTGCTGCGTTTTCTTGATATTGTTACGAGCTGGGTATGGGATAAATTAATTACTACCGATTAAACAACAAATAACTTTAATAATCACAAAACACTTATAACTCAATTACAAGTACACTACTGATCACTATTCGCTTAGATATCGCACTTCTAGTTTACTTCGATTCGCTTCGTACTGTAGCCAAAATAAGACTGACTGCTCCCGCAAACACGTCGACTATTTATATGGCGATCGAACGTTCGAGAAATATCCACGACTTCCTAGAATCTTCTAGACAATTCCACGACTTGTACAGAGGAAAGAAGTAGGTACTTTATGCCCTCGGCGTACGGTCGAAATTACAATGATGTCCTTTTGTAGGTAGTTTGCGAATTTGTACCTATATCATTCGGGACTCGTTTTACCTACCTACCTACTATTACCTACCTACCTACTAGTAGGTACCTACTACCGTAACTGTAGGTAAGTACGGGTACGACGTAACAATATTGACAAACAGTATCGGTAACATTGAATTTTCATTGAAATAGATAAGTATTCTAGGATATACTATAAACAGTGGAGTAATTAAACCCGACCCGGATCGTCTACGTCCACTGTTAGAGCTGCCTCTGCCTTCAGACTCGACATCGCTTCGGCGAGCATTGGGATTATTTGTTCACTATTCTAAATATGTGCCAAGATTCTCTCATAAAACTCAAGTCCTTCGTTTCGCAAGGCACATTCCCTCTCGATTCTGAGGCAGTAAACGCATTTAACACTCTAAAGCAAGAGATAGCCAGACCTCATACCTATTATAATATTTGTATGGTTAATTATAACCACAATTTTTATCATTTCTAAATAAAACCTTGATATTTTTGGAAATTATTCTTTTATTTTGCTGATTTTAATTACAACTTGACTGAGATAATACAATAGCAATAAGTAAACTTTAAAAAAGGAAGAAACGCTATGGTCACATTTTATTTAATACAACGATAATTTACTGTAATTTGTGGATTTGAACGGGAAAGAGAGATTTAAAACGAAATTTTTCATTAAAACGCAGGAAATAGAGATAACTAGAACTTTTTTTTGAACAAGAGAAAAATTATACTTTAAGACAGATATTTTACTTTTTTATTATTTAAATGATAAAAGCATTCCCTAAATTATATTTCCTCCTTCTCAATCATTTACGTAACTACAATAGTTTCGATTCTATGATTTTTTGAACTTTCAAATCGCTTTTACTCGAAATGTCTAATTTTGAGTTATGACTGTACATGTTGTCATGTGCGACATGTTGGTAGAATGAGCTCTTTTGTATATTGTATTGACAAACTAGTTGGCTGTCTATAAAACTAGCAGTACTCCCTGTATCAATCAATGCTCTGGCTACAAATAATCTGTTTATTTTAATCGGTATCATAGCTATAACGAGATCAGTTGTAGAAGTGGCCACGATACATGATAACAATTTCTGCGACTCTCCATTTTCCATGTGTTTGTTCGGTTCATCAATAGCACTAGTAAAAGCGCTCCGTTGTGGTGGCGCAGTCACTGCACTTTTGCACACTTTTGCAAAATGCCCCCTTTTCCACATTTGAGGCAGGTTGTACTGTACTGTGTACTGTTGTACTGTTGTACTGTGGTTGTTCTTGGATGTGAGTTCTCTGATTGTTATTCGGGACCGCATTACAAAGGTACTAATACTAGATTTTGATAAAACTATTTTATCATTATAAGATAAGACTCGTGGTTGTGACATGTAAAAATATAATTTCATTAATAACAGCGGTTCCTAGGCAATACATCTGACATAAGTTTAAAAGGTTATCAAAAATAAAAAGGTTCTAGTATAACATACTCCTTAACATCCTCCCTTTTTGGCAACCCTATTACTATATCAAGACAATTTGTTTTGAGATTGATACAATCCGTGGCTTATGTAATGCTTTGGTCAGTAAATCCGCTAGTTGGAACTCGCTGGGAATGTATTCTACACGTATTTCTCCATTAGCAACGAGTTCTCTCACATAGAAATGTCGAATAGCAAATTGCTTGGTTCTTCTGTGGAGTTCTGGATTGTGTGAGATCTTTATGGCTGCATCATTTTCAACCTTTAGCTTAGGTATTTCTTTCAATTTAGATATTTCACCAAAGAGTCTTTTAATCCAGACAATCTCTCTAGACGCTTCACTGGCAGCAACCAATCCAGCTTCGGTGCTTGATATTGCAACACATGTTTGTCTTCGACTTGTCCAAGAAATTGCTCCTCCAGAGTATAAGCATAATATGCCTGAAGTCGAACGTCCGGTACTTTGGTCTCCACCGTGGTCAGAATCACTGTAGCATTCTAGAATTCCAGCATTGCAGCTCTTCTTAAAAACTATTCCATAGTTAAAAGTTCCTTTGATGTATCTTAGGATACGTTTCAGCCTCTGGATGTCTTCTTTAGAAGGGTTTTCTAGACTCCGGGATACAACACTTACAGCATATGCTAAGTCCGGTCTGGTTCCAACGGTCAGATATGCGAGTGCTCCCACAGCTTCTCTATACGGAAATAAAGCAGGGTCGCACGGAGGGGGCACGTCTTTATCCAGATCTGGTAGTCCATCTTTTTGTATAGGAGTGGTAACTGGTTTGCAATAACTCATACCAAAGCGATCTAATACTTTCGGAGCGTAGTGTTTTTGTGACACTTTTATATTACCATCATGGTCCTCTATTTCTAATCCTAGAAAAGGTTGCATCTTTTATCGTGATTTTAAATCTTCTCTTCAATTCTCTCATTACCTTTTCAGAATCTTCCTGATTTATTGCAGCGACCAAACCGTCATCTACATAGAGAGCAAGAATAATTTTGTTGGTTGCACGGTTTTTTATAAACAGGCAGGGGTCGGTATCGCATTGTTTGAATCCAATGGTTTTTAAATAATCCACCAAACATTTATTCCAACACCGAGGCGCTTGCTTGAGACCATACAAACTTTTCTTGAGTTTACAAACCTTGTTAGATCCATCAGTACTCTGATGGATCTAACAAGCCATCAGGTTGATTCATATTGTTACATCGTACCCGTACTTACCTACAATTATGGTAGTAGGTGCCTACTAGTAGGTAGGTAGGTAATAGTAGGTAGGTAGGTAAAACGAGTCACGAATGATGTAGGTACAAATTCGTAAACTACCTACAAAAGAATATCAGGAATTGTCATTGTAATTTCGACCGTACGCCGAGGGCATAAAGTACCTTCTCGAAGGACAATGACCCACTATGGAATTGTCTAGAAGATTGTAGGAAGTCGTGGATATTTCTCGAATGTTCGATCGCCATATAAATAGTCGACGTGTTTGCGGGAGCAGTCAGTCTGATTTTGACTACACAACGAAGCGAATCGAAGTGAACTAGAAGAGCGATATCTAAGCGAATAATGATCAGTAGTGTATTTGTCAAAATCAAAAAATCAAAATCAAAGCATTTATTTCAAGTAGGCCAGTTACAGGCACTTTTGAATTGTCGAAACAAAGATGAAAATTAAATATAGCTACAGTCCCAGTCACAAGACATAAAAACTGTGAAAGTACTGTAGTTGTTTGTAATTGAGTTTCAAGTGTTTTGTGTTTATTAAAGTTATTTGTTGTTTAATCGGTAGTAATTAATTTATCCCATACCCAGCTCGTAACAATTTGGTGTCAGAAGTGAGGGATAAATTATGCCAATTCTACCTAAGGACGACACGGACGGTATCCGTACCAGGAGTCAGCGACAGCAGGACATGGACCAAAGGCGGTTTGGAAATTCCCCTACACAGACATCGGGTGGTGACCAGCCTACGTCAGTGCCAGTCACTGGCCCATCCGGAGTTTCTCCAGCATCAGTGGCGCCAGACTTGTCAGCTTTAATGGCACTACTGCAGGAGCAGGCTCGCCGTCAAGAGGAGCAGGCTCGCCAGTTACAGGAGCAGTTGCAGCGAGGTAAGGAGGAGCAGGCTCGCCATCAAGAGGAGCAGGCTCGCCGTCAAGAGGAGCAGGCTCGCCAGTTACAGCAGCAGTTGCAGCGAGATAAGGAGGAGCAGGCTTGCCATCAAGAGGAGCAGGCTCACCGGTTGGAAGAGCAGTTGCAGCGAGATAAAGAGGAGCAGGTCCGCCGCCAAGAAGAACAGATGCTCCTCATAAAGGATCTTCATGCAACTTTTGGCAAAGATCAAGGTGATGAAGGATCAGGTTCACCAGCACGAGAATCGCATCTCAGAGGCCGAAGTTCAGATCGCTGGGGTGAAGAAGGCTTTGGGAGAACTAAAGACTGGAGACGTGACTGTGGCTTCAGTAGTTGCTGCACCTTCAGCGCGGGGTTTTAAGGTGCCTCCATTCGATGGAACATCTTCGTGGTCGGCTTATAAAATTCAATTTGAGGCCGTTATAAAGGCGAATGGATGGACAAAACCGCAAGCCATGACCGCGCTCACCTTGGGCCTCCGAGACCAGACCCTAAACATTCTTGAGGCGCTCGGCAAGGATGTAACCTACGAGCAGCTGCTGGAGGCGTTAGAGTCCAGATACGGCGATGCGCACTTGGAGCACGTATTTCGTGCTAAGTTGAAGGATCGTGTTCAACGTAGTGCCGAGAACCTGCAGCAGTGGGCCCTCGAAGTTGAAAAGCTGGTTTGAAAAGCATACCAGTCTGCCCCTGCACTTATCGATGGGAATCTGGTACAAGCGTTCGTTGATGGAATACGTTAGAGCCGCTGTGAGACTTGGGCACCATGAGACGCTGAAAGACGCCTTGGCCTATGCCTTAGAAGTAGAGGCAGTGAGGCAGGACCACCGAACGCACCGCGTCAGGGAGGTTGTAGCATCACCTGTACGCGACCGCCCGCAAGGGTACAGTCCTAGGTGCTACACTTGTGGAGAAAGGGGTCATCTTCGGTCAAGCTGTCCTAAGCGCAGCACCCCGAGAGAAGATCAGCAGGGAATGGATGAAGTGACTGCCCAGCCACAGCAGGGAAACGAGTAAATGCCAGGACTGGGGGGCGAGTGCTGGCTGGTAATGAAAGAGCCCCGAGAATCTTGATCTCGCAAACACATGACGGGAACCGCCTGACCATCAAAGGCGAAATCAACGGAACACCATGCAAACTGACGTTGGATACTGGAGCTTCTCACACGGTCGTCAATTCTCACCTAGCAAGTCGGTTTCTTGGGGACTACTTCGATAACCACGACCGTATACGATTACTAACAGCTACCGGTCAGCACATAATCGTCCGAGGGAAGAAGGAGGTGGAGTTAAAATTGGGTGACAGATTTTACAAGCACAATGTCATCGTGGCCGACATAGTGGACGATTGCTTCTTGGGCTTGGATTTTATGCGGAAATATCGTTGTGAGATCGACGTTGAACAAGGAGTACTGAAATGTGGTTCAGAGGAAGTCTTCATGGAAGGTGCACCATCAGGGAAAGTATACTTCTTGAAGGAGATTGTTCTTCCTCGCAGATCAGAAACGATTGTGCCAATTAGTCTACCACGGAATTCTGGACAAAAAGATCGAAGTGTTCTGATAGAAAGAGTGAACAATGACTTTCCATGGAAGATGGCACGGACTCTGGTCAAGGCCACCAACGTCTCGGCAGTACGCATACTGAATCCAAGTGACAAGGAGCAAATGATTAAGAAGGGCACCTTGATCGGCACTTGCAAGGAAGTAGCTTGGATGCGTCAGTTGCAAAATCTGCCTACCGGAAATAAAATTCGTAGTCCGAAGTTTGACGTGTCAATGCTTTTGGAAAACTGCTGTTTAACTAAAGGAGCAATGGACAAGGCTAAGAAGTTACTTCAGTACGCCGACACTTTCTCTTCAAATGATGCTGACATAGGGAGAACTGGACTAGTTCAGCACAAAATTAATACAGGTAACGAGTTACCAATCCGTCAGCGACCAAGAAGACTGCCAGTTGCACGTGAAAAAGAGGTGGAAACCATGATCGAGGGAATGGTGAAGGACTGTGTTATAGAGCCTTCATCCAGTCCATGGTGTTCTCCTGTGGTTCTGGTAAAGAAAAAGGACGGCAGCATGCGCTTCTTTGTGGACTACCGACGACTGAACGATGTCACGAAAAAGGACAGCTACCCGCTGCCTAGGATCGATGACACACTGGATACGCTGACTGGTATGAAGTGGTTTACCACACTTGACCTGAAAAGTGGCTACTCGCAAGTAGAAATAGACCCCAAGGACAAGGAGAAAATTGCATTTTCAACAGGAAAAGGGTTGTGGCAGTTTAAAGTTATGCTATTCGGTTTGTGCAATGCTCCTGAGTTGTGGAATTTAAGAAACGTCTGTGCAATAAGCCTATTTTGGGATATCCTGACACTGAAAATGACTTCATAGTTGACACAGATGCAAGTAATACTGGAATTGGGGGCGTGCTGTCTCAACGGAAAGGAAACCAAGAGGTTGTGATAGCTTACTTCAGCAAGTCTTTATCCAAACCAGAAAGAAATTACTGCGTTACAAGACGGGAGCTACTCGCCGTAGTAAAGACATTGCAGCACTTCAGTAAATATTTGTTGAGACGTAAATTCCAATTACGAACTGACCACGCTGCATTGAAGTGGCTATTACAGTTCAAGAATCCAGAGGGGCAAGTGGCGAGATGGATTGAACTACTGCAAGAGTTTGACTTCGTAACTGAACATCGCAGTGGGAGAACTCACGGTAACGCAGACGCCTTGTCAAGAAGACCTTGTCCTGAAGACTGTAAGCACTGTGCCAGACAAAAGACTAAGGAAGTAGTGCCCGTGAAGATGCTTAGAACGGATCTCAGCGATGAATGGAAGGAAACACTACAGCAGGCTCAGCAAAATGACTCGGACATCAAACCGATCTTCGAGTGGATCAAAGCTGGTGCTCCTAAACCTAAGTGTAGTGATGTGGCTGCGATGAGTTTCATCACGAAGAGTTATTGGGCGCAATGGAACACCTTGGTGATCCAGGATGGAGTCTTGTGCCGTAAATGGGAAAACGCTCGAGGGGACAGCTGTCATCTACAAATGGTTGTCCCTAAAGCTAAGGTACCGGATGTTTTACGGCTCTACCATGATGGATGTTCAGGAGGACATATGGGGTAAAAAGGACTCTACTAAAAATTCGAGAACGATTTTACTGGATCCACTGTCGAAATGATGTGGTGTCGCAAATGTACCAGTTGTGCGGCCGTGAAAGGACCCCACACACGCAGTAGAGGTGCATTAAAAGTGTACAACGTTGGAGCCCCTTGGGAACGGATAGCACTAGACGTTGCGGGACCATTTCCAGAAAGTGAGAGCGGAAACAAGTACTTCCTGGTGGTCATGGATTACTTCACAAAGTGGCCAGAAGTCTTTGCCATTCCTAACCAAGAAGCTACAACTGTCGCAGATAAATTAGTTCAGGAAGTCTTCTGTCGTTTTGGAGTACCCTTAGAAATACATAGCGATTCAAAATTCCTTCCTTGATGGAAGGAATTTTGAATCGCAAGTATTACAGGAGACTTGTCGATTGATGGGTACCCACAAAACCAGAACCACCTCTTACCACCCACAATCTGATGGAATGGTGGAACGATTCAACCAAACGTTAGAGAGATATCTGGCAAAGATCGTGGAAAGCAGACAAAGGGATTAGGACATGCACATACAGCCGTTTCTTCTGTCCTACCGCAGCGCAGTCCACGAAAGTACAACTGTGACGCCAGCCTTCGCGAACTTTGGAAGGGAATTACGGTTACCTGCTGATTTGATCACTGGAACTCCCCCTGATGCTCCACGTAGTGTAACAGATTATGCGATTGACTTGCGTAACAAGTTGAATGATGTTTATGAGCATATCAGACAATCCGGCCAACAGATGTCTGAGAAGATGAAGACCCGTTATGACCGAAAGGCAAATAGTAGAGGTTTCGACGAAAGTTCACTGGTGTGGTTGCATAACCCAGTACGGAGCAAGGGGAAGTCTCCGAAATTGCAAGCAAAATGGGATGGACCATACCGAGTTGTGACTAGGATCAACGATGTCACCTACCGAATACAGAAGGGTCCACGAGGTGCGCCTAAGATTGTCCATGTAGACAGATTGGCGCGATACTACGGGGCTAATGATGCTCGGGACGAGCATGTCTAAGGAGGGGGCAGTGTTACGTCGTACCCGTACTTACCTACAATTATGGTAGTAGGTACCTACTAGTAGGTAGGTAGGTAATAGTAGGTAGGTAGGTAATAGTAGGTAGGTAGGTAAAACGAGTCACGAATGATGTAGGTACAAATTCGTAAACTACCTACAAAAGAACATCAGGAATTGTCATTGTAATTTCGACCGTATGCCGAGGGCATAAAGTACCTTCTCGAAGGACAATGACTCACTATGGAATTGTCTAGAAGATTCTAGGAAGTCGTGGATATTTCTCGAATGTTCGATCGCCATATAAATAGTCGACGTGTTTGCGGGAGCAGTCAGTCTGCCTCCGCCCACGTGACGCACCAGCTACGTGCGTCAACTGCGGGGGTGAGCATCCCGCCAACAATATCAAGTGCCCCTCTTTCCAGGCAGAGATAAGGGCAAATAGGCGAGCGGGCACAGTCGCCGCCATTACGGCGGAGGGGAAAGAAGAGGAAGCGGAGGGGCAAGGGTAAAGCACCCGCGCCCCCCACCGCACCTGAGGGAGAACAACCGGGCGACCAGCCTCCGACCCTGGAGCGGGCTGTGACTCCGGCTGCAGCTCCAATGCAGCCCGAGACAGGGAAGACCGTTGAGCCAACAGCTGACGCCGGCATGGCGCGGCCCCCGGCCCAACCACAAAAATCCCGTGCCAATAGAGGCACCACCAGCGCCGGCCCAGCTGCCGGCTCGGAAGCCGAAAAGAAGGAGTTCACAGCCCGCGCCATCCAACTGCTGATGGACCTGATCAGTGCCATCAGGCAGGGTCAGGACGTGGAACTGGTCGTCCTTGACGGCCTAGCTGCGCTACTCTCCTTGTATAGTGGATAGACCGTCAAGGATGACTCAGGAGCGTCCGCGACCGGCAACGCATGGTCGCCCCTCTCCGCCGCCCTTATCACCGGATTGGACCCAGGTAAGCTGTTCCTCGCTACACGCAGCTTACCTGCACAATATGACTCCACACACACTGCGCACACCCGGCTGCGCGACTTGTTCTAAGTTAATATAGGCAGGGCGCGCAGCTATAACCAAACATGCACTCCTCTACAAGCACGTAGACACACGCGTAGACGCGGCTCTCGGGCCCGCGGGAAAACACAAACATAGGCGGTGTTACACATACAATACCGCCCACACACACAAGTCGTTTCCGCAGCCCGAACCACTGCCGGCTAGCTCTGGTTAGTGGGGCGGGCGGGAATCACACATCCACTGTAGGTGCGCTGTAAGTCGGTGCCTCTGTCGCTGGTTGTCCCCCGCTGGGCCTCCCTCGGGTAACCGGGGGTCTCACCACAAGGAGACAGACCGCCGGGGCACTGTGAAGAAAGCAGCGCTGTGCAACAGCGCTGTGGCGCGCCTACAGGACACATACAGCAGCCACACACATGGGCGAATGTTACATGCGCCCAACGGATCAAGGACAATGGTCCAACATAAGGACGAGTCCGTTTTGACGGACCGAGGTATGGCCGCCGCGGTCAGAGGGCATAGCCCTGAAACCGCCTGCCGCGCCCCCTGGCGGGGGCGCAGCGAATTCCAATTGTTGGAGCAGTCAGTCTGATTTTGGCTACACAACGAAGCGAATCGAAGTGAACTAGAAGAGCGATATCTAAGCGAATAGTGATCAGTAGTGTATTTGTAATTGAGTTTCAAGTGTTTTGTGTTTATTAAAGTTATTTGTTGTTTAATCGGTAGTAATTAATTTATCCCATACCCAGCTCGTAACAATATATATTTCTGCACTCAGTGAACCATAGAGAAAAACAGTTGATACATCAAACTCTGTGAGTTTTAGGCCTTCATTTGCAGCAACGCTTAAGACTGATCTTATTGTTGACATCTTAGCAACTGGGCTGAAAGTCTCATCATAGTCGATGCCCTTTTTCTGTGTATATCCTCTAGCAACAAGTCTTGCTTTGAATTTATCTAGAGAGCCATCAGCATTGGTTTTGATCTTATAAATCCATTTACAGGATATAGGCTTCCTGTCTTTTGGAAGGTCCACTATTATCCAGGTTTTATTTTCCTTTAAAGACTTCACCTCACTTTCCATTGCTTTGACCCACTGATCTTTATGCGTACTAGTATTTGCTTCTTTGTAGGTTTTAGGTTCATTTATCTGATTAAAAATGTCATCTGACATCATGACGTAATCTCCGAATCTAATAGGCGGTCGTATTTGACTTCTATCTCGTAGAGTCATTCTAGTGGCTATCTCAGCTACATCATCTGAGATTCTTGGTCGTTCAGTATCATCACCATCATCTAAGGTCATCAATCTTCATAATGAGGTGATTCTGGCATTGATGCTTTTGAAGACGTTTGTAATGGTTCAGTAGAGTCATCTTGGCTTTCTATTTCCTGACTCACAACCAAATCCGGCGATGTGGGGGGCAAAGTCGAACTAAGCTCATCAGAGCTACTTGCAGCGCGATCCAAGCTATTTTCGACACAATCATCCTCCCTTGCATCACACATCGGTGGTACTGAAAGTGGAAAGTGTGTTTCGACTGAAGGCTGTTCTTCCAAATCACTTTGACCAAATGGAGTCAATACTGATTAATTAAATGTAACGTCTCTTGACCTTATGAGTTTACCATGTTTATTCAGTAAGCGATAGCCTTCATCACCCTCATATCCAATTAGAATGCATTTCTCAGCCTTTTTACATAGCTTTTTCCTTTTTTGCTGAGGAATATGAGCATAACATTCACATCCAATTATTTTTAGGTGACTGATTGCTGGCTTCTTCTTAAACCACAATTCAAATGGTGATTTTCCATTTTCTGAAGTTGGACTAGTTCTGTTTAACACGTACGCAGCGGTATTTATCAATTCTGCCCATGTAGCAAACGGTAAGTCTTCGTGAGCATGCATCATTGTACGAGCGGCTTCAACTAAGGTTCTATTCTCACGTTCACTAAGACCATTTTGTTGCGGTGTATAGGGCATCGTGAGGGTTTGTCTAATTCCAGCTTCTTGTAGAATGCACCTGACGTTCTGATTATCAAATTCACCTCCGTTATCGCTAAGAAATTCTTTAACAGAGTATACAGCTACTTTACATTCTTGTAACACTTGTCGGAGTTTCAGGTAAACTTCCGATTTTTGTCGCACAAAATAAATGTGTCTGTACTTGCTGTAGTCATCTTTGAATAAAACGAAGTAGCGAAATTTGTTAAAAGAAGGAGGGAATGGACGCATACATCAGCGTGTAAATTTTCTGCAGGTAATTTAGCTCGTACTCTTGTCCCGTTAGACTATAAATACAGCCAGTACACAATTCTGAATCTAGACGAACCTTTCGTGATACATAAGTTTATGACTTATGTATCACGAAAGGTTCATAAGTCATTTAATCATTTGTTAACACAAGTACAATAAATAGTTGTTACAAAAGATTACAAGCGCCCTCGAAGGCGTACAAATATTTATGGAGGTCATTGACATTAAAATTGATAACCTTTAAAATTATATTAGTGGAATGCAAGTATTAATTGATTTTAACAAAAAATAAAAACAAAAAAATATATATAAATGTCAAAAGTAAGTGAAGCTTTACTACGTCAAAATTCAAATAATGTTTAAACAAAATAAAAAATATAAAAAAAGAAATAATACAGAATGTCACGTGCAAAAATGTCAAAAATATCAAGTGGAATTGAACTTAATTAAAGATATGCTATGTCAATGAGTACCGACTATGGTCAAAAACAGTAATTACATTTTGTCTGTTAAAAATCCGAAATGCTGTAATATGCTTTATTCAATAGCAAAGATTTAAGCCTTTTCTTAAATAAGATTATGTTCAAATCCTTAATTGAACTTGGTATGTGGTTGTATATGATTGGTGCCATACAAAAAACACTTTTTTGCATCAACGCTGTGTGGGACCTTTTTACGCACAAGTTATTGTTCTGTGGTCGAGTTCGTGTGTTATAAAATGTTATTTTGTAAAACAGGTGTAGATTGGTCTTAACAAATAGAGCTACCTCAAAAATATATAAGCACGGAAATGTCAACAATTTGTATTTGATAAAGAATGGCTTGCAAGAATCTAAATTGTGGAGTCTGAACATTGATCATTGATCTAATGCACCTTTTTTGTGCTTTAAAAACTAATTCCCTGTTGGTCGAGTTACCCCAGAAAATGACACCATACCTCAATACTGAACTGACCAAACCATGATAAGCTGTGACTAAAGCATCGACGTTAATCACTGGGGTCAGTTTGAATAGGGCATAGGCTGATTTGCTAATTCGTTTAGTTAGCTCCTCCGTGTGTGCTTTCCAGTCTAGTTTTTTGTCAATGGTTAAACCTAGGAATTTTGATGTCTCTACTTGTGTTATAATTTTATTGTCATAATATACTGTCATATTGGGATTCGCACGTTGGCTAAACATCATTAATTTTGTCTTATCAATATTTATTTTAAGATTATTATTATCTAGCCATTTCACTATGGAGGTTATTGTCTGAGTGACAACGTCGCTGTGGTTTCGATCATCAGTACTCTTAATGGTCACAGTGCTGTCATCAGCAAACAGTGACATAGCGTGACTTGTTACTTTTGGAAGATCATTTATGTACAGTATAAACAGCGGAGGGCCTAAGACGCTGCCCTGGGGTACACCATAAGCAACTGTGCGATGATTGGACTTATAGGTACGTTGGCATTTAGTATTGGGATCTATATCGGTTACTTCAACGTACTGTTTCCTGTTTCGTAAAAAAGAGTTTATTAAGCTGAGGATGTTCCCTCTAATACCGTACGCATCCAGCTTATTGAGCAGGATATTGTGATCGACATAGTCAAATGCTTTAGTCATGTGACAATAAATTGAACAAACAGGTATTCTTTTGTCAACATTCGAAGTTACATTGTTCAAAAAGTCATATATTGCCATATTGATTGTTTTATTTTTTCGGAAACCTTTCTGTTCATCGGCTAAGATGTTACTTTTATCTAGATATTTAAAGATTTGAATATAAATATATTTTTCAAATATCTTCGATATAACAGGCACAAGCGCTACGGGTCTATAAGATTCCATGCATTGCTTGTAATTTTTTTAAAATAACGGTTTAATTATAGCTGTTTTTAGGTTGGTTGGATAAGTACCATATGATATGCACAGATTAAGAATATGGCTCAAATGTCCACCAATGCAATTTGCTACATGTTTAATTACTTTGGTAGAGATGCCATCATTACCTACACTGCCGCAATTCTTCAAAGTCTTAATAATAGCATTAATATCATTTTCAGTGCTTGGTGCCATAAACATCGAGCTACTATTCTTTTCTATATTAGAAGTCACTTGTGTGCCGCAATTTGTTATAGGTTGTATTTTATCAATGAAGAAGTCGTTAAATGCGGTCGCTATATCAGGTGGATGTGTCACTATTTTATCTCCTATTTTAATGCTATGAATTAAATTATTATTGGGCGTATTACATTTAGTTTGGTTAATTATTTCCCACGTAGTTTTAGACTTGTTAGATGATGATTTGATCTTGTAGTTATTCTGAGCATGTTGCGTTAATTTAATTATTTTATTATAAACTGCTGAGTACTTTTTAAAGGTTGTTTTGTCTTGTTCATTGTGGTACCGTCTGTAACGCCTCAGGAGGTTTTTTTTTTTCTTACTGCATGTCTTGATGCCTCGGGAGACCCATAGTTGTCTTTTGTGTAATCTTATAGTAATACGCTTAAAGGGAAAACATAGATTATACAGAAGAGTAAATGTCTCCAAAAATTATTATAGGCTGTGTTCGGATCATCAACCTGATAAATTTCCGAAAAGGAAACACTTTGCAAACATTCCCTAAATTTATTCATGTTAACTAGATTATAGTCACGACGTTTGATATACCAATGCTTCATTATACATATTCTTTTGGTTGGAACCTTGAGTATTTGACAGGTGTGGTCAGAAAGAGCAAGATCAATTACGTCACAATTACATTTCTTACCCAGATTATGCGCAAAAAGGTCTATGCATGTGTTACTAGAAAGTCTAGTCGGCTTATTAGTTGCCAATTTGAAATTAAAATTGAGTAAAACACATTCTAGTTCTAATGTGATATTACTACGCTTCAAAATATTAATGTTAAGATCACCACATATAACAACATTTCGCTTATTCTTCTTTGTTATTAATTGGCATAATTTGTACAGTTGCTCAAAAAAACAGGTCAAAAAACTTGCATTTGGAACTCAGTAGACGCAGATTACAATGGTACCTGTATGAGTCAATTCTATACCACAACATTCGAATGTGCTACTTATTGCTATGTTCCGAACTTCAGGATTTTCTTTCCAATGGTGTCCCTTTTTTATCAAGATACACGAACCCCCTCTTTTAGTATCTTTCCTGCTAAAACAAGTAGCTAGATTATAGTTCGGGATTGAGAGATACTGTTCATAACCAGCCATCATAAAATGTTCCGTTATGCAAATAACATAAACGTCAACATTTTTGACCACGAGTTCTTCTAAACATACAGATAATGCATCAGCTTTATTTAAAAGTCCTGCAATGTTTTGATGTAGTATGTTTAGATAGGTATCATAGAAAAAACTGTGTGCCAATTGTTGACTATTGGGTATTATGTCGTCCTCTGTCATAAATAAGTCGTATTTTTTAATACCGTCGATAAACTCGTCAATATCTTTGAAAATTGTCTGCATTCCATGATTATTTACTGATCCCAGTTTGGTAAACATTGTTGAATCAATTGCTAGATTTTTGTTGGACTGTTGTAGTATGTTTTCTGTTGACAAAATGTTTACATTAGGTGTTGACTTTGTAATAGTCTCTACATTGAGCTTGTATTAGCCACCATTCTTAATCCTTTTGCCAGTCAATCTAACTTCTCCGGAATGAGCGGAATATATAAACAGGAATTTTATAGCAATCTCGCTACATATTACTTTTTCTGCCCTATAATTTATTTATTTACTCGCAAATGTGATGAAAAACATTGTATAAAAAAAAGGTTTTTATTTCTTAAACTTATAACTTAACAATCACATGATAGGAAGTACCTCTTGAGCAAAAAATTACTTGTATTAGGTACTTCCGCTCTTCCGGTTTGCGTTAACATTACATAAGTTAGAAATTTAACAATAAAATCAAACAAAAAATAAGATACCAAAAAATTAAATAAAAAAATAAATTAAATACAAATCATAATTTAAATTAATAACAGAATTAAATCAAAGATACAATTATAATCCAAATTAAAATCAAAATTTAATTATTAAAAAGCAAATAAAAAATATAAAATTAAATTAAATACAAATCATAATTCAAATTTAAATTAATAACAGAATTAAATCAAAGATACAATTATAATCCAAATAAAATTAGAATCTAAATTAAATTCAAGTAAAAATTCAAATCAGAATCAAAAAAAAGTACCAAAATCAAATAGAAAATTTAATTTAGTTTAGTGTGCGCATAGGGTGTGTATGTGGGTGTGTGTGGTGTGTGTGTGTGTGTTGGTGGCCAGTGCAGTGGAGTCGCCCTACAAACGATCACACAATTCTTGAGATACATTACGAACTATGTGATCGCATGCAGGATTGACTCAATTTCTTCGTAATTTTTGTTCATGAGCCATTGAGTGAGTGTTTTTTTGCAATCGTGGTATGTCATAGAATAAATGTTTTGTTCTTTATTTAGAATGTTGTATAAGCGAGATGATTGTTGTGTATATTGTCTCCTGGCAAATTTGGTTTTGACTGGGGTTTCTGGAGCGACATTATTCTTTCTTCTAGATTGTGTCCTGGAAGGGATGAAGGGAAGGGATTTATGTTTTTTGTATGTATGTATCATGGGCGGTACGGGAATTACGAACCTCGACTCAGAAAGCCCTCAGTCTTCGACTTCGGGCTTCTACTAGAGCCTCGATCGTAATTCCTTACTTACCGTCCATAGTACCTAAACAATATAAGTACCTACTATTAAATTTGGAACAATAAAAGGTCGCAGCAATGGTAAAAAGTAGAGTAGCACAACTCGTGGAAAAAAATCATTTCGTTTCTTGTATACTTACCTACCTCGCTCCGCTCAGGATTCTACTCTAGAATATTTCGCTGCTCCCGGGATCCAACTTGGTCCTTCGAATTAAATTCCCTTTTTTTCACTTGGTGGATAATCTACTATTTTCGAGAGACAATGGTAAAAAATAAATTACACAAAGTAGCCATGTGTGGGTTCAATGCTTATCCTCTGTGGTTCAAACAAACCTACGACGTAACATTCATAGGACCAAAATAGTGATTTACTTACTGTAAAAGTAACAGTGTTACCTAATGGACTTTCTTTGCTAGCTGGTGACCGTACCACACGATCTTGCATGCATAAAATACCTATAACAGCCAAGCGCTTATTACGCTTCATTAACACACGCAACCGAATTAAATAGAATAAGTACACAACGCTGATTATTGAGGGAAACACGGGGGCTACTCGTATATCACCAATAACTTTTTACAATACTAATTCGCTTGGTGTAGTTTTTGATTTTTATTATAGTACTTGCGGACGGTTTATTACAAATGTAAAAAGTTTGGCAAAATTTGTTTAGTTTAAATAAATATCTCGGAGAAAAAAAATACTTTACATAATACAGGCATCGTAGTTTGTTATAGGTACCAACATTTTTCGCGCACGTAGGTCAGTTAACCAGTGTCGGCGTTATGGGAATCGCAAAATTAGTACTTGATTTACTTAGTGAAGGAGTAAGTTTATTAAAATAAATTACAAAGAGCAAGAATGCCGACCGACCGAACCCGGAGATGAAAGTTACTGACTAATTCTACATTTGAGCAATTATCTAAAACTTGGGATACGGTCGGAGCGGCACGTTACAAACCCCTGGGGGCCTGGGCCCTGTTTTATGAAGCTGACAATCCGACATTTATGTCAAAAAAACCGGCCAAAAGCGTGTCGGGCCACGCTCAGTGTAGGGTTCCGTAGTTTCCCGTCCGTCACAATAAGTGTTCCCACTTATGAGTTTAAAGGTGGGTACCTATCCATTATGTTCGCGCTCCAGCAGCCAGTCAGCAGTTTGTCTTTTTTGTACAAAAACTGTTGTTTCCATCAAGTTCAAAATGATTTTCCTAGAAAGTCCTTATAAAGTTCTACTTTTCAGATATTTTTCATATTTTCTAAACTTATGGTTCAAAAGTTAGAGGGGGGGGGACACATTGTTTTTTACTTTTGGAGCGATTATTTTCGAAATTATCAAAAAATGATTTTAGGAAACCCCTATTCATTTTTAAATACCTTTCCAACAATATATCACACGTTAGGTTTGAAATTTAAAAAAAAAACACTTCCCACTTTACATATAGGGGGGCTACCCTAATAATTTTTTTTTTCCAATTTTTATTTTACCACTTTGTCGGCGTGATTGATATACACATTGGTACCAAATTTCAGCTTTCTAGTGCTAACGGTCACAGAGATTAAGCTAGGACGGACAGACGGACGGACAGACATGGCGAAACTATAGTTGACTACGGAACCCTAAAAATGACAAAATTGTAGAATTGTCGCGCTTAGGCTGTTTTATGAACGTGACATATATGTCAAAAAGCGACAGGTGAAATCTTGACATATTTGTCATCTAAGAACGCGTTTTATGAAACTCGACATAAATAAGTCAAAAAACCACAGTCAAATTATTGGTGACATAATGTCGGATTGTCGTGACAAATAAGTCGACTTTTGACATCTAATTACAAATAATTTTGTTTAAGAAGCTAAATTAGGGTAAAATAGAAAAATCTAAATATATAAAAGAAGAAACTGACTGACTCATCTATCAACGCACAGCCCAAACCGCTGGGTCTACAGATTCCAAATTTGGCAAGTAGGTTCCTTATGAGGTCTAGGGGTGCACCAGCACTAAGAAAGGATTTTTTTAAATTCACCCCCTAAGGGGGTTAAACGGGGCTCCAAAGTTTGTATGGGGAAACAAGATTAGTTAGACTATTTTATTTGAAACTTCACGGTAGTGCTCCTTTTGGTAAATGAGTAGAAACGGGTTTCAGGGTTTTTCAGAATTCAACCCCTAAGAGGGGAAATGGGGTGACAAAGTCTAAAAATCAATGCACAGCCTAAACCGCTGAGTCTAGAGATCCCAAATTTGGCACATATGTTCCAGAAGTGGTCTAGGGGTACACTAAGAAAGGGTTTTTCAAAAGTCACCCCCTAAGGGGGTGAAACGAGGCTCTAAAGTTTGTATGGGGAAACAAGATTAATTAGACTATTTTATTAAAAACTTCACAGGAGTACTCCTATTCATAAATGAGTAGAAATGATTTTCAGTTTTTTTCAGAATTCAATCCCTAAGAGGGGGAAATGGGGAGACAAAGTCTAAAAATCAATGCACAGCCCAAACCGCTGAGTCTAGAGATTCCAAATTTGGCAGATACGCTCCTTATGAGGTTAAGGGGTGCAATAAGAAAGGATTTTTTTAAATGTACCCCCTAAGGGGATGAAACGGGAGTCAAAAGTTTATATGGGGAACAAGATTAGGTAAGACTGTTTTATTTGAAACTTCACAAGAGTACTCTTATCGATAAATGAGTTAACATTTGTGTTTCAGGTTTTTTCAGAATTCAACCCCTAAAGGGGGAAATGGGGTAACAAAGTCTGAAAATCAACATCGGTATTGTTTGTATGGTGTATCGGGTCGGGTGTATTACAAAAACAACGATTTTAAGATTTAATATGGTGGACCTGAAATGCCTTCATTCCCTGTTGGGGTGCGATGGGGTTGAAATGTCTAAAAATCAATATGGGTGTCGATACCGAGATTATCAGGGGTGCAGATTACGAAAATGGCATTTATTTTGAGATCCAGAAGATGGCGGATTCGACTAATATACAGGATTATTGTTGATTTATTGTGATGATTGTGATAACGATGATGGTGATTGCGATAATGATGATGATTGTGATTACGATGATAATGATTGTGATTACGATGATGATGATTGTGATAACGATGATGGTGATTGTGATAGTGATTGTGATGGTGATTGTGATAGTGACGGTGATTGTGATGGTTATAGCGATGGTGATGGTTATTGTGATGGTGATAGTGATTGTGACTGTGATATTGATTGTGACTGTGATATTGATGGTGATTGTGACAGTGATGGTGTTTGTGGTAATGATGATGATGCGTGTGATAACGATAGTTATGATTTTGATAACGAGGATGTTTATTGTGATGATGATGATTGTGATTACGATGATAATGATTGTGATAATGATGATAGTGATTGTGATAACGATGGTGGTGATTGTGATAGTGATGGTAATTGTGATAGTGATTGTGATGGTGAAGGTGATTGTGATAGTGATTGTGATGGTGATTGTGATGGTGATGGTTGTAATTACGATGATAATGATAGTGATAATGATGATAGTGATTGTGCTAACGATGATGGTGATTGTGATTGTAGTGGTAATAGTGATGGGGATAGCGATGGTGATGGTGATTGTGATGGTGATGGTTGTAATTACGATGATAATGATTGTGATAATGATGATAGTGATTGTGCTAACGATGATGGTGATTGTGATTGTAGAGGTGATAGTGATGGTGATAGCGATGGTGATGGTGATTGTGATGGTGATGGTGATGGTGATGGTGATGGTGATGGTGATGGTGATGGTGATGGTGATGGTGATTGTGACAGTGATTGTGACTGTGATAGTGTTGGTAATTGTGATGGTGATTGTGATAGTGATGGTGAATGTGATGGTGATTGTGATTATGATGATAATGATTGTGATTACCGTGATAATGAGTGTGATAACGATGATGGTGATTATGATGTAGATGATTGTGATTACGATGATAATCATTATGATTACGATGATTAAGATTATGATAACGATAATGGTGATTGTGATAGTGGCGGTGATTGTGATGGTGATTGTGATTATGATGATAATGATTGTGATTACCGTGATAATGAGTGTGATAACGATGATGGTGATTGTGATGATGATGATTGTGATTACGATGATAATCATTATGATTACGATGATTAAGATTATGATAACGATAATGGTGATTGTGATGGTGATTGTGACAGTGGCGGTGATTGTGATGGTGATAGCGATTTTGATGGTGTATGTGATGGTTATTGTGATAGTGGCGGTGATTGTAATGGTGATAGCGATGGTGATGGTTATTATGATGGTGATAGTGATTGTGACTTTGATAGTGATGGTGATTGTGATAGTGATTGTGATTGTGATACCGAGGATGGAGATTGTGATGATGATGATTGTGATTACGATGATAATGGTTGTGATTACGATGATAATGATGATGGTGACAGTGATGGTGATTGTGATGGTGATTGTGATCGTGATGGTGATTGTGATAGTGATGGTGATTGTGATAGTGATGATTATGATTTTTGGCACATAGACAGTTCATAACCTGGATTAACACGTAGGACACTATTTAAAGTATTTATCCCTTTAATATGATCCAGTGGGACAGTTACCGAACTTTACGCGGGCGAAGCCGCGGGCAACAGCTAGTATATTAATAAAGAAAAAGAATGAATCAATTACTAATGCAACTTCGATTGTTTGTTAGAAATACAAAGTTTTCTTGGTTGTCTATTATTTGCTCGAAGATTATATGCCATAATCATCATTTTCCCGAATTTCATTTGCCCGAATGTTTCATTTGCCCTAAAAGACATATGACATACTTTTAATTGCCCGAATTTTAGATACCATAAGATACGAATGCCATAAGTATTGTTTGCCTTATTTTTATGTGTCATAATAATTATTAGACATAATATTTAAATGGCATAACAAGTATTAGACAAATATTTAAGCCCCGTTATAATCATTACACATGATGACATTATATTTAAGCGCCACAATAAATTGTTTTCGAATCTTTTTCGCATGGTTTTTTTTTCTGTGCATGGTTGATGGTGGGTTAGGTCGACGGAGCCCCGCTTCGCGGGGCTCCTACTTTTGTGTGGTTTATAAAAAAATAACCACGGGATGATGAACCACGGATGGCGGGGTCTATTCGCTCGCTTCGCTCGCTCACACGACCCCGCCATCCCCTTCTAACCTAACCTGTCCGAGTCGGGGTGCCCTAAAGTCCCAATTGCATCCAATTTCTCTTGATATAAACAACCGTTACACACCCGATGTCGATGGCAAATTATGTTATGGCATTTCATAATTATGGCATGTGATAATTAGGGCATGAGATAATTAGGGCTTACAATGATTATGACAAATGATGTTATGGTAAGTGACTTTATGGGAAACAATGATTCTGGCACGTGACTAATATGGCAAATGAGAGTAGGGCAAATGAGTATTATGTCGTATGATATTATGGCTGTTGACTATTATGGCAAATGATATTAGGGCAAATAAAATTCGGGTAAACGGCGGTATACCAGTTTTCTTGTTTGATAAAATGCACGCATTTTACGAAGATATGGTTGCATTCCGTATTAGGAAATAATCGCTCACAGCGCTAACATCTATAATTGGCGTTCCGAATTAGATAACACGATTATGACAGCTAAGAGCTGTCATCAATTCGGAACGCTCGTGAACGCGTTGACAGTGAACATAACCCCAAACCAAAACCTTCCACAAGACCTATTTTTGAAAATGGAAGTTATGTTGGTTGATTCTATCGACACTGATAACTCAGATTTTGAGATAGAGAACGACGATTCGTCCAGTGATGAAAAGGATGACGGATGTGTTTATATTAGCGATAAGTTCATATCAAAACAACACAACCTGTCAACACAACCGTCATTTTTGACAGCGCTCACGGTGATATTTGTTTGGGGCATAGTCGGTGTAATCGCAAGATGGCGCATGTCATGACGTCATCTATGACGATTCAAGGGACATCGATATCGCGCTCACGGTAATTCGGAACGGGTTTATGGACGATCAAATCGATTACAGCGTAATTCGGAACGCGGCCTAAATATTCTTTGAGAAGTTCAGCGACGAATTGACCCACGACAAAAAAGTAAAAAAATGGAAAGAAATAGCAGAACAACTTACGGCAATACGTGTACGTACGTTTAAGGGTTGGTACACGGCAAAATTGGCGCAAAAGGACCATGGTAAGGTTTAGTTTATTTTAAATTGTTTATGCGTCAATTGATGCGTCATCAAATCGTATTTTTTACTTATTTATTTAAACCGTTAATTTACCAACATTATATAAAAGAGTTACCAATTAAATATGTATCATATTGTGTAGGTATGTATAAAATATTCGAATTGTGTACTTACCTATTCAGATTTGATCTTTTCTCCGAGTAACTCAGTAGTCACGGCTCCACATACCCTTCCTATGCAAAGATATAAAGTTGATTTATACATAGACCATGTGCATCACCAATAACGTGGTACTGTAAACCATAACCCATATAATGCAAAGCGCATAAAATTTGTTTATCGGGCGTAAGTGCTAGACTTCTGCTTGTATCATGTTCAAGTCCTCGTTTGTATTTGTTCCAAATATTCGTCATCACTACTCTCACTGCAAGATGTATGTACCATACCTACCATTTTTTTGTAATAATCCTTTTAAAAACACTTTTTTACACCTTCAACATTCAAAATATGATTTCGCAACAGAGGGCAATGCTCCTGTCAGACTTGTCGGACAATTCTACATATTATATGTCATGACGTCATGACAATTGTGTGTTTTATAGAACAGATTTGACAAGTTTTTCACGCCAAATTGCCACCTGTCGATTGTAAAGTTTCATAAAACAGATATATGTCGGATTGTCGTGACAATTCAACATATTTGTGTTTTTCCACCATGACAATTATGTCACCTGTCAGCTTCAACAGAAAAAAAATTACAATTGTCACTTTTTGACATATGTCGACTTGTCGGATTGTCAGCTTCGTAAAACAGGGCCCTGGTTGGGTGATTGGGTCATTATCGGGCGCTTGGAATGCTTCTATGTTTTTTTCGTTCACCGTGCGTTAGCAAGTGTTCGGTTGAACACATTCGGATAAAAGCTGCTATTTTGAAATTACAAACATAATGTCAATCTCACGCTGTCACTGTCAGTAGTGTCAGTGTTAGATTCAATCGAGCGAGGATTCGAGGAAGCTAGAGTTTCATTCCGTAATACAAAATAATCGCTCACAGCGCTCACATCTATATTTTTTCGTTCCGATTTAGATATCACGGACAGCTAAGAGCTGTCATGAATTCTGCAATTCGGAACGCTCGTGAACGCGTTCACGAGCGCGCGCGCGCGCGTTTGCGGTTTGGGGTTATCCCCAAACCAAAACCTTTTACAAGAGCTATTTTGGAAATTGGATGATACGTTGGTTGACTCTATCAACTCTGATAACTCAGATTTTGAGATAGAGAACGACGATTCATCCAGTGATGAAAAGGATGACGGAAGTGTTTATATTAGCGTATTTTGCTCCAAGATTTACCCCCTAGAAAAATACCACAAATTACATAGATAATTAGATGCGTTCATAGCAAAACAACACAACCTGTCAACACAACTGTCATTTTTGACAGCGCCTACGTTGATATTGGGACAGACAGTCACAGAATAACATAACAGAAGGCGCACAGAGCATCTTGACTTGACAAACTTGACTCAGCAAGCGGCGACTTGACAAACTGTTTTTCCATGATTATTATGAGTTTAATGTTTTAACTGTGATTTACAATAACACAACATGCCGCGAGGGAAAATTGATTACGTCGTCAGTTTCAGCAGCGAGGATCCGGTGAGTACAACTGTTTCAATTGCCTGTAATTTACATTTGTTTACGTGATAAACAACAAAACATACTCCTCTCCTAAAAGTTTCATCTAAAAGAACGCCCTATAGTATTACTAATATTACGTTTGACCACTTCTTTAAAAATTGTTTCATTTACATTTACGTTCTCCTAAAGTCCAGCACAAGTGTTGGGTTCATGTTTCATGTAAGAAGTACTATCCTTGTTTGTTGGTTTCCTACCTAACAGTTTTACAAAAAATGTATATACTTAATACACATTGTACAAATGCTGTGTAGGATGACTCATATTTCTTGTATATATTCAAATGTATACCCTCTGTTGTGCAGGAGCACCCCGCCAGCAACCTGCTTCTCAGGGAGGTAAGCAAGAAAAAGTGGCTTTGCAAGAAGGGCGAGACGTCCTGCTCTGTTGTGCTACAGCTGCCCAGATCTGTCAAGGTTGGTAAAGTTCTACCCCGTTATAATGTGGTTTTATATCAGGGATCATTTTTAACTTATGACATTCAAATAATAATCTATACCATTTATTATTTGACAGTCTCTGGAGACTGTCAAATAATAAATGGTATAGTCAGGACTGGTCCTGTGCCTATAACTCTTGCCGGAACACCCATACCAATATGTTCTGATTTTCAGTATCTCGGGTCTCTTGTCCAAGGGGATGGCGAAGTAGACTGAGACGTAAAGCACTGGATCAATTCAGGATGGATGAAATGGCGACAGGTCACTGGAACAACTTGCGACCCACGGATGCCCCTCATGTTTGAGGGGAAAATTTACAAGTCCGTGATTAGACCTGTCGTACTGTATGGATCAACATGCTGGGCTGTGAAGAAGATGGATGAAAAAAGATTGCATGTAGCGGAGATGAGAATGTTGAGGTGGATGTGTGCTGTGACAAGAATGGATAAAATAAGGAATGAATATATGAGAGGAAGCTTAAAAGTTGCACCAGTTTCAGAAAAATTGAAAGGGAATCTACTGTCATGGTATGGGCATGTTATGAAGAGGTATGAATCACATGTGACTAAACAATCGAATTGAGAACCTCCTCCTTTTTTAAGTCAGTTAAAGAGTGATGAATATCTATAAATGTTGATGGATGGAGAGGGAGAGGAAGACCAAACAAAAGATGGATGGATTGTGTGAGGAATGATATGAAAGATAAAGGAGTAAATGCTAGTTGACAGAGGAGAATGGAAGAAAAAACGTGTTGCAACTAACTCAAGTAACATGGGACAAGGGTAGGAATATAATGATACCAATAATATTAAAAGTGTTGCGACAAGCTCAAGTAACATGGGACAAGGGTAGGAAGATGATGATACCAATAATATTATAAGTGTTGCGATGAGCTCAAGTAACATGGGACAAGGGTAGGAAGATGATGATACGAATAATATTAAAAGTGTTGCGACAAGCTCAAGTAACATGGGACAAGGGTAGGAATATGATGATACCAATAATATTAAAAGTGTTGCAACAAGCTCAAGTAACATGGGACAAGGGTAGGAAGATGATGATACCAATAATATTAAAAGTGTTGCGATGAGCTCAAGTAACATGGGACAAGGGTAGGAAGATGATGATACCAATAATATTATAAGTGTTGCGATGAGCTCAAGTAACATGGGACAAGGGTAGGAAGATGATGATACGAATAATATTAATAGTGTTGCGACAAGCTCAAGTAACATGGGACAAGGGTAGGAATATGATGATACCAATAATATTAAAAGTGTTGCGATGAGCTCAAGTAACATGGGACAAGGGTAGGAAGATGATGATACGAATAATATTAAAAGTGTTGCGACAAGCTCAAGTAACATGGGACAAGGGTAGGAATATGATGATACCAATAATATTAAAAGTGTTGCAACAAGCTCAAGTAACATGGGACAAGGGTAGGAAGATGATGATACCAATAATATTAAAAGTGTTGCGACAAGCTCAAGTAACATGGGACAAGGGTAGGAAGATGATGATACCAATAATATTAAATCAAAACGAACCCTGTTTGTCTGTTAGCTTTCCACACTTTAACCACTGAAATCGTTAGTTCAGGATATCATTTGATATAGTTGGTGCCAGTTAAGATGAGAATAGCAGTCATTGACCCACGTACATTTATTAAACTTCTTAACTTTGAAAACCAACAATAACCCTTGTAATTATCGATATTTTAGTTCTACAATCCTATACTAGATGACACCACTAGGCTCGCCACAATAGTTCAAATTGATAATTCGTGAGACAACGAAAAATGACGGTGGCGGTAAAACATTGAGACCGGAAAAAGTCAATCGAAGACTAACAGAAATAAAACCGTTGCTCCGTAATGAAATTGTATAAATCTGATATTTAAAGCCATTATTATTTAGAAATCACCTACTACAGATTGTACATGCATATTGTTGTGGTGCAGTGTTGTGAATTTGTGTCCGAGAACGGAAGAAACGGGGTAAGTGTTTGCGTCTATATAACGAAGTGTAGGTTAGTAAATTGGAGAAGTTTTACAATGCTGACTGTTCTCGTTTTGTCCTCAGCTTGTGGAAACGCCCTTTTTTTTTTTTTAAGTCGAGACACAATTATTGAAATTAAGCCCGACTTCGTTTGATGGGCTAGCGTATTGATTCTCATCGAGTTAAAGATCAACATATTCGCTACGGTACTCAGCAAACCAGCTGGTCTCGCGGCGCAGAGCGCCGGGGTAGGAATCTTATAACTCCGAGTTCGATCCCAGCCTATGAAGTAATTTTTTTGTGAATGGACATCCTTTTTCCTTTTGTTTTTTTTCCTTTTATTTTATTTGCTTGTTTTTTTTTGTTATATTTTGTTTTGTGCACATGCTATTTGCTTGTAGTTCCTTACCTGTGCTTAGTTATTAAGGTGTTAGCGTTAAGATATTTAGAACCATTCGTGAGTAAATTCATTTGTTATAGACTACCTGTTTTCTTTCTATACACTCAGTTATCTTGGAACCCCGGTCATTACATTGGCGCCCACGGGTTAACTGAAGGAAAGATAAACAGGGTACATAGTCATTCAGGTATACATTCCGGATAAACATTTCAACATTTGTTTCTAACACATTTTTTAAGTTCGACAAGTTATGTTGCATATCTGTAACTTGGAATAGAAATAAGATCGTAGGTATTATTTTAAACTTGTTTTGTATACCTACTTATTGAAATTTTATAACTGTATCCGATCATGGATGTTAATGCACTGCATAAAGATGAGCTTGAGTTTGAATTGGCTTGTCGAGGGATTTCGGATTGTAAGACCGTGGCGACTATGCGGAAATTTTTGCGGGAAATTTTAGTTCGAGAGCAGTCGGGCGAGTCAACTATTTCTTTTAAGGTTCCTAAACCCTGCATTGATAACCCGAGTAATGAAATATTGATTTGTGAAAAGAAGTTATCGGCAATAATAACACTTATTTCAGAAATTTCGCACAGTCCCGAACATTCGTTTTATAGACGCATACACTCTCGTTTGACACACTTATCGAACCGTGCCAAACTTATTATTTCTTCTGAGTCTAGTGACATTGAGAAACATTTGACATTGCTAAAGAACATCCAGGATACCTTATTGTCACTAAGGCAACTTGAGCGAGAAGAAGATGAGGAAGAGGATGTAATTTCCAACCATGATAAAGACATCTTACAAAAGTCTCTGGGCGAAGAGGCCATACAGATATTGGAGCAATTGGAAAAGTGCCGAAACCCAGGGAAAACTTCCGTAGTAATGCATGGTGACGCGAAATTTCACCATAATCTCGCCTCGCAGTCTCCAGTTGCTAACACTGACATGTCACGAACGACCTTAGAGAGACCTGGTCCTTCCTCACGACATCCAGGTTTACTAAGGTCTTCCACATTTGATGATGGCTTCCACAAACGAAAGCTGGTTCCCGTTAAAGATTGGGGTGTCAAATTTAGTGGTAAGGGCACCGTAAGTGTGAACGCATTCTTGGAAAGAGTTGAGGAACTTAAAGAGGCGCGTAATGCTGCTGATGAAGACTTATTTCGATATGCTGTAGACTTCTTCGAAGAAGAAGCATTAATATGGTTTAGGGCCAATAAAGGTACAGTATCAAATTGGGCTCAATTAGTGAAGCTCCTGTTGGACACATTTCAACAACCGTACTACCAAGAGGAGCTGTTGGAGGAGATTAAGCAGAGAACCCAAAGCAACCAGGAAAGCATTTTGATTTATATAGCCATTATGCAGAATATGTTTAACCGGCTACCCAATCCCATTCCTGAAACACAAAAGTTGATGATACTTAGAAGAAATTTACAACCTTATTTTCAGAAGGCCATATGCATAGACACTTTTGATTCAGTGAGCGAACTAACATCAGTTCTAAGGATTATTGAACGCACCAAGTTAAGCTGTGATAATTTCAAGGAACCTACTCAAAGTGCCCACTCCATGGAAAGGGATTTAGCATATAAGGGAAATACTCCGACGAAATCACGAAATGAAAACACGCCTGAGTTGGCAGCCTTGGATGATAAGGGAGTACTTTTAACAAAATGCTGGAACTGCAGGGCTGCAGGGCATCGTTTCAAGGACTGCAAATTACCGAAACAAAGACTCTTCTGCTACAGATGTGGACGTTTCGGGAAAACGACAAACAAATGTTTATGCAATACTACTGATAAGGGAAACGACAAATCGGAGTCGAAGTCGGCCGATCGTACTCCGAAAAACTAAGTCATACATCCTCAGATGACTGGCAGCAATGGCTACATACAGTTTCGAGTTTTTTTAAAACAGGAAAGATCTGTAATATTAATAAACATACTCAAGACAATCGGTATTATGCTGAAATTAAAATTTTAAATCAGTCTTTTGTGGGATTACTAGATTCTGGAGCAACTGTCTCAGTTATATCGCAGAGATTTGCTGCGAAAATTATGAAATTGGGGTTTTCAAAACATAAAGTCGACAAAGAAATGATCTCAACGGCTGATGGCACCTACCATACAATGGATTCCATTGTTCATTTACCCATTGAATTTACGGGAAAATACAACGTGGTAGATTTTTATATAATGGACACCTTAAAACATGATATTATTTTAGGTATGAATTTTTTTGAGACATTTAGGTTAGCCATAGGGGCAGGGAAATCGGTTGCTGACATTACAGAAATTAAGGTGTCACAACCAGTGATTTCGCGGAATGAGCTTTCTGTCCAACAGAAAGAGCGCCTGGACAAATTATTAGAAGAAATGGCAGCGGAGATTGGTAAAGGGTTAGGAAGAACATCATTGATCAAGCATAGAATTGACACCGGGGATAGCTTGCCCATCAAACATAGACAGTACCCCTTAGCTCCTCCAATTATGGCAGAACTTGAGAAGGAAATCCAGGATATGCTGGACAATGATGTAATAGAACCCTCCTTCAGTTCATGGCGTTCCCCTGTATTGCTGGTCAAGAAATCTTCTGGCAAGAATCGGTTGTGCCTCGACAGTCGTCAGTTAAATAAGGTTACAGTAAAAGACTCTTATCCTTTGCCTAGGGTTACCACCATCTTAGACAGTCTAAAGAATGCCCGGTTCCTATCGACTATTGATCTACGATCAGCCTTCTGGCAGATTCCACTAGAAGAAACAAGCAAGGAAAAGACTGCTTTCGGACTAGCTGGAAAAGGACTCTATCAATTCAAAGTCATGCCATTTGGTCTAAGCAATGCATCTCAAACCCAACAACGTTTGATGGATCGCTTGTTCACGCCGGAATTTGAAATCAGAGTGTTCACTTATTTGGATGATATTGTCATTTGCGACGACAGCTTTGACGGCCATTTATCATCATTATCACATGTGAAAAATCAACTTAAGGAAGCAGGATTAACGGTCAACCTGGAGAAATGCGTATTTGCGAGACCATCCTTAAAATACCTGGGCTACATTGTTGACAAAGAAGGATTACGCACAGACCCGGATAAAGTAAGAGCTATTATCGACTATCCCAGGCCTACAACTTACACGGAGCTAAAGCGATTTATTGGTCTAGCTAGTTGGTACAGGCGGTTTGTAGAAAATTTTGCCATTGTCGCAGCACCATTACATGAACTAACTAAGGGAGGCAAGAAGACTAAATGCATTGTATGGAATAAAGAGGCTGAAGATTCTTTCTTAAATCTGAAGAGTGCCCTGACTTCGACACCAGTATTAAGAGTACCAGACTTCACAAAACCCTTTTCTATTCAATGCGACGCTTCTAACAGGGGGACTGGTGGAGTATTAATTCAAACAGCCGATGGTCTGGAGGTTCCCATTGCCTACACGAGCAAAAAACTGTCGGAAAGAGAATGCAAGTACTCAGCGTCTGAACGAGAACTATTAAGTGTTCTGCATGCTGTAGAACAGTTTCGTCCATATGTTGAAGGGAGTCATTTTAAAGTCATTACAGACCATAGTGCCCTTCAGTGGCTACATCGTAATAAGGACCCTCATGGACGTTTGGCAAGGTGGGCTATGCGCTTACAACAATTCGATTACGAAATAGTCCATCGCAAAGGCAAATATAACACTGTGCCAGATGCCTTATCAAGAGCGATTGAAGAAGAGATTAACATATTAGAGATAAAACCAGAAAATAAAGATGAGTGGTATAAATCAAAAGAGGACTTGGTTCTTTCTGGGAAGAATGACCCGGATTGGGAAGTTAGTCAAGGGCAATTGTGGAAATACATGAAATTAAAACAATTTCCCAATGAAAATGACAGTTGGAAACTTGTAATTCCAGAAAAGCTTCGTCAAGAAATTCTCAAGGAATGTCATGATGACCCCACAGCTGGTCACTTTGGGGTTAAAAAAACGGTTAACCGCGCGAGACAGAAATATTTTTGGCCAACATTGATCCAGGACGTAAAAAACTACGTACGGAAATGTGAAGTGTGTGCAAAATATAAGCACTCACAAAGTAAGCCATCTGGTTTAATGGGAAAGCAACGAGAGGTAACAGAACCCTTTCAAATCATATCTATGGACCTAATGGGGCCTTTTCCGAAATCTAAGCATGGCAATACAATGCTGCTAGTCATAACATGCTGGTTCAGCAAATTCTGTTTCCTATACCCACTCAGGAATGGAAAGTCATCAACTATAGCTCAAATATTGGAGGAACAGATATTTTTAATGTTTGGAACCCCTAATATAATAGTTTGTGACAATGGGAAGCAATTTGTATCCAACCACTTTAAGGATCTAGTTTCAGGGTACGGTGTAAAACTATGGTATACCCCTTACTATCATCCCCAGGCGAACCCCACTGAGCGGGTAAACAAAGTCATTGGCTCGGCTATAGCTTCTTACGTTGAAGATAATCATAGGGAGTGGGACAAGTATATATACCACACATAGGACATGCAATTAGAACATCGGTTCATGAAGTCACAGGAAAAACACCAGCTTATTTGTTTTTTGGACGCGAAACTATGGTCCAGGGCATTAAACCCTATAGCTTCGAACCAGACGTACCGATTACCTTCGACAAAGAAAAATTTGAAAGAAACATAGCCTTCAGGAGTAAGATTTACGACGAGGTTGGAGAAAGGATACGGCAATCACATGAGACCAACAGCGATCAATACAACAAGAGACGTCGCATATGCGACTATAAAGTTGGTGATCTTGTTTGGAAACGCACTAAACTCCTATCGAATGCTGATAAAGCTTTTATGTCTAAATTGGCCCCTAAATTTGAAAAAGCAGTCATAGCAGAGAAGATATCAGACGACGTTTACAGATTAGAGAGTTTCAGAGGCAAAGATTTAGGAAAATGGCATTCTTGTGACCTTAAACGTTTGGTTTGAATCCGGTTGGATTCTTTAGAGGAGAGGGGATATTGTAATGATCGATATTTTAGTTCTACAATCCTATACTAGATGACACCACTAGGCTCGCCACAATAGTTCAAATTGATAATTCGTGAGACAACGAAAAATGACGGTGGCGGTAAAACATTGAGACCGGAAAAAGTCAATCGAAGACTAACAGAAATAAAACCGTTGCTCCGTAATGAAATTGTATAAATCTGATATTTAAAGCCATTATTATTTAGAAATCACCTACTACAGATTGTACATGCATATTGTTGTGGTGCAGTGTTGTGAATTTGTGTCCGAGAACGGAAGAAACGGGGTAAGTGTTTGCGTCTATATAACCAAGTGTAGGTTAGTAAATTGGAGAAGTTTTACAATGCTGACTGTTCTCGTTTTGTCCTCAGCTTGTGGAAACGCCCTTTTTTTTTTTTAAGTCGAGACACAATTATTGAAATTAAGCCCGACTTCGTTTGATGGGCTAGCGTATTGATTCT
Source organism: Xestia sexstrigata (assembly GCA_941918905.2). Classification (NCBI taxonomy): domain Eukaryota; kingdom Metazoa; phylum Arthropoda; class Insecta; order Lepidoptera; family Noctuidae; genus Xestia; species Xestia sexstrigata. Next base: position 573,922 of record OW799213.2, on the reverse strand, counting down.
CATCGAGTTAAAGATCAACATATTCGCTACGGTACTCAGCAAACCAGCTGGTCTCGCGGCGCAGAGCGCCGGGGTAGGAATCTTATAACTCCGAGTTCGATCCCAGCCTATGAAGTATTTTTTTTGTGAATGGACATCCTTTTTTCTTTTGTTTTTTTTCCTTTTATTTTATTTGCTTGTTTTTTTTGTTATATTTTGTTTTGTGCACATGCTATTTGCTTGTAGTTCCTTACCTGTGCTTAGTTATTAAGGTGTTAGCGTTAAGATATTTAGAACCATTCGTGAGTAAATTCATTTGTTATAGACTACCTGTTTTCTTTCTATACACTCAGTTATCTTGGAACCCCGGTCATTACACCCTGTTCAAGTCTGGAATGCTCATCTATTGTGACCTTCAACATTTTTTATAATGAAAAACGATACATGGTTTATTTGTTTTGGTTTGTACGAAGAGATATTAGGGAAAGGGCAATGACCGCTATTCTCATCTTAACTGGCACCAACTATAGTAGCCTGCGGAAAGACTTTGTATCCTTGATATTTGTATTACAAATTTTAAAATACTAAATATGACACGGATTAAGTTGTAGACAATATCTAGCTATATTGGAAGGTCATTCTGAATGTTTATTCAGATCACTGGGGTACACATCGGCGCCTACCATGCGGCACTAGTGGAGGTGCTGGTTGGTCGGTCAGAGACATCCAGCGAACAGTTCCAGGTGAGATCATTGATTAGGTTAGTCTTTATAGTCATTAATCATAGTAGATATTTCTCTTAACATGAAGAACTTAAGATTAATTTAATGTAATTGCACAATTGATTATTGCCTAGTCATAGCAGACAATAGTAATAGGTAATATTAAACACATTGACATTTTGACCTGTTTTGCATTTAAAAAAATAGTTTTTATTAGTGCAAAGAAGGTCAAATAAAGAGATACAAGTACAACCATTCAAAGAGATAAGTAGGCAGGAAAATGTATCTTTGTTTTAATCACACTTCAAAGAGTGTGTTGGCTAGAGAGAGAAAGTCTCGACTCTTAAGCACACCCGGGACTGTCCTATAAGGTGTTGGTGCCGAGCAGCGTGTTCCTATCGCGCGAGGAGTCCCGCCGCGACGCGCCCGTACTGCGCGTGCGCTCGTTCGGCGTCGTCGCGCTCAGTGCGCCTGCGCGCGACCAGCGCTGGGACCGCGTGCGCCTCGTGTGCTCGCAGCCGCACAACAAGCACGCACAGGTACGACAGCTCAGGCTACAGCGTCGCCCAGCACGACAAGTGGAAGGAAACGGAAGAGACCGAGGCTCAGGAATGGGATAGTTTAGGCAAATAAAATAAAGGGCAAAGAAATTGTAGTAAACATTTCATGTTGGCACGACACAGGGAATCCTGTGGAATCCAGGAAATTTATAAAAACAGTGCTTTTAGGCTCTTTTTGCTTATTTTACAGGAAAGAGTATTTAAAAATTCGATAGCGTCGGCGTTTACCCTTGCAATAAGATCATTTGCACGTCTATAAGTCTCTTAGCTTCCAAGATATTAGCATTTCATTCAACATACCCTAGATCAGCCGATTAAAAAACAAAATGGCTGCCATTCGCGGGGTGTGGGGTTAAGAGTATTTATAAACGTATAAATGTCGATAGAAATGAGTTTATTATATGTCCTTAAGCATCGGTAACCGGTAGCCAAACACAGTATTTGTTAGTTCGGTCTATCGTTCGTGCACGTGGACGAGGAGGAGGGCGCGGCCGGCGCCGCGCATGCGCGCCTGCTGGCGCTGGACTCGCAGTCGTCGGACGAGGACGACTTCAAGCCCGGCGAGCTGTTCGCCAAGCATCGCCAGAGCGCCGGAGCGGCCGGGGAGCCACACACTAGCGCTAATACTGGTACGGTACTGATGAATTTTGATATTCACCCCTTACCTACAGTCAGCCGTTAAGGCCATAGTCCTGCTGTGCAAAACTAGAAAACACACTTCCAAAAACATATCGTGTGTGCAGGGAGCCCATTTAGACATCCTACCCTACTCAAATAATCTGATATGATGCTAGAGATGCTCTATGTTGTTACGAGGGCTGCACTAAAAGTATCGGGAATGGAATATTTCCACTGTTCCTGTCATATTAAAATCTTTTTAATTGAAAACTCCTTGGTTTTAAAAATCGAATACCATTTATTTATTTAAAAAAAAGATTCTCGGTCTTGTCCATAAGTCTTGTCACAAGGTTTTGTCAAAATGTTTAGTCGTTGAGAAAATGGAATTGACTCGAGAAAATTCAAGAGCGATGATTTATTATGACTTTCGAAGTGGTTAAACACAAAAACAGTGTGTTGACCGGATGATTTCTGCATTTGGTGATGAAGCCCCATCCAAAACCACAATTTATCGCTGGTTTGCTGAATTTCAACGTGGACGTGTCAAGCTCAGTGATGATCCCAGCCAAGGTCGTCCAAAAACTGCAGTCACCCAAGAAAACGTTGATGCTGTGCGTAAGCTGATTGAGGAAGATCGACATGTGACATACCGCGAGATTCAGGCAACTTTAGACATTGGCATGAGTCAAATACAAATAATCTTGAATGAACAATTAGGTGTAAAAACGTTGTTTTCCCGATGGATACCGCATTCGCTCTGTGAAAAGCAAAAAGCGGCTCGCGTTACTTGGTGCGTCAGAACTCTCGAAAGATTCCACGCAGGATCCTCAAATGCTGTATACAACATCGTATCATGGTGACGAATTTTAAAATTTCTATAGGTACTTTCCCTAAAATAAAGAATAAATTGCGTGGACAGAGATTTTCATCACCTGAAGAAGCTGTGGACGCCTACAAAACGGCCAATTTGGAGACCCCAACTTCCGAATGGAATGGTTGCTTCAATGATTGGTTCCATCGTATGGAAAAATGTGTCAAATTTCGCGGAGAATACTTCGAAAAGCAATAAATACATTTTTAAATAGTAATGTTGTGTCACTTCCTTGATTCCCGAAATTTTCAGTGCCGCCCTCGTATCTGTATAAAATATTCGTGTATATATACACACATCAACACGGTCTAGGGATATTTCATACTCAATTAAATAACTCGAAAAGTACTGGCCGCATTGGAATCTTTTATACACCGATTTGTTTGTAATTTATCTCAGACTAATTCCAAATTCAAATTTTTGAAAATTCTTTTGTTTCGGTGGCATAAAAATGTCTTGATGTATAGGAGAGGGAATTTTCATTTGTGCGAAATTTAGAAAACAATACGAATTACGTTTAGTTACAGTTTTTTTTTCATTTTTAAACGAAAGATAAAGTTAAAATTGAGGTATTGTAGCCATGCAACGCCGACATTTGACGAGGGCGGAGATGTTACGAGCTGTGGGAATGCTGGAAGCTGGATCTGTTCAGCGTAATGTTGCTGAGGCCATGGGACCTATCAAAATGTAATTTCAAGATTGTGGACACGCTATCGTGCCACAGGTGAAGTAGCGAAGAGGCACCGGGGGCCAAGTCGCATCACTACCCCCAGACAAGACCGATTTTTGCAAATTACTGCGCGAGCACAACCAAATGCAACGGCGACTCAATTGGTCCAAAGGCTGCGAGTGGAACACCAAGTGCTTGTGAGTGACCAAACTGTAAGAAGGCGACTGCATGAAAGCAATCTACGCTCTCGTAGACCACTCCGGGTCCCACCTTTACGGAGAGGCAATCGTGGACGACGATTAGAATGGGTTCGGAACCACGTGGACTGGGGCCGTGACCAATGGTCCAATGTGCTGTTCACGGATGAATGCAGGTTCGGCTTCCATCCAGATTCACGAAGGACGCGTGTTTGGCGAGTTCCTGGACGATGGAGCCGTCTCCAGAACCCTCAGGAAGTTCACCCATACCAAGAAGGAACAATTATGGTTTGGGCATGGGCGTGCGCCCCTAAGAGGCAATTAGGCAAAGCCTACCCTACCAACTGGGCATTCATTATAACGAAATAACTATGTAATAAAATATCACATTATGTACAAAATATAAAAAAAAAATTCAAACTCCTGTTAGAATACTTATAGCAAGTCGCTCCCGCGTCACGCAACTAACACTTTACTGGAAGTTACTACAAAGGTTGGAGCTCCGCCGGACAGGCAAGCACTGGACTTGCCTTAAACCCATTGATAATTTTACGCACACATTGGCACATTGGTGCATATTTTCGTGTGTATAAACTGCACACATGTATAGATTGCAGTAATTTTAGGGCGGTAACTCCTGCGAGTGTAGCTGGGCTGCTGGGCTGTGATTGGCTGCTACAACACAAGGCCAGGATTCAAGGTGAATGTTCTTTAGCCCGCGAAATTCAAATTTCCTTACGTTTTTTGCAATTTGCAGGCCAGTGCTAGGGTGTATGTTCAATGTTGATTAAAATAATGATTCCTGGGGGTTATTGGCGCGTATTATTATTATAATAATCAATAATATTATTGTTATTATATTTTACTTCATGGGTGTCGTTTTTGTGGTTTTTGGGGTTGGTGATAATGAAAATGAGGTCAAAATGAAAATCCAAGATGGCGCCGATGAAAATTTACAGTTTTTTCTTCATGGGTGTCGTTTTCGAGGTTATTGGGGTTGGTGATAATGAAAATGAGGTCAAAATGAAAATCCAAGATGGCGCCGATGAAAATTTACAGTTTTTTCTTCATGGGTGTCGTTTTCGAGGTTATTGGGGTTGGTGATAATGAAAATGAGGTCAAAATGAAAATCCAAGATGGCGCCGATGAAAATTTTCGGTTTTTTCTTCATGGGTGTCGTTTTCGAGGTTATTGGGGTTGGTGATAATGAAAATGAGGTCAAAATGAAAATCCAAGATGGCGCCGATGAAAATTTTCAGTTTTTTCTTCATGGGTGTCGTTTTCGAGGTTATTGGGGTTGGTGATAATGAAAATGAGGTCAAAATGAAAATCCAAGATGGCGCCGATGAAAATTTTCAGTTTTTTCTTCATGGGTGTCGTTTTCGAGGTTATTGGGGTTGGTGATAATGAAAATGAGGTCAAAATGAAAATCCAAGATGGCGCCGATGAAAATTTTCGGTTTTTTCTTCATGGGTGTCGTTTTCGAGGTTATTGGGGTTGGTGATAATGAAAATGAGGTCAACATGAAAATCCAAGATGGCGCCGATGAAAATTTTCGGTTTTTTCTTCATGGGTGTCGTTTTCGAGGTTATTGGGGTTGGTGATAATGAAAATGAGGTCAAAATGAAAATCCAAGATGGCGCCGATGAAAATTTTCAGTTTTTTCTTCATGGGTGTCGTTTTCGAGGTTATTGGGGTTGGTGATAATGAAAATGAGGTCAAAATGAAAATCCAAGATGGCGCCGATGAAAATTTTCAGTTTTTTCTTCATGGGTGTCGTTTTCGAGGTTATTGGGGTTGGTGATAATGAAAATGAGGTCAAAATGAAAATCCAAGATGGCGCCGATGAAAATTTTCAGTTTTTTCTTCATGGGTGTCGTTTTCGAGGTTATTGGGGTTGATGATAATGAAAATGAGGTCAAAACGAAAATCCAAGATGGCGCCGATGAAAATTTTCGGTTTTTTCTTCATGGGTGTCGTTTTCGAGGTTATTGGGGTTGGTGATAATGAAAATGAGGTCAAAATGAAAATCCAAGATGGCGCCGATGAAAATTTTCAGTTTTTTCTTCATGGGTGTCGTTTTCGAGGTTATTGGGGTTGGTGATAATGAAAATGAGGTCAAAATGAAAATCCAAGATGGCGCCGATGAAAATTTTTTTTTGCTATCATTATTTCGTGGCCTACCCTTCGTGGAATACTACTGCACGCCACTGGGTTTGGGCAGGAATTCGTCTTGGAGGACGGACGGATCTCGTTTGGGTGCGGGGCAATATGACGGCAGAACGATACGTCCAACAGGTGCTGGGGCCCGTAATCTTGCCCCACAGAACACAAATGGGGCAAGATTTCCTGCTCATGCACGACAATGCCCGGGCACACACGGCGAGAACGGTAGCAGCTTGGTTACATACACATAATGTTAGGGCCTTAGACTGGTCTGCTCAATCGCCAGATCTAAATCCCATTGAGCATGCGTGGGATATGCTGCAAAGAAGAGCTCTGAAGGAAGTTCCTGAAAATCTGGCTACAGAAGATCAACTTTTTGCGCACCTCAAAAGGACATGGGACAATATTCCGCAGCAAGACATTGACAACCTTGTTCTGAGCATGCCGAATCGTTGCCGATATGTTATGAACATCATGGGCGCTTTCTCAGACTACTAACTTCAAGTTTATAAACACAAATTAAATGATTTTTCTATTTTTTTCAGTTTTTACTCACAAATTAAAAGTTCATTCATATACGGTTTCCGTCTATGCTTCATTTTTTTTCCATAAAATCCTGAAATTTTAATCTATACCTTAACCATTATTAAAAAATGGTAGAATATTAAATAACGTATCTTTTAAATATATACATGTCATATAAATAATTAACACATTGATAGTAATTCGCTTTTTTAAAAATATCCCTAGACCGTGTTGATGTGTGTATATATTTTTTTAATCAGGTGCCATTTGCCATTTTCCATATCTTCAGTTTGACTTCTAACTAGTCACGCGTTTCGAACGCACACAACATCAATACAAATAAATAAAATTGAAGTATCTGTTTGTAATTTCTAAAAAACAGCTTTTTACTCTTCTCTGTATCGTGTGGTTAGTGCCTATTCTGGTGTCAGTTTTTAAGCCGCCCATGGGCCTCTGACTGAGGATCGATTAACATTTAGAAAAAAAATTGGTTAAAACTTTCAAACAAAATGTATGAGAAAAGTATTTTGCATTTTCTGACTGTTTTAGTACTCCAACCTGGGTTGGTCCAATAGACTTTTTGATCAGTATTAGAAACAGGATCAATTGGCATCAAGAACATGTTTGTGTAAAATGGCCATTTTCTTGCTAAATACATTTTTTGGAAAATCTGTAAATGGGGATGTGCATGGATGCACATGTACAAAACTGTGAATTAATTTAGTCGTGGCCCGTGGCTGAAATTTCCTTAAATATAAAGAGCCCTCAAAATAAAAATAAGGTTAATAAAGGAAATAAGCACCTTTTATTTCTTTTATTAACTCATTTTTTTGTTTTGAGATACGATAATTTTCCATTTTTTTCTCATGTGTATCATTTTTATGGTTGTGTACATTTTGATTTTGATCCCATATTCGAATAGAGTGCCCTCGATAACGTGGCCATAAAAGCACTCTATAACAGCCACATAGCTGTTGGTGTCGTAGACTTTGATATTTTTTGTGTCACTTTAGATCCGAACCAACCGGTTCAGTTTATGGGTATTTTCAGATGCACAAATAAGACAAGCTACATCACAAGCTCTGAAAAATATAGCCGAGTCGTCGACGAAGCTCATGAAGACCCCGATCAGCAAGCCCTCAGCTCGTCACTCACATTCGCCGTCACGCTCGCTAGGCGACCGCTCGCTAGGAGACCGCGCGCGCGACGAGCTGCTGTACTCGCGTCACGACGCCGCGCCGCACGCGCGCATCGACCAAGTGCTCGCACGACACCAGCACGAGAACTCTGACAAAATAAAGGATGACGCGAAAACAAAAGATGACGGTAAAACAAAGAATGACGCTAAAACAAAAGATATAACGAAAACAGACGTTAAAATAAACCACGAGTCCCAAATAAAAAATAAATCTAAAACAAAAGACGAACCCAAAAAGACCCCTAGAAGAAACGACAGAGACTCTCCGCCGAGAGCGCCGAGGTACCACGACAAGCCCACAGCTGACCACAACAAGGAAGCAAGGAAACGCAGGCGCTCCGGCAGCCACGAGCAGGCAGGCCCACACGGTGAGTCATCAAGGACCACACTATACAGCAGGGTGATTGGTAATTGTGATAGTAGACCAGTAGCGAAGGGTCAATTTGTGAAAGAGAGGTAAGCTGGAGTACATATCTTTAATATGATTATATTATTTGTCTATAGAATACTGACTGTGCCATTTTCAAAGGGAATGCGGTAGGAATCGAGGTGTGAATGTACTAAACCTAATTTACAACAATTTTGAAGGCCGTCGCTGCGCCCTCGCGAGGCAGTAGCAATCGTTATTGTCCGTTCCTCAGAAGCCGGCCCGCTGCTGGCGGGCGCGGCGCTGGTGCTGAGCGGGTACCAGCACCCGCGGCGCGCGCACGTGCGCGGCCTGGCGCTCGCGCTGGGGGCCCGCGTGCTGCGCGACTGGGGACCCGACGCCACGCATCTCATGTGAGTCTGCCGCTCTTCTTTACACAACATCACGCCTGTACGAGTAATCCCCGGAAGTTTGACACGGGTGTACGTAATAGTACATCCACATTTCTCCAATAGGGAATATGCCATTATAAAGAACTCTTTTTATTTGTGAAAAATGCCTTATATTGGCACATAAAAACATTGTGGTATACTTGTTTAAGTTTCTAATACATCACTTATTTTACAATTTACTGTTTCATGTAGCATGTTTTTGGTGAAACGGAACGCACTCTCAAAACACACCGTCCTCGATAACGCCGGCATTGACGTCAAAGTTCATTGTGTCAAAAAAAGTTTTATTTAAAAAGTGCATAATGTTTCACTAAAATTTTATTATAATATTGTTATTTCAATTTTTACTTGAGTAAAGCACATACTTACAATCAGTAAAATTATTTTATTAAGGCCAAAAAAAATATATGAAAATAAGTCAGATTGTGGAAAATGACGTCCCAGCTACGAACGTTTGAACTGTCTACGAAAATTGCAGGAGTTTAATATTATTTTTGTGCGACAAGCAGTAGTTGAACTTATCTTTTAATACTTTTCTTGGGTTGCGCATTTTATTGATTTAAGTGAAGAATAAATTACGTGCATATTGAGATAATTATTATGTTTTAGATCTCAGCCGATGGCTAACTTCGTCTTAGGTCCCCCCGTGGAATATGAATGCATAGAAGACGATCTTGCCCGTTTACAAATTGCAGCTGACACACGTTATATACTCGTATGTAAATCAAAAAGAGACTCGGGCCAAGTGAACTCTGCGTACGGTCACAGCGAAAATCCTTAAAAATGTTTAGAGCATTTCCGCGAATACCAATCTTATCTAACTTGTCCACAAGGAGAGGAATCATGACGGTGTCGAAAGCTTCGACACAGCATTTGACGCATTTCCGTTTTAATTAACCCGTGATTGTTGAGTATGTTTTTATGTTTACTCGTAAATGACTTGGATGATTTTTGTATGAAGCCTGGCCGGCGTAACTTCCGTTGTTCAAATGGCTATAACTCGTAAAATAATCAGTGTTCAGTCAATATTTTGATATCATTTTGTAGGTTGACTCAATTGCTCCTGATTAAACATAAAAACACGCAACATTCAGGGGTTAATATTGCACTATAGTAGAAATTTTAAACAAATAAGTAATTTGTTACAAAATTTTGTAATTTCTTATTTTTTCAGGCTTTTTTGTTTATTTTTAGGGAAATTTATTTAGTAATTCGATAGCCTTGACATTTAGCCTTGCAATAAGATAATTTGCACGTCTCAGGTCTCTTAGATTCAAAGATATTAACATTTCATTGATCATACCCTAGATCAGCCGATTAAAAAAACAAGATGGGGCTACCATTCTCGGAGTGTGGGGTTAGGATTTGTTTTGAACGTGTATTTGTCGATAGAAATAATATGCTCTCATTGCTCTCAAAGTATCGGTAACCGTTCAGCAAACACACCTAAGCGTTTTTCCAGTGATATCAAGAATATTTATTTTATTTTAATCATGTTAACTGATTTTAATTTTAATTACGTCCATCATTTGTTCTTTTATTTGTAGTTTAGAGAAGAATTATTTATGTTTTCGTGATTTATTCCAGAAATACCGTCGATAAATCCCCACCAGTGGGGATTCTTACTTTTTTCCAGAAATCCCTACTAGTTACATAAACTCAGCCTAGTGAAGATTTTTGGAAAAATAAGTAACAATCCCTACCACATGTTTTTTCCAAATTATTGAACAAAAAATGCGTTAATCCGTACCTTTAATTAGAAAAGTAAGTAATTATGTCTTTATTATAATCAACTTTCAATTTAAAGGGTTTAAAAGATTTTCGAGAAAGTGTTCCATGATGGTATTTAATAATTACTTTGAGAGAAACAATTTACTTTGTAGGTTGGCTTTCGTAAAAATAAATCAATTAATTTATAATTTTCTCCACAATATATTAAATTCACATGGATAGAGGTAAACAAACGTGTGCACTGTTTATGGACCTCACAAAGGCTTTCGATTATATGGACCACAAAATAGTCTAAAACAAATTATACGCTTATGGTGTCAAAGGAAACATTTATGAGCTGATCAAATCTTACTTCAGGTGAAAGCGTCATGGTAGCCCGCGAAATTTAAATTTTCTTACGTTTTTTGCAATTTGCAGGCCAGTGCTAGGTTATTATGTTGATTAAAATATTGTTCGCGATTGTAAGACGTATGTAGTTACAGAATTATAATCATCAAAATCATCAATACAACCCTCCAAGTTCATAAAGGTCTAGCAATGACTTAGACTTTGAAAAAATCGTTCCTCGACCTTTTTTTCCAAAACCGCGTAAGATATGTTTAGAATCGCCTTGAGAAAACATACATAGATTAGAAAATTGTTGTGGCGCCAGTAACCAACCAGCCTAATTTTGATTCGGGTAATGTTGGTTTATTTGTACCCAACTCGATAGATTCTCTTCCCAAAATATCCCAGAATATATCTGCATTTAAAAGCAAATTTATGTTTGATACATCGAGCGAGGATGTAGTTTAACTTTGATGAGCTTGTATCTCGGAAACGTGACATTTTGTCTAAAACTAAACTTATTTGTATTGATACCAGCTATCGATTGATACAGGTTTTATGTATGGCCAAAACTTGAAAAACAGTCTTTGGATACAAATTCAAATTCGGAGCAAATTGGCTGTGACAGACAGACGTCCAGACAGATAGACGCACTAGTGATCCTATAAAGACTCCGTTTTTTTTTATTTTTTGTACGAAACCCTAAAAATAAGAATCCCCAATGGTGGGATTTGTCGGTGGGGATTTGTGGAATAAATCGTTTTCGTCACTGAATGATTTTTTTATTTTGTAATGGTAAACTTTGGATTTCTATTTGTGCACAAGATACAGGGTTTGTCTAGTTTGGGGTATTTTTTGTAATATTTTTGCCAATAGTTTGTATTATTATTTATGTATTATATTAACCTTTTGAACGCCAGAAAATAATTTCAATTTCACCTACCATTTTGTCACATATTTGTGTCGTTTGGCGTACAGGGCACGTGCCTGTTTGGCACGTATATGTGACATTTAAAAAGTTAAACAGCTGTTATTTGGGTATAGTTGCGCGTTTCCCAACACGCCGAAGTTGCGCGCAGTCCGGTCCGCGGGCGGCGACGTCCCCGTGGTGCGCGCCGAGTGGCTGGAGCAGCTCAGCGCGCACCGCCGCCTGCTGCCGTGGCGCTGGTACGCCACCGAGCGCCACCAGCGCCTGCCGCCCCGCCCCGAACTGCTGCACGACGACCCGCAGCCCCGCCCCGAACTGCACGACGACCCGCAGCCCCGCCCCGAACTGCACGACGACCCGCAGCTCCGCCCCGAACTGCACGACGACCCGCAGCCCCGCCCCGAACGGCACGACGACCCGCAGCCCCGCCCCGAACTGCACGACGACGCGCAGCCCGACACTCGGCAGCACACGCAGCGGGACCCTGATTCTGGTAAGTTTTCTAAAGTCATCGCTTTCCAATCATGAGAGCATTCTACTATGTGGTACCCTAGCATCAGACAAAATTAAGAAGAACATAAGACATCAATATAACTCCAATGGCTGCATATTATAATAAGATGTTAACTACGAGTATGTAGTTCATACATAGTGCATGCTATTCACTATTGTAGGGCATGGCTTCTTTTAGTTGCAAGTAAATAATATTGTATTGCCCGGTATGAGAACCATTTATGTAAAATGTATAAGTTGCATTACATCAATTAATACTAATTTAATTAATATATCTTTAAGATTATAAATCCACATTGTAGGCGACGACACGGACGACGAAATAGAAAAAGTTCTGCTAGCTCAAAAGAAGAAACGGCGACTAGCCGAGTCGACTACAAACGATGACGCTTACACGCGTGCCGACAGTCCCGCCGCGAGCGACGCTGACTACGGCGGCAGCACGGACGAGGAGGGCCCCGGGCCCCTGGGCGGGTGGCCGGGCGGGTCGGCGGGCGGGCCCCTGCCGGACTGTTTCGATGGCGTCACGTTCGCTCTGTGCGCGGGCCCGCAGTCGGCGCAGCAGATGTCGCGCTACGTGCGCGCGTACGGCGGCGAGGTGCGCGCGGTCAGTACTCACCTGCTCACTATTTTACCAGTTTTGTTTTTGTTTGGACAACCTTGTGAGAGTTTTTATTACTAACTAAGCGTATTCGATGATGATGATGAAAATGTACTAGATCGCGTTCAAGTAATCTTCATGGAGAACACAATTTTGGGAAACAATATGGTATTAAATAATTGTTTCCCCATTTTTATCACCAGATGGCGCTGTACAAGATTGTTTAATTAAACAAGTTTGAGAACTCGCTTACCTCTGATAGCCACTACCGTCTATGATCATTTACTTTTGCAGAAAGTAAAGTTCAATTCAAACTTTAGGGACTACCTTCTCACACTTATTCAGCTCCATTCGCGTTTCGCTGAACGATTTTGGTCAAACTTTTACAGTTCTAGATACTTCTATCAGCCGCGTACAGCTTCATAAGAATGAGAAAATCCGTCATAGCGTGTTATCTCCGCAACAACGTTTCTATGTACTGCGTACGGCGCTGAATATGCTGCGAAGACGGTAAACTACTCATTTAGTATTGTGCCTTCAGCAAGAACAGTACTATTTGCGATATTTTTATCGTTTCACTTCTTGCAGAAGAAATAGATAAAATAAAACGCAAACGACGTTGGGTCGACCCACTAGGAACTATGCAGGTCGCAACTTGTCGACAAGGAGACGAGAACCAAAATCAAAGCTTTTATTTCAAGTAGGCCAGTTACTCGCAAAACAAAGATGAACATGATCATGTAGCTACAATCCCAGTCATAAAAACTGTGAAAGTACTGTAGTTGCCCATTCCCTAGCGTAGATCTCTATGGAGAAGAACGGGCAAGAAACTTCATGGACTCTTTTAAATCAAAATCTTGGTTACAAGCTTCATGTTGAGATGGTATATTATGTGAGAACAATGTAGCAAGATGTGCACGTTGTCAAAACTGTCCATAGTAACAACAATTCATTAAAATAAGCCATGGCAACTAAGAGATGACCAGTCACAACTGACAGCGCTCGTTCACGAACATGACGCATGGATCAGCACCATTCAACTCAACCATTTTGAAGGGAACTGAATGATCCGACACATGCGCCACCATCAGCGAGACATTAGAGTGAGCATGACATACTCTCAACCGCCAGGGCACATTCAAGTCAAGAAAAGACGTAGGTTCCAATGAATGATAGCTTTCTAGTACATAATACTCACACAATATGGGCTATGCGATTATAAACGCTTAGTTTTAGGCCGTTATGCAGGCCTATTACGTATCTCTGTTGACAGTTCGAAATGATAGTAACTGGGCTCAGTGTCCATCAAATAACTGTCAAAAGGTTAGTTTCGTAATATATATGACCAGTCGCGATCAAATATGACGTCATCGGTGCCCATCGTAGCTGATAGTCACCGAAACTCATTTTGACAGACGCTTTCGTATCGATTCTTCTAATATTGCGATTATGTAAGCATAGTGGACATCAAATTGATAACAACTGAGTTTGAACATTAAACATCAATATCAAGCTTGAAAGGTATCGACTGATGAAGTCTACGCTCCGTCCAGCACAGATCCAAATCCAAAACCCCGAGAGCTTTCAGCTTGAACTCCAGAACCGTTTCAAGAGCCTAGCAGCCTCCTGCAGTCTTCAAACGAAACGTGTAAATACCGGCAGCCCAATAGACGGATCTCTAAATCCTTGAAGAGCGACCTCCGCCGCTTTAATACCGATCGTATTAAAGACGCGATTGAGCAGAATAAAGGCCCCAAGGTATTTGCAAGAGATCTGGCTATTGGGCAGAGCCAGCTCACGAAACTGAAGACCGACGATGGTAGGATCTTATCCGCCAAACCGGAGCTTCTGAAGGAGATCGAGAGCTTCTATGGACAGTTATACACGACAACCAGTAAACCCGTCGTAGATCAAGCAAACGACCCAAGAGCTAGACTGACCCGACACTATACCGAAGACATCCCGGACGTCAGCCTGTACGAGATTAGGATGGCTCTGAAGCTGCTCAAAAACAACAAGGCACCGGGTGATGACGGAATTACGGCCGAACTCCTGAAGGCGGGTGGGAAACCGGTACTTAAGGCCCTTCAGAAGCTGTTTAAATCCGTCATACTTGAGGGAAAAACGCCACAGGCATGGTGCAGGGGTGTGGTGGTACTCTTCTTCAAGAAGGGCGACAATGCCCGGTTGAAGAATTATAGGCCCATCACACTTCTAAGCCATGTCTACAAGTTGTTTTCAAGAGTCATCACGAATCGTCTTGCGCGCAGGTTTGACGATTTCCAACCTCTCGAACAAGCCGGTTTCCGAAAAGGCTTTAGCACCGTGGACCACATATATACTGTTACGAGCTGGGTATGGGATAAATTAATAACTACCGAAGAAACAACAAATAACTTTAATAAACACAAAACACTTGAAACTCAATTACAAATACACTACTCACTATTCGCTTAGATATCGCACTTCTAGTTCACTTCGATTCGCTTCGTACTGTAGCCAAAATAAGACTGCCTGCTCCCGCAAACACGTCGACTATTTATATGGCGATCGAACGTTCGAGAAATATCCACGACTTCCTAGAATCTTCTAGACAATTCCATAGTGGGTCATTGTCCTTCGAGAAACTTCCACAACTTGTACAAAGGAAAGAAGTAGGTACTTTATGCCCTCGGCGTATTATAATGATGTTCTTTTGTAGGTAGTTTGCGAATTTGTACCTACATCATTCGGGACTCGTTTTACCTACCTACCTACTATTACCTACCTACTAGTAGGTACCTACTACCGTAACTGTAGGTAAGTACGGGTACGGCGTAACAGTACGCTGCGGCAGGTTATACAGAAGACCGAAGAGTATAACTTGCCCCTCTGTTTAGCGTTGGTGGACTACGAGAAAGCCTTCGATTCGATCGAGACCTGGGCTGTACTGCAGTCTCTCCAACGATGCCAAATCGACTATCTACTATACTATAATCGACTATACTATTACATCGAGGTGTTGAAGTGTTTGTACAAAAACGCCACCATGTCAGTCCGACTTCAGGACCTAGCCTCGGAACCTATCCTCCTGCAGCGAGGTGTGAGACAGGGAGACTTCATATCTCCGAAACTGTTCACCGCTGCACTAGAGGATGTCTTCAAGGTTCTGGACTAGAGAGGGCTAGGCATCAACGTCAATGGTGAGTACATCAATCACCTTAGGTTTGCCGACGATATAGTGGTCATGGCTGAGACCATGGAGGACTTCAGTACAATGCTCGATGACCTCAGTAGAGGTTCAAGAGAGTAGAGCCTCATCAGAAGGCTTAAAGTCACCCAAAGGGCAATGGAGAGGGCTATGCTCGGAGTTTCCTTGCGGAAGAGAACCATGGGGACCGACGTAGCAGTAAGTGGCAGTGAGCAGGGCACATTGCTCGCAGAACGGATGGCCGATGGGGGCGAAAAGTTCTGGAGTGGCGACCGCGAACCGGAAGACGTTGCGTTGAAAGGCCTCCCACTAGGTGGACCGATGACCTGGTGAAGGTTGCGGAAATCCGCTGGATGCGAGACACACGGGATCGGTCAATGTGGCGACACTTGGGGGAGGCCTATGTCCAGCAGTGGACGTCTTTTGGCTGATGTGATAATGATTATGATGAGTTTGAAGTGGCTTTCGTGAAAGTCGTTACACCGTACCCGGGCTGTTAGTCACCGTTAAGTGATATCAACTCTGTGTAATACGTAATACCAATATTTTGACATTCTCGGTTGTCATCAAAGTTCGGTGTACAACCGAAGCTCGATAGTCACTGGATATCAGAAAGATACGTAATAGGCCTGCTGGAACCGAAGACCATAAACTCGATCATCGAACTCTAAAAGATGGGCCCTTTTTTTTTTTAGAAATTAGAAAGAAAAAAAACAGTCCTAATCGTTCCAAGTTCGATGATCGAGTTTATGGCTTTCGGTTCCAGAACGACCTAAAATTAACGGTGTATAACGGTCTAAAGATATTGAATCTATACCGTGCAAAGATAGCTGTACAATCTCCAGCAGCTCCAACACACCGCATCACTTTGGGCCCTATCAGTATATAGCGCCGTCTTTTTTTTTAAATGTCACAGCACCTTGCTGAGATAGGAGCCTTTTGGCCTTGCACAGGACCATTTTGTTTTTTTTTTTCTCTTTTTTAATAATTTGGTCATGTTTATTTTATTTTTTGTTTCTGTATGTCCTGTGTAAGTTCAATAAATACTTTTGTTTCTTTCTTTTCTTTTCCAACAATACCATTTAATGCTATCAATTTATGCGCCTCTGCCCTTGTGGAGCAGGACCAGCATTGACCAGCGATATAATCGCTCAACTTTTAGTATGCTTGCTTACATAGTGTGCGTTTAATGCATGTTTTAAATTTCGTTTCATTCAGTTCATAAATACTTTCTGGAATTTTATTATAGCATACCCCAATGAACAAACAATACAATACCCCATGAAAGATGAGTCTACTTTAGCGAGTCTAAAGCCTGGCTGAACTAGTTGGTCCCTATTTCTAGTACTGTAATTATGTCTGTCACCTCTTTTAACAAAAAGGTGCAATTTTTTTCTGACGTACATTATGTTTTCGTAGATGTATTGACAATTTACCGCCATGATGCCAATATCCTTAAACAGTTTCCTTAGAGAAGCGCGCCTACGAAGATTATACAGGGTGGAATTTTGTAATGCCACCTGGAGGGAAAGTACTCTTAATACTGCAGATAGAAAATTTTACTCAAAGGAAACATTCCTTTATTTTTGAATAGAAAGCAAACTGCATTCAAAAATTTTCGAAAATTCTCTTCTCCCACACCCGGGAACCGAACTGGCTAAAATATGAAAAAATTTAAATAATTAAAAAACAATGAAATTAAAAAAAATAAAAAAATAAAAATAAAAACCCAAATACCAAAAAAACCAAAATACAAATCCAAATTATACCCTGTACTTTTATTGCATCGACCGTTAGGGTCAATTATAAGGATGAAATCCAAATAAAATCCAAGATGGTGCCGATGAAAATTTTTAATTTTTTCTTCATGGGAGTCGTTTTCGAGGTTTTTGGGGTCGCTGATAATGAAAATGAGGTCAAAATGGCGCCGACGAAAATTTTCAGTTTTTTCTTCATGGGTGTCATTAACGTGGTTTTTGGGGTCGCTGATAATGAAAATGAGGTCAAAATGAAAATCCAAAAAGGCGCTGACGAAAATTTTCAGTTTTTTCTTCATGGGTGTCGTCATTATCGTGGTTTTTGGGGTCGCTGATAATGAAAATGACGTCAAAATGAAAATCCAAAATGGTGCCGACGAAAATTTTCGGTTTTTTCTTCATGGGTGTCGTTTTCGAAAATCCAAGATGGCGCAGACGAAAATTTTTTTTGCTATCATTATTTCGTGGCCTACCCTTCGTGGAATACCACTGCACGCCACTGGCTCTGATGGCTCTTTTCTGCAGAATAAATATAGACTCAATATCTGCAGCCCGTCCCCATAGCTAAAAGCCATAAGACAATACTATGAAAGTAACTAAAATAGACAATCTAGTGGTATCTACAACAGTAAATTGACGATCCTTTATGAGGAGCATCTGTTCTTCTTGGCGGCGGGCCTGCTCCTCTTTATCTTGCTGCAACTGCTCTTCCAACCGGCGAGCCTGCCCCTCTTGACGGCGAGCCTGCTCCTCTTGACGGCGAGCCTGCTCCTCCTTATCTCGTTGCAACTGCTCCTGTAACTGGCGAGCCTGGTCCTCTTGACGGCGAGCTTGCTCCTGCAGCAGCGCCATTAAAGCTGACAAGTCTGGCGCCACTGATGCTGGAGAAACTCCGGATGGGCCAGCGACTGGCACTGACGTAGGCTGGACACCACCCGGTGTCTGTGTCGGAGAATCTCCAAACCGCCTTTGGTCCATGTTCTGCTGTCGCTGACTCCTGGTACGGATACCGTCCGTGTCGTCCTTTGGTAGAATTGGGTTTAAAGATATTTCTTTCTCATAAGAACTTAATAACTAACAGTTCACTTATAATGAGATACAAAGTTACTCCTTAATTACTTATATAATAATTGCCTCTGGGGCGATGGTGACGATTGGTGACGAATTGGCATAATTTATCCCTCACTTCTGACACCAAATTTTTACGAGCTGGGTATGGGATAAATTAATTACTACCGATTAAACAACAAATAACTATAATAATCACAAAACATTTAGAACTCAATCACAAATACACTACTGATCACTATTCGCTTAGATATCGCACTTCTAGTTCACTTCGATTCGCTTCGTTGTGTAGCCAAAATCAGACTGCCTGCTCCCGCAAACACGTCGACTATTTATATGGCGATCGAACGTTCGAGAAATATCCACGACTTCCTAGAATCTTCTAGACAATTCCATAGTGGGTCATTATCCTTCGAGAAACTTCCACAACTTGTACAAAGGAAAGAAGTAGGTACTTTATGCCCTCGGCGTACGTTCGAAATTACAATGACAATTCCTGATGTTCTTTTGTAGGTAGTTTGCGAATTTGTACCTACATTATTAGAGACTCGTTCTACCTACTACCACCTACCTACCTACTACCGTAACTGTAGGTAAGTACGGGTACGACGTAACAATATTTTATTTTTACATAATTTGTTTAATGTAATTACGCTTTATTCAAACCAAAAAATCACGATAAAATAGCGATGTAAAACGTAAAAATTGACCTAAGACTTTGTTTTTTTACTAACTAATGTTATTAATTATCGATATTCTAGTACATTATGTGTCGACAAAAGTATATGTCTGATGCTTTACGTATTTTTTCAGTGAAATTTATAAATATTTATGGTAGATATAGGAGTCTGAAATTGACTTTGCGATGATTTTTAGTAAACTAGTTGTGGGAGATTAATCACTACTTACTAAACAAATAAGTTTTTGTAAATGTCATGGGCGTGCGCCCCTAAGAGGCAATTAGGCAAAGCCTACCCTACCAACTGGGCATTCATTATAACGAACTAACTATGTAATAAAATATCACATTATGTACAAAATATAAAAAAAAAAGTTCAAACTCCTGTTAGAATACTTATAGCAATTTGTCGCTCCCGTGTCACGCAACTAACACTTTACTGGAAGTTACTACAAAGGTTGGAGCTCCGCCGGACAGGCAAGCACTGGACTTGCCTTAAACCCATTGATAATTTTACGCACACATTGGCACATTGGTGCATATTTTCGTGTGTATGAACTGCACACATGTATAGATTGCAGTAATTTTAGGGCGGTAACTCCTGCGAGTGTAGCTGGGCTGCTGGGCTGTGATTGGCTGCTACAACACAAGGCCAGGATTCAAGGTGGATGTTCTTTAGCCCGCGAAATTCAAATTTCCTTACGTTTTTTGCAATTTGCAGGCCAGTGCTAGGGTGTATGTTCAATGTTGATTAAAATAATGATTCCTGGGGGTTATTGGCGCGTATTATTATTATAATAATCAATAATATTATTGTTATTATATTTTACTTCATAGATGTCGTTTTTGTGGTTTTTGGGGTTGGTGATAATGAAAATGAGGTCAAAATGAAAATCCAAGATGGCGCCGATGAAAATTTCCGGTTTTTTTCTACATGGGTGTTGCTTTCGTGGTTATTGGGGTTGGTGATAATGAAAATGAGGTCCAAATGAAAATCCAAGATGGCGCCGATTAAAATTTTCAGTTTTTTCTTCATGGGTGTCGTTTTCGAGGTTATTGGGGTTGGTGATAATGAAAATGAGGTCAAAATGAAAATCCAAGATGGCGCCGATGAAAATTTTCAGTTTTTTCTTCATGGGTGTCGTTTTCGAGGTTATTGGGGTTGGTGATAATGAAAATGAGGTCAAAATGAAAATCCAAGATGGCGCCGATGAAAATTTTCAGTTTTTTCTTCATGGGTATCGTTTTCGAGGTTATTGGGGTTGGTGATAATGAAAATGAGTTCAAAATGAAAATCCAAGATGGCGCCGATGAAAATTTTCAGTTTTTTCTTCATGGGTGTCGTTTTCGAGGTTATTGGGGTTGGTGATAATGAAAATGAGGTCAAAATGAAAATCCAAGATGGCGCCGATGAAAATTTTCAGTTTTTTCTTCATGGGTGTCGTTTTCGAGGTTATTGGGGTTGGTGATAATGAAAATGAGGTCAAAATGAAAATCCAAGATGGCGCCGATGAAAATTTTCAGTTTTTTCTTCATGGGTGTCGTTTTCGAGGTTATTGGGGTTGGTGATAATGAAAATGAGGTCAAAATGAAAATCCAAGATGGCGCCGATGAAAATTTTCAGTTTTTTCTTCATGGGTGTTGTTTTCGAGGTTATTGGGGTTGGTGATAATGAAAATGAGGTCAAAATGAAAATCCAAGATGGCGCCGATGAAAATTTTCAGTTTTTTCTTCATGGGTGTCGTTTTCGAGGTTATTGGGGTTGGTGATAATGAAAATGAGGTCAAAATGAAAATCCAAGATGGCGCCGATGAAAATTTTCAGTTTTTTCTTCATGGGTGTCGTTTTCGAGGTTATTGGGGTTGGTGATAATGAAAATGAGGTCAAAATGAAAATCCAAGATGGCGCCGATGAAAATTTTCAGTTTTTGCTTCATGGGTGTCGTTTTCGAGGTTATTGGGGTTGGTGATAATGAAAATGAGGTCAAAATGAAAATCCAAGATGGCGCCGATGAAAATTTTCAGTTTTTTCTTCATGGGTGTCGTTTTCGAGGTTATTGGGGTTGATAATAATGAAAATGAGGTTAAAATGAAAATCCAAGATGGCGCCGATGAAAATTTTCAGTTTTTTCTTCATGGGTGTCGTTTTCGAGGTTATTGGGGTTGGTGATAATGAAAATGAGGTCAAAATGAAAACCCAAGATGGCGCCGATGAAAATTTTCAGTTTTTTCTTCATGGGTATCGTTTTCGAGGTTATTGGGGTTGGTGATAATGAAAATGAGGTCAAAATGAAAATCCAAGATAGCGCCGATGAAAATTTTCAGTTTTTTCTTCATGGGTGTCGTTTTCGAGGATTTTAGGGTCACTGATAATAAAAATGAGGTCAAAATGAAAATCCAAAATGGCGCAGACGAAAATTTTTTTTGCTATCACTATTTCGTGGCCTACCCTTCGTGGAATACTACTGCACGCCACTGTCAATTTTGTTTGCCTTTTGCTCATGAGTCATTTGCAAAAATGTAGAGCAACGCCACAATCCGTGTTCTAAATTGCACAATGCACAGGTTATCGATTGCGACACATGTAACGCGTTCATGTTAGACTTTGAATTATCTTTGTTGCCTGATTGATGGTTATTGCGGTGGAAACTTTTCTTCTGGTTTTGGTTATAGTTTTTGCTTGATTGATGATCGCAGCGATAGATGGTTGCAGCTTTTTGATCGTAGCTAGCGACTGCTGTTAATTGTTACGTGCGTTACATTGAGTTCTTCCACAAAACATGATTTTTCACCAAAAAAAAAAGTCGTTTCCCAGCAATAATTTTTGCGTAAAGTTACTTAGTTTGATGTACAGAATGCTTGATTGACGGCTTCGTGATGAGGTCTTTTACACCCTGTATATTAAATCACTACAACACTTAATTACAAGACAATGGTAATGGTTTTTGAGTACGCGGTGTCTCTACTGAGATCTGAACACGAACTAGTCCACATTTTGGTGAACGAGCGAATGTGCATACTTGCGTTCGATGCAATTATGCATTTTCGCTTAGTGTTCGATTTAAACTCGAACAAAAACCAAATGCATAAGATTTGATTTACCGAATGTTAAAAGTAGTGATTGTGATATAATATTGAATAAAGAATAAACTTGAATTCGTAGATAAAACGGTTTTCCTAGGGATTACGGCTACACTTGATTCAAGGCTACAATGGGGTTCTCATTTAACATCTCTTGATAAAAATCCGTCAATATACTGTTACGAGCTGGGTATGGGATACATTAATAACCACCGAAGAAGTAACAATTTACTTTAATAATCACAAAACACTTATAACTCAATCACAAATACACTACTGATCACTATTCGCTTGGATATCGCACTTCTAGTTCACTTCGATTTGCTTCGTTGTGTAGCCAAAATCAGACTGACTGCTCCCGCAAACACGTCGACTATTTATATGGCGATCGAGCGTTCGAGAAATATCCACGACTTCCTAGAATCTTCTAGACAATTCCACAACTGGTACAGAGGAAAGAAGTAGGTACTTTATGCCCTCGGCGTACGGTCGAAATTACAATGATGTTCTTTTGTAGGTAGTTTGCGAATTTGTACCCACATCATTCGGGACTCGTTTTACCTACCTACCTACTATTACCTACCTACCTACTATTAGGTACCTACTACCGTAACTGTAGGTAAGTACGGGTACGACGTAACAATACTGATGTAGATACCGCTAGACTGGTCTATTTTAGTTACTTTCATAGTATAATGTCTTATGACATTTTGCTATGGGGACGGGCTGCAGATATTGATTACAGATATTTATTCTGCAGAAAAGGGCCATCAGAGCCATATATAATCTTCGTAGGCGCGATTCTCTAAGGGAACTGTTTAAGGATATTGGCATCATGGCGGTACATTGTCAATACATCTACGAAAACATAATGTACGCCAGAAAAAATCTGCACCTTTTTGGTAAAAGAGGTGACAGACATAATTACAGTACTAGAAATAGGGACCAACTAGTTTAGCCAGGCTTTAGTCTCACTAAAGTAGACTCATCTTTCAAGGGGTACTGTTTGAGATGGTATAATAAAATTCCACAAAGTATTCTTGAACTGAATGAGACGAAATTTAAAACATGCATTAAACGCACACTATGTAAGCAAGCATATTACAAGTTGAGCGATTATATCGCTGATAAAAATGCTTGGCTCAATTATGGTCCTGCTCCACAAGGACAGCGCGCATAAATTGATAGCATTAAATGGTATTGTTGGAGCTGCTGAAGATTGTACAACTATCTTTGCATAGATAGTATAGATTCAATCTCTTTAGTATTATATAATCGCATAGCCCATATTGTGTGAGTATTATGTAATACAAAGCTATCATTCACTGGAAACCTACATCTTTTCTTGACTTGAATGTGCTCTGGCGGTTGAGAGTATGTCATGCTCACACTAATGACTAATGTCTCGCTGATGGTGGCGCATGTGTCGGATCATTTAGTTCCCTTCAAAATAGTTGAGTTGAATGGTGCTGATCCATGCGTCATGTTCGTGAACGGGCGCTGTCAGTTGTGACTGGTCATCTCTTAGTTGCCATGGCTTATTTGAATGAATTATTTTGGTTTTTAAATTGTATTTTTTGTGTTTTTACTGTGGACACTTTAAACGTGCACATCTTGCTACATTGTTCTCACATAATATACCATCTCAACATGAATGATGTAACCAAGATTTTGTAACAAAATTTTGATTTAAAAGAGTGTCCATGGAGTTTCTTGCCCGTTCTTCTCCATAGAGATCTATGCTAGGGAATGGGCAACTACAGTACTTTCACAGTTTTTATGTCTTGCGACTGGGACTGTAGCTACATTTAATTTTCATCTTTGTTTCGACAATTCAAAAGTGCCTGTAACTGGCCTACTTGAAATAAATGCTTTGATTTTGATTAAAAAAAAAAAGAATAAAATAAAAAAATAAAAATTGTGAGCCGTCACGGGACGCCTGGCAGATATGAAACATCGAAATTATTTTTTTAATACAGTTGCTTAAAAAGTAGTGTATTGCAGGGACGTATAGCGTTCGGGATGTGTGTTTTTACCTTTCCCGAACTCGTGCGTTCTCTTTCCCAACTGTCAAAATAATGTCTATTAAAAAGAAAAACCAACCATGAAGTTTTTGTGATTCATACAAATACGTATTGTTACGTCGTACCCGTACTTAGTATATTTCTAAAAAGAAGCTACTAATTTATTTCAATATCAGATTTAATGATTTAATTGAATGAGTTAGGTTAGGTTTCATTTCATTTCATCTCATTAAATTTCATTTTCATTTCATATCAATAAAAAAAAACTACTGAAGACTAAGCTGTATGGGTGAAGAAAAAGAAAACTCTGCTTATATTCTACGGTTGGCGCCATTTTCTTAGTTAGTTGAGTTTATTGTGTTTTTATTATTTTATTAAATTGCTTCATTTTTTCGCAACTGTATTAAAAATAGTCGTTCAGTACACCTGCGGAACCGTCATTGTAACTTGTTCCGATTGTAAACCCTCGCCTTCGGCTGCGCCTCGGCTCGGGTAGACATTTGTCGGAACTCTTTGCAATGACAGCCTTTCCGCACTTGTAATGAAATATACCATTGTACAACTGTACAAGTAGGTAATATGCATAAAAGAACAGATTACGGCAGGAACTAAACGAACGAAGGAATAATATGGCTTAATGAAAAAATGAAATATTACTAATTTTTCCCTGAAAATGGTGACTGTTTATTTAATCATCATTTATTTTCAATAAATACAAAAATTAAATAAAAACAAAATGACTATTCACAAGAAGAAAATCCTTAGGCTGGGATCGAACTCGAAGTCACGAGATTTTAACCCAGCGCTGTGTCCCGAGACCAGCTGGTTTGTTGTAAACCGTGGCGAATATGTAGATCTTATTTTATTTATTTATTTATTTTATTTATGCTGCTTCAACAAGTCGGTATTGTTCGGGCCGGGTTGAAAACTTGACAGTTAGCGACGCGTCGCCACGGCATACGCCGCCACGCCATTTTTTGGTTTTACCCGCGCCTATCTTTGTTTCACATCAAAATAACAAAGACCGTCTTGTGTAGGTAGAAACGCGCGCGCGTTTGCAGTATACAGGCTCGCTGATAACTCGCTCACTGAATCCAAGGTGCTTGCTCTCTGTTGGCACGGGTGAAGCGCGCGGCATATGCCCACTGATACCTGGCATTGTGTTACTTCGCAGCTATACGTTCTTGTTACGAGCCACCATTAAGTTTGAATTCAACTATATTACCGTCTGCCTTGTCATTCCAAGATAACTTACTGAAATATCGTGTCGTTGAAACTACACAGCACCCTTCAAACCCGGTGACAGTAAAACTAGGGACAGAAATAGGTATGGCGGTGTTATTAGTTCCTGTGTAGGTATTTCTTCAGATAAGTACGATATAATAACCAATTACAATGTGCGTCGTAGATGTCGGAGGTGGCAGAGGGCAGCGCCGTGGACTACATCGTGCGCGGGCCGGGCGGCTCGCTACCCGTGCGGCACGGGCCGGGCGGCTCGCTACCCGTGCGGCACGGGCCGGGCGGCACGCTGGTGCCGGCCGAGTGGCTGGCGCGCTGTCACGCCGCCGGCGCGCTGCTGCCGCACGACACGTTGACGAACGTTTCATAAAATGTGTACATAACAATCTGATCATTTTTTTTTTAAACCACCCTTTCTGTAAGGATCATCTAACATCATGCGCTGTCTTAACAATTAAAGGTTGAACCTAAACAGAGCGCTTCGTCGATGCTTCCGCGTGCTATTAGCGAATGACGGTTCTGAGCGACAGAAAATAATAGGAGCAAAGAATCTTCGATCAACAATTACCAACTAGATATCGGGTCGGCGCAAAAAAACCGTCTCAGTAAATAACAGCTCACTTTCACTTGAGAAATGAGATCTTATTTTGTTTAGTTGGCTTGAAACACAGCCAATGTAAACACGTCTCAAAATGCCGCAGTGTTTTCAAAAGTTGCAAAAATAATGCCCGAAAAAGCAATTTAACGGCCGGAGTGTCTTACTTTTGGTAAGTACATGAAGAATAAATTATACTATATAAAGCTCGATTACCACTCACTGACATAATTGTTCTCCCAGACGGTGGATGGGGAGAGGGGTATATTTTGACAGATTCGTAAACACGTAACTCCCGCGAGTATGGGAAGAGTGCCAAACCTCCCCCTTCCTCCCCCCTTCCCCTATCGTATCTCGGAAACTAAGAGACCCGTATTTTGTTTTTTTTTTTACGGATTCGTATAGTGGAGGCTCGGAAAAGTAAAAACCAGTTTTCAAAAGTTCACCCACTTGTCCCCCTTCTCCCCCCTTTAGGCGGATCTCGGAAGTTGAGAGACTTGGAACATTTTTTTTTGCAGATTCGTAAGGAGAGGCCTAGAGTTGGTCAAAATCATTTGTATACCCTCCCCTAAAATTGAAAGGGCTGTAACTTCATAACGGTTAGAGATAGCCATTGGGTGTTTGAACAAATATTATAGTAGGCGTCGAAACCTGTCCGGTGATAGGAGGGTCCTGAGCGGAGCGAACCTGCGAGACCGAGCGTAACGAAGGTTGAGTGGGTGAAGCGTAACTCAGGGGCGACGACAAGCAAAGTTTAGGGTAATGTTTTTTTTTGTTTTAACGGATTCTCCAATTCATTTAAGGATTCCTATGGAATCTCAAAATTTTATTAGGGTAAGAAATACTTCTCAAAAACACGAAATCTGCGAGATGCGCGCAGCTCGCGCACCCACGCAAATACTAGTTCTATTTAAGATTTAAACTAACAAATAACATTAAACTGAACAAAATTGCCAATTTTAAACCACCGCTACAAATGTTGGCGCATGTGTTGGCGAGCCTTGCCTTGCCTCGCCAACATAGGCACTTTTGTTTAACAGAACAGTAGATGCATGGAATAGATTTGTGTCGTAATAATTTGTTACCAGAACTTCAAAATTGGTTGGTTAAAATTGTTTCATGCTACTTTTGTGTATGTTTGTTGACTCTTATTTAGATACTTAGCTTTCCCTTTTTTATTTTAGCTTTCCAAGCAATCCGTTTACGTCTGCAGAATGGATCTCGGTTGTCGCCAAAGAAAGAAGAGATGATCAAATTGGTCGTTGAAAACTTTATTGACGTAAGATTGCATTACATATTATGTAAAAAAAAGAATCGGAAGATATCAAAAACAAATCCAAATGACAATTGCAAGCTCACAACAAGTTCACCATATTTAAAGGACATGAATTCAGGTTCAATTAATAAACATTTTGATTTATTTGTACTGGACTGCACTTGTATTAATATAAATAATAATAAATATTTGAGATTTTATGAGTGTTTTTTTATTAGTGATGAAGTGGGTATGCGTGAGCGATGAATGAACGCTTCTTAGCCCACTTACTGTGCGAGCACTAGCAAGTAGGTAAGCAGGTAGCTAGGTATGTACTTGTCGGAGCGCTGGTGAATTTAAGTAAAAGGCAAATAAGCTTAAAGCGAGTACTATATTGTGATTAAATAACTATGTGTACAAAGCAGACGAACAAAGCAGAATGAATATCGACACCGTCAGGACACAATATTTATACTACACGGTAAACAAACTACGTCATTGTTAGGCACGGCTTCACTTGGCGTGCGTCATCGTCCTAGACAAAAGGATCGCAGGCTTCGCTTCGCTACGCACACATAGTATCCTAGTAGTCCTTATCTTAGAGGCGGGGCTTAAAAGGTGGCGTGATTTCTGGTGCTGCGTTCTAGTGTGCGAGTTTACTTGCCTACTCGCCACAGTGACATCCAGCAATAGACACCTTGGCTAGCCCGGATACATTAAAAAAAAACAAGCATAGTTTACATTTTTGTGTACGACACATGAAAACACTGATAAAGTAAATAAACATCTATTACACAAAAACGGAACGCTAATAAAATACCTAATAAGTAATGTATAATAAACTTAAATGCCCAAAACAAAACAAGTACACAAGTGTACTAGTTATAAACTTTTATTACGTTCATATAATAAACTAGCTGACCCGCGCAACTTCGTCTGCGTCACATGAGAGAGAGAGAGAGAGGGTTAGAGAGACTGTGACTGAACCTTAAAAGATAGACGAGTCGGTCGGGTTATTAATAGCCGTTGGATTTGCGGGAGCAGTATGTCTGATTTAGGCGATACAATGAAGCGAAGCGCGAAGCGAAGTGAACTACGAGTAGAAGTGCGATATCTAAGTGAATAATGATCATTAAGCTATCGCGGATTTTTTCAGAACGTTTAAAGAGGAACAATTCCCTCAAACATAATTGTTGCGTAACTTTAACCGTTTATGCAGCGCTCGCAACGGAAGTAAAAAAAGTACATTTTCCCTGTTTTTGCAACATTTATCATTGCTGCTCCGCTCCTTTTAGTTGTAGCGTGATGTTAGATAACTTAAAGCCTTCCTCGATAAATGGACTATCCAACACTAAAAGATTTTTTTTAATTCGAACCAGTACTTAGTTCCTGTAGGTAATTAGCGCGTTCAACCAAACAAACAAACTCTTGAGCTTTATAATATTAGTATAGATTCAAGTAACAATTTAATTTCTTCGATACATTTGCATGAATCGCTAAAGTAATCTACCTGTTTTTCCAAAAGAAGGCTTGCCTCGACAGCCTTACGTCTTTAACAGTCATACTCCAGCTAGGTCAAAAGTTCTCATCAAGGGTGCAGGAATTAGCCCAAAATTTATTTTTCAATTTTAAATGGGAATGGACCAACTTTGAGATATACCTACGCTTTTCACAAAAAAAAAGGACCATGCATATCGGACTTCTCTGTAAAAAGCGTGGTCATACATAAAAAAATATACGCGTCGAATTGAGAACTGCCTCCTTTCTGTTTCGTCGTTAAAAAACCAAAACCGTGGTAGATACAGAATTTAATATTTTTGACGTTATAAGCGTCTACCATGGCTATTTTATACAGCTGTTTATTTGGTTGTAAGTGTTTTGGTTTAGTTGCAAATCCGTTTTTATCTGATTTTTGAAACTATTTAATTCCATTGGTTTACGACAACCAAATCAAAAACTAATGTTTAAACAAATTAAAGTCTCTTATTGGTATTTTTTTCAATCTTCTGCGTTGAGCCGTTTTCGAGATCTGGGAAATACCAAAACGTTACCGTAGCAAAATCTTAAATAACTCAAGAACCGTATCACACACAAATTTTGCTATTTACAAACATTTACTACGCAACAAAAGCTATCTATTCATGTATTTGGTTCCGGGCTGAACGAATTTTTGAAAATCGATTTTGCCAGGATAACGTTTTAAACGTTACTCCAGCAAAATGTTTTTCTCAAAAAACTTTAAAACTACAATTCACACAAATTTTGCTATTAGTAAACTAATTGCTCCTCACGGTACACTAATTATGTGTTATGGTCTCACCTCTCAAATGCACAACATTTTTCCAGGGTAACGCACACAAAAAATGCTGAAAATGAGTTCTGTTGGTTATCCTTTCACACCCTGGTAATTTTTTTAGAAATATTTTCGATGTACAAAAACGATTTTTCTACAGATTTATTATATGTATAGATTTGTCGTTTTTGTAAAAGTATATTGGCTAAAATATAATGATATTTGTTGGAGATGTCGGAAAAAAATAAGCCGTCTGGGAGCTTTACTTTTGGTCGCGATAACCGACATCCACGCGGGCGAAGCCGCGGTCATCAGCTAGTTATGAATAAAACTAAATTGCAGACAACTACATTATTTTTTCATTAAAAAAAATGGGAACAGCCCAAAACAAACAAAACTACGAATTAGGTACATACTTAAATCAATTACCTACAACAAATGTGCTTGGTAAGATATAACTTAGAACCAAAAGTTTGACTTGACGTCATGATAGTGTAGCTTGTTGTACCTAATCAATCTGTTTAGTAATATTGGTGTGAAACTCTCCATACAATTAGATAGGACATGTTAAATTATATAGGACATGTAAAGTTCTCAGATTTCCTAATGCACATAAAAAATGCAAAAACTAAAAAAAAAAAGAATTTTACGATTTTTTTAAAACAATATTATGGGATTTGAACTCGCACCATATAATGCGGTAAATGGTCGCCTGACCTTACCGCTAAATTCCCCGTTGACATATTGTTGAATAGCTGTTCAATATTACTGCCCCGCTCCTTTATAAAAAATAGCGTGATTATTATGTTCCCAGAGTTAAATTTTTATTATAACTACTTAAAAATAGATACAATAACATGTCATTTTGTGCATTCAATTACGAACAAAAACCTTTATTATCAATATTGCTTACCTCCCATAACATACGGCGTGATAATATGTAGCCTAAAGCCTTCCTTAGTTTACAAAGAACATTTTTGCTGAATTTCAATTCAATCTATCCAGTAGTTTTGGCGTGAAGCCGTACCATACACACAGACAAACAGACAAAAATTCTAAAAAGTAACTTTTTGTCATCAGTTACGTTTTTCTAACAATTCTCAATGTACAGTTTTTCTTTCGTTACTGTTTTATTATATGTATTGATTATTTTAGTGTTTAACGCGACTCCATACCTACTGTAGTAAAATTCGAAGAACCAACTTTGTTCTTTTTCAAATTTTCTCTATACGAAACAATACGTGACAATACGATCTAGCTCGCAAGACAATACAACGGAAAAAAGTACTTTATTTGTTACCACTAAAAGTCGATTTCACAATAAATGTTGTTTAACTTACCGTCAAACCTTACAAGATTGCCCAAGCACTATAACTTTGCCCAGCACGTCACTTTTCACAAATGTTTAAAAAGCCGGCAACATTTTTTTGTTGCGTTTATTATTTAATCTGTATAAAAATGTTGACTATGTCTCTGGCAACACTGTAAAACTGGCTTTGCCCAATGTCACTTCAGTCTGCTGTCATACGGTGTCGAATTTGCGGGCCAAAAATCGCGTAAAAAACTTTCATTCAAACTCGATTTGCAATTACAGCATGTAAGTAAGTTTTAAACCACTGTTACTTTGTATTAAATAAACAAGAAAGATCAAATATCCATCGCAAAATCTCTCTTAAATTCGAAAATAAATTATTTTTTTGGAAGCAGTTGTTACAACTTTGCCCACCAAAATATTGATAGAATATTGCAATGTTAGTAGCAATGTTGATAGAATAAGAGAGCATAAAAAGTTTAACAATAGTTAATTAATTCATGTGACAAAAATGTTTTTTTTTTTCAGTAAAAATATAGGTAGTGTCCCGTTTCGTATCCACTGGCCCAGATCTCAATGTAACTTTCGGTTTAGAGTTATAGATTCTCAATTTTCTATTGTTTGTTCTAAAGATAGCGTTTGGTATAAATAATGCTAATTTTGTGATTGTTCAAATATTTTTAAATTAATATTTAAGAGAGAGCCACGTGATCATAACGAACTTGCGGACACTGTACTGATTTACAATAAAAAGTGACAACCCTAGTAAATCGTTTTATTTGAATAAAAAACGACATATATTTTGTTGTAACTTTGCCCACTCAAATTTGACAGGCAATATGAACGTTTAAACGTTTAGTATTAAGGTCCTATGATAGATTGGTTATTTTTCTATAATGATCACTAAACCATCTGTTCTTAAGGTAGAAAATACCGAAGTTGAACTTGTAAAAAGTACAAAAAATTTGGCCCGCTGTACAAATTGTGCTTTTTAGCACATAAATACTTGTTTTCTTGATATTATTATATATCCTATGCAAAGAACAGTACATTTAAATATCGTGTAGCACAATCACACATTAAAACTATTTTTATATTTGAAGTTTAATCAAAAATTTTAAGAAATTTGGGCAAAGTTGCACGGTTTTACGGTACGTCTTTTCATTTCTAAGTGACAGGAGTAATTTATTGCTTTGCTCGTTTTTTGTGACGAATGATCGTAAATATTAGATAATATTTTGAAGATTTGTGACTTTAGTACTTGGTGCCATGGTTGTAATTAGGTTGAACTTAAAACTGTTTTGAAACATTTCTCTCCGTATACGTATGTATTCACGCGGACAGCATTTAGCTTTGATTTTGTACGCGACACGGTATCCAGTTGCTAATTGTTGATCGAAGCAAAGAATAGTGCAAATGTGGTGTATGTGTGCGTGCGCGCCCTCGTCGTAAGTAATAAATCAACTTGAGCGCCACACGGTTGTTTCATGGCTCCGCAAATACATCAGCAATTCTGTGCTGATAGATGACGCGCAAGCCTAAAGCTAAGCTGAGCTGACAGGTCCTTTGTGAGAGTCAAAATGGCGGGTGTGCCATAGCGAATCAAATTATACCAATTCCCAAAAAAAATTACCTAAAATATACTATTTAGTACCTAGCTCTAAAAAATCTGTACCTCCTTCAGAACGAAATTTATTTCGAAATGTAAAGGTACACCCGCCATATTGACGTCAAATTGGCGGATGTACACACATCAACACGGTCTAGGGATATTTCATACTCAATTAAATAACTCGAAAAGTACTGGCCCCATTGGAATCTTTATACACCGATTTGTTTGTAATTTATCTCAGACTAATTCCAAATTCAATTTTTTGAAAATTCTTTTGTTTCGGTGGCATAAAAATGTCTTGATGTATAGGAGAGGGAATTTTCATTTGTGCGAAATTTAGAAAACAATACGAATTACGTTTAGTTACAGTTTTTTTTTCATTTTTAAACGAAAGATACAAGTTAAAATTGAGGTATTGTAGCCATGCAACGCCGACATTTGACGAGGGCGGAGATGTTACGAGCTGTGGGAATGCTGGAAGCTGGATCTGTTCAGCGTAATGTTGCTGAGGCCATAGGGACCCATCAAAATGTAATTTCAAGATTGTGGACACGCTATCGTGCCACAGGTGAAGTAGCGGAGAGGCACCGGGGGCCAAGTCGCATCACTACCCCCAGACAAGACCGATTTTTGCAAATTACTGCGCGAGCACAACCTAATGCAACGGCGACTCAATTGGTCCAAAGGCTGCGAGTGGAACACCAAGTGCTTGTGAGTGACCAAACTGTAAGAAGGCGACTGCATGAAAGCAATCTACGCTCTCGTAGACCACTCCGGGTCCCACCTTTACGGAGAGGCAATCGTGGACGACGATTAGAATGGGTTCGGAACCACGTGGACTGGGGCCGTGACCAATGGTCCAATGTGCTGTTCACGGATGAATCCAGGTTCTGCTTCCATCCAGATTCACGAACGACGCGTGTTTGGCGAGTTCCTGGACGATGGAGCCGTCTCCAGAACCCTCAGGAAGTTCACCCATACCAAGGAGGAACAATTATGGTTTGGGCAGGAATTCGTCTTGGAGGACGGACGGATCTCGTTTGGGTGCGGGGCAATATGACGGCAGAACGATACGTCCAACAGGTGCTGGGGCCCGTAATCTTGCCCCACAGAACACAAATGGGGCAAGATTTCCTGCTCATGCACGACAATGCCCGGGCACACACGGCGAGAACGGTAGCAGCTTGGTTACATACACATAATGTTAGGGCCTTAGACTGGCCTGCTCAATCGCCAGATCTAAATCCCATTGAGCATGCGTGGGATATGCTGCAAAGAAGAGCTCTGAAGGAAGTTCCTGAAAATCTGGCTACAGAAGATCAACTTTTTGCGCACCTCAGAAGGACATGGGACAATATTCCGCAGCAAGACATTGACAACCTTGTTCTGAGCATGCCGAATCGTTGCCGATGTGTTATGAACATCATGGGCGCTTTCTCAGACTACTAACTTCAAGTTTATAAACACAAATTAAATGATTTTTCTATTTTATTCAGTTTTTACTCACAAATTAAAAGTTCATTCATATACGGTTTCCGTCTATGCTTCATTTTTTTTCCATAAAATCCTGAAATTTTAATCTATACCTTAACCATTATTAAAAAATGGTAGAATATTAAATAACGTATCTTTTAAATATATACATGTCATATAAATAATTAACACATTGATAGAAATATCCCTAGACCGTGTTGATGTGTATATTATTTAACCTTTACTCATAATATAGAATTACACCAAAAAATTGTACCTAAAAAGTACCACAATTAAAAAAAAACACACTTGATCAGTTGGATAGTTCTTGAGAAATAAAACAACCGTGTCTTGTATAATATGTTACAGTCAAAACTGTTGAACGGTCAAAACCACTTTTGACTGGTGTCAGTCAAAATCCTATGACGTTAAAATTCTGCATTCAAAAATAGGTTGTTTTAGAATGCTTCGGTTGTAATTACCAGTCCTAGAATGACATGATGTTTTTCAAAGGGTCACGAAAAAAACTTATCAACCTATTAAGTTTCTAAGTTAATGTTAGTTATTGTTAACGGCTGGGGACATACAGGTTAAAATAGTTTTGACCGGTCAAAAGTAGTGTTTACCGTAACAGTTTTGACTGTGATATTTATACGTAAACACGATTATTATCATGATATATTGATATACGAGGGTCATTCAATAAATACTTAGCCTACAAAAAGTAAACGAAAATTTTGGAAAAGTGGCAATTTATTTTTCAACATAGTCTCCTTTTAGTTCGATACACTTAGCCCAGCGATGCTCCAACTTTTTTAACCCGTCGGAAAAATATTTTTTGTCAAACTCTGCAAAATAGGCCTCCGTGGCGGCGATGACCTCCTCATTCGATCCATATCTATTCCCGGCGAGTGATTTTTTCAGATTAGGAAACAGAAAGAAGTCACAAGGGGCCAAATCTGGAGAATACGGTGGATGGGGCAGCAATTCGTAGCGTAATTCGACCAATTTGGCCATGGCAACGGCAGACGTGTGAACCGGTGCGTTGTCGTGGTGAAACAGCACTTTTTTCTTCGCCAGATGGGGTCGTTTTTTCTTTAATTCGGCGTCGAATCGGCCCAATAAATCGGCATAGTAAAGCCCTCTAATTGTTTTACCCTTCTCGAGGTAATCGATGTAGATCACACCTTGTGAATCCCAGAAAACGGTGGCCATTACTTTTCCGGCCGATTTTACAGTTTTCGCCTTCTTTGGAGCACGTTCCCCGGTCTGGATCCATTGTTTTGATTGCTCCTTGGTCTCTGGTGTGTACCAGTGGATCCAGGTTTCATCGACGGTCACAAAACGACGCAAAAACTCCGCTGGATTCCGCTTAAACAGCGCCAAACACGTCTCCGATGTGGTCTCACGGTTGCGCTTGTTTTCTGGTGAGTAAACGCGGCACCCATCGCGCCGACAGCTTTCTCATGCCGAGTTCCTCGTGAAGAATATGATGCACTGTTCCTTCTGAAATGCCTACAGTCTCAGCTAGCTCCCGAACCTTCAATCGGCGATCTGCCAATACGAAATCGTGGATTTTTTTAATGTTTTCCTCCGTAGCAGCTGTTTTCGGTGCACCTGGACGTGGTTCATCAAAAACCGACGTACGGCCACGTGCAAACTCGTTGAACCAATTCTTGACGGTGGCCATCGATGGAGAAGAGTCACCGTACACAGCATCCAAGCGCTCTTTGATTTCGATGCGCGTTCTCCCTTCCAAAAATAGGAATCGAATCACCGAACGATATTGCTCTTTTTCCATTTTTGTAAAACCGATCGACACGTTCGCTTCCATAAGTTGTCAAATTAAAACAAATAAAGGGATTGTAATGAAAATTTGAAAAAAGAATGTACTACACTGTGGTAAAACTCTTTTGAAACTACAGCGCCCATGGGCGTGCGCCCCTAAGAGGCAATTAGGCAAAGCCTACCCTACCAACTGGGCATTCATTATAACGAACTAACTATGTAATAAAATATCACATTATGTACAAAATATAAAAAAAAAAGTTCAAACTCCTGTTAGAATACTTATAGCAATTTGTCGCTCCCGTGTCACGCAACTAACACTTTACTGGAAGTTACTACAAAGGTTGGAGCTCCGCCGGACAGGCAAGCACTGGACTTGCCTTAAACCCATTGATAATTTTACGCACACATTGGCACATTGGTGCATATTTTCGTGTGTATGAACTGCACACATGTATAGATTGCAGTAATTTTAGGGCGGTAACTCCTGCGAGTGTAGCTGGGCTGCTGGGCTGTGATTGGCTGCTACAACACAAGGCCAGGATTCAAGGTGGATGTTCTTTAGCCCGCGAAATTCAAATTTCCTTACGTTTTTTGCAATTTGCAGGCCAGTGCTAGGGTGTATGTTCAATGTTGATTAAAATAATGATTCCTGGGGGTTATTGGCGCGTATTATTATTATAATAATCAATAATATTATTGTTATTATATTTTACTTCATAGGTGTCGTTTTTGTGGTTTTTGGGGTTGGTGATAATGAAAATGAGGTCAAAATGAAAATCCAAGATGGCGCCGATGAAAATTTCCGGTTTTTTTCTACATGGGTGTTGCTTTCGTGGTTATTGGGGTTGGTGATAATGAAAATGAGGTCCAAATGAAAATCCAAGATGGCGCCGTTTAAAATTTTCAGTTTTTTCTTCATGGGTGTCGTTTTCGAGGTTATTGGGGTTGGTGATAATGAAAATGAGGTCAAAATGAAAATCCAAGATGGCGCCGATGAAAATTTTCAGTTTTTTCTTCATGGGTGTCGTTTTCGAGGTTATTGGGGTTGGTGATAATGAAAATGAGGTCAAAATGAAAATCCAAGATGGCGCCGATGAAAATTTTCAGTTTTTTCTTCATGGGTATCGTTTTCGAGGTTATTGGGGTTGGTGATAATGAAAATGAGGTCAAAATGAAAATCCAAGATGGCGCCGATGAAAATTTTCAGTTTTTTCTTCATGGGTGTCGTTTTCGAGGTTATTGGGGTTGGTGATAATGAAAATGAGGTCAAAATGAAAATCCAAGATGGCGCCGATGAAAATTTTCAGTTTTTTCTTCATGGGTGTCGTTTTCGAGGTTATTGGGGTTGGTGATAATGAAAATGAGGTCAAAATGAAAATCCAAGATGGCGCCGATGAAAATTTTCAGTTTTTTCTTCATGGGTGTTGTTTTCGAGGTTATTGGGGTTGGTGATAATGAAAATGAGGTCAAAATGAAAATCCAAGATGGCGCCGATGAAAATTTTCAGTTTTTTCTTCATGGGTGTCGTTTTCGAGGTTATTGGGGTTGGTGATAATGAAAATGAGGTCAAAATGAAAATCCAAGATGGCGCCGATGAAAATTTTCAGTTTTTTCTTCATGGGTGTCGTTTTCGAGGTTTTTAGGGTCACTGATAATAAAAATGAGGTCAAAATGAAAATCCAAAATGGCGCAGACGAAAATTTTTTTTGCTATCACTATTTCGTGGCCTACCCTTCGTGGAATACTACTGCACGCCACTGACAGCGCCCTCTGGCGATGAGGCTAGGTACTTATTGAATGCACCTCGTAGTTATACAAGTTGTCGCTTTGCATCCTGGTCAAATTCAAGGAAGTATCTATATCTATCTCTCCCACAGATGTAGACGATTCGACCGGTCAAAACTATTTTAACAATAACTAACATTAACTTAGAAACTTATTGGGTTGTTAGGTTTTTTTTGTGACCCTTTGAAAAACATCATGTAATTCTAGGAATGGTAATTACAACCGAAGCGTTCTAAAACAACCTATTTTTAATGCAGAAAACGCATTTTAACGTCATAGGATTTTGACTGACACCAGTCAAAAGTGGTTTTGACCGATTAACAGTTTTGACTGTAACATATACAAGACGCGGTTGTTTTATTTCTCAAGAACTATCCAACTGATTAACCCCCGAATACTGAAACGTCACTCAAAATTTAAATAGCACTTATATTTAACAGATACTCAAAAGTGACGTTTGGCCATACGAAATTTAAAGTTTAGGAGCTGCTCAAATGTTAAGCAGCCCTTAAATTTTGAGTGACGTTTCAGTATTCGGGGGTAAGTGTGTTTTTTTAATTGAGGTACCTACTTTTTAGGTACATTTTTTTGGTGTAATTATATTTTATGAGTAAAGGTTAAATAATAAAATATTATAGTACATCCGCCATCTTGACGTCAATATGGCGGGTGTACCTTACATTTCGAAATAATTTCGTTTTGAAGGAGGTACAGATTTTTTAGAGCTAGGTACTAAATAGTATATTTTAGGTTTTTTTTTTGTAATTGGTATAATTTGATTCTCTCAAACTCAAACTCAAAGCATTTATTTCAATTAGACCATTATGGCACTTTTGAAAGTCAAAAATACAAAAAAAAACAAAACAAAGCTACAGTCCCAGACACAAGACATAATAACTATTCGCTATGGTACACCGGCCATTTTGACTCTCACGGTCCTTAGAGCTTACGCTAAAGCTCGCTAAAATAAAAATAAATGTATAAACAGCGCTAAAATCGGACCACGGAACTCTCAAAAGGTGCTGTAGTCCAACTATTTATTAAAGTTTGACAACTGCCCCTAGTAAAGACCTATGGTCTAACTAGTTTAACAGAGCAGTTGAAAAGCCGCTCGCGCGTACGGTGGGCTTCCTATGGATAATGACGTCCAGCACCGCTACGTGCACCTGCGCGACATGTAGCGGACGCTTACAATAAAGTTCACGTTGATGATGGTAGGTTATTTATTTAGAGATAACATGTTGTATGCTCGGCCTGCTCGTGCAACGTGTCACTGTGACGTCAGCAGCGTGAGCTTCTCGTTGAGCTGCAGCTGCGTCTTGATGAGCTGCGCCAGCGTCACCACCTGCGACACGACAAGCATGTGATGTTGCACGACCACAAAACGGAACACACTGTTCAGAAGAAAATAAAAATTTAGTAATTGCCAAAACAGTTATAGCTTGCAGACAAAACTAACTTTGACAAGTGGTATTAGGCTTCGTGAAGGGTCTGTTTACACCCTGTACACAAATTATCATCATCATTTGTGGGTAAAGAGATGTGATATAATAATAAACGTAGCGTGAGCTTAAAGCGTGGGCCAGACTGTTGTAAACAAGCCCTCCACACACCTCCAAATCGGTCTCCTCCGGCGGTTTACAACAGCACAACTAAATACCACTTAACACTTAGAGCACAACAACAACTTTATTAGATCTGCTTAGAACGATATATAATATTCTAGGGAAAAGATTACTCCGTCTGCAATTCTGTAAAAATCATTAGCGCGTAGTCTACGCGCACAAGTTTTGTGGCTGATAGAAGCAGGTCTCCCGAGTTGCAGGCTAACGGGCAGCTCTGGTGTGCTGTTCTGTACTCACCATGAGTAGGTCCTTGACGCTGGAGGCGAAGGCGGCCGAGAAGCTGTCGGCGGAGAGGTTGGGCACGGAGTTCACCAGCTCCAGCAGCTGCCGCCCCGCCGCGTTGTTCTGCTCCGCGCGCTCCGCCAGCACCTCCTCCACGTACGACAGCACCTGACACATCTCTACACGTCACTACACGTACACGTAAAAAGACGGTTCGGTTATTCTCGTGTTTCCGAGATAGCACGAACGTCGCACCACAGAATAACATCTACAAAAACTTTCTCTCCTCAGTCAGGTTACCTACTCCTACGAACTGCAAAGATCGATGAGGATGATAATACAAACCAGGCTAGTATTTTCATGATTGTAACAGTATTAGCTGGTGGAGGAGCTCGTGGCTAAA
Organism: Xestia sexstrigata; assembly: GCA_941918905.2. Taxonomy (NCBI): domain Eukaryota; kingdom Metazoa; phylum Arthropoda; class Insecta; order Lepidoptera; family Noctuidae; genus Xestia; species Xestia sexstrigata. The sequence continues at coordinate 534,094 of OW799213.2, read as the reverse complement.
TAATAACAGCCGCTCCGGTCAATCTTTAGCTTAGGCCATGCTTAACCCATTAGATACCGAACTTCCTCCGTGTCTCGGAAAGCAGCTCCCGGCTTTCATTTGTAGATATTTAGGTTTTAAGACATTTATTTTATGAACTTATAAATAACAGTTCACTTATAATGAGATACAGAGTTACTCTTATAACAATACTAGCTGACCCGCGAAACTTCGTCTGCGTCACATGGGAGAGAGGAGTGTGACTCAACCTTAAAGATAGACATAAGAAATCACGGTTTCTTTTTAAGCAGCGCTCGCAACGGAAGCTCTCGAAAGAAATAAATTTTCCCCGTAGTTGCAACATTTATCATTGATGCTTCGCTCCTATTAGTTGTAGCGTGATGTTAGATAACCTATAGCCTTCCTCACTAAACGGAGTATCTAACACTAAAAGTTTTTTTTTTTTAAATTCGATTCAGTAGTTCCTAAAATTAGCGCGTTCAACCAACCAAACAAACAAACTCTTGAGCTTTATAATGTTATAAGTATAGATTCAAGTGGGTAACAATTTAATTTCTATTCTTTTCAAAATAAATGGATTTGCATTAATCGCTAAAATAATCTACTTATACGTTTTACCAAATAAGAGCTTGCCTCGACAGCCTTAAGTCTTTATCCTTAGACTCTCGATGACAGTCATACTACAGCTAGCTCGATAGTTCTCATCAAGGTGCATGAAATAAACTGGGACACTATAAAGCTGCTGTAAACTGTTCCGAAACTCTTGCAACTGCCTTCCGTCTCCATCATGAGACCTTCGATGACAGTCATACTCCAGGCAGGTCTAAAGTTCTCATCAAGGTGCAAGAAATGAGCCCAATAACAATATAGCTGTTCAAACTGTTGAGGACCTCTTGCAACTGCCTTCTGTCTCCATCGTTAGATCGCCGATGATAGTCATACTCCAGCTAGGTCTAAAGTTCTCATCAAAGGTGCAGGAAATGAGCCGAGACACGATGTAGCTGGTGTAAACTGTTGCGAACCTCTTGTAACTGCCTTCTGTCTCCACCGTTAGACCTTCGATGACAGTCATACTCTAGCTAAGTTTAAAGTTCTCATCATGTTAATTGCAGGCAATTAAGGTGCAGGAAATGAGCCCAAATATGATTTTTCAATTTTAAATGGGACCAACTTTGAGATATTCCTATTTCCTACGCTTTACACAAAAAAAAGGATCATGCATATCGGACTTCTCTCGTAGTCAAACATAAAAAATATAGGCGTCGAATTGAGAATTTCCTCCTGTTGTTTCGGCGGTTAAAAAACAAATCTTGAGGCAACTGATACGTGCGAGGGGTCATTCTTTCACGGAAAATTTTAACACCGCGATACAGAAAATGTAGTGAAATGAACAACGCCATCTATCGACTAAGATGTTAAACTGCTAAAATATAATGCACGGAAATCATGAAATGTAAATTTTCAAAGTTTCATGTAGACTAATCTAGAGTACCATAAGCCTGAGCCTGAGCCTTAGTTGCCTGATAATAAAATGATTATTATTATTATTTTATTATAAGCCATGATAACTTTTTTTAAACTTATCTGGTGAGCATATTTTTAGTCATTAGTACCATGTTAGTACAATAGATGTCGCTTCGTCTCACATTTGATGATTAGATCTTCTTGAACACTTTAAGGGCCATGTTCACCGAAAAGATAACGGTCTGATTATCTAAAAACAGCTGTTTAAAACACATTTTCATATTCACCAAAACAAATCAACTGATGAAACACGTTAATCAACTGTTTTCTCTAAACAAGGTGGGAGAGGTTGTTTAAAGTCCCGGTTAGTAGTTAATCGGTGTATTTGACGTTTGTAAATTGCAAGTATAACAATTTTTAAGGTTACATCCAGATATTATTATGAGAATTTAACAGGCAGTCTGCTTTGAATTATATTTTGGAAGAGGATGACGTTTTGGACGAGTTTGAAACCGTTGAAAGACTTTTGCGCACTCCTCGTTTGTATTGCACCAGACGACACTACTTCACGGAGTTCGGTGCGTTTGTTTTCAATTATGCCTTGGAGCTTTAACACTGAATTAGTGACAATTTCCTTTTCGTCATGGGTAAAATTACCAATGCGCTTCTTATCCATTGTATTTAATTTAAAAACTATTTCAAACGAACAAAACTTCAAACAAAACAGATAATTAGGCAATAAGGCAAGGCAAGGTTAGCGTGGTTGGCAAGGTTTAGGCATTAAGTCCGCCTTTGTACATTATGTGCATAAAGTTTTAATAAATAAATAATAAATAATTTGATGGTTATAAAGAACTGTCATATCAGGTATAATGCAACCATTTTAAGATGTGTCGCATTGGTACGCTTTTTTACGTGTTAAGTTACCCACCCTATTTGACTGTATTATAATCATTCGGTCTTCCATTTTTATAACGCTTGTTTACCTAACCGAGCTAGAATAAGTTGTGGTGAACACCAAAATTCCCACCTCATGTTTAAACAACTGTTTACGTTTAGCGGGCCGATTACGAAACAGTCGGTTATTTTACTGTTGGTGAACATGGCCCTATAATTCATATATCTTTTGATAGAATTAAGATTAACCGATTACGATGAAACACAAAACTAAATAATACCTTAAGATAACAATTTTTATGTATAAAAGTTATCTATATTGGTTTCGTGGTTCAACCAGCATCTTTCAACAGTGGCCGATGGAAACGTGGATATAATCCTGACATTATCTTTGTTAGCCGGAACATCAGTAGTATATGCCTCAAGACAGTCGACATCAATCACCAACACCGCCCAATTTCATGCACGGTTCAAGCTGCTGTTAAACCATCCGCAGTACCATTTAGACGCAGATTTAACTTCGCTAAGGCTAACTGGCGGAACTTCTCGAAGAAAATAAATGAAAAACTTTATTCGCTCGAACCAGAGCTCACAACTGTGATACATTTGTTGAAATTGTTCGGACAGCTTCCCGACAACCTATTCCCAGAGAGTGCCGCTCCCAATACATCCCTGGACTGAATCCTGAATCTTCTAAATTACTCGAATTGTATCAACAGCTGTACACAAATGTCCCTTTTTCAGAAGAAACCATTGCTGTGGGGGAGGAACTTTTAAACAAGGTAAGCGAAAGCCGCAAGGAAAAGGATTAATACCCTTAATAACATAGACATGACTAAAAATACAAAAAAAAGCGTGGTCCACCCTCCGTAAGCTTACTGGTGACCCTCCTGAGCTCAAATCACCAAATAAAGTTACTGCCAATCAAATAGCTCATCAACTCCTCTTAAATGGAAAACCCCCAAACAAACAACCCATCATTGCAAAGAATAAAACACAGCTGACCAGCAGCAACAACATCAGCAAACCATTTACGTTTCTGACATTATCCCAGCCATAAAAACACTTAAAAACGGGAAAGCCGCAGGTGTGGACGACATTTGTGTCAAACAGCTAAAAAACTTAGGGCCAATTGCGGTGTCATGGTTGCTTGCCCTTTTTAACTATCACACTATCACTATATTATCAGAGATATAAAACTGCCCAAGCAATGGAGGAAATCTAAGGTTATAGCGCTCCTCAAACCAGGGAAGTCCCCAATGGAACCAAAAAAACTACCGGCCGATTTCCCTCCAATGCCCTAAACACTATACACTTAAAACTTTTTGAACGGCTAATTCTGAACCGCCTCCAACCCTTAAACGACCCTGAGCTGATCTCGGAACAAGCTGGTTTCCGCCCCGGAAAATAATGCACCGGGCAAATCCTTCGTCTCACCCAATACATAGAAGATGGATACGAAGCTAATCAGATAACTGGCGTTGTCCTTGTTGATATCAGCAGCATACGACACGGTCAACGTTAAAAGATTGCTAGCTAAACTAACAGCACTTACTGACGATCAAGCTTTTACACGCATCCTAGGTGAAATGCTACGCAACGGACGATTCAAAGTCCACTTAAATTCAGATGGCGCACCTTAAAAAACGGCTTACCTCAAGGCAGTGTTCTAGCTCCTATTTTATTTAATACATACACAGATGATCAGCCCAAAACAACCTATACCGAAAGATTCCTCTATGCAGACGACCTAGCCCTAGCAACAAGAACCACAAACTTTGAGGATGTAGAAACAAACCTTGAGACGGCCCTGGTTACTCTTAGTACAGTAAGTACTAAGAGTAGCCAGGGCCGTCTCAAGGTTTGTTTGATTGGGCCTCAAGGCGTTGTTCTCGTAGTAAACGAGAACAACGCCTTGAGGCCCAATCCGTCGAAAACGCAGTCTTGCGCATTCTACCTCAGAAACCATCAAGCTAACAGAACGCTTAAAATAAAATGGCGAGGAACGGATATTGAACAAAACAACCCCGTCTATCTGGGGTCTACACTAGATCGGTCACTCACCTACAAGCACCATTGTACTAAGACGAAACTAAAGGTGGGCGCCCGCAATAACCTATTACGTCGGCTAACATCCACCGCCTCCGCACACGTTCTCCGGACTTCTGGCGGCTCTCTGCTTCTCGGCTGGCGAATATGCATGCCCGAGAGTAGATGTAGCACTTAATGAAACATGTAGAATCATCACTGGCTGCCTAAATCCAACTCCACTAGGTGCCTTATACTCGCTCGCAGGAGTGGCTCCCTCTGAAGTTCGAAGAGAGGTTGCCTGCTCCTCCGAAAAATATAAACAAGAGACAGACAAACGCCATCCTCATTAGAATGCGGAGATGTCGCGAGGCAGGCTGATGAAGAGTCGGAACAGCTTCCTTAGGTCGAATATTCCACCATTCGACCACACTAGGGTTGGTGAAGCCCGCAATAAGCTGTGGCTCCTAATCAGTGGCGCAAGCTCCTAATAACTCGATTCCCACCGGCTTCCCTTCAGAAGTTTGGAACACAACCACTCTCTACCGTAATTGAAAAATAACACAATCAGTACTTTTTTACAAGCATCACGAAACGCCTACTCGTACTCAATCAACAAAAATTTGCTCTTCAACAACATATTGCTATAAAATAATTCGCAGGCGCTATCGGCTTTTTGGCAGCTAAATTTCTATGCAAAATAAACGTCATGACGTCACTAGCCAGCCCGCCTATATTAGGACTCTGGTAAGCCGACGCAAACCGAGTCATAGAGAAGAAAAGAAACAACAGAAAATGCGAGATAGGAAAATATCGTTATCGCTCGTTGAATTTCGTATAGAATCTGAAATCGTTCAATGCTTGATGACATTATTTTGTTTTGTAGGTTATTAAGCCGAAGATTATCGAGTTACGACAGGGGCAGAAAAAGAAAGTATATGTGAGAGAACGAGATAAAATTAGTAATGGTCAATAATTGTCGAATGTCGATTTGGTACAAATTATAGTATTTAGTTTGTTGACTTATAAAAATATGTCAACAAAATAAATAATAAAATTTAAAGAAATAAAAAGTGATTTTATCCTATGTAAACATAGGATAAAATCACTTATTTCTTTTACTATACTTCCTCTGCATTTTATTCTTAACCTACTTTTTAATGGTAAAATCCAAGATGGCGCCGATGAAAATGTTTGGTTTTTTTTCATGGGTGTCATTTTCGTGGTTTTTGGGGACGCTGATAACAAAAATGAGGTCAAAATAAATAGAAAAGAAAAACGAAAAAAAATAATTAAAAAAACTACCTATTCTCATTTTTTTCCCTAGCTTCCCCTGACTCAATTTTCACCCTTCGCCACTGCAATGGATAAGAAGCTCATTGCAAATTTTACTCATGACTAAAAAGAAATTGTCACTAAATAAGTGTTAAAGCACCAAGGCGTAATTGAAAACAAACGCACCGAACTCCGTGAAGTAGTGTCATCTGGTGGAATACAAAGTCGTCCAAAACGTCATCCTCTTCCAAAATATAATTCAAAGCAGACTGCATGTTGAATTCTCACACTAATATCTGGATCTGGAATAGCAAGCCGATAAGGATAGAGCGAGGTATATTTCAGTCCACTTTGATTTGATTGAGTCCACTTTGGTTCTGCTTAGCCTTGAATCCTCTTAGCACACTGCTGGAGGATTCAGGTTTAGGCTATCGGTTGCGGACGTGTGCGTTACCCTAGCCAGATGTTGTCGAAAATGGTCATTTGAATCTTATAGACAATTAGTTTTGCGGCTTCTGTAATTGTTGCGCACATTATTAAATTTGTTGCGCTTATAGTTTTTTAATTATTTCACAAAAACATTTCCTGCTGGGGTAACGTTACCCCAGCCAGACCTTTTTCTTTCTAATGGGAATATTTAAATAAATACTAGCTATAAAATTAGTTGTCTAGATGAAGTAAATGTTGTGCCTTATTTTGTATTTGTTCTTTCTTCGGTTGCGAAATTATTCGAGATTTTGCTGGGGTAACGTTTTTGGTTTTGCTAGATCTTTGAAATGGTTAAGCGGATTCTTATCATATTTTGTACAAGACTTCTTAGGAATTAGTTTAAATTTGTTCTGCAATAAAAAAACCAAAATAATGCATAGTTTAAAGGTTATTTCATTAAATAGAAAAACACTTCAATTGGTCCCAGCACTCTCACTAAGAGGTCTAAAGACTTACTTTAAACATTATTTTGAAGCTTGTAACTGCCTTCAAATGTATGTAAAGTTTCATTAGTATCCTGTAAGTATTTAACAAGTTATGATGATATTCAGTTCTTCACGAGCACGGTCTTGATGCGCGCGGTGTTATTTGGCCACTGTATTAGATATATGAACTGAATGTTATGTCAATTATTAGTTTTTTAGTTCAGTTGTATATCGGTAAAATTTCAGCTCAGTACATTGGATAATTAATGAGATAATACGATTAAAGTCATTAGGAAGTGAATGACCGTGGTAACCCGACCAAGTTTAGGTGGTTACGAAAAAGCGAAAACGCAGAACATTATGGTACCTTCTAAAATATGTAGGATAGTGTTACAAATTTAGTACAGACATGTACACAAGTTTTTAAAAAAACTACATGATTATTAAAGAATTTTTATTGACAGGTAAAATAATCATTTCAATTGAACTTTTAAAGTATTAATAAACTTATACTTAAAAACAATCACAGATTAAAATTACAGATAGTAATTTTGCTCTTTTGAAATTTTCTATTATTTTTTATTTCAATTATAGATTTCAGTATACACAGTACACAGTTACAGTTTTTATTTAAATATACACATATTGGAATGTGTAATGATCACAGACAATAAATAATATACAATGGTTTTTTTCAGTTAACACTAAACTTACGTATGTCTACTAATTCCTACTTATATCAATTAAAATCACAGATCAATGGTAATATTAAATGACATCACAATGTTGTAAAATGCTCACAGTTAGTCCTACTGTTTTGTTGTCTCATTTCAAATATCACATTTTTTTTCCTAAGTTTATACACATAATCGGTGATTTTTGATAAGTATGTGCAACTGGAAGATAATAATAATGTTTTCATAGTACAGATATTATTATGTATTTAACAGTGTACGCGTCTGTACCGAAAATGTAAGGTGTATTATACTAAACATTTCAAAAGATAGTATAATGTTCTGCGTTTTCGCTTTTTCGTAACCACCTAAACTTGGTCGGGTTACCACGGTCATTCACTTCCTAATGACTTTAATCGTATTATCTCATTAATTATCCAATGTACTACGCTGAAATTTTACTGATATACAACTGAACTAAAAAACTAATAATTGACATAACATTCAGTTCATATATCTAATCCAGTGGCCAAATAACACCGCGCGCATCAAGACCGAGCTCGTCAAGAACTGAATATCATCATAACTTGTTAAATACTTACAGGATACTAATGAAACTTCACATACATTTGAAGGCAGTTACAAGCTTTAAAATAACGTTTAAAGTAAGTCTTTAGACTTCTTATTGAGAGTGCTGGGACCAATTGAAGTGTTTTTCTATTTAATTAAATAACCTTTAAGCTATGCATTATTTTGGTTTTTTTATTGCAGAACAAATTTAAACTAATTCCTAAGAAGTCATGTACAAAATATGATAAGAATCCGCTTAACCATTTCAAAGATCTAGCAAAACCAAAAACGTTACCCCAGCAAAATCTCGAATAACTTCGCAACCGATGAAAGAACAAATACAAAATAAAGCACAACATTTACTTCAACTAGACAACTAATTTTATAGCTAGTATTTATTCAAATATTCCCATTTGAAAGAAAAAGGTCTGGCTGGGGTAACGTTACCCCAGCAGGAAATGTTTTTGTGAAATAATTAAAAAACTATAAGCGCAACAAATTTAAAAATGTGCGCAACAATTATAGAAGCCGTAAAACTAATTATCTATAAGATTCAAATGACCATTTTCGACAACATCTGGCTGGGGTAACGCACACGTTGCGGACAGATGGTCAGGTTATATCTCACCTCCTTTACATGGGTGACCTAAAACTCTTTGCCACCAACGATTTGCAACTGATGGAGTTACTGACGGTAACTGAAACTTTCAGTAGCGCCATCAGGATGGAATTTGGTGTGGACAAATGTGCGGTCATGCATGTAAAACGAGGGGAGATTGTGGAATCTCTGGAAACCTAGCTCTCGGATTCCATAACTCTTGGATCCCTCTCAGCAACCGAAACCTATAAGTATTTGGGTATGTCGGAAGCGCTGGGCATCAATGTTGCTGACATGAAGCAATCCTTGAAGGAGCGCTTCTTTGGCCTCCTGAAAAAAGTATTTAATAGTCTTTTATCAGATGGCAATAAGGTGCGTGACTTCAACGGTTGGGTCATGGCGGTTTTGATGTACTCTTTCGGAATACTCAAATGGACTCAAACAGAACTAGACGCCTTGGATACGAAGGTCCGTAAATTGTTGACGGCATATCGGATGCATCACCCACGTTCTTCGGTTATGAGACTGTATATCCCGCGGAAGTGTGAGGGTCGAGGCTTTTTAAATGCTAAGACTCACCACAATCGCGAGATATGCAGCCTCAGGGAATATTTTCTAGGAACCGATGTGGGAATGCATCAAGATGAGATCGCGATGGACAAGGGCCTCACCCCGCTCTCCTTGGCTAAAGACAACTGGCGCAAACCTTCAGTGCTCGACACTAACGACCGCAGGGCGGTATGGCAGAGTAAGAAGCTCTAATATTATCTCTTTATTATTATTATTATTATTTATTGTGTCGGTGACCCGAAAGTCTCGACATGAAATTTAAAAAAAAAAAAACTTATTCTAATTTGTGTTAAATCTATGAGGTTGAGCCTAGTAAATAAAACCGAAAATATTGGGCTCTCAGTTAAGACGTTTTAGCAAAATTCGACTTTTCTTTTACTTTTTAATTCAGTTGTTATACATGGTGTATTTTCAGAGGCTATAATAAATTATGATTCGAAAATTAAATCTTTTGCATAGGCATCTTTCGGTTACGCGGTCGTGACTTTTGTTTACGAGCTCGATCATTAGTTTAGCAGTTGACGTTGACGATTGTCATTTGTGTTTTGTCGTGCGGCGCTGTCCCCGTGTACGTGTGCTAAGGGCTGGTGCGAGACCGATTCATGATGCCGTTCAATACCGCGCGTTGAACGCGGACTAATAGCAGAAATTTACGTTTACGTCAAGTTTAACTTTCGTGTGGTCTAGGCTCACTTAATTTGTTTTAACTATTTCCCACAACTGTATTGAAAATCGTCGTGTGATACACGGGTGTGTAGGTTATTGCAAACGAGGTGTCATTAACAAGCCCGAGCCGAACTTGTATCACAATGTACTATTTTAACAATTGACTTTTGTGTCATTATTTCTCATGTTTGTCTTTATCTAAGGTTAATATTAATATAGGGCACGCCACAATAGTGGCGGTAAGTCCTTTCTTTAAGGAGTGGCTTGAGAGACGCCACGGCTTCCTCACTTTCCGCCTGACGCAGGTCCTCACCGGACACGGTTGTTTCGGGAGGTTCCTGCACCGAATCGGGCGGGAGGAAACGCCCGGGTGTTTCCATTGCGAGGATCGACCGGAGGACACGGTGGAGCACACGGTGGAGGTGTGCCCCGCGTGGGCGGAGCACCGCCGTGTCCTCGAAGCGGCGATTGGCGGCGGCGACCTCTCGCGTCCGGCCCTGGTGCAAGCCATGGTCCGGAGCGAGACGGAATGGGACGCCGTCACCTCCTTCTGCGAAGCAGTAATGCTAGAGAAGGAGGTGACGGAACGTGAGAGGGAGAGAACCTCACAGCGTCCCGGCCGCCGCGGGAGACGCCCCGGGCGTGCACCGTAGGCGCGGGCCTGTGGACGGTGGGCTATGGGCTAGCTCGCCGTCCGTCCGTCTCATGACGACAGGCCGTGTCGACAAGCAGGAGTGTTCCACGCGCGCCTCAAAGAGAGTCAGCAAAAAGGAAGGGGTCCGAAAGGACCGATGCCTGCCGGGGTTGCGGGACTATTCGAAAGAGATACCGTGGCCCCGGAACACAAAGGGCGATGAAGGAACATGGATGGATTTTAGTCAGTAAAAGTCTGACACTCCCTCCTGCTCCGCCCAGAGCGGGAGAAGTCATTTGATGATTTCCCATCCGAAAAAAAAAAAGGCATGCAAAGGCGGAGCAGGAGAGATCCTGCTCCGCCCAAAGCGGGAGAGTGTTGTCCCGGAGTTGTTGTGTGTGGGGAGTATTAGTCGTATTTATGTATTTCTGCAGTCTTCAGTAAAGACATTAATGATTGAAGGGACCTAGATATACCGCTATAAATCTGTTATGTCGAAAAATTATGTTATGTCTGTTTCGGATTTGGAAATTTCTTAAAATATTGAAGACTGAACTTAATTCTTAAAATATAGAAATGATTAACCCAAAGATAGTACTTTCTGAAATTTAGGCTATGCCACTTTACGCACGCGTCTGGATTTGAGGGCCCAAGTTATTTAAGGCCCGGTCACACCGGATGCGTAGTGTGACGTGACGCGTGCACGCATCGGTTGTAATGTATGAAACTGTAAGAAAGATGCCAGACCAGATGCGTGACGTGTGCACGTGCGTCACTCACGCACTACTGACAAGCAGAGTCCGCGCGTGTGTACAGGAACGGCAACGTCGCACACGCGCCTGCAGTGATGACGTTGTATTATATGGCGCTCCCTGTTAGATGCTAGACCGGGCACGCACGCACACGCATCGGTCATTGCTGCACGTACGCACGCACGGCATGTTGTATTTATTTACAAGCAGAATATAGTTTTTGAGTGTTTTCTTTCGCAATGGAGACAATTTTAAAGGAAAAACTAATAGAAATAGTTCGCAAATATGATATTCACTGCATTCCTCTCTTCTATTATTAATATCATGAACCAGTCTTTTTGTAGCAGCAGAAGATTCTTGGCATAGTAGCAACAAAAATGCTTCTTCATCAGAATAACTGCTGTTGTCTAACATCTTTCCGCCCAATGCTCTCAACTCAATACGGCTGCTGACAATGTGGCTCGTACGCGCGTGTTGCAGTTACCTGCGTGACGTGTGCTGCACCGGTGTGACCGGGCCTTAAGTTTTTTACTATAAGTATTTGACTAATTTCCCTATAACCCTAAAAATCCCTAAAAAAATGGGCCCTCGATCCAGATGCGCGATTGTTACAGTTTGGCCCTGACCTGGTCCAGCAGGCCGGACAGCTTGGCGGCGGCCTCGGCCACCTGCGCCAGGTCCAGCATGGGCTGCACCTGCCGCGACCGCCCGCCGCCGCCCATCGTCTTCTGGCACAGGTTCAGGCCCACGATCTGCAATAGTACATTATACAAACTAATCACGCAGTTACGACTATGTCGATAACAATATTTTTATAATACACACTATAGTGGGAGCTTTTTTACTTGCTTTCAGACTGATTGCATGAAAGATTTCGTAGCACGTTAAGTAATGGGTAGCACAATGCCAACATTTTTAAACCACCATACATTAGATTGCATGATGCCTACAAATCCTACAATGGTGTCGATTCTGTTGTGCACAAACTAAACTTAATTTAGGCTATTGCTATCTTTTGCTCTATAATAAAACTAGAAAGAGACGGACGTAATTTAGAGCTGTAAAATTTAATGGGAACTAATATTTCAATGCAAATGAAGGGTGCACGTAAAAACATGTCGACTAAAAACACGGTGAAGCGCAAGGCATAAACTCTCACATCACACACACTCGTCTCGTCTCACATCTCTAACTTAGTTCATAGCTATAGCCGTCCTTTTCTCGCACTGCCTTTTAATAAAAGATAGCAATAGCCTAAATTAAGTTTAGTTTCTGCACAACAGAATCGACACCAATAGCATATTGACAAAGAAATCTTAATACGTTATTCTAATCGCAGCATGCCTACTTTGGATATCGTCAGTACTTTTATATGTATGTGGCCTACAATATGTACAGTCAACACAAAATTTGTTTTACTTTGGATGTTTCGTAAATATAAGTATGTGTGATCGAAAAATTAAATGGGTGGTACAAACATAAAAATAAAATCAATCGGTCTTTTACTATAGTCTTGCCAGATAATTAAGAATAAAAGGTCATTAACCCGCATACATTTATTCAAATACATAATTCCGAAAACAGAAATAATGACATAAAGTTGTCCCGTAACGACCTTTATCGTGATCCTTGACTTTTTCTAGTAATAAAAACGATTCCTCATTATGTATTGTCGGGGTAACTACGACGCAGAGAAATTAAGGAAAGAGCAATGACCTTTAATTCTTACTTATCTGCCGGAGACTATAGTACTAACGCAGCAACTTCCTAAAAGTGCATAATGCCACTAATAAAATTAAATCTCCGAATCTACTTTTGATGTCTCAGAAAAAAAAATGATTTTTTTTTTTTAGGTAAATATTGTAAAATGATATTTAGTGACACTGTGATTGTATGTCTGTAGGACTAACTTATTTTATTTAAAAATCATCATCCATGCCTGTAACGTTAAATTTAGTACCTACTTAGGTGGAAAAACTAATTGGTTAGAAATATTGTTCGTTTTTTTTTTTCTATCTGTAGATTGTGCTCCACATTAAAGGAGCAACAATATTGTACCCAAACAAACCCCCATTATAATCTAATTTGAAAAGAGTGCCCATGGAGTTTGTTGCCCATTCTTTTCAATGAAATCTATGATTTACGAATAGGCAACTACAGTCCATTCACAGTTATTTTATGCCTGTGGCTGGACTGTAGATAGCTTATTTTTGACTATGCAAAAGGGTCTATTTGAAACAAATGCTTTGAGTTTGAGTTCCATATTTTTGTCCGCTTGATGATGGCAAGAAACACATGTGGCATTGTAAGTCACCTCGGGCTCGTAGCAGGTGAGGCCGACGTCGATGGGCGTGAACATGCAGCCCTGCTTGCCGCGCGGCACGCCGAGCGCCACGCACACGTAGGCGCGCAGGCCCATGCGCGCGCCCTGCAGCGACGTGTCCAGCGTCACGTGCACGGGCTCGCGGCACTCGCGCGAGTAGTACTCGTGGATCACGGACGAGTGGTTGGTTACCTCGTTGCCTGTGGCCCACCAGCCTGGAAACGTTCATTCAAACTCAAATGAGGGAGATAGATTTATTTATTTAAAATTCATGTACAATAGTGGTACATAGGCGGACTGACGGCGGACATAGGCGGACTTAATGCCACAAGGCATTCTCTACCAGTCAACCTTTGGGTTAAATAGGAAAACATAGTGATAGGGTACAAAGTAATGTCTAAAAAAAACTCTTTGTTAACGAGAGTTTAGATTTAGATTGATACTAATACACATATACAGATAAAATAAACTAATAGATATTTTAACAAATACCAAAAATTAAAAAGAAAATAACAAGAAACGTAATAATTATTATTATGACGACTTCAAATTGAGAGCTATTTATTCTGACTTAAATAGTAGTTCTGAACTTTTCTTTTGAAAGTGAATATGCTTTCATCTTTTTTAATGCCAAAAGGTAGCGCGTTCCAGAGCTTTATAGTAGAGATAGCGTAAGAATTTGACATAAAGCCTGTACGGTGTGAAGGAATTTGGAGGAGTAGATTCTTTGAAGCTCCAAGGTTACGACTATGAGAAACTGCCCAACACTTTGAAATAAGTCTTTAGATAATCGGGAGCAGATGGATTGTTCATAATCGTGAAGAGCATGCAGAGAGATCTGACCTGGACCTCCTGAGTCGGCAGCGGCGTTAGGGTGATACAAGCTGAGAAGCCGGGCTTGCCATAACAAACTCAAGATAAAAAAAATTAAAGTGTTACAACAACAAACACAACACAACGCTCCTTGAGTTATAAGTCGAGCTTGACGATAACTGACAAATGCTTGCACTGACTGGACCACAGATCCACTCAAATCTGTGGTTCTTTCTTCAAAAGACCATCTCAGACACTAATCTGCATAGTCCTCATGTGAATTGAGCAAGATTATGTCTGGACTTCAAAAGAGACTATGACCTCTGAATTTGTTACGGCTGTTTCTTCTCAGAGTAGTCAGGTAAGAAACATCGGCCCCATCTAGTTTTAAAAAAATTATGTGTAAAAAAGTGTTTGTAAAAACCTACATGCAAAATAAACATCATTTAGAATTATTTTTTTTTACTTACACATAAAACGACTTCCTCAATCACATTAACACAGGAAGGGATTTATACTTTATACTGTCCTCACACAGAATTCTAGACATGGCATGACAGGCATGTGATGCAGAGGAATGAGGAAAATGTTGTGAGGAAAGTTTTGAGTATGAATGTGGATGGGGATATACTCATAAATCCATCCACATTCATACTCAAAACTGTGTTAAGAATGATACAGCAAGAAAAGAAGTGTCCAATGAGATGTCGAGCAATAGATAAGTATAGAAGAAGACATACTGCGCTGACCCCAAATGAATTGGGATAAGGGCAAGAGAATGATGATTTAGGTGTTTTCAACAATGTAGTCATTTAATACTTACGATATTTTTTTTCATCCTAAAAAACACTTTTTTATGTTCCTTGATCATTGAATTTGTAGCAATATACATATGAATTTACAAAATTATGGTGCTCCGATACTCAATAAAGCCTTCGAAACTATATTTGCTATTAAAGCAAGTAAATAGAGCTGTGGCAAATACCTATCATTTAGATTTTATATGAATGACAACATACCAACAATGTTTTCTGACGCATTGACTCGTCTGTTCAGCTCATATACGTCCATAGCGTAGTTGAGCTCAGCCTCCACCTGGTCGGCATGTTCCTTGTGTGGCACACAGAAGCAATTCGTCACTTCCACGATACCCTTGTCGCAGGTACCTATGCATTACAATAACATAACCTCAAAACTATGTTCATTTTTATCTTAAAATACCTAAACATTTGTTATCTATATAAATCATACAATTAAAAACTAACAGTTTTAAAATTCCAAGCTGGAAAATTCTTTAAATAAGGCTAGTGAAAATGTTTCACCAATTTATGAACACATGACAGACGACATCAGTAGAAATGTACGATTTCATGCCAAAATTGTATTTTATAACTAATGTAATTGATGTAAAACAAATACTTACCCAACAAGGTACCAATAACTCTGTGCGAGTCTGCATTTCGGCGCTCGTATGCATCTACAATTTGAAATAATACTACGGGGTGAATCTTGACACTAAGGTTGAGCGCCATGTTGATTTGTGAAGGTTTATTTTTTATACAGCGTTCCATTCCATAGCTTAATTGACAGACAAAAATTGACAACAGACAAGAGGCATGAGGAAAGTCAATACATTTAGCATCATCAACAGCAATGTAGGACCTTTTTGGAAATTGGAAACCCTCATGGTTGTCCGTAGAACCGTAGGCACAGACCGTAGGTGTGGCGTGCGAAATTGTGAACTACTCTTTATACGTCTGTGGTAAAAAACAATGAGGTGTTTTCAGGACCAGCTTCCACTGATAAACGATAGATGGCGTTGTGCAAGACTAAGTGAAAAAACTTTTTTTTAGCTTTTAGCGATGCAAAGATTATCCGCGCGCCATTTAAAAGCGGCGAAATTTAAAAGTTGTCTAAGAACGACACTGCTTTAAAGTTGAGGTTAAGTTTAGACATGATCAGATGGATCACGATTGGTTGAACTACTTAACATATTTTCATTCATTGACATGGTACATCTAAAGTTAAACATGATATCGTTTTGTCTCATTATTAATTGTGTCTGTGCGGAAACAGAATAGTATAATTTAAAATAGCCAATCAAAAGTTACGAGCTACCAAAGATTTGTTTTTATTGCCAATTTTAACGCAACTTTGGGCGTAAATTAGTAATAAAAGAAGTGTCAAATTTCCAAAACAAAGTGCGTACCGACACACCACAATTATCGAAGAATTCAATACATTTTATTTGTGAATGAGTTATGCAGTGGTTATTTCATATTATTCGCTTTCCCAAAGGCCTTTTCGTATTTTTTTACGCGCGCCTTTTACTATGAATTTTCGTTCATCTCACTGAATAATGTTCCCCCGGTGCGGTGCGGGGGAGGATGACGTTCACGCACTCATGAACAATAAGTCAAACGCGATCTTATTGACATGTCCTTTGTTTGATAGAAGAACAAGAACTATATTTCTGTCCTTTTCATTTCATGCATGACGACAGTGACGTGTCATTTGGTTTTCGCTGAAGTTGAAGGGCCTGTGCATTTTTATTGCACTCCTATAATGTGTGCGTTTCGATGGCGCGACCACGGCGTTTTTTTTTTTTTTAAAACTATGGCAAGATTTTGTACAAATTTGAATTTAAAATTAAATTATTTATGGGACAAAAGTCATGGCGAATATAAAAATAAAGAATATCGAAATGAGGGGCAACGAGTTCTTCTAGACATTTTGGAATTGGAGCCAAATGCGACCTTGAAAACAATGAATAAAAAAATTCAAAATCTTAGAACGAACTACGCCAAAGAATATAAATGTATATTAATATATATATATATATAATTATGTCTTTTTTTAGTAATAAAACCATACGGCAACCATAGCCAAGGCGAGCCCTATCCTTTGACACAGCGTTTGATGTTTTGATGGTGCCATGAGAGTGACAAATAAATACGTACGATACGCTCAGAATTCGCTGTTATACTGAGTTAGCTAGCTAATTAGATCAAGTGTAAAGAGCAAGCTTTTTTTCGCCATCGCTCACTGTCTGAATTTAGTGAACTAAATTTAGCCAAATGTAAAGGCCGCTTATAGTAAGATGAAAAAGGATCGCGAATCTAATATCACTGTGACCGGTTTTGAATGACAGGTCTGCACAAGTCGGCACGCGGGGAATCGGCTCCTCAGTATTTTGGATTTTTAGCTTATATCGTGGTTTATTTTCAGTGAATACAGTAGTATTAAACAATGGTTACTTGTTCTGTGCGTGAATGTGGTGTTAATCATAGAAATAAACCTGAAAATTGCACATTTCTTAGGTAAATACTCAGGACCACTCACTGATAAGACGCGTTTATTTTTGGTTAAAATTTGCCTTTTTACCTGTTTAAAATATAAAACAATACCAATGTTTTTGTTTACTTTCATATTTTGTATACGGTAGCTAAAAGTCCATTTGTTGATAATTTACATGATTTTGGTGAATAGATTGTTCATCAATCTATTTTTACATGTACGCTAGGGATTGACTTAAATTTATCGATACTATCGATATTTTATCTTGAATGTTAACTATGAAAATAAATGCTACCTTACGTTTACCCTCTGTTAACTGAATCCATTTAATCAGGAAAAAGTTAATTAACTTTTAACAAATACATAAACTAATTGTTTTGTATAATTTGTACAACAGATTCCCTTTACGTATATACTATACGTATAATTCGAGGAAAATGGTTGAGATTCATTGGGTGCGTTGGTTGGAATCCAAAGACGTGATACAACTTTGTTTACAGATTGAAAATTTTATTCGTGAAAATAATAAAATCAGTCAAGGTCAAAATCCACAAAACAAATCAACAAAAAAAAACCAACCACAAAATCGAAACGTTTCGTTGTTGAAATCTACAATTTGCCAAGCTGTACTTCTTATAATACTTATATTAGAAGATAATTTCGGCTTATTTTTGAGTTTGGAGAGCCAAAATTTGGACCAAGATATTTTAAGTGGTCGTAGATATTTAATAATGGAACACATTATAGAAATTTACTTTGACATTCGACTTAAACATGAATGTAAACTTAATAATTTAGGAAAGAAAACTGTAAGGAACCAGTTAAATAAGATTTTTCTGTTTAAAGGTCAGTATTGAGCGATTTTTAATAAAATGTTGGCTGTTTTATTTTTTTTATGTATTTACACTTTTTTAACATAATGTAAAAAATATAATCTAGACAAAGGCAGCCTATGGAACATCTTCCTCCAAGGGTCGAACTTCAACCACTTATCGATAGTCCTCCAAAGTAAAAGGTACATCGCTAACTAACGCACACACTGACAAATCAAAATTGGTCACGCTTTATCGAGCTGTCAGGTCGTCTATACGGCATTAAATACTAAGTTTATGAGTTCAACAATTATGAAATCAATGATAGGTTATTGTGACACTATTGTAATAGCAGACTCGGCCCCCAGGACCGTCTCCTCACGAAAGAACTCTTTAATCTTTTATAGCGCGGTCAGGAAATTTTCTATGTCGCGTTCAATTTTGATGGAGAAAGATGATTTTTAACATGACCTCATCCTGCAGCCAGGATCGTTTCCGCAAAAAGGAACTCCTTAACAGTTAAGGTGAATGCTCTGACCAGCCCGCTAAATTAAAATTTTCTTACGTTTTTTGCAATTTGCAGGCCAGTGCTAAGTTGTATGTTGATTAAAATATTATTCGCGATTGTAAGACGTATGTAGTTATAGAATTAGAATCATTAAAATCATCAATACAACCCTCCAAGTTCATAAAGGTCTAGCAATGACTGACCTAGAAAAAATCGTTCCTCGACCTTTAGGAACTTGGAGGGTTGTATTGATGATTACAATTCTGTAACAACATACGTCTTACAATCGCGAACAATATTTTAATCAACATACAATCTAGCACTGCCCTTCAAATTGCAAAAAAACGTAAGAAAATTTGAATTTCGCGGGCTACCCTGGAGCATCAGCCTTAACATAAACACGTAAAACAGCGTTTTAATCTCTTTTACTCGACATGTGAATAAAAACATTTTGAATTTGGAACAATAAAAAGCGACAAGAATAGAACACTGAATTTCGAAAATTCTTTGAGAGATTGACCAAGGGCTTTACATAATTTTCGACGCACGGAGGAAACTCGGTATCATGTAATGAATTAGTGGTCACCCATCCACAGACCAACCTTGGCAAGCGTGGCTTAACTATTTATTATTAATCCACGAGAAAAATAAATACTGAAGGTACTTCTATTTATTTTCTCGCAGTCAATAATAAAAAAAAAAAACCCGACTGCGTAAAAAATTACTAATAACTTTAACTCGGCCGACTGTTGCAGTCAATATGTCCTGTTTCCTGAACTTGTTTTTTTTCTTTTCGCCGACTGTTGCAGTCAATATGTCCTGTTTCCTGAACTTGATTTTTTCTTTTTTAAACTATGTTATGAAACTGAACTGAACTGACTGTCGTGCTAATGAACTTTATAAGTTATTTTACTTTGTCATTATGTACTTGGAATAATTGCATGAACAATTCAAATTTTGTAGCTTATACTGTTTAACTAGAAAAGGTAAATCATAATTTAGCTTGGTTGATTAGGTACTTTAAGTTATTACTGTTTCACTTTTCATTACAGTTTACATATCTAGGGTCTACAAGCTATACAATTTTGTCACAATAAAATTCAATAGTAGGTCCAATGAGACAACATCACATTGGTAACCAATATTTTTTTACAATTTCAAAAACACTAGGAACTAAAAACAGGACCGACTCACGACAGTTGGCCTTTGGCTCCTGACATCCCAAACATTGCCGACCTTGTTGAAGCAGCATAAGGTTTAAAGATAAGATCAAAATAAGATCTACATATTCGCCTCGGTTTTCAACAAGCTAGCTGGTCTCGGGGCACAGAGCGCTGAGTTACAATCTCGTGACTCGAGTTAGATTCTAGCCTAAGGATTTTCTTATTGTGAATCGAATTTTGTTTCTATTTTCTTTTATTTTGTTTGTTTTTTTTATAAACAATTCAGAAGTATATTTTAATTTATTTCTGCCGACCGGGACTCCCTCAACTCGGATGCAAGAGCAAGCGATTCAAATTTCGCGCCACTGGGAATGTCAGGAGCCAAAGGCTAACTGGCGCGAGACGGTCGTCTGAAACACTAGGGCATGTTTTAAATGGTAACATGGTAAATACTATAATAAGTATATTTTAATCACCAAAGCTTTTATACACAAATAGCTAATAATATTCAACTATTAACAATTTCCCATCATTGGGTCAAGTTATCCAAATCATCACCAAACCCAAGTATTTTAGGTAAACAATCCATTTCAATTGTGATATTCAACTAAAAGGAAGGCTTAAAGCCATTACCTATAATCTATATTACTATCAGTATTAAGAACCAACTTTTGGAAGTTTTGTCTTAAGCATTAACATACTATTTACAAATAAATATCATCCTTTGGTTATTTGTCTGTAGCGGCTGGAACTGTGGTGTGTATACGAATGCCATGCATCTCAGCAATCTCACTCTTCAAAGTTTCAGTAACCAAGCGGTGCTGTTTCACTCGAGATAAACCAATAAATTCCTTAGCTTCCACATTCACCTAGAAAGTCAGAAAATAAATATTTATTGATTCCTCAACAGAGTGGAAGATTTAGAAGACATTCTGAACCCCCTCAAAAAGAAATTTTGCATCAGTTTTTAAAAGAAACCAGCTGGTTACTATAAAACTGCAATACCAACTCGGTCAAAATATGGACAGCAGATTTTTTTTAATGTTGTAGGTACTGATACTGAATATGTGGTAGCTGTTTTAACATTAGTAGGTCATCCACCTTGTATTATGCTATCACATGAGAGGTCAAGCAGATACAGTAGCAATTTAGTGCAATCAATAGTGACAACCAATGTGTGGCCAATATGGGACAACAAAAAATATCTTTGAGAAGAGTTATATTGGGCTGCTGTCAATACCTAACTCACAGAATTGGGAATACCTCATACATAGCGCCGCATCCCCCCGAGATGTCCTCGACGCTGACGTACGTGATGCCAGGCAGCGAGCGCTTTAGCGTCTCCGACAGCTGCTGCTCCTTGGACGCGCTGTTGCGCTTGTACGCGCCGCCGCCGTCCGCCGCGCTGCACACCCGCGCAATCCGCGCCTGATGACATACGTAGACATCAGCGGCAAGCAACACTATCTCGCGTTCTCGGGCTATAGTGGTTAGGTAGGAACCACTTGAGTGGCGAGGGATAACAACTGCGCTTACCAGCTGATTTCTGACAGGAACCAAAATCTTAACCAAGTTACGAAACATTTTGTGGCCTAAATTTAGAACGAACGATAATGAAGTATTTTTTTCAATTGACTACAGTATGGTTACGTGCAATACATTCCGTTTTTTAAATCATTTTGAAATAAATCATCTTCAAAACGCTTTTCTTCCTGCTAATTTTATGAGTAACCTTGCAAAACCATAACCTAGAAGAGAAAACTAAAAGTAAATGATTTATGATGCAACCGCCAACCGGCAACACGTTCCGCACTCGGCAGTTCAGCCATCCATCAAAAATATAAACAAATTAATGTCACTGTCATTAATTATTAAAAAAAAAAAATAGCTTGCTAGCAGCACCGGGTTGATTCATTTTGACTGTGTTAGACCAAAACAAAGAGTTACAGCCATATTCATAAAAATCCTTAATTTAGGTTTGATCGGTCTGTTAGTTAGCAGACTGATTAAGCTTGTTTGACGGTTGTCAAGAAGTATGATTCACGAACGCTTGCTAGCAGTCTGCTTGTTAATGAGCTGGGGTACGTATAAGTAAGCCGGCGAAATTTTCGCCGGATAAAAATTATACTAGCGAGGGTTCGCTGAACGGAGTCAATAGGTCTAATAAGGTTTAAATCAATGTTAACTATCAAATTCAATTGACAGCCCAGCTTGTCAAACAAGTAACAACTATCAATTCTACTCAACAGTCCATGATCCACAAATAAAATTCACGGAGACGATGAATTATAGTACTCGGTAGTAATATTTGTTTCAGGGGCGCGAATCGAGCAAATGAAACAACAAACAGCTCAATGTCAATGTCAAATGTCAATCTGGATAATTGACTTAAACGCACCCGGTTGCGTTTGAATCAATTATCCAGTTTAAAATGTATACTGACTAAACGTCAAACACCCCGTTTAGGCACACCGCGAGGTGAAAAATTAAACTGACTAAAATTGAATCTGCCCCGTTCACGTCCGCTGGTATAAGTTTTCGCCTGACTGGGATAAATTTTAGCGACCTTTTTTTTTTTTTTTATGGCAACTGAGCCGGTTCCGACTATTCTGCCAGTGTCACGTCGTGATGGCAACACAGAGAGGCAGGCAGTCGAACTTCGTACTTCGTGGTAGGTGTTAGTCTAGCTGTAAGGACGAACACCTAAGTTAGTAGAACAAATAATTTAACTTACAAGAATATAAACATAATTCTACAGCACAGCTATTCACACAGCTACAGCTACAGCTATTCTAAGCACATATACATGTCCGAGCAAGTTAAAGGAGGCGATAGTGCGTCCTATTTTTAAAAAAGGTGATCGTAAAATATTTTCCAATTACAGGCCAATAGCTATATTATCAAGTGTAGACAAAATTTTAGAAAAATGTATAGTTAATCAACTAGGAGATTATCTTCAAAAAAATTGCATTATTAGTGAATGTCAACATGGATTTCAAAAGAGCAAAAGTACGACCACCTTGTTATCTAAGTTTTGTGACGAAGTTAATAATAATTTAAATAAAAAACAATTTGTAGTGGCCGTGTTTTTTGACTTTAAAAAAGCATTCGACACCTTAGAAACAAATACTTTATTAAATGCAATGGAGGAGTGCGGGGTGGGGGAACCACTTAACAACTGGTTCCGTGACTATCTCACTATGAGATATTACCGCGTAAAGGTGGACGAGACGTACAGCGACGCGAGGGAGGTGAGGTGCGGGGTGCCGCAGGGCGCGGGATGCGGGCCTGTATGCTACCTAATGCATGTTAACAGCTTGTGCGGCGTATTACGTAGCTGCTCGGCGTACATGTTCGCGGATGACCTGTGCGCGCTACGCGCCGGCACCGACCTCACCGAAACTTGTCGACTAGTACAGCACGACATAGACCGCGTCGTTGAATGGGCCCACGACAACGGGATAATCCTAAACGCGGATAAAACAAAGCTAGTTATAATTCGCTCACCATATTTACTACCACCTGGCGACCCACCTCCGATGTACACACATGAGTTTACTTGCATTCATAACAACCGTGTTAACTGTACTTGCAAACCTATTGTACGTGATAAATGTGTAACATATCTCGGAGTAAAAGTTGACGAAAACTTCTCGTGGTCAAACCATATTGAGTACTTATGTAATAAACTTAGAATACTACTCGGTAAATTTTACCACCTTTTTTTTTTTTTTTTTTTTTTTTCGGATGGGAAATCATCAAATGATTTCTCCCGCTCTGGGCGGAGCAGGAGGGAGTGTCAGACTTTTACTGACTAAAACCCATCCATGTTCCTTCATCGCCCTTTGTGTTCCGGGGCCACGGTATCTCTTTCGAATAGTCCCGCAACCCCGGAAATTTTACCACCTAAGCTTTAAAGTACCAAATAATACTCTTAAGTGTCTGTATTTGCAATTAGTTGACCCTATATTAAGCTACGCCCTCAACTGCTATGGACTCACATTCAAAAGTAATTTGGAAAAATTAGAAGCACAACAAATTCGATTTTTAAAATTATTAGTCAGCAAGAAAACCAAAAACAAATGTAAAGATGATTATTATAAGTTATTTAAAATTTGCAAAATTCTTCCTATCAGCTTAAAACATAAGTACCTACTTCTGGTTAACAGTCATGGCAGCTGGGAGCGTCACTCGCTAGTTACCCATAACCACGCAACTAGGACAGTATCAGCCGGTAAATTTGATGTACCTAGAATAAGGAATTATTTTGGAGACCGTACGCTTGATAAAAGAGTACCTTATCTTCTCAACCGATTGCCTGCTGACATAAGAAGTCAGAAAATAAAAGGCAAATTCGCCAAATTACTTAAGCAGTTCTTTCTTAAGAGTCTGTAAACCATCTTTTTAGGAAAGTGGTTTACAGATTGTTGAGTGAGAGCAAATAGGTAACTAGTTAAGTAAGTAATTATTATATTAGATTTATGTACTGTAGATAAAGTAGTTATTCCGTTCCAATATCCTGTAATCGTGTTCCATTCGTGTTCCGTTCCCGCAGACAAACCGTGAAAACGGTTTTGTGGGGCATCGTATTAAATTTAAGACTGCTGTAAACTTTCATTTAATAAATAAATAAATAAAAAAATAAAAAAAAAAACACATAAACTATATACAGACTAATTACGTAAACGTTGCGCACCAACTAAACTTTTAAATCATTCTTATTTAGGAATGTTGCCAAAATGTTGATTAATTTAGGGGAGAAGTGGGAAAGAAGGGTATGAAAGTTGGTTGGGAGAGGTATATTGAATTTGGAATTTTTTTGGTACAGGTCAACGGATTTATTATTTAGGGAAGAAAATATGATCTAATGTACCCTCCGCAAGACCACACTCGCACAGGGAACTATCCCGGGCATGGATTTTGTGCAGGAACACATGGCTACAACAATGTCCGAGTCTTAGTCTACAGAGGGACGAAACAGTTCTCTTCGACAATTTAGGGCATTTAAAAAACCAAGGCCGACGCTGGATTTCAGGCTGTATAGCAGCATAGTAATGGCCCTTGGTCCTAGAAGTCGTCTTCCATGTTTCCGTCCATGAATTAAATAGCTTGGGTTTGGCACCGTTTCGCAAATCGTAGTTGTGCGCAACGTAGTGCTTTCGATCAGCCGGATTCGATGTGGCATACTTTGCTAACGAATCAGCGCATTCATTGCCAACAATATCCGAGTGACCGGGGATCCAGGCTATCTCGACGTCCAAGCCGTTTTGGGAGAGATCAAACAACAAGCTCTTTATATCCATAATGATATGACTAATAATGTTACTGTGAAGTTGGTTTTGTTTTAGGGCCTGAATACTACTGTAGCGCGTAGGCAAATTACTTATACATCTTTAGTCTTAGGTCATGTATGACGTAGCTCGTAAGTTAACTCTAAGCCCTCAACCACTGCACTGTATATTGTAATCTTTGTGTTAGTCGTTCAGTAAACCTTCAACTGAGAACACGCTTTTTACTTTGCCAAACCTTCTGACCGTACACACACATAAAATCACCTTATCGGCAAACTACTATGGGAATCTGAAAAAATTACTGACCTTGTTATTTGATGGGACATAATATAGCATAGGGCTTCCAAAATACCAGTACACTCCCCTGTAAAGACTGATGCTTCTGGTAGGCATTGAAAAAGTAAAACTATCTAAGAATTTTGAAAATAGACTGCCACACCAGTACATTCACTTACCGAAAATTTTGAAGCGTCTGTGAAGAATAAGTTCCAACCTTCCCAATAACGCTTGACAGCTGACTCAAAGTCATCTCTAGCATCTTGAGGATTCCTTGATATTCCAAGGCCCAAAACGACTTTTGGTTCATAATAAATCGCCTCGTACGCGGCGGAAAAGACCGGAAGAGTAGAATATCGACAAATAGGCGCAGAGAGTTGTTTAAGCTCTTTGTACCTATTTATCAATAGAGGAACTACTTTATGGTTCCAATAGGAAGAATCATTGAAGGAGAGGTCAATTTGTTCTAAAATTGGGAGCAAGGGATGAGATGAGAGGGAAAAAACTTTAGTTACGAAGCGATCTGCTAAATACTGTCTCCTCAGGTGTAGGGGTGGGTCTGCACATTCCACTTGAAGCGCATTTATGGGAGAGGATTTCATGGCCCCAATGACAATTCTTAGGCATTTGGACTGGATGTTGTCTAATTTTTTAAGCGCTCCTTTGTTGCAGGGCTCAAGAAGGTAACTGCAATAATCTAAAGCGCTTCTGGTCAACGCATTATAGACCAGTTTGAGGGTGTAGGGGTGAGCACCCCAACATACCCCGGCCAAAGACTTAAGAACCGATACAGAACGTTCACATTTTTTGACCGTGTTGTTTATGTGATCGACCCCAGACAATCTTGTGTCCAAAGTAACTCCCAGAAACCTAGCCTTATCTTCGACTGGAATGGTTTGTCCATTAATGTTTATTTCAATTGGGGGTAGCGAACGCCTGCGTGTAAAAATGACAGCTTTACTCTTTGGCGCACTTAAAGACAAACCATTGTCAAGTAGCCATTGGTTTAATGAAGCTAGAGAGACATTCATCGAAAGAGCGGCATCCTGAATGGAACTGCCACATACCATTAGTGCAATTACACCAATTTAAATGATAAATTAAACTCCATATTAGATTCTACAATAAATTGGATGACTGAACACAATCTAGAAATAAATTTCAATAAAACTAAAATAATTACATTTCACCCACGTCAAAAAACCCCATTATATATTAACTTTAGCTTCAATAATAATAAATTAGACGTAGTTGATAAATTCACCCTACTAGGCTTAGATATTGACACACACATAAATTGGAAGTCTCATATCCAGAAAGTAAGATCAAAAATATCAAGATTTTCATACGCCCTCCGCGAGATCAAAAAAACCACAGACCTAAAAACAGCATTAGTAACGTACTACGCGTATGCCCACGCATGGCTCAAATATGGTATCATCTTATGGGGCAACAGTACTGACGCGCCCACGTTACTTACATTACAAAAAAAACTAATTAGGATCTTAGTAAATATTGAAGTCACTGATAGCTGTAAACCCCACTTTCGGGAGCTAAAGATCTTGTCCCTACCATGCTTGTATATATTTGAAGTTTGTAAGTTCGTACGTAAATACCCAGATTTCTTTACAAAAAGAGAGGACATTCAAAAGAAAATTGCTCTAAGGCACAAAAACAGACTAAACTTACCACTATCGCGATTAAAAATGCACTCCGATAGTACGTTTGTCATGTCCATAAAAATTTATAATAAGTTACCCGCAATAATTAAGAATTTAGATAATTATAATATATTTATTAATAAATTAAAAATCTTCCTTGAAAGTAAATGCTACTATAGTCTAAGCGAATACTTAGATGATAAATTATAAATATGAAATATGAAATAAATGACTTACCCCTGTAGGATAATAATAATTAAAGTTACTTTAAATATAATAAAATAGTATAATGAATTATTTACGTAGTAAATAAAAATAATAATAACTAAATACCTTAAATAATTGATAAAACTAATAATTAATAAATTACTGACATAATAAATAAAATTAATAATAAACTAGTATTTAAAACAATAATTAATATTTTTCAACATTACTCATATTTTTAATAAATACATGTAAACTCATAGTTTGACTTATTAAACGCCAAGCGTTCTTCCTCCTCTCTCCTACTTTTATCTATGCTGTGCCCGACAGGGTCCATAATTGAGACTGATGTAACTGTTTTCCCACCAACTGTATACATTATGGTACGCAATAAAGAATTGAGAATTGAGAATTGAGAATTGAGAATTGCAATATCGTCAGCATACTGAAGGATTTTACAATCGAAATTAAGAGAAGAGGGCAGGTTAGCTGTATAAATGTTATATAATGGGGGACTAAGAACTGATCCTTGAGGTAGTCCTCTCCAGACCGATCTTTGTTCAGAGTCACTCCCAGGTATTCTCAATTGAATGGTGCGATTGGTAAAGATGCTACCAATGATGCGACAAATCCTAGCTGGGACTCTCAGCTCGTGCAGCTTTTGCCTGAGATAGATTTGGAGGAGAACAGAATCATAGGCAGCTGATATATCCAGAAAAACCGCAACCACAGATTCATTCCTGCTGAGGGCCAGCCGGACCTCTGATATGAGGATACCCACACTATCAGCAGTGCCCAGACCTTTCCTAAAGCCGAATTGGGTCATAGGGAGCAGCTTCCTGTTTTCCACCAACCACACTAACCGGTTTTTGACCGTGTTCTAAAAGTTTTATGAGTATGGACGATAAGGCAATAGGTCTGTATGAACAATGATCATTAAGATCTTTGCCTGGTTTTAAAATCGGAATGACCACCTGAACCTTCCACTCTGTGGGAATATATCCAGAAGTAAAGCAGAAGTTAGCTAGGTCCAGGTAATATTTGTGAGTTTTTGGACCAGCTTTAGAAATAAAGGAGTAGGGGACTCCATCCACTCCCGGCGCGGAATCCTTGGATTGGGATATCACAGCTTTTAGTTCCTCCATGCTAAATGGCATGTCCATTGGGTCGTCAATGTTGTCTGCATCATGGATGTCAACACTGATTTCCTCAACACTTGGGACATAGGCTGGAGCGACTTTACAGAAAAACTGGTATCCTAGTTCTTCCGTGAGGTTGTTAGATGAGGAGGCAGGTGCTAGACTACTCCTGAAGCGTTTCACCCTCCGCCAAACCACCGAAATCGGGGTGGACGGACTCAGTGAACAACAATATCTTGACCAACCTTCGCGTTTTTTCCTTTTTAGGAATTTCCTGGACTTGGCAAGAATCTGTTTGAAAGCAATGAGATTATCCAGATTCATACTGTCGTTGACTGTCTCTTCAGCCTCATTCCTGGCCCTGACCATGTCAGTGCATTCCCTATCCCATCATGGCGGGGAAAGAAGTCTACCGGAATGGGGTGTTTTGGACGGGCAGCAATCATCAGCTGTGGAGGCAATGGTGGAGGAGAAGGGCAAAAAACAATCCTGTGCATTATCCCTGTTAACTTCCGGAAGGGAAGATATTCTTAGGTCTACGATTTTAGAATATAAATCCCAGTCAGCTGAATTTAGTTGATGTTTTAAAAGTGGGGGGGAAACTTTAAAAGGAATACTTTTGGAAGGGAATTCAATTATGATGGGGTAGTGATCACTTCCATAGGTCATATCCAAGCGCCGCCAAATGAGGAGACTAGATATATTGGGAGAGCAGAACGTCAAGTCAACACAACTATTATTCTGACCAGGACGTGCAGGTCTGCGTGTAGGACTGCCATCGTTGATTAGGCAAAGGTTTAGATCATCCAAAATGTCAAGTAAACCCATGCCAAAGTTATCGCAAGTATCCGACCCCCATCGATAATGGTGACAATTAAAATCACCCATGACGAGTATTGGACCACTAACACTGTATAATAAATTTCTAATTACTGAGAGATGATCGAGTTGTGGGTGCGTAATATAAAAAGAAAAAATATATATACCCTCAGCCTTCACAGCAACAACATTTATGTCATCGCCTACAAAGGTTAGAGGAATCTGGGTGAATGATACCTTGCTATTGATGAGCAAGGCACATCCTCCATATCCATCAGATCTATCATTGCGAACAATGTCGAAACATGGCAACCTGAGATTGCTTCCAGGCAATAGCCATGTCTCAGCAATGCCGCAGATTGATGGTTTAAATTTATTAATTAAAAAAGAAAGATCAGGCTTTCTGGGAGTAATACTCCTCACGTTCCACTGTAGGAATGTCAGGGGTCAACTTTGGTGCAACGTGGTCAGGTATAGATTGAGTTGGGCTTGCAAGAGCAGACATTAGCATGTCAGTGATTAAATTTAAGATATTTTTTGAGTTATCTTCCTGTCTGTAACATATTGACTCTGCATCTTCCATTGGAAGGGCACAGCCTTTTTTTGATGGGGAAAAGGAGTAATTTTGAGTGAGGTTTAGGTGAGCTTGTCTATCATAGCCAGGTGAAAGGGGAAGACGGGATTTGGGTTTCAAAAATAATGTTTTATGGTATGAATTTTGGCTTACTGGGATGGAACTTGAGGACTGGGATTGTGATTTATTTGCAGTCGCTTTGTTGCGTGGGGAAGATTTGGAGACTTCAGCATATGATCTGGAAACAGGTGGGAAAAACCGACTTGCCTCCGCATACGAAATCGATTTCTCTGCCATCAGAGCTTTGATACTCTTCTGTCGGCCCAATTCAGGACAAGCACTCTCACTTGCGAAATGGTTGCCAGTACACGAAACACAGAAACTCATTTCAGGGGTGCCTTCACATCCATCACTTGGATGATCTTCACCACAATTAAAGCACCTAGGTTTCGATCTGCAAAGTGTGCGGGTATGGCCAAAGCGACAACAATGGTAGCATTGAATAGTTGGGTAAGTGTAACGCTCAACTGGGAGAGCCGTGTAGAAGCTGTACACACGCTTAGGTAGGACTTGTCCATCAAAAGTTAACACAACAGTCTGTGTAGGCCTCCACTCGGTCACACCAGAAGAGGACACCTTACGGCTCATCATCATCGGCTTTAATAACAGAGCCACATCCCTCAGGGACCTGAATATTTTTAATTATTTCCTCTTCTGACCACTCAACTGGTATATCCCTTACGACACCCATTCTTGTGATGTTAAATTGTGGAATGGTAGCTACTTAATTGTGTTGGGATACAATTTTATTGTTAAGGAAACTGTTTGCATCCTGGTGCGACTTGAACTCGACTGACACGCGATTTCTACCTATACGCTTGATCCCATCGAAACGTATGTTGTTTACGTTGTTTGTCATCAAAAACATACCAAACTTGATAGGTTTCAGCACGGTGCCTGAGGTTTGTTCGGTGGATTATCTCTAGCTGTATATGAAAGTCTGCCGATTATTACTCTTACGAATACGGATGTCCGTATCCATAATAGGGTCCTGTGGGGTTATTTCAATGTCATAGGGGAGGGTAACTGTTAGTCCGGGGGAGAGATCAAATAGTTTATCAGGGGGGTCAGGATCAGGGGGCTTTTTGGAGCTCATCTTGAGTAACTATTGTTAAAAAGAGGACAATTACAATAAAAGCAAACCTTAAACCACGAACACAAACACAAGGAACACTTTCGATAGAATTTCCCACTAGAAAAGTTCGCTAAAATCGAAAATATTCGTAGCACTAACAAAAGCACGTGTTTAGCCTTCACCACTACCAACGAGCCCCTGTCACAATCTTTAGCGACCTTTTTACCTCGCTAAATTTTAGTCTGCTGTCAGATTGACATTGACGTTGAGCTGTTTGTTGTTTTATTTGCTCGATTCGCGCCCTATAAACAAGTATTTCTACCGAGTACTTTAATTCATCGTCTCCGTGATTTTTATTTGTGGATCATGGACTGTTGAGTTGAATTGATAGTTGTTACTTATTTGACAAGCTGGGCTGTCAATTGAATTTGATAGTTAACATTGATTTAGACCGTAGTAGACCTATGACTCCGTTCAGCGAACCCTCGCTAGTTTAATTTTTAACCGGCGAAAATTTCGCCGGCTTACTTAAACGTACCCCAGCTGATAGACGGATTAGACGCGTTATGTTGGCCATCTTGACAAATCAAAGACAAAAAATGGCCTCGGCCCTTGTTTCGTATTATGTGTGAAGTGGAATAATCAAAATATAAAATATAATAATAATATGTATAAATAATATATTTTTTTTTTTTTTTATAAAAAATATTTTATTATTATTAATAATTATAATATTATTATTGATCCTGGAGTTTTTTAAATCTTTGCGTAACCCTCCCTTCACTAAAATTATCTTCGGTTTGGTTTTTTGCTCTTGTCAAAGTCAGCTGTTTAAACTTGCGGCGGCCATTTTGTGACTTAGCAGGGAGATAAAGGAGGGTCAACAGTCCTCTAACTTTAGCAGAGCCTTGATAGACTGATTAGCGTTAATAGACGTTTATGATTCATGTTTTTTAGCATCGGGCCTTCAAGGAGCCTTCAAGTAGGCTCTAACTTTTTATGAATAAGGCTGTAAGGGTGTAAGTAAATACCAATAAACCCCGTTCCCACTTTATGTTTGTTTTTGACGACAGTAATAGTGTCGTAGTGTCTAAGTGAACACCTCCATTTGAATAGACGCCAGATAGCCATAACATTAAAACCATACGATTGGATTGTTTGTTGTCACGACATAGTGGGAATGGGGCCTTAGATTATAATCTAGAATATCTCGCTAGATTGTAAACCTTCGATCAACAAATCTTGTAAACAAACTGTCGAAAGATTGTAAACCGAAAACCGTAACATACTGCTTACAGTTTAACGCATTATTCTTCGGTAGATTATAATCTATCCCACTACGGCTGCCGCCAAGACCTTAGCCTTAGCCACGCTTGACAGGAATTCCGTAGCGGATCTTCCGCGTCGGAAAGCACACAGCGGCACACTTCGCGGAAGATCGATCATTCCGTCGCGGACGGACCGCTCGCCGAGTGTACCCGGTCTTATATGCTGTTCCTGGAGTTGGATACATCCCAAAGTGGCATCAAAACGCAACAGTTTCTGGGTCACCGTCAGGCGCATCGAATGTTAAAACATGCGTCGCGGTATTGGCTTCGATGTATCGTCAGCATGTTTTGCATCAGCAGTTTTGTCGTGAGAAGACCAAGTACGTGGCAAGAGTACAGCTCAAAGAGTAAAATAATGTACAGCTTCCCTTAATAGTTACTTTACTCTTTGGTACAGCTGCCCGCAATGTTAACTTTAAGCGGGCTCCATATTCGCGCCGTAAACAACTGTCAAATCCGCGCGTCGTCGCGAAAAACATGTCCCTCCACATCCGCAATCGTTCAAAGTTGGACGAGTCGAGAATGGACGTCGAATGCTATACAGAATTGCTATTCCTACATAAATAAATATGAATATGCTTGCTCCAGACTTCTTTTTAGAATCTTTCACCTTTTTCCTATATTTCCTCTAACTGGATATTATATTATCTTTTTTTTTTAATCAGTCACTTCAATTTTCATTATTTCCTAAGCATCCATGCGTCATGTACCTAGTTTCACGCGAGTGTGGATGCGCTTGCGTTCCCGGGAGGTATGTGCTTCGCAAACCCTTTGAAGCGGGCGCAAATACCGACACTGAACGGGGAAAAAGGCGAAAACAGGCGCGAAGCCCGTGAACAGTCGCGAAAGCCATCCACATTCACGGTGTTCGCGGCGTGAATGTGGAGCGGGCTGAGTTTCGTGGTGCGAACCACAGTGCGAAAACTAGTGGAGCAAGTAATTTTTTTTTGTAGTGTCAACATTATTGACTTTTGTCAAGTGTCACTTGCTTGCAGACAATGACAGTTTCGGTGTTTGCTTGTGTCACTTGTGTGTGTTGTCGGTTGTTAAAGTCAAAAACACGTGTGGTTTCAGTAAAATTTACGAAAACTATGCAATTATTATAATTTATAATGCCTCCATTCAGGATCGGACTTCTTAAAAGAAAAGCTGGCTCTGAAGAGTCAAAACAAAATATTCCTGCTAAATCTTCTGACGAGGTAAGTCTTTTTTATTAAGTTTCGCATTGTTGCACCACGCTTTTCAATTATGTATTTTACGGAAAATAGGTAAATATCAAATGCCCTTTTCGAGTGGCAATGGTAAAAAAATATTTAAAGGTATTGAAGGAACTCGTGGCTAAATAATAACAGCCGCTCAAGTCGATCTGCAGGTTAAGCCGTGCTTAGCTTATGTTGGTCTGTGGAAGGGACAGCACGTTAAGCAGTTGGCCCCGGCTGTCATTTTTAGATATTTGACAGTCGTTACAGGTAGCCAGTAGCCCAAAAAGTCTAACAACCAGTCTTACCAGGGGGTATCGTATTACCCAGTAATAACTGGGTTGTGGAGGTCAGATAGGCAGTCGCTCCATGTAAAATACGGGTATTCAGCTGCATCCGGTTAGACTGTAAGCCGATCCCAACATAGTTGGGAAAAGGCTAGGCAGATGATGATGATGAAGGAACTCATTCCTAGAAGCTTTAAAAGATCAATGTAAAAGAAGGAGTAGACGCAATCAATAATTCTTCTTTTTGTACTGTAATCAATGGATGTGGACACAGATATAGATAGACCTAGATAATGCAAGTATCACGATCTGTATGAAAAACAAGCGTGCCATTTTTTTACTACCTACTATGAATGCAAGTATTAAAAAGTAAATACACTAAAAAGCAAACTGCATCCCAACTAAATAAGCATACCGAACCATTAGCTACCAAAGAACCTCATGAAAAGAAGGAAATGACCCACCAACCACCCAAGCTGTCCTCATACTCTCAATTAGTCAAAAACAATATGGAGACAAGTTTGGAATTAAAACTCGACCAAATTTTTCAACATTTGATGAACGGCT
This sequence comes from Xestia sexstrigata, assembly GCA_941918905.2. Classification (NCBI taxonomy): domain Eukaryota; kingdom Metazoa; phylum Arthropoda; class Insecta; order Lepidoptera; family Noctuidae; genus Xestia; species Xestia sexstrigata. The sequence goes on along the minus strand of OW799213.2, from coordinate 499,653 downwards.
TAAAAAACTAGAAATGAGTTCCAAAAAAGCTCCTATTCATCTGCGAAAATTATAATTAACTTCAAGATCATGGCTTGGACTGCTGCAACATCAACATGAGTTACAAGTGGTCCTAGATACAGAAAACATAGTTTAATTTCAGAATCACACTTTACATGACAATCATTTGTAAAATTTCAAGGCTACAAGATATATGCCCTGCATCCTGATAATGCCGCGAGAGGAGGCAACGCCGTCATAATAAGAGAAAACACACATCATTATGAACAGACCAAATATGAAGATCAGGAAATGCAAGTGATCGAACTATTAAAATGAAAAGATACGACTCGGTTACTATAGCAGCTATATACATCCCCCCAAAATACGCACTAAAAAAAGAGCAATGCAAAACAATCTTAGCGCTACTTGGAAATAGATTTATATTAGGTGGAGACTTTAATGCCAAGAATACCTATTGGGGCTGGAGCCCCAATACTTGGGCTGCCTTTTGTTGAACTTAGTCTGGAGACTAACTACAACAAAAGGCAGAGCTACTAAGTGCCAAACAAGAAACCAAATCAGAGGTTCTATCAACCGGAAAACCGACATATTGGCCAACATTTTTATATATAAAGGACTATCCTCTGACTTTATAAGTGCCGACAAAGGATTTAATATGAATTCTGATCACTCACCAATAATCTTATATACTAGTGATCATGTCAAACAAAGAGAAGGCAATCCGTTTCTCGTGAACAAGTTCACAGACTGGGAATCCTTTAAAATAGACTTAGAAAATAAAATAGACTTAAATAAATTTATAAATGATAATCACCAACTTAATTTAGAATTACGCAAATTTATTGTAGATGTCCAACAAACTGCATGGGCTAATACACCTGAGGAAAAAGAACTGTTAAGGTTAATACTTATCCAAAAGATATAACAGATCTGATCAGAGACAAGAGAACCTTGAGAAAAAAGTGGCAGCGAAACAGGTTTCCCCAAGATAAGACACTGTTAAATAGAATAACCGTTAGCCGTTAGCCATGTGGTATCCGGCAGAGTAGAATAGAACCAACCCATTACATGTATAAGGCGACTAATGTCTGAGGCAGAACACCTTGCGCCTCCGTAGACCAGAGAATGGGCAGCAGCGTTTTCTGTTAGTCTTTCATCACTGCGATCTCCAATCCGCCTGCCAAGCATGGACATTACGGCAAATTCCTCCCATCATGGGAGAGGCTTATGTCCAGCAGTGGACGTTATGGGCTGTTATAGTAGTAGTAGTAGTAGTAGTAAATAGAATAACTAAACAAATTAGGAAGGCAATCAAAAAAGTTCGGGACGAAAATTTAACTAGGCATCTTCTTCAACTGACTAATGATCGATCGACTGATTATTCACTTTGGAAAGCCACAAGGAACCAAAAACCACCTATTACTCACATACCGCCAATAAAATAACTAAATGGACAATGGGCAATAAGTAACGAACAAAAAGCATCAAGGTTTGCCCAACACTTAGAGGACACTTTTACACAAACCAAGAGCGCTGACCAAGATCTCCACTGGGAACAACTACAACAAGTAGACCAAGAGATAAAACTGGTAACACCAAAAGAAGTATCTAAAGAAATCAGAGATCACATCAGCCCAAAAAAATCCCCTGGTTATGACTTTATTACAGGGGAAATCCCAAAGAATCTGCCAAGAAAAGCCCTGGTAAAATTTACTAAGATACTCAATGCTTCTTTTAGGCTAAAGCATGTTCCAGACCTATGGAAGGTTGCAGAAGTGATCATGATCCCCAAATCGGGGAAACCACCTCAAGATGCATCATCATACAGGCCTATCTCCTTGCTGCCAGTGATGTCAAAGCTTTTTGAAAAACTACTTTTAAAACGACTGAAACCTATTATCGAAAATAGTAACATTATACCAGATTATCAATTTGGATTCAGAGAAAAACATTCAACGATAGATCAGGTGCATAGAATTACAACAGTAATTGAAGGAGCTCTTGAAGATAAGAAAGTATGTACTACTGCATTTTTAGATGTAGCCGCGATTTAGCGTTCGACAAAGTTTGGCACAAGGGATTGATTTATAAACTAAGAACTATGTTGCCAAAACAGTTCGCAGAGATATTAGAATCATATATAACTGGTAGTCTTTAGAGTAAGGCAAGAAAATGCCTATTCTGAACTAATATAAATAAAAGCTGGTGTACCACAAGGAAGTGTTCTAGGCCAGGTCCTGTACCTATTGTACACATGTGATATACCAGAACTAGAAAATGCAACTGTTGCCACTTTTGCTGATGATACCGCAATAATGTCCACAGCATCTAGTCACAAGGAAGCTGTGGTAAAAGTACAAACAGCGATAAATCAATTCTATGATTGGACCAAAAAGTGGAAGATCAAGTTGAATGAAACAAAATCCATTCACATTGACTTCACTTACATGAAACCAGAGCACAACCCAGTGTACATAAACAACAAAATTGTACCGTACGAAAATACCTTGGTATGACCAAATATCTCACTAAATATCTGACTAAATATCTTGGTATGACCTTAGACGCAAAACTTCGCTGGAAAGCCCATGTCAAAAAGAAACGAGAAGAACTAGAAATTCCTTACAGAAGCATGAACTGGCTACTAGGAAGGCATTCCGCGTTGTCAGTTCCTAACAAAATCCTGCTCTACTAATCAGTCCTTATGCCAGTATGGACCTATGGTATACAACTATGGGGTTGGGCCAAAGAAAATATAGAAATTATACAAAAATTCCAGAACAAAGTACTCAAGAACATCGTGAATGCACCTTGGTATATAAGAATTGACGACATCCATCGGGACCTGAATATAGAGTTCGTAAACAGTATAATCCAAAAATATGCAGAAGCTCATGAACATCGGCTTCATCATCATGTTAATGTCGAAGCCATCCAGCTCCTCGACAACACGGACCTATTAAGGAGGCTCCAAAGGACTAAACTTTATGAGTTAGTGTAGTGTAATATAATTGTGACTTTACCGCGAGCAGGCCTCCGTCACTCCATGTACTTGCGCGCTATAAGTGCCTACCGCCCAGCCGAGCGGTCTCGGTCCGCCGGCGGATCAAATTCAGTGCGGTTTTCGCAAGCGAAGCGCGCGCACGCCGTTCAATTTTAATAGTGCTGTTCGTTCGTACGCGTATTACGATGCCGTGTGGTGCCTTATGTGCTGTAGATGGGTGTAAATCAAGCAAAAGAAGGGATAAACACCTAACATTTTTCAGCCACCAGCTGTTAGCACTAACATAAAAAAAAAAAAAAGTTCTTACGGCTTAGTGCTTTATTTGAAGTCGGTTCTCTTTTTTTAAGGCTTTTTTTTTTCATTTCTAGTGAACATCTCCGAAGATCATCATCAAACTAAGAAGTATTATACTTATTTTAAAACGTTCTCCTAAATGTAACAAATCCTTTTCTGAAAACCGCATCGATATCGGTTTAGCCAAACGCGAGATTATCGCGCACAAACATACATACCTACAAACCATACAAGTCAAACTTCTCAGTTTGGCCTGTATGTCTGATCACCTCCTTTTTTTTAAGTTGGTTAAATATTTTATAAATGATAAAATTTTTAACTGCCACATAGTCAGAACATATTCACAGTTCTCAATAACATAGATAAAAAGTTATGTTAATTTAATTTTATCGAAGAGGCAGCCCTGTGATTACTGTGGAATCGGGCGGTGCGAAGCAATCACTGCTGTACGCTTGAGCATTTAGGCGCATTTTAGCATACAGTGGTTGTTGACGCGAGGGAGTAGGCAATTATCGTAATAGGTATTGGAAATTTTCTACTGAGTGAAGTATCTGTTACGTAGTAACTATTCAGTAATCTGTGCCGCGAGTGTAATATAGTACCTAGCTATTTATATGGACACATGAACAAAGTGACTTCGCCTTAATAGACGCTAAGTAAACGCAATGGACGTGCTCTTGGATATAATTATACTTTTAGCAAATTAAGTTAGATTAAAATTGCTTATTAGCCTTATTAGGCTAGATTGTAATATAAAAAGCAAATAAAAAAAAAAAAACCTACTATGAAGTCACAAGTGTGTCACAAGCACTATTTAGTGATGATAAATCAAATCGATTTAAAGACGCCCGCCGCGTGTGGCACCCGTCTCGCCCCACCCCCCGCATACCGCCAACGTTTCCTGGGAGAAAACTCATTTTTTAATAAAGTTCGCCTTTGTATATACATTACTCAATTAGGTACTGTACATATACTATTTATGAAGTATTTGTGTATAGTAAAGAATTAAGTATTAAGAATCGTTTAAATCGATTTTGTCACAGGCAGTAATGAGAATAACAGAGTAATGAGATAGACAGAGGAGTGAGATAGACAGAGGAGTGAGATAAATAGAGGAAAATAAAATTCCAGATCTTAGTAGGCAAATAGGGATTTATAATTTTTACAAAATTGTTGGTAAGTACTTATTACCCTAATTATTTATTGAAAATCACAAAATATTAAGATTATTTATAAAAATTGGCCACATAATAAATATAATATAATTCCTCTGTTTCCGAAATCTATTCTCGAGAATCGATTTTTGTTGCGTAGGATGAACAGCACTAATCGCTAAAATTGACAAAAAAAATATAAAAGTGCCTGTACTCCGAAACCGAAGCGATATACGATAGTATCACTTGTTTTGATATTCATCATTTGTTAACACAGAACGTCAAATCAACCGCTCCAAGTAAAAGCAGCAATGTATCACGAATATACAGCATGCTTTCGATGACCTATGTTTTTCTCAAATTTGGTATTGCTGTGGGAATTAGGTTAAAAATAATTGATTTTAAAACGAATTACGCATAATATTATTCATAAAATTACTTACCGATGGAAGGAAACGTTAGCTTTTTTTTCTGCTCACATTTGTGCAGTTTTTACGTGAGGAGCTCGTGGCTAAATAATAACAGCCGCTCGGGTCGATCGTTAGGTTAAGCCGTGCCTGCCTAGGTAGGTCTGTGGATGGGTGACCACCCATTACATACCGAGTTTCCTCCGTGCCTCGGAAAGCACGTTAAGCCGTTGGTCCCGGCTGTCATCTGTAGATCTTTGACAGTCGTTAGGTAGTCAGAGGCCCAAAAAGTCTGACAACCAGTCTTACCAAGGGGTATCGTATTACCCGGTACTAACTGGGTTGTGGAGGTCAAATAGGCAGTCGCTCCATGTAAAATACTGGTATTCAGCTGCATCCGGTAAAACTGGAAGCCGACCCCAACATAGTTGGGAAAAGGCTAGGCAGATGATGATTTGTGCAGTTTTTACAATTAATCACAGCGCAATTAGGCATTTTTGATTTTTTGACTGACTTCCTACTAGCGCGGCGCACCGATGCAGACTCAACGCGACAGTGGCCACGTTTTATGCTTATGTCCGGCACGCGAAGTGCCTAGTCTATCTATATCTATGGATGTGAACAAGTCATGGCAAGTAATATTTTACATACATTGTTTTCAGTCAGAGGATGGATCAGAAAAAGAGTTACTGACGGGAGAGCTGGACGCTGATAGCGACGTCACCGACTCAGATCATGAAGACGAGGCTGGTGCTGCTTCAGATCATGAACAAGATGTAATTTCACAATTATTTGGTTATGCATGCATACTAAAAATGTGTCGACATCTTAAAAGAGACTGATATTATTTGTTAGAAATTAGAAAAAAATACACCAAATTCGTATAATGGTATTTTGAAGTAATTTTTAGTTTTGAGTGGCATAAACAACACAGTGTGATTACAGGTTGCCAAAACCAGGGGGAGAATCCTCATGAGAATGTTCAGAAAAAAAATCATCAAACGAGTCAGTTCACAATTTAATTGACAGAGAACAGTTGAATAACTGAGAACTTCTTTTCTCAGAGTTTGTTAAAAACAACAAGTAAAAAACCAAAGTTAGTCATCAAATAATATATAAGGTTGTTAATATCCACAGGAAGTCCTGTTTGACGACAGTGCGGACTCCACCTTTGGAGATGACGACCAGGCAGACATTGCTTCGGAAGGATCCTCAGTTAGTGCTTACTTTTCTTCTCATGTACTATATTATGCATACATGTGTGTATGATACAATAGTCATATTCATGTTAACACTCTTTTTTGTAATGTGAACCACTGTTCAAGTGTAAATACAATAATTTGTTACTGTTGTGTTAATAATATAAAATGAAATTTCACGGGTTCGTTCCCCGCACGGAACAAATATTTGTATGACCGACAGGTAGTTGTTCCGGGTTTGGCTGTTTGTGTATGTGAGTTTAAATGTTTGTAAACACACCCTCGGCACGGGAGAAATTCCTAGTGGGGGCAACATTAATAAAAAAAAAACCATGATTGACTTCACAGGACCTCACAGATTCAGAGGCTGATGATGAATCAGAAGAGGATGATGATGATGATGACAGTGACAAGCAGGAGAGTGGTGATTATGAAGAGAGTGTGGACAGTGGGGCAGAGTCCGGAGTCACTCATACACACTCTGGTGCCAATGACTCAGAAATAGACAATCCTGCTAAGGCCACAAAACAGAAAGCTTCCAAGGACACTAAACAGAAAGCTGTCGAGGAAGTAAAACAGAAAACAAAAGCACCAAAACAAGACAAAACAAAAAGCAAATCTGATGCCAGTATAGATCAACTAGCAGATACCATTAAGAAAGCAAGTGTAAATATACAACCTGTTGGACAGAAAGGTAAGTCTGAATTAACTACTTGTCTAACATGTTACTTGTGTAATGAAGTTCAACTGCAGGTGAGCAACAACGCTGAATTATGTGAGTTGTGTCTGCTCTCTTATTGTATAAAATCAGATTCTTAAAACCCGACAGATGTTTGGACTTACTGACTACACACGACTGTCTCATCTAATTTTTACCATTCAGAAAGTCCTGACCATCAGCCTAATTTGAATAATGGCTTTTAATTATAGACGAGTACGAGTCGGGCGACACGTCGGACGAAGAGGACCGTCGCAACACGGTGGGCGACGTGCCCATGTGGTGGTACAACGAGTACGCGCACATCGGCTACGACACCGACGGCCGCCGCCTCGTCAAGCCGCCGCAGCGCGACCAGATCGACGACTTCCTCAAGTACGTAGTCATTTAAAAAGTGTGCTTGGACTTTCTTGCCCGAAACAGTCCTTTTATAGTTATTATACCTTTTCGCTGGGATTGTAGCTTCATATTTAATGTTTTTACTGTTAGTATTGTCCGAACTGGAAAGAGGACGCGCGAGTTCGCGAGTAGTGGAATGAGTGGAAGGAGGCATTTGCCCAGGAGTGAGAGAGCAGGCTAGGAAAATAAAATGAAGTAATGTATACTTCAAATAATTGTTTTCAGTTGAGTACGCATTGCCCTCGCAAGCTGTGATCGTGTCCCATTGTATGTTTGCGCAGGAGATGCGAAGACCCCTCCTTCTGGCGCACCGTGCGCGACCCCAGCACGGGGCAGGACGTGGTGCTGAGCCGCCAGGACCTGGAGCTCCTCCAGCGCCTGCGGGCCGGCCTCGTGCCTGACGCCGCGCACGACGACTACCAGGTACAGGGGCTATACGACTGGGCTCCCTTTTACCTTCCTAGTCAAGAAACTTTCAAAAATTATTTAGACATGACTGGCATGATTCATGAAGTCTGCGGCCACGGATAGAAACTATTTCGTTAGAAAGAACACAATAAGATATGCATTTTCTTTTATTAACTCTTATTTCCAAAATGCATTGGACCTGAGATATTTAAAAATAAAATAATTATAAAATCATGTCGTCATGTATTGAATACATTCAATTGGCCCTAGCTATTTTTCTCTATAACTCGTGATTAGTGGTCAACAAACTAGCGGTAGAAAGGCTGCAGACCAAAAACACTGCTTCAGGCTGTGTATGTGTTCTATCCATTGGGGCTCTGAAAAAAGAAAGACTGCCCTGCTCACTCCCCCTCGGGGGACAAATTCTTTGAGAGGAAAATATTGCAGACCGCCCAGTTTAGCGCCTGGCCACTGAAAGGCCTGATCTGGCGGCCCTGCTTAGATGCCGCTGCCCTTAAAATGGGAGGCACTCATACCAAGCCACACCTATACGTGACACATCAAGCTATACATTTCCAGTATAACATAGTGTTACGAGCTGGGTATGGGATAAATGAATAACTACCGAAGAAACAATTTATAACTTTAATAATCACAAAACACTTTAAAACTCAATCACAAATACACTACTGATCACTATTCGCTTAGATATCGCACTTCTAGTTCACATCGATTCGCTTCGTTGAGTAGACAAAATAAGACTGCCTGCTCCCGCAAACACGTCGACTATTTATATGGCGATCGAACGTTCGAGAAATATCCATGACTTCCTAGAATCTTCTAGACAATTCCATAGTGGGTCATTGTCCTTCGAGTAGGTACTTTATGCCCTCGGCGTAAGGTCGAAATTACAATGATGTTCTTTTGTAGGTAGTTTGCGAATTTGTACCTACATCATTCGGGACTCGTTTTACCTACCTACCTACTATTACCTACCTACCTACTAGTAGGTACCTACTAACGTAACTGTAGGTAACTACGGGTACGACGTAACAATAGCTTCGCTTTGTATAGATTTCCAATACAAGATCCGCATAAACTGGAGGAGCTCGTGGCTAAATAATAACAGCCGCTCGGGGTCGATCGTCAGGTTAAGCCGTGCTTGCCTAGGTTGGTCTGTGGATGGGTGACCACCCAATACAAACAAGGGTTTCCTCCGTGCCTCGGAAAGCACGTTAAGCAGTTGGTCCCGGCTGTCATTTGTAGATCTTTGACAGTCGTTAGGTAGTCAGTGGCCCAAAAAGTCTGACAACCAGTCTTACCAAAGGGTATCGTATTACCCGGTACTAACTGGGTTGTGGAGGTCAGATAGGCAGTCGCTCCATGTAAAATACTGGTATTCAGCTGCATCTGGTTAAAACTGGAAGCCGACCCCAACGTAATTGGGAAAAGGCTAAGCAAATGATGATCCGCATAAACTGGATTTGTATAGCTTGATTGGTCGTCACGCGTCGTGCGTACCTACCTCTGACGATCGGCGAGCGATAGGAGAGCGATACACCCGTCCTTCCACGAGCGCTTCTGAGCGCGGAATGATGAACCGCGAGTGCAAAATGTATGAAGAAATCGGCAAATGTTTTTATTTTAGATAATTGGAAAATATGTTGATTTTGATACAAAAAAATTAACTAAACCTATAAAGGACTATATATACCGCAATTTATTATAATTTTTAAGATAAAATATGATGTAAATTTACCTAAAATTGTACCTATTCTGACGCTACTTTTTACAATTTTCTGCGATTTTTATGATGGGTAAAACGTATTTGTGCAAAAATTTTATATGACGACATACAATTTTTCAGATGCCAATCTGGAGATGAATATAATTATTATCTTTAAATTAAGACTATGAAATCTTCACATAAGTATGTGATTGCTTATACATTACTGAAAAACACTGTTATTTGTAGAAAAATGTTAAAGCGTCCTTAAAAGTAGTGATTGAGAAATATTATTGAATAAAGAGAAACTTGAATTCGTAGATAAAACGGTTTTCCTGGGGATTACGCTTGATTCAAGGCTACAATGGGGTTCTCATTTGACATCACTTGCGGGGCGGCTAAGTTCAGCAGCCTATGCCATTAGAAAAATCCGTTAGTATACTGATGTAGATACCGCTAGACTGGTCTATTTTAGTTACTTTCATAGTTAAATGTCTTATGGCATTTTGCTATGGGGACGGGCTGCAGATATTGAGTCTATATTTATTCTGTAAAAAAGAGCCATCAGATCCATATATAATCTGCGTAGGCGCGATTCTCTAAGGGAACTGTTTATGGATATTGGCATCATGACGGTACATTGTCAATACATCTACGAAAACATAATGTACGTCAGAAAATATCTGCATCTTTTTGGTAAAAGAGGTGACAGACATAATTACAATATTAGAAATAGGGACCAATTAGTTCAGCCAGGTTTTAGACTCGCTAAAGTAGACTCTTCTTTCATGGGGTACTGTTTGAGATGCTTTATAATTCCACAAAGTATTCTTGAACTGAATGAGACGAAATTTAAAACATGCATCAAACGCACACTATGTAAGCAAGCTTATTACAAGTTGGGCGATTATATCGCTGATAAAAATGCTTGGCTCAATGCTGGTCCTGCTCCACATGGACAGGGGCGCATAAATTGATAGCATTAAATATAATAGGCTAGTTTCCACCATCAATAAATTGCAAATCTATTTAGTCCGTCAGTTAGAGTATTAGAAAATAATGGACAAGTATTTTTTGTTTTTGTAAATCAATGAATATTGACAAAGATAAAACGCATCAAAACTCAGGAGAGGGGGCTCGTGACGTCACAACGCACTAAAAATTATAGCACGGCGTGACGTATTGAGAATTTTAAAATCGTCAAATCTTCGTAAATTTTCGTTTACGTAACAAAAAAAATACATGTCAAATATTTTTTGATAATCTAACTGACGGACTAATTAGATTTTTTCAGGACACAAGCCTATTTTGGAGCTGCTGAAGAGTCTAAATCTATCTTTCATTGTATAGATTCAATCTCTAGTATTATATAATCGCAAAGCCCATATTGTGTGAGTATTATGTACTAGAAAGCTATCATTCACTTTAAACCTACGTCTTTTCTTGACTTGAATGTGCCCTGGCGGTTGAGCGTATGCTCACTCTAATGGCTCGCTGATGGTGGCGCATGTGTCGGATTATGTAAGAGCGGGCCTAACGGCAGGATAAATTCTGATTTCCCCCGCGCGTCTCGCCACACCCGCATTAGTGCGGATAATAAACACAGGCGGCGCCACGACTCGCGATGCGTGGGACCAAGCTTGCGTACAGCGTAATATATGCAACATAGTTAAATACAACCAACTTTTTTTTGTTATTTTTTTCGTGTTAATTTTTTAACACCTATACAATGCATTCCTATGTTGTTTGTATGTCGTGAAATAAAGTTTTGAGTACTCAATTTCATCTTAATTTTTTTTTATATTATTATAGGCATCATATTATAGAAATCAGGCCCTTGATCCAACCGCCTAAAGAAAGCTTCGATAGATGGTTATCGAAGCTCTTGGCTATAAGGCTATTGGCCGTCACGACAATTGGCACAATGATAACCGAGTTCATACTCCACATGTCCCGAACCTCGTGTGCCAAGTCGAGATATTTTATTTGTTTCTCTTTATTATTATTATTATTTTCTATGCTAATGATTCTAGTCCCGAATCAATAATGACTGGTTATAAATATTTTTCTTTGTTTCTTAGTTGCCATGGCTTATTTGAATGTTTATTTTTGAATAATATTTTTTGTTTTTACTATGGACACTTTTAACGTGCACATCTTGCTACATTATAAGAATAAGAATAATTTATTTAAAAAATAAATATTACAAAAGTGTGCATTTAGGTGCAGCAGTGTTATTTCTTAAAGTATTGTATAATTAGTGCATAAAAGTAAACTATAACTACAATATATAATAAAACAGTTGCAAGTAACGAAAATGTCGAATTCAAATGTTAGGTAGCGACCTGCCTGATCTAGGTTTTTTTTAAACCTGTGTTTCAGGCCATCACTTTACATTGGATAATTTAATTAGGTCAGTAAAAGTTTTAAAATAAAATAAGTCTATTAACAACTATAACAAAAATCAAATTGGTACAAAAACATTAAAACTAACTTAACTAACAATAATCAAACTAGGACTTCTAGAAGTTTTTCTGTGTCCGTGTAATTATGTATCGCTAAATAATCTGATATTACAAAACTACATTTCCTATAACTTAGACCAGCGGTCGGCAACACGCGGCACGCGGGCCGCTTCCGGCCTGCGGTCGTCTTACTTGGCCCGTGAATGTTTTGTAAATAAGTTGTAATTATCTAAATACATGCATGAACGAACCGCAATCTACCGTATACCTAGTGTGGATCCAGCCTCAAGGTGACACTATGGCCCAGCGCACACCGCTGGAGGCGCAGCGCAGCGCATTTAAACAAACAACAACAACAATTTAATATAAACCTTAACTACCTTAATATACGGTCAATATAAGAATAAATTCGCACGCGGTACTCGGAGCGCCCTCAAGCTACTACAAGAGCATGCGCGCGACTGTATATCAAGGTAGTTAAGGTTTATATTAAATTGTTGTCTTCTAATGCGCTCCGCTGCGCCTCCAGCGGTGTGCGCTGGGCCTATGTCGACTTTTTTTTTACAGAAATTTTGGAAGGGAATTACTCCACTGTTTGACACTGTACATCAAAAGTTATACATGATTTTGATTTTGTCTGTGCGGAAACAGAATAGTATAATTTAAAAAAACCATTAAAAAGTTACGAGTTACCAAAGATTCGTTTTTATTGCCAATTTTAACGTAACTTTGGGCGTAAATTAGTAATAAAAAAGTGCCAAATTTCCAAAACAAAGCCGGTACTGACAAAGCACAATTATCGAAGAATTCAATAAATTTTATTTGTAATTGATTTATGCGGTGGTTTTTGATATTATTGTTCCTCCACTTACATTCATAATCAAAAACAAAATCATTTAATCATTATCATTTTTAATCATTTATTTCAGGTAAGCCAGTTACAGGCACTTTTGAATTGTCGAAACAAAGATGAAAATTAAATGTAGCTACAGTCCCAGTCACAAGACATAAAAACTGTGAAAGTACTGTAGTTGCCCATTCCCTAGCGTAGATCTCTATGGAGAAGAACGGGCAAGAAACTCCATGGACACTCTTTTAAATCAGAATATTGTTACAAAATCTTGGTTACATCATTCATGTTGAGATGATATATTATGTGAGAACAATGTAGCAAGATGTGCACGTTAAAAGTGTCCACAGCAAAAACACAAACAAAAAAATACAATTCAAAATAATTCATTCAAATAAGCCATGGCAACTAAGAGATGACCAGTCACAACTGACAGCGCCCGTTCACGGACATGACGCATGGATCAGCACCATTCAACTCAACCATTTTGAAGGGAACTAAATTATCCGAAACATGCGCCACCATCAGCGAGACATTTGAGTGAGCATTTCGAAAACGACACCCATGAAGAAACAACCGAAAATTTTCGTCGGCGCCATTTTGGATTTTCATTTTGACCTCATTTTCATTATCAGCGACCCCAAAAACCACGATAATGACACCCATGAAGAAAAAACTGAAAATTTTCGTTGGCGCCATCTTGGATTTTCGTTTTGACCTCATTTTCATTATAACCAACCTCAAAAACCACGAAAACGACACCCATGAAGAAAAATATAATATCAATAATATTATTAATTATTATAATAATAATACGCGCCATTAACCCCCATGAATCATTATTTTAATCAACATACACCCTAGCACAGGCCTGCAAATTGCAAAAAACGTAAGGAAATTTGAATTACGCGGGCTAAAGAACATCCACCTTGAATCCTGGCCTTGTGTTGTAGCAGCCAATCATAGCCCAGCTACACTCGCATTAGTTACCGCCCAAAAATGGCTGCAATCTATACATGTGTGCGGTTCATACACACGAAAATATGCACTAATGTGCCGCTGTGTGCGTAAATTTATTAATGGGTTTTAGGCCAGCAGACTATTTGCCTATAAGATGCGTCCGGCGGGTGAGCGTCGAGCTTTGTAGCAACTTCCAGTACAGTGTTGGTTACGTAACACGGGCGTGAAAAATTGCTCTAAGTATTCGAACAGGAGTTTGAACTTTTTTTTAATATCTTGTACAAAGTGTTATTTTATTATATAGTTCATTAGTTATAATAATAGCCCCAGTTGGTAGGGTAGGCTTTGTCTAATTGCCTCTTCGTAGCGCACGCCCATGAGTACATAGTACTCACACAATATGGGCTATGCATTTATATAATACTAAAGAGATTGAACCTATACAATGCAAAGATAGTTGTACAATCTTCAGCAGCTCCAACAATACTAATAATTTAATTTATTTATTTATTTCGAACAACAAGGTCCATATGGGTTAGTAAAGAAGTACTTAAGAACTATGTTAAAGGCAATAAATTTGGTGATTAAAATACATTCGAAAATACAAATCGCTCAGTATGATTCGCTTTTCTTAATTTCTTCCCATTTCCCCCAAGCTCTAAAAATGGGCGCATGTAAGGCCAACCAATGCCGCATAAATGGCCCGTCTAACCTGTCGGCGACGACGAGGAGACTGTTGCCGCTAGCCCTCACTCTGCCCGCTATCGAGGCAGCCCTCCTGCGCATAGTGGCATAAAAACAGTCTACGCGCACATTGGCGAACATCCTCGACGCGCTGCAGAAGCGAGGCAGCCGCAGCAATGCCCTCAGCGCATTATTATATTGAACTCGGAGGGCTCCGTAGGCTTTCTGCTAGTATGACACCCACAGGCTGCTCGTATAAAATGCAGTGCAGTAGGCTCGAAACAAGGTGACTTTGACTTCCTTGGAGCTTCGAGCAAACCTGCGAGCTATCATGTTAGCCCTCACCGACAGCGCCCTCCGTTCCCGATCAATATCGGCGTCATCCTTCAAGTCAGACGTCACAATATGACCTAAGTATTTAAAAGATTGCACGCGCTCCAAGGGCACGCCGCACAACCTGACTGGAGGAACCTCCGCAAGACTTTTGGTCCCAGCTTGGAAGATCATAAGCACACTCTTTGAGGCCATGTGAATGTGCGTACGCCTCGCATATGCTCATGAGCTCCCTGAGACCACCCACCGACGCACTCAGCAGCACCATGTCGTCCGCATAGCTGATGTTATTAAAACAAACATCATCGATATGGCATCCAACATGGCGGCTTCTAAGCGCGACAATAAGCTCATTCATGTACAGATTGAAGAGCGTAGGTGAGCTCAGGCCACCCTGCCTCACCCCGCACTCCAACCTGTACGAGTCCGACAGAGCTCCCGCCCATTTCACGTAGTTGACCTGGTTGCCGTACCAGTGCTGGAAGATAGCAACTATATCTGGTGCAATTTTATGGTCGCGTAACTTTTGCCACAGCACTTTGTAGGAAACCAGGTCAAAAGCCCTGGACAAATCAAGGAAGCTCGCGTATACAGCGGTATTGCAGACCGTGTAATACTTGACAGCATGCTTTAAGCTCAGTATTGCACTCTCAGTGGACAGCTTGGGCCTGAACCCAAACTGGTTGTCGTGCAAAGTTACGACCTTGTTTAAGTGAGAATTAAGCATGCTGTCAAATACTTTCGCGATGACGAGATGTCACCCGTTTTGTTCTTGACTATCGGTACTACGACCGTCCTCATCAGCTCCTCTGGCAAATAAGAATGCCTTAGGCAGAAATTGAACAACATCGCAAGAACACGCGGCAGATGGGGACCTGCATGTTGAAGGTGCTCGATGCTGAGCCAGTCATGCCCAGGGGATTTACCTCTAGTCATACTATTAATTACTATTGCTATCTGTGCTGCAGAAAAATTTGTGCTCGGTTTTAAGACACATTCAGATTCAGCATCAAGCACCGTCACAGGCGGATTATGGACAGGCTTCACACAGAAATGGTTTTTAAAGATATTAGCAATGTCCATATCAGCAGACACTCCATCGACGCTCACCGGCAAGCCAGTTCTGGGGTTGTGTTTTTGTGTACCCTTCCAGAAGCCACGAAAGTCTTTTCTTGCATGCTTCTCGGCAAGTACGTCCATCTGGATTTGGTCTTGGTGATTCAGACACCACCTCAACTTAGACTTAAAAACCCTTCTGCTGTTACTCATTTCGTCATACACTACACCGAATTTCGGTCTGCCGCACAAAAGCCATTCTCCAAACCTCTGCCTGGCGTACAGATGAGCCTCGCTAACGTGTCTGTTCCAGCCCACCACGCGCTTTCGCGACCCGTTACCATTTCGTTTCTCCCTGCTTATAATAGCGGCGTCCCTAAGAGCGCAAACAACATCACGGTACAGGCAATCAATAACCTTATTATGAGTCGGATCACCACACATTCGATCACAACACTCAGACAAGTCTGTAGAGAAGTCAATCTCTCGCAGACGGGCGGCGGTGACATTCCTTATTGTAAAGACTAATTGCCTCTGAGCTTTTCTCTCCCCACACAGCTTTATTGTCACTAGGCGGATGTCTTGTCATTTTAGACCTAATTACCTTTAAATCACATTCAATCAGAAGAGGGTAGTGATCCGACCACAAAACATCGTACTTAACATAAACATTGTTAACGGTTCTTGCAGAAGATTCTGTGCAAAGACAATGGTCTAACCATCGCCTTGCCCCATTACAATCACTTATGAACGTATGTTTCCGAGCTCAAACCAAGCATATTTACATCAATACAAGTAAAATTATTTTCGTCACAGTAGCTCAGTAAGTCATTATAAAACAACTCCTCGGGATGCGCATTAAAGTCACCTAGACAATATACTGCCTCTGCGTCACAGATCTCAATAATCGCACTTACCGAGCCCAGACAATGGGAGAATTCGGGTAGATTGCTCACTGCGTCCGTGGGCATGTACACACTCATCACTAGGAAAGGTCTATCACTCGTATTAACGCGTATTGCACACACTCGCGGGTTATCACTATTTAATGCTATCAATTTATGCGCCCCTGTCCTTGTGGAGCAGGACCAGCATTGAGCCAAGCATTTTTATCAGCGATATAATCGCTCAACTTGTAATATGCTTGCTTACATAGTGTGCGTTTAATGCATGTTTTAAATTTCGTCTCATTCAGTTCAAGAATACTTTGTGGAATTTTATTATAGCATCTCAAACAGTACCCCATGAAAGATGAGTCTACTTTAGCGAGTCTGAAACCTGGCTGAACTAGTTGGTCGCTATTTCTAGTACTGTAATTATGTCTGTCACCCCTTTTACCAAAAAGGTGCAGATTTTTTTTGACGTACATTATGTTTTCGTAGATGTATTGACAAAGTACCGTCATGATGCCAATATCCTTAAACAGTTCCCTTAGAGAATCGCGCCTATGAAGATTATATATGGCTCTGATGGCTCTTTTCTGCAGAATAAATATGGATTCAATATCTGCAGCCCGTCCCCACAGCAAAATTCCATAAGACATTATACTATGAAAGTAACTAAAATAAACCAGTCTAGCGGTATCTTCATCAGTATACTGACGGATTTTTCTAATGGCATAGGCTGCTGAACTTAGCCGCCCCGCAAGTGATGTCAAATGAGAACCCCATTGTAGCCTTGAATCAAGCGTAATCCCCAGGAAAACCGTTTTATCTACGAATTCAAGTTTCTCTTTATTCAATATTATATCACAATCACTACTTTTAACATTCGGTAAAGCAAATCTTATGCATTTGGTTTTTTTTTCATTGAATACCAAATTGTTTGCTGTGAACCAATTTTGGACCTGAAGTAGGGCATTATTCACGTCATCTAGATTTTGGGCCCGCCTATTTATCTTAAAAATTAGGGAAGTGTCATCAGCAAATAACACCATATTTTGAGGTTGGGTTTTCAGTAAATAGGGTAGATCATTTATATATACTAGAAAGAGGAAAGAACCCAATATTGAGCCTTGTGGAACCCCCATTTTTACTTTTAACCCTTGTGAATTAACACCATTTATTTGAACATGTTGTCTATCATTCAAATAAGATTTTACCAAACTAAGTGCAAGTTTACCCAGTCCATAATGCTCAAGTTTCAAAAGTAATGTGTCGTGATTTACGCAATCAAACGCTTTGGAGAGGTCACAAAAAATTCCTATGGCGTCTTGAGACTCTTCCCACGCAGTAAATATGTGCTTTAATAAGGTTACACCGGCGTCAGTTGTACAACGTCCCTTGGTGAAGCCATACTAATGATCATGTAAGATTCTGTTGGTGTTAAAATGATAGAGCTTTTGATTAAGCATTACTTTTTCAAAAACCTTGCTAAAAACTGGTAACACGGATACAGGTCTATAATTATTAGTATCTTTACTGTCCCCAGATTTGAAAAGAGGTATGACTTTACTGTATTTCATTAAATCAGGGAAAACTCATTGGTCTACACATACATTAAAAATTAAAGCTGAGTAAGGGGCTATAGTCTCAAGTATGGATGTACAAACTTTGACAGACATTCCCCATAGATTTGGTTAGTTTGATTTTTATTTGCCGGAAAGTTTTAATAACAATCATATTGTTAATGTGTTTAAATTTAAATTCAGCCAGGCAGCCAGACACATTCGCCTTTAATAAGCCAATTGAGAGTTCAGGTGAGGAAATAAGAGCCTCCGTTGTTTTTAGTGGTATATCGGTTAAGAAATTACAAATTATTGAGCTACTTCCTGATTAGAGCTTTTAGGACCAAATGCTGTATCTAATGTGTAGCTAGTGTTACGTATTTTCTTCCTGTTAGTCTCGTTATTTATAACTTTCTAATCAATCACACTAACTAAGTAATCACAATCGCAGAAAACATTATCTATACAAGTAGCAGAAGATGGAGTGACTCTAGTAGGTTCTTTAAAAGTGTTGGTCAAGTCAAATGACTTAAAAAGATTTAATAAGCGACTGCTATTTGAGCATTCTTCTAAAATATTGATTTTAAAATCACCACAAATAATTGTAGATTTATTACTGGCTGCAAGTTTTGCCATCACATCTTCCATTATTGATTCAAATAAGGAAAAGTTTTGATAGTTTGGGGGTCTGTACACACACAATTACATGCTTATCTAGCTCAACACAAGACAGTTCAACGCAATGTTCAACCTACTATGAGACCTACCATGTCATTACGTTGCTTATATTTAAAACATTTTTTTATTAATATTAGGGAACCTCCACGAAGCATAGTTTTCGGTTAAAGCAGCTAACCACCATATAGTTCTCATAATTGATAAGCATTTGGTAATCCTTGAGCCAATGTTCAGTAAAACAAATAATGTCAAACTTACTATTTTCTAAAAACAATTCAATTTCTATTAATTTGGAAGAAATGCCTTGGATATTTTGGTGGAATAATTTTAAAGTGTTCTGCTGAGGCCTTTTTTTACTAACTAATTGAGTGCAAGAAGACGTTGGTAGGATTAACAATATTGTTAATCGTACCTCCTGTTGTCTCATTTTCTAGTTTAAATTAATATTTGGAGTGAGGCCGGAGACTCCCGTGCCATCCTCAGACAACAAGACCCTATCACTAATACTAATAGACCCTAATTGAGAATTCTCCACGGTGACACATGGATCCTCCTCAGTACAATGTTTGTAAACATTTATAGCATTAATGCTATATTCATTTAAAGTCACCTGTACATTAGTATTACTACAAATAGTCGCAGTGTTAATAATAGAACTAAACTTAGACATGCTATTTATGTCTGTGTGAATATTATAAGCTAATAGCCGAGCTATTTTGTGTCTACATCTAATAGGTAGAGACCCCTACGAGCTGGAGGGCATCATTGCTGGATTCCCTCTGACAAGTATACTGAGTGTGGCTGAGAGTCAGCGAGTCCACCAATGCATGTGTAGCAAGAGAGCGTTCATATTTATTATATATAAAGATTTTAGTGACTTATTAAGAGCCTGTATTTCTGATTGTAAGCGCTGAGTGTCAATTTCATAAATATTTATACTATCTTCCAATTTAATCTGATAGTTATTTAATTTATTAACTAGAGAAACACGTTCTTTCCTTAATTGAATATTTTTGGAATGGTGTTTTTGTTGTTTCTTGTATTTATTACATTTTTTAATGATTCTATTTAATCGTGCATATTTCTTAATTTTATTTTGACTAGTTTTATGGCTGTAGTTATGCTTTAGTAAGGAGTCCTCTGTAAGGTCTATTGGTATAATGGAATGAGGGTTGCAATTTGTATTAACTAATTAATTATACAAATGTTCAGTTTCCATAGCCTGAGTATGGTCCTTTTCCTTTTTCAAATTTAAAAGTTTGACATTTGCATGGACTAATTCATCCTCTAGGTCCCTAATTTTACATAAAGCCGCGCGGGAACGAACGTTCATTGACGACATTCAAGAATTCCTGATAAAGGTCTACTAGCTCCCGTTTTAAGCTAGAGTTTTTGCTATTTACGTTAATGACCTCCTCCTCACTGTCTTCTCTCTCCTGCAACAGCTGCTGGCATTGGAGTTTAGAGTCCTTAAGTTCTTGGAGGGCCGTTCTCAACTTTAGCTCCATATCCTGAGCAGTAGCCTTACGGGTCATCACAGGCATGGTTTCCGGATTGGTTACTGAAAATTGGAAATAAAGAAACAGTGAGAACTAATAGGATAGACCAATGAAGAGAATTTAGAGATAAAAAAGGGGAAAAACTGGGAAAAAGTTTTGTCAAGTCGTTAAAAACTAAAATAACTATCACGAACTTTATATTTAACTAATATTGAAAAGATTGATGTAAGCAAGTTTATGTCGTTAGAGTTTTACTTTTTACGAAATGACAATTGTCAACAATGCAATCTAGAACCATCTAAGGAAATTTGTAAAAAACAAAAACTATACTAGAATTGGCGTGGACGTGTTCTAAAGTTACGATTATGGGACAATTGTGTGCTATTCTAAATATAAAAGTAAACAAATACTCCCCGTATAAATCCGTAGTCCGAACATCAGCTGTTGGTTTTAGGTTACCGGTAACGTCTTTACGTCATCGTACAACCGAATTCTTTATTAATTAACAGAAAAATATTTTTTCTGGGTATTTACACATTTAAAATACGATATTACATATGATTACACCTCCATTTAACTTAATAACTATTTAAATTTAATTATAAAATACGGAACAAAATTTTGACATGTCACTCGGGCAGTGTTGCCACTTTATCCCCATTGACCACCAGAACGGGGCTCCAACTTCTGAATCCAAATCATATGCAATCTATCTTTCTCTTCCGGTGTATTTCCATGTGCCTTCAAGAAATCTAAAATTGTATACCCATATTTAAATCCGGAGACAGATACTGTGTCAACAATTATAGACCAATCTCCATACTCCCTACGCTATCAAAAATCTTAGAACGATTAATGAATTCCAGGCTTACTAACTACCTTGAACAAAATTCCCTCTTATCTCCATCACAGTTTGGTTTTCGATCTGGTAGGTCAACAGCTGAAGCCGTCCATGAACTAACAGATCACTTAGTTAATAAACTAGATACTAAAAAAAAAGACCTTAGCCATTTACCTCGATTTAGCTAAAGCATTTGACACAGTATCTGTCCCCATTTTGATAAAAAAAAATAGAAAATATGGGTGTGAGAAGTCAGTCTCTTCGACTTTTTACAGACTATTTGTCCGACCGAACACTAATTACTAAAATAGATAATTGGATCAGTGACGAACTACCTAATGAGTACGGCGTTCCACAGGGCAGCATCCTAGGCCCAACATTATTCTTAGTTTATATAAATGATTTATGTAATATTAAGCTACAAAACGGAAAGATCATCACTTTTGCAGATGATACTGCTTTGGTATTCGATGCTGATACGTGGGCTGAGGTTCAACATTATGCTCAAGAAGGTTTTGATACGGTATATAAATGGTTGTATGGTAACTTACTTACCCTAAATGTTGATAAAACGAAATACATGACATATTCCCTTAGACCACAGGATCAACCGGACTTCAACTTGAAAGCCCACTCATGTAATTCAATCAATCATTGTTGTTGTCCTGTATTATTAAAAACGGAATCTATCAAATATCTTGGCATAATTATAGACTACCGTCTCAGCTTCCAACAACACATTGAAACTTTAGTTAAAAGAACCCGAAAATTAATCTACATATTTAAAAATCTACGACATATATATAATACTTCAGTAATTAAATCAGTTTATTTCGCCTTATGCCAGTCTTTGCTAGCCTACTGTATCACCACCTGGGGCGGTACCTCTAAATCGTATTTAATTAACTTAGAGAGAGCCCAAAGAGCTATATTAAAAGTTAGTTGTTATTTCCCTATTCGCTATCCAACCTTCGATCTCTATCAGCACTGCCAAGTTGTAACGGTCCGGCAGTTGTTCATACTCATGACTGTTTTAAAAAAACACTCTAAACTTCCCATTGATCGCGATTTCCTTACTCAAAATAGACGATCAGCAATTGTTTGTCCAATTTTCCGTTTTAACACTAGTTTTTCCCAAATATGTTTCGCCTTCCTTGGCACTTTTCTTTATTATTCAATTAATAATAAAATATCTATTTACACATATAATAAAGCTATTTGTAAAAGAAAATTGCGCACCTGGCTATTAAGTCTAAACTACGCTTCCACAGAAAATTTACTTAAACCTGTGTCTTAACACTACACACATAAACACTAAACATTTACACTCTCACATTCGCACACACACATTTACACACACATCTACTCACGCATTGCATCAATGCACTCTCATCACTCCATTTCCACTTTCATCCTTTTGATTTTAAATTTTGTTTTCGTGTATGTACTTATGAACATCATAGCCCACTTTTTTGTTCAATCCATATTATTTTCATTTTATTTTTTATGCCTGCAAGCATAATTTATATAAATTTATTTTTTGTTTGTTTAAGTTTGGTATGTACCTAGCCCCTACCCCCTACCCTACCTTTGTTTACTTTTGAACCAAAATGTTCCACAAGTTATTATTATTTTTTTACATGTCAATTGCATATTTTATTTTACCTATGGTTAATTGTCAAATTTCAATTATTTATTTTTGAGTAACTACTTCCAGTTTTAACTCTAGAATCTTGACATCATTTTTTTGCTAAAATTTAAATGCCGGAGAGGTGATCTGTACCTCAGGATTGTCCTACATCAGACACCTTTCTCTATTTAAGATTGTGTATATACCAGCGCCTGTAATTTTAATGTCGAGATAAATAAAGATTATGAATTATAATGCCGCGTATGTCACTTTCAAGGTTTGTCATATTGACTTTAGTGTAGCTACGATCGCATTTTTTTCTAGGTGAATTTATTTGCATTGTTAGTAAAACAGCTTGATGATCGGTAAGCGCAGAATTAGTAACCAATGTTTTGGATGGATTTTTTTTATTTTAGAATGTGGTCTAAGCAACTCTGACAACCAGTCTTACCAATGGGGATCGCATTACCCAGTATTAACTGGGTTGTGGAGATCAGATAGGCAGTCGCTTCATGTAAAATACTGGTATTCAGCTGCATCCGGTTAGACTGGAAGCCGACCCCAACATAGTTGGGAAAAGGCTAGGCAGATGATGATGGTCTAAGCCAGAACCGCTTTGATGTGTGGGGTAATAGTGAGCTGGTAAAAGTCCATGAAATGCACAAATATTTAGGTAATTGTGTGTATGGGTATCGGGTTTCCCGGAGGAAATGTTTATGTTGATATTATCACCTACAAGTATTATATTTTTGAAAGTACTTAAGGTTTTAATGTTGTGTCCAGTGAGTCTAAAAATCTGTCGATATTATAAGAGGGAGGCCTATAAATAGCCATGACTACTGTATCGGGAATAATTTTAATGAATAAACAATTATTGTCATGGGATAGTGGTTCTTCTTTGATAGTTCGTAAATTATTTTTAACATAAACTACAACTCCGTCGTTTTGGTTGCTATTTCTGTCTGTTTTATATGAATAAAAACCGTTCAGAGACTGACTGACTGTTTTAACAACCAACTTTCTGTTAGTACAATTATATCACAGCTTATATCAAGACTTTGTAAAAACTCTTCAAAACCGTCCATATTTCGGTTTATGCTGCGAATATTTTGTGTAAGCAAGGTAAGTGATTTGTCGCCCGAAGGAAGAAGGTATTTACAGTCCTCAACATTACAGATTTTGGATTCAGACACAGTAAAACTATCTAATCAGCTAATAAGTGATCTACTTATTAGCTGATTGCTCATGATAATTACAAACTAAGAAGAAATACAAATAAAGGATAAGCTACCTGTTTGTGTGCCTACTAAATATAATATACTGTGGCGCTCTTAGGCGCCCTCATAATCTATTGAGTTGATGTAGTTGGTCTCTGCATATTTGCGTGCCGGGCAACTTACATCACCGGTTGGATGGTCACATTTTCTCTTGAATCTTTTGCACGTCGCACACTGGAGGGAAGAAGATTTGCTACTGCATTCCTTCACGGAGTGTCCCGTCTCTGCACAATGGTTGCAAGTGGGACTCGTTTCACGGCAAAACTTAGCTGTGTGGTCAAACTGCTGGCAATTGTAGCACCTGGCGACTATCGTAAAATCTCTCACCTGGCATGAGGTCCAATTTATAAAAATTCTGCTTTCGTTTACCAGCATTTTCTTATGCCAGCGGGTACTTCCAAAATGTAGTTGCAATTAGGAAGGCCTTTCTTACCCGATTTATGGGTCAGTTTAATGTTCTCAAGGATGGATTCACGAGTTGTATTCGGCAATTTATCAGATAGGTTTTGCTCGTAAATACAGTCAAATACCTCCTTCTCAGTAAGGGCTACGGGAACACCAATGACGGTAACTCTAGGGCGTCGTTAAGAAGGTTCTTCTATTGTAAGGCCTGAGGTGATTTTTTTCTCCGAATTCTTCAATTTATCTATATCGCCTTTATTTTTTGTGCTAATTAGTACTCCCCCATTTTTCACTTTTTTCAGGCCACGTACATGGAGCTTGAGTTGCTCAGGAGATATTAAGTTTTGAACAAGTGACTTGGTGTCGTCACTAGTTTTAGTTTTATCGCTGGGATAGATGGCGATTGAACTCAAATTTGCAGGACGAACGAAATTGTCGGCGCCTTTTATCACCATGCTAGCATAGGAATTGTCGGACGTATTCAGCTTCGACTCTATAACCTCTTTAACCTGGTCCAGTGAGTTCATGTTTTTCTGAAGCTGTAGGAGCTGAATGGTACTGTGGGACTGGATCATTTTCTGCTTCACTGACTGGTAAAGGACAGCCATCTGAGAAGTCCCACTTTGGACCTTTCGGCAAAGATTTACCCTAAAAGCTGACAGTGCCCCTGGCTGGGACAATATCTCTACGAAATTTTTAAAGTTTGTAGGCATGGTAGCCGTCCCTATCATAGCCCATCTTGCGAACCTCTGCTTTAAAACTGGCATCTTCCCTGCCCCGTTAAAAATAGCCATTATTACTCCTGTGCACAAGGTTAGTGGGTAGTGACGATATTAATTATCAAAACAATAATGAATGTTAGGCTACTAAATTACTTAAACAAATTCAATATCATCTCTTTTTTTTTTTTTTTTTTTTTTTCCGATGGGAAATCATCAAATGACTTCTCCCGCTCTGGGCGGAGCGGGAGGGAGTGTCAGACTTTTACTGACTAAAACCCATCCATGTTCCTTCATCGCCCTTTGTGTTCCGGGGCCACGGTATTTCTTTCGAACAGTCCCGCAACCCCGGCAGGCATCGGTCCTTGCGGACCCCTTCCTTTTTGCTGACTCTCTTTGAGGCGCGCGTGGAACACGAACGCGCCGTCGACGCGGCCTGTCGTCATGAGACGGACGGACGGCGAGCTAGCCCATAGCCCACCGTCCACAGGCCCGCGCCTACGGTGGCCGGGGGCCACGTGGTGGCCCCCGACGCCCGGGGCGTCTCCCGCGGCGGCCGGCGGAGGTGACGGCGTCCCATTCCGTCTCGCTCCGGACCATGGCTTGCACCAGGGCCGGACGCGAGAGGTCGCCGCCGCCAATCGCCACTTCGAGCACTTGGCGGTGCTCCGCCCACGCGGGGCACACCTCCACCGTGTGCTCCACCGTGTCCTCCGGTCGATCCTCGCAATGGAAACACCCGGGCGTTTCCTCCCGCCCGATTCGGTGCAGGAACCTCCCGAAACAACCGTGTCCGGTGAGGACCTGCGTCAGGCGGAAGGTGAGGACGCCGTGGCGTCTCTCAAGCCACTCCTCAAAGAGGGGACTTACCGCCACTATTGTGGCGTGCCCTTCAATATCATCTCTGACTCACAGTTTGGTTTTCGTCAAGGTATTTCTACTGAGGACGCCGTCATATCACTAACCTCATTAGTAGCTAATCATCTCGACAATGGAGATAAGTGCCTTGTCTTTTTAGACCGAAAGGCATTTGATACCGTCTCTGCGCCTATCCTTGTAAGCAAGCTGGGAAAAGTGGGTATTAGAGATATCGCGCTTGATCTGTTTAAGAGATATCACGCAAATAGGAAGCAGAGTGTCAAAGTGGGGCAACATATAAGTGATGTCACAGATGTATCATACGGCGTCCCCCAAGAAAGTGTACTAGGTCCAACGCTCATCTTGTTATACATAAACGACCTGCGTAACATGAAAATTCCTAATGCCAAAGTCCTGTCGTACGCCGATGATACAGCTGTCATCTTCTGTGGTAGGACATGGCATGATGTGCAGCTAAGTGCTGAAACAGGAATGTCCCTGGTTGCGAATTGGCTCAATGCTAATGTTCTCACATTGAATACCTCCAAAACAAACTTTATAAGTTTCTGCATCTGCAACCGTACTCAACCAACCGGCGATTTTCGAATCACTATACACACTAAATACGTGGGCTACTACCGGAGGACTCAAAAAAAACCGAATTTATTATAAACTAATTTATTTTAATAAAAAGAAATTACAATTATTAGGAAAGCAAATTGACTCGATCGATGGTGGATACGAAGTGCGCAGGCTCGGTCACGTAGACGTTGTCCTCGGGCCTCGTGTTCTGTGTCAGCAGTTTCCCCTCGTAGCAACTGGGTCGATGATGCGCACGCGTTTTGTCTCGTGCCAGCAGTGTCAGCGCTTTACTTTATAGTGATGCGCGTAACACCTCCCCCCTTAGATCGACAACTATTTCAGATTTTGAGATGAATGATCGTCGAGAGTTTAGATTGATCTTGGGGTTCCGGCGGGTTTCAGATGTTTCAGGCTCGGTGTACATGGCTTCATCTGGGGTTGTCGTCTGCTTCTTTCGGCGGGAGTGGACTCGGTATAATAGTATTGCTCCCAGTACAAATAAGGCCAGCAATTTACCATAAAATGGGATTGTTGTATGGTAAATGGTTGAGATTGGTTCAATGTGGATTGGCCTCTGTGAGTCTATTCTATCTTGAATATCGTGCAGCTTCTTTAAGCACTGATTTGAAGAGGTGGCATGGTTGATCCTTCGATGTCATCTGGCACGCTGCTTATCTTCATGGGTTGTCCACTAATGTGGTCGTTGATGTTGACGATGGTGAACTCGTCTGTTCGTAGCTTGCAATTATGTGGAATAGTGGCTAGGAAGCTTCCGGCTAGGGTTATGGATTCTTCCTGTACGCAGATTAACTGGACTTGTGTTGGTTTCGGGAACACGAGAGCGTAGCGGCGATCATCTAACTTTTCCATTGCGGGCTTCGTCAGGCTAATAGTAATCGTGTTGCATGATTTGTGCGATGTTTGTCTTCCGATGATATCGCACATGCAGTCTGGATGGGTTCTCATTTTGTGGTTGAGTTTTTCTTCGCAGAGATACTCTGAAGCTACCTTCGGGCATTCTGCCTCTATGTACGCGTGAATGTTTCCAGTGATTGCTAGGAATGGGTAGGACGGGATGATGTCCTGCTTATTTCTATTTGGTACAATGACTAACTTATACAACAGGAATTTTAGTGGAGACGTTATGGGAAATTTAAATGCAAAAACTATTTGGCTTCCACGATAATAAGCGAATGGTTTAATGATGTCATAATATTCTCTAATATCTAATTCTAGTAGTTGGTCTTTATTATAAAGCGCGCTTAGTTTGCGTATCATATTGCTTAATATTTCTGTACCTAACATGGAATGATGAGTATGCATTTGACCGGAAAGTGCTATTGCGTTCTCTAACCTACTTAATTCGCTTAATAGACTATCTACGTTATTACTAATTATTTGCAGTGTTTGCGAGAACTTTGCAAACTTGATGAGGCTGTGTTGTTTATACTTATCGGCGTCAAGTAAAATATGCAGACTATCATTTAATTGTACTTGGTTTTCTACTAATTTTGTAATAATTTTTGTATCTTCATTCATCAAACCTTTGCTAAGGCTTATATGATGATTTTGCTCAATAGCTATCTGTTGCTGATTATCATTGAGGGCTTTAAGGGCGTTATCGTACTTGATGGCATCTGTATGATCCAGGTTTCCTGTAATGCTCTTTATTATGGATCCGAGACCATCTATTAAACTTTTCTTGGATCGATTGGGCTTTAGGTTTTGTAGATGAGATGAGGCTTTATTTAGTTTCGCGTTCAAACTATCTATCTGGAGCTCGTATAAAGTGCGAGTGTAATTGTCTAGTCTGTCTGTGGCTTTAATAAGTTGGATTCGTAATTCGTTAATGTTGTGGTCTATGTCTGTTAGTTCAATGTTCTGCAGGAATGTATGATAATGAGTAATGAGTTTCATGGGCCCTAGTTTTAAGGGCAGTAGTCCAGGTCCGTTCTCTAGTCGTTCTAGATTGATCTCCTGCGCCCATGTTAGGCTAAGTGACAGCATCAGGGGTATCCTGCAACAATTTCGCGGTTTTAGTGACGCGCTTTAATCTAGATTTAGCTATAGGTCCCTTTTTCTTGGAAGTATAAATATGGATAGGTAAATTAGCTAGGATGGTGTCTTGGTTGTATCTGGGTGCGAGTTTAGATCTACTAGCGGAGGGATTACTGATGAATATTTGTTGGTCGGGTTCATAATCGTCCTCATCCTCACGGGTTTTATTACGACTCTCTATAAGCGCCGTTCGATTAGTGAGAGACGTCTCATTTATTAGCTCGTATACTTTTTGCATACGTTCCCTATGTGTTTCTGTATATTGTTGCAGTAGGTGTCCGGTCAGATCTATGTCAGTCGGGTCTCGTGGGTCGGTGTGTCCCAATATAAGGTCATATGGTTTACATCGTGTGAAAGAATGGATTGAACTATTGTATGCTATGATAGCATACGGCATCAGATGTACGACTGGCTCATCTTTGTGTTTTAGTTTCAAAATACGAAGATGTTCCAGTATGGTGGAGTGAAAACGTTTAATGTTACCGTTAGCGTTAGGTGAGTATGCGAGTGTTTGGTGATGAATTATTTTATGAACCTTGCAGAACTCGGAGAACATCTGGTTGGTGAATTCGGTCCCTTGATCTGTAATAATGGTTAATGGTAGGCCATGATGCGTGCTGAAAGTTAGCAAAGCTTGTATGATGCTAACTGCAGTCCCATCTCGAAGGAGGTAAGCTTGACCGTACTTTGAAAAGGCGTCTATGAATGTTACGTATTTTTCATTCTGTGCTGAGAAGCTATCCATATGTATTATTTCGAACGGTCTGGTGGCTGGGGGCGCTATATTGAACTTCTGCTTTATGGGGCTCCTATCATACTTTGCTTGCCCACATATTGTGCAGTCATTTATGAATTTGGTTATGTGTTCTCGCATCTTGGGCCAATAATATTTAGCAGATAAGGCAAGAGAGCACTCGTTAATGCCACGGTGGTTGGTCTTGCCTTCGTGGTAGTGACGAATAATTTCTTGCTGCCTCAGGTATTCTTTTACGTTTTCAAGTTCCCTTTTTGCCAATACCAACTTCATAGATGAACTTTTAAAATATTTTTGTAACAGAGGGATTATGTTGTACATTGCAATTGGTGTATTTATTAACAGGGCAGTTTTGATTTTAGGGTTGGCGTACTCCTTAATGGCGTTAATCAGATCTTCTTCCAAGTTGGATTCAGATAGCTGAACAGATGTTCGAATGTGGGTGTCAAATGTCTTAGTTGCAGTAGTCCGTTTTTTAAAGTCGCCTACAACGGTTAAGGATAACTGTCGGTGGAATTTATTCAGTGGTTCGTCGGTGATGACTATTTCAAGTATGGGGTTTTCCTCAGAGGTATGTGCTGTCAAGGTGTTGGAGTTAGCTAGAGATGGTGGTCTGTCAGTTGCGTTTGCAATCATCGAACTAACCTCCTCGTTATGGATCTCGACGCGAGAAAGGGCGTCGGCATTGGTGTTGTGTTTGCTTTTTTTATAGATGACGGTAAAATCATATTCGCTTAACTTTAACCGCCACCTTGTTAATCGTGAATTTGGTTCCTTGAGGCTCATGACCCACTGTAGTGGTTTGTCGTCCGTAACTATTTTGAACTTACGTCCAAAGAGGTAAGGCCGAAAGTATTTTGTTGCCCATACAATGGCTAGTAATTCTTTTTCTATTGTACTGTAATTTACTTCGCTTTCATTAAGTGTCCGTGACGCATATGCTACGGATTTATCTGAGCCAATAGAACCTTGTGAGAGTATCGCGCCGATTGCAAAATTAGAAGCATCTGTGGTTAATACGAATTCTTTGTCAAAGTCGGGATATCTAAGGATAGGGTCGTTGGTCAACAGAGTCTTACATTTCTAGAAACAGTTAATATAGTCTGAGTCTAAAGTTACCTTTTTCCCTTTCTTTAAACATTGTGTCATTGGTTTGGTAATACGAGAGTATTACCTTTGATTGGTTTGGTAAGTCTGGAATGAATTTTCGGTAATAACCGAGGAGTCCGAGAAACTGTTTTTTTCTTTAGGTGTTTTAGGTATGGGGTAATTTTGAATAGCTGTGATCTTGTCTGGGTTAGGCTTTATTCCTTCGGTACTGATGACATGACCTAGGTATGCGGTTTCGAGTTTTAAGAACTCTGATTTATCTAACTGGATTTTAAAGTTAGATTCTCTTAATCTCTGGAACACCTTCTCAAGGTTGTTCATGTGTTCCTGGAGAGAAGTACTGAATACAATTATATCGTCAAGATAAACGAGACATATTACATTTTGTAGTCCTTTGAGTACGTTATCCACTCGTTGGAATGTGGAAGGGTTAGTTTTTTAGTCCCATGGGCATTCTCAAAAATTCAAAATGCCCATGTTCAACATTAAAGGCGGTCTTGGGAATGTCACTGGGATTCAGTTTCACCTGGTGAAACCCTGACGCTAGGTCAAGAGTAGTGAAATATTGGCACTTGCCTAGTTTGTCCAGTACGTCTGTAATATTCGGGATAGGGTATTTGTCATCGATCGTTTTTTCATTTAGCTTCCGAAAGTCAATAACTATGCGCCATTTCTTTTTTCCAGAGGCATAACTTTTCTTTGGGACGACCCAGATTGGTGAGCTCCATGCGGATTCAGACGGCCTAATGATTCCCTGATCTAACATTTTTGTTATTTGATCCCTAACTTCTTGGCGGTGTATAAACGGGTACCTGTAACTTTTAGTATAAATTGGAATTTCATCTGTAGTTTTGATGCTGTGCTTTACTTTGTTGGTAAAAGTTAATGCCTCGCCTTCAATATAAAAGTCGTCGGCATACTTTGAACGCAGTGCCAATAAGTTTGCCTTTTCCTCCTCGTTTAGGTGATCGATGCGTAACCGGGATGAATTGAACATTCTTTGAAAGAAATTTGAACATTCGTTCACATTAACATCGCGAGTTTTAAGATAGTTGGAAGGTGGTGGATTGCCCTGTAGTGCCCAATTCCAACGGTTGGTAGCAGGCAGAGGCCTGGGTACAAAGTGGCTTACGCCGCTCATCGGCCTGGGACCATTATTCGGCAAATATTGGTTTCTTGGGGGCATTCTAAATCCAGAACCACCCTGATTATTAGTAGGCGGTGGTGCGCTGAATACTTGTTGCGTACGGGTCGGGCCACGTGGTTGCACGTTACTTGGATTGAACGGCCTTTCGAATTGGTGCTGAGATGGCCAGGGCCGCGACATAAATTGCGGTCGGGCATGTTAAAAGGACTTGGCCTAAACGGATGATTAATTTCGTTCTGTTGATTAAGTGGCATTCGCGCTGAGGGTTTTTTATCCGACAAGTTATCGTTTCTGCTCTGCAAATACATAGTGTTAGTCTCCTCATGCACAAACTCCAGAGCCTTCTCAATAGTCTCGTCTCATACATCTTATACGCGAGCCTAAAGGATCTTTCAAACCGCGGAGGTAGGCCTGCAAAGTTAGTTTGCGATATAAATCGCGTTTGGCCGCAATAGTTGAGTCTAGGGTATTGTGCAATGAAACATATGTCATGACGGTGCTGAAAAGTCCCTGGCAACGCTCATAAAATTCCTGCGGCGTGCCAGAACCCTGTGTAAGTAAAGCCAAATCGTTGTAGAGAGCGGTCTCGTCTCGCTGGTCGGCAAAATTATTAACAAGAGCACTACGTATGCCTGCCCAATCATTAGGTATACCGTTCGCGTTAATCAGACGGGCGGCGCCGGCGGGCCCCGTAACTTTGTTCAATATGCCATTTAGAAGCCCTATGTTATTTAACGGTTGGGCAACCTCGGATGAATTCAGCCACTAACTGGTCACACAATTTGATGAACCTGGTAAGTACGTTCGGTTCCATCAAAATCGGGAACTAAGCGGAGGGCTTTAAATATGCTGTCTAAATCGGCCATCTCGGGTTCAATTTCAGGACTAATATCGCGCCTAGAATCTACACTTCTATTCCTACTACTAACTAACCTACGTGTACTAGATCTACGTGGATAAAAAATGTTGGATAAGGTATTTGGAATCTACACACAAAAAGGAAGCAAGCAACCACTAAGAAAATTCAGCGGACTTACATGAACATTCTGGTCCTCGTTGAGCTGTATCGATATCGGGATCTCCGGCGTAGTCCCGTTGTTGATGTTCAGGATCTCCCGGTGCGACGTTGAAATTCTATCGTAGCGAACGCGGTGCGATATACCGGTAATCGCAATTACGACCCGGGAATCCTACCGGCTGCGCCAAATAAGTGGGCTACTGCCGGAGGACTCAAAAAAAAAACGAATTTATTATAAACTAATTTATTTTAATAAAAAGAAATTACAATTATTAGGAAAGCAAATTGACTCGATCGATGGTGGATACGAAGTGCGCGGGCTCGGTCACTTAGACGTTGTCCTCGGGCCTCGTGTTCTGTGTCAGCAGTTTCCCCTCGTAGCAACTAGGTCGATGATGCGCACGCGTTGTGCCTCGTGCCAGCAGTGTCAGCGCTTTACTTAATAGTGGTGCGCGTAACACCTCCCCCCTCAGATCGACGACTATTTCAGATTTTGAGATGAATGATCGTCGAGAGTTTAGATTGATCTTGGGATGCCGACTGGTTCCGGCGGGTTTCAGATGTTTCAGGCTCGGTGTGTGTACATGGCTTCATCTGGGGTTGTCGTCTGCTTCTTTCGGCGGGAGTGGACTCGGTATAATAGTATTGCTCCCAGTACAAATGCGCGTAACACACTTGTGATGGTACTAATGTTGATAATTGTAAATGTTCTAGTATTGGCAAAGTCTCTAGCACAAAATATTTGGGGGTAACGCTGGATCAGAGACTGAGCTGGAGCCCCCATCTTGAGCAAGTTGCAAATAGAGTCCGCAAGCTAAATTGGATTTTTAAGACTCATGACGTGCTGCCTAAGTCTATACAGAGCAGCGGTAAGCCGGGTGGAAATGTGCTCACTCAAATTTATATTTCTCTTGCGCAATCAATATTGATATACTGTATTCCTGTCTGGGGTGGGACAGCAAAATCTATTCATCCAATTGGAGCGAGCACAACGAGCCCTGCTCAAAATAATGCACTTTAAAAAAAGGAGATATTCTACAGAGAACCTTTACAAACTTAGTGAGGTATTGTCAGTTAGGAAACTATACACTACGCAAACAACTTTAAAAAAGCACAAAATCTTACCTTATAACTCGGATATATAGGAGAAGGAAACACGATAATAGTTCAAATACCTATAACCAAGACCAAATTCGGATCTATGCAATTCAGTAAACGATCAGCTCAATTGTATAACAAAATAAATAAGGAAATTTTCGTATATGCAAAATCTTATCATATATGTAAAGAAATGTTAATTGACTGGATAAAACCACTGACATATGAAAATACTGAAGCTCTCCTACAAAACGTAACTTAATACATGCACACGACCCGCTCACGCTCACACACACAGACTCTCCCATACCTATACGTACACTCACACACACATACTCATACTACCACACATCCTAAACACTCATTACACCCAACAACACACACACACTCATGCACACACTCAATCATGTTCACATAATTATATTTTGTTATTTTGTTTTACTACCCATGCACAGTTTTTATTGTGTTTTAAGTAAGCACCTACTGTTGTGAAGGAGCGGAGTCCTCTAATACAGGCATTATCTGCTTAATTGAAGATTCCAAACCCAAATTGTTTGTGTATAACTTTTGGACCCAATAAACGTTATTATTATTTACGACACGTTGCTTCTGGTCAGAATGCCATCAATAGATAATAACCATTTCTGGACCTCTGGCGTGCTGACAATTTCACTCGGCAAAAAATTCTCCTAAGGTACAGGTGGTGGTGGATTTGGTCCACTCGGGGGCAATTGTTCGGTAGGCGTTGGCGGAGGACTTCGCCGTAGTAATTGGCTACGAACAAATGGGCTCGATCCTGGGTTTGATTCTGAGTTCGACCCTGGGTTCGACCCTGGGTTCGACCCTGGGTTCGATCCTGGGTTTGATCCTGGGTGCGATCCTGGGTTAGACATACTAACGCAACACTTTGTTTATTGTCAATAGAAAACAAATAATTCAGTTCATCTTGCACATAAAAGTTGCTATGGCACTGGTCACAGGTGACACACTTTACTTTGTTTTTAACTGACGCCGCAAATAATTATTGATACATTCGTCGTAATTGTTTAAAGATATTTCATTTAAGCAAGTACAGAAAAACACGTCCGCTTAGTCTCGCGTCTCGTAAAGCACATGAACATTGTTCTCACATAATATACCATTTCAACATGAATGATGTAACCAAGATTTTGTAACAATATTTTGATTTAAAAGAGTGTCCATGAAGTTTCTTGCCCGTTCTTCTCCATAGATATCTACGCTAGGGAATGGGCAACTACAGTACCTTCACAGTTTTTATGTCTTGTGACTGGGACTGTAGCTACATTTAATTTCCATCTTTGTTTCGACAATTCAAAAGTGCCTGTAACTGGCCTACTTGAAATAAATGCTTTAATTTCGATTTTTGAAAGGTGTGTGCAAAATTTCAGCTCAATCAGTTCGGGAGAAATGGTTTGAAATTCAGTTGCTAGATTTGACCAATACATACTAACAAACATGTAACAAACTAGTAGCAAGTTGAATAAAAGCTTATAAAAACAATTGATATCGTGTTTTGGTCCAGTTCTAGTTGTCTTGCAAGCTAGATGTTATTCTTAAATGATACTCATGTGAAACTTGAAGTTAATTGTTATTGACGGTACGGATGTGTGTCGCAGCCGTGGGTGGAGTGGTTCACGCGCGAGGTACTGGCCACGCCCCTGCGCGCCTTCCCCGAGCACAAGCGCTCCTTCCTGCCGTCGCGCTCCGAGCAGATGCAGGTAGCGCGCATCGTGCACGCGCTCAAGATGGGCTGGACTAAGACGCGCAAGCAGCTGGCCGACGAGCGGCGCAGGAAGCGGGAGAAGCACTTCTACAACCTGTGGGGCTCCGCAACCAGCGAGGAGGAGGCGACGCAGCGCGGCATACACAAGCACATACCCGCGCCGCGCCGCCCGCTGCCCTCGCACGCCGAGAGCTACAACCCGCCGCCCGAGTACCTGCTCGACGCTAAGGAGGTACACAACACACTACACACAACACTACATACACAAGCACATCCCAGCGCTGCGCCGCCCGCTGCCCTCGCACGCCGAGAGCTACAACCCGCCGCCCGAGTACCTGCTCGACGCTAAGGAGGTACACAACACACTACACACAACACTACATACACAAGCACATCCCAGCGCTGCGCCGCCCGCTGCCCTCGCACGCCGAGAGCTACAACCCGCCGCCCGAGTACCTGCTCGACGCTAAGGAGGTACGCA
The DNA here is from genome assembly GCA_941918905.2 of Xestia sexstrigata. Classification (NCBI taxonomy): domain Eukaryota; kingdom Metazoa; phylum Arthropoda; class Insecta; order Lepidoptera; family Noctuidae; genus Xestia; species Xestia sexstrigata. Next base: position 463,651 of record OW799213.2, on the reverse strand, counting down.
ACACACTACACACAACACTACATACTCGTACACAAGCACATCTCAGCGCTGCGCCGCCCGCTGCCCTCGCACGCCGAGAGCTACAACCCGCCGCCCGAGTATCTGCTCGACGCTAAGGAGGTACGCAACACACTACACCCAACACTACATACACAAGCACATCCCAGCGCTGCGCCGCCCGCTGCCCTCGCACGCCGAGAGCTACAACCCGCCGCCCGAGTACCTGCTCGACGCTAAGGAGGTACACAACACACTACACACAACACTACATACACAAGCACATCCCAGCGCTGCGCCGCCCGCTGCCCTCGCACGCCGAGAGCTACAACCCGCCGCCCGAGTACCTGCTCGACGCTAAGGAGGTACACAACACACTACACACAACACTACATACACAAGCACATCCCAGCGCTGCGCCGCCCGCTGCCCTCGCACGCCGAGAGCTACAACCCGCCGCCCGAGTACCTGCTCGACGCTAAGGAGGTACACAACACACTACACACAACACTACATACACAAGCACATCCCAGCGCTGCGCCGCCCGCTGCCCTCGCACGCCGAGAGCTACAACCCGCCGCCCGAGTACCTGCTCGACGCTAAGGAGGTACGCAACACACTACACACAACACTACATACTCGTACACAAGCACATCTCAGCGCTGCGCCGCCCGCTGCCCTCGCACGCCGAGAGCTACAACCCGCCGCCCGAGTATCTGCTCGACGCTAAGGAGGTACGCAACACACTACACCCAACACTACATACACAAGCACATCCCAGCGCTGCGCCGCCCGCTGCCCTCGCACGCCGAGAGCTACAACCCGCCGCCCGAGTACCTGCTCGACGCTAAGGAGGTACGCAACACACTACACACAACACTACATACACAAGCACATCCCAGCGTTGCGCCGCCCGCTACCCTTGCACGCCGAGAGCTACAACCCGCCGCCCGAGTACCTGCTCGACGCTAAGGAGGTACGCAAGACACTACACACAACAATACACACACGGCTGCCACTGACCGCGGATTTGTTTCAGCTGAAAGAGTGGAACAAGCTGAGCGAGACGCCGTGGAAGCGCAAGTACACGTTCCTGCCGACGCGCCACGCCAGCCTGCGCGAGGTGGGCGCCTACGAGCGCTTCACGCGCGAGCGCTTCCTGCGCTGCCTCGACCTCTACCTCGCGCCGCGCGCCATCAAGATGCGGGTACGGTCCCATCACAACACGACTTTAGCCCTGTCGAGACAAACCTATTCTTAGCCTTACAAATAATTGTGAAGGGCAGAGTACCTACCTACCAAACAACAGTCGATTTGACCCACAGCTGACGATCGGGCCGGACGAGCTGGTCCCGACGCTGCCGTCGCCGCGCGAGCTGCAGCCCTTCCCCACGGGCGAGGCGCTGTGTCTGCGCGGCCACGCCGGCCTGGTGCGCAGCGCGGACTTCGACCCGTCCGGCCAGTACGTCGTGTCCGGCGGAGACGACGCCACTCTCAGAGGTCAGACAAACAATTACATTGCTAAACATTCAACTTTATTCCAGATTTTCCGTTACAATCTAAATCTAAATATATAAAAGAAGAAACTGACTGACTCATCTATTAACGCACAGCCCAAACCGCTGGGTCTACAGATTCCAAATTTGGCAAGTAGGTTCCTTATGTGCTCTAGGGGTGCATTAAGAAAGGATTTTTCAAAATTCACCCCCTAAGGGGGCTAAACGGGGGTCCAAAGTTTGTATGGGGAAACAAGATTAGTTGGACTATTTTATTCGAAACTTCACAGGAGTGCTCCTTTTGATAAATAAGTAGAAACGGGTTTCAGGGTTTTTCAGAATTCAACCCCTAAGACCCACTCTTAGGGGTTGAATTCTGAAAAATGGGGTGACGAAGTCTAAAAATCCTTGCACAGCCTAAACCGCTGGGTCTACAGATTCCAAATTTGGCAAGTAAGTTCCTTATGTGGTCTAGGGGTGCACTAAGAAAGGCTTTTTCAAAAGTCACCCCCTAAGGGGGTGAAACGGCGCTCTAAAGTTTGTATGGGGAAACAAGATTAATTAGACTATTTTATAAAAAAAACTTCACAGGAGTACTATTGATAAATGAGTAGAAATGAGTTTCAGGTTTTTTCAGAATTCAACCCCTAAGAGGGGGAAATGGGGTGACTAAGTCTAAAAATCAATGCACAGCCCAAACCGCTGAGTCTAGAGATTCCATATTTGGCACATACGTTCCTTATGAGGTTAAGGGGATCAATAACAAAGGATTTTTTTAAATGTACCCCCTAAGGGGATGAAACGGGAGTCGAAAGTTTGTATGGGGAAACAAGATTAGGTAAGACTGTTTTATTCGAAACTTCACAGGAGTACTCCTATTGATAAATAAGTTAACATTTGTGTTTCAGGATTTTTCAGAATTCAACCCCTAAAGGAAGAAATGGGGTAACAAAGTTTGAAAATCTACATCGGTATTGTTTGTATGGTGTATCGGGTCGGGTGTGTTACAAAAACGATTTTAAGATTTAATGTGGCGGACCTGAAATACCATCATCATCCCCTGTGGGGGTGCGATGGGGTTGGAATGTCTAAAAATCAGTATGGGTGTCGATACCGAGATTATCAGGGGTGCTGATTACGAATATGGCATTTATTTTGAGATCCAGAAGATGACGTATTTGACTTTTATACAGGGTTATTGTGATGATTGTGATTACGATGATGATGATTGTGATAACGATGATAATAATTGTGATTACGATGAAAATGATTGTGATTGTGATGATGATTGTGATAACGATGATGATGATTGTGATAATGATGATGGTGATTGTGATAGTGATGGTGCTAACGATGATGGTGATTGTGATGGTGATAGCGATGGTGATTGTGATAGTGATTGTGATGGTGCTTGTGATGATAATGGTTGTTATTACGATGATAATGATTGTTATAATGATGATAGTGATTGTGCTAACGATGATGGTGATTGTGATGGTGATAGTTTTGGTGATAGCGATGGTGATTGTGATGGTGATGGTGATTGTGACTTTGACAGTGATTGTGACAGTGATGGTGATTGTGATAATAATGATGATGATTGTGATAACGAGGATGGAGATTGTGATTACGATGATAATGATGATGGTGATAGTGATGGTGATTGTGATTGTGATGGTGATTGTTTTAATGATTGTGATAATGATGGTGGTTGTGATAGTGATGGTGATTTTGATAGTGATGGTGATTGTGATAATAATAGTGGTTGTGATGATTATGAAATTTGGCACATAGATAGTTCATAACCTGGATTAACACGTACCAGTACCCCAGTGGGACGGTTACCGAACTTTACGCGGGCGAAGCCGCGAGCAACAGCTAGTAAATCTATATAATAACTAACTGTTGCCCGCGGCTTCACCCGCGTAAAGTTCGGTAACCGTCCCTCTGAATCATATACTCATTACTCAATACGTTTATTGCATTCCACAATGTGAACTTAGGTGGTAGGTACATAAAGACATACATTCGTTTTGGAGCATTGTGGGCCCTGTCGGGCATAACAACATTAAAATTAGGAGGAGGGCTATTATAGATATTTGTTAACAATTTAAATATTAATCTACTATTTCGTTTTGTGTAGGTAGGTAGTCTGATAACTAATTGTGTACATATTTTTACTACTCATATATTGGATTTATACATTAATATTTATTTAAATTATACATATATTATTATTATCATTGGTAATTATAAATAAATTATTGTTGCGTTTTTTTGTATTATTGTTTATTTATTAAATTTATCATTTAAATATTCATGTACATTATAATAACATTTGCAGATTAGAAATTGTTTTAATTTATTTATAAAGATATTAAATTTTTGTTCATTTTTAATTTCATCAGGTAGTTTATTATATATTTTAACTGACATTACTAAAGTGCTTGTGGAGTGTATTTTTAGCTTAGAACCTGGTTGGTTTAGTCTATTTTTGTGTCGTAGTGTGTAGTGAGTCTATGTTTTCGCGTGTAGTAAAGAGTTTTTGATTATTTCTAACAAATTTGCACATTTCCAAGATATACTCGTATATGCAAGGTAGGGAAGTTTATGTTCTTGGAAATGGGGTTTGCAGCTGTCTTTGTTATCTATGTTAACTAGTATTCTAATCAGTCGTTTTTGTAGTATGAATAGTGTTGATGCGTCTGTACTATTTCCCCATAATATTACGCCGTAGTTTAACCATGCGTATGCATAGGCATAATACGTAACCAGAGCAGTGGAGAGATTTGTAGATTTTTTTATTTTACGGAGGGCATAGGCAAATTTTGATAGCTTTGACCTGATTTTTTTAATACCTGATTTCCAATTTAAATGTGTATCTATGGATAAGCCGAGTTGGTTAAATTCTTTTACTGTTTCAATTTTTGCGTCGTTGTAAATAAATGTTAAGTCTAAAGGAGTTTTCTGACGTGGATAGAAGGACATGATTTTAGTTTTATTGAAATTTAATTCAAGGTTGTGTTCTGTCATCCAAGTTATTATTTTGTTAAGTATGCTTGTAAGTATTTCGGTTAAGTTGGTATTGTCGTGGCAAGAAGTTAGTACTGAGATATCGTCGGCAAACAGAACACATGATTCATTTATTATTGTAGGGAGGTCATTTATATAGATGATAAATAGGAGGCATCCAATAACACTCCCTTGGGGGATTGAGGCGTTAATTTGCTTGCTATCCGACCGAATGTATTGGATTCTTTTTTCATGTTCGTTGTAGTATTCTACTTCGACTTGGTGTTCTCTATTTTCCAAATATCTCAAAATATCATAGCTGTTTCAAATTGTTCTGTCGCAAAATCTGTTTGCAATTGTTTTTGATGGTTTTTAAGGCTTTTCAATATATAATTTATTTCACTGGGACCTACTGTACTTAGGAACATGGTATTTTCTGTGCGGTGGACCACAGAGATGTGTCGCGGTTCTTTGCCGGGGGTTTGCGCATATCCTTCTCCGATAGACGCAAAGAAGTTATTAAATATATTTGCTGTTTCCTTCGGGTCCGAGATAGGATTTTCATTTACATGTAGCGTTATGTTTTTTTTTTACCTTTTTTACGTTTTTATTCGTTCGTTCGTTTATAATTTTCCACATAGTCCTTACTTTATTATTAGATTTCATTAATTTATTTATATACTGTGGTTTTTTAGCTTTTTTACAATTTGTTTTAAAGTTTTTTCATATATTTTGTAATGTTGTTGTTGGGGTTATGTGTGTCTTGATGTGTGCGGGACGCAGCGGGTCTTTCCAATGATGATCTTTATTTATTTACTGTGACTCGATTTATTGGTATATCAAATTTACAAAAATATATTTGCAACGTATAAGGACGACGCGAACGCGCGGCTGTCCAGAGACCTCGTAAGACAAGTGTGTCTTTCGGAAACGGATGTGGCAGCCGTCATGACGCTGCGACGAGGGGGGCGCGCTCAGCCGGTACGGAGCGCGCGGCAGATGATTAAGGCCAGAGTTGCCCGTTGCGGTGAATAGATGGCGCCAACAGTCGCTTCTTAACAGTTGTTTAATTAAAAGGTTATTTGTTTTAATAGAGAGTATTTTTTCAAGCCTTTTATTTTTACAAGAAATTTTGATGCCTTTAGTTAGCCAATGTTTTTTATAGTTTGTTTTTAGCTTTAATTTTGTTTTTGGTATGGATTGATTAAGTATGTCAGTAAGTGTATTGTTAAATGATTTATAGTTTTCATCAATATCCCTACCGGGCTTGATTATATCGTTCCATTTTATTTCTTTTAGTTTAGATTTGAAACATTGTGTGTTTTTGCTATTGAACAGCCTCTTTTCAACCCACCAGACTATCTGTCTAGTTTGCCGGGGTACAGCCAATTTTATTATTGTACTACTATGGTCAGAGAACCCCAACTCTTCCACTGTGGTGTGTGATTTTATATTGCAATTTGTAAAAATTAGATCTAGACACGTTGAGGTGGTTTGAGTCACTCGCGTTGGTACTTTTATATGCTGTACAAAATTAAATTCTAACATGAGATCTAAGAATTGGTTTGTTTTTAAGCTACTATCCAATTATACTATCCAATCATATTAAAGGGATAAATATTGTCCTACGTGTTAATCCAGGTTATGAACTATCTATGTGCCAAATTTCGTAACATCACAATTGTTATCATCACAATCACCCTCATTATCACAATCACCATCACTATCACAACCACCATCATTATCACAAACCACCATCATTATCACAATTATTATCACAATCACCATCACTACCACCATCACAATCACCATCGTAATATAAACCATTATCATCGTAATCACAATCATCATCATCACAATCTCCATCCTCGTTATCACAATAATCATTGTCGTTATCACAATCACTTTCACAATCACCATCACAATCACTATCACAATCATCATCACTATCAAAGTCACAACCACTATCACCATCACAATCAGCGGCACAATCACCATCACAATCACCATTATCGTTATCATAATCTTAATCATCGTAATCATAATGATTATCATCATAATCACAATCATCATCATTACAATCACTATCAGTCACAATCACTATCACCATTTTCATTATCATCGTAATCACAACCATTATCATCGTAATCACAATCATCATCATCACAATCTCCATCCTCGTTATCACAATCATCATTATCGTTATCACTATCACTATTACAATAACCATCACCATCATAATCACCGTCACTATCACTATCACAATCACCATCGTTAGCACAATCATAATTATCATTATCACTGTCACAATCACCATCACAATCACAATGACTATCACTATCACCATTACAATAACAATCACCATAGCTATCACCATCATAATCACCGTCACTATCTCTATCACAATCACAATCACCATCATCGTTAGCACAATCATCATAATCATTATCAAAATCATTATCATCATGATCACAATCACCATCACTGTAATAATCACAATTACTATCACTATCACCATTACAATAACCATCACCATCACAATCGCCGTCACTATCACTGTCACCATCACCATCACTATTACAATCACTATCACGATCACTACACCATCACTATCACGATCACCATATTATCACAATCATTATCACAATCACCATTACTATCACCATCACTGTCATTATCACAATCACCATCACTGTTATCACAATCATCAAAAGTATCACAATCACCATCATCGTTGTCACAATCGTCTTCACAATCATCATCATCGTTGTCACAATTATCATCATCGTAATCACAATAATTTTCATCGTAATCACAATCATCATCATCGTAATCACAATTATTATTATCGTAATCACAATCATCACCACCATCATCATCATTATCACAATCATCACAAAAAATCAACAATAACCCTGTATAGAAGTCGAATCGTCTTCTGGATCCCAAATAAATGCCATATTCCTAATCTGATTGATATATATATGTATATTTTTTTTTTTATAGATGAATACTGATTTTTAGATATTTCAACCCCAAGGCACCAGGCAACAGGGGATGATGATTGTATTTCAGGTCCGCCACGTTAAATCTTAAAGTCGTTGTTTTTGTAACACACCCGACTTGATACACCATACAAACAATACCGATGTTGATTTTCAAACATTGTTACCCCATTTCCCCCTTTAGGGGTTGAATTCTGAAAAAACCTGAAACACAAATGTTAACTCATTTATCGATAGTAGTACTCCTGTGAAGTTTCGAATAAAACAGTCTTACCTAATCTTGTTTCTCCATACAAACTTTCGACTCCCGTTTCATCCCCTTAGGGGGTACATTTTGAAAAATCCTTTCTTAATGCACCTCTTAACCTCATAAGGAACGTATGTGCCAAATTGGGAATCTCTAGACTCAGTGGTTTGGGCTGTGCATTGATTTTTAGACTTAGTCACCCCATTTCCCCCTCTTAGGGGTGGAATTCTGAAAAAACCTGGAACTCATTTCTACTCATTTATCAATTAGAGTACTCCTGTGAAGTTTTTAATAAAATACTCTAATTAATCTTGTTTCCCCATACAAACTTTAGAGCCCCGTTTCTTAGTGTACCCCTAGACCACTTAAGGGACAGATGTGCCAAATTTGGAATCTCTAGACTCAGCGGTTTAGGCTGTGCATTGATTTTAAGACATGTCACCCCATTTCCCCCTCTTAGGGATTGAATTCTGAAAAACCCTGAAACCCGTTTCTACCCATTTATCAAAAGGAGCACTCCTGTGAAGTTTCGAATAAAATAGTCTAACTAATTTTGTTTCCCCATACAAACTTTGGAGCCCCGTTTAATCCCCTTAGAGGGTGAATTTTGAAAAATCCTTTCTTAGTGCACCCCTAGACCACATAAGGAACCTACTTGCCAAATTTTGAATCTGTAGACCCAGAGGTTTGGGCTGTGCGTTGATAGATGAGTCAGTCAGTCAGTCAGTCAGTCAGTTTCTTCTTTTATATATTTAGATGTGTTGATACTGTTAGTGGTCAAAAAGCAGGTTATTTCTTCTGGAATGAAGAATGGTCACTAATTTTGAGTTTTAGCTTTCCTTATTGTCTGTTGCTGTATAATTTCATGCGGAAGAAGGTCGCGGGCAACAGATAGTCGTCAATAAAATTTATATCCTGACGATGGCTCGGCGAACGATGGCTTGACAGGGACGGCTCGCCCCTGGTTCGAGTTTGCTTAAGACTCGAACCAGGGGCGAGCCGTCTATAGCGGCAATTAGGCCTAGCCTTCCCTACCAACAACGCAAAATGCATTTACTATGGCTACTCGCAGCATGTCTTCTTCTTAGGAAGAAGAAATGCTGCGCCGACCCCAAATGAATTGGGATAAGGGCAAGAGAATGATGATGACCCATATTGCAGTAACCAATTATAATTTTTTAATCTTTTTTTCACTAGCCTATCTTACCCCGGGTAACACAAGGATTCTAACGATACCGCGTACATCGAAATCGGTTTAGGCGTTTAGAAATTAGGTTAAGGTAGATGTGTACCCGAATTACGAGAATTAACCCAAAAAATAAATGTGGCTACTTTGACCGTCATTATAATAATGTAGAGCGACGTTGCGATGCTACGCGAATATTATTTTTTTGGTATCAGTGTGCGTCTCCGTGGTTCTCCACTGCACGCCACTGAGTGGAACAGTCCGTGTGTATAGCAGCGCCTCTTGCAGTGTGGGAGACGTCGTCGGGGCGCTGCCTGCGCACCGTGTCGCTGGAGGGCGCGGTGTCGCGCGTGGCGTGGGGCCCGGCGCCGGGCCTGAGCCTGGTGGCGGCGGCCGTGGGCCCGCGCCTGCTGCTGCTGAACCCGGGCGCCGACATCGGCGCGCACCGCGTGGCCGCGAGCACCGACCTGCTGCTGCGCGAGCCGCCGCCGCAGCATGACGTCACGGGTGGGAAACTAATGCTTTATTATTTTATTATTAATAGGCTTATATTTAATTGAAAGCCGGGCTTTAGGGGTTTTATTGTAATTGCGCCACCGATTACGTGCGCTCCGAGTTCAGCACTAGTATTGTAAAGTGGAGTAATATATATTATGTAATATGGATTTTCAAAAAACTCTCTAGCAGATAGAATACGGAGTATCGTTTTGAACGTCCAACTCGACGATTCGATTCCCGAGTTTCTGGCTGAACAGCCTTTTAGAAGCAGTTTTAAAGATAGTTTTCAACTTTTCATTCTTTCCTTATAAAAAGTTACAACACGTTAAAAACACTGTTTTTTTTATGGCAGTCGACTCGCGCACAGCATCGTGCGCGGAGTGGGAGCGGGTCCCGGCGGCGCAGTGGGCGCGCGGCGTGCGGCTGGGCGTGCGGCACGCGCGTGGCGTGGCGCACGTGGCGTGGCACGCGCGCGCGGACTACGTGTGCGTGACGCTGACGGCGGGCCCGCGCGCCGTGCTGGTGCACCAGCTGTCGCGGCGCCGCTCGCAGCTGCCGCTGGCGCGCTGCAAGGGGCTGGTGCAGTGCGCGCTGTTCCACCCCACGCGCCCGCTGCTGTTCGTGGCCGTGAGTGTGCCGTGTGCCGTGTGCTGTGCGCTGTGCGCTGTGCTGTCGCTTACCGTCTCCCGTCCCGCAGACGCAGCGCGTGGTGCGCGTGTACGACCTGGTGAAGCAGGAGCTGGTGCGCAAGCTGCAGCCGGGCGCGCAGTGGATCAGTCACATGGCGGTGCATCCCGCCGGCGACAACCTGCTCGTCGCCTCCTACGACCGGAAGTGTGTCTGGTGAGTTTAAACGTTATAATGTCCGAAACCGTGCCATTTTGATTTTCCTAGAATGATATGTATTTAATAGTACATTTTGATTTATGTGGGGAAACTTTGTTATTGCATTCGAGGCGAAATTTATCGAGCCGAGAACTGCAATAACAAATACCCACGCATATACAATGTGAAGATGACAATATGACTTTAAATGAAAACACTGGCAATACTGGTTTATAGAAACATTTGTAAACTATCTAATAAATCCGAACATCGAAATTAAAAAAAAAAAAACATTTTTTTCTAACAAACTAAATAGCTTAAAACTGCAAACAAAATAAAACACCATTTATAAAATTGGTACACTGACCTGCGATAAAAATGGCAACGCAGCTTGGTTTCATTCATGATAAAGCTACTTAGCTATTTAACTAAGTACCTATAATACGTTTATGTGTCCTGTCACTATTAAAACAAAGCGTCAAATTTCGCACAACACAACAACAAAGATACGATAACACTCGCACGGCGACTTCAAGCGGGCGCGGGCGCATCCGAAATTCCAGAGAAACACAAAACGTGTCACAGGCAGGAAGGAGGTCCGGTGACACACTGACCGCGTAACCTAGACACGTCGACAAGTAAGCAAAGTAGAAACAAGCAAACTTACCTATCTCTTTCGCACATACATATTTTGCGATTGACATGAGTGCGTAACAGGAAAGTAATAACTTTCGCATGCATTTTTTCTTATCTAGCTGTGATGACACGCTTTATGACTCTTATGGCTCGGGCATAAAGTATAATTTGAATTGAAAAAATAAATTTTAAAGAAAAGGCGTAGGTTTTTAAAGTAGCGAGCTGGCAACGTGTCCGTTAACCTGTCGCGTGCTCTCCTGTTTACAATATACATCATGTAGAAAATACTTAAAATGAAAAATAATGTCCTGTGGCTAAACTACTGAATATATTTATTTGATTTTTTTGTGACGGTTGGGAATATCATGACTTATACGAAGTTTCATTTATGATCATATTGTCCTCCCCACATTGTATATTAAAAAGACGATTTTAATACACTTTCGAAGAAATAAAATAATAGAACGAAAAGGTCTCGCTCGATTACCACTGACTCACCCACCCACTGACTGACTGACTCACTGACATAATTGTTCTCCCAGATGGTGAATGGGGAGGGGGGTATATTTTGACAGATTCGTAAACAAGTAACTCTCACGAGTATGGGAAAAGTGCCAAACCTCCTCTTTTCGCCCCTCTTCCTCCCCCTCCCTATCGTATCTCAGAAACCAAGAGACTTGGAACATTTTTTTTTTCAGTTTCGTATAGAGGAGGCTCGGAATAGTAAAAAACAGTTTTCAAAGTTGTCCCCCTTGCCCCCCTTCTCCGTCCCTTTAGGCGGATTTTAGAAGTTAAGAGACTTGGAACATTTTTTTTCAGTTTCATATAAAGGGGCAATGCGTAAGCCAAAATATTTTTTGAAAAACTCCCCACTCTCCCCCCCTTCACCCCCCCCTCTTCACCCTTTTTACTACTGAAAAATCTTTTCATTCTTACCTAAAACTTTTGAGGGGCGTTGGAATTTGCATCCCCTTCCCTCCCCAACCTCCCCTAAAATTGAAAGGGCTGTAACTTCATAACGGTTAGAGATAGAAATTAGGTGTCTGCACATATATTATAGAAGGCGTCGAAACCTGTCCGGTGGTGGTAGGTCCTGAGTAGAGCGAAGCGGTAGGGGTAGTTCTAACGGATTTTCCAATTCATTTAAGGATTCCCATGGATTCTCAAAATTTTATAAGGGTAAGGAATACTTCTCAAAAACACGAAACCCGCGAGCTGCGCGCAGCGCAAATACTAATTCTATTATATAAAGCTCGATTACCACTGGCTGACTGACTCACTGACATAATTGTTCTCCCAGATGGGGGATGACGAGGAGGGTATTTCTCCATAGAGATCTACGCTAGGGAATGGGCAACTACAGTACTTTCTTAAGTTATTATGCCTTGTGACTGGGACTGTAGCTTTGTTTTTTATTTGTAATTTTGACATTCAAAAGTGCCGTAATGGTCTAATTGAAATAAATGCTTCGAGTTTGAATAGAAGGTAATAAATTAGCAAAAAATAAGCTATACTAGAATTGGCGTGGACGTGTTATATAGATCTAGGGACGATTGTGTGCTATTAATATAAAAGTAAACAAATACTCCCCGTATGAATCCGTAGTCCGAACATCAGCTGTTGTTTTTTAGGTTACCGGTAACGTCGTTACGTCGCCGTACAACTGAATCCTTTATTAATTAACAGGAAAACAATTTTCTTGAGTATTTACACATTAAAAAGGCGATATTACATATAATTACACCCTAATTTAACTTAATTATTAATTTAATTTAATTTTAAATTAAGGAACAAAATTTTGACATGTCACTCGGGCAGTGTTGCCACTGATGTCAGTCATATTATAATTATAGTTGTCCCGTACAATTTTTGTCATTAATTATTATTAGTAGGGAAACTATTAAAAGGAAACTATGATTTTAATTTTTTTCTGCGCTTTGCTTTCGCCAGGTTGAAGTAGATGCAAAGGTATGAAGCCGCTAAACAGCATAATATAAAAATAAATATATAAATGTATTTTTGAATTTATCACACAAATAAATGTTAGTTTGATTTAAAAAGTAAATTTTTGTTTAAAATGATCATGTTTATCTATGATAATCTATTTATAAACACTATTTAAATATTCAAAAAATATTAACGGCGTAAAGACGCGTATGTATGTATCTCTTTGCCGAAATAAAAAAAAACATTTACCGCCGCGCCGACTATACGCATTGAACCGATTTGAGCTTCGTTATAGTTGTCTGTGGTCTATTGTCTTCGAGCTCAGTGTATTTTTTATCGTTTTTTTTTAACTTGTTCACCTTTCTATAAATGACAGACAGACAGACAATAGATCTCATTAAAAAAAGGAAAGAACTGCTTAAAAATAGAAGAAATAAAATAACATTACATGAAATCACTGAACTAAGTAAGGAAATAAGTCGCAACATAAAACAAGATAAGTCAAACGAAAGAATTAAATGTATCCAAAAGCACATTACTAAAACAGGAGGTATTAATAAAGCACTCAAAGAATTAAAAAAAAACTAAATTTAAATTGTCCCGAAAATGAAAAGCAAAAACAACAAGGAAGAAACAAGGAGACAGCCAATTTTAAAAATACTAACAGACTATTATAGGAAACTATACTCTACCAGAAACACCTTAAAACACAACATAAACCTTGAAGACGAGACAGAAGAAATCCCTCAGATTCTTGAAAGAGAGGTCCAGCATGCGATAGAAACACAGAAAAATGACAAAACTCCTGGACCTGACCATACTCGTATAACTAACGAGATGATGAAAGCTTTGCCAGAAACAACAAAAAATCTTACTAACTTGTTTAATCTTATCCTAAACACGGAATCCATACCATCACAGTGGACAATAAGCACTATAATACTCATCTTTAAGAAAGGAGATAGATCAGAAATAGCAAACTATCGCCCAATAAGTCTCATGTCGAACATATACAAGGTGTTCTCAAAAATAATATTGAAACGTATCACCAAAAAACTTGACGAACAACAATCAAGAGAACAGGCTGGATTCCGATCAGGATTCGCAACAATAGATCACATACATGTGGTAAAACAGCTCATCGAAAAATGTCAAGAATATCATTACCCACTACTACAACAGCCTATAACGTCCACTGCTGGACATAAGCCTCTCCCACGGCCATTACCCACTATACATGGCATTTGTGGACTATAATAAAGCATTTGACTGCCTGGAACATCAGTACATTTGGGAAGCCCTGAAAAATCAAGGAATAGAAAATAAATATATAAGGTTAATAAAAAATGTATATTCCAACAGCAAAGCACGAATAAAACTAGAAACAGAGGGGGAATTTTTCCCAATACACAGAGGAGTGAGGCAGGGAAATCCTCTCTCACCAAAACTTTTTTCATCCGTGCTAAAGGAAGTCATCAGGAAGATGGAATGGGACAACATAGGGATTAACATAAATGGAACACGTTTAAATGATTTGAGATTCGCAGATGACATAATACTTATAACAGATAACCCAGAAAGCCTTAAAAATATTCTACAAGATTTGTCATGTGAAAGCAAAAAAGTGGGACTAACAATAAACAAAACAAAGACTGTTGGGGTTATCTCGTCGTTGACAGATACCCCGGTAGTTGTTGTAGGAAGATAGTTAGTTCACACCAAACCATGAGCAATATTGGCTCGTACAAAGACCAAGATAATAACAAACGGATCCCAAATAAGTATCACAGTACATGAGGAAGAATTAGAATATGTTAATTCCTAAATATACTTGGGCCGACTGATTCCCTTCAACAACCAAATGGATTCAGAAATATAAAGACGGGTAGCCAATGCCTGGAAGAGATTTTGGTCTCTCAAAGATGTGCTAAAAAGTAACCAATATAATATTGCAATAAAAAGGAAAGTATACAATACATGCATATTACCAATTCTTATCTATGGGTGCCAGACCTGGGCAAACACACAAAAACAAAACCAAAAACTGATAACATGCCAAAGAGCAATGGAGAGGAGTATACTGGGTTACACAAAAAGAGACAGCAAAAGATCTGTAGATATAAGAAAAATAACTAAAATGGAAGATGTTGTTGTTAAAACCCAAAAACTCAAATGGAGATGATGAGAGAGGAGAGTAATAAATGGACGAAAGCAATAACAGAATGGACCCCTAGATTGTAAACAAAGAGGAAACGAGGAAGGCAAAGAAAACGTTGGTCTGATGACATAAAAAGGCATGTGGGTCCTATTTATGGCACAGGTTAACCCAAACAAGAGAAAAATGGAAAAGCTGGAGGAGGCCTTCGTGTCGCAAAGACACGCCGACGCCCAATCTAAAAATAATATAATATCGCAAAATTAATGATAGCAATAACATTTAATGATCATAATTGCAATTGTAATAATAATAATGAATTTAATTCAAATGTAATGTTAATGCCAATATAAAATCTAATGAAATTTAATAATAATAAAATTGCAATTGTAATATATTAATAATAATGAATTTGATGTAAATTTACAATTTAATGGTTTTTGCTATGAACATTTATTTATTTGCATGATTAAAACATTAAATTATGTATATATAATATAATTATTGTGTTGGCAATAAGGCCTAATAATAATAAATAGTTGTCTGTGGAAATTTTTATTTCTAGCTCACAACTTCTATTCTATAATAATAAGTTATTTTTGTTAGTGCCACGTATCGTATTGTTTAGAAAGCATGTGTACATGTCGTGTATAGGTTCGACCTGGAGCTGTCGTCGAAGCCGTACCAGACGCTCCGCCTGCACGGCGGCGCAGTGCGCAGCGTGGCCTTCCACCGGCGCTACCCGCTGTTCGCGTCCGCCGGCGACGACGACAACATCGTCGTGTCGCACGGCATGGTCTACAAGTACGTACGCACTCGCACTCTGTGTTGGATGACTCATGTCGACAATACGTCATACGTGTGGCACTCCGCAGCGACCTGCTGCAGAACCCGCTGCTGGTGCCGCTGAAGCAGCTGCGAGCGCCCGGCCGTGCTGCAGACCTGTGCGTGCTGGAGCTGCGCTGGCATCCCGTGCAGCCCTGGCTGCTGGCGGCCGGCGCCGACGGCACGCTGCGCCTGTACACCTAGTGCCGCCGCCACCTGTGCGGGCTGGAGCTGCGCTGGCATCCCGTGCAGCCCTGGCTGCTGGCGGCCGGCGCCGACGGCACGCTGCGCCTGTACACCTAGTGCCGCCGCCACCTGTGCGGGCTGGAGCTGCGCTGGCATCCCGTGCAGCCCTGGCTGCTGGCGGCCGGCGCCGACGGCACGCTGCGCCTGTACACCTAGTGCCGCCGCCACCTGTGCGGGCTGGAGCTGCGCTGGCATCCCGTGCAGCCCTGGCTGCTGGCGGCCGGCGCCGACGGCACGCTGCGCCTGTACACCTAGTGCCGCCGCCACCTGTGCGGGCTGGAGCTGCGCTGGCATCCCGTGCAGCCCTGGCTGCTGGCGGCCGGCGCCGACGGCACGCTGCGCCTGTACACCTAGTGCCGCCGCCACCTGTGCGGGCTGGAGCTGCGCTGGCATCCCGTGCAGCCCTGGCTGCTGGCGGCCGGCGCCGACGGCACGCTGCGCCTGTACACCTAGTGCCGCCGCCACCTGTGCGGGCTGGAGCTGCGCTGGCATCCCGTGCAGCCCTGGCTGCTGGCGGCCGGCGCCGACGGCACGCTGCGCCTGTACACCTAGTGCCGCCGCCACCTGTGCGGGCTGGAGCTGCGCTGGCATCCCGTGCAGCCCTGGCTGCTGGCGGCCGGCGCCGACGGCACGCTGCGCCTGTACACCTAGTGCCGCCGCCACCTGTGCGGGCTGGAGCTGCGCTGGCATCCCGTGCAGCCCTGGCTGCTGGCGGCCGGCGCCGACGGCACGCACAACCTGTACATCTGACTGACAAATATATACCACTACATCAATCGACAAAAGTTGTTTTATTTCACATGGACCTCCTTTTCACCGCCACGGACTTCAATAGAAGTTCCAGATTTTTGTGCCACCAGCGCCACGACTTCATTAGAAGCTCTTTATTTTAACTAAGTTATAAAAATAAATTCACTGTATTGAACAGGTTTTTTTCATTATGCTATTTAATAATTGCACTGTCTTGTACCCTATTTTTATATTTTTTCAAATATTTGTCGTAAAATTGGCGCCGTTAGCCGTGTGGTATCCGGCAGAGTAAAATAGAACCAACCCATTACACTCACGGGTGTCGTATAAGGCGAATAATGTCTGAGGCAGAACACCTTGCGCCTCCGTAGACCAGAGAATGGGCAGCAGCGTTTTCTGTTAGTCTTTCATCACTGCGATCTCCAATCCGCCTGCCAAGCGTGGAGATTACGGCAAATTCCTCCCATCATGGGAGAGGCTTATGTCCAGCAGTGGACGTTATGGGCTGCTGTTGTTGTTGTTGTTGTTGTCGTAAAATTGGCATAATCTAAAACTGAACATTTTTAATGTCCCCAGAACGCCAAGGACTTTATATATAGTCGACCAGTGATGTGACGCGAAAGTGGTCATTGGTGCCGATTCTCTTGTACACCGAACTAACCTAAACTAAAACTAAAATTTCTTATTTTTAGTTAGTTGGTTTTGTTAAGTTATTCTGAAAACAAGATTCTCTAAACTTAGATAAAGTTTTGACACATTTAAATTCGAGTTAGACAGTCACTAAGTTTTTTTTTTTTTTTTTTAATTTTACCCCGAAGGGAAGGCTATAGTCTTTCGACCATATTGCCTAGTCTAACGTCCAAGTATTTTCTTTCGTAATAGGTTTTATACAATAACGTCTTTCGTATTAAATTTTCATATTTAGTTTTTTAGTTTTTTTTAAACTGTCTATAATAAGTCCGTGAAAGTTGTCATATCCATTTTTGTCAAATCCAAGATAGTAAACGTCATTTTAGTTTTTACTGTCAAGTCAAATGACTTGAACATACTTGTCAAATAAATTTGAAATTAGCTATCTCCTCATAGAAAAAACATAACCTACAAAATACTATGATTAAAAAACAAAATTATCAAAATTAATAAATAATATATAAACATAAAAAAAAAACACGAAATGTAACCTAAATGTTATTTACAGTCTCTGTTATAAATTTGTACAAATATAGATAAGTTGAGGCATTCCTAAGTAGCTCCTTAATGCATTGCGGGACTTTATCAGGTTTTTTATAAATTTTTAGAAGCTCATCCGACAACACAAGGCGCTGAATATTGAAAGACGAACACTCAAAGAAGATATGGTGTAAAGATTGAACTTTTTGCGATTGACAGTACTCACAATAAGGAGAGTTGACCATTCTAAGACGATGAAGATGATAATTTAAACAACAATGACCAAAACGCATACGGCAAATATACAGTCAGTCACTAAGTTGAGTAAACCATAGACTAAGATTGCACTAGACCATAGACAACAGCTGAATGAAAGTGAACGAAAATGATCTGAATTGCAAAAAAAGCCTGATTAATGACACTAATGACTGACACTTTCAGTCAATATTTGACAGTGACATTGTCAAGTATAGGTTTACTTTTTTTCCGGTGCGTTCGCTTTATTATCCTTGATGTTTGGAAAAGGTTTGTTCGTTTTAACTAGTAATAAGTTACACTTAAATAAAAATCGATTTTTCTCAAAATTGGAGGTCTGTTAAATACGTATTTTATAATTACAACGAACAGTTCTTTTTTGCGATGTCTATACACATATTTTCCTGGTTAGAATTTTTGATTAATAAAAAAACTATTTTTGGCCATGTCCTTTGGATTGAATTTTTGTTTGCTTGAAACCTCAAACAAACAAAAAATCAACCCAAATTTATAAATAATGAATCAATCAACCAATAGGTTTAAAAAAATAATAATAAACTAAACTCTTCTGCCATGGGCATATTCTACGACCATAACTTGCTTTGAAATAAGAGCTGTCAAATCGTATGGATTTCTTCAATTGTTTTTGTTTATCGTTATAAATTGCCGCAATTATTGTAATAATGCCTTAATGTAGCGCGTTAAATTGTAAAAATAGGGAAGTTCATTAGTTTCCTAAGGAAATCAAACTCAAAAAACAATGGGAGTCTGCCTTACGCATTAAAAAAGTTGGAAAGGAATGTTTACCGCACGATTGTGGAGTGCATTTCTTAGTATACAGGTGAGATAACACAGTAACATCACGTACTTTTATGCATTACTTACTAATTTGTGTCATTCTTGGTAAGTTAAAAAAAAGTTAACTTATGTGGTTTCGTTATTATTTCAGAAGCCAAGTTCCATAAAAAGACAGCTGTACCATGGGTATTCTGTTTCACTGAAGCTAAACCAGAAAATCCAGCCGCCCTCGAACGACAGCATCGTTATGAGAAAAAGGGCAGAAAAAACTATTTCAGGAAAGTTTTGAAGTAGAACCGCAACCTTCAACCAGTAGTGTTACTTCCTCGTATACAACAGCAAACATTAAGCATTAGAAATAGGTCTCGAAGAAGAAGTAAACACATTAAACAACAGTGAACAAGCATGTGTACAGTGCACCTAAGTTTTTATCTAAAAGTATTCAAATTGACCACGAGTATGTCTACGGGTCTATTAATAGATACAAAGAGGATGATAAATCCATAAAGTTTTACACAGGTTTCGAATCCTATACAAAAATTCAGTTAGTTTACTCAACTCTAAGTGTAATGGTATATCTAATTTTGGAGAGTGTATTATGAAGGATTTTAAATAAAAGAATACTTTTAATTCTGCCTTTTTACTATTTTCAAATAGTCCACATATATGTAGGTATTTATTTAGAATTGCAGGTTCTAAATGATGTACAATGTACATAAAAGGTAATTAAATGAGTTAACATTTCATTAAAATATGCATCATCTCGCCTTGCATGTTCTTTCCTTAAAAGTGTAAATGACTAAATTACAGTATTGTTTGCGGGAGCAATATAGCTGTCTTTGTTTGCTTTACACTGGTCTCGTAAATAGGTGTAAATGCCATCGGAGGTAAAGCAGGCGGTCAAAAGATGGCGATATTCATATAAATGCTGTCCTTTACGCTGAGTGTTACAGCTGAAAACAAATAACAAAAATATATATTCAGAAGCTTATTAGTTAAAGTATACTGTGATCAGATGAAACAGTATTTTATTTATAATCACTGTTAGTATGGAGAGCTTTCTTAAAATTTGACCAACAAATGTATTCATGTAGGTACCTATGAAAATATTCTTGAATTGCCTGTCTGGTGATGGGAAGTGGAGAATCCGCATTTATATCACTGAATGTATCACAGGGTGGACACAGGTATACGATGTCTTGACCGTTGCAGTCGGCACCAAAGTTCTGGTTTCGTTCATACGCTTCTAATCTATAAATTAAAACAAGATAATTGGCCAAAGAACACAAAATAAAATCTAACCTCAAATATTTTTATTCTTTCTTGAAAGTTTCTAAAAAATAGTTATTTCTTAATAGACACAGAACCTGGAAGTGGCTTTGAGTATGAGAAGTGAATTTATCCACTTCTTTTCCAACTAATAATGTAGCAAGTGCATCACATGTTCAGTACAAAAATCCTTTGGTAAGTTTTCATGAATGCATTTTGTTTGTATCCTATTATAATAAAATAACACTAAATTTACCTTTCTGCCGAATCGACAACAGCTGCATTCACATGTGCTTCCCTATTGAACTCAAAATCATCCAAACTTTTATGAAATACGAGAGAAATGTGCTTTGTAAATTTTAGTTCATGACAACTAATTTTATTCCACACCTTTTTAATCGCGATTAAAAATAGTCTGATTTAGTTTGACTATCTAAATTTTAGGTGAAAAACGTCAATTTCAGAATAGCAAAATTGCCATTTTCACCAAATTGAATAACGTGCTGTCAAACTATAATCTGTTTAAGTCATGTCACTTTAATCAAAATCAGAATGGGAAACGTCGTTTGACAGGAACAAACTAAATTTTAGTAATTTTTAGTCTAGTTTAGAGATATTTGTGACAAGAGAATCGGCACCATTGTTTGATTTCACCCGTTGAAATATTTATAAATATTATTCCCGAAAACAATTTGAGGTCAGTAAAATATGAACTTAGTTAACTACTTAATCACAAAAGGAAAATTGATTAATTTCGTTCTTCAGATGGGTGCCTAATCGGAATTAAATAGTTGTTAGCAATCCTTGTCGATAACTTATATTCCCATCTCTACAAAACAATTGTTTGTCTGTGCCCCAGGCGCCACAGACTATAGAGAAGTCGATCTGTGACGTCATAAATGTACGGCGGTCAAGGTCACTTTGGCATAGTGCAGACTCCAGGTACTAATCGGATTCTTTCACTTTGCTTACAACAATAGGTACTATTCTATTTTAATAATAGTAATAAGTAAACAAATTGGTAGTTAGTAAATGAATGAAGAACTGGATTAGGATCAGCTTTTATACATTTTACAAGGTGTGGAATCGGACTCGGAGTATTCTGTAGAGAACGTTGAACCAGAAGATGATTCTAATATCTGAATAAAAAATCATCAAAAAAAAAAAAAACATCTGTTTATTTATCAAAAAGTAAGAATTTATGAAATGTTCGGTAAGCCACAAACTAAGCGTCGCGCGTTGCTTGTAGGTACCTTGTGGCTCTGGAGTGCGAATTTTATGAAGTTGAAATGGTTACTAAAGTAGTTAAAAAAACACGGTACCTAGAAGTCAAAAATAGAAGAAAGACCATAAACCACATCCCTCGTGGAGCGCCAAAGACTTGAATGAAGTCAAAGAATGACGTCATGAAACAAATAGAGATGTACCTCATTTCATACAGCTCTAATTAAGTTATATATTTGTTTCTCTGATACTTAGAATTTATACTGTTTTTTCTTACTAGGGATATGTGAAATAAATATGGAGCATCGAGTTCTGTCTACGTTGGCGGTGAATAGGTTAACAGCATTTTAATAGTCGGTACATTTTGCTAAAAGTGGAGAAAGTTTGTTATTGCATCTGAGGCGGAATTAACCTCCAAACCGTAGGCGACGGTGTTTTTGAGCCGAGAACTGCAATAAAAAATGACCACGTGTATCAAACGACGTTTTTCAATACACTTTTGAAGAAATAAAATAAAAGAACGAAAAATATTTTTGTCATGAATTATTTTTAAACTATGATTTAATTTTTTTTTCAGCGCTTTTCTTTCGCCAAGTTGAAGGAGAAGCCAAGGTTCATACCTTTGCATACCGGTGCGCTGTGCCGGCAAGGCGAAGAGTGGATGGGATGGGCTAGAATAGAAATCAAGCTGACCTTTCTACACACCGTAAGATATATATCGTGATCTCGCGCTGTGCCGATAAGAGCTGTCCCGCCCCCTCTCCGCGAATTGTAGAGATAGCCAGTGCTATTCTGTTAACTGTACGATCAGCTTTCGGCGGTTGATCATACAAATGTCAATAAAGAAAATGATAAAAACAGCCTGTGAAAGGTTCTGCTGAAATAGCGGTATACCAGTGTTAGTAGTGTGTTCATTCACGCTCATGTCACGGGGTACGAGTAAAAACCGATTCGTAAGGTTTTAGTTAACTATTTACGATTGCAGCTAAAGTTCTTTTAAGCATCTAAAATGCAACTTCAAAAATGTTAGCACCTCGCTTCGAAAATTTTTTGAGACCTTGCCTTGGACAGGTTAAAAATTTTTCGATCTACTGGAGTCCTTGGGTGACTTGGAGTCCTTGGTGGAGATTTCACGGGGGGTTTAAACCCCAAACCCAAAGCCCTTCCCCTTAATGAGGTTTGTCGGTGGCGGCGGCTACAAATATAAACTTCGGATATCCAGTAAATTATCATTTATTGAGGTCAATGTACTTACTACAATCATGGAATTGTGGTGCTATTATTATATTAAACATTAAACTACTTAAACTTGAGATTACAATAAAATCGGATAGCGAGGGCGATGACCAGAGAGCGAACAGAGACGAACAAAGACAATGTCATGTCACCATAGATTTTGACAAGTAAAGGGTTGCCACACTTTTAACACTCCTGAGATGAGTTGGTTAGTAGTTTCCAATATGAAGAGAACGCAAGAGCTAACGAGCGTCGGGCCTCGGGTAGGTTAGGTTCTTTTGGTGTACGAGTATCTTAACCCTTAATAAAACGCTGGGAGCAACCATTCCCACCTCCCAGATTGAAGAAAATCGTATTTTGTTTTTATATGGTAACACCTAATGCATTGTAATATTTCTGAACGAATCCTTTACATTTCAGAGCCTTTTTAGGAGCGGCCAACCCGCCATACTTTTCGCGAGAATTTTGACTTACGCTCGTGCGTGATTATGCCGTTTTTTTTTTTGAACTGATAGGTAATCGTATCTTGTGCACTATATCTAGCCTTATATCAAAGCCAAAAATAAAATTTTGCAGGAACAAATCTAAATATATAAAAGAAGAAACTGACTGGGCAAGTAGGTTCCTTATATGGTCTAGGGGTGCACTTAGAAAAGAATTTTCAGAATTCACCCCTTAAGGGGGTTAAACGGGGCTCCAAAGTTTGTATGGGGCAACAAGATAAGTTAGACTATTTCATTCGAAACTTCACAGGAGTGCTCCTTTTGATAAATGAGTAGAAACGGGTTTCAGGGTTTTTCAGAATTCAACCCTAAGAGGGGGAAATGGGGTGACAAAGTCTAAAAATCAATGCACAGCCTAAACCGATGAGTCCAGAGATTCCAAATTTGGCACATATGTTCCTTATGATGTTAAGGGGTGCAATAAGAACGGATTTTTCAAAATGTATCACCTAAGGGGATGAAACGGGAGTCGAAAGTTTGTATGGGGAAAGAAGATTAGGTAAGACTGTTTTATTCGAAACTTCACAGGAGTACTCCTATCGATAATAAGTTAACATTTGTGTTTCAGGTTTTTTTAGAATTCAACCCCTAAGAGGGAAAATGGGGTAACAAAGTCTGAAAATCAACATCGGTATTGTTTGTATGGTGTATCGGGCTGGGTGTGTTACAAAAATAACGATTTTAAGATTTAATGTGGCGGACCTGAAATATACCATCATCATCCCCTGTTGGGGTGCGATGGGGTTGAAATGTCTAAAAATCATTATGGGTGTCGATACCGAGATTATCAGGGGTGCTGATTACGAATACGGCATTTATTTTGAGATCCAGAAGACGACGGATTCGACTTCTATACAGGGTTTATGTTGATTTATTGTGATGTTGATGATGAATTGATGATGATTGTGATAACAATGATGATGATTGTGATTATGATGATGATGATTGTGACAAAGATGATGATGATTGTGATGGCGATTGTGATAACGATGATGATGATTGTGATACTGATGATGATGATTGTGATAACAGTGATGGTGATGGTGATGGTGATAGTGATTGTGATAATAATGGTGATGGTGATTGATAATAATGGTGATGGTGATAGTAATGGTGATGGTGATTGTGATTGTGATTGTGATTGTGATGGTGATAGCGATGGTGATGGTGATTGTGATAATGATAGTGATTGTGATTGTGATAATAATAACAATACATCTACGAAAACATAATGTACGTCAGAAAAAATCTGCACCTTTTTGGTAAAAGGGGTGACAGACATAATTACAGTACTAGAAATAGGGACCAACTAGTTCAGCCAGGTTTCAGACTCGCTAAAGTAGACTCATCTTTCATGGGGTACTGTTTGAGATGCTATAATAAAATTCCACAAAGTATTCTTGTACTGAATGAGACGAAATTTAAAACATGCATTAAACGCACACTATGTAAGCAAGCATATTACAAGTTGAGCGATTATATCGCTGATAAAAATGCTTGGCTCAATGCTGGTCCTGCTCCACAAGGACAGGGGCGCATAAATTGATAGCACTAAAATGTATTGTTGGAGCTGCTGAAGATTGTACAACTATCTTTGCATTGTATAGATTCAATCTCTTTAGTATTATATAAATGCATAGCCCATACAAGCGAGTACTATGTACTAGAAAGCTATCATTCACTGGAAACCTATGTCTTTTCTTGACTTGAACGTGCCCTGGCGGTTTAGAGTATGTCATGCTCACTCAAATGTCTCGCTGATGGTGGCGCATGTGTCGGATCATTTAGTTCCCTTCAAAATGGTTGAGTTGAATGGTGCTGATCCATGCGTCATGTCCGTGAACGGGTGCTGTCAGTTGTGACTGGTCATCTCTTAGTTGCCATGGCCTAGTTGAATGAATTATTTTGAATTGTATTTTTTTGTTTGTGTTTTTGCTGTGGACACTTTTAACGTGCACATCTTGCTACATTGTTCTCACATAATATACCATCTCAACATGAATGATGTAACCAAGATTATGTAACAATATTCTGATTTAAAAGAGTGTCCATGAAGTTTCTTGCCCGTTCTTCTCCATTAGAGGTGTAACTAATATATTCATAATAGGTACAGGTATTATAATACAAGCCACGTATATTAATATTAGGATACGCGAATGTAAAGTAATAGGTTACCAGGTATTAGTCAAATATTAGGGACGCGTAATAGCGAGGCTATAATCTGTGCGACTCACCTCGCTCGCTAGTCTATTACCTACTCTACTATTTGCCGACCGCCGCCGCCGTCATCTCACTCACTCGCTCGCCGACGAGTGAGCGAGATGACAAGACTCGCCTTAGGATTCCTTATTCAGAGGCCTAAACCGACTCTAGGCGGGCGAGTGATCGAGATGAATATTGTATTGTATGAATAGTATCTGGCCGCTTGCTTGTCAGTCAAAAAAAGTACCTGTTTTATGAAAAATACAGAAAAAAAAACAATGATTATTGTACATATGTGATTAACTTTTTAAATACGCCAACATAATCACTGTTGACAGTCATAAGCCTGTTAAAGTATGAAGGAAAATTTAATCACAGTTTTACTTCTGTAATAGGCAATGATATTCTATGTTATAATATCATTGTTAATAGGCATATTTCATATTCAGAGAATAAAAGCAGGTATCAATATTAGATTGAGTAGCTAATAATGAATCTGTTCACTAATATTTGACTAATACCCAGTAATAGGAATGGTATTATAATTTGCGTTAACTAATATATTCAATAATATGATTACCTAAAAATGACCCTAATATAACATCTCTATTCTCCATAGAGATCTACGCTAAGGAATGGGCAACTACAGTACTTTCACAGTTTTTATGTCTTGTGACTGGGACTGTAGCTACATTTAATTTTCATCTTTGTTTCGACAATTCAAAAGTGCCTGTAACTGGCTTACTTGAAATAAATGCTTTGATTTTGATTGTGATTGTGATCGTGATTGTGATAGTGATTGTGATTGTGATGAATGTGATTATCATGGTGATGGTGATAGTGGTGGTGATTGTGATAGTGATGGTGACTGTGATAATAATCGTGATTGTGATAGTGATGTTTATTGTGATAATGATGGTGATTGTGATGATTATAATTGTAAAGATTATGAAATTTGGCACATACATAGTTTATATCCTGGATTAACATGTAGGATACTATGTATCCCTTTAGTATAATCCCATGGGACAGTTACCGAACTTCACGCGGGCAAAGCCGCGGGCAACAGCTATTCAGTATAATACTCCAAAAATTGCTGTTTTGCTAAAATTTTACCTTAATTTTGGCCGTTCATACTGTACTCATAAATTGTAAAAGTAAAGAAAATATCATGATAGAAGCCTTGCAAATGTAGTGGGGATTCTAAGTAACAAATATTTATTTCACAAACTTGTAAGGGTCCGTATGGTGTCGGACGTAAAGAATAGCACCATCCCATATCTTCCCGTGGGTGTCGTTAGAGGCGACTAAGGGGTTACCAGAGAATGGGCAGCAGCGTTCTCTGTGTCTTTTTGAAAGAACTGTACTGCGATCGCTAACCCGCCTGCCAAGCGTGGCGATTATGGCAAACCCCCCAAAATGGATACCGCTTTACAAAAATGGCCCCTAGTACCCGGCAGCCCGTCTACCCTCGACTACGGCGGTCGAGGTTACGGCGTGGCAAGGGGTGCGAAGAATCCCCGGATGGGATCCGGCTGCCTATGCCAACCACTGGACCTGGCAACGTATAACGTACGCACACTCCGGACCAACGAGAAGATAGCGGAACTCGAAGAGGAATTGAGCAGGCTGCGATGGAGTATTGTGGGATTATCTGAAGTCCGAAGAGATGGGGAGGACACGATAATCCTGAAATCCGGCAACCTGCTCTATTTCCGAGAGGGTGACCGGCAGTCCCAGGGTGGTGTTGGGTTTATCGTCAACAAGTCCCTTGTGAACAACGTGGTGAAGATCGAGAGTGTGTCGACCAGGGTGGCGTACCTTATACTCAGAATATCCTCAAGATATTCGCTGAAGGTCATACAGGTCTACGCCCCGACCTCGGCACACCCCGACGACGAAGTGGAGACCATGTATGAGGATATCTCTAAAGCCATGCATGGTCTCAAAACTCACTTCACCGTTGTCATGGGGGACTTCAACGCGAAACTGGGCAAACGAGAAGGGGATGAGCTGCAGGTGGGGCAATTTGGAATTGGACGTCGGAACTACCGGGGCCACCAACTGGCTAGTTTTATGGAGGAGGGCCTCCATATGATGAACTCCTTCTTCAAAAAGCGTGATCACAGGAAGCGGACCTGGCAGAGCCCCGATGGTGCAACCAAAAACGAGATTGACTTCATCATGTCAACCAAGAAGCAAACGTTCAATGATGTCTCGGTGATCAATTCGGTGAAAACCGGGAGCGATCACCGCATGGTAAGAGGCACATTGAACATCAATGTCAAGCTAGAAAGGTCTCGACTGATGAAGTCTACGCTCCGTCCAGCACAGATCTAAATCCAAAACCCCGAGAGCTTTCAGCTTGAATTCAGAAATCGTTTCGAATGCCTAGGAAGCTCAGTGGACGAATACAACGATGGGTTCGTGGAAACTGTCCATACTACCGGGTCGAAGTTCTTCAAGACACGTCGTACAGATCAGAACAAGAGACTCTCCGTTCAAACTCTCAAGCTCATGAAGGAGCGGCATGAGATTATTCTGCAGTCTTCAGACGAGCCATAGACGGATCTCTAAATCCTTGAAAAGCGACCTCCGCCGTTTTAATACCGAGCAAATTAAAGACGCGATCGAGCGGAACAAAGGCTATTTACTAGAGACTACTAACTAAGGGTATTTACTAGAGATCTGGCTATTGGGCAGAGCCAGCTTACGAAACTGAAGACCGACGATGGCAGGATCTTATCCGCCAAACCGGAGCTTCTGAGGGAGATCGAGAGCTTCTATGGGCAGTTGTACACGTCAACCAGTAAACCTTTCGTAGATCTAGCAAATGACCCAAGAGCTAGACTGACCCGACACTATACGGAAGACATCCCGGACGTCAGCCTGTACGAGATTAGGATGGCTCTGAAACAGCTTAAAAACAATAAGGCACCGGGTGATGACGGAAGTACGGCCGAACTCCTGAAGGCGGGTGGAAAACCGGTACTTAAGGCCCTTCAGAAGCTGTTTAATTCCGTCATACTCGAGGGAAAAACGCCACAGGCATGGTGCAGGGGTGTGGTGGTACTCTTCTTCAAGAAGGGTGAAAATGCCCGTCTGAAGAATTATAAGCCCGTCTCACTTCTAAGCCATGACTACAAGTTGTTTTCAAGAGTCATGACGAATCGTCTCGCACGCAGGTTTGACGATTTACAGCCTCCCGAACAAGCCGGTTTCTGAAAAGGCTTTAGCACCGTGGACCACATACATACGCTGTGGCAAGTTATACAGAAGACCGAAGAGTATAACCTGCCTCTCTGTTTAGCGTTTGTGGACTACGAGAAAGCCTTCGATTCGTTCGAGACCTGGGCTGTACTGCAGTCTCTCCAACGGTGCCAAATGGACCATGGGTACATCGAAGTGTTCGTACAAAAACGCCAGCATGTCAGTCTGACTCGGACTTCAGAACTCATAGAAATCGAAATAATTATGGTACTATCGATACTATGTATATGTCTATCAATGAATGTTTGATGAGGTTGACAAAATTTGATATGTTTTCCATTTAATTTTTTTTACTATCTTTTGACTTATTTAAACGTATGTCCAATAATTGTGTAAGACTGAATGTTTAATGTAATATTTTTTTAACCTAACCAATCAAATTGAAAATTTCAAAATCTTATTGACATGCATAATGTAAATATTGTACACCCCATGGGTATGTTACAGTGATACAATAATATTAATAGTTGTAAGATCTTCTTCACCTGTGACAAACAATAAATAAATGAATTATGAATTACTGTGAAAGGCCAGTGATATATTTTATAGGAGAATAAAGTCCACGATATTCGTATTATTTTCACGTTTCTTTTAAGTACTGCTACATTTTTGAGTACGCGGTTAGAAACGAACGCTCGTGTTTTACAAGCAATCAGATTTCACATAGGTAAAAGGATAATTTAGCATCAGAAGTTTCTGCTACCTAGACAGACAATTAATATCTCTGTATAATATATTTTATGTGTGCCTTATACGTACAGTTAAAACCTGTTTAAACAAATAATTATTTTATTCGGTACTGCCAATTACCATATTTTTCAACGATCAAAAACTGCGACCATAGTTTACGATGTTCTGGACACACACAAAAGTAGCGCCTATACGGCAATCGACGCACACCACGATAGTATAGACACGAGGAAACGCCAGGGTAGCCCGCGAAATTTATTTTACAATGCAATTTGCAGGTCAGTGTCAGCCTGTATGTTGAACAAAATATCAATGATTCGCTCGCGACGTAACACGTATGTATTTACAGAATTATAATAATTAAAATCGTCAATACATTTCCATTGAGTAACTGTTTCATGAAAAGGTCATTTAATGGGTTTAAATGAATTTAGAGGAGCTCGTGGCTAAATAATAACAGCCGCTCGGGTCGATTTTTAGGTCAGGTCGTACTTTGCTTAGGTTGGTCTGTGGATGGGTGACCACCCATTTACATACCGAGTTTCCTCCGTGCCTCGGAAAGCACGTTAAGGTGAGTGCTCCGACCAGCCCGCGAAATTCAAATTTTCTTAGGTTTTTTGCAATTTGCAGGCCATTGCTAGATTGTATGTTGATTAAAATATTGTTCGCGATCGTAAGACGTATGTAGTTACAGAATTATAATCATCAAAATCATCAATACAACCCTCCAAGTTCATAAAGGTCTAGCAATGACTTTGATCTTGAAAAAATCGTTCCTCAACTTTTAATCAACATAAAATCTAGCACTGGCCTGCAAATTGCAAAAAACGTAAAAAAAATGAATTTCGCGGGCTACCCTGGAGCATCAGCCTTAAGCAGTTGGTCCCGGCTGTCATTTGTGATCTTTGACAGTCGTTACAGGTAGTCAGTTGCCCAAAAAGTCTGACAACCAGTCTTACCAAGGGGTATCGTATTACCCAGTACTAACTGGGTTGTGGAGGTCAGATAGGAAGTCGCTCCATGTAAAAACTGTTATTCAGCTGCATCCAGTTAGACTGGAAACCGATCTCAATAAAACTTGGGAAAAGGCTAGGCAGATGAAATAAATTTAGAGGGTTGTGTTGATGATTTCAAATTTTACAATTCTGTAACTAAGTTTAAATACATGTTACGGCCGCGAATAATATTTTTTTAATTAACAACGTGACTCAAATCAATCGAATCACTTGTAATTTAATTTAGTTGCTGTTGCTGCGGCAAGGAAATGAAATGAAATAGGTAGGTACTAGGAGTAGTAGGATGAAAGATGGAAGTAGGAGGTACCTACATATATTAGTTTTTGTTTATGATTATGATTAATTACTAATTCGTATTCTATTAGGCATGTGCGGGGTCTAACTTTTTCTAGCTTGTTATTATAACGACGACTGCGAAAAAAATATAGTTAAAAAGTATAGTAAAGAAGGAAAACTTATAACATTAGGTATGCTCGATTAAATATTGTTTCGCTCTTTTATTTTCGCTTTTTATTTTCTCGTCTTACAATCACGAACAATATTTTAATCAACATACAACCTAGCATTGGCCTGCAAATTGCAAAAAAACTAAGAAAATTTGAATTTCGCGGGCTACCCTGGAGCATCAGCCTTAAAACTACAGAAACTTTAAATTCATCTCTCTTGCTCTCTATTGATTTATTAAAAGCGAACGTTGCAGCCTGTCCAAATGAATTTAAATTTCAGCATATAAACCCATTAACAGTCTTAGAAGGTTTCAAGCAAATCAAAAGAAACAACAACAACCCCAACATTAAAGTCACCACAGATAATTATTGGTTTATTACTAGTTACAAGTTTTGCCAAAGCATCTTCCATTACTGACTCAAAGATAGAGTAGTTCAGGTAATTAGGGGGTCTGTAAACGCACACTATTACATGCTTATCCAGCTCAACACAAGACAATTCAATGCTATGTTCAACCGATAGATCAACTATTTACGAGACTTAGATATATTACAATTTTTGACTAAGATTAATGAACCCTCACGCATCTTAGATTTTCGGTTAAAGCAACTGCTCACATTGTAATTCTCATAATTTATTTGCATTACCTACTTCATAATCTTTCATCCAATGTTCAGTATAAAACAGCTAATGGTGTCGATTTTGTTGTTCACAAACTAAACTTATTAAGAATCACTAAAATGCGATAAACGGTAGATTTCGGCTGAATTAAGATTAGTAAAAATCTAAAGTTCCTTGTTTAATGCTAATTTATCTATTTATACTCATAGATCACGTTATTTCAACAAAAAAGATAAAGGTGGCTTTTTACTTCAATTCAAACTCATAGATTGGTAAAGTTGTCAAAAGTCAGCCATCTGTAAATCATATTGCTATGGGCCGGTTTTTTGATCCCTATTTAACACAACTAATGATAAAAAATAGTAACAAATGGTTAAAGATTGGCAAAATGTGTTTTTTGATCAATGCTTAACCAATGGTCAAATAACTAACTAATAGTTTAAAAATTTAACCACCCAAAGTTGGAGAGGTAAACAATATGGCGGATGGTTAATTCAAACACAACAGCTGTTTTGTACGTACCTATCTACAAGATTTGTTGTTGTCAGCGTCGTATTTCTCATTCTTTTGTATCATGAATTTAAACATAGTTAGATATTATGATTTGTCGGAAAGTTCATCAGACGATGATATTTATGTGGAGTACCTACGTGTTAATGAGACGGCCGAAAATTTTTAGACCACGTAACCCACCCTTGGACACCTGGGATAGTGTAGACTTTTGCCAACGGTATCGGTTCTCAAAGGAAACAGTTATGTGGTTAGTCGGTGAAATTGGAACCTTTCTAAAAATTCCCACCACAAGGTAGGTAAATTAGGTAATGCACCTAATTAAAGTTTCATTGATTGCATTTAATTCGCAAACCAAAATAATAAATATTTAACAAATAACTATTTCTCGCGTTTTAGGAATCAAGCCTCTTGAGCAAATATTGCTTACATTGCGATTCTACGCTACAGGCACCATGCAACGATGCTCTGGAGATTTCTTTGGGATATCTAAATCATCTGCATGTAAAGTTATCCACGCGGTCTCGAGAACTATTTGCACTAAATTAAATTACTTCATTGAAACCTATTTGCTATAGGTAACGTTTTACTCAATTTACCTCACACGCTAGCTCACTCAGCCAAATGAAACTGTTCCGTCAACTCGAGATATTTTTTGTACTACTTACTTGTCCTTGAACGCAAGGTGCGATGTTATACTCAATGTGCGAGGAAGAGAATCTAAACAAATAAAATGGAAGTGCACTGGAAGTGTATCTTTTTACAGCAGAGTACCTAAGTACCAAGAGCGGCGGTGGCCCAGTAGTGGTGGCCCCGACTTACGAACGGTAAGTTGTGGGTTCGAACCCAGACAGGCGCATTAAGTACTTTGTGTAATTTATTTCATCACCACTGGTCTCAAAACAGTGAAGGAAAACATCGTGAGGAAACCGGCATGTCCTAGAAGCAAAAAATTCGAAGACATGTGACATCTACCAATCCGCACTGGGCTCACGTGGTGGATTCATTCATTCCCTCACATAGAGAGGAGGCCTGTGTCCCAGCAGTGAGAACATTAATAGGCTGATGATGATGAAGTAGGTAGGATAGAAGGTACGAGTGACAATTTAGTTAATCTCGTCAACTTCGAGGTATCTTCTAGCTCATAATCAAGTAATTGCAAAAAAGGGATAGAGCAGAATAGCAGTGTTTTACCTAAAAATAAAACACATATTAAATACTTACCTTATTTGAAGCTTACTAGATTGAGAGTGGCACCACTGGTTTCCGCTATACTTCCCTCTCTTTTGCTCTTTCCTTTAGTTGCATATATCTTTCTCTTTCGCACATCCCCGATTTCTCACCAGGTGGCGCTGCCTGATGTGGGCATAGCCATGGCAGCGCATCGCTGATCATTGTGTCGAAAATCTTCACCAGGTAGAAATTAAACGTAAGCTTCAAATAAGGTAAGTATTTAATATGTGTTTTATTTTTAGGTAAAACACTGCTATTAAACACTTGACCGTTATTTGAAGCTTACTAGATTGAGACGTGTTTGTTATCACCTGGTGGGAAATGAATGAATGACGCCAATGTGAACGCAGAATGGTAATTAATAAAAATTAGATGCGCTTAAAGAAAAGTACATTTATTGAGTGGATTATTTAACGCATACAAGGAAAAAATCATTAGGTACAAAGATAATAGACTTACTACGCGAATTAACTAGGTACCTACCTATAATTATTTTCAATAACTTAAAATGATCTAATATCTCCATAATTTTTAAAAGATATAATTATATACGAGTAGATAGACTGCACAACAGCTACTCGTACCTTAATTTGTTTCTTGAATGATATTTAGTAATTTTAAACATTTTGAGCACTTCCTGAGAAATACGAAAAATAAATAAAGAGTAAAATTCATCTCTATCAATTTAACTAACAGGATTAAACATCCTAATACATTACAGCCAGAACTGGTGGGTATACAGGGCATCACTTCTCTACAGTAATAACGGGTGAAGGTATTCTGAGACAGCCAATTTCCTCTAGAGAGTATTTCATCTAAGGAGTAGTTGTTAACCCAGTTTTTAGAGGCTACAGCAGACCTAAGACTGCCAGGAGAAGCCTTTACTCCTGCTTCTAACAACAGAGATTTGACCCATCCCGCTATGACTGTACGAGAAGCGACCCTTTGTTTTCCTCTAAAATTAAGAAACAGATTATTGAGACACGCCGACTGGCGTTTATCTTTTAGTATGGTTATTGTTCGTTTCACCCAAAGTACAGGGTCTAAATTCTCGTTAGTAGGATTGAGGTATAGTTTCCAACCAGACTGTCTATAATCGGCAGTATCTGTTTTAGATCCAAATATTGGCCATAGGATCAGACCATCATTACTTTCTGACAGGTGTTTTGAGTCTACAGCTAATAGAGTCAGATCATGAATTCTTCTGCCGGAACAAAGGAGTAACAAAGTTGCCGTATGTCTACAAGTAGCAAATACATTATTCGTGTCTACAGAATAGCTTCCCATAAATTCTGCTAATTGATCAACGTTCCAGACTAAAGACTTTTGAGCTACTGGGTTTTTTAAAGCAATAGACTTTAATATATGAGTAACTAAAACGTGGGAACTTAATTTGGCAGATTGTTCAGAGTTGCTTAGCGTGCAGACCACAGATTTATGTAATAAAATAGTTTTATAAGCCAAACCCTCTACGATACTTAAATCTGCAAGAAAGCGGGCCAAAATCTGACCTGTTGGCTGGAAGGGGCTTAATTTATGCTTTTTTGTCCATGTAAGCCATCTATTCCAAGCTACTTGATAAGTCTTGGTTGATGGCCGCCAAGAAGATTTTAAGAGCTGTAACTGAGCTTCATTCCATTCAACTAGGGTCGGAGCCCACCCCCACATTTCCATACTTCTAACGTCATCTCCCGGACTCTTGGAGGTGGAAGGCCTGTCACCGTGTCTACCAGTTGTGAATGCAGTTTCTGGATTGTGAATGGAGGTGCTAATGCACGGGCTTTTAGATCCGCGCTCCAAAACACTATCCCACCTCGGGACTACGATTAGAAAAACTCCCGACGCAGAGTTGAGGTGAGCTAGTACCTTGGGCACTAGGTAAGGTGGAGGAAACACCCAGGCTAATTGGTAAATCCACTTTTGGGAGAAGGCATCGTGGTATATTGCTCGAACGTCGTTCAGATCCAGTGAAACATAATTCATTACGACTTTTGCCCGTTCTGACGCGAATAGATCTATCAGTGGAACTCCGAACTTTTTGAATATTTTCTCCGTACACTGGGGTAGGAGATGCCACTCTGGAGGAAGCCGATGATGAGAAAGATGGTCTGCGTGACAGTTGTATTTTCCCGGAATATGCTGGACTTTCAGATTGATTTGGTACTGATCTAGGATTTGAAAAATCTCCTTCGTGAGTTTTAGTAGTGAAGGAGACCTGGTCCCCCCCTCGTTTCTCAAAAAGGCTACAACAGTCTTGTTGTCGCACTGAACTAGACCGGTAGCTTTGGACATATGTGGGCCCCGCTCTTTTATGGCTTTTAGTATTGCGAGCATCTCCTTTTGATTGCAATGGAGCTGTTGCTCTTGGTCTGTCCACGGTCCTGACAGTGCGTACTCGTCGAGCTGCGCTCCCCATGCTAGATCCGACGCATCTGTGGTCAGGAAATGGGATGGTGGTGGGTTGTGAATCAGAGAGGCCCGATGACAATTTAGTCGCCACCAATTTAGTTCCTCCTTTACTTCTATAGGTAAAACTACACTAACACAATTTTCTTTTAGTTTTTTGTTTAGAAACATTAGTGTGTCCCGAAAGTGAAATCTGCCCCTTGGTACCACGAAACTGGCGAAGTTCTGAAGTCCTACCAGGCTTTGTAGTGCTTTCAACGTTGTTGTGTGTTTGTGTAACATATCCAGCACCCTTCCTGATATTTTCGTGTGGCAATGATCTCTCGTTTGTTCAAGGGTTCCATTGAACACCTAGAAATACGAGGCTTTTGCACGGAGTTGTAACAGATTTTTGACAATTCGTCTGCCACCCCAGGTAGTGTTGACGATCTAACACTATTTGGGTGTGCACTGGCAGGACCTGCTGGTCCTGGTGAACCAGCAGAAAATCGTCTAAATAAACGAGTATTCGAATACCCTCTTTTCTTAGTGTCTGCGCTACCCAGTTTGTTAAAGTCGCGAAGACTTTGGGGGCTGTGCTGAGCCCAAAAGGAAGGCAGGTCATTTGTAGTAATTTTCCTCTGTAACTGAGACGTAGAAATCGTCTGTGTGACTGGTGTATTGGCAAATTGAAGTAAGCCTGGGACAGGTTGACTTTGCACAGCCAGTCGTTTGGCTGGAGGAAGTCTGGGACACGAAACACATTTATGAGCTTGAATGGCTCCGTGTAAACAAAATCGTTCAAATGTTTTAGGTTGAAAATAGGCCGGTTGGTACCATCGGCTTTGGGGACCAGAAACATTGAGGACAGGAAACTCGGAGAGTGTGAAACTTCTTCTAGCACCTCTTGCGTTATCATTTGAGATATGATAGTTGACATTGCCTCGGACACCTTTGTTTGAAATGGGCTTTTTGCATTGGGTATCATTAGAGGCGGTTTTTTGATGAAAGGTATGCGATAACCTTTTATTATGCGAAGAAGAGTTCTTTGTGCTCCGAGTTCCCTCCAACGATCGACATAGAACGTTAACTGGCCCGCTCTGTCAAAATCTGCTTCTCTTTCCCCCCGGGGGATATTCGGTGACAGCAGCCCGTTTTCTGTTATTTCTGATAGTCTCCTGCTTGTTAGACTGCTGGTGAGTTCCTCGTGAACGAAAGGGCCCCTGATAGTTATGGCTAGGCCCACGTGTTACTTTATTGTTATTGCCGTTTCCCTGCGAGGGATGGCAATGACCTGACCTCTGTGAGGTGTGGTTGTGTCCACAGCCCTGCGAGGGCTGGAAGCATGGCGCAGTGCAGCATGCTTGGCGGGCACCCTGCGGGGGTGCCCTATAATAAGCTGACCCCTGCGGGGGGTAGCGAGTGGTCTTCTTATATCCTGCTTGCGAAGTAGGTTTGAAGCCACTGGATTTATTTGGGGGCAAGAAAGTCTTCTTAACACCTCCGTTCTTTTCCAACGTAGATGACAGCATCTCAGGACTAAAAACCAACTGATTGGAAGGCGGAATTTTGCGCAACGCTGACTTAACAAGAGGATCACGAACATGATTTATTATCCCATCTCTTCGCATTTGAATTATTTCTGCACGATGACCACAAATAAGTTGAATCATATCTGAGGACACTTTATAATATTCACCATCCGCAAATAATTCAGAGATTTTATTATGCAACTGATCGGGTGTTACACTACCTTTAACACGTGCCCAAGATAAAAGATCAGCCATGCTAGCTTGTAATACCTCTCGCTGTTTAATTGCACAAAATGTTAGAGCACCATAGGCTTTGTCAGCTAAGGCTAAATGTCTTGAAGAATCATATGGTTTGATTTCTTCGTTAATTTCCAGCTCGGTAAACCCGGGACTGTGATTATATAACTTCTGCACTTCCGAATACCTAACCTCGCTCCATTCATTTTTATTGAAATGCTGAATATCATTTAAATATTTTAGATAATTTTCAGGAGCCTTAGGAACAGGCGGTTCCTTTAATTTGACTTGTAAATCAAATTTGAATTCATGTGATTTGTTTAATGTTTCATCTACTACCTCATAATCATACAGAGACCTATAATCATTATTATCTAATAAAGAAATTTCGTCATTGCTACCGTCTACCTGCATTTCTGCTGAACGCCGAGGTGAACATGCAGAGATTTTATCATTGTAAAAAACACGTTCCCGTAGCTCGCTAACCTCTTCAGTTAATTGTTGCAAAAGATCTGTTTTACGGGAATGGCGGCCCCCCCTTTTTTATAGTGACGATGACGTTTCGGCTTTGCTGATGACGAAGTGGAACAGCTAGATGAACTGGATGAGGAGCTTGAAGACGACTCGTTTTTCCGATGTTCTCGACGCGACGAAGACCCCTTGGTTTGCAAACCTGACGGCCCCGGAGCGTCCATCGTAATTGGATTACTTATACCCTCCATCCTAATTAAACAAAAGACTTCGATATGTTCTTTTTTTTTTTTTTTTTGTCGACGCACGTGGTTACGAAAACGATTAAACGACGATAAACACAGTTAAATCATTATTCATAAAATACTTTCGACAAAAATCGAGTCAAATATAGAGCAAATGAGGGTAGTTTAAAAAGAAAATAGGAAAGGAAAAATTCCTACAAAACTTATGCATTGCGAATATTATAATGCAATGTTGGTTATGGGCAAGCTCGAACGGTAATACCGTTAAATAAATTAATTATAACTTTGCCCATACCTATACATTGCGATTATGCATCGAGGTTTTATGAAAATTTATTTCTACTTACAATTTTGTCCGATGGAATGCACTTATAATCACTTTTCGTTTTTTTAAATATTATTCTATAGGGATAATTATAAAATATAAAATAATTTACTAATGGTTGTCGAGACAACCTTCTTCTTAAGCGGAAAAAGACGCCAATGATCAGCGATGCGCTGCCATGGCTATGCCCACATCAGGCAGCGCCACCTGGTGAGAAATCGGGGATGTGCGAAAGAGAAAGATATATGCAACTAAAGGAAAGAGCAAAAGAGAGGGAAGTATAGCGGAAACCAGTGGTGCCACTCTCAATCTAGTAAGCTTCAAATAACGGTCAAGTGTTTAATTCCTTAATTTCATTACTGTTACATAAGCTGCCATCTATTGATATTTTTCAAGACCAATTATAATTTGTTCGAGTTGAAACCCCATGACGTTAAGTTGGTTATAGTGTTCTGTAGTCGTAGTACACGTTCAAGATGATCCAGCTTAAAGTAAAAAAACCGGTGTTAGTCTTAGTTTAGTTTGTATATTATTTTATCGTTTTCATCAACATTTGCTGCATTTGAAAGATCTAAATGTTGAATGCAATGTTACATGATACTTTAGTTTTTAAAATCATATCGATAAACTGAATGTTAAGTTTAGTGTTTAATTTTGTACCAAAATAGTGTAAATTACAACTTTACCTATTGCACAGTAATTATTTACACTATTTTGGTAGTTATTACTATGATGAAAATTAAACGAACTTATTTTAAACGTAAAAAATGAACCGTTACAGGCACTGACCGTTACAGGTCATCTCTATGACAAACTGACAAGTTGACAACTAAAATCAAAAAGTCAGACAGTTTGTTTTAGAGTTCGAGTCGAATAGTGTGTGAGCATCTGAGTCGGAAAAGAAAGTTGTTTCTTTGTATTGTGTTACCTTAACACGATCTAACAATCTTTACCCTTCGATTGTTTTAGTTGGATTCATAAACGAAGTTAATTTTATCTTAATAAGCACTTGACTGTGATTTTATAAGAATAATCCAGATTCCAGAATGTAAATAATTGAAATGAATCAGTGAACTCTCAAATCTCAAGCAGAATGCGGTGAACGAACGTTATTTTTGTTTCGTTAGATCACTGAAGCCGGATGTAATCATATACGTTAGTTGGGTACTGAACTTCAATTAGATGTACTATAGTAAGTTAAAGAAAAATAAAACGGGCAAAAATAGAAAGAAAGCGTAAAGTTAATCCGCATGGACATTGTAATGGTGTTTCCGAGGAGTGCGTGATTCAGCAGCAGCGATGTCGGGAGCAACGACGCCGACGGCGACGGAGCCGCCGGCCGCGCTGTCGGCGCTGGACGAGCGCGACGTGGAGCCGCGCACGCCCATGAAGCGCCTTGGCTCCACCAGGAAGCTGGCCGCCTTCAACAGTGAGTACTGACCAGTTGACAACCCAACCGCCCAAGTGTGTGGCCCGACGCTCTAGGTTTAACAATGAGGACAATGCTCCCGTAAACATGCAATTTATTTGTGTCAGACAATATTTACTGATTTTCCTTATTACACTAAATTCGACAGCAATGTTGCCTATGATACATTTAAGCTTGTACCCACGAAACATATACAAGTATTATTGCCTGGCTTTTCAAAGCACTTTATCCAGAGGCTC
This sequence comes from Xestia sexstrigata, assembly GCA_941918905.2. Lineage (NCBI taxonomy): Eukaryota > Metazoa > Arthropoda > Insecta > Lepidoptera > Noctuidae > Xestia > Xestia sexstrigata. Next base: position 423,519 of record OW799213.2, on the reverse strand, counting down.
TCAACAGTTTAACCTGTACATGGATGTAATCTATAAATCTGTACAAGAATATTATGTGCATGTGTATAATATTTGTATTAATTGATGAACTTATTTCAAGTAAATTGTCAGGACGATGAACAGTTGAACACTCATGATTGCACTGAAACACATTGCCTGCAACAGTAGTGCTCATCCAAATTTCAAACTTGTCTCAGGTTAAAAGTATAAACTGTGTATATTATTATGTATAATGTAAACAATAGAGCCAGTATGTGATACCACTCAGAGGGTCATCTTAGGTGTGTGACCTAGAATCTCCTTCTTTCTCTTTCAAACTAGTCAAGTATACAGGGCCGCCGTAAACGGGCTTGCAAAGTGTGCACCGCACACGGGCGGCACACCCAGGGGGCAGCAAATCGTGCGAATTACATATTACTAATATCTGAATTTTGAGGCAAGATGTAAAAAAATTCGAGCTTGCTTCGCTTGCTCTTGCAACCTACTTTCTCTTGGATCTTTACATTGTCAATTATAAGTCGACAAAATAACACAAATAGGTGGAAACAATTCTAACCTGTTTAAGGCAAGGTTAAAAAATATCCCTCCACAGCACGGGAGCTGAGCTCCATTGCATACATATGCCAATTTGACGGTTTCACTTCCACAGTTTACAATCTGACTAGGCAGATTACAAAATGACGGGTTTTACAATATGACGCCGACTTAACCCTTCAACTATTAGCGAAGTAGACACAATAGTTAAACAATGGCGTCCCGACCGAATCGGTTGGGTCCACAGATGAAGGTACATATTATTTCTTTTACAAACACTCATATAATACTTGTTATTTTAATGCCTTTTGTAAGCGGGACTTGTGGCTAAATAATAACACCTGCACAGGTCATTCTTTATGGTTAAGCAACGTTTGCCGAGGTTGTTGAGTGGATAAGTGACCATCCGTCACATGTGCCTGGGGAAGCATGATAAGTTCATGGTCCCAGCCATTCATTTGTTAATCTTTGACATTCGTTACGGGAAGTCAGAAGCCCAAAAGTGCAACAACCTGTCTTACTAAGGTCTTTTCAGTTTTTAAGTTATTAGTTATTTCTTATGCAGTTGGGTTTTTTTCAATTTTTTTAATTATTTTTTTATTTCATATATGAAACAATAAGGTTTGCAAAACTTATTTAATTTTTTATTTTCTAATTTGTCCAATCATTTAATTTCAATTGATAGAATTCTATAGGTTTTCCTGTTATCTACAAGCAATAAACTATATTTTGTAGTTTTTAAAAATTTTAGGCTCATTCGTTTCGGAGATTACGACCCCTTTCATTGATATATGACAGTTGCTAAATGTTGATCGAAGATGACACAGTAAAGTTTGCAAAACTTTTTTTAATTTCCTAATTTGTGCTCCAAAAATGTCCCTTAGTTAAAAAAAAATATTTATTTACTTTGCACATCTGTGTTTGGGTCATAGGATTACACCATCCTACCAAATTTCACCTGATTTGGTCCAGTAGATTCGGAGCAAATTGGCTGTAACAGACAGACGCATGAGTGATCCTATAAGGGTTCCGTTTTTTTAATTTTGGACGGAACCCTAAAAACAAAAAAGAATCCCCCTTCCCCCGCCGCCAGCCTTTGTCCCTCCGCTGCTTTTAATTGAATGATATTTCTTGCCTTGTCTCCCTCCGCCGCTTTAAAATGAATGAAATTTTTATTAAAAATTCGCCCATCTCCGCCGCCGCTGCCGCCTCTCACCACGCGATATATCGTCTACCCCCCTCCACGCGGCCCTAACGCTTTTTAGTGACTACCTATTCTCTAATACCCCTTCTATAATGTAGGTACAGTAAGCGTTCATAAGTGCATAGGCACGCTAAGGATTGTATTGCTGTGAACGCACGGTTGAGCGTCCGTGAGTCTGTATGTGTAAGTGGTCTCAATACAGTACGCACACCACAGCGACAGAGTTTGCCCAATCGCATGTCATCGCGTCACACTCCACGAAACATAAAAATATATTTCCGTCTCTTTTGTTATACACGCAGCAAACGCATGATCTTAATTGTTTTCTTACCATTGGATAGCTAAAATTCACAATTGTTTACAAAGTGTTGCTGTTGATAGCTGTTGAGGCAAAGCAGCTGGATTCACGATCAAAGAGATCCGAGTTCGAATCCCGTTCAATGTGTGGGTTTTTGTCTCTTGGTAATATTAGTTATTAGTTTAGTATATTATTTTGTGTTTTATGCAAAAACTTGTTAGGTGTTTTGTTTTTTTTTTATAATGTATTCATACTTATTATTTATTTTTTGAAGTTAAATATCAGTAAAAAAAAACATAGGATTATTATTTAACTATTCTTATGATTGTGTATTATCTTTTCGGTGTTGGAAGGTGGAAATAAAAAAGTCGTGCGGAATGATAACAAAAATATTTATTGTTTTATTTATTTATAAAATTGACAAACTTTCATGAGAATTGGAACGTCACATTCCTACCTAGATATAAAAGAAGGTCTCTTGTAACCGTTCATAAGATTTTTTATTCTATATGGTATACCCACTTACTGTAAGTCAATTCATAATAACATACCCCCGAATACTGAAACGCCACTCAAAATTTAAGGGCTGCTTAACATTTGAGCAGCTCCTAAACTTTAAATTTTGTATGGCCAAACGTCACTTTGTCACTTTTAAGTATCTGTTAAATATAAGTGCTACTTACAATTTTGAGTGACGTTTCAGTATTCGGCCATTAGTTATGTAACAAGGAAAGGATATTCTAATCGCACAAATATAATAATTATTGTTGATAGTTGATACCCACTTATTATAGGTATCGGTATTCAGCAGAGTTTATTGAAAACTAATATATAAAAGATGACTTTATGAATATTTTTTATGTGACGTCACAATAAATGTAACTCGTATTGAGGTTATAGTTGAAGTGTTCATTTTCTCGAAGAAAAGAAGATTGAAACTAAACCTCAATTTAAGATCATTAAATAATTACGGATAAGTTAATATCACTAAATATTTTGTGACACGTCTAATTAAAACTAAAACATCTCGGGTTTAATATTTTGTAGCATGACATCTTCTAATACTTCTACATAAGTAGAACACTGTTGGCGCGTGGAGAAATAAAAGCCAGTTCTCCTGGCCCTGCTGTACTTATCCATCCCCACATGATCTCCCCCTCATATTAACCGTAATTCGACCTGAGTCTGTATAAGGGATTATGTTTTTATCAGACCAGCGAGTGTTATTCTTGCGCCGTAAATGAAGCCTACCCTTTTGAGTTGATTTAAAAGTCTTTTCATGGTAGTATTCTAGTCAAAATCTAAATAATCCCGTGCGAAACGTATCGTTCTTTTTTGTCTTTCTGTCAAGAAGGGCTTCTTAACTGGTCTTCTGTGATGCAAGCCTTCAGCGTGGAGGGCACGGCAAACAGTTTGAGATGAGGTGTCAAATAATTCCACACTTTCAGTATTCCTCTAAAACAAAAACAAAAGAGATGTTAGGCAGCTATAACAAAATACTGAAGTGATCATTCACTCTGCATTAATTTTAAATCCAATAATTAACACTAATTATTTATCTTTTATGCCTCATGATGGATTTAAAAACAATTAATTAATCCGTATGCCACCAAATAAACAAACAATAATAAATTAGGTTTTAATTTTTATTAAAACTTTAAGTTGCAATTCATAAATATAATACTCACATTCAGTCCGGTTTCTTCAGATTTGTGTTCTTTATGGACCACTTTTATGCAGCACGATAATATATAGTCGCCCTCCTCTCAATATTAATATAGCCTGCATTTTGAGAAATAACAACTACAACCAAACGACAACGTTCATTCCGATCAAGTTAAATATTTATAAAACTCATGTCTACCTTATTACTTATTTTTCTATGATCTACCTTTCTTCTAACTTTACGAAATGTGTGAAAAAAGCGAACAAGAAAAAGAATATATTTCCGTCCCATTTCAATCGAGTAAAAACAAACAAAAAGTCTAAATGTTACAATGTGAGATTTGAACTCACGGCTTACTGATTCACTCATCGATCTATCTGCACGCCCCTAACCGCTAGGCCATCTTGACTTATTTTTAAAATGTTGAAATTATGAACTACACGACAATGTCTATTTTCTTGAAAGTAGAAGGTCGTAAGTCAAACTAAACGTCAAGCTATTGCTTTGTGAGATTGCCTATGGACTTTTGGTCGACACTGTACCTATGTAAAAGTTTCACTTCAAAAGCTAGAGACATGATGATTAAAAAAGAGTGCTTGGCGATCGAGTGAACTGTGATGTTGTGTGCTAGTTCGTGAGTGGGCCATAGTCTCAAGAAGCAGGCTTAAGGATACATATAAATTTCCGTCGTGAGGAGCATTTCCTCTGCAGCGGTTAGTATAATCATGTAATGCGGCACATTAGTGCTGTGTCGTCACTCGTCACGCGAGCGCCTTGTTCTTGTTCATTGGCGACTTCCTCCGGTCGGCAGACACCGGCAGTACCGGCACCCACGCTATCACTGCTGGCTACACCTCGCTCCCAAACAATCACTAATTTTTATTAAACAGGACTACTCAACTAAACTCACAAAGCCCGTGTATTCAGGTGATACCAGTCGCTCGTTAGACCAAAAACACTGTATAACCAATCCACTGTGCCTACTGCTGCGATTCGCGTAGGTCGGTCCAGTTGGATAGCGTGAAACGCTCCAGTCGGCAACGTGCCACATTTGTACGTGCCGATCACTAAAGGACCGATCCGAACTTCTGAATGATATCGGCCCATTTCTTGCTAGTTTGCTACCGGATTTTGTTGACTGACTCGGACATGTTGATGGTTATTCCGATATTTTCATGAATAATTCTGATGGTGTAGCCCGTGTAGGTAGGTATGTAAACCATCTAAAGAAACATTGTGTTTACGCGCGCTGGATTGTGACAACTCCGGTCCGTTGTCACAATTTGTTGCCGTGTTGATTTTGGATAATTCCTTAGGTACAGGCTTTCTAAATCCAGTTTTACTCCTTTTGGTTTATTATTATATTTTGGTATATTATAATAATAATAGACGACGAAAATACACGTTTTCTTTTAATGTGGATGTAGAGACAGACCTTTGACACAATATGTGTAGAACATAACATAAAGAGCTTGCTGCCGGTTGGTAACGCGTATCTTGGGTCATTAAACTTTTGAACTGTGCACTTGTTTTATGATTTGACTTGCAATTAGGTATGTGCACGATTTAAAAGTAAAAAACCGGCCAAGTGCGTGTCGGGCCACGCGCAGTGTAGGGTTCTGTTAATAATAATAATTAAAAAAAAAAAAGATATAATAGATCAAATTTGACATCTGTCAGTTTAGCAACTACAGCAAATACATCATCTTAGTCACTTTAGAGCAGTGTTTTTCAACCTTTTTCATGTCACGACCCCCATAGGATGAAAAAATATTTCGCGACCCCCGACCCTTCGTTTTTTTTTCATGTATTTTATGTTACAAATATTCAATCCATTCAATATTTTTATGCATTTGCATTATTAGAATTCGGATAAAAACATAATTAACACCCTTTTATTAAATTTGGAAAACGATTAAATCCTAAATGTAGTAAAAACGAATCCACGATGGAAGAAATTAGATAACTATTAAAAACAAGCGGAACCTTCGCATTAAGATGGACGAGTGCTCAAAGGTTTTTATTTTGTTAATTTGTATGCATACAAATGTTTATAATATCCTTTAGTAACAATTTTCTTATTAAATATACCTTTTTAAAGTTTATTGATTTTTTTACTGAGGTAGTGTTCGCGACCTCTTGCGACCCCCTATAGAGGCACCCACAGGTTGAAAAACACTGCTAAACTAATAAAGTTATCTTAGCCGCCATAATTTTCCTATAAAGTGCATGAAAATATTATGTACTATCATCATGATTTTTTCCAGATTATTCAAGCCAGCAGTTTAGCTTTTAGAGCAAAATAAATATTTGTTCCAGTAGGGCGCTGGAACAAATAATTATATTGCACTTTGAAGTTAAATATTTCGTAAATGGAGCATTAAATCGAAAAATAGTGTTAGCAACCCATTCATTTTAAAAGACTTATTCAACGATACCACACACGATGGGAAGACAACGAAAAAAAATTCATCCCCACTTCACATCGGACCTACCCTAAAAAATATATTTTACCATTTTGTCGGCGTAATTGATACACACCTCTACAAAATTACAGCTTTCTAGTACTAACAGTTTCTGAGCAAAACTTCGGACGGACGGACAGACGGACATGACGAAAATACACGGGTTCCTTGTCAGGACTACGGAACCCTAAAAAAGGATCGAAATTACACAAGTAGAAAAGTAAAACTGTTACTTGTAAACTGTTTAGTTGGTCACAGAGGCACACCGCACAGCGCATGAGCCGCAGCTGCACAGGTCACAGGGCAGCTCGGTGCACCTGTAGTGCTGTGCCTTGGACGTGAACACTTTGCGTCGTGTTGTAATGACCACATTGATCGCAGACACGTACGGGCTACATAATCGGTGACGTGCCTTTAAAAATTACACTATTACGCTTAAGTAATTAGTGGCTGCCGCCATCACCAGTGCGCAAGAGGTAAATACATATGATTAATTAGTTAGGTGTGGCTGGCTAGCTGTGCTTTGGCGGTGAGCCCTCCGACGCGACAGTGCGTATTTGGATTTGGAATCTATACCTTCAGCCAACACTATCTATAGTGTTGAGTTCGGGTATACAATAAAAATGTATACGCCCGTGTTTGGGATTACCCGACCGCAACATTTTTCTGAGGTATACTTTCATGTAGGATACTCCATTTTGCTATACTGTTATGTATACCCGTTGTACTGTCTCTCTACTTTAATTGGGTAGTATATAAAGGCATACAATTAATGAACCACCCAGTGGCGGTATTTTCCTTGTAACAAATCTACTTGCTCCTATTAAATAAAAGGATAAGCAGACTTGTTCAATTAAAATTTAATTAGGGAAAGATGAATAAAACAATACAGCTAAATATTAAAAACCTACCTAGCACGCACTCTAGGATTGTTTTTTAGGTCACGCACTTAGTTGGTTAGGAAGTTCAGCACTGTAGGAGAGACGGGAACAGGCGTCAGGGTAGCTGGTCAATACCTGGGCAACTTCGAGGTTCAGCTTCAGGAGACCTCTGCAGGAAGGGCGTCGTGCAGATCTCAGAGTCCTCCAAGTCAGCTCTGTAGTAAGGCAGGCAAGACAAATAGCAAGACAGCTTCAGAAGATCGGGAGTAGAGGTCCCAGATCCGTAGATAGCTTCCGAAGATCGCGAGATGAGGCACCAGGCGGAATCTTTAGTGGAATCCCCTGGGTAATATAAATATGTAACAGCAAAAACCAAACTGTTTTCTTATGCAGATTCAGATTCAGATTCCATCGTAGACTTTCTCTAGCGGTTCGTCAGCTCGTTTTTCAAGTAGTCTTCCTTTTTTTTTGAATTTTTCAAATATCGGTTTTTTGTGGCCATCATCTCATCTGACAAGTGTAGTCAGCCAGGATATATCCATGAGTGCGTAAAGAATTTTATAAATATAATTTAATTTAAAGTTATTTATTAAACAATCGTAATAATCTCTATAATACAATAGTTAAAGACATATTGATAAAAATAATTTAAATTTTTATAAACCAAAAATCATCATAGACTAAAGTAGGAAGAGAATGAATAAGTAATTGACAGTTTGACAATTTGGCTTGTCACAACATGAAAATTATGATAATATTTTATTTCAGCAATTTTTAAGTTAATGAGTCGTAAGTACATCGATTTGTTGAATGTAAAAATATAAACAAATAAAAAGGATGATAAATAGTATTATAAATGATGAATATAAAGTGTAAGTATAGCATAATACTATATCCTACAAGCTGAAAAGCCAGGCTTGCCTTTTTTATTTTTTTTTCGGATGGGAAATCATCAAATGAGTTCTCCTGCTCTGGGCCGAGCAGGAGGGAGTGTCAGACTTTTACTGACTAAAACCCATCCATGTTCCTTCATCGCTCTTTGTGTTCCGGGGCCACGGTATCTCTTTCCGCAACCCCGGCAGGCATCGGTCCTTGCGGACCCCTTCCTATTGCTGACTCTCTTTGAGGCGCGCGTGGGACACGAACGCGCCGTCGACACGGCCTGTCGTCATGAGACGGACGGACGGCGAGCTAGCCCATAGCCCACCGTCCACAGGCCCGCGCCTACGGTGGCCGGGGGCCACCACGGTGGCCCCCGACGCCCGGGGCGTCTCCCGCGGCGGCGGGACGCTGTGAGGTTCTCTCCCTCTCACGTTCCGCCACCTCCTTCTCTAGCATTACTGCTTCGCAGAAGGAGGTGACGGCGTCCCATTCCGTCTCGCTCCGGACCATGGCTTGCACCAGGGCCGGACGCGAGAGGTCGCCGCCGCCAATCGCCGCTTCGAGGACACGGCGGTGCTCCGCCCACGCGGGGCACACCTCCACCGTGTCCTCCGGTCGATCCTCGCAATGGAAACACCCAAGCGTTTCCTCCCGCCCGATTCGGTGCAGGAACCTCCCGAAACAACCGTGTCCGGTGAGGACCTGCGTCAGGCGGAAGGTGAGGACCCCGTGGCGTCTCTCAAACCACTCCTCAAAGAGGGGACTTACCGCCACTATTGTGGCGTGCCCTAGCCAGGCTTGCCTTACAATCAGACTCAACTAATTTCACAAAAAAACTTAACATTCCATAAAAAAACAAAAGTTTAATGTCAAACAATATTTAACTCAACGTAAATAATAATAACATTAATTCCGCGTGCCACCGTGCCACGCGCCAAACGCAACGTAATTTGATGCGAGGTTGTCAGGATTACGCCCTCACTGAACTGTAGGTATCATCCTTCACAGAAATTATTATAAATTCGCGCGCAACACGAATCGCGACGTTGTCAAAATGTTCTCTTCTAGCTCGCTCTAACACTACAAAAGAAGAGTTCAAGAAAGTCCGCTATCAGTGACGTAGTTCTAGCGTTTTCTCTTTCACACTCGCTGGCTTGCATTCGGCTTCTCGGACCAGTCGGACCTCTCAGTTTTTGCTAGGAAATGGTCTGTGTTTTTGATAACAATATTAGGTTCTAGTTGGAAATTTGTATTGAAATTAATGCTGGGCTTTTTTTTGAATGTGTGCGTGAAAGTCCGTGTAAGTTTGCTTGAGAGATGTGTGTTGGCGAGAACCAATGCGCAAGAAGCGGCGCGTTGCGTCATTTGCGTGATTTTTGATAGAAACGGACGATTTCAAATTAGTCCCATATATTTTGATTTGATTGATTGTGATTTTGAGAACAATATTATAAAGTTATGGTTTAGTTTTGTTATTTAAAATTGTGTGAAAGGTTTTGGCACGATGTGATTACCTATGATTTTGCAAGTGATTCCATAATTGATAATAATTATAGTGGTCTATTATTCTTTTAATCATAATTATCATAGTGGACTTATTAGTAAAATGTGAATTCGAATATTGCCGTCAAAAAGGTATGTAAATACGTTGAGTAAGCTCTTATCTTCACTGTACAAGTCCTAATAATGATAGGTACTTTTTCTCGGAAATTTACATATTTTCGTCGCTCGTAATTATGTTTAAGTATTCGATTGCATAGTCTGAATTTAGTACTTAGCTATGACAAAGTTTTGTAGTTTGTTTTTTACATCTAAGTTCGTGCACATGAATAGTGATAGGTACTTAATTCATACTTCGCATAATTATCATTTTGCGGTTATTTGATAAAGTTCTTTTAGAACCATCATCATAATACCTATTATGCATGCGTATTACAGGTGGGGCAATTTGGATTTGGACGTCGGAATCGCCGGGGCCACCAACTGGCTAGTTTTATGGAGAAGGAGGGCCTCTATATGATGAACTCCTTCTTCAGAAAGCATGAGCACAGGAAGTGGACCTGGCAGAGCCCCGATGGTGCAACTAGAAATGAGATTGACTTCATCATGGCAACCAAGAAGCAAATGTTCAATGATGTCTCGGTGATCAATTCGGTGAAAACCGGGAGCGATCACCGCATGGTAAGAGGCACATTGAACAACAATAACAAGCTTGAAAGGTATCGACTGATGAAGTCTACGCTCCGTCCAGCACAGATCCAAATCCAAAACCCCGAAAGCTTTCAGCTTGAACTCCAGAACCGTTTCGAATGCCTAGGAAGCTCAGTGGACGAATATAACGATGGGTTCGTGGAAACTGTCCATACGACCGGGTCTAAGTTCTTCAAGGCACGTCGTACAGATCAGAACAAGAGACTCTCCGATCACACTCTAAAGCTCATGAAGGAGCGGCGTGAGATAATCCTACAGTCTTCAGACGAGGCGTGTAAATACCGGCAGCTCAATAGACGGATCTCTAAATCCTTGAAGAGCGACCTCCGCCGCTTTAATACCGAGCGTATTAATGACGCGATTGAGCGGAATAAAGGCTCCAAGGTATTTGCAAGAGATCTGGCTATTGGGCAAAGCCAGCTCACGAAACTGAAGACCGACGATGGTAGGATCTTATCCGCCAAACCGGAGCTTCTGAGGGAGATCGAGAGCTCCTATGGACAGTTGTACACGTCAACCAGTCAACCCGTCGTAGATCTAGCAAACGACTCAAGAGCTAGACTGACCCGACACTATACCGAAGACATCCCGGACGTCAGCCTGTACGAGATTCGGATGGCTCTGAAGCAGCTCAAAAACAACAAGGCACCGGGTGATGACGGAATTACGGCCGAACTCCTGAAGGCGGGTGGAAAACCGGTACTTAAGGCCCTTCAGAAGCTGTTTAATTCCGTCATACTTGAGGGAAAAAGCCGTGTGGCCGTTAGCCGTGTGGTATCCGGCAGAGTAGAATAGAACCAACCCATTACACTCACGGGTGTCGTATAAGGCGACTAATGTCTGAGGCAGAACACCTTGCGCCTCCGTAGACCAGAGAATGGGCAGCAGCGTTTTCTGTTAGTCTTTCATTACTGCGATCTCCAATCCGCCTGCCAAGCGTGGAGATTACGGCAAATTCCTCCCATCATGGGAGAGGCTTATGTCCAGCAGTGGACGTTATGGGCTGTTGTAGTAGTTGTAGTAGAGGGAAAAACGCCACAGGCATGGTGCAGGGGTGTGGTGGTACTCTTCTTCAAGAAGGGCGACAATGCCCGGTTGAAGAATTATTGGCCCATCTCACTTCTAAGCCATGTCTACAAGTTGTTTTCAAGAGTCATCACGAATCGTCTCGCGCGCAGGTTTTGACGATTTCCAGCCTCTCGAACAAGCCGGTTTCCGGAAAGGCTTTAGCACCGTGGACCACATACATACGCTGCGGCAGGTTATACAGAAGACCGAAGAGTATAACCTACCCTTCTGTTTAGCGTTTGTGGACTACGAGAAAGCCTTCGATTCGATCGAGACCTGGGCTGTACTGCAGTCTCTCCAACGGTGCCAAATCGACTATCGGTACATCGAGGTGTTGAAGTGTTTGTACAAAAACGCCACCATGTCAGTCCGACTTCAGGACCAAGCCTCGGAACCTATCCTCCTGCAGCGAGGTGTGAGACAGGGAGACGTCATATCTCCGAAACAGTTCACCGCAGCACTGGAGGATGTTTTCAAGTTTCTGGACTGGAGAGGGCTAGGCATTAACGTCAATGGCGAGTACATCACCCACCTTCGGTTTGCCGACGATATAGTGGTCATGGCTGAAACCATGGAGGACCCCAGTACAATGCTCGATGACCTCAGTAGAGTTTCCGGAAGAGTGGGTCTTAAAATGAACATGGACAAAACCAAAGTCATGTTGAATGCCCATGTCACACCCATTCCTATCAAGATCGGAGACTCTACACTCGAAGTTGTATACGATTATGTGTACCTGGGACAAACGGTCCAGTTAGGTAGGTCTAACTTCGAGAAAGAGGTCCATCGTCGAATCCGACTCGGCTGGGCAGCGTTCGGGAAGTTGCGCGGTATCTTCTCGTCCAACTTACCACAGTGTCTCAAGACGAAAGTCTATGACCAGTGTGTGTTGCCAGTGATTACATACGGGACCGAAACGTGGTCGCTCACAATGGGTCTCATCAGAAGGCTTAAAGTCACCCAAAGGGCAATGGAGAGGGCTATGTTCGGAGTTTCCTTGCGTGATCGAATCAGAAATGAAGACATCCGCAAGAGAACCAGGGTCACCGACGTAGCCCGAAGAATTGCCAAACTTAAGTGGCAGTGGGCAGGGCACATTGCTCGCAGAACGGATGGCCGATGGGGCCGAAAAGTTCTGGAGTGGCGACCGCGAACCGGAAGACGTTGCGTTGGAAGGCCTCCCACTAGGTGGACCGATGACCTGGTGAAGGTTGCGGGAATCCGCTGGATGCGAGTCGCACGGGACCGGTCAATGTGGCGACACTTGGGGGAGGCCTATGTCCAGCAGTGGACGTCTTTCGGCTGAAATGAATGATGATGATGCGTATTACAATAATGAGACTATAAAAAAATAGCAAAACACTAATTTATTCAATTATTTCCTAAAACATCGGTAGTTGACTAAACGGGCTTGCCTATGTTCGGCCCTAGCGTCACGCCGCTGGGACTACCAGATTTTGTAAAATGTAATGGCAAAGAAAACACTATTGCCAAAATTAGTAAATTATCACCAAAATTAGTAAATTATCACCAAAATTAATCCCCATTTTATCGTGAAATTAGAACCAAAAATTATTTTTTTTATTTAATGACCACCAGAAATTGAACTGTTATACTCTTGCATCCGAGTCGAGGGAGACCCAGTCGACGGAACCCGGCTCCGCGGGGCTCCTACTTCTGAATGGTTTGTAAAAAAATAACCGAGGTGTGCCAAGTCGGCCTAGGCAAAACTAGTTTGTCATCAACCGACTCATTAAAATTTGGTGCTCAATTTACTAAATTTGGTAATCAATTGATATTTTAGGTAATAACGGTCACAGAGTTATTTTTGATGGTCATTATATTTTCCCCCGTATTTAAACGAGTGTCTGTAAATTAAAGTTTTAAGTGCCAAAAATATACGGTTCGTTAACCCGCGCTCGCTCCGCTTGCATACTAAATAACACTCTTTGTGCTCGGCCAGACTGGGCACGCGGGTGCGGGCTGCGGTGCGGGCTAGTTGGCGCGGGCCGCACGCGAATCTCGCGCGGGCAGCTCAAGCCATAGCTCGTTCATACAAGTGGCGCAGTGAGGGCGCGGGTGGCAAGTGCGGGCCAGGGTTACCAACTCCTAAAAATATTTACCCCTCAAGCTAAGTCAAAATTCCCACAATTACTTGAAAATCCCCCCTTTTTTTCGGATGGTACATCATCAAATGACCCCTCCCGCTCTGGCTTTTACTGATTAAAACCCATCCATGTTCCTTCTTTGCCGTTTGTGTTCTAGGGCCGTGGTAACTCTTTCGAACAACTCGCAGCCCTGGCAGGCATCGGCCCTTGCGGACCCCTTCCCTCTTGCTGACATCTCTTTGAGGCGCGCGTAGAACACAAACGCGCCGTCGACACGGCTTGTCGTCATAAGACGGACGGACGGCGAGCTAGCCCATAGCTCCCCGTCTACAGGCCCGCGCCTACGGTTACAATTATAAATTAGAAAATTAAAAAAAAAAACCCCCTAAATTTAGAACGCCCCTAAAAAAATCACATCCCTCTTATTTACCCCTAAATTTGGGGGGAAAACCCCTAAGTTGGTAACCCTGGCGGGAGCGGGGATCTCCGATACCGCGCCGCGCCGCTCGCCGCACCGCGCTACCAGTCTGGCCGCACACTTAGGTTTCTTAGTAATAATAATAAAATACGGAAAAAAAATATATTTTTAAATGTTTTTTAAGAAATATTTAAAAATGTAAATAATAAGATGTTAAATGAATAAAGGAGATAATATAATTAATAGTAACTTGACGAAAGTATAAGTACCGAACGATTATTTCGTTGCGGTCGGGTATGTTTAAAATACCTACGCGCGAAATCCTATATCAGAAAGTATACCCGATGTCAACCCGGCCAGTGACGTCACAGATGTTAGTTAACACACATTTCAATTTATCAATTCTGGATTTGAAAACATACCCGACGGCAACACGGTCTCTGACGTCATGAGCGTTGTGTGAAGCATAGCCGGGCACCGTTAATCAAATAGTTAACTTAGTTAATCGTTAATCCGCTACAAAAAAGTTAGTTTCGCTAAACGTTAAAGCGTTACATTTCGGAAGAATTAACGCAAGTTAACGTTAATCCGTTAATATGTGTATAATTGCATCGTTATATCGTTGCGTTAGTAAACACGAATGGAAAGAATGAATGAAGTACACTGCACAGTACACTTTTTCTATCTAACTAAATTACACTGCACTTTTCTTTACCAATGAGAGGTTTTCTTTTTGAGTATTTATAAAATAAAATAGTTTCCAAGAACTCGGTAGATGGCGTTGAACTGACTACGTTACTAGGTGCCAAAGCCAAAACGCTTGGAAAAAAAAAACATTGCGTCACGTCACATACGCTCGTTGACTGGCACTTTCGTTTGCTTAAGCTTCCGAATATAACCATTCCATCCATACAGTGAAGTGATGTGACGTTCCGTTCCTTGCAGTAACTTACCAAGTTCAGCGCCATCTATCCAGCGACTAGGGAAGGGTTGAAAAAGAAAATTCCTCATTATCAACACGCAAATGATGACAGTAATTTATAATAACAAGTTGTTATTAAGAGTTATTAACAAAAAACAAACAAACCAAACAGTCGTCACTCTAAGCACCGGCGCTAAGTAATGAAATGATCAAACGAAACAAATCTCTTCGCAGTTTTCTTTCTCACTCGCACACGCCGGCAAAATATATCTAGTTTTGTTTTTGTTTTACTCGCTGTCACGCGCCGCCCGGCACATGTCGGTGCCGTGCGGTAACTATTAGGCATTGGATTAACGATTAAAGGACTTCTGCATATTAACGAAAGCTAACATGTCCGTTATCATTTTTAAAAATTAACTAAAAGTAAATACGTTAATCAAAATGTTAACTTCGTTAATTAACGATTAACGAGTTAATGCCCAGCTATGGTGTGAAGGTATAGATTCCAAATACATGTTTTTTTTTATTTTCGTATTAAAAAACTAAGCATAAACGGGAAATGTTTTAATGGACGCAGTGAAGAATATCTGAGGGACAGCGATTGCCAATGTCTAACACAATGTTTACTGATAGTTCGCTTCGTTCTGGTTAAAGTGCATTGTTTTATCTATTTTCCTTCACTAAATATAGAGGCAAAAACGTTACAGTAATGACGTAAACAAAATGTTATAACTATTAACTAGTTTCACACAGCGCATCACACTCTCTGGGGTAATGTCAAAATCAACAACTGAGGTGAGGCAATGCTCGACTTTATTCTTAGCAATAATCTTGTATTACTCAACAAAGGTTCAGAACCAACTTTCATTAACGCACTATCACAAGCTGTAATAGACCTAACTCTATCTACTATAGGTATCTCCAATTCTATCCAGGACTGGCATGTGTCCACCGAACTATCATGTTCGGATCACAAATGGATCCGATATACCATCAATTTCAACCTACCAAAGCCACAACCGAGGAGGATCCCTCGAAACACAGACCAAACTAAGTTCATACGGGAGAGTAAATTACTCTCCCTTCCAGCTGAAATCCCTTTAATCAACTTAGACAAACACGTAAACAACCTAACATCAATCCTTCTAAGTAGCTTTGAGCAGTCTTGCCCACTCACTCAAAATCAAAAACAAAATCAAAGCATTTATTTCAAGTAAGCCAGTTACAGGCACTTTTGAATTGTCGAAACAAAGATGAAAATTAAATGTAGCTACAGTCCCAGTCACAAGACATAAAAACTGTGAAAGTACTGTAGTTGCCCATTCCCTAGCGTAGATCTCTATGGAGAAGAACGGGCAAGAAACTCCATGGACACTCTCTTAAATCAGAATATTGTTACAAAATCTTAGTTACATCATTCATGTTGAGATGGTATATTATGTGAGAACAATGCAGCAAGATGTGCACGTTAAAAGTGTCCACAGCAAAAACACACAAACAAAAAAATACAATTCAAAATAATTCATTCAAATAAGCCATGGCAACTAAGAGATGACCAGTCACAACTGACAGCGCCCGTTCACGGACATGACGCATGGATCAGCACCATTCAACTCAACCATTTTGAAGGGAACTAAATGATCCGACACATGCGCCACCATCAGCGAGACATTTGAGTGACCATGACATACTCTAAACCGCCAGGGCACATTCAAGTCAAGAAAAGACGTAGGTTTCCAGTGAATGATAGTTTTCTAGTACATAGTACTCAACTCACACAATATGGGCTATGCATTTATATAATACTAAAGAGATTGAATCTATTCAATACAAAGATAGTTGTACAATCTTCTGCAGCTCCAACAATACAATTAAATGCTATCAATTTATGCGCCCCTGTCCTTGTGGAGCAGGACCAGCATTGAGCCAAGCATTTTTATCAGCGATATAATCGCTCAACTTGTAATATGCTTGCTTACATAGTGTGCGTTTAATGCATGTTTTAAATTTCGTCTCATTCAGTTCAAGAATACTTTGTGAAATTTTTAATAGCATCTCAAACAGTACCCCATGAAAGATAAGTCTACTTTAGCGAGTCTGAAACCTGGCTGAACTAGTTGGTCCCTATTTCTAGTACTGTAATTATGTCTGTCACCCCTTTTACAAAAAAGGTGCAGATTTTTTCTGACGTACATTATGTTTTCGTAGATGTATTGACAATGTACCGTCATGATGCCAATATCCTTAAACAGTTCCCTTAGAGAATCGCGCCTACGAAGATTATAGATTTATATGGCTCTGATGGCTCTTTTCTGCAGAATAAATATAGACTCAATATCTGCAGCTCGTCCCCACAGCAAAATGCCATAAGAAATTATGCTATGAAAGTAACTAAAATAAACCAGGTATCTACATCAGTATACTGACGGATTTTTCTAATGGCATAGGCTGCTGAACTTAGCCGCCCCGCAAGAGATGTCAAATGAGAACCCCATTGTAGCCTTGAATCAAGCATAATCCCCAGGAAAACAGTTTTATCTACGAATTCAAGTTTCTCTTTATTCAATAATATATCACAATCACTACTTTTAACATTCGGTAAAGCAAATGTTATGCATTTGGTTTTTTTTTTTTTTCATTTAATACCAAATTGTTTGCTGTGAACCAATTTTGGACCTGAAGTAGGGCATTATTCACGTCATCTAGATTTTGGGCCCGCCTATTTATCTTAAAAATTAGGGAAGTGTCATCAGCAAATAACACCATATTTTGAGGTTGGTTTTTCAGTAAATAGGGTAGATCATTTATATATACTAGAAAGAGAAAAGGACCCAATATTGAGCCTGTGGAACCCCCATTTTTACTTTTAAACCCTGTGAATTAACACCATTTATTTAAACATGTTGTTGTCTATCATTCAAATAAGATTTTACCAAACTAAGTGCAAGTTTACCCAGTCCGTAATGCTCAAGTTTCAAAAGTAATGTGTCGTGATTTACGCAATCAAACGCTTTGGAGAGGTCACAAAAAATTCCTATGGCGTCTTGACTTCCCACGCAGTAAATATGTGCTTTAATAAGGTTACACCGGCGTCAGTTGTACAACGTCCCTTGGTGAAGCCATACTGTTGATCATGTAAGATCCTGTTGGTGTTAAAATGATGGAGCATTTGATTAAGCATTACTTTTTCAAAAACCTTGCTAAAAACTGGTAACACGGATACAGGTCTATAATTATTAGTATCTTTACTGTCCCCAGATTTGAAAAGAGGTATGACTTTACTGTATTTCATTAAATCAGGGAAAACTCATTGGTCTACACATAAATTAAAAATTAAAGCTAATTAAGGGGCTATAGTCTCAAGTATGGATGTACAAACTTTGACAGACATTCCCCATAGATCTTCGGTTAGTTTGATTTTTATTTGCCGGAAAGTTTTAATAACTATCGTAGGGTTAATGTGTTTAAATTTAGTTTCAGCCAGGCAGCCAGACACATTCGCCTTTAATAAGCCAATTGAGAGTTTAGGTAAGGAAATAAGAGCCTCCGTTTGTTTTTAGTGGTATATCGGTAAAGAAATTTACAAATTCTTGAGCTATTTCTTCCTGTTAGTCTGGTTATTTATAACTTTCCAAACTGTCTTTATTTTATTTTCTGCTGTTTTGATCTTGTTGCTAATGTGCAGTGATTTAGCAACCTTGCATGTATTCCTAAAAATTTTTGAATACTTAGCAACATACTTGTTAAAAGTTTCAGTGTTTATAAAAGGCTTAAGGCCATAAAGCTCAAATAGTCTTTCCCTACTTTTTCCGATACCTCTAGTTTCCTAATCACTAAATATGAATTTAGGGCAAATACTTTTTGTCTTCTTTTCAAAAGTTTTATTGAATTCCGTGTGAACTATTGAAAAGAAACGATCATACAATTGATCTATATTAATATCATCAAGGCTCATAACACTTAACTTGTTCTGTAGCGAAATATTATACCTATTTAATCTGCTAGAAGTTATAGGTCTAAATTTAATTTGAACTTTTTGCAATGGGGGTGTATTACACCTAAAGGTTACAGTTAGTCCGCTATGGTCAGAAGGCAGAAATTACTATTGCTTTATCTAAGTAATCACAATCGCAGAAAATATTATCTATACAAGTAGCAGAAGATGGAGTGACTCTAGTAGGTTCTTTAAAAGGGTTGGTCAAGTCAAATGACTTAAAAAGATTTAATAAGCGACTGCTATTTGAGCATTCTTCTAAAATATTGATTTTAAAATCACCACAAATAATTGTAGATTTATTACTGGCTGCAAGTTTTGCCATCACATCTTCCATTATTGATTCAAATAAGGAAAAGTTTTGATAGTTTGGGGGTCTGTACACACACAATTACATGCTTATCTAGCTCAACACAAGAGAGTTCAACGCAATGTTCAACCTACTATGAGACCTACTATGTCATTACGTTGCTTATATTTAAAACAATTTTTTATTAATATTAGGGAACCTCCACGAAGCATAGTTTTCGGTTAAAGCAGCTACCCATCATATAGTTCTCATAATTGATAAGCATTTGGTAATCCTTTAGCCAATGTTCAGTAAAACAAATAACGTCAAACTTACTATTCTAAAAACAATTCAATTTCTAATAATTTGGAAAAAATGCCTTGGATATTTTGGTGGAATAATTTTAAAATGTTCTGCTGAGGCCCTTTTTTGCTAACTAATTGAGTGCAAGAAGATACGTTGGTAGGATTAACAATATTGTTAATCGTACCTCCTGTTGTCTCATTTTCTATTTTAAATTAATATTTGGAGTGAGGCCGGAGACTCCCGTGCCATCCTTAGACAACACCGTACCTAGACAGGGGGCAAGGCAGTCCTGGTGGGGTCCAGAACTAGAAAGACACCGAAACAGGTTGCGAAGGCTCTTCAACAGAGCCATGAACACACGGTCGCCAGGCGACTGGGACCGTTACAAAACTGCCCGTAAAACCTATAAAAAACTAATACGCCTCAGAGGAAAAAATGGCTGGAGGCGTTTCTGTACTAACATTGAGAATAGCAACCAGGCAATGAGGGTCAAAACTTGTCTCGCCGCCGGGACTGACCTTTCAATAGGATGCCTCAAAAAACCAGATAATACCTACAAAACTAACGATGCGGAGACTAGCGAATTACTTCTCACCACCCACTTCCCAGGCTGAAGGATTGCGACCCAACAGAGTTGGGAACCGTACAGTGAAAGGGCTACGAGCAACCTAGACTGGGAGGTGGCTTCAGAAGTAATAGACAAAGACAAAATAATATGGGCAATCAACACCTTCCTACCTTTCAAGGCAGCAGGGTTGGATGGTATTTTTCCGGCTCTGCTCAGATGGAGCGGTGACTCGCTAGCCGAATACCTTGTCAAGATATTGCGTGCCTGTCTGGCCCACCGTTACATCCCCTTGAAATGGCGCGAAGTAAAAATATCTTTATTCCAAAACCAGGTAGGGGCGATTACACTCAACCCAAGTCCTTCAGACCCATTAGCCTCACCTCGTTTTTCTTAAAGACACTAGAAAGGCTGGGAGACAGAAGGATTAGGAATCAAATCTCGCTACTTAAACCTTTACACCAGTGGCGTGCAGTGGTATTCCACGAAGGGTAGGCCACGAAATAATGATAGCAAAAAAAATTTTCGTCTGTGCCATCTTGGATTTTCGAAAACGACACCCATGAAGAAAAAACCGAAAATATTCGTCGGCGCCATCTTGGATTTTCATTTTGACCTCATTTTCATCATCAGCGACCACAAAAACCACGAAAATGACAATGTCAAAGCGCGTATTTTGCGTAAGGGCTATAATCCACCACGCGGGCCCAGTGCGGATTGGTAGATGTCACATGTCTTCGAATTTTTGGTTCTAGGACATGCCGGTTTCATCACGATGTTTTCCTTCACCGTTTTGAGAGCAGTGGTGATGAAATAAATTACACAAAGTAATGCCGCCTGCCTGGGTTTGAACCCACGACTTACTGTTCGTAAGTCGGGGCCGCCACCACTGGGCCACCGCTGCTGCGGGACTGTTCGAAAGAGATACCGTGGCCCCGGAACACAAAGGGCGATGAAGGAACATGGATGGGTTTTAGTCAGTAAAAGTCTGACACTCCCTCCTGCTCCGCCCAGAGCGGAGAAGTCATTTGATGATTTCCCATCCGAAAAAAAAAAAAAAAGGGGCGTCCATTAATTACGTGTAACCTTAGTGAGATATGGTGAGATTTGACTTTGCCCCCTCACCCCCCACCTAATCTCACGTGAGATTGATCAAAACGCGTAGTTTAATACAACAAATATTTATTACTTCATAAACATTGTAATCTGTGCTGGATTCACTGTTTTAGACTTTCACGGTTTTTCACTACACTTAAAGTATTAAATAAAAATTATATAAATATTTCGACGCTGTGAAAATCACGGATATTATCCCGTAAGTGCTTTATGTGCTGTGCTTTTTTTCAGTGAATAGGTATTTATTATTAAATATTATTGTGTACGATTTGGCCATATTTTTGTAGCGAGATATAATTAATTAATTAAACCCAGTTTTCTCACAATTTTACACTGTTTCTTGCAGGGAAAAAAAAATAAGTACGTGATATTTACAGAGACCCCCCTTCTCTCCCTCGTGAGATTGGGTGAGATTCGGCTCGACGCCCTTAATTAATGGAATACTCGTTGAGGCCCTTCTAACCCTAAAATCAGCAACTCTATTTGTGGTGGTTTTGAAATACTGTTAGAATAAAGTTCTAATCAGCTTGCACTACAAAGCGGTTGTAACGTCAGTCACTGCGGCCGTATAGTGCGAAATGAGTGGTTTTTTTGCGATTTACAAAAATCGATTGATTGGACTAAAAAAGTAAAACACATAAGACCTGCTTTATAGTTAGTTCAGTTAGTATGCAAAGTTTCATGATCTAATTTGAAGTACTTTTTGAATACCAGCGGTTTATTGTTCGATTTGGACGTAACTTTGGATTTTTTTTTCTATCGAGAAAAGTGGAATCGTGTTTTCGTCTCATAGTACTTAGCATTAATCCTAAACTTTACCATATATTTATTTCAAAATTAATGCTGCAGTATTTTAGGCGTAACGGAGGATCATGCTAAGCTATTTGAGAGGGTATAGATAGGCCCTTAAGTTAATGTTATAATTGAATTTATGCCAAACATCCTATGAACGCCATAATTTATGTCGTACTTATGTAGATATACGTGGATAGCTCCTTCCGTACAAAAACAGAAATAAAAAAGTTGGGGATTAGATTAGATTGGAGATTGGAGTACACAAATGTAGTGACAGCCGTGTGGTGCGTGCGCAGTGATAGCAGTACATAGAACGCGGAACGTGGGTACGCACGCTTACGTTCGAATGTACACACGCCACATGTGGTGCACAACTGCCGCTTCGTCTAGGGTTGTCACCCGTACTATAATATATACTATATTTTAGTCAATTGTACTACAATTTATAGAAAAATAATATAGTACGAAAAATACTATATTTTGATGCCTAATTCAACTGTCGCGCTTTTTTATATTAACTGTGTCTGGAAGTCTGGAACGTACCCGCAGCGCTACACGGGGAATTTTAGAACGAAACGCATTCGCGGCAACAGGACGTCAATTACTTCTCAACATGTAGGTAAAAAAAAAATGGTTGCGGACTAAGGAAATTCGGTATTTTGAGTGATCATTACGTACGTGTACGATATTAATTTAATACGATCTAACAACACAGACAAATTTATGATAAATGTACGCATCAATGACTCAAAACTGAAAATGGAAGTAGATACAGGAGCTGCTCTGTCCATGGGCGTGCGCCCCTAAGAGGCAATTAGACAAAGCCTACCCTACCAACTGGGCATTCATTATAACGAACTAACTATGTAATAAAATATCACATTATGTACAAAATATAAAAAAAAAAGTTCAAACTCCTGTTAGAATACTTATAGCAAGTCGCTCCCGCGTCACGCAACTAACACTTTACTGGAAGTTACTACAAAGGTTGGAGCTCCGCCGGACAGGCAAGCACTGGACTTGCCTTAAACCCATTGATAATTTTACGCACACATTGGCACATTGGTGCATATTTTCGTGTGTATAAACTGCACACATGTATAGATTGCAGTAATTTTAGGGCGGTAACTCCTGCGAGTGTAGCTGGGCTGCTGGGCTGTGATTGGCTGCTACAACACAAGGCCAGGATTCAAGGTGGATGATCTTTAGCCCGCGAAATTCAAATTTCCTTACGTTTTTTGCAATTTGCAGGCCAGTGCTAGGGTGTATGTTCAATGTTGATTAAAATAATGATTCCTGGGGGTTATTGGCGCGTATTATTATTATAATAATCAATAATATTATTGTTATTATATTTTACTTCATGGGTGTCGTTTTTGTGGTTTTTGGGGTTGGTGATAATGAAAATGAGGTCAAAATGAAAATCCAAGATGGCGCCGATGAAAATTTACAGTTTTTTCTTCATGGGTGTCGTTTTCGAGGTTATTGGGGTTGGTGATAATGAAAATGAGGTCAAAATGAAAATCCAAGATGGCGCCGATGAAAATTTTCGGTTTTTTCTTCATGGGTGTCGTTTTCGAGGTTATTGGGGTTGGTGATAATGAAAATGAGGTCAAAATGAAAATCCAAGATGGCGCCGATGAAAATTTTCAGTTTTTTCTTCATGGGTGTCGTTTTCGAGGTTATTGGGGTTGGTGATAATGAAAATGAGGTCAAAATGAAAATCCAAGATGGCGCCGATGAAAATTTTCAGTTTTTTCTTCATGGGTGTCGTTTTCGAGGTTATTGGGGTTGGTGATAATGAAAATGAGGTCAAAATGAAAATCCAAGATGGCGCCGATGAAAATTTTCAGTTTTTTCTTCATGGGTGTCGTTTTCGAGGTTATTGGGGTTGGTGATAATGAAAATGAGGTCAAAATGAAAATCCAAGATGGCGCCGATGAAAGTTTTCGGTTTTTTCTTCATGGGTGTCGTTTTCGAGGTTATTGGGGTTGGTGATAATGAAAATGAGGTCAAAATGAAAATCCAAGATGGCGCCGATGAAAATTTTCAGTTTGTTCTTCATGGGTGTCGTTTTCGAGGTTATTGGGGTTGGTGATAATGAAAATGAGGTCAAAATGAAAATCCAAGATGGCGCCGATGAAAGTTTTCGGTTTTTTCTTCATGGGTGTCGTTTTCGAGGTTATTGGGGTTGGTGATAATGAAAATGAGGTCAAAATGAAAATCCAAGATGGCGCCGATGAAAATTTTCAGTTTGTTCTTCATGGGTGTCGTTTTCGAGGTTATTGGGGTTGGTGATAATGAAAATGAGGTCAAAATGAAAATCCAAGATGGCGCCGATGAAAATTTTCAGTTTTTTCTTCATGGGTGTCGTTTTCGAGGTTATTGGGGTTGGTGATAATGAAAATGAGGTCAAAATGAAAATCCAAGATGGCGCCGATGAAAATTTTCGGTTTTTTCTTCATGGGTGTCGTTTTCGAGGTTATTGGGGTTGGTGATAATGAAAATGAGGTCAAAATGAAAATCCAAGATGGCGCCGATGAAAATTTTCAGTTTTTTCTTCATGGGTGTCGTTTTCGAGGTTATTGGGGTTGGTGATAATGAAAATGAGGTCAAAATGAAAATCCAAGATGGCGCCGATGAAATTTTTTTTTTGCTATCATTATTTCGTGGCCTACCCTTCGTGGAATACTACTGCACGCCACTGGCTCTGTCATCTATATCTTACAAAGATTTTAAAACATTGGACACTGCATGCAAAATTTATAAAACTAATATCACGATGAGAACATATACAGGTGAAATCTTCGCACCCCTTGGAGTAACCTACGTTACGTGTAAATACAAAGATCAAACACTTGAGGGAAAATTATACATTATCAAACAAGATGTTGACCCTATCTTCGGTCGAGCATGGATACGAGCAATCAATTTGGATCTGGCAAGTATAAACGCAGTTAACGCTAAAGAATATCCACAACTGGATAGGCTACTCTCTGAATACTCAACGGTATTTGATGGCTCCCTTGGGTGCATACCTGATTACAAAGCTCATTTGACCCTAAAGGAAGAAGTGTCACAAATTTTTGTTAAGCCAAGGCGTATACCATATGTTCTTAAAAATAAAGTTGATGATGAAATAGCAAGGAGTAATTATAAAGGTTGATAGCTCTGAGTGGGTAACACCAGTGGTACCTATTGTCAAACCAAATTGCAGTATACGCTTATGCGCGGATTATAAAGTCGCCATAAATAAAGTTATAAGGGATGAACAATACCCTATTCCGATCATAGAGGACATTCTGGTAGAGATGAACGAATATTTTGTACACTTGATATCAGTCAAGCTTATCTAAACTGGAGATTACGGCAAATTCCTCCCATCATGGGAGAGGCTTATGTCCAGCAGTGGCCATTATGGGCTGTTGTAGTAGTAGTTGTAGTTCTCTAAACTAGAGACTCTAGACTTATGTTTGGCGTCAAGGTTGCCCCGAATTAATGGCAAAAATTTATGGATCGTTTGCTCCAATGAGTAGCTGGGGTGAAGTGCTTTTTCGATGACATAATTATTCAAGGACATTCAGAAGAACAACCTCTTTCAAGACTACGTTTGGTATTACAAAAATTACAAGAAAACAATTTGAAACTCAATAAAGATAAATGTCATTTTTTTCAAGAGAGAATCGAATATTTGGGTTATACCATTGATAAAAATGGACTGCACAAAAATAGAAATAAGGTGAACGCTATTTTGGATACAAAACGTCCCAGCAACATGCACAAACTGCGGACATTTCTAGGAATGGCAAATTATTACAATAAGTTCATACCGAATTTAGCTTCAATATCCAGCCCTCTTAATAACTTACTGAAAAAGGACATAAAATACGAATGGACGCACAAATGTAATGAGAGTTTCAAGAAAATTAAACTGGAAATCCTCAGTGAAAGAGTTTTAATGCATTTTGACCCAGATAAACCCTTGGTTCTCGCTACAGATGCTTCACCTTTTGGACTTGGAGCAGTTCTATCGCATCGATTATCGGACGGATCGGATCGGCCTATTGCTTTTGCATCACGTTCATTGACGAGTAGTAAAAAAAAATACAGTCGGGCGACATCCTTATTCTGGGGATTAAATAATTTTTTTCACTACTGCTACGGAAGAAAATTTATACTTATTACAGACCATAAACCGTTAACTACGATTTTCAATCCACACAAAACTTTACAATGATGAACACAATGAGGCTCTTTCACTTTGCACATTTTCTATCTGGTTTTGACTACACTATTGAATACAGAACATCGGATGATCATAGCAATGCAGATTATCTATCAAGATTTCCGATAGATACAGTAGCAAATAACCTAATTGACGTACATTGCGCATTTCAATTAAATCAAATGAACACAATTGCCGTCGACCGTATAAAAATTGCCTAAAATACCCAACGCGATGATGAATACAAACATTTATTGGAAGCTTTAAAAAATGGTACCTCAGTGAGAAGATACGGCTACAATGACAACGAATTGACCTTACAAGAAGGTTGCATTATAAAAGGAACACGAGTAATAATAATAATAATAATAATCAATAAAAAAGCTTTTGATAGCATTCCACATTCCTGGCTTATCCAAATTTTACAGATATATAAAATTAACCCAAAAATAATTGACTTTTTGCAATATTATGTCCCGATGGAAAACTACTCTTCAGTTAAATTACCACGATAACACTCACAACTAGACAGATAGCCATAAAAAAGGGCATTTATCAAGGAGATTCCTTAAGCCCTTTATGGTTTTGTCTCGCTCTAAACCCTCTTTCTCACTTACTGCAGCGTTGCCAGGCCGGATATTGTCTTAAACATGCAACCGAAGAAACTATTATTTTACATCTTATTTATATGGACGACATTAAACTATACTCAAAAACTGAAACAGACATGAAAAAATTAATAGAAATCACGACCGAATTAAGCAAAGACAAACATCCAGTTTGGGCTAGACAAATGTAAAACACTACATATAATAAGAGGCAATATTAAGCCTGGTGACTATACAATTAACACTAATGACACTATTGCTGCTATGGAACCCACTGATTTATATAAATATTTAGGATACAGACAACTCAAAGGATTAGATCACACAACAATTAAACAAACACTGAACACAGAATACAAGAGAAGAGTGGTCGCAGTATGTAAAACCCAGCTCTCGAGAAAACATTTAATAAAGGCGCTGAACACCTACGCGATTCCAATACTAACATACTCATTTGGAGTGATCAAATGGTCACAAACTGACATCCACCAAATAGAGGGAACAACACGCACGACACGACACTAACCAAACATAATAACCTACACCCTAAATCTGCAATTGAAAGGTTGACCATCAAACGGCAACACGGAGGGAGAGGTCTAATAGATGCCAAAAGCAAATAAGTCGATTGAATACATTGTTTCACACTAAATCTAACACAAGCAACATACATAAAGCCATAGTTATGAACGATATCAACTACACACCACTTCACCTAAACGAACAAATAGATACACAACCCACTAATAATGAAGACCCACAGAAGAAAAAGATAGAAGATTGGAAAAAGAAAGTATTGCACGGGCGACATCCCCATGATTTAGAACAGTCTCTATAGATACGACAGCATCAAATAAATGGCTAAAGATAGGTAGTTTATTCCCGGAAACCGAAGGATTTATTATTGCAATACAAGATCAAATTATAAACACTAAAAATTACAGGAAATATATTATTAAGGACCCCACAATAACGAACGATAAGTGCCGCAAATGTCAAAACCAACCGGACACCATTCAGCACATCACTGGGGCCTGCACAACACTCACACAAACAGACTACACCTATAGACACAATCAGGTTGCAAACGTCATTCACCAACATCTAGCTCTTAAACATAAACTAATACAAGATACTAGTCCTTACTACAAATACACACCAGAAAGAGTTCTTGAAAATACTACACACAAACTCTACTACGACCGCGGCATTATGACTGACAGGACCATTCATTATAATAGACGAGACAATACTTCAGGATAAAGTTAGTAAAGTCACTTACCTTATAAACATAGCAGTTCCTAACACACATAACTTGCAAAAAACAATAGGTGAGAAAATTAGTAAATATGCAGAATTAAAAGAAGAGATGACCAGAATATGGAGACCAAGTACCAATAGTACCAATAGTAGTCTCCGCTACGGGTGTTATACCCAATCACCTCCACCATAGCCTCAAATTAATAGACCTCAAGGCCTCAATCTACATAACACTCCAAAAAGCCGCAATTTTAAACACCTGCAGAATAGTAAGGAAGTTCATGCAAATCGAGGAAAATGAAATTACTCCTCACGACTCACACACACACACGTTACGTTGACTTGGTATAGGCCCGTTAACGTAGCTAACACTAGCTAAAAAGCTAAGAAACAATATATGTTTTCCCGAAATAATAATCATTTTATTATCAGGCAACTAAGGCCCATAGGTAAAATACACAAAATAATAATTAACAATAATAATATACTAATACATATTTTTAACTATACGAGACTAAAACTATACACGCAACGTTGTCGGCGTCGTGTTTCGCTGCGTGGTGTCGCGTAACCGCCCTCGGAAACGTCGATATACGACACCCTTCGGCCAAAAGTCCTCCTTCATGCAGGTCGGTAGATGGTGGGTTGGAACTCGTACCACGAATGACTTAAAGTTGATGTTGTGGCGCGATTCCAACCTTTCGACCCTCAGAGTCCAGTTGGTCTTCACTTTCAAACACTGCACCACTTCCTCAGTTGTAGTGGAGTGATGCAGACGTGAAATGTACAGCTGCGTCGTAGGCACAGCAGGACGCAGCAGCATGTTGGGTCCACTCGGTGCGGTACCGCACAGGTTACGAGGACAGGGCTTCTTCTTCTTCCTCCTTTCCACTTTAGTGAAGCCCTCCTCATCAACTTGGCTCGTTCTTGGCACGGAGCTACGGACCGCAGCCAGGGCTGGTTGAGCGCCCATTTTCAATTTTGCCCCTTTCCTGGTTTGTCGCTTAGGCTGCGACGCATCAGTTTTACCGCTGGTGACAATAGCAGCATAGGCACGTTTTGGGGTCGACGTACCTACGCGTGACGTATCTGCAGCCGGTGTTGTGGCGCGGGCGACAACGGCGGCGAGCGGCGCTTGCTCAGCGCTATCGGCTGCTGGTGACGCGGTGGTGAATGATTCCGCGACCCTGAGACAGCAGGTTTTAGAAGAACTACACGCAGGACATCTTGGAATAGTAAAAATGAAATTACTGGCGCGTGGATACGTATTCTGGAGAAATTTGGACCAAGACATAGAAGACATAGTTAAAAGTTGTCGAGAATGTCGATTATAGTTATTTTCATAGCGTGGTGTCGTACGGTACGAGTATTCTCTTGTGGGGCAAAGCCGCCGATATTCAGACAATATTTGTTTTGCAATTCGTTCAATTTATATTATAAATGAAGTCCCAGATACTCCCTCAGAGAAAAATTTAAAGAGATAAATATTTTTACTGTACCTTCTCCGTTTTTTGTACGCACACAAAAATATTAATTTGTTTAAAAACTACAGTGATATCCACAACATAAATACGAGGAACAAACACAAATTTGTTGTACGTTCAGATGCCAATGTATACGTTTTTACAATAAACTTCCGAGCCAAATTCAAGCACTAAGCCTAAATAAATTCAAATCGTTTTTAAAACGGAAGCTGTGCCTGAAAGCCTTCTATCATGTTACTATCTCGAATACGATCTCGATACACTATCTAAGGCTTGGGATTAAGCTGCTACAATATTGGCTCTGTAAATGTCGAAATTTCGGACTTCGCTTGTTTATTATTTATTCCTTTCTTTTATACACTCTGACATTGAATTATTTGACATGAATACTTAGTTCAGTATTTTATTATTATTTACTTTTTTTATTTTTTATTTTATGTTATATTTACCTACTGATTTGACAGGAATATTTACTTTGTTAAGTATTCTACTTCTTCATTATTATTGTGACATTTAATGATTTTTATTAACATTGATTTTGTAAAGTATTATTAATTTTATTTGATTATTGTGAATGTGGGGGACCATGTGGGTCACATTTTTCTTTTCTTTTTTTTTTTTTCCCACAACTGTCTGGCAGTTTGAGTACTATAAGTGACCTACCCAAATGTCCTTTCTTTGGTATTGTTCGTTGTTTCGTTGAGCTCCTTGAGTTATAAGTCGAGCTACACGATAACTGACAAATGCTTGCATTGACTGGACAGGTCCACTCAAATCTGTGTGGTTCTTTCTTCAATAGACCATCTCAGACACTAATCTGCATAGTCCTCATGTGAATTGAGCAAGGTTGTCTGGACTTCAAAAGAGACTATGACCTCTGAGTTTGTTTCGGCTGTTTCTTCTCAGAGTAGTCAGGTACGAAACAACGGCCCCAACTAGTTAAAAAAAAAATTACGTGTAAAAGACCTTGTAAAAAACTACTTGCAAAATAAACATCATTTATCATTTAAATGGGAACCGTTTTAAGGATATTAGGCCAATTGCACTATCAAATAGAGTCTGATTCTGGTCAAATTTGCAAAAGACATGTTGATCAAATGCTGGGTACATTAATGCCAAGAGAGGAACAGTAACACCAAACACCCTTCGGAACTTAACAACTAGATGATTTGGGACGGATGTGTTATATATGTGGCCTCTTTGCCTCAACTTCATTCATTCTCTCATATATTTCTTTTTTACATTGTCATTGTCATCTGGTTGTCACTGCGACTTATAATGATTAAAATATTGAGTCTACTATGAATAGAATTTCTTAATTAATAAATACATAATAAAAATGTAAACCAAATAGCTTGTTCGACCGTACTTATCTAAAATAGGTAACCATAAAAAAAAATATATATATAAAATAGTGAAATCCAATAAGTGAAAGAATTTTCGGAATCGGATCAGTAGTTCCGCACATTACCGTTACATCTATATTACAGCATTTATTATGTATTATCATAATTATATATTAGTATTGAAGACGAAATAAATTTTAACAATCTTAATAAACAACTAGGTAACGTAATAAAATAATTACTGTATCAAAAATCAAAATGTTGTAGTCGGCGTATAATCTCGGAAATATATTTACGTAAACCTCGCGAGCGCCTGCGAAGCAAAGTGATATGTGCTCACGCCGGGAGAGCCCGGTCGTTACTGACGGGCACGGGTTTGCTTGCGCGGTCGATAATATAGTTCACTTTGCCTTTAATTTACGAAATTAAGTTATTGTTTCTTTATAAATTAAAATTCAGATTCTATTAAAGGGTTACCTTGAGATTAACGAGTAATTTTTGAATTTTCTTTAAAGTGATTCTAAGGTAAAGAAAATAATACTTATTTGTCCCGACATTTTCCATAAATAACGTTTTTTCAACATTTTTTTTCTGCTAAATTTCCTATTGAAATCAATAATGTTTTCTGGTAAAAGTAGCAGAAAACATTATTGATTTCAATAGGAAATTTAATAAAAATATGAATAACATCAATAAATGGTCTACTCGTAAAGACGAGTAGACCATTTATTGATGTAATTCATATTTTTTTAATGTTTAAAATATTTTGTAGTTCTTTGTTCAGCGAACTCCAAACATCACTCGCTCGTTACTTTTGAGGAAAAGGGGTTTTGAATATGGGTGATTGCCATTTAAAGGGTGTAAAACACCTCTTAACGAAGCCGAAAGGCACTTGTTCTCCCCGTCATTGCGATCATTTTTTTGTTCCACACCATACCTGAGAACCTTCTAGTTACGGAGATATTGGGGGTCAAAGTTTCTACTTTTATACAAGGTTTTTTTTAATACAAGTTTTTAATGTAAGATTTTTACTTCAAACACCTCCACGACCCCGGTACTATTCAATCCATTCATCAGCACAATGTTTTGAGTGCGTAACATTGAGTTCTACCACAAAACATGATTATTCACCCCAAAAAAAAAGTTGTTTCCCAGCAATAATAGTGTAAAGTTAAGCGTAAAGTTACTTAGTTTGATTTACAGAATGCTTGGTTGACGGCTTCGTGATGAGGTCTTTTACACCCTTATTTAAACAAATTGTTCTGGCAGTCGACAAGAATAAGAACCTGACTCTTATAATTACTACAAATAAGGTTCAAATTCTTCTTGCCTTTCTCACAAGTAGTATTCAAAAATGTTCAAAATGAGTTAATTTCATTTAGGGAATCACGAACACTTCCCACTAAACTTACGCTGTGAACTCGGCGAACTCGATTTTTGTTTTTTACAAGCTTTTATTTAACTTGCAGTGTTTGTATGTAAGTATGTATTGTTACGTCGTACCCGTACTTACCTACAGTTACGGTAGTAGGTACCTACAAGTAGGTAGGTAGTAGTAGATAGGTAGAACGAGTCTCGAAAAATATAGGTACAAATTCGCAAACTACCTATAAAAGAACATCAGGAATTGTCATTGTAATTTCGACCGAACGCCGAGGGCATAAAGTACCTACTTCTTTCCTTTGTTCAAGTTTTGGAAGTTTCTCGAAGGACAATGACCCACTATTGAATTGTCTAGAAGATTCCAGGAAGTCGTGGATCTTTCTTGAACGTTCGGTCGCCATATAAATAGTCGACGTGTTTGCGGGAGCAATCAGTCTGATTTTGGCTACACAATGAAGCGAATCGAAGTGAACTAGAAGTGCGATATCTAAGCGAATAGTGATCAGTAGTGTACTTGTGATTAAGTTATAAGTGTTTTGTGATTAATAAATTTATTTGTTGTTTCTTCGGTAGTTATTAATTTATCCCATACCCAGCTCGTAACAATTTGGTGTCAGAAGTGAGGGATAAATTATGCCAATTCTACCTAAGGACGACACGGACGGTGCCGTACCAGGAGTCAGCGACAGCAGGACATGGACCAAAGGCGGTTTGGAAATTCTCCTACACAGACATCGGGTGTTGTCCAGCCTACGTCAGTGCCAGTCGCTGGCCCATCCGGAGTTTCTTCAGCATCAGTGGCGCCAGACTTGTCAGCTTTAATGGCGCTACTGCAGGAGCAGGCTCGCCGTCAAGAGGAGCAGGCTCGCCAGTTACAGGAGCAGTTGCAGCTAGAAAAGGAGAAGCAGGCTCGCCATCAAAAGGAGCAGGCTCGCCGTCAAGAGGAGCAGGCTCGCCAGTTACAGGAGCAGTTGCAGCGAGATAAGGAGGAGCAGGCTCGCCATCAAGAGGAGCAGGCTCGCCGGTTGGAAGAGCAGTTGCAGCGAGATAAAGAGTAGCAGGTCCGCCGCCAAGAAGAACAGATGCTCCTCATAAAGGATCTTCATGCAACTTTTGGCAAAGATCTCAAGGTGATGAAGGATCAGGTTCACCAGCACGAGAATCGCATCTCGGAGGCCGAAGTTTAGATCGCTGGGGTGAAGAAGGCTTTGGGAGAACTGAAGACTGGAGACTTGACTGTGGCTTCAGTAGTTGCTGCAACTTCAGCGCGGGGTTTTAAGGTGCCTCCATTCGATGGAACATCTTCGTGGTCGGCTTATAAAATTCAATTTGAGGCCGTTATGAAGGTGAAGGGATAGACAAAACCGCAAGCCATGACCGCGCTCACCTTGGGCCTCCGAGACCAGGCTCTAAACATTCTTGAGGCGCTCGGCAAGGATGTAACCTACGAGCAGCTGCTGGAGGCGTTAGTCCAGATACGGCGATGCGCACCTGGAGCACGTATTTCGTGCTAAGCTGAAGGATCGTGTTCAACGTAGTGCCGAGAACCTGCAGCAGTGGGCCCTGGAAGTTGAAAAGCTGGTTCGAAAAGCATACCAGTCTGCCCCTGCACTTATCGATGGGAATCTAGTACAAGCGTTCGTTGATGGAATACGTGACTTGGAAGCCGCTGTGCGGCTTGGGCACCATGAGTCGCTGAAAGACGCCTTGTCCCATGACTTAGAAGTAGAGGCAGTGAGGCAGGACCACCGAACGCACCGCGGCTTATTATTGTTGTATATAATAATATGTAATTATTGGCAAAATTCTTATCCATGATTTATTGGTGTTGGTGATGTCGGTATCTACGTCATAAAAATCTTAAACTACCGACCGACAGACAACGTATAACCTATGGGTAATAAACTTATGGGTCTAGAAGGATTTATTATTGTTGGTCCTTCGCAGCACCGGCAACGTGACGCTTTCAACAATGAATTATATTGTCAAGACGGTCAGAGGCGGCGGTGCGGCGCGGCGTTGCAGCGGTGGTGGGTTGTCGATTGAATATTGTGTTTCGTATACTCGAATATTTTGTGACTCTTTAGGGAAAAGAAAATGCTCAAAACGTTTATCGAGTTCTTTAACATGTGACGTTATTTAATAACATTTACAAAAGCCACGACCTGCGCCGATTGCTTTTGTTTCCAACCTTCCAACAACCTCGCAAAGTGGCAACTCTAGACGATTGGAAGTGAGAATTATTCAAACTTATTACACGTACGTTATTATTATTGTGTGCAAGTATAAGTATGCTAATTATTTCGGTTAAAATGAATTGATAATAAGTAGCCTCATAACGCGGAGGACAGCCATAACAATACGTTATAATAGCCGCGCGTCAGCATTCAGCATTTAAATAAATAGCGTTGCTATTGTTTTTAACCGATATTGTTAGCCTTTTCAGTACCCTAGTATGATTAATAGCCTGCTGGACTTCCTTATAGATAGTCTTAGTTACTTAATAACGAATAAAGATACAATTAATGTTGAAACGATTAATTCCTCTGCATGTAACTGCTCAAATAATGCCATTTTCCGTGGTTCCTTAGCAACACAACAGTAAGTCGACCGCGTGGCCATAATATCCAATGTAGGGAACTAGATCGTGACTAGGGAACTAATTATCCGGATATCCGCCCAATTTTCATATTCGAATAATGAAAGCAACTGAATCCGGATAATACGGATTTTAGGGATAGTATTTTTTTTCGAATTTAGATACTATGTATATACTTAAAGCCTAATAATAAATTCAGGCATTGTGTACAGTACAAGTAAATACATGTATTTATTCTACAGTATTATCTACATATTTTCGTTCAAATTTGACTTAATCTACGTCATTTTCAAAGTTCAAATTGGCAACACTGGCGATACCTAACTCAAATGGCGCTTTATAATCAGGTAGGCCATAACGAGCAAGAACTTTGAAAGGGCGTACAATGTTTTTCTTTTAATTCCGCCCACTAGTGTATAGGCAGAAGAGCATTTTCTGCCTCCGGCTATCTATGTAACCATTTACGGACAGCCATGAAAGATGACTCTCTGGATTGCTTAAGCTTTTTGAGATCTCATTATCAAAATAAAAATTATAAATGCGTGAGACAAAGACAAAAGTTGATTAAAGGGTGTAAATAGACTTAACGAAGCCGAAAGGCATTTGTTTTCCCCGTCATTGCAATTTTTTTTTGGTCTGGTCCATACCTGGGGAACCTACTAGTTACGGAGATATTGGAAGAGGAGATTTCCCAACTTTTTTTAAAAATAAGTTACTAGTTTTGAAGGTCTTAAACTCATAGAATAGAATAGAATAGAATAGTCATTTATTTGCTCAGAATGTAGGTAATTAGCATAATATGGTTACAATAATGTTACAGAAACCTTGTACATTCTACCATTTTGGCATGCAAACATTGATGCAGTTCATTATCAAACATACAAACATTGACACACAACTAAAATGTATCAGCTCGGAAATCCGATACGGACATTGACACACAACTAAAATTTATCAGCTAGGAAATCCGATACGGAGTAATAACATTTATTTAATAAAAGTTCAGTTAGCTTTTTTTTGAACATATTTACGGGTTCCTCTTTTATGTTATTCGGAATGTGGTTAAAAATAGCTGGTGCCATACCAAAAATACTTTTCCTCAACAAAGCAGTCTTATAGCTACCTGTGCGTAACAAATTTTGGTATTGAGATCGCAAAGTTACATCTCGATATCTGCTTTCCGATAAAGTTATGAATAGCTGCCGATTACATTTAACAAAAAGAGCAATTTCTAAAATGTAAAGACAAGGAAATGTCAATAAGTTATGACTTCTAAACATTGGAACACAGCTGTCTGTAACTTTCAAGCCAAATATTGCCCGTAAGCAGCGTTTTTGGGCTTTAAAAATACTTTCTCTTTCGGTACAGTTGCCCCAAAATATAATACCAAACCTTAAAATGGAAACGACAAGACTATGATATGCTAGTAATACTGTTTTGATTTAACTTTTTTTTTTTAAGATTATAAAGTGCATATGCGGATGCGCTAAGTTTTTTACAGATTGCTTCGGCCTGTGCCTTCCATGTCAGTTGACTGTCAATTAAAATTCTATATATTCTCTATTGGAAGACACGTATTTTCGTTCTAATTTAGACTTGGCACATATTTTGTAAATTTCTGTCATCTGTTTTCGGCCGGATAGGTATGTTTTTATTAGGTTGAGGATATTACCTCGAATGCCATAGGAGTTTAGTTTTTGAAGTAGTATGTTATGGTTGACAAAATCGAAAGCTTTCGACATATCCGTATAAATGGCACATATAGGCGTTTTAGTATCAACATTCGACATAATATTATTCAGCAGGTCAAAAATTGCCATGTTTATATTCCTATTTTTCCTGAACCCGTATTGTTCATGGCAAAGGATATTAAATTTAGTCAAGAAAGATGATATTGCTTCATGTATGACTTTTTCAACTATTTTAGAAAAAACAGGAATTAAAGAGATCGGCCTATAGTTCGACATATCATCTTTACTGTTCTTTTTATGAATTGGTTTTACAATTACAGTTTTTAAGTTATCAGGAAATATTCCTGACGATATGCTAACGTTGATGATATGGGTTAAAGGGCCAGCTATACTATTGGCAACAAATTTTATGACTTGAGTGGAAATCCCGTCATAACCAAAGCTCTTTTTGTTTTTTAGTGATTTAATTATTCTCATCACATCTTGAGGTACGACTGGTGGGATAAATATTGAGTTTGGGTTATGGTCTATTTTCTTATCGTCGCGCATTGGGTTATTGGGTATACTAGTAATTTGGTCTATGAGAAAATTATTGAAAGACTCTGCTATTTCTTTCGGATCTGTTATTGTCTGATTATTTTTTCTTATCTGCGAAATCATAACATAACTTTACTTTAATACCTCCATAACCCGTTTACTATTAAATGCGCCCATTATCACAATGTTTTAAGTCTGTTAATTTTACCGTAAAAAGTAATTTTTCACCCCAAAAAAAAGCCGTTTCCCAGCAATAATTTTTGCGTAATGTTACTTAGTTTGATTTACAGAAATAATACAGAATGCTTGGTTGACGGCGCGGGCGGCTTCGTGAAGAGTCCGTTTACTTTTTTACACCCTTGTAGTATTTAGATGGGTACCTAGTTAAGGAGAGTTCCTAATTACATTAGAAATTGAAAGTAGTTAAACATTTAATTTTTTTTACTGTTTACTCTGTATTTGATTTTTGCCTCATAACAAAATTGTTGCTTCATTCATTTTAGATGAAGAACTGTTTAGTGTTAATAAATACTGATACTTTTAACAATTTCCCTTGTTTTAGTTACCAGGGTGCTACAGGGAGGGCATTGTTTTTCATATTCTGGTTTTAATTTTTGTGCCTTTCTCCGAGATATCCGAAT
The DNA here is from genome assembly GCA_941918905.2 of Xestia sexstrigata. Lineage (NCBI taxonomy): Eukaryota > Metazoa > Arthropoda > Insecta > Lepidoptera > Noctuidae > Xestia > Xestia sexstrigata. Next base: position 386,023 of record OW799213.2, on the reverse strand, counting down.
AGTAAGCTTCCTACTATTCGAATTATTCGGATACGAAAATTCAACTGATAATTCAAGTTATGCAATCCCTAAATAGCGGTTAAGATAAACTCAAACTCAACTCAAACTCAAACTCAAAGCATTTATTTCAATTAGACCATTATGGCACTTTTGAAAGTCAAAAATACAAAAAAAACAAAACAAAGCTACAGTCCCAGACACAAGACATAATAACTTGAGAAAGTACTGTAGTTGCCCATTCCCTAGCGTAGATCTCTATGGAGAAGAACGGGCAAGAAACTCCATGGACACTCTTTTAAATCAAAATATTGTTACAAAATCTTGGTTACATCATTCATGTTGAGATTATAGATATATGTGAGAACGATGTAGGAAGACGTGCACATTATGAGCGTCCAGAGTAAAACATTAAATCAACAAATTAAAAATAAAGTAATTAAAATGAACCGTGGCAGCTAAGAGACGACCAGTCCCAACTGACAGCGCCCGATCACGAACAAGACGCGTGTATCGGCGCCATTCAACTCAACCATATTGAAGGGAACTAAATGACCCGACACACCCGCCACCATCAGCGAGACATTTGAGTGAGCATGACTTTCTCTCAGCCACCAAGGCATATTCAAGTCAATGAAAGATAACTAAATGCAAATGGTAGCTTAAAAATACATGGTACTCACATGTGCTATGCAATTATACAATACTAGGAGATGGAATCTATACAAAGCAAAGATACTTTTACAATCTTCTGCAGCTAGAACAATAATTTGCCCAATTAGTTTTCCCCTATGGTTGTGGAGCAGGACCAGCATTGAGCCAAGCATTTTTATCATCAATGTAATCCACCAACTTATAATATGCTTGCCTACATAGTGTGCGTTTTATACAAGATTTAAATTTCGTCTCATTCAGTTGTAGAATGTGGGGAGGTATTTTATTGTAACATTTTAAACAGTACCCCATGAAAGATGAATCTACTTTAGCAAGCCTGAAACCTGGCTGAACTAGTTGGCTTCTATTTCTAGTAGTATAGTGGTGTCTGTCACCTCTTTTACTGAATAAATGCAGATTTTTCCTAACGTACATGATATTTTCATAGATGTATTGACAAGGTACTGTCATGATATTAATTTCCTTAAACAGTTCTCTTAGAGAATCGCGTCTACGTAATTCATAAATGGCTCTGATAGCCCTTTTCTGCAGAATAAATATAGACTCGATGTCTGCAGCGCGTCCCCATACTAAAATACCGTATGACATAATACTATGAAAATAACTAAAATAGACTAGCCTCGCCGTATCAACATCAGTAAATTGACGGATTTTCCTAACAGCATACGCTGCTGAGCTCAGCCGTCCTGCAAGAGATGTTAAATGAGGACCCCATTGTAGCCTTGAGTCGAGCGTGATTCCCAAGAAAACCGTTTTATCGACAAATTCTAGTTTCTCTTGATTCAATACTACGTCACAATCACGACTTTTGACATTTGGTAAAGCAAATCGAATGCACTTTGTTTTTTTCCCATTTAGAACTAAATTATTAGCGGTAAACCAATTATGAACCTGCAGTAGGGCGTTATTTACGTCGTCCAGATTTGTGGCACGTCTGTTTATCCTAAATATTAAAGAAGTATCGTCTGCAAACAACACCAATTGCGGGTAGTTGCCAAATAAATTGGGTAGGTCATTTATGTACACTAAAAAGAGGAAGGGACCCAATATCGAACCTTGTGGTACACCCATTTTTACTTTTAAACCCATTGAATTTACGCCATTAACTTGTACATGCTGCTGTCTATCATTCAAATACGATTTTACTAAACTGAGCGCAAGTTTACCTAAACCGTAATGCTCAAGTTTCAAGATCAGGGTTTCGTGATTTACGCAATCAAATGCCTTCGATCAAATAACTTCATTAGTTTAGCAGTAATAGTCATTGAACTTGGGTCTTGGGTTTTTTTTTTTGCTGGACATTACACACTGCGCCATCTAGTGCCACATTAAGCAACGAGGCTTGTGCCTTGGACACCAGATAGTTGATAGTGATTAGTGTTTAGGTCAAAATTGAATTAAGTATACCAAGAAGTTTATTTTAACGCCCTCTTTTGGCTGATCTCGGTTTTTTTTTAATATCTTTTTTCTAGGCGGAGTAAAACCTATCTGTCTCTTTCACACGCAAACGTTTCGGCAAACTTTTTTATGAGACAGATATCAGTATACGTCTAGGACTAAGATCGTGAACATCATGTGTTTTTTATTTAAAACTGTCAAATTAGTAATAAGTCGCTAAGTCATAACAATAAGAACATACATTGAATAAAATACGGACTCATTTCAAAATATGTCACCAGTATTAAAATTTTACTTCATAGTATAATACTCTCTTATAATACTCACTTTATCAACTATCCCTACAATACGTTATCATTATATTTAATAAAGCTATTTTCGTTGAGTAATAAGCCATTTTGTAAGTTAAGTCAGGTTTGCTAAATCGTTTTTTGCGATTTCCCGAAAAACGTCTTGTTTGAGTTATGTCATTATATGATTAAGCGTGCGAAATTTGGAGCAGCGGTGGCCCAGTGGTGGCGGCGTTCGGCCAGGGTTCGAACCCCCGACTTACTGTTCGTAAGTCGTTCGAACCCTCACAGGCGCATTACTTTGTGTAATTTATTTCATCACCACTGCTCTCAAAACGGTGAAGGAACACATCGTGAGGAAACCGGCATGTCCTAGAACCAAAAATTCGAAGACATGTGACATCTACCAATCCGCACTGGGCCCGCGTGGTGGATTATAGCCCTTACGCAAAATACGCGCTTTGACGTGGAGTTGCGGACACCAGCCCGTTATACAATATACATGCGTGCGAAATGTCCATGCTCATCACACAAACATTTGCTCCTACCGGGATTCGAACCCGGGACTCTAAGAACGTAAGGCAGCCTCACTACCGCTGCGCCATTTAATTCGTCGAAATCGTAAATCGTGAGTCGTGATCGTAAGCGCAGCGAGCACAGCATGAGAGCACTAGACTAGCTGCTGACGCGGCGCGATGTTCATGTAGCTGTAGCTCCTGCTTCAGTCCGTCCACATTGTAATAAAAGCAGAGTGCTCAAGACGCGCTAAACATCGTGTTTGGGCTGGGTGCAGTTGTTGATGTCGTGCTATATGTGAATCAGAGGCGGGCGGCGCCCGGCGCTATATTTAGCACGCACCGGCTGGCGGCCCCGCACCGCGCGCCCGCGCCGGCGCCGCTGTGGCGGAGCCGCCAGCCGACTGCTGCTGCCCTCTGCCGCATTCAACAAACACTCGCCTGTACGTAGTAACGTGCGTGGCGCGCCTACAGACGGCATCTTTGCAATTTGCACATCAGCATCAGCATCAGGTTGTATGTTGATCAAAACATAATTCGCGATCATAACAATATACTCGTACATACACAACATACATACACATTGAATGACTTTTTCACGAAATAGTCATTGAATGTACTTCGAGGGTTATAATGATGATTTTAATTGGTCGAAAATCACATTTTGTTCAACATACAGCCTGAAACTGACCTGTTTATAATCTTTAACTAAGATAAGATATTTTATTTGCATAAAACATGGTATACATAATACAAGGTGGGAGCTCGGTGCTAAACAATAACCGCCCGCGCCGCTCGGGTCGATCTTTAGGTTAAGCTATGCTTGCCTAGGTTGGTCTATGGATGGGTGTCCACCCATTCCGTGCCTCGGAAAGCACGTTAAGCAGTTGGTCCCGGCTGTCATTTGTAAAACTTTGACAGTCGTTACAGGTAGTCAGTGACACACCTAAATTACTTCTAAAAAATTTTTTTTATTTTGCTCCAAGCCATCGCGAAAAATCGGCAATAACCAATTTTCTACGACAGTTCAAACGTCCGTAGCTGTCGCGGCCATGATGTGACGTCATTATCCACAATCTGCCTTGTTTACATCTAATTTTTTTGGCCTTAGTAAAATAATTTTACTAATTGTATGTAATAAACATTACAATACTTAACAGTATTTTAATAAAAAATTTGTGAAACTTCTTTTCAAATAAAAGTGTTTTTTTGACACAATGAACTTTGACGTAAATACCGGTGTTATCGAGGACGATGCGTTTTGAGAGTGCGTTCCGTTTCACCAAAAACATGCTGCTTAAAACAGTCAATTGTAAAATAAGTGATGTATTAGCAACTTAAACAAGTTTACCACAATGTTTTTATGCGGCAATACAAGGCATTTTTCATAAATAAAAAGAGTTTTGTATTTCATGCATATTCCCTATTTCGGTGTTTTTTTTTTAGTTTCGCTGATTTTACACCGCCATTTTTTTAGACCTCATGTTTTGCTTAATACATAAAGCATGCAAAATCACTTACTAAAGATACATTATGAATTGACGACCCGAATGGCGCAGCGGTACTGAGGCTGCCTTACGTTCTTAGGGTCCTGGGTTCGAATCCCGGTAGAAGCAAATGTTTGTGTGATGAGCATGGACATTTGTTTCCGAGTCATGGATGTTTATATGTATAATAAGTATGTATTTACAAACAAGAAGTATCTTTGTAGTATATCAACTATCTGGTGTCCACGACACAAGCCCCGTTGCTTAGTGTGGCACTAGATGGCGCTGTGTGTAATGTCCAGCGATATTTATTATTGATTTATTATAAATCATATTAAAAAAATCATTAATGCTATATAAATTATTATTATTGAGCCATTTATATAATTGGATTTTAAATAATTTACAATTTAATGTTTTAAACATTTTTGGTAATTAAGTACTTATTATAGAGACGTACCCACATAGCCAGAGGGTTTTTATTATATTTCGCTGATCGAGGCAGCACATCTAGCACAAGTCTGTATCGGTTACGCCGACTTCGAGAGCTTACTTCCTCGGCTGTTTTAAATAGTTCTTTGTGTCTTTGAACGAACATGCATGCTTCATATACCTAAAGGGTGTAAAAAACCTCTTAACGAAGCCGAAAGGGACTTGTTCTCCCAGTCATTGCTATCATGTTTTTGTTCTACACCATATCTGGGAACCTTCTAGTTCCGGAGATATTGGGGGTCAAAGTTCCAACTATTTTGGGCGACATATATGCTCTATTGTGGCCAGTACTATTTCCCCACATCATTAGTCCATCCATACCGTAGTCATAACTCATAAGCCATTTATTTCTGAACAAAATACATTGTGTAGTAAAAATAAATTAAAATGTGATTATAAGGGATTAGATAGTTCACAATAATAAAACAAATTCCAAAAAAAAAAAAATTAACAATCGCTCCTTTTACAGTAAAAAAAAATAGTAGTCAAAATAAATAAATACATAAATGTCAAAAGATGAAATAACCATAGCTCCTTTTTACAATAATAAAATGAATAAACGTATAATAAAAAAAGAATGTCAAATGATAAAAATATTAAAATGAATCACAGGTACACTCAAACCTGTGTGGTTCTTTCTTCAAAAGACCATCTCAGACACTAATCTGCATGGTCCTCATCTGAATTGAACAACATGTCTGGACTTGAAAAGAGACTATGACCTCTGAGTTGGTTTTGGCTCTTTCTTCTCAGAGTAGTAGTAGTAACGGTAGTAGTAGTAGTACGAAACACCGGCCCCGCCTAGTTTAAAAATAATGACGTGTATTAGTGTTTGTAAGAACCTACTTGAACAATAAACATAATAAACATCATTTCATTTAATTTCGAATAGTCACTTAGTTACAAGATTATAATGAGAGTGAATAAGGCAATAAAAATAATAATAAAATTCAATAACAGCAAATATCATAAATACATGATTGTCATTTGTCAACTGAATTGAACTCTTCAATACTGTAAAAGCCCTTCCTCAATAAATGTCCTTTTTTTTTTTTTTTTTTTTTCTGTTTTCGGATGGGAAATCATCAAATGACTTCTCCCGCTCTGGGCGGAGCAGGAGGGAGTGTCAGAGTTTTACTGACTAAAACCCATTCATGTTCCTTCATCGCCCTTTGTGTTCCGGGGCCACGGTATCTCTTTCGAACAGTCCCGCAACCCCGGCAGGCATCGGTCCTTGCGGACCCCTTCCTTTTTGCTGACTCTCTTTGAGGCGCGCGTGGAACACGAACGCGCCGTCGACACGGCCTGTCGTCATGAGACGAACGGACGGCGAGCTAGCCCGTAGCCCACCGTCCACAGGCCCGCGCCTGCGGTGGCCGGGGGCCACATGGTGGCCCCCGACGCCCGGGGCGTCTCCCGCGGCGGCCGGGACGCTGTGAGGTTCTCTCCCTAATAAATATGTCCTTAATTTGTGTTTGAATAAATTTGCACTGGTAATGCTTTTAAATTCCAACGACAACCTGTTGTATAAATAACAAGACCGATTGATATCTGGGACTATGTCGAACCACTTTCAATCTAGGTTGTATTGTGTAGGGTAAGTCTTTCCTGCGAGTACTATATCTAGCTTGTCTTTGGTCTTCAGTTTCAAATTTGTGCAAATTCTTAACAAAGTTAGTTAGCAACACAAGAATATAGAGACATGGCACTGTTAGAATTTTTAGTCTTATGAAGTGTTCCTTGCAAGATTCTGTCTGTCTCATGCGAAGCATTGTCCTTAAAGCTCTTTTTAAATAACAAATGCTGACTGGCTGGTTGTATTTGTAGCTGTTGCCACAAAACTCGATACTATATCTGAGCTTAGCTTAGACTCAACCAAAGCGTAATACACACTCCTAAGTTGAGTTAAAGTTAGTTCTGCCCTCAGGGTTCTGATTGCATAGCATGCCGAGCTAACATACTTTGTTATAGACAATATCTCAACCTTCCAATTAATTAATGCGTCAATGTTAACACCAAGAAATTTGACACTATCAACTACATCGACTTTGTTACCACAAGATACCACCTCAATTTTAGCGTTATTATTTCGCACCGTCGCCGCGTCGGCTTGAATAATACGCACTTTGTTTTATTTGCATTAACTTTTAAATTATTAGTACCAAACCAGTTTTCGAAAGCTTAATTTTGGATTCTAACTCGAATGTCACGTGTAGACACTATTGCATTTGTGTCATCAGCGAAAACTATTAGTTTAATGTCATTAAAATGTCTTTGAATATACTCAATCAAGTCATTTAAAAATATTAAAAAGAAAATTGGACCTAGAACGGAGCCTTGTGGGACCCCACGGCATACATTTTATCTTCACCATCTACCACTGATTTTATCTCTGTAAACTGACGCCTGTTATGCAAATAAGAGCTGAAAAGATTTAGTGAGGACTCAACATATGCGCGATATGAAATTACAGCCGTTTTTATATTAGTGTTTTTTTATTTATCTCAAAGCATAGACAAATTTATTTATTTTATTACCTACATACAGTATCAACCTGTGCTTTCCACTCTAAATGTTCGTCCCCCTGATCTCCGAAACTACCGAGCCTAAAATTTTGAATAAAATACAAAATATGGTTCATTGCTTGTACATTACAGGAAAAATTATAAGAATTCTATCAATCGAAAATGGTAAAGTGGTAAACTCAATATAAATTAAGAAAAAAAAAATATTGCGAAGCTCACTGTGTCATAAATTTATATCAAATGAAGGGTTCCGTACATCAAAAGGTAAAAAAGTGAGCGGATTCGCGACCGCGTGAACAAGTAATACACAAAATGAGTTGTAAATAAGTAACGATTAAATTTATTCAAATATTATCAAGTAACTAAAGCTAGCAGTTAAACTTGACACGAATAAGTAAAATTAAATAATGTTACAATAAAGGTAAAAATTAGATTAACAAGATCACGGCGAGCTTAGGCGAGTAAAAATGATCGGGATCAGAATAAAGGACCTCGCACGATCTTAGTTGAAAACAGACTGACTGCCTCGTCCGAAGCTCGGAACCACTTCTCACATCTGCAGTCCGCTAAACAAAGGACGCGACAAAACGATTGAATTTTAAAAGTATAATAAAACACAGGAAACACAAATATACAAATGGGTACAATAAAAGATAACTAAAAATAATAGAACAATGAACCTTAACTAAAGATAAAGAATCATATAAGACCTTTAACTTACATTGCTTTGCAGATATGGGAACGTGGGGAACACACAAAATGAAACACATTACATACAGCACATATGAAGGGAAAAATCTGAAAACCGTAAATATGTTGTTTAATAAAAAAAGAAGCGATTTTACTATTACAAACTTATTATTTGCGGTTGGTGCAACAGCCGTTTCTAGGGATCGAACAGCAAAGTTAAATTTGTCCTTTAAAAAGTTTGGACGGAACCCTCGGTGTGCGAATCCGACTCGCTCTTGGCCGATTTTTTTTAACGATAATTAACCGACTTCCAAAAAGAGGAGGTTATCAGTTCGTCTATTTATTTTTATTTTTTGTGTGTATGTTCAGGCTTTTTTTCGCCAATTGTGAACCGATTTCGATGATTCTTTTTTTGTTTGGAAGAAAATTACTTCGCGGTGGTCCCGTTAAAATCTAGCGAAGATCTGATGGTGATCTTCGGAGAAGTACAATGGAACTCTTCAATTATAGACAGCAAATCGGTCGTGATTGCTGCAATCGCTTGGATGTTTGTTGTTTTCACAACATCATAACATATCATCACGCCTGTATGCTCTGAGGGGGTATGCAGATACCCACATTTCGACAGTTAGATATGTTAGGTTCCATTTTATTGGGTATATATAAGTCCATTACCTTTTTGCTTTGGTTCCAACTCAACAGCAAATGACCACAACCTGTATCTGATGCAACAAATGAAAATTCCAGCATTAAAAGCAAAGCCTCTTGCCCCTCGGCCCTCGGTATACTTACCCCTGGGCTGCTCAGTGCTCTCCCAGACGGCCACTAGCAGAAACTTTAGTTTTTTTCGAATCGGATCGAGTATAATAAATAAGTAAATAAATATCGCTGGACATTACACACACCGCCATGTAGTGCCACACTAAGCAACGAGGCTTCGTGTCGTGGACACCAGTTAGTTGAATTATCAAATGTCGGTGTCACATTGTAAAAACCGTTAGATTGTAAATTGTCGAAATATTGTCAACTGAACATACTGCTTACAATATTTATGATGCATTATTTTGTGAAGTGAAACCGTAAAATTGAATCAATCTGACGGGTTTTACAATTTGGCGCTGCCATAAATATACTCTTAAATATAATAAAGAAGGAGATATGCCCGCTAGGCGAAAATGTATCGGAACCCTGTGTCTTCACTTTGCCCTTACCACATGGCTACTATTACACATGCAGTTCAGTAAAAGCAATAGATACGCAGTCGCGTACACACCCGCATTTCTTAAATCTGAACGTACTACACAATCAATTATAAACCTAAAAAACACACAGCGTGTATTTACCCAGCACCGTACAATTGACCCACAAAAAAAAATCTGTCGCTATCGTTGTGCTGTGCAAAAGCTTAGGTACGCTAGTGATTGACTAAATCGGAAAGTTATCTAATCTTCCATTTATTATCGTACAATTTTGTTTTTGGGGTCCTGATAATAATTAAACAAAAAAATAATGTCCAGAATATAATATTATAATAATAATAAACAATATGCAGCTAAAAAATATATTATTAAGTAAATTAAAACACTAAAATATCCGATTACGTTGGTTTAGGCTGTCATGGCCTATTGAAACAGTAGTTAGTAGCACGAGGATAAGGCATAATATACGATAATTCAAAGCCAAAAACACTCCACCGATTTAACCTGAAATTTAATTAACTTACTTTACGAAAGTTGATTACGCATTTCTCTACTAAGCTGTAAAATAATCAAAATACATAAAAAAAATATTAATTGACATCGATCTTCCAACCGGGTTAAAACGGTTGACAAATTGAAAGATAAAACTAAAATAGCAATATTTAATTCAAAATCAAAGCATTTTTTTCAAGTAGGCCAGTTACACGCACTTTTGAATTGGCGAAACAAAGATGAAAATTAAATGTAGCTACAATCTCAGTCACAAGACATAAAAACTGAAAAAGTACTGTAGTTGCCCATTTCCTAGCGTAGTATCTCTATGGAGAAGAACGGGCAAGAAAATCCATGGACACTCTTTTAAATTAAAATATTGTTACTAAATCTTGATTACATAATTCATGTTGAGATGGTCTATTATGTGAGAACAATGTAGCAAGAAGTGCACGTTAAAAGTGTCCACAGTAAAAACAAAAAAAAAATACAATTCAAAAAAGAAAATAATTCATTCAAATAAGCCATGGCAACTAAGAGATGACCGATCACAACTGACAGCGCCCGTTCACGAACATGACGCATGGATCGACCATTCAACTCAACCATTTTGAAGGGAATTAAATGATCCGACACATGCGCCACCATCAGCGAGACATTAGAGTGAGCAAGACATACTTTCAACCACCAGGGCACATTCAAGTCAAGAAAAGACGTAGGTTTCCAGTGATTGATAGCTTTCTAGTACATAATACTCACACAATATGGGCTATGCGATTATATAATACTAAAGAGATTGAATATATACAATGCAAAGATAGTTGTACAATCTTCAGCAGCTCCAACAATACCATTTAATGCTATCAATTTATGCGCGCTGTCCTTGTGGAGCAGGACCAGCATTGAGCCAAGCATTTTTATCAGCGATATAATCGCTCAACTTGTAATATGCTTGCTTACACAGTGTGCGTTTAATGCATGTTTTAAATTTCGTCTTATTCAGTTCAAGAATACTTTGTGGAATTTTATTATAGCATCTCAAACAGTACCCCATGAAAGATGAGTCTACTTTAGCGAGTCTAAAGCCTGGCTGAACTAGTTGGTCCCTATTTCTAGTACTGTAATTATGTCTGTCACCTCTTTTACCAAAAAGGTGCAGATTTTTTCTGACGTACATTATGTTTTCGTAGATGTATTGACAATGCACCGTCATGATGCCAATATCCTTAAACAGTTCTCTTAGAGAATCGCACCTACGAAGACTATATATGGCTCTGATGGCCCTTTTCTGCAGAATAAATATAGACTCAATATCTGCAGCCCGTCCCCATAGCAAAATGCCATAAGACATTATACTATGAAAGTAACTAAAATAGACCAGTCTAGCGGTATCTACATCAGTACATTGACGGATTTTTCTAATGGCATATGCAACTGAACTTAGCCGCCCCGCAAGAGAAGTTAAATGATGAGAACCCCATTGTAGCCTTGAATCAAGCGTAATCCCCAGGAAAACCGTTTTATCTACGAATTCAAGTTTCTCTTTATTCAATATTATATCACAATCACTACTTTTAACATTCGGTAAAGCAAATCTTATGCATTTGGTTTTTTTTCATTTAATACCAAATTGTTTGCTGTGAACCAATTTTGGACCTGAAGTAGGGCATTATTCACGTCATCTAGATTTTGGGCCCGTCTATTTATCTTAAAGTTTAGGGAAGTGTCATCAGCAAATAACACCAATATTGAGCCTTGATGAACCTCCATTTTTACTTTTAACCCCTGTGCTGTGAATTAACACCATTTATTTGAACATGTTGTTGTCTATTATTCAAATAAGATTTTAGCAAACTAAGTGCAAGTTTACCCAGTCCGTAATGCTCAAGTTTCAAAAGTAATGCATCGTGATTTACGCAATCGAACGCTTTAGAGAGGTCACAAAAAAATTCTATAGTGTCTCGGGACTCTTCCCACGCAGTCATCATCATCATCATCAGCCTATTAATGTTCCCACTGCTGGGACACAGGCCTCCTCTCTATGAGTGGGAATGGGCTATAATCCACCACGTGGGCCCAGTGCGGGTTGGTAGATGTCACATGTCTTCGAATTTTTGGTTATAGGACATGCCGGTTTCCTCACGATGTTTTCCTTCACTGTTTTGAGAGCAGTGGTGATGAAATAAATTACACAAAGTAATGCGCGCCTGCCTGGGTTGAACCCACGACTGTTCGTAAGTCGGGGCCGCCACCACTGGGCCACCGCTGCTCTCCCACGCAGTAAATATGTGCTTTAATAAGGTTACACCGGCGTCAGTTGTGCAACGTCCCTTGGTGAAGCCATACTGTTGATCATGTAAGATTCGATTTGATTAAGCATTTACTTTTTCAAAAACCTTGCTAAAAACTAGTAACACGGATACAGGTCTATAATTATTAGTATCTTTACTGTCCCCGGATTTGAAAAGAGGTATGACTACTGTATTTCATTAAATCAGGGAAAACTCCTTGGTCTACACATAAATTAAAAATTAAAGCTAAGTAATGGGCTATAGTCTTAAGAGCCATTTCACAAAATTACAACGCTCGAGTTTAGGTAAAAGACCGCAGCTTTGTGTATGTGTGCGTAGCAATACACACATACACAACGCAAACAGTCCAGCGCGAGTGTCGAGACAGACTAAATAATCTTGGGCCGTTATAATCGTAATGCACCTTGGTTTGAGATTTATGCAAAAAAAATATTTATTTATTCGGTCTTTATTCTATCAAAGCCTTCTAGACTAATAAAACACAAATACGAGTATATGTTATGTAAATATGTATTCTAAGTGTATGTTTCTATTACATATACAAAGTGGAATTTATCAATGCCACCTGGAGGGAAAGTACTCGAAATACTGGAGATAGCAAATTTTACTCAAAGGAAACATTCCTTTATTTTTAAAAAGAAACAAATCTGCATTCACAGATTTTCGAAAATTCGCTTGGCACACTCGGGAATCGAACCGAGTAAAGTTCGAAAAAATAACATCGTGTACTTTTTTTACATCAATCGATAGGGACAATCATATGGATCAAATCTCTCTAACAAACATTATAAATGAAATGAAGGGATTGATGGATGAAGTAAAATTTGCTATCTCCAGTATTAAGATTACTTTCCCTCCAGGTAGCAATGAAAAATTCCACCCTGTATGTATAACTAGCTGACGTCGAAGGTTTCATCCACGTAGTTCCCGTTCCCGTGGGAGTATGGGGATAAAATATAGCCTATGTTACTCGCTGATAATGTAGCTATCCATTGCTGAAAGAAAAATTTTAAATCGGTCGCGTAGTTTTTTAATTAAATCGTAACAAACACACAAACAAGCAAAAAATCAAATCTTTCCTCTCTATAATATTATTATAGTATGAATATACTTTTTATTATAGTAGGTACCTATGATACTGAATATAAATACTACAATACTTTCACAGTTTTTATGTCTTGTGACTGGGACTGTAGCTACATTTAATTTTCATCTTTGTTTCGACAATTCAAAAATGCCTGTGGCCTACTTGAAAAAAATGCTTTGATTTTAATACTGAATAGACTCCTGAAACATAAAATTGTAACTAAAACATACAATTTCTGTTGTCGAATCAGACTTTTCACCAGTACCCAGCAAGGCGGCTCTTCTAAAAGTACTATCCTCCTCTACTCGATTCACGCGATTTCTCATTCTAAAATGAAAACAAAAAAATAGCTATCAAATTTCGACACCGAAATAGTTTTAAAGGAAAACCCAAGGGAAACCTTTCAAATTGTAATTACGGTTCTATATTCCATGTCGGTATAATTATGTTAAGGCTAATGCTCCAGGGTAGCCCGCGAAATTCAAATTTTCTTACGTTTTTTGCAATTTGCAGGCCAGTGCTAGGTTGTATGTTGATTAGAATATTATTCGCGGCTGTAAGACGTATGTAGTTACAGAATTTAAAATTATCAATACAACCCTCCCAAGTTCATAAAGGTGCAGGAATTACTTTGACCTTGAAAAAGTCATTTTTGGAGCATTTAACTAACGTGATCGATAACTGTGTATATGAATTTGCAAATAAAAATAATATCCATCTCGCTTCTGTTGCTTTCAGCTTTTGCATAATTTTTATTGTTTCCTTTTATTGACACAATGATAATACAACCCTTACGCCCCATTGCTAAAACTAATAAAACAGAAATATTCTAAAAACTACTAAAATAATACTTTAAGTACTTGATAATAAACGAAATTCTAACCCAATAGCTAAAGCTCGCTTATGCGTCGTAATTTATTGTAATATAGAGTGATGTTAAAAATTATATTATGTCTGATTAAACGAATTGATTTTCATAAAACTTCGGAATTAGTTTAGTAAATGATCATAGTTTATTTTTACATAATTTGTTTAATGTAATTACGCTTTATTCAAACCAAAAAATCACGATAAAATAGCGATATAAAACGTGAAAATTGACCTAAGACTTTGTTTTTTTAGTAATTAATGTTATTAATTATCGATATTCTAGTACATTATGTGTCGACAAAAGTATAGGTCTGATGCTTTACGTATTTTTTTAGGTGAAATTTATAAATATTTATGATAGATATAGGAGTCTGAAATTGACTCTGCGATGATTTTTCAGTAAACTAGTTGTGGGAGATTAATCACTACTTACTAAACAAATAAGTTTTTGTAAATGTGTTACATGAAGTGTCAATAAGAAAGACTAGTCTATTTTTAACATGTATTAAAAAATGCCAGGGTGTTATCTAAGTTAGTAAATTAGGCGACTAAAGTCTTAGAAATTTGCGCGAAAATGTGAAATGGCTCTTAAGTATGGATGTACAAACTTTGATAGACATTCCCCATAGACCTTCGGTTAGTTTGATTTTTATTTGCCGGAAAGCTTTAATAACTATCATAGGGTTAATGTGTTTAAATTTAGTTTCAGCCAGGCAGCCAGACACATTCGCCTTTAATAAACCAATTGAGAGTTCAGGTGAGGAATTAAGAGCCTCCGTAGTTTTTATTGGTATATCGGTAAAGAAATTTACAAATTCTCGGGCTACTTCCTGATTAGAGCTTTTAGAACCACACGCTGTATCCAATGTGTAGCTAGTGTTACGTATTTTCTTCCTGTTAGTCTCGTTATTTATGACTTTCCAAGCTGTCTTTATTTTATTTTCTGCTGTTTTGATCTTGTTGCTAAATCAAATCAAATCAAATCATTTATTTGCAATGAATGCAGGTTACATTTAAATACAGGTGGAGTAGGAAGGAGTGAGCTTTGTGCATTCTGCCTGAAAAGACGCACGCAAAAAATTATAAACATTGTTAAGCATCTAAAAATAGAGTTACAAATTAAGATGTCACAGTTAGAATTATTGCAATTATACATTAATTAATATTGAAAATGTCAAATTAAAATGTTAGAATAGAAAATAATAATAATAATAATGTGGTACATAATATGTTCAAGGTAATATTAATAATATTTAATTTTGTTATACATAATGCTGATTAAAAAGTATTGTCCATTAAAAATTAATCAAATAATAACATTTTTCTGTTAGGAAGGCTACTAATTTCTTTTTAAAGTTCTTAATTGTTTCATTTTTCATTACATCTGGCAATTTGTTGTATATAGTAAGATCCATACAAATAACACTTTTTCTCATTAGTGCTGTGTTACAGGACTCTATTTGTAATACATTTTTGTATTGACTTCTGACAGGTCGTTTTCTAGATTCTGTCATCGTGGGAAAAAGGTTTTTATTGGTCTTTACAAACATGGCTATTTCCAGAATATACAATGACGGAAATGTGAGCACTTTCAGGGACTTAAACTTTGGTTCGCAACTGTCTGTGGTCTTCAAGCCACACATCGCTCTAATGCAACGTTTTTGCGCCTTGAATATGTACTCCCTTGTGCTGCAATTGCCCCAGAAAATAATACCAAATCTTAAAACTGATGCAACCAGACCATGATAAGCTACTAAAGTAGTTTGAATGTCAACTTTCCTGGACAGCTTTGAAAGGACATATGCCGCTGTATTCAACCTTTTGCAAATTTCCTCTGCTTGTGGTTGCCAATTTAGTTGTCTGTCAATGTAAATTCCTAAAATTTTTATTTAATTTGGTCAATTTTTTGTTTATTGTAGTCTAACGATACTTCTTTTAAAATTGTGCGTTGATGGAAGTGCATTATGCTAGTTTTTTGTAAGTTTATCACTAAGTTGTTTCTGTCAAGCCAATGTACGATATCTTCCAGGGTCTTATTTATGTCCTGTTCATAGCTATCTGGATGCTTACATTTTACTACCGCAGTGCTGTCATCGGCAAATAACACTATTGGATTATCAACATGTCGTGGCAAATCGTTAATATAAGTTAAGAAAAGGGGTGGCCCAAGGACGCTGCCCTGTGGTACACCATATTTTATTGTTCGTCCTTCGGGTTGATATTTTCTTTCACTCTTCGTCTTAGGGCAAATTCTAGTTATTTCCGTGTACTGTTTACGATCACTAAGGTAAGATTTTATAAGTTTGAGTACATTTCCCCTTATTCCATACGCGCTTAACTTGTTTAGTAGAATGTCGTGGTCGACGCAATCAAAGGCTTTTGACATATCTGTGAAGATTGCGCAAACAGGTACTTTACAATCAACGTTTTTTATGATAATGTTAAGCAAATCGAAAATAGCTGTATTAATGCTTTTGTTTTTCCGAAAACCTTTTTGTTCATTACACAAAATGTCATATTTAGCGAAGAAATTGTTAAGTAATTCGTAGATTAACTTCTCTACTACTTTGGAGAGTACCGAAATTAAGGCTACTGATCTATAATTAGCTATTTCTTCCTTTTTATTTTTCTTAAAAAGTGGTTTAACTATAACAGTTTTTAAGCCATTAGGAAACGCCCCCGACTTAATGCTGAGATTAATAATATGGCTAAGATGTGCAGCTATATTGTTCGCTACAAATTTAACAACTTTCGTTGCTATACCGTCATACCCTACGCTGTTTTTGTTTTTTAGGGATTTAATTGCTCTAATTAAATCTTGGGGTAAAACTGGGGCCATAAACATTGAATTTGTGTTTTTCGGAATATTACTAGTTTCGTATGACACTTGGGGTGACTGTTGAATCTGGTCAATGTAGTAGTTATTAAAGATATTAGCTAATATGCAGGGCTTTGGCAACCTTGCATGTATTTCTAAAAAAAATTGAATACAGCAACATACTTGTTAAAAGTTTCAGTGTTTATATAAGGCTTAAGACCATAAAGCTCAAATAGTCTTTCCCTACTTTTTCTGATACCTCTAGTTGCTCAATCACTAAATATGAATTTAGGGCAAATACTGTTTGTCTTCTTTTCAAAAGTTTTGTTGAATTCCGTGTGAACTATTGAAAAGAAACGATCATACAATTGATTTATATTAATATCGTCAAGGCTCACAACACTTAACTTGTTCTGTAGCGAAATATTATACCTATTTAATTTGCTAGAAGTTATAGGTCTAAATTTAATCTGAACTTTTTGCAATGGGGGTGTATTACACCTAAAAGTTACAGTTTGTCCGCTATGGTCAGACAGCAGACAATTTACTATGGCTTTATCTAAGTAATCACAATCGCAGAAAACATTATCTATACAAGTAGCAGAAGAGGGAGTGACTCTAGTAGGTTCTATAAAAGTGTTGGTCAAGTCACATGACTTAAAAAGATTTAATAACCGACTACTATTTGAACTTTCTTCTAAAATATTGATATTGAAATCACCACAAATAATTGTAGATTTATTACTGGCTACAAGTTTTGCCAGGACATCTTCCATTATTGATTCAAATATGGAAAAGTTTTGATAGTTTGGGGGTCTGTACACACACACAATTACATGCTTATCTAGCTCAACACAGGACAGTTCGACGCAATGTTCAACCGGGAGCAATACTATGTCATTACTTTGTTTATATTTAAAACAATTTTTTTATTAATATTAGGGAACCTCCACCAACCACGAAGCATAGTTTTACGGTTAAAGCAGCTACCCACCATATAGTTCTCATAATTGATAAGCATTTGGTAATCCTTTAGCCAATGTTCAGTAAAACAAATAATGTCAAACTTACCATTTTCTAAAAACAATTCAATTTCTAATAATTTGGAAGAAATGCCTTGGATATTTTGGTGGAATAATTTAAGGTGTCCTGCTGAGGCCCTTTTTTACTAACTAATTGAGTGCAAGAAGATACCTTGCTGTTGGAAGGATTAACAATATTGTTAATGTTACCTTCTGTTGTCTCACTTTCTAGTTTCAATTAATATTTTGAGCGAGACCGGAGACTCCCGTGCCATCCTCAGACAACAAGAGCCTATCACTAATTATTAGTGATAGGGTCTTGTTGTCTGAGGATGGCACGGGAGTCTCCGGTCTATTATAGACCCTAATTGAGAATTCTCCACGGTGACACATGGATCCTCCTCAGTA
This sequence comes from Xestia sexstrigata, assembly GCA_941918905.2. Lineage (NCBI taxonomy): Eukaryota > Metazoa > Arthropoda > Insecta > Lepidoptera > Noctuidae > Xestia > Xestia sexstrigata. The sequence goes on along the minus strand of OW799213.2, from coordinate 367,746 downwards.
CAATGTTTGTAAACATTTATAGCACTACTGCTATATTCATTTAAAGTCACCTGTACATTACTATTATTACTAATAGTCGCAGTGTTAATAATAGAACTAAAGTTAGACATACTATTTATGTCTGTGTGAATATTATAAGCTAATAGCCGAGCTATTTTGTGTCTACATCTAATAGGTAGATACACCTTACCCCATGTCGACTTCAGTTTACCAACAATAGTGTTGATATCCAAATATATAAGTCTGTCACTATAGTGACCTACTAAAAAATGTACATTGTTATTTAACATGTGTAAATAATTGTTTTTTCTATTACCCAAATTTTCAAAAAATGGAAAGGCACGCAATATTATTTTATTACAATTTAACTTCAAATCAAATCTGAAACACAGTCTGTGATGTCTTCCTTTTTAATCTTAGAACTATTACCAACACGTATAGTAATGGTGGTACTTGGATCACAAACAGTCTTTGTTACTGATGCCATAATCAGTTTGTAGGTCAACCTACAAACAGATTATGGCGTCAGCAGTTGTATGCCAGGGTCAACCCTGGCATACAATAATTTTGGGTACAATAACTCAGGTTATAACTGATTAATTTTCCTAGTCCTCTACCTATACTCTACATTCGTCAATCGACATTGTTGATAGCCTACGTTGGTGGATCTGCACAAGCACATAGTACAGTCGCTGTGATATTTGAAAACAAAAATAACATAGTAAAAGCAAGAAATATTTTACGATTTGTTGTTTTTCTTGATTTTAAAAACAAATATAGTAAAATACTTGTACTTACGTATGTTAAGTAATTCCGTGATCAAAGTTTAGGTTTATGCTTCGGTTTTTACAAAAAACCCCTGAACAAAACGGAATTGCTATAAGTTGTCCCGATCGCGGTCGAAAGCACACTAGTTCGCGGAGACGGCCATTTGTTTATGACATGGCCAGTTGAGCATGTCGCGCGGACACCGACACGCCCCCTTGCCACTTCTACTGTTATTTCTATTTCTGTGAATATACTACATGGATACTTTTGTTTTTGTAATGAAACGAGTGTCTCGGCGAGAGGGCGCAGCCAGTGAGCTACCTCTACAAGCCGTTGTTATAAGTGGACCTTCTGGTCGTCGTCGCCAGCGTCATTTGTGTGGTGAACGTGTCACCGAGTGCGGCGCTAGGCGGCTACTCGAGAGTCGGGACAGAGGACAGGCTCCTTCGCCGCTCGCCCTGCAGGCTGCACCTAATTAACTAGCCGACGATCCGCCAGGCTTATATCACGCATCAACCGAACTACTACCGACTACCGACTACTTGTTGTAAATATCACTTCACCGATACAAACTTATGTTTTGCCATTGTCACTCGAAAAAGGGCCATTTGATTCACCGCTAACATTGAAAAAAAAATTATTAACCGACTTCCAAAAGGTAGAGGTAATCAATTCGTCTGTTTTTTTTATGTATGTTCAGTGATATTTTCGCCAATAATTGTAAACCGATTTTTATGATTCTTTTTTCGTTTGAACGAGTATTATTCCGCGGTAGTGCGGAATAATACTCGTTAATCTGATGCTGACTATGGAGATATACAACGGAACTCTTCATCAATAATAGACAGCAAATCTGTCGTGATTGCTGCAATCGCTTGGATGTTTAACCGTCGTCGGTTAAAAAAAAAAAAAATGCTTTTTATTTTAAACCTTTTAGATAGCATCAAAATTGGACTAGTAGTTTTGGAGAAAAATGGCAACAGGGATTAGCACAAACAAACATCCTCTCACCCCAAACGCATATAGGTACTGTCTCCGTTCCGTCTGGGGTGTTTGTTGTTTGTGTTGTTTTCATTTACTAAAAGGTTTATTTTCTTCTTTTCAGAGCATTTTATAAAATCTTATTTTTAAAAAGATTTTTTTAATTAATAAGTTTTTTTAATTTTTAGTTTTGTCGCAATTATTGAACTCTAATATAATAAAAAAAATGTCTGAGCGCCATTAACCGTTGACGAGTTCCCTCGTGAGTAGACAATCCTGGCTGTATGATCAGTTCATGAAAAAAATCATGTTTATCTATCAAATATGATCGCGTCTACAAATCTTCGTACTCGTGCTATTTACCTATGAGGAGTTCCCTCGCAATAAGACAATCCTGGCTGTAGGATCAGGTCATGAAAAAAATCATGTTTATCTATCAAATATGAACGCGTCTACAAATTTTCGGATCCGTGCTACTTACCGTTAAGGAGTTCCCTCGTGACAAGACAACTAGTGAGTTGTCACCGTAACACCTATCTAAGAACATGCACCAATCAAACCCAAACGCATCACTGAAAACTGCATCAAAATCGAACTAGTAGTTTTGGAGAAAAATGGCAACATGTATTTGCACAAAAAATGTTTGCTGCAGCGCGCCCTGGTGAGTTGTCACCGTAACACCTATCTAAGAACATGCACCAATCAAACCCGAACCCATAACTGAAAACTGCATCAAAATCGAACTAGTAGTTTTGGAGAAAAATGGCAACATGTATTTGCACAAAAAATGTTTGCTGCAGCGCGCCCTGGTGTGTTGTCACCGTAACACCTATCTAAGAACATGCACCAATCAAACCCGAACCCATAACTGAAAACTGCATCAAAATCGGACTAGTCGTTTTGGAGAAAAATAGCAACATGTATTTGCACAAACAAACAAACATCCTCTCACCCCAAACGCATACACCGTCTCCGTTCTGTCGCGGTCGTGGGTAAAAAAACGTAAAACAAGATAAATAACAACAAAAGTTAACAAGCATCTGGGAATCTACAAAGCTTACAATGTTCACACATTTACAAATAATAGGTAAAAAAATTAAAAGTAAAAAAACTTTTTAAAAACAAGCTTTTATTAAAAAGCTTTTCCTTTTAATTTTATTTTCAACTGTTTAGAATTATGATTCGGGATTTACTACGGCATAGGTCGTAGCGCGTAGTAATTCGTAGTACGCACAATGCAATGTTTTGAGCACACATTATTTATAGAAAACAGAAAGTTGATGACGCCCATTGTGAGCGACCACTTTTCGGTCCCTTATGGCAACACACACTGGTCATAGACTTTCGTCTTGAGACACTGCGGGCGGTAAGTTGGACGAGAAGATACCGCGCAACTTCCCGAACGCTGCCCAGCCGAGTCGGATTCGATGATTGACCTCTTTCTCGAAGTTAGACCTACCTAACTGGACCGTTTGTCCCAGGTACACATAATCGTCTACAACTTCGAGTTTAGAGTCTCCGATCTTGATAGGAATGGGTGTGACATGGGCATTCAACATGACCTTGGTTTTGTCCATGTTTAATATAAGACCCACTCTTCCGGAAGCTCTACTTAGGTCATCGAGCATTGTACTGTGGGCCCTCATAGTCTCAGCCATGACCACTATATCGTCGGCAAACCGAAGCTGCGAAGGTGAGTGATGTACTCGCCATTGACATTGATGCCTAGCCCTCTTCAATCCAGAACCTTGAAGACATCCTCCAGTGCAGCGGTGAATAGTTTCGGAGATATGACGTCTCCCTGTCTCACCTCGCTGCAGAAGGATATGTTCCCAGGTTTGGACCTGAAGTCGGACTGACATGGTGGCGTTTTTGTACAAACACTTCAACACCTCGATGTATCGATAGTTGATTTGGCATCGTTGGAGAGACTGCAGTACAGCCCAGGTCTCGATCGAATCGAAGGCTTTCTCGTAGTCCACAAACGCTAAACTGAGGGGCAGGTTATACTCTTCGGTCTTCTGTATAACCTGCCGCAGCGTATGTATGTGGTCCACGGTGCTAAAGACGAAAAAAAAGAATGATCTATGCAAAAAAAACTTAAGTACTTAAACAGGTGACGCAAATATTGTCATCAGTGCTGTAACTATTCTGAGCAAACGATGAAAAAAAAAAAAAAATTGATAACTATTGTAATAAAAATCTGAATAGAAAGAAAAGAGAAAATGAGATTGAGAATAGTTAGTGACATCCACAAATTTGTGCCGTTTATGAGACACCAGGGAAGCCGCATGCGCGAAGGAACTGAAGCCAAACTTTTTTATTTGCAAAAAATAAAACCGACTTCAAAAGCTGTGTGTGAAAAAAACTTTAGCTTCCGAAGTCGCTGACTTTTGTTACATTGATTTAGTTTTTTTTGTCACAGACCGGCTTCTAAAGCTTTTATTTTCGTGTGAATAAAAACATTTTGTATTTGGAACAAGGACGAATTATACGAATTATGTACAAATATATAAATAAAACGTAGGTACTAACAAGAATATAACACTGAATATCGAAAAATGTTCTAATCTATCTATCTACCTATAAAAATCTCGTGTCACGGTGTTAGTGGTCGCACTCCTCCGAAACGGCTCGACCGATTTTAATAAATTAAAAATTATGTATATTTCGTAGCGTAGGTACGAGAATTGGTCAGAAAGTATATTTTCACACCATGGCAGTGTTTGCGGGGTCAACCAGTTACACATTTAATCCTGTCTTCTCTTATTACCAATTGTAGGTAGGTATAATAATGTGATAAATATAAATACTATACTACGATTTATTTTCTCGCAGTCAATGGTAAAAAGTGCAGTACACAACTCGTGAAAAAAAATCATATCGGTCCTTGTTGTTGTTGCCCTCGAATAAATTCTCTTTTTTTGACTTGTTGATCTGTCTGTTCAGATTGTTTAGGTGTAGTTTTGATAACTTACTCATTGGAACAACGATTAGGTATTATCGATATTTAGGTATTAGATACAGTGAATTAGTCACGTTTCCATCTGGGATTTGTAAATTAAATGGAACTCCGTTCATTCATTGCATGACTTTTTTTTAGTAGCCATGGATGTCCCAGTGCTGGGCAAAAGCCTCCACCCAATCTTCTCTGGCACTCTTTTCGGCGCAACCTGAAAACAGCCATCGCAGTGCACATCCAGGTCATCTCGCCGTCTCTTTCTGAGTTGGTCTCCACGGTTACGTCCATCCCCAGGGCCCGGCAGTCTCGACATACGATTTAACTTTCGATCGCAATGCTTGCGATTCATCAGATTGCTTGCGAGAATCGCATCTTGGATGACTTGCATTTCCAGCAAGCATCGTTATTGCAACCGAATTTTTGACGTGATTAATGGCCGAATACTGAAACGTCACTCAAAATTTAAGTAGCACTTATTTTTAACAGATACTCAAAAGTGACGTTTGGCCATACGAAATTTAAAGTTTAGGAGCTGCTCAAATGTTAAGCAGCCCTTAAATTTTGAGTGACGTTTCAATATTCAGGGGAAAGTCTTATAAATCGATGAACACCGGCTGCACGCACGAAAATGTGACACCGTTCCGCGCGCCGGTCACATCCCGCCTGACCCATCAACGCCCAGCCCAAACCCTTGGACCTAGAAGACTGAAATTTTGCACAGTGGTGCCCTTTATAATGTAGACAAGGAATAGGGAAGGATTTTTCGAAATTCAACTCCTAAGGGAGTTAGTTAGGTTATAGGGGATGAAAGTTAGTACCTATGACTTTGACTTTGTGATTGCTGACGATTGAAAATTAATTAATACGTGTCTCAGCGTTTTTGATAATTCCACCCCAAAGGGTTAAAAAGGGGGATGTAGTTGTGTATGGAAAATCCTTAATTTTCGAAGTTAAAATCACAAAGATTATTGTCTAGGGCCTAGACAATAAACAGACTCTAGGCGTATGGTTGGAAGCTAACGCAACGGTGTTGTTAGAATTTTAATCCTCAAGGGAGTGAAATTTTGTTTTTTAAGTTAAAATCACTAGAAAATTTGTATTTAGCCTCTTGGTTGGTAATTAATAATTACATGTATCAGCGTTTTTGAAATATCATCCTAGAAGAGAAATAATGATAATTCAGTGATATTAATTCAATTCATAAACCAACCCATTACACTCACGGGTGTCGTATAAGGCGACTAATGTCTGAGGCAGAACACCTTGCGCCTCCGTAGACCAGAGAATGGGCAGCAGCGTTTTCTGTTAGTCTTTCATCACTGCGATCTCCAATCCGCCTGCCAAGCGTGGAGATTACGGCAAATTCCTCCCATCATGGGAGAGGCTTATGTCCAGCAGTGGACGTTATGGGCTGTTGTAGTGTAGTAGTAGTAATTCAATTCATAAAAGTATGCAATTTTTCATCAATGTTTTCTTATGAGTTTATTATCACGTAAAATTATCGTCTGTAAACCGACTTTACAGATACCCATTTTTTTTTCGTAGTTATTTTAGTGATCGAAGTTTGCGATTTTATTGTTATCTATGTCGAGACTGCCGGCCAGCGGGCAGGCACCCATGGCGCGGCTTGGAGCCTGCATGGCATATAGTATAGTATTAGCTGTGCTGTTTGTTAAACTCTAGGCTGTGATCCACGGCTAAGCGACAGTGATGGAAGTAACCGTCGCTGTCGAGCAACTTGACTCTCTAACTATAAGTGTAAGACAGACGCGACTACGCGAGACGGATACACTCACAGAAATATAAAAAAAAAACAGGAGAAGTGGCAAGGGGGCCTGTCGGTGTCCGCGCGACATGCTCAACTGTCAACTAGTGTGCTTTCGACCGCGATCGTGACAACATAAAGCAATTCCGTGTTGTTCAGGGGTTTTTTGTAAAAACCGAAGCATAAACCTAAACTTTGTTGATCACGGAATAACTTATCATATGTAAGTACAAGTATTTTACTATATTATTTGCCTTTGAATCATGAAAAAAACAAATCGTAAAATATTTGTTACTTTTACTGTTATTTTTGTGAATGGATCAGAATGTTGGGCCACAAAAGGGATGAATAAAAGACATAATATGCATGTCGCGGAGATGAGGATTCTAAGGGGGATGTGTGGTGTTACTCGAATGGATAAAGTAAGAAATGAGTATATAAGAGGAAGTCTGAAAGTGGCGCCGGTGACTGAAAAGTTGTGTGGTAATCGGTTGTCGGGGTATTTGTTTTCAAATATCACAGCGACTGTACTATTTTTGCAATAAATACATTACTCCTTAACCACTACCTAACCTATGAATATTGACCTATGATCACTTATGGGGCAGTGGTCTGGTGGCCCCGCACCAAACTAACTACAGCCTCCATCAAACTGCAACGCTTGCAAAGGCTTGCCTGGATGGCGATCACTGGCTGCATGAGGACTACCCCGACCGCAGCTTTCGAAGCCATGCTGGGGCTCCCACCGCTTCATCTGTTCATACAACAGGAAGCGAAGATAACGGCTGTACGCCTTAATACACTTCAAATCTGGGGTAAGAAAGAAACACAGCACACCGCGGTACTGGAGGGATTCCACAACGAGTTCCCCCTGGCGAAAGCAATAAACGATCGGATACCAAAACAATTCGTATTCGATAAAAAGCACAAAATCCAGCTCCACGAGGATCACCGCTGCGAGGGATTAAACCCCGCGGAACTACGGATCTTCACGGATGGATCTAAAACAGGTACTGGCACAGGTGCTGGAGTCTTCTCGGAGGATCTCAACATCCACATAGCCAAACCTCTGGGGGCCCACAACACGGTATTTCAGGCAGAATGCATGGGCATTTCCCTGGCGTCTCCATCTTAGCCAGGAAGGTTGTGGACCACTCAATTCGTATACTCTCAGACAGCATAGCTGTACTGCTAGCACTAAACAACCACAGAGTCAACTCTGGGTTAATACACGAGTGTCACCAACGCCTGAACCTGGTTGGTAATCTCAATAATATAACCATCCAATGGATTAAGGGACACAGCGATTCCCGTGGCAATGATGCGGCGGACGAACTCACTAGAAGGGGATCGAGCATGGCTGCGGTGGGACCCGAAGTTATCGTACCACTCCCTTTCGGATACCTACGCACACTGGTGAGGAACCGAACTAGTGAACAACACCACAAGCTATGGCTAGACCACGGCGAGTGCAGGCAGGCCAAGGAAGCACTTCCTACTATCGACGGCCGCCTCACCAAACGCGCGCTTCGGTTGACCAAACCGCAGCTGCGCACAGTTACAGCCACCATTACTGGACACTGCTCTTTTCATAAACACCTCTGTCATAGGAGTCACGGACAGCCCCCTGAGCCGTGCCTGCATGGAGGAAGACGAGACAGCAGCCCACGTGCTTCTGCACTGCCCAGTGGTTGCAACATACAGGGCAAAGTACTTTGGTAACCCAGGTACTCTCCGCGAGATTGTCAGCAACACCAAGGCGCTACTGGCCTTTCTCGGGGAGTTAGGGTGGATCGAATAAATTTCCCACCCGTACGCAAAATACGCGCTTTGACGTGGAGTTGCGGACACCAGCCCGCTATACAATACGACCACTACCTAAGTTTGTCGCTAAGTGACTGAACAAGTAATGTAAAAATCACAAAACGATATTTCACTAAGCGGATGAATCACGTGACACGTAGTACGGCTGCTGCTTCTTGCGACGTGCTGTTATGTGCTTGTGCAGATCCACTAACTTATGCTATCGACAGAGTCGATTGGCGAATTAAATGTTGCTATTTTAGTTTTATTTGTCAACCGTCTTAACCCGATTGGAAGATCGATGTCAAATAATGTTTTTATGTATTTTGATTATTATAAAGCATACTTAGAGAAATTCATAACCAACTTTCGTAAAGTAAGTTAATTAAATTTCACGTTAAATCGGTGGAGTGTTTTTGGCTTTGAATTATCGTATATTATGCCTTATCCTCGTGCTACTAACTACTGTTTCAATAGGCCATGACAGCCTAAACCAACGTAATCGGATATTTTAGTGTTTTAATTTACTTAATAATATATTTTTTAGCTACATGTTGTTTATTTTTATTAGAATATTTATTTTCTGGATAATATTTTTTATTTAAATATTTTCAAGACCCCAAAAAAAAAATGGTACAATAATAAATGGAAGATTCGATAACTTTCCGATTTAGTCGATCACTAGCGTACCTATGCTTTTGCACAGAACAACGATAGCGACTGATGTTTTTGTGTAGGTAAGTTGTACAATGCATGGTAAATACATGCTGTACTTGAAGTCATAATGTTTATAATTGATTGTGTAGTACGTTCAGTTTTAAGAAATGCGGGTGTGTGCGCGACTGCTTATCTATTGCTTTTACTGAGCTGCATGTCTAGTAGTAGCCGTGTGGTAGGGGATAAGTGGAGACACAGGGTTCCGATACATTTTCTTCTAGCTATCTCCTTCTTTATTATATCTATGGTCACACTCATACCTTTGGTTTGGGTCCATATTGGCTCACCTAAAGTTCTTAACCCGAAATTGTTCTTCTAATGATTTCTAATCTGAATGATCACTCTTCCTAAAATTGTTCATCCTAAAGTTTTCATTCATACTATTTGTAGTGCTACCGGCGATGTTCATATCACTCATGTTTCCGAAATTGTAATTAATAATATCATTAATGTAAATATATTTAAACTCCTTTCTGTTTTTTATCATAACGCTTTTATCCCTAAACATAATACTTAGAAAAATTTCGCGACCAATTTCGAGGTAGTTGGTCACAGTTCTAACCTAACCTATGGATATCTTTGCAGGTACACACCGCTACAAAAAAAAAATTAAAGAACACGCTTAAATGAATAAAAACAAAAAACCAATTCATATAATTAGTGAGTGCGAAGCAAGCACTTCCTCAAGTATACGTGCTAATATGCCAACAAACTTGAACTTGAGACAAGTAATATATCGTCAAAGAAACAAAAAAGAAAAAATGACAGAACCTGATACTATTAACTTTGAAATAAATCATAATATTCTTCAATTGGACAAAAGTCAAGACGATATGATCTTAATTGATGAAAAATGGTATGAAAAAAAGAGAATAGTGTTATATACAACTAAACAATTTCTTACTTTTTTATGTGCTTCCACCTATTTAATATGACTTTGAATAATAGTGCAAAAGATGGTTATGTTGAGAAAATATAGGAAAACAAATAAAAGTATAAGAGATGTTTATTGCTTCTGACATTATGAAGTTGAATACTTCGGAAATATGAACATTAGAGACAGAGTAGTTAGGAATTGTGATTGTTAGGATGAAAAATGTTAGGAAGAACATTTTCGGATTTCCGAATATCGGAGTTGAAAATTTGGGTGAAGTTTGGCGCACCCCTTTGGTTAACTCAAAGAGTATCTTTCATTGAATCGGAAAAAAACTGCCAACTAAAGTAGGTAATCCTTGTTTACAAGGTTTAAGGAAAAAATGGCCATAAAAACGATCGACCTTGTAAATTGGGCACTGTCTTCAGTATGATAAGTTCTCGGTAGTAGTATCCAATGTGCAGAGAATACAATAGCTGTTGGTGCTGAGCTTGCGTGCGCGCACCTCAGGCTTCCGGCGCGCGTTCACCTCGGCGCAAGCTAATGAGCTGCGCAGCGCACGCTCTGTGCGACTGTCTCACCAGTCACTACTACTATAACGCACTTTGACTTTTAATTCGTGTCTTTGCCTTGCCTTTGTCGTTCTTAGCCTTTCTAAGGCTAAGAAATAGTAAAACAGCCACAACACAAGCAAAATCACGAAGCAATCTAATTCGTATTTTTTTGACTTGCGTATGAAGAGTATCTCGTTTAAATACAGCATGTAACAGAATAAGCGCAATACCTCATAAGTAGTGATTCACACCGTCAAACTGGACACCCGACTGACTACCCGTTTTCCTTAAAATGTTTCAAGGAAAATGGGTAACTTGCACACTTCACACTAATTGCGTCAGCCGATGCGATACTTTGTAAGTATATATTTATTGACAAATGCTCTTTTTCTGTTACACCCGGTATAGGTCTTACGAAGGGGGAAAAGTCATCCTGTGCAAAATCTTCAGTTATACATATCTAATACAACCTACGTTAATAAGAGGTTTTCTTTTCGAGTACTTATTAAAAAAAAACCATAGTTTCCAAGAACTTTGTAGATGGCGTTGAACTGACTACGTTACTAGGTGCCAAAGCCAAAACGCTTGGGAAAAAAAAATGCGTCACATACGCATACTGTCATTCGAATCTTCATATCACTCCCCTCGTTGACTGACACTTTCGTTTGCTTAAGGTGTCAAGTTCATAAAGGTCGAGGAACGACTTTTTGAACGAAAATCTGAATTTCGCGGGCTACCCTGACGCTTTCACCTTAAGGCTGATGCTCCAGGGTAGCCCGCGAAATTCAAATTTTCTTACGTTTTTTGCAATTTGCAGGCCAGTGCTAGGTTGTATGTTGATTAAAATATTGTTCGCGATTGTAAGACGGATTGTACGACGAATTATCATCATCAAAATCATTAATACAACCCTCCAAGTTCATAAAGGTCTAGGACCGATTTTTTCAAGGTCTAAGTCATTGCAGAAAGAAAATTTAAATTTCGCGGGCCACCCTGGCGCTTTCACCTTAAGCTTCCGAATATAACCATTACATCCAAGCAAAATGATGTGACGTTCCGTTCCTTGCAGTAACTTACCAAGTTCAGCGCCATCTATCCAGCGACTAGGGAATAGTTTAAAAAGAAAACCCCTAATTGAAACAATACAAGGCGCTGCTGTCAGTTGGGACTGGTCATCTCTTAGCTGCCACGGTTCATTTTAATTACTTTATTTTTAAATTGTTGATCTAATATTTTACTCTGGACGCTCTTAATGTGCACGTCTTTCTACATCGTTCTCACATATATGTATAATCTCAAAATTAATGATGTAACCAAGATTTTGTAACAACGTTTTGATTTATAAAAAAATCAGACGAATTGATACCCTTCTCTTTTTGGAAGTCGAAAAAGAGTGTCCATGGAGTTTCTTGCCCGTTCTTCTCCATAGAGATCTACGCTAGGGAATGGGCAACTACAGTACTTTCTCAAGTTATTATTCCTTGTGACTGGGACTGTAGCTTTGTCTTTTTTTGTATTTTTGACATTTAACAGTGCCGTAATGGTCTAATTGAAATAAATGCTTTGAGTTTGGGTTTTGACAAGGATCCTCTGACACGTGTTAAAATCAAACTGACGAAGATAACATAAACAATAAGACAAAATTCTAAAAAAGTAAACATAAGCAAAATATTAAACAATCAAATTGGTCCTGTACGAGGCCAAAAGGCTCCTATCTCAGCATGGTGCCACATGGTGCTGTGTTTCAGTTGTTTTAATAGTTGCGTACTGGAATTTTCTGAAATCCCTACAAATCGATAATGTACGGTCTCATTTCACTTCTTTCCTCGGAAACCTATGTTATCTTTCTTGAGTATCCAAAGCTATACGTATACTTGTATAGTTTAGCTGTACCGTGTACGTCACATGTCATCGGCATCATATTATAATCAGCTGTGTGTGTTATAGTTCCACGCAGGCGGCGACTGGGCGTGCATGTATCGCGGCATGGGTTCCGGCGAGGACGACCGGTTCGCGGCGCCCCGCGCTCTCGAATCTCGCCGGCTCCGGCTTGGTCGCGTGGACTAGCGACAAACGTGTTGTCACGGCTCGCGGCTACTGATCCCCTGGCAGATGTTTTACGCACCGGTTCCTTATGCAGATGCAATTTTTGTCAGCGAAATTTCAAGATACTTTTAATAATGAATGTGATATCTTTCATACTGGTATTTCAAGTACAAGCCAGACATCTACTTTGACTGAAAAGTGTAGTTGCTGTGTTTTGCTGCTTGTTATCTCGTTGCACCTCGTAGGGATCCAAAAAGTTATTATTACAATGAGGTCTTGAGTGTGCCTGCCATTTATTTTGTTATCATCAAGGAAGTTATCATAACATTCATGCTCCGTCCCGTATCGTCCCTATTGTCATTACTATCGACTTGAAAATATTTTCGTTACGATTTATATGTATACTTACTTATAGTGACTGAAAAGCTCCAAAAGCTGATGCATTTCTGGCTAAATTATATCTTGCAGTTTTACAGGGTATTTAGTGCATCGTTTGCGAAAATTAACGAGCCGAAAGGAGGGGTCATTTGCTATCTCATCAGCCAATAACTCATCCTCCATTAAATAAATTAAATTAAACAATCCGTGATAGGAAAAGGGTGATGGTGGGATCAAGTCGTGGAGCTCCTGCACACTCTCTGAAGTACAGTCTGTAGAAGACCGACAGGCAGGCAACATTACGCCAATGAGCTAGGCTGTGAAGCGTAGCCACCGTCGTACACACCTTTTAGCTTTGCGTTTCACCGAGTCAAGTGCAGCAAGCTGGTATTTTGCTGAGCCATCTGCAATACTCCATACAGGAAAGGACCTGTGCTTTATACTTACAGACTTAAAAGCTGTTCAGATGTGAAGTATTGCCTCACCTTATCCAGGATGCCCAACTTCTTGGCTGCGCAATTAAAAATGAGGGCTGCTGAGACAGCGAATGACCTCTTCTTTCAGTCCGTTCAATTTGGTAAATGATGCACCAAACACCCTGTATATTATGTACTTAAATGCAGATTTCAGGTTGATGCTTCTAATCATTGAGTGGCTACACAGGGTACACACAAAAAGCTATCGATTGCTGACACCGTTTGAAATCACCAGAACCAGCATCTTTGTAACCAACAAACACATGATAGTGTCTCGATCGTTTTGATTTGCGGGTTTTTAGTTTTCGAACGCCATTTCGAAGCGATGCCGATGGTTTAGAAATTGAATGGATTAAAATCCTTGGGATATGATAGAAACTTACGCAACTTGGGTGCTAAACCTGTGTAACGATTTGTTTGAATACCACCTACATTATGTACATTATTTCAATTACAATAGGCATTTTAATACATAATTTGGAGATCACTTAAGCAAGGAATTGCTAGTATTAGGAGCAGAGCCGTCTCTCTCCTATGTGACGCAGACGAAGTTGGGTGGGTCAGCTAGTTTAAGGATATTTACGAGTAAGTAGGCCTCGGAGGGGATATACAGGGGCGCCTGCCTGCGGCACCCCTGCATATCCGGCGCCCTGAGCGGTCGCCCACCCTCGCCCTCCCCTAACGCCGCTACTTATTAGGAGACTCCGCACTTCCACTTGGTATTTTTTATGCAATTGAAATGTAGACAGCGTAAACATTTCAATTGCATAAAAAATATATTATTGATTACCGTTACATGTATTGTAGGATACAAAGTCCCTCAATTTAATTGGTACAATTTTAATAGTTGCTTATTACTATATCCACCTCCACTACCGTGGAGGTGGACGTGGATATAATAATAATAAGCAACAAAAGTCGGCCCACCTGACAGCTGCAGCAAAAGTCTGCTGTGCCAAAGCCGTCGCCCCTCACCGGCTGCACCCCCGCTGCAATGATTATTGGTCGGGATAGGGATGCGTCTCCACTGCAGCATCTCGTTACGGAATATGCTCAACTTGTGCATTATTTATTGTTCGCATTGGTTTTTCATGTGAGACTCTAACTTTGAATTGATTTTACCTGTTTGTTTCATTAAATGGTTTCTTCACCATCGCATCGTGCATCGGTGCTAGCTCCGAAACCAAGATTTGTCACAAGCACAAGGTTGCGTACTGTTGGTGTCAAAAAGGTTTCAATTCGGTAGTTATTTATTTTTAAATCAAATGATGTGATGACACCCGACCGGTGTTAGTGAACCGCTCGGAGGTGACGTCGGAGGGTGCGCGGGAGGGGGCGTGTGGGGCGCATCCCGCGGAGGCTGCGCGCCCGGGCCGCGCTGAGCGCTCCGTCAGTGGCCGAGTGGCGTAGCGTCAGTCGACCGCCGGCGGGCGCGAGCCGCGTCTGCGATGTTCCACTGTATAGTGCAGCCGCGCCACGATTGGGGCCCGCCCGACCTCGCCAATGCCTTCCCCGGTACGAGACGCCGCGCGCCGCCGCCGCCACCGCGCCGCTAACATTCCGATGACTCCGTTATGATCTATTAATGACTGTAAAAACGCTTTGTGCTAAATGCCAATAACTAATTATAACTGTGTTTACTAGAAATAAATAACTTGTGGTTTTACCGGAGCGCGGAGTGGAGAGGCGGCGCGGCGCGGCTCATGTGAATCTGTGTTATTGTTGTCGTTGCATTGTGTTGGATGCGTGAGAAGGCGGGCCGTTCGGTTCCATCGTCTCGCTGTACGATGCCTCTTACCGCTTACGAGTATGAGGATGAGTCGCTCAGTAGCTCTCTTTGTATACCTACAGTGATTATGTTTGGATCCTCGAGGGTAACCCGCAAAATTCAAATTTTCTTACGTTTTTTGCAATTTGCTGGCCAGTGCTAGCTTGTATGTTGATTAAATATGATTCGCTGCTGTAAGACGTACTTACATATAGTTACTGAATCATAATCATCAAAATCATCAATACAACCTTCCCAAGTTCATGTAACTCGATTGAATGACTATTTCATGAAAAAGTCATTCAATCGAGGTACCTATATTTTTTGTGATCCAAACCGGAGCACATTACAATGCTAAGCTTAGCGCAGGTGTGACTACAAACTTAATGTAGGAACAGAAGGCAGGTAGAGTGCGCGCTGCAGACAGATGATGGTATATTTTGCAATGCGGACTCAATATAGATAATCTGAAATGTTGCACAACAGCACAATTTTTGCTTGAATTTAGTTAAGTTTGATGCATTGTTAGCCAAAGAGCATGCACTGGAGGAGTACGTGTACCGCCAATCGCGCAGACCCTCGCCCTCGCCGATACACACAGGCAGCGATACGCGCTCGCTTTTTGTTTTTGTTCGCTGGTTCGCCCTCGCGTATCGCTGCGAGCTGATTGAGCTTGTGAGTCGCACATCAAACCCAATTGTGGCGTGAGCTCGATGTGATACGAGGGGGCTGCCATGCCAGTAGGTACACGACTCAACCGCTTCGATCCGCTAGGAACAGGAAAAGAAAATCGATGGAAAGAAAATCGGTTTCTCTTTCTTCGTCTAGGAGATTATTCAGTGGATTGCTCAATCTGGTAAACGTTTACTTTTGGTCATAAACTTTAATATTCTCGTGAATCGGGCTTTCAGTAAAAAATCGAGCCTTCAGAATGATCTAAGGACAAATATAAGTATTGAGTACACCTCAGCCCAACTCAACCCAACACAGGCGTAATGTTATGTAATTTTAAAATAAATTTATAGCTTATATTTGTATAGGTTATTACAACTAAAAATGGAAAAATAAAAAACTTTTTTGCAAAAAATAAAACCGACTTCTAAAGTTTTTTTTTAAATTATGTCGATAAAGTAGTTCTGTCAAATCCAATTTTTAGACCTCCGAAACCCTCCGGATCATTGTAAAATTTCTGAAAAACCATTAAGTTTTCGTACTTTTTTAGTTTTTTTTCCACCAAGGACCTTTGCTACGGTAAAAGTCACTATGATAGTTTTTAAAAAGACAAAATTTGCAACAAAATGAAAGCAATTTGGTTATGTTACATCAAATAGCTTCTATATATAAGATTTAAATCATATTTTCAGCAGCTGGCTGAAAATATGATTTTCGTACCACTTGCTCAAAAAAGTGACATTCTATGCCACAAAAAGCGAACATAACAATAGTTATTTTTAATCTGTTAAAAACAGAGAAAGAAAATTGTACTGAATTTAATTCATCCTCTAGGGGGAGAATGTGATTTAAATTTGGAATACTTACCGAAATTTATACTGAACTACATCTGTGTTTACACCATTGAGTTTGTATATAAAGCATTATACATCTTTTTGAAAAAGGAATACGCATTTATTATGCACTTATGATTATTGAATAAAATTACGAAAACCGACGTATGAGCTTGATGCCTTTACTTTTCCGACAAAAAAGTCTAGGAATTTGCCGCGTTTTTGTTTTCTTCAAATACATAAACGTTAAGTTTATTTTAATTTATTTTTATAAATAAATTAATGTTCTAAAATGCTTATCTCATATTATTATTGTGTTAATTTTTTCGCAAATGGTACGAAAAGTAGAGTATTTATCTCGGTGATAAAGCTGTCTTAGTCTTGGGTGAACTTAAATCCCTCGCTACACTCAGGACTCGTCTTAAATCCCTCCCTTCGCTCGTGATTTAAATTTTTAACACCCTCGCTACGCTCGGGAGTAAACCTCGAGTCCTTCGTTACGCTCGCGATTTAAATCGTCACCCGCGACAGAAGACACTGCTTTATCCCCTTGGTTAATAATCTACTATTTGATAATAAATCGGGAACGATTGGGACTGTTTTTTTTTTTTCAAAAAATAACAATAAAAAAATGGAATTTAATTTTTTCGTAGTTTTTTTTTTTAGAAAAGTAAGAATTAAAAGTCACGAAAAATGAAATTTATAATAAGTTTAATTTAATTTATTTTATTAAAAATTAAATTTATAATAAATTTTAATTTTTATATTGTTATTAAACAGTTTACAGTCACAGGCTACAGTCAATCGTTCAGAGTTCGATGATCGAGTTTATGGCTTTCGGCTTCAGAACGACCTAAAAATAAGCGTGTATAACGGTAGCTACTTATAAAAACCGGCCAAGTGCGAGTCGGACTCGTGTACGAAGAGTTCAGTACCATTATTATCAAAAAATCACGTTTGTTGTATGAGAGGGGAGCCCCATATTAATATTTATTTTGTTCTGTTTTTTAGTACTTATTTGTTGTTATAGCGGCAACAGAAATACATCATCTGTGAAAATGTCTTACTATCTAGCTATTCATGATGCTAGCACAGTTCATGAGATACAGCCGGCAGAATACAGACAGACAGACGGACAGTGGAGTCTTAGTAATAGGGTCCCATTTTTACCCTTTGGGTACGGAACCCTAAAAAAGACATAAAACCGGCAAATCGCCGAAACGGCTGGTCTGATTTTGACGGGAATTTCACTAGCAGATAACTGATGTAATAAGGACCTAACCTGCTTTTAGTTTAGAACAAGAATTAGGGTTCCGTGCAAAAAAAAATCGATCATTGACATTGTAAACAAAATCCGATTCAAATAGGGAAGATTTTTTTTTATAATTTCACGCGGACTCTGTCAACAGCTACTTCAAAATAAAAATATTTTCAAAATGTAGGTAAATGTAGTTAAAACTGCAGAGCGCACGAGTGGCTTTCAACTTTGTGATAACGCTCATTTGACTTCATTTATCTGTCCGAGGTTTTGTTTTACTCATTTCGTCGAAAGGTTAACGTCGTGTTGTATAGTACAATCAGTCGCACCGCTATGGCAACAATTACAAAGTGTTAACTTTGTGCCTTGCAGACATCCGCATGCAGCTGTCGGAGCAGACGCGCGTGCTGGAGGCCCGCGCCGAGGCCACGGCCGGCGTGGCGGGCGAGCTGCACGACTACTGCCGCCGCCGCGCCGACCTGGAGCACGAGTACGCGCGCGCGCTCGACAAGCTGGCGCGCACTGCCAGCCAGCGCCACAAGGACCAGAAGCACAAGTAACATGCCACTCGAACGTTATTAGGACGTCGCATTACATAAGGCACTCCCTCAAACCGGCCGCTCTTCTATTTCGTATACGATGCATCGTTCCGCAGACGCGAGCAGTGGTCGCTGACGGGCGCGTACTCGTGCTGGCAGGCGGCGCTGGACACGACGCGCGCGCTGTCCAAGGACCACGCGGCGCTGGGCGAGCTGTACGGCGGGCCGCTGGCGTCGCGTCTGCAGCGCGCGTCCGACGACGCACTGCGCCTGCACCGCAAGTGCCGCGACATCGTGCAGGAGCGCCACGAGGAGCTGGGCGCCGCGCTGGCGGACGCGGCGGCCGCGGGCAAGGCGCACGCCGCCGCCGCCGCCCACTGGCGCGCCGCCGCGCTCAAGCTGCGCCACGCCTACGACCAGCGCCAGCGCGTCGGGCCCGACCCGCCGCGTCACAAGAAGCTCAAGGCGCTCGACAAGGAGCTCGATAAGGTAACACGACTATTTCTTACGACTGAAAAAAAAATACTTTATCATAACATCATCAAAAAAACAGCCAATTTTTACAAATTTCTGGTTTTCGATGTGAATATCCACGTTATCCGTTCCAGAGACGGACGCGTCACAGCGAGGCGCGAGTGCGCGCGCTGCGGGCCCGCGCCGACTACGTGCTGAGCCTGGAGGCCGCCAACGCCACGCTGCAGCGCTACTACCTGGACGACATCGCCGACATCATCCTGTGCATGGAGGTGGGCTTCGAGGCCGTGGTGGGGCGCGCGCTGCAGTGCGCCGGCGCGGCCGAGCAGGGGCGGGGGGCGGCGGCGGGGGCGGCGGGCGCGGCGCTGCGGGGGGCCGTGCGCGCGCTGGACGCGCCGGGCGGGCGCCAGCGCCTGCTGGACGCGCACGGCGCCGCCTTCGCGCTGCCCCGCCCGCTGCCCTACGTGGGCGCCGCGCCCGCCGCGGCCGACGCCGAGCTGCGCGCGCTGCTGGCGGACGCGGCCGAGCCGGAGGACGAGGCGGGCGCCCGCGTGCAGCGCGAGCTGGGCGCGCGCCTGGCGCAGCTGGAGCTGGGAGCGCGCCGGCTGCGCGCCGAGTGTCGCGAGAACGCCAAGACGCTGGACGCCGCCGAAGCCGAGCTCGTCAAGCAGGTTCTTGTCACTAGAGATACCACGAATGTTGTGCTACTATTCAATATTTCATTTTTAGAGTTCCGTACCTCAAAAGGTAAAAAAGGAACCCTCTTATGATCACTTTCTTGTCCGTCTGTCTGTCTGTCACCACCTATTTTCTTAAGAACAGGTGGACTTAGCTAGTTGAAATTGATACCAGATACCGATGTCTCTAATAGTCCCTATTAGGTGTATAAAAATCAAGGTTCTGAGTCAATACGATAAAAAGATATGGGCAAATTTAGATTTAGTACGAAAACTTGTAAGCACCAAAATTATCAAGTTTTTAATTTTTCGGAATTTTCCCTTTACTTGTGCTGTAAGACTTAGCTTTTAACCAAAATTGGCAATTCTAGGTCAACCGGAAGTACCCTCCCTATAGGTTTTAATCGGAAACCTACTTCTATTATTATACTAGCTGACCCGGCGAACTTCGTACCGCCTAACAGTCGATTCATTAATTTTTTTTTTTTTTTCTTCAGGCATTTTTAAATTTTTTCTGTCCGTAAGAACCATCCTCGTACTTCCAGGAATATTTTAAAAAAGAATTATCGAAATCGGTTCAGCTGCTCTTGAGATTTGCGCTTAGCAACACATTCAGCGATTCATTTTTATATTATAGAAGATAGTTTATATATAAACCTATTTCTATTATATATTTTTACTAGAGACCCGCCCCGGCTTCGCTCGGGACCAATTTAGAATAAAAAAAAGAAGTGCGCTTACTGTAAAATATTTTGTAATGTGCCTTTATTTTCCAATAATTCAATTTTTTTTTTGGGTGGTTGTAAGTCTAATTTTCACTTACCTCAACCAGCTTTGCCCAGCGGTTATAGCATGAGACTTTAGGGAGTAGCGCCTGTCTGAAAATCATGAATGAAACTCCAACAATGCGGTCATACAATGGTTTTTAATTTCGGTATAAGTTTACAGTTTATAGTTTACCCGTCGTAGATCTAGCAAACGACCCAAGAGCTAGACTGACCCGACACTACACCGAAGACATCCCGGACGTCAGCCTGTACGAGATTAGGATGACTCTGAAGCAGCTCAAACACAACAAGGCACCGGGTGATGACGGAATTACGGCCGAACTCCTGAAGGCGGGTGGAATACCGGTACTTAAGGCCCTTCAGAAGCTGTTTAATTCCGTCATACTTGAGGGAAAAACGTCACAGGCATGGTGCAGGGGTGTGGTGGTACTCTTCTTCAAGAAGGGCGACAATGCCCGGTTGAAGAATTATAGGCCCATCTCACTTCTAAGCCATGTCAACAAGTTGTTTTCAAGAGTCATCACGAATCGACTCGCGCGCAGGTTTGACGATTTACAGCCTCTCGAACAAGCCGGTTTACGGAAAGGCTTTAGCACCGTAGACCACATACATACGCTGCGGCAGGTTATACAGAAGACCGAAGAGTATAACCTGCCCTTCTGTTTAGCGTTTGTGGACTACGAGAAAGCCTTCGATTCGATCGAGACTTGGGCTGTACGGCAGTCCCTCCAATGGTGCCAAATCGACTAACGGTACATCGAGGTGTTGAAGTGTTTGTACAAAAACGCCGCCATGTCAGTCCGACTTCAGGACCAAGCCTCGGAACCTATCCTTCTGCAGCGAGGTGTGAGACAGGGAGACGTCATATCTCCGAAACTGTTCACCGCTGCACTGGAGGATGTCTTCAAGGTTCTGGACTGGGAGAGGGCTAGGCATTAACGTCAATGGCGAGTACATCACCCACCTTCGGTTTGCCGACGATATAGTGGTAATGGCTGAGACCACGGAGGACCTCAGTACAATGCTCGATGACCTCAGTAGAGGTTCCGGAAGAGTGGGTCTTAAAATGAACATGGACAAAACCAAGGTCATGTTGAATGCCCATGTCACACCCATTCCTATCAAGATCGGAGACTCTACGCTCGAAGTTGTAGACGATTATGTGTACCTGGGACAAACGGTCCAGTTAGGTAGGTCTAACTTCGAGAAAGAGGTCAATCGTCGAATCTGACTCGGCTGGGCAGCGTTCGGGAAGTTGCGCGGTATCTTCTCGTCCAACTTACCACAGTGTCTCAAGACGAAAGTCTATGACCAGTGTGTGTTGCCAGTGATTACATACGGGACGTGGTCGCTCACAATGGGCCTCATCAGAAGGCTTAAAGTCATCCAAAGGGCAATGGAGAGGGCTATGGTCGGAGTTTCCTTGCGCGATCGAATCAGAAATGAAGACATCCGCAAGAGAACCAAGGTTACCGACGTGGCCCGGAGAATTGCCAAACTTAAGTGGCAGTGGGCAGGGCACGTTGCTCGCAGAACGGATGGCCGGTGGGGCCGAAACGTTCTGGAGTGGCCAGCGCCAACCGGAACACGATGCGTTGGGAGGTCCGCTGGATGCGAGTCGCACGGGACCGGGACATGTGGCGACACGTAGGGGAGGCCTATGTCCAGCAGTGGACGTCGCACGGCTGAAATGATGATGATGATGATGTAGGTTATATTCGGAAGCTTAAGCAAACGAAAGTGTTAGTCACGAGCGTATGTGACGTGACGCAATGTTTTTTTTCCAATCGTTTTGGCTTTGGCTCCAAGTTATTTTTTTTTAATTCCTCGAAAAGAAAACCTCTCATTTCATCGATTTGACAATAACGCCATCTAGGCATATTTTTAGGAACGTACGATTCAATAAAGTCTTATAGTGTACGCAGGAGGTTGCTACCTACCTTTATACTTGCAATGTAATTTTTTAATTGTTACTAAAAACTGTTGCTAAAATGGGGCCCGGTACCCTGTTTAGACAGTCCCGCGACTCCGGCAGTTGCAATAACTCCTAAGATATTCATTCTAATTGAATAGTGTTTAGGGTACATACGTTCTAAAATAGATATTGAAGATAATCTATATTGATTTACACAATACATAAATAAGCTTCTAAAATAATGCATTACTGTTTACGCAAAACTTAAAACATGAGAAAGGTTAAAGTTAAAGTGTCTATACAGTCTTACACTGTACACGTTTTGCTGACGCGGTGTGCTGCACCAAACGTGCGTCATTTCGGATACTATAAAACCATACTCATTACATTTAATGAGTGAGTGCCAGGTTCGAGAGCCTGGACGATTTTATCCGGCGCCTTGCGATGGGAATGTTCGCGCGTGCCGACGCATCTGCTTGGTCCCATATCTAGCACATAGCGCCCTGGCATGCGCGCCCCCCACCCACCGGACTTGACGCCTGGGTAAGCTGTTTCTCCCAGGTTATACGCAGCTTACCTACACATTTACGACTCCACATACACTACATACATCCAGCTACTCGTCCTGTGCTAAGTTAATATAGGCAGGTGCGAGTGGCTAATACCACACATGCATGTCTCTACAGTCACGTAGACTCACGCGCAGGGACGTGGCGCGGGCCCGCGAACCTCGTTAGCACTGGGCGGTGTTCACACAACACGATACCGCCTACACTCACATAACGGTTCCTCGCCTGTAACGTGACCGGCTAGCTCTGCGCGCGGGGCGGGTCCCTACCATTACACCCTCCGTAGGTGCGTCGCAGTCGGCACCTCTGTCGCTGGTCGTCCCCCGCCGGGCCTCCTTCGGGTCTCACCTGGCGGGGACAGACCGCCGAGGTGTCGTGAAGAAAACAGTGCTGTATGGACAGCGCTGTAGGCGCGCCTACGGAATACTCCATAGCATCTATTCACAGGCGTGCGATATTCGGTCGCACGCCACTAGGCCACAGCCTAAAGGCAACAAAAGGACGGGCCTGTTTTGACAGGCCACGGTATGGCCTCCGCGGCCAGGGGGCACAGCCCCGATGCCGCCTGCCGCGCCCCCTCACGGGGGCGTAGCGATATCCCTCGTAGTAGTAATGAGTGAGTGCAATTACTGCAACGCGGTGACTAACATTAGAGAAAGGAATCGTCAACAGTTCTACTTGTATTTTATCCGTAATAAATCTAGTGTGAACCAAGTGATCTTTTCTCTACGCACTTCATCTCAACAACAACTCTGCAAGTATACGCACCGTACGCACCGTACAATGACCAACTGTTACACTGCGACCCCATTTGTTTTGCTGAGAATGAAATTATCAGTCGCGCGTAATTTTAATTCTGTGATATCTTCATATACTATAAAGGGCCATATTGATCTATATTAAATACACAATGTATTTAAGGTACTGACTTGGATAAGGATTAATGACGAGATCGTACTAAATCATTTCTAGATTTCTGAAGATTTCAACGTTAGTAATGAAAGAGATAGCAATACCCTACCATATCTTTTCCTTATCACTCCTATTGTGCGTAACTCTATTGCGAAAGCTTCAACGGGTTTTTGTTAACAAACATGTCTCAGGTAAAAAAAGGGTCAGGGTTTTTTTACCTGACATGTTTGTGCTTCAACACAAATCACATTGGAAATGTAAAAAGTTACATTGTATCCGTTTTTTAAGTTTTAATACGTTTTGTAATAGTATTAACGCAATAAAGTTTAAAAAAGTCATCAAACTCAAACTCAAAGCATTTATTTCGATTAGACCATTATGGCACTTTTGAAAGTCAAAAATACAAAAAAACTAAATAAAGCTACAGTCCCAGACACAAGACATAATAACTTGAGAAAGTACTGTAGTTGCCCATTCCCTAGCGTAGATCTCTATGGAGAAGAACGGGCAAGAAACTCCATGCACACTCTTTTAAATCAAAATATTGTTACAAAATCTTGGTTACATCATTCATGTTGAGATTATAGATATATGTGAGAACGATGTAGGAAGACGTGCACATTATGAGCGTCCAGAGTAAAACATTAAATCAACAAATTAAAAATAAAGTAATTAAAATGAACCGTGGCAGCTAAGAGACGACCAGTCCCAACTGACAGCGCCCGATCACGAACAAGACGCGTGTATCGGTGCCATTCAACTCAACCATATTGAAGGGAACTAAATGACCCGACACACCCGCCACCATCAGCGAGACATTTGAGTGAGCATGACTTTCTCTCAGCCACCAAGGCATATTCAAGTCAATGAAAGATAACTAAATGCAAATGGTAGCTTAACAATACATGGTACTCACATGTGCTATGCAATTATACAATACTAGGAGATGGAATCTATACAAAGCAAAGATACTTTTACAATCTTCTGCAGCTAGCACAATAATTTGCCCAATTAGTTTTCCCCTATGGTTGTGGAGCAGGACCAGCATCATCATCATCAGCCTATAATGTTCCCACCGCTGGGACACGGCCTCCTCTCAATGAGAGGGAATGTGCTATAATCCACCACGCGGGCCCAGTGCGGATTGGTAGATGTCACATGTCTTCGAACTTTTGGTTCTAGGACATGCCGGTTTCCTCACGATGTTGAAGCGTGGGAATTATTAAACTACTAGAAGTTAGCAAGAAAACTCACCAACACTTTCATAAAAAAATAATTTATTTAAAGATAGGTCGTAGGTTTCCTAAGCCCGTCATAAATTTAATTCTGTTTACGGAGGTAGGCGCGTAAAGTACTGCCCTGGCTTGCGCGTAGCTGTATGGACGCTGGAGCCGAGGAGCAGGATGCAGGACCCGCAGGGTAGGCGATAGTGGTGCCGTAGAGTACACAAGTAGTATTCATACTAGAATAGCAGTTACCGAAGTACACCTTCAGGTCACTCCATCAAGTCCGGAGGTAAGGTCTCATCATAATAACAAAACGAGCCTAAACTCGGCTCACCTAGTACAACACGTCGAGGAGTTCCAGTAGCAGTCACCAAAATACACTTGCAGGTCTCTTCATCAAGTCCGGAGGTTAGGTCTCATCATAACTAACAAAACGAGCCCAAACTTGGCTCATCTAGTACAACACGTCAAGGAGTTCCAGTAGCAGTCACCGAAATGCACCTTCAGGTCACTCCATCAGGTCCGGAGGTAAGGTCTCATCGTGACTAACAAAACAAGCCCAAACTCTCCTCACCTAATACAACACGTCGAGGAGTTCCAGTAGCAGTCACCAAAGTACGTCTTCAGGTCACTTCATCAAGTCCGGAGGTAAGGTCTCGTCATAACCAACAAAACGAGCCCAAACTTGGCTCATCTAGTACAACACGTCAAGGAGTTCCAGTAGCAGTCACCGAAATACACCTTCAGGTCACTCCATCAGGTCCGGAGGTAAGGTCTCATCATGACTAACAAAACAAGCCCAAACTCTCCTCACCTAATACAACACGTCGAGGAGTTCCAGTAGCAGTCACCAAAGTACGTCTTCAGGTCACTTCATCAAGTCCGGAGGTAAGGTCTCGTCATAACCAACAAAACGAGCCCAAACTCTGCTCACCTAGTACAACACGTCAAGGAGTTCCAGTAGCAGTCACCGAAGTACACCTTCAGGTCACTCCATCAGGTCCAGAAGTAAGGTCTCATCGTAACTAACAAAACGAGTCCAAACTCGGCTCACCTAGTACAACCACATCAAGGAGTTCCAGTAGTAGTCACCGAAGTACACCTTCAGGTCACTGCATCAAGTCCCGAGGTAAGGTCTCATCATAACTAACAACACGAGCTCAAACTCTCCTCACCTAGTACAACAGGTCGAGAAGTTCCAGTAGCAGTCACTGAAGTACACCTTCAGGTCAGTCCATCAAGTCCGGAGGTAATTCGTAAAATATAAACAGCAAAAAAATTTACATACATAAAAAAGGTACCTATCATAATTTTATTAAAAAGAAATACGTAAAAATAATGAATCTTTCAAAGTGTCAAAATGAGTTCACTTGACTACTATTCTCGCAGTTAGTCGAGCGTACCCTTGTGTGTATGACCCGTGTCAATGTAGTAGTTCGATTCTGTACCTATCAATTTTGCAAACGCGTCCTTAAATGCATGGGCACTGACAATGTTGTACGTTTTTTTTTTCTAAAAATCGCTCTTGAACATGATGGTGAGTTAAAAATTAGGGTTAAAATTAGAGAAGAAGCAACTTTTTCTTCAATTGAGCTGAATTTACATAAAAAATCATAATTTATCATGATAGCTCTAGTATTCAGCAGTAATTAACGGAAATCAAAATAAAAAAATAATGGTTTTTGTTGAAACTTTTTTGAGACAAGCCCGCCACACTGTTCCCTGCCCACTGTAACTCCTGTGCGCCAGAATCAACAGTGGCGACCACCAGAAAAGCGCCGAGACAATGAAGCTCGACGAAGTCCCAGAGAATGAATTTAACTGTCTTGAATCCCGCAACGAAATTAATCAGAAAAGTATAGTGGAGGAGTAGGAAAAAACCGTAATTTCCACTTCTCTTCATATCAGCAGGAGACAGAACGAAACAAGGCCAATAGGCACAAAGGGACGTTTACAACTGGGATAGGCCCAGTTGCCTAGCACCACGGATAAATATTAACATTTAATGGGTCCTATGTTGTGAGTAAGCTGTCCTAAGGTATGGCAAAAACGCTTGAACGCACGGAAATTTGTTCTAGTTTCCACAAGGTCTGTATAGTAAATAACTTCGGATGTAACCTGTACACTATCCAACATAATGTTGCGTTCATTCTGCCAAAGACTGCACTCCCATTTTGTTGAAACTACAAACAAATTTGTATTATAAGGTAGAAATTTAAAGACGTAATAAAAGACGTAAATAAAAGACAAAAAAGAAATATTTTCGGAACCCTTGGGTAAAAATGGTTAAAAATTTTAATTGTTATAGTTCACAGGTACAGGTAATTATCTTGTTCATCGAATCCTGAAAGGTGGACCACTACTTACGCCACACCCTGTATATCATCGCGGACTTTTTTGTAGACCTTTTTAAGGCGTACAATACTGGAGTACATTATTTTAATCTATCTCGTAGTGTTCAGCCAGCGTTTGCAATGTAAGAGCAAAAAAATTTGTTTATTTAAGACATCACATTAGAAACCTCTAAAATGATCAGTGTTTCTCTACTATATTATGCATGTTATATACATATAAACCTTTCTCTTGAATCACTCTATCTATTAAAACACCCGCATCAAAATCCGTTGCGTAGTTTTAAAGATCTAAGCATACATAGGGACAGACAGATAGCGAGAAGTGACTTTGTTTTATACCATGTAGTGATAGTGTTCAGTACAATATTTGCAACCGAACAGCTCAGCACTTTTGCCTCCGTGCATTTCCATAAATGCATGTATCACAAGTATTACCAAGTTAGTGCGTGTTCGGACACCAATCGCGTAACTCAATCAAATCATATCAAACCATCTTAGTGCTAATTTAGCTTAGATTTACCATTTTATAACCAATCTCAATATACACTTTAAACCATATATTTCGTATAATTTAACCAGTCATAAACCAACAATCAAACCATAAATAATCAACCGAATATCAACCAACCTAGGATTTAGAGCTAAACCAATCGAGCCCTAAATTCTACTGATAGTGATATATTATTATATATAGTTCCTAAGTAAATAAAACTCGCGTCGCACAGATGGAGGGCAGCGACTCGATGTGGGACGTGAGCGGACTGTTCGGCGCGAGCGGCGCAGGCGCAGCCGGAGTGCCGCCCGGCCCGCCGCCCGTGCCCGACGACCAGGAGGACTACTACCTGGCGGTCAGTGCGGCCCGCACGCGCAGCCCCCGCGGGTGCGGGCGCGGCCTGTACCGACGGCGTCACGTTGCAGAAGTTCCGGTCCTACGTGGCGTGCGCCGGCCGCCTGGCGCGCCTGGAGAGCAAGAGCGCGGCCGTGCGCGGGCGCCTCGCGGCGGACGGGCCGGGCCCGGGGCCGCGCTCCCCGGCCTCGCCGCCGCGCCGCGCGGCCGCCCGGCTGCGGCGCGGCCAGTTCGCGGCGCCGCTGGACGCGCGGCTGCCGGCCGTGCTGACGTCGTGCGTGCGCGTCATCGCGCGCTACGGGCTGCGCCACCAGGGCGTGTTCCGCGTGTCGGGCTCGCAGGTGGACGTGCAGGCGCTGCGCGCGGCCTTCGAGCGCGGCGAGGACCCGCTGGCGGGCGTGCGCGACGCGAGCGACGTCAACTCGGTGTGCGGGCTGCTGAAGCTGTACCTGCGCGAGCTGCGGCCGCCGCTGCTGCCGCCGCAGCTGCAGGAGCGACTGCTGCGCGTGGCGGCGCTGCCGGACGACGCGGCCTTCGTGCGGCGCATGCGCGACACGCTGGCGGCGCTGCCGGCTCCGGCCGTGCTGGTGCTGCGCTACCTGTTCGCGTTCCTGGCGCACCTGGCGGACCACAGCGAGCACAACATGATGGACGCCTGGAACCTGGCCATCTGCCTGGGGCCCACGCTGCTGGCGGCGTGGGGCGAGGGCGGCGCGCAGGTGACGGCGCAGAACCTGGTCAACGAGCTGGTGAAGCGCATCATCCTGCACCACGCCGACGTGTTCCCGCAGGACCTGGCGCCCTACGCGCTCTACTCGCGCTCCAGGTGAGCTCCCGCAGGACCTGGCGCCCTACGCGCTACTAGATCTGCTAATGCATCGAAACACAAAAAGGCACTATTGCTCCATACAATTTGATCATTAGATTTATTTAACAATGAATTGTATGACTTGTGGCATTCTGTGCGGACGTAGAATATTTTTTTTATTACAAAAGAGGGCAATGCGCGTGATCTATTACATGCGCCCTCGCGGCTTCCAGATAATGTCCGCCACTGCTAACTGTTCACGTGTGTAATGTTACCGTGTGCGCTCGCAGCTCGGCCGACGGCGACGCGGACGTGGACGTGGACGGCGGCGCGGGCGCGGACGGGGACGCGGACAGCGCGGACGCGGACACGGCGGCGTCGCAAGGCGCGGACGAGCGGGACGCGCCAGACGACCTGTCGCTGTACGACATCGACGACGACGACACCGGTAACTCAAAAAAAAAACTCAAAGCATTTATTTCAATTAGACCATTACGGCACTTTACACTTTATCACATAATAACTTGAGAAAGTACCCGCCGTAACACCCGCTTCCTCTCACTACGACGACCTGTCGCTGTACGACATCGACGACGACGACACCGGTAACACCCGCCTCCTCTCACTACGACGACCTGTCGCTGTACGACATCGACGACGACGACACCTGTAACACCCGCCTCCTCTCACTACGACGACCTGTCGCTGTACGACATCGACGACGACGACACCGGTAACACCCGCCTCCTCTCACTACGACGACCTGTCGCTGTACGACATCGACGACGACGACACCTGCAACACCCGCCTCCTCTCACTACGACGACCTGTCGCTGTACGACATCGACGACGACGACAACGGTAACACCCGCCTCCTCTCACTACGACGACCTGTCGCTGTACGACATCGACGACGACGACACCTGTAACACCCGCCTCCTCTCACTACGACGACCTGTCGCTGTACAACATCGACGACGACGACAACGGTAACACCCGCCTCCTCTCACTACGACGACCTGTCGCTGTACGACATCGACGACGACGACACCTGTAACACCCGCCTCCTCTCACTACGACGACCTGTCGCTGTACGACATCGACGACGACGACAACGGTAACACCCGCCTCCTCTCACTACGACGACCTGTCGCTGTACGACATCGACGACGACGACACCTGTAACACCCGCCTCCTCTCACTACGACGACCTGTCGCTGTACGACATCGACGACGACGACAACGGTAACACCCGCCTCCTCTCACTACGACGACCTGTCGCTGTACGACATCGACGACGACGACACCGGTAACACCCGCCTCCTCTCACTACGACGCTGCATCGTGTTGTTGCGCGGGTGAAGCTCGTTATCATGATCCTTCGTCAGTTCTGTAATTTAAGTAAAGTGGTACACGGCGTACGTCGTTTCGTTTCTAAAATAACTTTTTAAAACGATTACTATTTGTGCCTTGTAAATGTAGTATAATACGGTCGCTTTACCCCTCACATCTCGTTTCAAAGCTATCGCATCGGTGTAACTCGTGTGTTTCCTGTTCAGACGACATCAGCGACGACGACGACGCAGAGAGCGGAGACTGGGGCGAGCGGGACTCCGGGGACTACCGCAGGTGAGCGCGGTGCGGCAGTGCGGCGTGCGGCAGAGCGGCGTGCGGCAGAGCGGCAGTGACGTTGTGTGTTGTTGCAGGTCGGGCAGCGCCGAGCGAGTCGCCGCGCCGCAGGTACTGCCGGGCCGCGGGTGACGTCACGACACCGCGGGTGACGTCACGACGCCGCGGGTGACGTCACCAGGCGGTGTCGTATGCGCCGCATGCTTCGTGCCGCGATGCACATCGCCGTATCGATCAGATATTTCTCACTCATTGACTGTTTTAGATAAAAAATATTTCATCAATTTTAAATACCTTCGAATATGCAGAAAGACGCGGGCGAGGTCAAAGGAGATCACCCAGATTGAGCTAATATTTTTTCAGCCGGATTACAAAAAAAAAAAATAATAATAATAGCAAAACTTATTAAACATTTTTTTATTATTACTTACACCTAAGCCGTAAGTCAAGGTGTTCCCTTATTTCGCAGACAGAAATTTCATAGAATTTCGTTTCGCCGAAAATATTTTGTTACAATATTTGATCCTTTTATTTTTATTTCGAATATTATTATTTTATCGACTATTTACTTAAATGAAACTAGTTTCAAGTCAATGAATTTTGTAATGACATTTTTTTATTTAACAAACTTATCAAACAGTAGAATTATTTTTTAACGAATATTATTTGTTCGGTGTATTTTTTCATGGTGTTTTATTACAACGAAATGTTAAAGTAGACTTTATGCTATCCACATTTTTATAAATAAATATATAAACACACAGACGAGTGCGTCTATCGTACTCTTATACTTTGATGTTGTTTTGTAGACTACACACCATATCAACATCAACAAGGCATTATGGCAAGGAACACTTAGGATGCAAGAGCGAGCGAAGCAAGTTCAGGACTTGGGACCCTCCGACTCCGAACAGGTTAGCTTCCAAGGGGACGGCAGGAAACCGAGCGAAATACCTTCACTCCGACCAGATAGGTTAGGTTACGTTACAACTGTGACCAACTACGCCGAAATCGGTCGCAGTAATAAAACTAATGCACTCCGACAGTTAATGAACCGCAAAATAAACACAGCACGTACACAGTAAAAATATAACCAGTAGGTCGGCTCGGACGTGGCCTTGAATTCTACGTCTACTGTCGATCAGAGGGCTAGGGTTGCTACTATCGGGTATACTGTGTGGAAAATAAAAGCTAATAAAAGATGATTTGAATATTACATATATTCAAATCATCAAATTTATTATAAAATAATAATGCGCAGCGTGGTGGCAATATACTTCAATAATATTTGGGGCCAAATCAGGTTTATTAAGCACAGAACACTAATATCTTGCAACTGTTTGGTAATGTGAACTACTTGGACAGGACCGGGATCCTTGTTCCACAAGACCGGAAGCGCGGGAATCAGTCGCTCGCGGCGAATAGTGTTGTTGCAAATAGTAATAATTGCATGAACATATTGGCTATTATTTATATATTAGAAACTGAAAAATATTTCCGTCTGTTTCGATACGTTTGAAATTCCTTGTTGTTGAATTTTATAATAAAAATATTCTCATTCTTATGAAAAGTTTTAATAAATGCCTTTTGGGGAAACAGGGTCACGGCGGTGGTGAAAGGATTATTTCATCAATTTCTTTATAAATTGATAAAAATATAATTGTTGATGAACTTATTTTTTTAAATAATTTGGAGTCTTGCTTCAACTTTTTCTATGTAATTTATGAATTCATCGCGTCGACTAGAACTAGCACTCACGACACACGACAAATTCATCGCCGCGACTAGAACTAACACTCACGACACACGACAAATTCATCGCGTCGACTAGAACTAACACTCACGACACACGACAAATTCATCGCCGCGACTAGAACTAACACTCACGACACACGACAAATTCATCGCCGCGACTAGAACTAACACTCACGACACACGACAAATTCATCGCGTCGACTAGAACTAGCACTCACGACACACGACAAATTCATCGCCGCGACTAGAACTAACACTCACGACAAACGACAAATTCATCGCGTCGACTAGAACTAACACTCACGACACACGACAAATTCCAGTGACGCGACTGTGCGCGACAACCAGTCTGTTCGCACCTTGAAGTATCCTTACGGGCGAGGACGACCTATTGGTTATCTTTTTACTGTGGTACGTACGTACCTGCATATAAAGTCACTAATAATGAGAATAACAAGATAACCCGCGTTGTTTTTGTGAACGCAGTATTGTAATTTTATAGGATATGCATTTTGTCGAAGGTATGAATTTAAACATTTAGAAAGTGTCATTGCATTCATCGACATGGGTTACGCAAGGCATTTGCCTGTTATAGACATTCCTGCGGAAGGATTAACATTCAGAAACTAGACGATTACGATTTAGAGACGGAACGTAGAGCGCTGGCTGTCAGGTGTAACCTGCTGGCCCGCAGGTAACACTGTTCAGCCGGCAGGGTGGCCAGAGCATAGAGATATGTGCTATAGTTGTTTTGTTTAACGTGTTTTAGTTAGAAAGTGCCAAGTTTGTTTTTGTTATAGATCTCTGGTCTGAAAATAAAGATATTATTTATTTTATTTAAAAACACAATATGATTACTGTAATAAATAGATTAGGTAGTAAAAAACGAAATGAAAGTAAAAAAGAAACCTTTTTACCTAACTGTCAGATTGTTAAAAAAAAAGAAAAAGAAAACAAAACCCGAGGATAAATAACATCTCGGTGAATTGACTTATGGCTTAGGTGAAATAATAATAACTGTTTATTATCTTATGCTTTATTTAAATAATAAGTTATTTTTTGATGACTTTTGAAAATAGCCCAAATATGTATGCAGGCTGGGGGATCTTCTTTTTATGTTTATGTAATCGCTTAGAAATAAACGAATATTAAAGTGCATGCTGGAATATATCGCCTTCCTGAAGAACCTTCTTATGATTGTTTAGTGTGTGGTGTGCCGGCCGACGCGCTTGCAATGTCCTTCCGGCGTTATTGACCCATTCGTGTGATTGCATGACGCTTGCTCTTATTTATTATGTTTATGTTGTTATTATAAACCGATATATCTTGATGCGAGTGTGCGTGTGTGCGTGTACATGCGTACGTGCGTGTGCGTGCGCGTGCGTGCGTGTGCATGCGTACGTGCGTGTGACTGCCGACGCACGCAGTTGTGGTGCACACTGGGCGCACTGGGTGCACACTGGGCGCTGTATTCTGATATTTCGGAAGTATTTGCTTCTAATATTTACTTTAAGCATCGATATGATACTCCGTAGATAAATAATCGGAGAATCGCAAACAAATCGTGTCTTAATGTTGTCAACCTTTGAAAAGCCGAGAATAATGAAGCCTTATTTCTGAATCTAGGAAATATTATATCGATGAGTTCAAGTGTCCCTAAGACCTCTAGCCGTTTTATGTTCAAGTTAGATAAATAAATATCTGACTATGTAGTATAGGGTATTTAAGATATAGAGAGACCTATAGAGTTCTCAAAATCAGACAAGATTTTTTCCGTAACATCCGTACACACCTCTAGATTCCGCATCGATTGTTATAATTTTACTTAACAGTTGAATATTATCTCATCTTTTTATAACTCGAGGACCTGGTTTGTTTTCACACCATTTAACAGCACACGTAGATTGTAAGAATATTCTTTATTAGTAGTAGACAAAGTAGTCAGTACAAGTAGTAGTAGGTAGTCTTTTTTTTTTAAGTAAACATCAAGTATACATCTCAACATCAGTTATATGCCAGTGCGCGCGGAACTAGTTGGCCGCGCCTTAGGCGACACGGGCGGGGGGCGGGGTGCCTACTGCTCGCTACGCACATGACATTAGACAGTGATGACCAATCTCGAGATATCGTGAACAATACTTGTTCAATTATTGAAAAACATAAATAAAAAACAATTGAACTTTTAGAAGTTTATATTGTACCTATCTAATTATATTGTAATTAATAGTAAAATAAACCAAAAACAAATTATAAGTACACACATCAACACGGTCTAGGGATATTTTTAAAAAAGCGAATTACTATCAATGTGTTAATTATTTATATGACATGTATATATTTAAAAGATACGTTATTTAATATTCTACCATTTTTTAATAATGTATAGATTAAAATTTCAGGATTTTATGGAAAAAAAATGAAGCATAGACGGAAACCGTATATGAATGAACTTTTAATTTGTGAGTAAAAACTGAAAAAAATAGAAAAATCATTTAATTTGTGTTTATAAACTTGAAGTTAGTAGTCTGAGAAAGCGCCCATGATGTTCATAACACATCGGCAACGATTCGGCATGCTCAGAACAAGGTTGTCAATGTCTTGCTGCGGAATATTGTCCCATGTCCTTCTGAGGTGCGCAAAAAGTTGATCTTCTGTAGCCAGATTTTCAGGAACTTCCTTCAGAGCGCTTCTTTGCAGCATATCCCACGCATGCTCAATGGGATTTAGATCTGGCGATTGAGCAGGCCAGTCTAAGGCCCTAACATTATGTGTATGTAACCAAGCTGCTACCGTTCTCGCCGTGTGTGCCCGGGCATTGTCGTGCATGAGCAGGAAATCTTGCCCCATTTGTGTTCTGTGGGGCAAGATTACGGGCCCCAGCACCTGTTGGACGTATCGTTCTGCCGTCATATTGCCCCGCACCCAAACGAGATCCGTCCGTCCTCCAAGACGAATTCCTGCCCAAACCATAATTGTTCCTCCTTGGTATGGGTGAACTTCCTGAGGGTTCTGGAGACGGCTCCATCGTCCAGGAACTCGCCAAGCACGCGTCCTTCGTGAATCTGGATGGAAGCCGAACCTGGATTCATCCGTGAACAGCACATTGGACCATTGGTCACGGCCCCAGTCCACGTGGTTCCGAACCCATTCTAATCGTCGTCCACGATTGCCTCTCCGTAAAGGTGGGACCCGGAGTGGTCTACGAGAGCGTAGATTGCTTTCATGCAGTCGCCTTCTTACAGTTTGGTCACTCACAAGCACTTGGTGTTCCACTCGCAGCCTTTGGACCAATTGAGTCGCCGTTGCATTTGGTTGTGCTCGCGCAGTAATTTGCAAAAATCGGTCTTGTCTGGGGGTAGTGATGCGACTTGGCCCCCGGTGCCTCTCCGCTACTTCACCTGTGGCACGATAGCGTGTCCACAATCTTGAAATTACATTTTGATGGGTCCCTATGGCCTCAGCAACATTACGCTGAACAGATCCAGCTTCCAGCATTCCCACAGCTCGTAACATCTCCGCCCTCGTCAAATGTCGGCGTTGCATGGCTACAATACCTCAATTTTAACTTTATCTTTCGTTTAAAAATGAAAAAAACTGTAACTAAACGTAATTCGTATTGTTTTCTAAATTTCGCACAAATGAAAATTCCCTCTCCTATACATCAAGACATTTTTATGCCACCGAAACAAAAGAATTTTCAAAAATTTGAATTTGGAATTAGTCTGAGATAAATTACAAACAAATCGGTGTATAAAAGATTCCAATGCAGCCAGTACTTTTCGAGTTATTTAATTGAGTATGAAATATCCCTAGACCGTGTTGATGTGTGTATATGAAATTATTTTGACATTTATTGTAATGATATATAATATTATTTAATTAATATATACTTATATGAAATTACTCTGAACTCTCTGAACTTGATTCAGAATCATCTTGTAAGTTTATAATGATTTCGTCCATCATAGTATCAAATCTCATATCATGATTCCAGTATTCTTGTTCGTTTTTTTGTACGTGGTCATCGCATTTTTGCCATTGTTCGGCAGAGAATTCGGAAAATAGCCTTGTTAGTATTGTAATTTTCTTGTCCAATGTAGCATTAATGTGATCTCTGGCCAGGCAATTTTTAATATTTCACAAGGTCGATCGGGTTAAGGTCTGGATGATATGGAGGTAGTCTTAGAACAGTATGACCTGCAGCTTTCAGAAGTTCATCAATCGTGTATATTTTTTCTGATTGGGTCGTATTAATCCACCTCAAGACTTCGGTTTTGACCATCGTGGTAGAAAATGGCACGTTATGAATGGCACGTATTAATTCTCAATCTGGACATAGTCGGTTTCTTCTCAACTTGCACACAATGATAGGCAGCATTATCCATAATTATGACCGAGTTAGGTGGAAGTTTTGGTATTAATTTTCGATCAATCCAGTTGTAAAAATTTGTAGAGTTCATGTCTCCATGATAATACCCCGTTTTTGAATCTGATTTAAAAATTAGCAAAGCATCATCAACTAACCCGTTCCGGCTACCAGCGTGAACTATTATTAAACGCCTTCCTTTGCCTATATCTGTATAAATTCCAGGCTCCGACGAAGATTGCCAACATTTTTGGACATTGTGACTTTGGTTAACGTAAGTTTCGTCCGAAAAGAATATATTTCGTTTGTCTTGTCTGAATTTTCTTATGGCCCTCAAATATTTCACTCGCCATTCAACAATGTTTGGTCTCTCTATTAAAAGGGATCTCTTCGATTTACATTTTTTAAATGAATATCCCAGTTTGTGCAAAAGTTCTCTTAGAAAAGTTAATCCGCAATCTAAAATATTATCCTCTTTTAACACAGCATTTAGTTTTCGTAGACTTGCGATTTTTTTTTCTCTACCGTATAAAACTGATTTATTTTTCTTCTTATCACTCCTAAATCAAAATCATCAACTTGTATTTTCTTTTTTATTTCTTTTGGTCTCCGCGGAGAAATAAATTTTGCTTCCCTTGTATTTTGCGAGGAAGTTTTACTTTCAGCAATCACTCTCCTTACACTTCGTTCTGATATTCCTGTTACTTCTGCTACAAATTTATGTATATTCGCATTAGTTTTATATTCTTGACTACTGACATCGGCTTTCCGTATTTTAAAAAACGTATGCATTTTAAATATTATTTCCTTAGATTGTCTTTTTATCGGCGGACTCATCTTGCTATTGCAATCTCATGTGCGTTTTGTCTAAATTAACCGGAACTTTGAACGCGTGTTAGCGTCGCGAAGTACGGCGCCGCACTGAGTAATGACGCCTCTCCGTCCCACCGCTCACATACCTAAGGTGCGGTCAACTAGTTCCGCGCGCACGATAGTGCTCGTACTCGTCCGGACTCACGTCACGCCTCAGTTGTGTGCCATATTATTATCTCTAACATGACAAGACTGAACCTAGCGCTAGTACGCACTGTACGCAGCACACTCGTTACACCCGACGCGTGCCGGTTGACCATGTTACGAACATTGTTCCGCAAGATGTAATGTGATTAATGACTACGCTCCATTTTACGTGGCATGGGTGGTATAAGTCTGTTTCCGCCCTTTACAGCGTATTAAGTAAGCGTATGGTATTTATCATTAGTTGTATGTAAGTGTATTTATAGTATAGCTGGAATGTGGTGGGCGGTGCCTGTTTATGTAAATAAATGAATTTATTCACTTGCATGTGTGTGTTTAATTTATTTTATCTGCGCCGCTGCCGCACTTATGTACTCACAGAGCTGACCCCGATCTGTGCATATACAGGGTGGCCGGCAACGAATGGATAACCTTGAAATGGCCCATAGCGGAACCCATGGCCGTTCAGAAAATAATACGAAAAATGTCCATCTTATAAAAAAATTCATCCGCAGATGTAGGGTCTGCATAAGAATGGGGGGCCATATTACATTTTTTTGCTTCAGGGTTTTTTCTCCTTGTCTACATGAATAGCAATAGTTCACTATTTAAGGCAGATACAATTATGAATTGTACCATTATCAAATCTACTTGAAACCGACATTGTTTTAAAAGTACTGGTCACTCATGTATATGCATACATTTTTTTTTACCCAAGATGTTTAAACTTTGTTTAAAAAATGATTCATACTAATTTTCCAAAATAAATGAACTTGCTTACAGGTATTACATACTTATGATAGATTTCTTTTCGTATTTTTTTTCTAAATGGCCATAAGTTTTACTATAAGCCATTTCAAGGTTATCCATTAATTACCGGACACCCTGTATATATTTTTTTCAATTCTAAATCCGAATAATTTTGAAAGTCTTAGTTCTAATTAAGAAATCCTATGTGAAGTTCTTATTACCCGTTGCGAGTAATCGTCGATTACAATAATAACAGTAGACGAGATATTTGAGTACACATTTAATTGGCTACTGTTTACAGCTAACTGATGTATGAAGTACTCGTATAATGTTAATACAGATTAAAACGAATTGCTTTTTTTTATTTGTAACTCAAAGCGTTATCTATTATTTTATTGAATTTTTTCAGCTATTTTTGTTTTGCATACGACCTGTCCGTTGACATATCGCTTGAACTCTGCGTGGTCGGCCATTAATTGCATAATTAATATTCGGAATTACTGTGTGCTGAATAGCTTACGTGCAGATCAATGTGACCATCTCGCGCAGCTCCGTCTTATAATTGATTACTACGCGTGACTAGCGGACTGAAGCTGTCGATGTGCAGGTGGAGCCCCCCGCGCCCTCGCAGCAGGCCGGCGCCGCGCCCTCCACGTCGGAGCCCTGCAGGTAACGCCCCCTCCGCCCCCGCCCCCCGCCCGCCCGCCCCGCCTCACCGCCGTCCGCTTGCAGGCGCCCGGCCGAGAGCACGCCGGACCTGGTGCTGGACCTGTTCGTGCACAAGCGCGACCCGCACGCCAGCCCGGTGCCGGCCCGCAACACGGCGCGCGTGGCCGCCAAGTTCGCGGAGCTGACGCTGACGGGCGGCTCGCTGAAGCCGGCGCTGGCCGCCAAGCCCGCTCTGCTGCGCCGCCCCACGCCGCACCCGCAGCACTCGCGCCCCGCCGCGCCCGCGCCCGCGCCCGCTCCCGCTCCCGCCGAGGCCGCGCCCGACCCCGACCCCGCCTGCTAGCCGAAGGTTCGGCGAGTTGTGCCGACGCCCTTCCAGAAGTATTCAGATGAATCTCGTTTCGACGAATGTCAAGTCTCGTCCTTCCGGTAGGATGAGGCGGGTACCGATGTATACTAAGGCCCGCGCGGGTCAGTGAGAGATACGTTTCTAAGAATATAATCGTAAACTATGTCATTATTTTTTATACGTGCCGCGGAGGAACACGAAGGTGGCCATCAGTGCTCTCATTGAACCGCAGTTAATTGTCGTGCTGTAGATTTAGCTAGTAGGTAGGGATGTATTTTTTGAAGTAATTTTAAACCGTCGCATGAGGCTAATATTGAATAGGGCAGAGTCCTGGCGTGTCGTCGTCCCACTAGCTCAACTTGTGCTTTGTTCGGATCTCTCCCCACAGGAGACATCAGCCAGGCCGCTGACTGTTCACCCGCGACGCATTATACATTGTACTCTGTCGAATGTGCTGTATCTATACCTTATGATAACCTTGTACTCAATAAACCAGTATTACACACTAATCATTTCTTTACTTACCACATCCTAAACAAGTCGACACCGAAATAGTATCGCAGCGACATGATGGTGATTTCCTAAAATACGTAAGGTGGACACGGAACTAAATGTAGAATGAATGCTGACGCACTGAACGTTAACAGCCACTTCATTAGAAAGAAGATGTGGCACAGCCTCGGGCCTGTACCGGGATTTGGAAGTTAGCTCATCATACATAACAACTTGTAGTATAAAGTTAAGTATAAGTAAGTCAGGAGCTGTTGCAATGCAGCCCATGTCAAAAAGTTTGTTACTTTGGTATAGTAAGAATAGTTTAGAAGAGAGAATATTGGTGTCGATTCTGTTGTGCACAAACTAAACTTAATTTAGGCTATTGCTATCTTTTACTAAAAGGCAGTGCGAGAAAAGGACGGCTATAGCTATGAACTAAGTTAGAGATGTCAAACTAGTTTATGCCTTGCGCTTCACCGTGTTTTTAGTCGACATGGTTTTACGTGCACCCTTCATTTGTAAAGGAATATTAGTTCCAACTAAATTTGACAGCTCTAAATTACGTCCGTCTCTTTCTCGTTTTATTATAGAGAAAAGATAGCAATAGCCTAAATTAAGTTTAGTTTGTGTGCACAACAGAATCGACACCAGTGTATACTAGAAATACATAAAATATAATAAAATGCACTAATGCGCAAGAGTTTACTGCATGGCTTCGGTCAGTTATGATAAATTACCTAAGCAAACTACCGAAGCTTTTTAAGCACTTTTCAAATAAAAGTGTTTTTTTTTTTTGACACAATGAACTTTGACGTCACTACCGGCGTTATCGAGGACGATGCGTTTTGAGAGTGCGTTCCGTTTCACCAAAAACATGCTGCATAAAACGTGTACGTAACCCCAGCAGGAAAGTGTCTCCTAGAGTTATATGAGTGGAACTTTTAATTAGTGCCTTATCTGCCGTGAATGTCCCCCACATAAAAAATGTGTGCCCCTGTCGTTTTGGAAAAAAACGGAAAAAAAGATTCCTGCTGGGGTAACGTTTTTCCAGCAGGAAAATTCTAA
Source organism: Xestia sexstrigata (assembly GCA_941918905.2). Taxonomy (NCBI): domain Eukaryota; kingdom Metazoa; phylum Arthropoda; class Insecta; order Lepidoptera; family Noctuidae; genus Xestia; species Xestia sexstrigata. The sequence continues at coordinate 326,687 of OW799213.2, read as the reverse complement.
ACGAACGATCGGAGAGAAAAACATTGTGCATGGCCTTGTAGCTTATGTTAGTGCCACAATGTGCCCCCAAAAATCAAATGTGTGCCCCTTCAGGTTTTCGAGATATTACGTTTCCTGCTGGAGCAACGTTTTGCAGAATCGTATATCTCTGAAACCATTGCATGTGCCCCTGTAGAATAAACATACACGAGTAGCTCTTTTTGTGTGCCCCTTAGTGCCCCAAATAGATTTAAGAAAATATTTATAATTTCCAAGTTATCGCAGTTTTATGAAAACTCGAAAAAACATCGCAGCGCCCAAACGAGATAAGGTATAAGCTCACTGAAAACTATTTGGTCCGTCTTGACGCTGATAATAACCTTACAAAGTTTCAAAACTGTTCATGCATGCGTTTTTGAATTATTTTGTTGTAAGTCAAAACGATGGTGACATAACTTTGACGGCAAAATACAAGGAACCAGCTCAATCCCAGATGTGTAAGTGTAAACCGAAAATGTGTGCCTTTAGTCAAAAATATATGGTGAAAATATTCAGCTTGGAATGTTTCGCATTAAGTAAATATAAATAAAAAACAAAACATGTAAATAACGGCTGGTTATCCGACCAAATTCGAATGACTACTAAAAAGCGACGGATTCATACATATGACCATCTTTATTGGACGTATTATACCTAAGCTAACAGCTGAGGTATAATACGTCCAACTTTTGAACGCGACTGCGTTCAAAAGTTTTAGGGGTTAATTAAAAAATATATTAAATACACCTTGTGACCATATTAAATGAAACAGCTTGTTGATGTGGAAATTATTATTTTTATTCCCCTAATATTATAGCATTAAATCACAGATCAAATTTCCATTTAAAAAATTAAAGTCCTATTAAATTATTTTCAACTTGTGTTGTCATTATTATTTAAATTAAATCACAGATCAGTTTTTCATTTAAGTCTAAAAATACAAATAGTAAATTCGCATAATCACAAAAAATCACAGAGCAGTATTTATGTAGGTATAATATCGTGTAAAAAAATATTAAATTTTAAATCATAGATAAATAATTTTCTTACGACTAATTTGCTTAGTATATTAAACCGCATAAAAATATGACTGTAAACATCGAATGTGCACAAATTATCTGATGGTATTTGGCTATAAATAAACATATATAAGCCTTAGACGTAACAACATTATCACCTGACTGTGGAATGACACCTAAATATCTAAAACGCATCAAATCAAAATTATGCGACGCGACATAATCAGCTTTAATATAATCGTAGGTTATATTATCTGTGTCGTAGGTTAATAATTATAACATCCCACATAGGATATATGTACGTAATACGACATACATAATGGAAACACGTTGTTGCAACACAGATCTTTGTGTGGTTGAATTATGTGTAACTGTATTGACATCGGTCAAAGAATGTATCGGTAGATTTATTATCTGTGGCAACTTTTGAAAAATAAAGCATCTTTTCTAACGATCATACATGGTGACAGCGCGTGCGATCCGTAAAAAAGTGTAATTTTTCATCATGGACGAGTTAAAAAGCCAAATAGATGCACAAATGGTACTCATACAACAACTACAATTGCAGTTGACACAACAGTCCCAGCCAGCATCAGGTCTTACCACTCAGATGGATATTGCATCTTTACTACCCGGAGTGTCCACACCACCGCCTCAACAATTTACTTTCAAAGCCGCCGACTGGTCAAACTGGATCACCAGATTTGAGCAGTATAGGGAAACGACACGTCTCAGGTATATGCCAAGCGAAACACAAGTAAACACTTTCTTATACTTATTGGGAAGCAAAGCAAATGACATACTAACTTCTATGAAATTGAGTGAGTCGGATAAAAAGTCCTACGATATCGTCAAAACTAAATTCGACACCTATTACACTGCAAGAAAGACGAAAATGTATGCCAGAGCACGCTTCAACCAAAGAATACAAAGTGAGCTAGAAAGCATAGACGACTTCATAACGGATCTACATGGCTTAGCAAAGAAATGTGAATTTGGGCAGCTCGAAGACGAACTTATACGAGACAGAATCGTAGCCGGCATGAGAAATACAGAATTGTCTAAGGCTATCCAAAACCTTGAAGAGGAACCTAAACTAGAAACGGTGATTAATAGATGTTATTACGGACTAACTGAACAGAGTGGTTGTCTGTATTAGAGCAATAGTAATTGTCTATGCCTTTAAATCTTGTCGGCTTGTGTAGTCTACTTTATTTGTCTATGTCATCTGTCACTTCCTTCTTTGACCTGTGAACGTGTACACACATAATTTATTAATGTTGATTGCATTTTATATTATCAAAGGAATCCATTATAGTAATAAGCATCAAGTATCGACATTAAGTAGGATGTATAAGACGATCGATTCATGTAATATATTTTTTAACACCCTTGCTCGTAAAGCTGATGTAATTCCACCGGTTTTAAATATGTAAAGCGGGTCATAAAAAACGCGTGTGTTACCAAAGCAAATAGTTAAGTTATAGTCCATACAAATTCCATAACAGTATTATTTGCCATTTCAAATATGGAACTGATCGCCGCCGCACGACTCCAGCTAGTGAGCAGCGTGCAGCGCGCTGTTGCTATTCAAATTTCGAACTAATCGCCGCGCGGCCAGTCAGTAGGCAGCGCTAGCGCGCTGTTAAAATGGCGGGAAAGCAACAGTGTGCATTCACAGATTGAGTTTATTTAAAATAAAAATAAAACAGTTTATTCGGTAATTTAAAAACTTGGCTGCATGCTCTAGCGTCTTTGCCAACATTTTCACGCAGCCACGGCAGAAAATAATCCTCGCGCCATTTTTCTCAAATTTTCTTTTCTTTGTACTTGTATTGTGAATATCTTTTTCTGTTTCCTCGCAAATGTGTTAAAAAACGTCGTACGATATACGTGCGTATTGGTTATAACATGCTCGGCTCAATTACGCCCTCGCCTTCGGCTCGGGCTGAAATTCCGCCTCGCATGTTATAACCATCATAACGCACTAATATCGTAATGTACTATTGAAGAATATACGTCGTAAATCGTGCTCGCTGGTTTCATTTCTCAGGCTGTCACCATCACCATACTGCTTAAAGGTTCGAAGCCCCACGGGTTCCTCATCGGTGCCAGGCTTGTGCACCAAAAGGTTATTGGCCCAGGAGTTTTGCTGACAGAAACTGGAGAATCAGCTGCCGATAGCATACAGTAAGAATTATTTTATCTAACCTCCAAAATATGCCTGAAGACGTGCGCTTGGACGTGACGCCGCCACCGCCAGCTTGCACAGCGACGCTGCTACCACCTGCTAGTTCTTTCGGTACGCAGATCGAACGCCTGGAAGGCGCACGCAACTATTATGCATGGAAGTTTGCTGTCCGCATGTCATTGATGCACGATGGATTGTGGGATCTGGTGGTGAAAGGAGCGACGGAGGGTGACGCTCGTGACCAGCGTGCTCTCGCTCGTATATGCCTCGCGATCAAGCCTAGCATGTACCAATATGTAAGAACCGCAAAGAGTGCTAAGGAAGCTTGGAAAAATCTCGCTGATGTGTTTGAAGACTCTGGACTGGTTCGCCGAGTTTTGCTACTACGCCAGTTACATCGGGTAGATTATAGCAATTTTAGTAACATGAATGATTACATTGAAGCTGTAATGATGTTAGTGCAACAATTGGCAGACATTGGAAAGACGATTGAAGATCAAGAAGTTGCTGAGATTCTCTTAAGTGGACTAACGTCTGAATATGACCCATTAGTGTCTAACTTGGAAACTGTCAACATGACAAGTACGCTCACAAGTGAAGTAGTCAGGGCCCGACTATTACAAGAAGAGACGCGTAGGTCAACAGATGAAAATACTGCTTTCGTGACAAAGAAGAGGGATTTCAGAGGCAAATGCCACTATTGCAAGAAGGCTGGCCACTTCAAAAGTAATTGTTTCAAGATGAAGCGCGATAAAAAACATCAAGAAAAAGCTTTAATTACTACAGCTTTGATGACATACCCGAAAGATCATTGGTTTGTGGATTCTGGATCCAGTGCTCATATGTGTAACAATAGAGACATTTTTATGAACTTTAGACAAAGTTGTAGCAAAATAAAAGTGGCAAATAATGAAGAACTCGAGTGTATTGGTATTGGTGAAGTAAATTTAAATTTAGGTAATAAGCTCCGCAAACTAAGCAATGTTATGCTTGTACCAGAACTTTCCAGCAATTTAATTTCAGTTAGTAGATTAATTGAAAATGGTTATGATGTGACGTTCAGCAGGAAAGGTTGTATCATTGCAGATTCAAAGGGTAAAACTATAGCATCTGCTTCTATTGTTAACGGTATGTACAGGTTAAAGGTAACAATGAGTGAGCCTTCGCACAATAGGGAGAACTCTATGTTCTTGCAGGGGCAAGAGACTATGAGTTCCGTAGTTGCTGACCGAGGATTGCCAGTAGATTTGTGGCATAAAAGGCTGGGGCACATAAACTATAGAGATTTATATAGTATGAAGGATAGGGTGTCTAATGGTTTTAAGTTTCAGAATAAAGAGGAACATAGCAAATGCATTCCTTGTTTGGAGGGCAAGTTGCCATCCAAACCTTTTGCTAAAGGACCAAGCAAAGTTGCAGGTGAGCCGTTAGCCCTAATCCATTCTGATGTGTGTGGTCCTTTGCCGATCAGCTGGGGTGGTGCGAAATATCTACTCACTTTCACTGACGATTGTACAAGGAAATCGTTTGGCTACCTGTTGAAGAGAAAATCTGAGGTACGTGACCGTTTTATAGAATTTGTTAATATGGTTGAAAGGCAGATGGGTTTACCGGTTAAATGTTTGAGATCTGATAATGGAGGAGAATTTGTAAACAAACAACTTTCTATGTTTATGAAACGGAAGGGTATATTGCACCAAACTACAATTCCATACAGCCCGCAGCAGAATGCAGTTTCTGAAAGGCTGAATCGTACTTTAATGGACAAGGTACGGTGTATGCTGCAGCATTCAGGTCTGGACCGGCGTTTTTGGGGAGAAGCGGTGACGACTGCCATGTATCTTAAAAATAGATCTCCCACAGCAGCTTTAGCTGGCCGAATTCCAGAGGAAGTGTGGACTAGGTCGAAGCTAGACCTTAGCCATCTTCGTGTTTTTGGCTGTGTGGCATATGTGAAGGTTCAGAACGTGAATCGCAGGAAATTGGATGCAAAATGTAAGCCATATGTATTTGTGGGATATTCAGAAACTTCTAAAGGTTACAGATTGGCTGACTGTAATGACCCTAGAAAAGTTGTTATGTCTAGAGATGTTGAATTCTTAGAGCAAAGTTTTTATAATTTTAGACATAATAGTAATATTATTAATAATGTGAATTATAATTTTGATTTTTTTAATGATTTTAATAATATTGACTATGGTAGTGCGAATGACAGTAGCACGGAGTCTAATGACAGGAATGAGAGTACTGTCGATAGCAAAAGTGTGAATGATAGTAACACTACTGGCAAGAATGAGAGTATTGCTAAGGATTTTGTAGGGAATGATAGTACCACAAATTTTGATATGAATGACAGTAATATAAATATTGTGAATGAAAGTAACAACGATCTTGGTTATATCCGAAATGAACATGATTATTCTATGACATTTCCAGGATCAGGAGATCAGAACTACTGCACGGTGAGCGAGAGTAATTCTCTCGTTGACTGTCCTACTGATAACGTGGACTGGTCACCGGGCACGGACACCGTTCGAGGGGAAGCTGTGACGCAGCTGCCTGCCCTGCCGTCGACATCTACAGGTCGTCCTGTGCGTAGTACACGGTCGGTTCCACCTAAAAGGTATTGTGACACTGATTGGTCACTTATGGTCAATAAGGGTTTAGAACCAGCTTCATACAAAGAAGCTATGTCTAGTCCAGAAGCCAATGAGTGGCTGAAGGCTATGAAACAGGAGTATGATTCATTAATGGTTAACCAAGTATGGAAATTGGTGGACAGGCCGAAATATAAAAATTGTAAAATGTAAGTGGGTGTACAAAGTTAAAAGTGATGCTTCAGGTAATATTATATGTTATAAAGCACGTTTAGTTGCGAGAGGATTCACACAAAAGGAGGGTGTCGATTTTCATGATACATTCTCGCCTGTTGTACGCCACTCTACAATGAGAATATTATTTAGTTTAGCAAATGAATTTGATCTGAATATTGATCACGTAGATGTAACCACAGCTTTTCTTAATGGTAATCTAAATGAAACTATATACACACATCAAAAGTATCTAGGGATCAACATATATTTTTGCAATAACTTTTCTCCTGATTGATATTAATTAAAATTTTCTTTAAGGATTCATCAAATAAAGTGTTTTCGTTTGTCACAGTAACGATAAACCAAGTCACCTTTGCATTAATAAAGAAATTTGCCATTTTCCTAATAAAGGGATTTTTGACATTTGAACCACTAACATTAAAGTTCGAAAAAAAGACTGAAATAACAGTTTTCTTTAAAATTTTATTGGGTAACTTAAACAATTAATAATCCGTGTTTCTACCGCGAACACTAACAACACAAGAACATCGGTTTGGCATACTCAAAATGAGTTCATCCAAATCACGCTGTGGAATGGCCGCCCATGTTCGTTGCAACAACAAAAAAAGGTCTTCTTGCGACTGGATACCCTCCATATTCGGCAGAGCTCTTCTCTGTAGCATATCCCATGCATGCTCAATCGGGTTCAAGTCTGGCGACTGAGCAGGCCAGGGCAGGACATTGATGTTAGCTGCGGCGAGAGTCTGTCTTACAACTCTTGCGGTGTGCGGTCGTTCATTATCATGCATTAACTGAAATAAGGGACCGATTTGCACTTGTAGAGGAACGATGACGTCTGATACAATCGTCTCAGCATAAATTTGAGCGTTGAGGTTGCCTCTGATCCAAATCAACTCAGTTCTTCCGCCGATCCAAATACCCGCCCATACCATGATGGTTCCACCACTATAAGGATGGACTTCCTGGCAGGATTTTAATCGCTGTTGGCGTCCAGGGGTTCTCCAGTGTCGTATACGTCTTGTATCCGGTCTCATACCAAAACGAGACTCATCAGAAAAGCACACGAAACGCCATTGTTCTTCTGCCCAATTTCTGTGTTCAAGAGCCCATTGATATCGAATCCTACGATTGTGCATTGCTATAGGTGGTACCCGTAGCGGTCTTCGGGAATGAAGGTTCACTTCATGCAAGCGGTTTCTGACTGTTTGGTCGCTAATTAAGTTCCCTGAAGAGTGATGAAGCCTCACGGCTAACATCATGGCGGTTATTGTTGGAGCTCTTCGAGTTAAGATTTGAATGTATCGGTCTTGTCTCCGTGTGGTGCAGCGATACCGTCCTCCATGGCGCTCAGCCACGGTACCAGTGCTTCGGTAACGTGTCCAAAGTCGACTGATAACACTCTGACTTGTATTCAGAGCTAAAGCTACAGTACGTTGCCGGGAACCAGCTTCTATCATTCCCACGGCTCTGAGCATTTCTTCCCTGCTTAAATGACGTCGCCGCTCCATAATAACGTTGGTTTTAATCAGTAGTAGGGAAACAGTAGCACTAATAATGTCTTCAATGCGTTGTATGTTTTTATAGGGAAAATATTGACAGCTTATTTTCATCTTTTACTCGAATTTGATTGAGAGTTCCTGATTCAAATTATGAAATGCACCAAAAAGGATCCATATAAATTTATAAAATCATAAATTTATTACAAAGCCACATCTCAATCTCAAGAAATCCGCATAAAAATGCTTGATCCCTAGACATTTTTGATGTGTGTACATGGAACAACCTGAAGGTTTCAGTAAAAATGATGAAAAAGTTTGTTTGCTGCAAAAGAGTATATATGGATTAAAACAGTCTAAGTCGCATGTGGAATGTTCGTATACACAGTGTTTTATGTAATATTGGCTTAATTCAAAGTAAAAGTGAACCTTGTGTATACTACATGAAGTCACAAAATGATTTTATGATTGTAGCTCTTTATGTTGATGACTGTTATTTGTTTTACCGTAAAGATAGCCAGTGTAAAAATAAATTCATAGTAGTATTGGAATCAGAATTCAATATTAAAAATCTAGGTCAAATACAGAGCTATCTTGGAGTATGCGTGACTAGAGATAGGAAAAATAAAACATTAACTTTGGATCAGTCTGTTTATATAAAGAGTATATTAAAAAGATATAATATGGTAGACTGTAAAGCCGTATCTACTCCCATGGTTCCCAGTAACAAATTGTTAAAAGGAGATGAATGTTTGAATGACGAACAGTATCAGTACAGACAGTTAACAGGCTCTCTTATGTATCTGTCTGTTTGTACTCGTCCAGATATTGCGTTTGCCTGTAGCCAATTAAGTCAGTTCAATAACTGCTTTGGAAAAACGCATTGGTTAGCTGCTAAGCGTTTGCTACGGTATCTAGCAGGAACAATTAATTGCGGTTTACATTTTGTAAAAAGTAAGGAATTGGTATTACATGCATATACAGATGCCGATTGGGCTAATGATTGTTTTGATAGAAAGTCATATACAGGTTATGCAATTAAATTAGGAAATAACATTGTAAATTGGGAATCTAGAAAACAACGGTCTGTGGCCTTGAGTAGTACAGAGGCCGAGTATATGGCAATAGCTGATGTATCCAAAGATCTTTGTTTTGTAAAGCAATTGTTGTCAGAATTAGTACCTAATGTGAAGGTGCACATCATTGTGTTTAATGATAACCAAAGCGCTCATAAGATAATAGAGAATAAAGAAATTAGTCACAAGCGAACAAAACACATTGATGTGCGCTTCCATTTTATTAAAGATTTAGTTTTAAGAGGTTTCATGTCTGTTAAATATTTGTGTACTGAAAAGATGTTTGCAGATGTATTAACAAAGTGTTTGAATTCTAAACAGCATAATGTGTTTAGGCATGATTTGTGTGTTAGGCCTTGTTAGAACTAATTTTATAGTTGTATTTACTTTAATCAATATGTGTACAATTGGGAAAATAAATAAAATGATAATTGTTGTGTTTACTAGCATGTGACTAAGTGTATTTTAGAGACTTGTTTGTATGTAGAGCCATGTGTATGTAGAGTCGATGGTTTTATTGTAACTTTACATAAGTTTTAAAGGCATAAGGGGAAGTATTAGAGCAATAGTAATTGTCTATGCCTTTAAATCTTGTCGGCTTGTGTAGTCTACTTTATTTGTCTATGTCATCTGTCACTTCCTTCTTTGACCTGTGAACGTGTACACACATAATTTATTAATGTTGATTGCATTTTATATTATCAAAGGAATCCATTATAGTAATAAGCATCAAGTATCGACATTAAGTAGGATGTATAAGACGATCGATTCATGTAATATATTTTGAAGAATATACGTCGTAAATCGTGCTCGCTGGTTTCATTTCTCAGGCTGTCACCATCACCATACTGCTTAAAGGTTCGAAGCCCCACGGGTTCCTCATCGGTGCCAGGCTTGTGCACCAAAAGTCTGCACTGTGAAGTAAATGAACAAGTGGCTATGCTCCTACGGGCAGTCTGGGTGGCATGCGGTGAGATTAAAACAAGATGTTCCGGTAACTATTCCTGTATTTCTTGTTATCAACAAGCAGTTCACGAATAGCGAGTCATCAATTACATATTTATCATAAAACATACTAGGCACATAAAATAGGAATAAGATAAAAGATCAGAGAAAAACGTGTTCTCACCTTGAAGACTTTTTGACAAGAGGAAGAGTCAAGATATTGTCTTTGTATAGAGGGAGATGCTCTATGGTAACAGATAATTAAAGCGTAGAACACACATGTTTCATCACTTCCCCTTACGCTTTACATTATTAAACAGAGTCAACATATAAATGCATATTTAACAACACACAGACATGCTACACAACACATAAATTCATGTCCTTAATAAAATCTACATGTTTCTTAGAGCTAAGCGGTTTGGTAAGCACATCTGCTATCATCTTTTCCGTCTGTAAATAATTTACAATAATTACAATAATTTACAATATTATTATTTATTAGGTCCTTTACATAATGATATCTGAGATCTATGTGCTTTGTTCGTTTATGACAGTACTCTTTACATTCCAACAACTTAATTGCACTTTGACTATCATTATAAACAACTGACTCTACATTTAAACAGAATATTTCTGACAACAGACTCTTAATAAAACATGTCTTTACAAACATCAGAAATTGAAATATATTCAGCCTCCGTAGTAGATAAAGCAACACAGCGTTGCTTCCGTGACTCCCAATTTATTGTATTATTACCTAGCTTCACGACGTACCCAGTATAAGACTTACGATCGGTTACATCATTAGCCCAGTCTGCATCAGTATAAGCAGCCAAACTCAATTTATTACTTCTTACAAATAGTAAGCTATAATTAATTGTCCCCGCTAAATAACGTAAAACACGTTTAGCAGCTTGCCAATGACTATTATCGTGACAGTTATTAAATTGACTCAACTGGCTACATACATAAGCAATATCAGGCCTAGTGCATACAGCTAAATACATTAATGAGCCTAACAATTGCCTGAAATTATCATTGCTCTCGCTTACATTTTCAGCTTTCAGTAATTTACAATTCAATGGCATAGGTGTAGATACAGTCTTACAATTACCCATACCAAACCGCAATAATAACTTCTTAATATAATCAGTCTGGTCCAGTTTTAAAATACCTTTTGTCCTATCTCTTGTTACATTAATCCCAAGGCAGCTTTTTAATGGGCCAAGGTTCTTTACATTGAATTCCTTTTCCAATAAGTTTACTAAGTCTTTTTGAATGACACTCTTCTCAGTATAAAATATATAGAAATCATCAACGTAAAGAGCAATTATGGTTAAATCATTCTTCTCTTTCTTTACATAAACACATGGTTCACATTGACTTTGTACATAACCATTATTATTTAACAAATCATGAACTTTACTGTTCCACATTTTACTAGCTTGTTTCAAGCCATAAATACTCTTATTTAATGAACAAACCTTGGAGTTATCTCTATTATCAAAACCAATAGGTTGTTCCATAAATATTGTTTCGTTTAAGTTACCATTCAAGAAAGCACAAGCTACATCAATGTGATCTATGCTGAGATTTAAATCATTTGCCAATGAAAACAAAATTCGCATAGTAGAGTGCCTAACCACTGGGGAAAAAGTCTCATTATAATCGACCCCATGTTTCTGTGTAAACCCCCTGGCAACCAATCGCGCTTTATACTTTGAAAAAATTCCGCCAGAGGGCGGAATTATTTATAATATATAATATTATTTTAAGGTACAAATAAAGAACCCCCACCAGCCATCAAAAGCTAATGAAGCTGCTACACCTATACCGAACCCTAATGAAGCTAGTAAATCCGTTTTTTTTCGAGGTTAAACGTAAATGTACACTATTTCATCAAAATATTGCCGGTGTCTTGAATAAAACAGATTTATTAGAAATAACTTTACAAGAACTGCATACAAACGGTACAAACATCGATATTCTATGTTTTTCTGAAACTTTCATAAAAAGAGGATCAGAAAGTAACTTAATACTAAAAAATTACAAGCTAGTCTCATCTTTCTCAAGACCTCACCAACGGCGAGGTGGAACCTGCATAATGGTTAAAAAAGACCTTGATTGTAAACCTATTCCTAACTTGGTAACGCCTTTAGTATATGATTTCGAATATTGTGCAATAGAAATTATCACGCTAAAAGTCATTGTTATCTGTATTTACCGTACTCCAAATTCAAATTTAAGTCTGTTTTTTAAAAACCTAGAGGATATTTTAAAGAAAATAACAAAACGAAATAAAAATAAAATAATACTATCCGGAGATTGGAACATTGACGCATTAAAACGTAACAATAATTATAAAGAATTAGAAGGTATATTACAGAACTATAATATCTCTAACCATATTACTAAACCCACAAGAAAATCATCATGTTTAGATCTCATCGCAAGCGACATACCTAATGCCCAGCCTCAAATACATACCCTTGCATTATCTGATCATGAGACCGGTCAGTCCATTTGCTTCCATTCGTCTGTAGATACTGCAAGATGCAGAAAACAATATTGGTTTCAAAAGAGAAGAGATTTGAGTCAACACAACATAGAAAAGTTTATATCATGCATAGCGTCTCTTTCCTTTTCAGAAATATACGAGTCTGATGATACTGACATAGCATTCAATCACTTTCATGATACGCTGTCCCTTTTTTATAATCTCTGTTTTCCCATACTCAAAGTAAAAATTACAAACAAACCGCCAAAAAATAAATGGATAACAAAAGGAATAAAAAGATGTTGTGTCAAAAAAAGAAGTATGTACCTAAAATATAGACTATTAAATTCTAATAAATATCAAAACCTAAAGAACTACCAAAATTATACTAGAATCCTTAGACGATGTATATTACATGCTCATAAAATTGATAATACTCGTTATATTCTTCAATCGAACAATAAATGTAAAGCCGCCTGGGAGGTTATTAAAAAGAATAGTGTAGATATCGATAATGACGCTGAAATTACCTCTATCACAGATGGTCAGAGGACATACACTAATGCCGATAAAATTGCCAATAAATTTAATGACTTCTTTATAAACATGACAAACAAACCTAATATACCTAATTCTGAAACACACAATGATTACAAACATACAATCACTGACATATCGGATACCATTTTCTTGACTCCAACTAATGAAGACACTGTGTATAAAATTATTAATTCTTTAAATTCAACTAACTCAACCGGGTATGACGATATCAATACGAAAATTCTTAAACGTTGCTCTAAATACATATCTCATCCACTCGCCCACATTATTAATCTATCATTATTTCAAGGTGTATTCCCCGCTAGACTAAAATTTTCGATAGTCAAACCTTTATACAAAAAAGGAGATAAAAATGACATGAATAACTATCGACCGATTACTCTAATACCAGTAATTTCCAAGATTTTTGAGAGAATTATGTACGATAAACTGCACTCCTTTATAATGAAACACTCAGTTTTAAAAGAGGAGCAGTTCGGTTTCAGAAAAAATAAATCAACAACTCTGGCATGTTTCTCTCTTGTGAAAATGATTACCTCTAGTCTGAATGAAAAAAGGCCAATAGCATCGGTATTTCTAGATATGTCGAAAGCATTTGACTTCGTGGATCACAAACTGCTTCTTTTCAAACTGAATCGTTATGGTATTAGGGGAAACGCATTACAGTGGATAGAATCTTATCTAAATAATCGCCAACAATGCGTGGAAGTGTCGAGGAGTGCTTTATCAGAGAATGAAATTCGAATACATAGATCCGCTTATCGCCGAAACGCGTGTGGTGTCCCCCAGGGCAGTATTTTGGGACCCTTTCTGTTCTTGATATATATCAATGATTTGCCCAACGTAACCCCATATTCATGCATTTTGTACGCCGACGATACAACTCTTAGTATTGAACTCACCGATAACAATATCAGCAAATACGAAAAAGAGATTAATGACACATTAAATAAAATAATAGAATGGCTAAGAGACAACAATCTACATGTCAATATTAGTAAAACCAAACTTATGCAGTTCCAAACTTACAATAGCAAACGTCACCAATTGGAAATTAAATATGCAAATAACGCTGTAGAAGAGGTTGAAAGTGCTACTTTTTTGGGGATAATATTAGATAAATACTGCAACTGGAAAGAGCACATTGATAAGTTATGCACTAAGCTGCAAAGATTTGTATTTGTTTTAAACCGAATAACTCGCGTAGCTGGTATCAATGCAGCACTTTATGCTTATCATGGTTACGTAGCTTCAATTCTCCGCTACGGTATCATTATATGGGGAAATTCTGTTGATACTATTAAAGCATTTCGAGCCCAAAAGAAATGTATTCGATCAATGACTAAAGCCCAACCATTATAAAGCTGTGTCCCAATCTTTAAAAAATTAAAAATATTACCACTCCCATCTTTATATATATTCGAACTCTGTATCTTTGTACGTAAAAACTTAGCTTTATTTCAAGTACATAATGATGTTGTTATAAGGAAAAGTCGAAATATCCACAAATTATGTGCACCCCAACAAAGAATTAAACTATTTTCGAATAATGTTTACTGTATGGCAATTCAAATTTATAATAAATTACCTAATGTTTTTAAAAGTCTTAATCTCATGACATTTAAAAACAAACTTTTTAAGTTTCTATTGCAAAAGTGTTACTACTCAACGAATGAATTTTTAAATGAAAAATTTGATTCAAAATTTAAATTAGACGATGAATTACCTCCTAATAATTGAATGAAATTTCATTTCTTTGACATAGTATTGAAACTTTTCTTTTTTCTCCATTGTATTTAATAATTCTTGACATTATAATTAGAAACCCCTGACATTGTATTTAATAATTCTTGACATTATTACTAGAAACCCCTGACATTGTATTTAATTATTCTTAACATTTTAATTGATAACCCCTGACATTGTATTTAATAATTCTTAACATTTTAATTGATAACCCTTGACATTGTATTTGATAGTAGTTAACGTTTTTCTTATTCTCGACTTTGTATTGTTTATTATTAATTTTAATTCTTTGAAATATTTGTACGCTGGAAACAGCAGAATATTATGGACTTCGAATTATGTGTAACATCTGTGTAACAACAATATTCTAACAAATAAATTTATTATTATTATTATTATTATAAAGTTTCCAGAAGCATCGTGTTTACGCTTATATACCCATTTTGATTTAATAACATTTTTCCCTTTAGGGCGACTCACGATCTTCCATACTTCATTCGCAATTAACGAATCATACTCACTCTGCATCGCTGCACGCCACTCAGTGGCTTCCGAACAAGAGATAGCCTCTTCATATGTCATGTGATTAAAATGACATGGAACATTATAAATAGCGAAACGGGAAGGTCTTGCAATCGAAATAGTGACTAGGTACAGCCTTGCTATTGGCGATAATATTTTAAATTCAGACACTCAAGTTGCCACAGCCTTTGAAAATTTATTTGCGGATATTCCCGTATCGACTACTAAATCACTAAACTCGTCACCTGCTGCTGCCGAGTCTTTACTAAGGGAAAACGTTTCAGTCTGTGATTCCGAATTTAATTTTCAATATGTCACCTGTAAAGATATAATTAAAACTTTTCACACCTTAAATGTTAAAAAGACTGCCGATCTATGGGGTCATTCTGTAGACGTTGCTAAATCCATTATAAACATTGTAGCTCCTTCATTAGCTGTAATATTTAACGATTGTATTGACCATGGTGAGTTTCCTGATCTAATTAAATATAGTAAAATAATACCATTGTTTAAATCGGGTAGCACATCAGACCCCACTAATTATAGACCCATTTCAGTACTACCCACCTTTAGTAAAATTTTTGAAAAATTAATTTTGGCACAAATGCAAAGTTTTTTCAATAAACATAAGTAATTACATAAAAAACAGTTCGGTTTCACAAAGGGTCGTTCAACTACTGATTCCGGTGTTGAACTTTTAGGACACATTTATAATGCCTGGGAGGACAAATGCGATGCTTTGGGTATTTTTTGCGATTTATCTAAAGCTTTCGATTGCGTTCTTCATGAAACATTACGGAACACCACTACGGAATCCGTAACGCCTCTCTGGATCTTCTTATTTCATATTTGAGTGATAGGATTCAGAGAGTTGATGTCAACGGGAAAAGATCTCCCGGATCCGTAGTAAGAATAGGGGTACCCCAGGGCTCAATTCTTGGTCCATTTTTGTTTCTTATTTACATAAATGACTTGCCTTACCTCATAAAGGATAATCATGACATAGTATTGTTTGCAGACGACACTTCTCTTTTATTTAAAATCAAACGTCAGCAGTTAGTTACGGATGATGTTAATAGCGCCCTGGCAAAAGTCGTTAATTGGTTTAATGTTAATAATTTACTCCTAAATGAGAAAAAAACTAAATGTATTAAGTTTACGATACCCCATGTAAGACAAGTGGAAACCACTGTACTAATTAAGAATGAAGAGTTGAAACCGGAAGATAGCACAGTGTTCCTAGGCATAACTTTGGATGCCAAGCTTCAGTGGGGCCAGCATATAGACAAATTGTCGAAAAAACTTAGCTCTGCAGCATACGCCGTTAGAAGAATTCGTGAGTTAACTGATTTAGAGACAGCTCGTTTAGTTTACTTTAGTTATTTCCATAGCGTGATGTCGTACGGTATTCTCATGTGGGGCAATGCCGCCGATATTCAGACAATATTTGTTTTGCAAAAAAGGGCAATTCGTTCAATTTATAAATTAAGACCCAGATACTCCCTCAGAGAAAAATTTAAAGAGATTAATATTCTTACTGTGCCTTCTCAGTTTATTTATGAAAACCTTTTGTACGCACACAAAAATATTAATTTGTTTAAAAAAATACAGTGATATCCACAACATAAATACGAGGAACAAACACAAGTTTGTTGTTCCTGTAACGAGGCTCAAAAAAATAGGGGGTACGTTCAGATGCCAATGTATACGTTTTTACAATAAACTTCCGAGCCAAATTCAAGCACTAAGCCTAAATAAATTCAAATCGTTTATAAAACGGAAGCTGTGCTTGAAAGCCTACTATCATGTTAACAACTATCTCGAAGATAAAAAGGCTTGGGATTAAGCTGCTCCAATGAAATTTGCTCTGTGAATGTCGAAATTTCGGACTTCGCTTGTTTATTATTAATTCCTTTCTTTTATACACTCTGACATTGAATGATTTGACATGAATACTTATTTCAGTATTTTATTATTTTTTACTTTTTATTTTATTTTATGTTACATTTACCTACTGATATGACAGGAATATTTACGTATCTTACTTTTTTATTATTATTGACATTTATGATTTTTGTGATTTTTATTGACATTGATTTTGTAAATTATTATTAATTTTATTTGATTATTGTGAATTGTTTGTTTTCTTTTTTTTTCCCACTACTGTCTGGCAGTTTGAGTACTATAAGCGACCTACCCAAATGTCCTTTCTTTGGTATTGTTCGTCGTTTCGTTGAGCTCCTTGAGTTATAAGTCGAGCTACACGATAACTGACAAATGCTTGCACTGACTGGACAGGTCCACTCAAATCTGTGTGGTTCTTTCTTCAAAAGACCATCTCAGACACTATTCTGCATAGTCCTCATGTGAATTGAGCAAAATTATGTCTGGACTTCAAAAGAGACTATGACCTCTGAGTTTGTTTCGGCTGTTTCTTCTCAGAGTAGTCAGGTACGAAACACCGGCCCCATCTAGTTTAAAAAAAAAAATGACGTGTAAAAGTGTTTGTAAAAACCTACTTGCAAAATAAACATCATTTATCATTTATCATTATCATAACTAGATGGTTCCTCATTATTACAGACATACATTGAAATGTCATAATCACGATACCTCAATGGTGGAATTGAACGAGTACTTCGTACAGGGCGGGTATTAGCCTCAGCCCGGGGTACCTCTGTACTTGTCTCTCCTTCCCCTCGAACAGATGCGTCCGGCGATGACGAAGTCACAGACTCGTGGCTCGCCGACGATGAGTCCTCACAGCGGGACTCATCCTCACTGCCTGTGCAGTAATGCTCCTCATTTGTGGTATCTAAAATTTGAGAACCATCATTTAGTTCCAAAGAATTGGTTCTGTCAATAGTCATATCCTCATTACTACATTCATTTAAATCAATTTGACTAGAATTTATTTGAATAGAATTATTTAAATTATTATTTAATTGACTAGAATTTATTTCATTAGAATTATTTAAATTATCATTATTTATAACCAATTCATTGCTCTTGTCAAAACAATTATTCTGTAAAATAATTTCATTATAATTAATGTCATCATTATCCTTTTCATTTACATTCCTATTATAAAACCTATCTTCCAAAAATGCAACATTCCTTGACAACACAATTTTTCTAGGATTCATTGGATCTGATAGTCTATACCCTTTACAGGTCTCACTATACCCCACAAAAATATACTTTTTACTCTTAGCATCAAGCTTACCACGCTTATGCTTAGGCTCCAAAGAATAAGCGATGCAACCAAAAACCCTTAAGTGGCTCAGATCAACCCTAGATCCCGACCACAGGTGCTCAGGAATCTGTCCAGACAAAGCCGTTGTAGGGGACCGATTTTTCAAATAAATTGCAGTATTTACTGCCTCTCCCCAATAAGGCTTACTAAGACCTGATTCCTGCAGCATGCAACGCGCTTTTTCAATGAGTGTCCGGTTAAGACGCTCTGAAACACCATTCTGCCGGGCCGAGTAAGGAACTGTAGTCTGATGTACAATACCTTCTTTACTTAAGAATCCAGAAAACCTATGATTGACATACTCGCCACCGTTGTCCGAACGTAAGCATTTAATCTTTAATCCAGTTTGCCTCTCAACCATAGCCTTAAAAATAATAAACTTGGACATTACCTCAGATTTATACTTCATTAGGTATCCAAAAGTTTTTCTTGTGTGATCATCTGTAAATGTAACCAAATACTTTGCACCCCCCCAGCTGTAGTCACGCATTGGTCCGCAGACGTCCGAATGTACCAACTCCAATGGTCGCTCGGCCCGCTTGCCCTCTCCTTTGGAAAACGGCTGTGTTGACAGCTTCCCCTCAAGGCAGGGTATGCAGTCCTTCAAACTGTCCTGGGTATTATCCTGAAACATTACTCCAGACACATGACCTTTCAGAGTACTCATACTTCTCAGACCTAAATGTCCCAACCTGCGATGCCATAGCTCAGTAGACACAGCTACTGCGGTACTCTCTGTCTTTTGCACACTACTCAAAAGTTTGGAAGAATACACCTTATTGTGCAAAGGCTTTACAATGTTACAATTTAGTTTATAAATTCCATTCTCACACCCCACAAGAGCTATACGGTTGCCAGAGACTTTACCATCATAAATGCTGCACCCACTACCATCAAATACAACAGTAAGCCCACTTTCTATGAATTTACTTACTGACATTAAATTAGTGGCTATCTGTGGCACATACAAAACATTTTTAAGTTGTCTTACCTCATTTCCAAAGTTAACCATTAAATCTCCTACACCACTACATCTTAATTGTTCATTATTTGCTACAGCAACTGTAGTGTGTTTTTGATTACAATTAAAGTCTTTATAATTCACCATATTGTCTTTACAATTTATCATATGAGATGTACAACCGGAGTCGATGAACCATGCACTACTTTGATGAACAAACAAAGCTGAAGCGAAGCTTGTAGACTCATTCTTCTTGTCATTCTTCATCTTGTAGCATTTGGCCTTGACATGTCCAGGCTTATTGCAGTAATGACAGACCATAGTCTTCTTCTTATAAGAGTTCTTCGAAATTAAAGCTTTGTTGTTATTGTTCGATGCACCATCACTTCTACGCAGCTCTTCTTGTAAAAGTCGAGTTCGTACAATCTCGCTGGTGAGATTATTGGTTAAACATACTGTTTCAAGATTAGAAACCAAGTATTCAAATTCCTGAGGTAGACCACTCAACAAAATCTCTGCGACTTCAGCATCATCCGTCTTACGGCCAATATCCGAGAGCTGCTGCACTAGGGTCATCACACCCTGTATGTATTCAGACATATTTGAAAACTGAGTATATTCAATTCTATGCAGCTGTCTTAAAAGAAGCACACGCCGTAACAAGCCCTTATTTTCAAATATATCAGCTAAATTTTTCCATGCACTTTTAGCTGTATTAGTATTCCTGATATATTGATAAAGTGCCGGCTTGATGCTCAAAGCTATACGCGCCAAAGCACGCTGATCCTTCGTCAGATCAGTCTCTGTGCCTTCGATTGCATTCCACAAGCCATCCATGGTAAGCAGCATTTTGATAGCAAATTTCCAATTCAAATAGTTAGATACTCCTTCCAACTTTTCTATAGATGATGACAAGCCATAGTTACCTTGCAAAGTAGCATTTCCATTGCTTGCTTCTTGACGAGTAGGGGAGCTCATTTTGAAGCACACCGCCTACGCAAAATCACCACCGCGCCACAGCAAAGCAGTAATAATAAAATGAGGTTATGTTTCGACTTTGCACACGTGCACTCGTAGTCACTTTTTTTCTGCCTATAAGTTTTCTGGGCCCATAACCTGTTATTACGGACTAACTGAACAGAGTGGTTGTCTGCACTGTGAAGTAAATGAACAAGTGGCTATGCTCCTACGGGCAGTCTGGGTGGCATGCGGTGAGATTAAAACAAGATGTTCCGGTAACTATTCCTGTATTTCTTGTTATCAACAAGCAGTTCACGAATAGCGAGTCATCAATTACATATTTATCATAAAACATACTAGGCACATAAAATAGGAATAAGATAAAAGATCAGAGAAAAACGTGTTCTCACCTTGAAGACTTTTTGACAAGAGGAAGAGTCAAGATATTGTCTTTGTATAGAGGGAGATGCTCTATGGTAACAGATAATTAAAGCGTAGAACACACATGTTTCATCAATAGAGTGAGGCACGCCGAGATGGTTGAAGCTAACATGGAGGTACTAAACCCCACTCTACCTAACCCTCCACCAGAGGTAAATCTAGTTAATAAATTTAAAAAGCCTATTAAACAAGGCCAAACATCAGATATGTGCAGAAAATGTGGTCGTAACCCAAAACATAAGTTCTCTGAGGCTGAGATTCACAGACCACACTTTACTTTACAGCAAAGGAGTCTTCATAAAGTAAGCTTTGTATTACCGAAGTTTACTTTCAACTTATTTAATTTCAGAGACAGTTGCTTGACTTTCCTTAGAAAAGTAAGGCTCCAAAGTAAAGTTTAGGGAAAGACGTGTGGCTGTTACGTTAAACGCATAAATGTTTTGGAGAACATATTTTTAAATCAAGTTTTATTTCCTAAAAAAAATAGTTATTAACATATTATTCAAGACGAGTGTTTATAACGTGCTCTTGCTTAGATTTATATTAATATTATTATCATTTTATATCAAAACTAGGTGTTTGGAAAAAAACATGTATTACGTGGAACGAAACGAAACATCGTTGACGTTGACGTTCTGTTTACTGCTTGTACGTAAAATTCAATTTCATATTTAATTTACTTATTTGATTCGATCTACGCATTGCCTAAGGACTCCCGAATTCCGATACCGCCTCACCTGTTAACTTGTTGGATCGGTAACCAGGTAGGTAGTATTTGCAACAATTGTCAGTCAGGTAGTAGTATCAAGTCCGTTAAAACAAGCCAGGGTCGGGAAGATTATTAGGAATATCAGAAACCGGTAGACACAGCAAAATTCGTTAGAAAAATATATTATCATAAAGTTAGGCAAGAAAACAAACGACACGACGAACCGCCAAAATACAAACACACTATAAATGTCAAATCGACATGACGTTTTGAGCTATAACCCAACCAAAATAAAATATGCTTCGGTTCTTAAGAAATTAGTTTTACATGAAGGACTACATTATTTATACGTATAGTAATGTAAAGTTTACTTTGAGGCCAAAGTCATGATTATCGACTACTTAGCCTTTACTAAGCAAAGTATAATTTTTGGAAAGTAAAGAAGAGCTTGACAGAACTAAGAAATATATTTTTGGGTGAAAGTAGATCTTTCCATCAAAGTAAAGTTAAAGTGCGGTCTATGAATCTCAGCCTGAGTGTGAAGCAACAAAGTCTACGTGCAATGGATGCGGCGTCCGTGGTCATTGGTTGGCTGTGTGCAAGAAAAATAAAGTGGATAAAAAAGAGAGTACATCTAAGAGTGTAAATGAGATAGCAGATGAACACTTTTTCTTTGGAAGTATTGAAAAAGAGAAAATCATTGATTCAGTTACTACACCGAAGATAGCACGCTCTAAACCTAAATTTGCAAGCATAGCAGTCAATGGACAGAAGATAATGTTTAAAATAGACACCGGAGCATCTGAGACAGTAATCAACCCAGAACTTAGGATCAAGCTGAAACTACCTAAACCTATACAAGTACAAGAGAAACTTTTGGGACCCTGTGGCATAGTATTACCAGGACGTGGAATATGCAAAAATGTTCAGATGACTTGGCAAGGTAATACAAAACTTACTGATATATATATACTGGAAGACCAACATACCCCACTACTTGGACTACCAGAATGTGATGCTTTTGGCATAATAAAATGGCATGAGGGAGCACAAATTATGCAGGTGCAAATCTCTAACAACACCCATCCTGAAGATGAATATAAAGAAATGTTCAAAGGTCTCGGTGTAATGGAAGGCAAGTACCACATACAGTTGAAGAAAGATGCAACACCCCAAACAATTTGAAGACATCGTAACAAAACTCTCGGAATTTATAATTGAAGCGTACCACGCCTGCTGCAAACTAAAAGACCCAAACACCAAGAGCAAGGGTAACTCCTGGTGGAATGCGGAACTTAGTAAGCTCAGGAAACCATGCGCAAACAATTCAACAGAGCCAAAAACTCCAGATTGCCAGAAGACTGGGACTCATACAAGAAAACACAATACACTTTCAAAAAACAAGTCAGGAATGCCAGCAGGGCAGCCTGGCGGAAATTCTGCGAAGAAATTGAATCGAACAGCGAAGCCGCGCGTGTAAGAAAGATCCTATCTACCGATCAAGATCGCACCCTCGGGTCGCTGAAAACCCCAGACAACACATACACCAAGTCGGATCAGGAAACAAGTAAAGTCCTTTTGGAAACCCACTTCCCAGACTGCAATCTCTCCGAGGACAGAACCTGGGCAAGTGAGCCAACGCACACACCAAATGACCAAGACTGGGCCAGAGCCCGCACCATAGTAACCGCAGAGAGAATAAAATGGGCAATAAAGACTTTTAAACCATATAAATCCGCAGGCTTAGACGAAATTTTCCCCGCCCTGCTACAATGGGGAGTAGACGTTCTAACGCCATGGCTGATTGTTATCTACCAAGCCTGCATAGCACAGAAATCTATACCACTTGCATGGCGTGAGGTGAAAGTCATTTTCATCCCTAAACCAGGCAAACCAGATTACACACAACCCAAGGCGTAAAGACCAATAAGCCTAACATCTTTCTTACTGAAAACCCTCGAGAGACTCTGTGATCGGCACATTCGGGACGGACCTCTTCGGGAGCAACCACTCCACAAACAACAACACGCGTATTCCTCAGGAAAATCAACAGAATCTGCGCTGCATAGTGTGATCTCCAAGATCGAATGTGCAGTGGACCACAAATGCTCTTCACTAGCTGTCTTCATTGACATAGAAGGCGCTTTTGACAAAACCATCTTCCATAGCATCAACGCAGCCCTCGAGGAACACGGTGTAGACTCGACCCTGCGAGGATGGATCACAAATATGCTCCGACTGAGAGCCGTACAAGTTACGGTAAATGACACCACTAGAGCCATAGTGGCGAAGGGCTGCCCCCAAGGTGGTGTCCTCTCACCACTACTATGGAACCTCGTAGTAGACAGCCTCATCAAACGTCTCAACAGCAGAGGCTACTACACGGTGGGTTATGCTGACGATCTGACCATAATAATAAACGGCACACACGAAAACACACTATGTAACCTTATGCGCCAAGCTTTAAGAATAGTAGAAGACTGGTGCAAGGAATACAAACTAGCAGTGAACCCTACCAAAACCGAACTCGTCCTCTTCACAAAGAAAAGGAAGCTGGCAACGCTACAATTGCCAAGCTTCTTTGGGACAACCCTAAGCCTATCGACTGAAACCAAATACCTGGGTATCTTTTTGGACAAACAGCTGAACTGGGGAAAACACACTGATTACATCATCACAAAAGCCAGTATAGCCCTATGGCAATGCAAGAGACTCCTCGGGAGAAATTGGGGCATAAGCCCCAAAATCACCTACTGGCTATACACCACAGTTATCCGACCAATTATTACATATGGTTCTTTAGTTTGGTGGCCCAGGACCAACCTAAGTACAACCCAAAAGGATCTCGAGAAACTACAAAGATTTGCCTGCGTAGCAATCACCGGCAGCATGAGAACTTCCCCCACTGCTGCCTTACAGGTGATGCTGGGGCTGCCTCCCCTACACCTAGTCGTAAGAGAGGAGGCGGCCATAGCGACTTTCAGACTCGAAGCATCCGGCACCCTAAGAAATGACTCCAGGATTAAACACACACGCATCAGAGAAGATGCAATCAAAGAACAGCCGATGATGACATCACCCATCGACAGAATCCTGAAGACCCACTGCTTCCAAAAACACTACAACATACAGCTCATAGAGGAGTTGTGCGACTACTCAAGTACAAGAGAGTTAAGGATTTATACTGACGGATCAAAAACCAACGATGGGACAGGCGTCGGAGTGTTCTCCGACGACCTAAACATTAAGATATCCAAACCACTTGGAATGTTCAACTCTGTTTACCAAGCAGAGTGTGTAGGTATTATCCAAGCGGCACACGCTATAGAGGCCAGGGAGGTTACGGATACCAATATTCGAATACTCTCCGACAGTGCCTCTGTTCTTCAATCCCTAAAGAGTAACCAGATTTTATTTTATTTTATTTATTAGGGACAAATAAACAGTTACATGTTCAGGTTTAAAATTATGAGTAGTTACATTAATTGGTAAACATATAACCCACACCATTGTCCACGGATTAATAAATGAACAAATAAAGTACGAAAAGATAATTTTGTTGAATTAATTAATTAATTTTAGATTAAGATTGTGGTGAAAGAATATTGATAGCCAGTGTTTTAAATTTGTTACTAGAAAGAGAGAAGATATCTATGTCCATGAAGTGTGTGTTATAGGTTTCCACTAGTTGACGAAGAGGCACGCGTGCCCCGGCGTTGGTCCTGCATCTCAGATCACGTCGAGACTAACACTAGAATGCCACATGGCCCTAGAACGAATCACGGTACTAAATCACAACACGGTAACGCTACAATGGATTAAAGGTCACAGTGGATCACTTGGAAACGATGCGGCTGACGAACTTGCCAGAAGAGGATCCAGCACAAAACCCTACGGACCCGAACCCATTGTGCCAATTCCTTTCAAGCAGCTGAGAAGCTGGTTAAAGGATCACACTCATATACAAGCAGAGAAATGGTGGACCTCGACACCAGGATGCAGGCAATCCAAGGAAGCTATGCCATTCCTGGATACAAAGCTGACCAGGCGCCTTCTGCGCCTGGACAGAGATAGCCTGCGTCTGGTAGCGGGGACCATCACTGGACACTGTTCACTGAATAAACACTTCCACACCCTAGGTATCACTGACAGTCCCCTGTGCAGAGCATGCATGGAGGCGGAGGAAACGGTGGCGCATGTGCTCCTTGAGTGCACAGGCGTTAACAAGATTCGCGAGGAGACCCTGGGAGCACCAAGATCCCTTGTGGATGCCCTGAGGAGACCGGGAAGTCTGATCTGCTTCTGGAGGGAGGTGGGCTGGTTGGAGTAATCGGCCACCATGGCTCACGCACAATGGTCCACTTCAAGGACTAAGTGCGGAAACCTAAACCCCATGATAGATGATAGAATAGATGCAACACCCTATGCAGTTACAATGCCACGACACATCTCTATACCTATCAGACCTCAAGTAGAGAAAACTTTGAAGACTCTCCAAGACATGAAGGTAATAGAACCGGTCTCACACGCTACAGAGTGGTGCGCTCCTATGGTACCAGTAGTAGAGAAGGGTAACACCGATAAGGTAAGAATCACGGTTGACTACACAGAGCTGAACAAGGCAGTGATGAGAGAGTTTCACCCTCTGCCAACAGTCGAGGAATGTCTAGCACAACTAGCCGGAGCCAAAATGTTTTCCAAAATTGATGCATTGAAAAGCTATTTTCAAGTAGAATTAACTGAAGACTGTAAAGACCTCACAACCTTCATCACTCCATTTGGAAGGTACTGGTTTAATAGAATGCCCATGGGAATGAACTCATCTAGTGAAGTTTTCCAGCGGAAAATAGCTGTAATATTGTCAGGCATAAAAGGTTGTGTAAACCATGTTGATGACACCCTGGTTTATGGTAGAACAGTAGAAGAACATGATAAAAACCTGCGAGAAGTATTAAAAGCTCTTCACAATGCTGGAGTAACCTTGAATCGTGAGAAGTGTATTTTCAGAACAACAGAATGCACATTTCTGGGATATAAAGTCACAGCCAATGGAGTACAACCCCTTCAGGACAAGGTAAAGGCAATAATTGACCTACCCATACCTAAAGACTTAACAGCATTGAGAAGTTTCATGGGAGCAGTCAATCAGCACCTCAGATTTCTAGGAAACATAGCTGATGTAACAAAACCTCTGCGTGACTTGCTAAAGAAAGACTCTTCAAGAGAGTGGAATAATGAACATTCTACTGCATTCCAAGAAATCAAAAAGCTGTTAACTTCAGCCCCTCAGTTAGCACATTATGACCCCCAATTGGAGACCAGAGTCTCAGCAGATGCATCTCAGCAGGGAATAGGAGCTGTACTAGAACAAAAACATGGAGATGAATGGAAACCAGTTCATTTTTGGTCTTCTTCATTCACACCTACTCAACAAAGGTACGCAATGGTAGAAAAAGAAGCATGTGCAACAACTATGGCCTGTGAACGATTCAAACTATACCTCCAAGGTCTAAAAGTCTTTACCATACGTACAGATCATAAACCGCTTGTATCCATTCTAGGATCAAAACCTATATCAGACCTCCCAACCAGACTCCAAAGATTCCGCATGAGGATGACACCATTTAACTACAATATAGTGCATGTACCAGGTAAGTACATGTACACAGCTGATTTGTTGTCAAGAGCACCACTTCCAACACAAGAAGAAGATAAAGATATCTTAAAAAAGAAGACAGACTTGACAAGACAACATTCCTCAGCATAATCAAAGACATGCCTTTCTCTGATGAACGACTTCAAAAAGTCAGAGAAGCTCAACAAGAGGATAATGTATCTAAGAAACTCTACAGATATATAAAGGAAGGTTGGCCCCATTACAAAGACATAGAGGAAGAATTGAAACCTTTCTATAATCACAGAGACAGCTTGATTTTACTAGAAGATATAATAGCTATTGGTCTACGATTATATATCCCCTCAAAAATGAGAAGAGACATACTTACCAAAATTCACACTGGACATGTCACCAGTTTCAAAGGTCAGCAGCGAGCCAAGCAAGCAGTGTGGTGGCCTACTATGGATAAAGACATCATCCAATGGTCAAATACTTGTGAAACTTGCAGCAAGTTAGCTACACAAAAACCAGAACCTTTAATTAGTGGAGAAGTCCCAGAATACCCTTTCGAAATCATAGCGGCTGATCTATGCACATACAGAGGAAAAGAATATCTTGTAGTTAGAGACGTATTATCCAATTACCCAGAGGTAATCTCACTCACATCTACTACTTCCCAAGCTATAATCAACCACTTGAAATCGATCATGGCAAGACATGGAATCCCTAAAATCTTGAGGACCGATAATGGCCCACAGTTCTCTTCAAGGAACTTCCAAGAATTTGCAAGAAATTGGGATTTTACTCACATCACATCAAGCCCACACTTTCCTCAAAGTAATGGAGCTGCAGAAATTGGAGAAAGATAATCAAAAAGATTTTTTAAAGGAATCCAGAAGATCCACTCCTTGGATTACTTCATTACCGAACAACCCCCACTCAATTGGGACCAGCTCCAGCTGAAATTGCAATGTCTAGACTCTTGAATACGGTAATTCCAATGACATCAACAGCACTTAAACCCAAGGTGCAAGATTTGGAAATATACAGACAAAAACTCAATAAGAGAAGAGAAAAAGCTAAGGAAACATATGATAAAAGACATAAAACTAAAGAACTTCCTGAATTAAAAGTTGGAAATAGAGTATTTCTACCTGATGATCAGATATATGGGACAGTCACTGAAAAAAGACAAGAGCCCCGCAGCTACTTAATATTGACAGAGAAAGGGAAGGAAATTAGAAAGAACAGGAGAGCAATCATCGAATTGCCTAATCAACATATCATTCCTGTTTCCACCCCTGCATTACCTCCTCCCACTCCACTTCTCTTATCCCCTTCAAGTCCATTAAAGCATATTGTTTCAGACCAACCGCAACAGCATGATGAAAAGTCAAAACAGTCTGAATCAGGATTGGCACAGAGTCAACAGCAACCAGAGCCTGTTCAAGGTTTACAAACTCAGGAAAACCAAGATTCAACTCAACTGTTGTTACCAGAGATGAGACCATGCTCTCCGTCACAGGAGATAGGAATAGAAGCTCCTACACAAGATTATAACATCCCTACCAAGGAGAATTCAAGCTCATCCTCTCCTTTTGGTACCCCTGATTCATCTACTACATCTACAAACTTTGAATCAACACCAGAGAGAGATAAGGAAGTTATCACCACCAGATCAGGCAGACAAGTGAAGTCAAGAAAGTGTCTGTGCAAAGACTCTAACTTCTAGGTGAACATAATTAATTAATTAACTATATGGATCTCTATATCATTACAGTGATTGTGTGATTTATATACATAAACATTATTATAAAACATAATGTTAGATTCAGTAGGGTAAGAAATAAGTAAAGAATTTAGTTTAAATAACTTTACTTTGGCATACAAGCATAATGTACATCACAATAAATCACTCATGGTTCAATTAATATTAGCAGTGTCCAAAACAAACCCACTGTGTGTATAATTCTGTAAACTGTCTTGTTAAAATGCATAAGCTCTTGAGATAGTTTGATGTAAGACTTGTTGAATTCTTCACCTCTAAATGTATTTCTATATAAACGTGTGGCGAAAAGCCACAGTTCCAAGCGGAAGAAAAGTAAAATAATTATGTATAGTCTATGCTTCCGGCTTGGGATAGAAAAAGGTAGGACTCCACTCTATGAAAGACACAGTCTGACACAGATGGTGTGATTGGAACTATCCCTCTTGTATCTGATTCTGATAATCTGCAAAAATGGTGTAATACTACAATTTATAATCGTCTATACTAAGTTATAACATGTACATGTGTTTTAGTGTAAATACACCTTCAAGACAATGAGCAAGTGTTTATGTCACCTATCTGCACTAGAAACCGATCCCCTCAAACGATTTCTAAATGTTAAAAGCCTCAATAATTGTACTAGGCTCTAATTAAGTTTAACTTTGGTTTGTTTACTTTGAAGATAGGTTTTGAATATGTCAATTATGTCATTAATGTCACATGACAAGCACAGATCTTAATCATAATTTTTGTAGAAAAAGGAGATGTGTAACTGTATTGACATCGGTCAAAGAATGTATCGGTAGATTTATTATCTGTGGCAACTTTTGAAAAATAAAGCATCTTTTCTAACGATCATACAAATTATATAGGTATACACTAAATACAACTCTTAAAACTATAAGTACCAAAATTTATTTGGCTAACCCTGTACAATTTTGTCTATTCTACCATGTATTACATGTGGCAATATTATATTTCCCGCGTCGTTGGATTTTACCATATAAGTCAGTCATAACATAAATAAATTACATTTTTTTCTGTAGCAGTGAGCCCTGTAATGTTAGAATATGAACCCGCTTCAAAACCCATAAGTATTGGACTTATGGGTTTTGAAGCGGGTTCATATTCTATGACAGACAGAAATGTGTACTCCTTATTATTTATTTCAATGTTTGAGGCAGATCATCCAACATGGCGAACACATCATGAAGTTCAAATATGATACCTAATATCTTTAACATCGTTTAAGAATGATACATTTCCAGCGCAAGAACTAAAACACTCTGGATTAAATTCTCTTCTCAAACATGATTCGCAAGCTTTTTGTTTTTTGGTGGCTTTTTTTGGTGGTTTCCTTTATTTATTACATCAAAGTTCAAAGGCAAATACTTGCAATTGTACAATTTGTTTTAATCTGCATGACTTGTGCACATCCTATTAGAGCAAACTCTTTGTCTTATAGCAGAAACGAATAAGCTACTTGTACATATTTCATCTAGTATTTTGGAAGTATTACATGAACAGTCAACTACGTTTTGGGTTTTTGTTTGTTTAAAAAGTTGAAGGAGCAATTTCGCTCTCAGGTCATATAATTTGTTACCACAATTCTTGGCATTTGATAATTCTTTAATTAATGCTATGAAATCATGAAATTCTCCTTTATTAACTGTGCATCTACAAAGTCTCTGAATTTTTGCCTATCTTTGTAAGCTATCGCAAACGTTTGTGAAACAGAATCGAAAGCACATGTATTTGTTATTACAGTCCTGTTCTCAGTGGTTTTAGAATTTGCCACGTTGCCGTTTTGTAAAACATAAATTGGTTTGGGTTTTAAATTTCTGGGTGTGATTACCGCTAGCCCTCTCCAATTCTCAATTTTTATCGGGTTATCATGAAAAACTGACTGTGCCTCAAAATCGTTATTTGCGCACTTCAAGGGGTTAGGTTTTGGCCTTTTATTTTCTGTCTGGGGACGGGTTGCAGATATTGAGTCTATATTTATTCTGCAGAAAAGAGCCATCAGGGCCATATATAATCTTCGTAAGCGCGATTCTTTAAGGGAACTCTTTAAGGATATTGGCATCATGACGGTACATTGTCAATACATCTACGAAAACATAATGTACGTCAGAAAAAATCTGCACGTTTTTGGTAAAAGGGGTGACAGACATAATTACAGTACTAGAAATAGGGACCAACTAGTTCAGCCAGGTTTCCGACTCGCTAAAGTAAACTCATCTTTCATGGGGTACTGTTTGAGATGCTATAATAAAATTCCACAAAGTATTCTTGAACTGAATGAGACGAAATTTAAAACATGCATTAAACGCACACTATGTAAGCAAGCATATTACAAGTTGAGCGATTACATCGCTGATAAAAATGCTTGGCTCAATGCTGGTCCTGCTCCACAAGGACAGGGGCGCATAAATTGATAGCATTAAAAAGTATTGTTGCAGCTGCTGAAGATTGTACAACTATCTTTGCATTGTATAGATTCAATCTCTTCAGTATTATATAAATGCATAGCCCATATTGTGTGAGTACTATGTACTAGAAAGCTATCATTCACTGGAAACCTACGTCTTTTCTTGACTTGAATGTGCCCTGGCGATTTAGGGTATGTCATGCTCACTCAAATGTCTCGCTGATGGTGGCGCATGTGTCAGATCATTTAGTTCCCTTCAAAATGGTTGAGTTGAATGGTGCTGATCCATGCGTCATGTCCGTGAACGGGCGCTGTCAGTTGTGACTGGTCATCTCTTAGTTGCCATGGCTTATTTGAATGAATTATTTTGAATTGTATTTTTTTTGTTTGTGTGTTTTTGCTGTGGACACTTTTAACGTGCACATCTTGCTACATTATTCTCACATAATATACCATCTCAACATGAATGATGTAACCAAGATTTTGTAACAATATTCTGATTTAAAAGAGTGTCCATGGAGTTTCTTGCCCGTTCTTCTCCATAGAGATCTACGCTAGGGAATGGGCAACTACAGTACTTTCACAGTTTTTATGTCTTGTGACTGGGACTGTAGCTACATTTAATTTTCATCTTTGTTTCGACAATTCAAAAGTGCCTGTAACTGGCTTACTTGAAATAAATGCTTTGATTTTGACAGTTGCACAGTTTGTTGAGCTCGTTTGCTTGGATCTATTCTGTGCAAAACATCACTGGAACTAAGTTTTACAGCTCCATTTATAAAACCATGGTGCCGTACTAAAAACTCGTCTAATCTCACGCGTTTATTTTTTGTATCAAAGTAGCTCGCTTTACGAGACGCGAGACTAAGCGGACGTGTTTTTCTGTACTTGCTTAAATGTCTATAAACAATTACGACGAATATATCAATAATTATTTGCGGCGTCAGTTAAAAACAAAGTAAAGTGTGTCACCTGTGACCAGTGCCATAACAACTTTTATGTGCAAGATGAACTGAATTATTTGTTTTCTATTGACAATAAACAAAGTGTTGCGGTTAGTATGTCTAACCCAGGATCGCACCCAGGATCAAACCCAGGATCGAACCCAGGATCGAACCCAGGGTCGAACCCAGGATCGAGCCTGTTTGTTCGTAGCCAATTACTACGGCGAAGTCCTCCGCCAACGCCTACCGAACAATTGCCCCCGAGTGGACCAAATCCACCACCACCTGTACCTGAGGAGAATTTTTTGCCGAGTGAAATTGTCAGCACGCCAGAGATCCAGAAATGGTTATTATCTATTGATGGCATTCTGACCGAAGTTTGCACTATTGTTGGTGAAGGGAAAATGAACTCGGACCAGAAGCAACCTGTCTTTAATCTTTGCCGAAAGGTCCAAAGTGGGACTTCTCAGATGGCTGTCCTTTACCAGTCAGTGAAGCAGAAAATGATCCAGTCCCACAGTACCGTTCAGCACCTACAGCTTCAGAAGAACATGACGAACTCACTGGACCAGGTCAAAGAGGTTATAGAGTCGAAGCTGAATATGTCCAACAATTCCTATGCTAGCATGGTGAACAAAGGCGCCGACAATTTCGTCCGTCCTGCAAATTTGAGTTCAATCGCCATCTATCCCAGCGATAAGACTAAAACTAGTGACGACACCAAGTCACTTGTTCAAAAGTTAATATCTCCCGAGCAACTCAAGCTCCATGTACGTGGCCTGAAAAAAGTGAAAAATGGGGAAGTACTAATTAGCACAGAAAATAAAGGCGATATAGATAAATTGAAGAAT
The DNA here is from genome assembly GCA_941918905.2 of Xestia sexstrigata. Taxonomy (NCBI): domain Eukaryota; kingdom Metazoa; phylum Arthropoda; class Insecta; order Lepidoptera; family Noctuidae; genus Xestia; species Xestia sexstrigata. Next base: position 293,841 of record OW799213.2, on the reverse strand, counting down.
TCGGAGAAAATATTCACCTCGGGCCTTACAATAGAAGAACCTTCTAAACGACGCCCTAGAGTTAGTCATTGGTGTTCCCGTAGCCCTTACTGAGAAGGAGGTATTTGACTGTATTTACGAGCAAAACCTATCTGATAAATTGCCGAATACAACTCGTGAATCCATCCTTGAGAACTGGTGAATACAACTCGTGAATCCATCCTTGAGAACATTAAACTGAGCCATAAATCGGGTAAGAAAGGCCTTCCTACTTGCAACTACATTTTGGAAGTACCCGCTGGCATAAGAAAAATGCTGGTAAACCAAAGCAGATTTTTTTATAAATTGGACCTCATGCCAGGTGAGAGATTTTACGATAGTCGCCAGTTGCTACAATTGCCAGCAGTTTGGCCACACAGCTAAGTTTTGCCGTGAAACGAGTACCACTTGCAACCATTGTGCAGAGACGGGACACTCCGTGAAGGAATGCAGTAGCAAATCTTCTCCCCCCCAGTGTGCGACGTGCAAAAGATTCAAGAGAAAATGTGACCATCCAACCGGTGATGTAAGTTGCCCGGCACGCAAATATGCAGAGACCAACTACATCAACTCAATAGATTATGAGGGCGCCTAAGAGCGCCACAGTATATTATATTTAGTAGGCACACAAACAGGTAGCTTATCCTTTATTTGTATTTCTTCTTAGTTTGTAATTATCATGAGCAATCAGCTAATAAGTAGATCACTTATTAGCTGATTAGATAGTTTTACTGTGTCTGAATCCAAAATGTGTAATGTTGAGGACTGTAAATACCTTCTTCCTTCGGGCGACAAATCACTTACCTTGCTTACACAAAATATTCACAGCATAAACCGAAATATGGACGGTTTTGAAGAGTTTTTACAAAGTCTTGATATAAGCTGTGATATTATTGTACTAACAGAAAGTTGGTTGTCAAAACAGTCAACTTACCATCTCTGAACGGTTTTTATTCATATAAAACAGACAGAAATAGCAACCAAAACGACGGAGTTGTAGTTTATGTTAAAAATAATTTACGAACTATCAAAGAAGAACCACTATCCCATGACAGTACCTAATTGTTTATTCATTAAAATTATTCCCGATACAGTAGTCATGGCTATTTATAGGCCTCCCTCTTATAATATCGACAGATTTTTAGACTCACTGGACACAACCTTAAAACCTTATGTACTTTCAAAAATATAATACTTGTAGGTGATAATATCAACATAAACATTTCCTCCGGGAAACCCGATACCCATACACACAATTCCCTAAATATCTGTGCATTTCATGGACTTTTACCTGCTCACTATTACCCCACACATCAAAGCGGTTCATGCTTAGACCATATCATTCTAAAATCAAAAAATCCATCCGTAACATTGGTTACTAATTCTGCGCTTACCGATCATCAAGCTGTTTTACTAACAATGCAAATAAATTTACCTAGAAAAAAATTCGAGCGTAGCTACACTAAAGTCAATATGACAAACCTTGAAAGTGACATACGCGGCATTAATTTTAACCCTATTTATGATTTTGATGACGCAAATATCTCGTTACAATATTTTATAAATTCCTTACAATACGTTGTAAGGAAAAACACTTTCACTAAGAAAATCCCTAGAAAGTATAGTTGCATTAAACCGGGTCTCGTTCGTTGTATAAGACACAGAGACAAACTTCACCTAAAATCCTAACTTGCACCCAATGACGTAATACTTTCAGTTACCTATAAAAGTTATCGTAATTTCTGTAATAATCTTTTGAAAAAACTAAAAACCCAGTACGATAAAAATAATAATATAAATATAATAATAATAAATTTTTATTTTCTCCCACAAAAAATGAACTCGAGAAGGCGGGAAAAAATAGTAAACTTGTGTGGAAATTTATAAAAACCAATACATTGAGGTCTAAAAATTCCGAACCTCCGCTAGATTTACTATCAACAGAAATAAACCCATCCGAAGCAACAAATAAGGTAAACCACTATTTTGTCAACGTTGGTAAAAACTTGGCTGAAAAATTCATAAATATTAGCATTCCTCCTACTCAAAACCCAACTAGGACATCTTCCGCGTTAAATTCTTTTGTTCTATTAGATACGGACGTCAACGAAGTAGTTAGAATAATAAACGGTTTAAAGGATGTCTGCGCAACTGGGTGGGATGATATACCCAATAACGTACTTAAAAGATTTCAACACTTACTGGCCCCTCCGCTTACCCACATCTTCCAGCTATGTTTATCTAAAGGGATATTTCCAAAATTGCTAAAAAAGTCTGTGGTCACACCTATTTTCAAGTCTGGAGACAAAATGAGTGTGAATAACTACAGACCCATTTCAGTACTAACGGGTCCATCAAAAATTTTAGAAAAATCATAAACAGTAGACTGATAAAATATCTATAAGATAACAAACCTCTTTCAGATAATCAATTTGGGTTTAGGCCTAAACAAATCAACTAGCCAAGCAGTAAACAAATTGATTAATTACATTTCTACAAATCTAGATAGTGGAATGCATACAGTTGGTATCTTTCTAGACCTTGCCAAAGCCTTTGACACTATATCTTGCACTAGACTTTTGCAGAAACTTGAAACACTTGGGATAATTGGAGGGCAGCTTCTACTATTATCTAATTATCTTAGCGATCGACAGCAATGTGTAAAAATTTAGTCCGAACGCAAGTTCTGATCTTCCTAATACTTGTTTTGGAATTCCACAAGGCAGTATATTAGGTCCTACATTATTTTTAATCTATATTAATGACCTGTGCAGCCTGCCACTCGAAAATGGTGTTGTAATGTCTTATGCAGATGATACTGCTCTCTTGTTTGCAAATCAAGAGCTGAGGCTTACGAACATGCTCAGAATGGTTTCAACATTGTATCTAATTGGCTCCAGAATATTTTTTTAACATTAAATGCTGATAAAACAAAATACATTTCATTTAAAATAAGAAATACTAACACACCGCTTACTAACCCAGTCATTTACGCGCATACCTGTAGCACGTACGCTGACACTGCATGTTCTTGCCCTACATTAGAAAAAGCTGACCATATTAAATATCTTGGTGTCACAATTGACTCCAATCTAAATTTCCGTAAACATATCGAGTTACTATGTACTAGAGTGCGCAAACTCATATATGTTTTTAAGTATTTACGTAATGTAGCCGATTATAAATTAATAAAACAGGTTAATTTAGCGTTGGGTCAGTCCATTCTAACCTATTGCATAACGTCCTGGGGGGGGGGGGGGCGGGAAATTCGATTCTTCTCCCTCTAGAACGTGCTCAAAGAGCAATTCTAAAGGTTGCTACCTTTCGTCCGTTTAGGTTTCCGACACAGCTGCTCTACAAAGCATGTTATGTGCTCACGGTACGGCAATTATTTATTCTTCACATTATACTACAGCAGCACTCTACCCTTCCCTATGACCCAGTTCCTTCCGAAAGGAGAAGGAAGTACCTGGTCTGCACAAAGCCTCAAACTAGACATGCTTTTGCTAGTCGATTCTATGTGTTTTTGGGACCATTTCTGTATACTAGACTCAACAAGAAACTAAACTTCTAAAGCCTAAGTTATAGAAAATGTAGTTTTGTAATATCAGATTATTTAGCGATACGACACGGACACGGAAAAACTTCTAGAAGTCCTAGTTTGATTATTGTAACTTAAGTTAGTTTTAATGTTTAATTTAAGTTTTTTTACCAATTTGATTTTTGTTATAGTTGTTAATAGATTTATTTTATTTTAAAACTTTTACTGACCTAATTAAATTATCCAATGTAAAGTGATGGCCTGAAACACAGGTTAAAAAAAAACCTAGATCAGGCAGGTCGCTACCTAACATTTGAATTCGACATTTTCGTTACTTGCAACTGTTATATTATATATTGCAGTTATAGTTTACTTTTATGCACTAATTATACAATACTTTAAGAAATAACACTGCTGCACCTAAATGTACACTTTTGTAATATTTACTTTTTAAATAAATTATTCTTATTCTTATATAGTTTTTAAATCTTTGAAATGGTTTTCAACATTTGAGCTTGATGCATACCTAGTGTTTGGCATTTTTGAAATGTTTGTTCATAACGCAACCAAACACAAAGTGGTTTTTTTTTCAGGAGTCGGTTTAATGTACTGTTCAATTCCGGTAAGAAATATTCATTTTCGTTATCTGATGGTTCAACTAACTGCAAGTACAATTTTTCCGTTTGTATTAAGTCATCATAAAAGTTTATTAAAGGTAAAGAAACATCTTTATCATTTTCGTTGTGAAGTAGTTCGATGTTTGTTTGTATGTTATTTGGAGTATGAATATCATCTAAATTTTCGTGATTCGTGTTATTTACAATTTGGAGCTTTAAGTTTTCAAAAGCTTTATTACAATTGGGCTGCGAATCATTCAAGTCCGCACTCCTGAATTCATGGAGCGATAACGTGATTATGTCTCTTAAAACTGTTTTAAGTTCTTCATAGCAACGGAGCTGCTGAATATGTTTCAAGCAGCGAATGTAAAAGAACTTTACTTTTTCGGATGTTTTATCAAAACAGGATTGTTTATAAAGATTTTTAATAAAATGGGATTTGTCCATGCGAACATAACAGAGAGGTAACGCTGCGGTATTTCCTTCAAGCACATCAAAACACTGTTTTAAATAATCATTGAATTCGGTTTTTAAAAACACTTTAGTTATTTCTCCTAAGAGGGCAGAACTGTCGTCACTAATTATTTCATCAGGCAAAACTTTTCCGATTTGCCACGTATTTAACCATGTGGCTATCGTCTCCATGGTATGGGATTCGGAGGCCATGTAGCACATAGGTACACTGGTATCCACAGCGTAGGCAACCACTGCATATAAAAATAAATGTTTAGGAGTGCGATATTTTAATAAATCATTAGAAGGTGGTGGCTCAATTGGCTGAAATAAGGAGCCAGTAGCATCAACAGAAAGTATTTTCGGTCTATTTTTTAAAGTTTCATTGTAATATTGGTTTTGTTCATTCGTCCAAAAATATGTGAAAAAAGGAACAAGACTGATTATACGGATAAAATTATCGTAAGGAATGCTGTGCGCCATAGCGTACAAAGACAGTATTGTATTTTTGTCAAACTGTAGCGCACTTCTGGCTTCATGACGCAATTTTATTAAATTGGGTAATTTAGGGAAAGTTGTTGGCTTTTTTGTATTATCTGTAATCATTACCTCGTCTGCCATCGTGTGTTGAACTTTTAAAGCTTTTTCGTATTTTAACTTTTCTTTGATTCGATTTACTCTATCAGAAGTAAGTCTGTTTTTAATTAGTGAGTCATGAGGATAATTTTTGTTGTAGTTATTTAATTTACAAGTAACCTTTACGCAATGTTTAGATGGGGGAGAGATATTTAATGACAGTAGCGCGTCACACTGGGTACATCCAGTACATTTGATTTCATTAAAGTTAAGATCAGCAGGTACTGTGGTGTAGTATGTAAGTAGTTTATATTGCCATTGAATGGATCAAATATAGTCAGTGTCTAACCAGCATGCGAGATGTTTCAATGTCTTTAAATCCCGTCCTTATGTGGCGACCCTGCCATTCGAGCGGACATTAGCGGCGAGTAGGACATTTTATAACCAAACTAGGAATCACGACAGGCAAGAACAGCAGATGCATGTTTTGACAGACCCAGATACGCAGGAAAATCACACGTCAGAAGAACAAAATATACCCGAAAAAATTTTTCGTGACTAAAAGCATGATTATGTCATGTATATGCCATGTTAAATTAAATTTGAAACGTTTTAGTCAATCTCATACTTGGCTAATTGACACCGGTACTTCTATATCGGCTATAAAATATAAACATATCCACGAACTGAACATTCCAATCCAAAACGGGAATCTTGTTGTCAATGGAATCGGTGGCAAAGTCCAGGCCATCGGCTTTGTTTATCTAAGATTATATACTGGAGATCAAATTCTAAATCAAAAGTTCTACGTATTAAAATCATTACCATGTAAAGCTAGTGGCATATTGGGCCAAGACTTTTTAAATAAATACAAGGCTGTCTTAAACTTCAGTGAAAATTCTTTACAAATGAGGAATAATAATATACAAATAAACTTGCCAATAACATCAGAGAATAATAAAACAATTACTATACCAGCTAGATCCGAATCGATTCATTATAATTATAAATACTAAAATAACACAAGAGTGCATAGTTTGTGCATCAGAATTACATGAAGGCAAATTTTTGGCGAGTAGGTACTTTAGTAACACCTATAAACGGAAAAATAACCAGTGCGAGTTTTAAATACTACAGAAAACGATTTTCATGTACAGGATATTGAACCAAATATACACATGGCAAGCGACTATAATATCTGCACATTTGATAAACCAAATAAAAATGCGGAACGAGTTAAGGCACTCTTTCCATTACTAAGTTTAGATCACTTACATACGGAAGAACAGAGTAGCATTAAAAACATATGTGCAAAATATAATGATATATTTTACTTAAAAGGGGACAAATTAACTACCACTAAAATACTACTCTGTCAAGAAAGTACCGGGAAAAGATCAATAAAACACAAAATATTAATTATTTATTCAAATTTATTTTATCACCTTCAAAGTATGCTCCTTCAGAACCGACACACTTACGCCAACTAATAATCCAATCATAAAAATATATTTTAAATGCTTATTCCAGAATTGAGTTCAGTTCTCGCCGCGAATTCTCCTTTATGTCTTCTACTGAATGAAAACGGGTGCCACGAAGTGGTAATTTGAGTTTAGGAAAAATAAAGAAGTCGGCCGGAGCCATATCTGGTGAATAAGGTGGTTGCTCGATGGTATTTGTTGAGTTTTGGTCAAAAAATCGTTCACAACTGTGCGAAGGCGCATTATCGTGGTGCAAAATCCAAGAATTTTCTTTCCACAAATCTGGCCCTTTTATCTAATTTGCTCTCTTAAACGCTGCATAACGTCCGAATAATATTTTTTATTTACCGTTTGACCTTCCGGCAAGATTGTCAGTCACTATTTCCTTCACTTTTGCGATGTTAACTTCAGTTGCAGACGTTGATGGCCTACCAGAACGAGGCAAATCTTCCATCACACCTTGACTGCTTTTGAACGCTTTGTACCACTCATAAGCGCGTGTTTTTGATAAAGTCGATTCACTGTAAGCCTTCTGTAACATTTTCAGAGACTCCGAACTCGAAATTCCATTGGCGATGCAAAATTTAAGACAAACTTTTTGTCCGATATTTTTGTCCATTAAGAAATTCGCAATACACACTAGATATGATATAACTAAAATCAGTACTGTATTTAATCTAATTAACAGATGTAACTCAAACTCCGCGCCAAAATGGAAAACAGTTGTGCTAATCTAACAACAACAAAAAAAAACAAAAAAAAATTTTGAACCATAAACAAATCATCCATTCCCGATACTTTTTTGACTGAATGTATACCAACACATGATAACTATAAAACCAAATACCAACCCATTGTATTCCAAACCGTATAGACTCCCACATTCACAGAAAAATGTTATGAAAGAACAAATAACAGACATGCTCGAGCAAGGCATTATAGAACCATGCAATAGCGAGTGGTCGAGTCCAGTACTCTTGGTGCCCAAAAAGACAGATTCAAGCGGAGTGAAAAAATGGCGGTTAGTCATCGATTACCGAAAATTAAATAGTTGTATACAAGATGACAAATTTCTACTACCAAATATTAACGAAATATTGGATTCCATAACCGGCTGAATTTATTTTACTCATTTGGATTTGAACCAAGGGTTTTATAACGTTGAACTTGAACCGGAGAGTAGAAAAGTTACAGCTTTTTGCTCCGGGCAGTTCCAAATGACTAGAATGCCTATGGGGCTTAAAACCAGCCCCAGTTAATTTTCTCGAATGATGACCATGGCAATGGCGGGCCTATGTTATGAAAAATGTCTTTGTTATCAAGACGATCTAATTGTTTTAGGCCGAAATTTAGAAGAGAACACAACAAGAATTTAATTGACATTTTTGAAAGAATACGCAAAGTGAACTTAAAACTAAATCCATTAAAATGCGATTTCCTAAAAAAATATTACTTTATCTAGGTCACATAGTATCGGGAGACGGTGTACTCCCGGATCCAGAAAAAATTAAAGCAGTACAAAATTACCCAGTGCCGGAAAACAACGACGAAGTGAAACGTTTTGTAGCTCTGGCCAATTATTATAGAAAATTTATACCAAAATTTGCAGAAATAGCAAATAAATTGAACGTGTTGTGTAGGAAAAATACGAATTTTACTGGGACGAAAATTGTCAAAGGTCATTTGAAACTAAAGGAATGTTTGATAACACCACCGGTTTTACAATATCTCGACCTATCAAGTAAGAATACCTTTTCAGTACAGACTGATGCCTCAGGTTATGCGATAGGAGCAATTTTAGCTAACTCAGACGGCCGCCCAGTTGCTTATGCAAGTAGAAGCCTAAACAAAGCCGAACGGAATTACCCAACTATCGAAAAGGAGCTCTTAGCTATAGTATGGGCAGCCAAACATTTTAGGCCGTACCATAGAGGTACGGCCTAAAATGTACGGGCATTTAAAATCGTTACCCACCACAAGCCACTGGTTTATTTGTTCAGTTTAAAAGACCCCTCAAGTAGATTACTTAAGTTTAGACTATGCCTAGAGGAGTATGATTATACAATTGAATACGTTAAGGGTAAAGAAAACGCGGCTGCGCATGCACTTTCTCGCGTTACAGTGACATCGCAAGACCTAAAAGAAATCAACGAATGTGTAAATGTAATGACACGCGCTCAAAAGAGAAGATTAGAACCGAAAGCAATGGATACTAATAAGGAATGCTATTTATAAACCCATCTGCTCAATCACAACTGACGCCAGCCGCATTTGTGAGAGATGAATAGAAGAGAGATGTGCGAGTTTTGCAACATTACAAATATAAAAGAAATCAATTTTGTAAAAAATAAAAACAATAAAATCTTTGTAGAAAAATTTACAAACGAGATAAAACAATACACAAATTGGAAAGGGCCACGAGTTTGTATTATAAAGGATGTAGAGACAGTCGAAGATAGACAGAAAGACGACAGGAAAGTCATCCTAAATGATTTCCATCTGTTGCCCACGAGTGGGCATGCGGGCATTAGACGCATGTTAAACAATATCAAAAAATATTACTTTTGTTCAGGGCTAGAAAATTACATTATCAATTATGTAAAGAAATGCCCAAAATATCAAAAGCAAAAATACACGGTAACTGTAAAGGAACCAATGGTCATCACCTCAACGGCCCACACTACATTTGACAAAATATATTTAGACCTAGTAGGACCGCTAGATAGAGACTCTTACAATTATTCATATATTCTAACGCTACAATTGTTAAGGAGTATGTTATACTAGAACCTTTTAAACTTATGCCCATTTTTGATAACCTTTTAAACTTATGTCAGATGTATTGCCTAGGAACCGCTTTTATTAATGAAATTATATTTTTACACGTCACAACCACGAGTCTTATTTTAGATAAAATAGTTTTATCATGGTAGCAGAGCGTGGTTACAAGTGATAGTAACTAGAGTAAGTCATCAACCAAGTTTAAAACAATCCGGTAAGAAAAATATTCATAATGCAATCACCAAGTTGTAAAATTGGCATTGGTTACCTGGAGGGTGTGAAAAACTGGTCGACTTGGAAATTTAAAGCGACATTACTACTAAGAGGTATGCTCGGTGGTTTGGACGCGGTAAACGGTGCTCTAATAAAACCCGTGAAACCTATTACCAACAATGTCGACGAAATTTCTCAATATAATACTGCTCTCGAAAAATATAATAAAATTGATAGTTCTGCATTACTTCTGCTTACCGCAAATATGTCAGATGAAACTCTTCAGAAAATCATGCGTTTTAACTCATCTAAAGAAGTTTGGGACGAACTACATCGTCTATTCGATGGCACGTCTGAAGACAAAAGTTATGATCTATGTATGAGGTTTTTCAGCTATTCAAAGGATCTGTCACACGACATCACAAGTCATATCTCCAAAATAAAAACCATTTGGTCAGATTTGATAAATGAATTAATGAAGATAGATAAGTCTGAGATTTTACCAGATATCCTATTAATCTGCAAAATTCTGGATACTCTACCGGAACCATATTTCTCATTCAAATCAAGCTGGATGTTGATGTCAAAGACAGATAGAACAATAGAAAATCTGACTACACAACTCTGTGTCTATGAGCGCTCTACCTCTTTGAAAAGTGAAGGTCCTGCAGAAGCTCTAGCCTTACAGAATTATAATAAAGTAAAGAAGAAATGTGGATATTGTGGAAAAGTCGGTCACAAAGTCAGGCAATGTCATAAATGGAAAGCTGACGGTAAACCAGCCAAGCCTGAAAGTAAACAGACCCCAACAAATTTGAACTTAATGCTCATGCTAGTCAATACAGATGTTAATTCAATGCATACACACTATGATACAACGAGTTAGTTCGTCGACAATGGTGCAACTAATCATGTCACCTGCAGGAACGACTATTTTTCTAGTTTTCAGCATTTTGAAGATAATCGTATAGTGACTACTGCTAATGGAGCTACTGTCAAAGCAATTGGCAAAGGTACTGTTGACTTGAAAACAGTTATCAATGGCAAGGAATCCAGAGTAACACTCTGTGATGTATGGTATGTACCTGAAATTATGCGAAACCTATTCTCTGTACTGGCCACTCAAGACAGACTAAATAAAAGTGTTTTCATGTCTGAAAGGGAACACTGCTCGCTGAAAGTTGATGGACAAGTTAGACTGACTGGCAAAAGGATAAAGAATGGTGGCTTATACAAGCTCAATGTAGAGACTATTATAAAGTCAACACCTAATGTAAGCATTTTGTCAACAGAAAACATACTACAACTGTATCACGAAAGGTTAGCCCATCAGAATAAAAAACACGTTAAAGGTGTTATAGAACGAGAACTAGGAATTAAAGTTCGACTAGATTCAGAATTGTGTACTGGCTGTATTTATGGTAAAACACACAGACAGTCTTTCGGAACAAGAGTACGAGCTAAATTACCTGCAGAAATTTTACACGCTGATGTATGCGGTCCATTCCCTCCTTCTTTTAACAAATTTCGCTACTTCGTTTTATTCAAAGATGACTACAGCAAGTACAGACACATTTATTTTGTTCGACATAAATCGGAAGTTTACCTGAAACTCCGACAAATGTTACAAGAATGTAAAGTAGCTGGAGACTCTGTGTTAATAAAATACTATTTATTTCATAGTTCTTTTAATTTTCTCATAATGCACACTAGCTAGTTAATCAATCACCAGTTGCAGGTTCCGTTTCGCCACAGATACAACTGTTCAAATCACAGATAAATAATTACAACACAGAACATCCTCTCTGTTTTATCAAATTGACATGAGTCTATTACAATCATAATCATTATTATATAGCTATATAATATTAAGTCAATAAGTAATCACTTGTTACATATTTATATTGTTATATTACGTTATTTAACACATCATCAATTAGAAATTACTTATATACAATTTAAGCTTATGTAACTAAGTCGTACCTAAATATATGATGGATACACATTTAATGTAGTTTGTAGTCATTGAACCTTACTGGTAAACATTTTGATCTTACAGGTCTAGTGCTATGACTTTGGCTCTGAATTGGCTCAGCTGTATCAAGGTTAACATCTGTATTTGGAATCACATTATTATCAACAATTAGTTCACAACCATAATCAGAATTATCATACATATCAGATTTATTTTTATTTGCATTGTTTTTTTCAGAATTATCTAATAAACCAGTTTTCTTCTTATCTTTATTTTTGTTTGTAATATCCTCATTTTCCTTTAATACCCCTTTAAATGGTTTTATATGTGTTAAGTCTCGCCTATATATTACCCCATCTACATTCACTTTATATGACCTTTCATTAACTTTTTCTACAACAAATCCTAATTTCCATGTGTTTGGTGTTCGGGACTTATTTGCACCACCACATTCTGACCGATATTTAAAGAGAAGGGTTGTTTACATTTTTTATCATAGTAACATTTACTTTTGTCTCTTTTAGCTTTGATTCTTTTTGGAATGTCAGTCATCAATACAGGAACGAGTTGCTCTGGTACATTTGGCATTAAAGTCCTAGTTTTTCTAGATATAAATTTTTGCGCAGGACTACAATCATCTCCGCTACTTGGTACATTCCTCTGGTGTAACAGAGATATCCAAAAATCCTCACCGGCCTTATATGATTTAAGAATGAGTTTCTTTGCCGATTTTACTGTAGCTTCAGCAATTCCATTAGACTGAGGATAATGTGGTGAGGAAGTTACATGGATAAAATCCCATTCTTCAGCAAACATAGCAAATTCTCTGTTAACAAAATTAGTAGCTCCATCGGTACATATTTTTTGTGGTATACCATATCTTGCAAAGTTCTTTTTACATATATTAATAACTTCACTAGAAGATAAATTTTTTAGTTTATCAATTTCATAAAAATTCGAGTAATGGTCAGCAGTAATAAGGAAATTAAGAGACTGTGAATTTAGTTTTACATTGAACACATCCATAGAGATATATTGAAAGGGATACATTGGTATGTCAAGAGACAACATTGGGAATCTAGTTAAGGATGGGGAATATTTTATGCAAATTTTACATTTTTCTACAAAGTTTTTTATATCTTCAGACATGCCTGGCCAAAAAATATTTTGCTTAGCTAATTTAATTGAACTAGCAACGCCACTGTGACTTTTATGAATTTTTGGCAACATGTAGTTTCTCATGCACCTGGGAATTAAAATCTGATCATTTCTGAATATTATGTCTTCCTGAATAGACAGATCAGAGGCAAATTTATAAAACCATCTGAGGTTTTCAGGCATATTTGAAATATAATCAGGAAATCCGTTTACAATATATTTTTTGAGCTCTTGACACTCTGGATCATTCTCCATTTCTTTCTTTATGCTTTCTATTATCTTGTTTGAGACCTTCAGATATTTTGCTGAAGAATGTTTACTAATAATCTCAAAAATTTGTTTAGCATTATTAAAAGAATGAGAGTCATCCTGTATTGGTGTAGGGGCTCTGGAAAGTGCATCTGCTACAAAGTTGTTTTTTCCACATAAATACTCAATTTTTAAATCATATCTTTGAAGGATCATTAACATAAGTTGCAATCTTTTTGGAGCTTCTACTAGTGGTTTCTTAAAAATATTTATCAAAGTTTTATGATCTGTTATTATAATAGTATTAGTATTTGCAGTTATGTATTGACTGAATCTTGAACAAGCGAAAACCACAGCTAACATTTCTTTTTCAATTTGGGCATATCTTTTTTCTGTACTGGTTAAAGTTCTAGAAGCAAAAGCTACAACCTCATTATTTTGATAAAGAGCTGCTCCAAGCCCCATGCTGCTAGCATCGCATTCTACTATTAAAGGTTTATTCATGTCATAATACTTAAGGGTTGGTAGACTGCTTAAAGATGAAATAATCTCATCAAATTCTAACTGTTCCTTTTCTGTCCATTGCCATATAGCATTTTTCTTTGTTAATTCTCGTAAAGAAGTGACTTTTAAACTTAAGTTTTTAATAAATTTACTCAGATAGGTTACCATTCCTAGTAGTCCTAATACATCCTTGGAGGTTGTAGGTATTGCGATATTCTTGATAGCTGTGATTTTCTCCTCATCAACTTTCAGGCCAGTATCAGTCAACACATGGCCATAAAATTTCACTGATTTCTGTAATAAATTTAATTTATCTTTATTAAGCTTGCAATTATTTTCCCTGAGTCTTATTAAAAGGTTTTCTAAGTTAATATTATGGTTTTTTATTGCATCCTCGGTTGTATCACCTACCCCATATATTAAAATATCGTCAGCCATTACTTCAATACCCTTAAGACCATGTAGGGTTGATAATAGCTTTTGTTGGAAGATTTCTGGCGCAGAAGAAATACCAAAGGGGAGCCTTAACCACCTATATCTACCAAATGGCGTCCAAAAGGTAGTAAGCTTACTACTCCTTTCATTTAGCCTAACATGCCAAAATCCTTTTAATGCATCCACTGTGCTAAAAACTTTAGCTTTTCCAAGTTCTGGTAAAACCTCTTCCAGCGTTGTAAATTGAAAATGTGGTCTTTTGAGAGCCTTATTCAATGGGATAGGGTCTAAGCAGATACGGAACTTTTTGCCTTTACGAACAATTAATATATTATTAACCCAATCAGTATGAGACTCCTCTTTAACAATAATATTATCTTTTACTAACCTGTCCAGTTCGTCTTTAAGAGGTGTTCGGAGAGCCATAGGCACACGACGTGCCGGCTGAATGCGAGGTGGAATATTTTCGTCAATTTCCAGATCAACAATTCCTGGTAACTCGCCATAACCTTCAAAAATATCCGAGTACTTGTTTATAATATTTTGTACTTCCATGGCACTGCCATTGCCCACTGATACCGCATTACAGTATTTTATTAAACCTAAGGCAACACAAGCAGATTCTGATAACAGAGGTTGATGACTGACATTCACAACATGAAAATTGATAACAAACTTTTTCTTTTTATGTATACATTCAACATCAGTCACACCTAATGTTTCTATGTCTGTGTCATTAAAACATTTTAATTTTAGATCAGTAGGACACAAATGTTTCAAGCAGTCTTTTTCACAAAGTTTTTTGTATTGTTCAGCACCTATAACACAAACATGAGCTCCAGTATCCAACGTACAGTAGACATTCAACCAGGTGTTATTAAACTTCAAGTAGAGTTCCACTTCTTTGTGGCCAGAGTGTCGATTTGTCCTGATCTTGGATATGTATGTACTGTTATCACTGATTTCTTCCTCCGAGTCTTCTGTATGCAACTCTTTCACCATTTTTGTCTTTTACATACTTTTTTGGAATGATTCCTACCTTGGCAATTTTCACATCTTTTTCCCCAAGCAGGACAAGTTTTCTTTTTGAATATATGCTTCTCACCACAAAATTTGCACAGTAATGGTTTGCTGTCAACTTTGGTCTGTTTTTTATCAAGTTTGTGAATCTTTGCAAAAACTTGTTCGGAACACAAATTTTGAAGTTGTTCAGTTGTTGCTTCGGCCGATTTACAAATCTTAATAGTTTGGGTAAGATCCAGTTGATCTATCCGTAATAATTCTTTTTTAATTTCCGGATTACTAATGCCCACCACAATTCTATCTCGTAGCACTTCATCAGTTAAAATGTTGCTGTATTCGCAAGTTTTAATTAATTTTCTTAACTCCAGTATATAGGTATCTATGTCTTCGCCCTCTGCTTGTGATCTTTGGTTGAACATGTATCGGCTATAGATGACGTTGTGTTTCTTCTTCAATTTTTCTTCAAGCTTCTCAAATATTTTAGCCTCACTTTTCATGTCCTTATCGTCCAGGCCAAAGTGCATGTATTTCTTCATGGCAGCATGGCCTATAGCATTAATTAGAAGTGTTGGTTTTTGTTCTTCCTTTAGACCTGTGGCTGTAGCATAATTTATCCACGTGGTCTTGAAGAAATCTAGAGCTTCTCCCGGATCCCCGGAATCTACATCGAGAGGAATGAAGCCATGGAATGTGTATACGCGATTTTTCTTGAGTCCCTTGCATTTGCAATTGTGTTTGCATAAGTTTGAGAAGTTCACATTGCTTTTCAATAATTTCGGTCAACTCTGCCATTTCTTTGGTAGCCATTTTGTTTCACAACCACATTACCACACCCGCCGTAAACTATAAAGACGCTAAGAGACGTTTTCAACCCTCTTGATATTTGTTATCGAGTTTTAATCTAGCTGTGCATACTTAATTTCTGATACCATGTTAATAAAATACTATTTATTTTATAGTTCTTTTAATTTTCTCATAATGCACACTAGCTAGTTAATCAATCACCAGTTGCAGGTTCCGTTTCGCCACAGATACAACTGTTCAAATCACAGATAAATAATTACAACACAGAACACTCTGTTAAAGAATTTCTTAGCGATAACGGAGGTGAATTTAATAATCAGAGCGTCAGGTGCATTCTACAAGAAGCTGGAATTAGACAAAGCCTCACGATGCCCTATACACCGCAACAAAATGGTCTTAGTGAACGTGAGAATAGAACCTTAGTTGAAGCCGCTCGTACCATGATGCATGCTCACGAAGACTTACCGTTTGCTACATGGGCAGAATTGATAATTACCGCTGCGTACGTGTTAAACAGAACTGGTCCAACTTCAGAAAATGGGAAATCACCAATTGAATTGTGGTTTAAGAAGAAGCCAGCAATCAGTCACCTAAAAATAATTGGATGTGAATGTTATGCTCATATTCCTCAACAAAAAAGGAAAAAGCTATGTAAAAAGGCTGAGAAATGCATTCTAATGGGATATGAGGGTGATGAAGGCTATGGCTTACTGAATAAACATGGTAAACTCATAAGGTCAAGAGACGTTACATTTAATGAATCAGTATTGACTCCATTTGCTCAAAGTGATTTGGAAAAACAGCCTTCAGTTGAAACACACTTTCCACTTTCAGTACCACCGATGTGTGATGCAAGGGAGAATTAACGTGTCGAAAATAGCTTGGATCGCGCTGCAAGTAGCTCTGATAAGTTAGTTCGACTTTGCCCCCCACATCGCCGGATTTGGTTGTGAGTCAGGAAATAGAAAGCCATGATGACTCTACTGAACAATTACAAACGTCTTCAGAAGCATCAATGCCAGAATCAACTCATTATGAAGACGCCTTAAATGATGGTGATCATACTGAACGACCAAGAATCTCAGATGATATAGTTGAGATAGCCACTAGAATGACTCTACGAGATAGAAGTCAAATACGACCGCCTATTAGATTCGGAGATTACGTCATGATGTCAGATGACATTTTTAATCAGATACCTAAAACCTACAAATAAGCAATGACTAGTATGCTAAAGATCAGTGGGTCAAAGCAATGGAAAGTGAGGTGAAGTCTTTAAAGGAAAACAAAACCTGGATAATGGTAGACCTTCCAAAAGACAGGAAGCCTATATCCTGTAAATGGATTTTTAAGATCAAAACCAATGCTGATGGCTCTCTAGATAAATTCAAAGCAAGACTAATTGCTAGAGGATACACAGAAAAAGGGCATCGACTATGATGAGACTTTCAGCCCAGTTGCTAAGATGTCAACAATAAGATCAGTCTTAAGCGTTGCTGCAAATGAAGGCCTAAAACTCACACAGTTTGATGTATTAACTGATTTTCTCTATGGTTCACTGAGTGAAGAAATATATATGAATCAACCTGATGGCTACTCTGATGTATCTAACAAGGTTTGTAAACTCAAGAAAAGTTTGTATGGTCTCAAGCAAGCGCCTCGGTGTTGGAATAAATGTATGGTGGATTATTTAAAAACCATTGGATTGAAACAATGCGATACCGACCCCTGCCTGTTTATAAGAAACCCTGCAAGCAACAAAATTATTCTTGCTCTCTATGTAGATGACGGTTTGGTCCCTGCAACAAATCAGGAAGATTCTGAAAAGTTAATGAGAGAATTGAAGAGAAGATTTAAAATCACGATAAAAGATGCATCCTATTTTCTAAGATTAGAAATAGAGGACCATGATGGTAATATAAAAGTGTCACAAAAGCACTACGCTCAGAAAGTTTTAGATTGCTTTGGTATGAGTGATTGCAAACCTGTTACCACTCCTATACAAAAAGATGGACTGCCAGATCTGGATAAAGACGTGGTAGACCCTGCTTTATTTCCGTATAGAGAAGCTGTGGGAGCACTCGCATATCTGCCCGTTGGAACCAGACCGGACTTAGCATATGCTGTAAGCGTTGTATCCCGGAGTCTAGAAAACCCTTCTAAAGAAGACATCCAGAGGCTGAAACGTATCCTAAGATACATCAAAGGAACTTCCAACTATGGAATAGTTTTTAAGAAGAGCTGCAATGCTGGAATTCTAGAATGCTACAGTGATTCTGACCACGGTGGAGACCAAAATACCGGACGTTCAACATCAGGCATATTATGCTTATACTCTGGAGGAGCAATTTCTTGGACAAGTCGACGACAAACATGTGTTGCAATATTTCAAAAAAAACTCAAAACTCAAAGAATTTATTTCAATTAGACCATTACGGCACTTTTGAATGTCAAAAATACAAAAAAGAAAATCAAAGCTACAGTCCCAGTCACAAGGCATAATAACTTGAGAAAGTACTGTAGTTGCCCATTCCCTAACGTAGATCTCTATGGAGAAGAACGGGCAAGAAACTCAATGGACACTCTTTTAAAATCAAAATATTGTTACAAAATCTTGGTTACATCATTAATTTTGAGATTATACATATATGTGAGAACGATGTAGAAAGACGTGCACACTAAGAGCGTCCAGAGTAAAAGATTAAGTCAACAATTTACGAATAAAGTAATGTAAAATGAACCTTGGCAGCTAAGAGATGACCAGTCCCAACAGACAGCGCCCGTTCACAAACATGACGTATGTACCGGCGCCATTCAACTCAACCATATTGAAGGGAACTAAATGACCCGACACACCCGCCACCATCAGCGAGACATTTAAGTGAGCATGACATTCTGTGGTGTATGTGTACACATGTATGTGTGCGCGCGGCGCACGGCTTGCGCGCGCGCACCCTCGTCGGCAGTAATAAATCAGCTTGAGCGTCACACGGTTGTTTCATTGCTTCGCAAACATATCATTTGGCGACGAGAGTAATTGTTTACCCGCGTGTGTGTCGGTCAATAGAAGATGAGTTTTATTGGATCATTAAATGTATTTGACCATAAACACCAAGAATGGCAAATATTTTATGGAAAATTAAACCAGTTTATGAAGCTGAATAAAATAACAGGGGGCGACCAAGCGTCCTTATTACTCACGCATTTGTCAGATGAAACATATCGTCTGGCAAGGAACCTGGTTCATCCCAAGGAACTAGACACAGTATCCTTCGAAGAATTAGTGTCGAAGCTCAACGGTCATTTCAAACCCAAAAGGTCGACTTTCGTAGACAGAGCCAAGTTTTATGACGCGGTAATATCCGAAGGCGAAAGTATCGAAGACTGGGCGGCGCGTTTGAGAGGACTCGCCGTATATTGCGAATTCGGCGAGGAGTTATTGGACACTTTGCTACGAGACAAGTTCATTTTAGGCCTAAGAGAAGGGCGTGAACGGGACCGTCTATTTGAGAAGGATTCGGCAAGTTTAACTTTTGCAAAAGCGGTGGAAGTTGCTCAACAGGCGGCATGCGCACGTGGAGCTCGCACCCATGTAATGGGGGATGGCGGGCCAGGAGCGGCGGCTGTGAAGGAAGAACCTGTCTACAGGGTTGGGCAGGCTCGCGAACGGCGAGATTCATCAGGGGTTACTACTTCGACTGCACGTGGAGCCGCTAACAGTGTGCGTTGTTCAGTGTGTGGTTATAAAAATCACGAATCAGTGAAGTGCCGGTTCAAAAATTATGTTTGCCAAAAATGTGGTGAGAAAGGACATTTAAAAAAAATGTGTAAAGGTAACAGTGAAAAATCGAAATTGCATCACCTAGTTAGTGATGAACAGTCTCACAAATGTGAAGAATGCGACCTGTTCAATATGCGGTATGTTAATAGTGATCCTATTATTATTTCAATAGAGATAAATAAATTGAAATTTGATATGGAATTAGATTCTGGTTCAGGAACTAGTGTAATTTCAGAAAAGTTATATCTACAACATTTTAAAAATTATAATTTAATTAAAACTGATTTGAGAATGTGTTTGTACAATGGGCACAAAATTGTTCCTATAGGCTATTTCATTTGTACCGTTTCATATTTCAACACGTGCCAGAACATTAGGTTTTATGTTATACAAAATGGCGGACCACCGTTACTAGGCCGTGATTTCATGACTAAGTTTAAAATATATTTTTCTTCAACCGTAAATAACATCAATGTTGATAATCAATGTACAGGGGAGGTGCAGCAGCTGTTAAATGAGTTCCCTGACCTTTGGAAGGACGAACTAGGATGTTTTAATAAGTTCGAAATAGATTTTCAGCTCAAAGAGGGGGCGAGGCCAATGTTTTTTAAGCCGCGTTCTATCCCTTTTGCCCTTAAAAATAAAGTTGAAGATGAGTTAGCAAGACTTGCAAACTTAGGTATTTTAGTTCCCGTAAACTTTTCTGAGTACGCGACACCGATTGTTCCTGTATTAAAGGCGAATGGACAAGTAAAAATAGCAGGCGATTTTTCGTGTACACTTAATAAAATTCTAAAAGTGGATAAATATCCATTGCCGCGCATAGAGGAGGTATTTGCCAAAATTGGGGGAGGGTTGCAGTATTCTAAATTGGATTTAAGTAATGCTTATAATCAATTCAAATTGTGTAGTTCGTCACAGGATCTTACTACAATAAATACTCCTAAGGGACTATTTAAATATACCCGTCTAGTTTACGGTCTTGCTAATGCGCCAGCCATTTTTCAAAGGGCTATGGAAACGTTGTTAGCGGGTATAGAGGGCTGCTCCCACTCGGGAATTGCATTTGCGTAGGATTAAGGAAATTCTTAAAAGGATGCAGGATGCGGGATTACGATTGCAAAAGGACAAGTGTGCCTTTTTCCAGGACAGTGTCACGTACCTTGGGTACGTAATAGATAAAAATGGGCTTAGGACGTGTCCCAAGAAGGTAGATGCGATTTTAAAAGCGCCGCGTCCTACAAATGTCCTTGAAACCAAAAGGTTCTTGGGCGTCGTCAATTATTATCGTAATTTCGTTCCGAATGCTTCTTCTTTATTAAACCCGTTACACACATCACTGCGTGCAGGCGTAACATGGCATTGGGGTGAAAGTCAGCAAAATGCGTTTGACAAAGTAAAGGAGGAGTTGGCCTCTGACCGGCTGTTAGCACATTTTGACCCAGACGTACCATTGGTACTTACCCTGGACGCAGGGCCGTCGGGTTTAGGTGCGGTTCTTTCTCACGTTGACAGTAAGGGCTGCGAGCGTCCAATTGCTTTTGCATCTAGGTCGTTATCAGTTAGTGAGAAGGTATATAGCCAGATTCAATCAAAAAGAGAGCTCAAAAAGAGGCAACGGCAATCATATTTGGTGTTAAACATTTCCACCAGTATCTTTACGGTAGGCAGGAGCCTTTCATTCTTAAAACTGATCACAGACCCCTTCTATCCATATTTGGCAAGAAAAATGGCGTGTCCGTAACGGCGGCGTTAAGATTACAACGATACGCAATTATATTGTCAGCATATAACTATGTAGTACAATACGTTACTGCTAAAAATAATTTAGTAGCAGATTATTTTTCAAGAGCGCCGTTATCCCCGTCACAACACGTCTGTAAAGGGGAAGAGGAGAACAAAGATATTCCTTTTCTATTTCTTGATGCCACTACGAAACCGGTATCATCCGATGATATAAAACAAGCTACTAAACTAGATACAGTGTTAGCCACCGTGGTAAAATATATGAATCATGGTTGGTCACGTAAAATTACATGCCAATCCGTATTGCCTTATTTTTACTGTAAAACAGATTTGGAAATGAATGACGGGTGTCTGTTTAGGGGGCATAGAATAATAATTCCAAGGATGTACAGGGACAAAATGTTAGAAGAATTACACTCAGCTCATTTTGGCATCGTAAAAACCAAAAGTTCAGCCCGCAGCAGAATGTGGTGGCCGGGTATTGATAAAGACATCGAGAGGTGGATAGGTGAATGTAACGAGTGCTCGCGAGTTCGGAATGCACCGCCCCGCGCTGTCCCCGCACCTTGGCCCCGCCCTCCTCAGCCGTGGTATCGTATCCACATAGATTACATGAGTTTAGGTTAGAATGTTTATTTGGTGGTAATTGACGCGTTCAGTAAATGGCTGGAATGTATTCATATGAACAACGGTACCTCCACAAATGCATTGATTATGAAATTGAAAGCCATATTTTCTACATTTGGAATACCAAACGTTATAGTATCTGATAATGATGCAAAAATTCGGTCCACCGAATTTCACCAGTTTTGTAATAATAACGGTATTAAGCATTTAACTTCCCCTGTTTATCATCCCGCTAGTAACGGTCAAGCGGAAAATTCAGTAAAAACTTGTAAAAAGATGTTAAAATGTATCATAGATAACAAAAGTATCTCACAGTGTGAAATACACGAGAATTTACTGAGTTTTCTGTTTGAATATCGTAATACTGCACATTGTTCTACGGGAATTACCCCAGCTATGTTAATGTTCGGCAGAAATTTACGTTCAAGGTTAGATGTGATTTTACCATGTAAAAATGAAAATATTAATGACGATAAAGTTAAATTAAAATCAAGCAGAAATTTTCAGGTGGGGGAAGTTATACGGTGTAAATGGTTTACAGGTAGGAAAGCGCAATGGGAATTAGGAAAAATCATAAGAAAATTAGGTATAAGAGTTTTTGAGGTGTATATTGAAAAATTTAATACTGTATGTAAAAGACATCTTGATCAAATTTGTAAACAAAAAGGAAATGTTAATACTAAATCTGTAGATAATTATTGTGATGAATATTTGCCATCTGAGATTTCTGAATGTACGGAGTCCCAGCAGCAGCAGACAGTGTTAAGTTTGCCTACTAATGAGTCATCAACCGCACCACCATGCCCACCATCACCCTCACAGTCAGATATAGAAATACAAGGTGGAGCTAACAACCCTACAGAGGGAAATATTGAAGTTCTGAAGGGAGGGGGGGAAGAGGGGTTGGATGTTGTTGCGGGGGATGGGTTAAAGGACAGACAAACAGAACCGGGCAGTGGGACGGCCGGACTCGGTCGTTCCGTTAGGGAGAGAAAGAAGGTGTGTTATAAAAAGTTCTTTTAAATATCCTAATGCATTTATTGTTTTATTGTTATAGAGTATTAAGCGAGTAGTGGTGGAGGAAATGTGGTGTATGTGTACACATGTATGTGTGCGCGCGGCGCACGGCTTGCGCGCGCGCACCCTCGTCGGCAGTAATAAATCAGCTTGAGCGTCACACGGTTGTTTCATTGCTTCGCAAACATATCACATTCTCTCCGCCACCAAGGCATATTCAAGTTAATGAGAGATAAATAAATGTAAATGGTGGCTGAACAGTACAAAGTACTCACACATGTGCTATGCAATTATATAATACTAAGAACTGGAATCTATATATTGCAAGTATATTTTTACAATCTTCTGCAGCTTTCACAATACATAAACATGGGAATCAATTCTTCATCTTCTTCTTTACGTGTCGATGGACTCAAATAATGCCCGACCCGAACAATCAATAAATTTGCCCCCCCCCCCCTATGGTTGTGGAGCAGGACCAGCATTTAGCCAAGCATTTTTATCATCAATGTAATCCCCCAACTTATAACAATGCTTGCCTACATAGTGTGCGTTTTATACAAGATTTAAATTTCGTCTCGTTCAGTTGAAGAATGTGGGGAGGTATTTTATTGTAACATTTCAAACAGTACCCCATGAAAGATGAATCTACTTTAGCAAGCCTGAAACAACCTGGCTGAACTAGTTGGTCCCTATTTCTAGTGTTATAGTGGTGTCTGTCACCTCTTCTACTGAAAAAATGACGATTTTTCCTAACGTACATGATGTTTTCATAGATGTATTGACAAGGTACTGTCATGATATTAATTTCCTTAAACAGTTCTCTTAGAGAATCGCGTCTACGTAATTCATAAATGGCTCTGATGGCTCTTTTCTGCAGAATAAATATAGACTCGATGTCTGCAGCCCGTCCTCATAGTAAAATACCGTATGACATAATACTATGAAAATAACTAAAATAGACTAGCCTCGTGGTATCAATATCAGTAAATTGACGGATTTTTCTAACAGCATATGCTGCTGAGCTCAGCCGTCCTGCAAGAGATGTTAAGCGAGGACCCCATTGTAACCTTGAATCGAGCGTGATTCCCAAGAAAACCGTTTTATCGACAAATTCTAGTTTGTCTTGATTCAATATTATGTCACAATCACTACTTTTGACATTTGGTAGAGCAAATCAAATGCACTTAGTTTTTTTTCCATTTAGTACTAAATTATTGGCGGTAAACCAATTGTGGACCTGCAGTAGGGCGTTATTTACGTCGTCAAGATTAGTGGCACGTCTGTTTATCCTAAATATTAAAGAAGTATCGTCAGCAAACAACACCATATGCGGATGGTTGTTAAATAAATGGGGTAGGTCATTAATATACACTAAAAAGAGGAAGGGACCCAATATCGAACCTTGTGGTACACCAATTTTTACTTTTAAACCCATTGAGTTGATTCCATTTATTTGTACCTGCTGCTGTCTATCATTCAAATAAGATTTTATTAAACTGAGCGCTAGTTTACCTATACCGTAGTGCTCAAGTTTCAAGATCAGGGTTTCGTGATTTACACAATCAAATGCCTTCGAAAGGTCACAGAAGATTCCTATGGCATCTTGTGCCTCTTCCCACGCAGTAAATATGTATTTTAATAAAGTGACACCGGCGTTAGTTGTACAACGTCCTTTGGTGAAACCATACTGTTGCTCGTGTAATATTTTATTGGTGTTAAAAAGCACCGAAGCCGAATTGGTTGCTGCCAGTGAAGCGTCTAGAGAGATTGTCTGGATCAAAACACTCTTTGAAATATCTAAATTGAAAGAAATACCTAAGCTAAAGGTTGATAATGATGCAGCCATAAAGATCTCACACAATCCAGAACTCCACAGAAGAACCAAGCATATTGCTATTCGACATTTCTATGTGAGAGAACTCGTTGCTAATGGAGAAATACGTGTAGAATACGTTCCCAGCGAGTTCCAACTAGCGGATTTACTGACCAAAGCATTACATAAGCCACGGATTGTATCAATCTCAAAACAAATTGGCTTGATATAGTAATAGGGTTGCCAAAAAGGGAGGATGTTAAGGAGTATGTTATACTAGAACCTTATTATTTTTGATAACCTTTTAAACTTATGTCAGATGTATTGCCTAGGAACCGCTGTTATTAATGAAATTATATTTTTACACGTCACAACCACGAGTCTTATTTTATAATGATAAAATAGTTTTATCAACAATATGAGCTGTCGAAATATGTATCTGCTTACCCACTTGTATCAAGTGAGCGCACAGCTATCGGACGCGCAGCACGGGTTCCGGCCGGTGCGCAGCACGGCCACTAATCTGCTAAACTTCATGGCGAGTGTGGTGTCGGCCGTCGATGCTGGTGTACAGGTAGACGCGGCATATTTTGATTTTAGGAAGGCGTTTGATACCGTCGACAATGATGTACTGCTAATGAAGCTGGCAAAAATTGGCTGTACTCAGCACCTCTTACAGTTCTTCGAGTTGCTACCTAAAAGACCGACAGCAGTGCGTGGACTACAACGGGTTCGAATCCGAGCCATACTACACCAGGTCAGGCGTGAGCCAGGGCAGCAATTTGGGTCCTCTCGAATTTATTTTAATGATAAATGACTTACCAGACGTAGTCAAACATAGTTTATGTTTATTGTTTGCAGATGATCTCAAATTGGTGCTCGAGGTCAGGGCTGGGTCGGACTGTGAGAAATTGCAGGAAGACATAGATAGAGTGGTAGAATGGAGCCATAAAAATAAACTCTATTTCAACACAGCGAAATGCTCAGTGATAACATTTACGCGAGCGAAGACTGCCTTAAACTACGAATATAAAGTAGAGGAAGCGCCGATGCAGCGAGTGTCTCAGGTACGAGATCTAGGAGTACTGCTTACCCCGGATCTAACTTTCCGGGATCATATAGTTAAGATTTGCAAGAAGGCGTACAGAAACCTGGGTTTCGTGCTGAGACAGTCGCAGGGATTCACTAACGTTACCACGCTCAGGGCGCTGTATGACGCTTTGTTAAGGAGTCACTTGGAACACAGTGCGGTGATTTGGGCTCCTCATGAAGCGAAATACAATGTCATGCTGGAGCGAGTGCAGAATAAATTTACAAGACATTTGTATTTCAAACTTTATGGGGTGTACCCATTTTACCCGCTGATGTATCCTACACTGTTTGTACTGGGTATGGTGGGGTATAATGAACTCAGAGTGCGCAGGGAGTTTACACTTGCGGCGTATGCGCTAAAGGTCCTGCGTGGAGTAGCACACAACCCGGGTGTGCTGCGTTACCTGAAGCTGTGTGTGCCGGACCGGTACGTGTTGAGGCGGCGGCGGCCGCCATTGCTGGCCGTGCCTGCTGCCAGAACCAACCTGCTGTCAAAAACACCCCTCACCCGTACAATAGGTGTACTGAACGAAGTGCATGAGCGGATTGACATATTCTCGTGCAATCTGAGTGAATTCGCAAGAGTTTTGTTGAATTTTGTCAGTTATATCTAAATATTAATTTTCTGTGTTGTCTGATTTTATATAAATATGTTTAGGTTACGATTTTATAGCAGTATAAAAAAAAAATAGTATAGGTACATATAATTTAATTCTTTTAGTTTAGGTATTGTTTTTAGTGTTGCGTTGTACAAATTTTTAAAGTTTAGTTTTTTAAGTATTAGCCGTAAGGTGTTTTACTATATATCTGGTGTGTATTTGCTAACCACTATTGTATTGGGGTCATCCTGTAAAGATAGTGTGTAAGTTTAATAAATAAATAAATGAATAAATAAAAATAAATAAATCTAAAACAGCAACAGAAACCGTACAAGCATTTGTAAACAACCATATCCTTCAGCACGGCGTTCCACGAGAAATAGCGACTGACAGAGGAGCCGAGTTCATGTCCCTGACATTTAAAGAGGTATGTAAATTCCTTAATATTTCTAAGTTGAATTCGACAGCATACCACCACCAAAGCATTGGAGCACTGGAAAACTCTCACAAGAGTTAGGAGCTTATCTAAGAATACAAGCAGAAAATAAACCAGATTCGTGGAGTACTTGGCTGCCGTTCTGGTGCTTTGCATACAACACTACAGTACATACATCGACTAGGTATACACCCTTTGAACTTGTTTATGGAAAGACATGCAATTTACCAAGCAACCTCACTAAAACAATTGAGCCATTGTACAATCACGATAGTTATACTCTCGAACTCAAATATCGGTTACGGGTATCACAAACAGAAGCGCGAAACAATTTAATCAACAGCAAATTAGAAAGAAAAAATAAATACGACCAACATATTATTCTTAGACGGTATAAAAAGGATGACGATATCTTAATTAAAAGTGAAACTGGTAATAAGCTTACAAACTTATACGAGGGACCATACAAGATCATCCGAGACCTATCACCTAATGTGGAGGTTAACATTAATGGGAAACCAGATATAATCCATTAGAACAGAACGAAACTGTTTAACACGTAATTACATCAAGATTATAATTACTGAAAGCAAATGTACACTCTATATTACTTTAAAAAAAAAATATATAAGTCCAGTTTTTGGTAGGAGACGGTAAATTGAATTTTGGGGTACGATGTTAGAATATTCAGCAAGGCTCATTTGAAATGTTATAATATAGGGGTCAGTTCTTTTTCTTCAAATAGGTCTAAACAATCATCGTAATCAAAAAAATATGTTTTATTTCTTCTAATAGATATTTGATGGTTAAACGAACTTACCTTAAGCGATGTTCGACCATAATTATACGAGACGTCACATCCGAAAGATTTATATAATTCACTTGGTAGTAGTACTTCCACTGCACTGGGCATCGCACAATATTTAGAGCTAAAAATAAAATGTTTTTAAAGTAAGTATATTGACTACTCGACGTAGTACCTTCCCCCACTATGTTACCTGCGCACACGCCACCATTACTCTTGTCATTCATTTTAGAGAAGAATAGCCTATTTCGCGGTTTCATTCAGGGAGTTTATGATTGACTTTGCAATCATAGGGTTCGGGTGGGTTTATAAATCTTTCGGATGAGACGTCTCGTATAATTATGGTCGAACATCACTAAACTTAAGGTGAGTTCGTTTAACCATCAATTATACTACGACGTCACATCCTCAGATTTATATAATTCACTTGGTAGATGTTTAGAACTGGGAGTGAAATAGGTGAAGCATTAGGTAAGAGCGCGGAGGAGGTAAGGAAGGAGCTCATAAATATGTTTTCAAAACCAACAATATTATTCATAGCTTCATTATAATTTAAGGTGATATATTTATCTTTCAAGAAACATTGTTTGGGATATTCATCACAAATACCCATTGCGAAATCCTCATCATTGAACTCTGTCATAGATCTCTGTAAACGTTAAGGAATTCCCGGTCAGGAAGACCAACTCGCTGAAGGTCTACTGATATGCATTTTCTTTTGACCGCAGAGGAAGATGCGTGGCGCGTACTATGCGCGGAAAAATATGGTCGTAGGTATCTACCTCACCTTCAGTAAGAACTATTTTAATCCAGCGGCTAATAGTCGAGGCACTTGCGTTGTGTATGGGTTTTTTAATAATAATATGAGTTTATTTCATATTTTAATTTGGTGGCTCTAACATTACACAAGCGAATTAACGATAGCGCCTGTACGCGTTGTACAGTAGACAACGCAACAAAAACTACCAGCTTTTTAGTGAGTTTCTCTATTGGCAAGTCTTTGTTTGGATACCAGTTTGCGATATAATCCAGGACTAGATTTGGATCCCAAGTTGCCTGATATTTAGGGAAAGTAGGGTTCTTTTTAAACACTCCCTTAAAGAACCGGGAAACCCGGTCATCACTACTTAACTGCATGTCCAATATTAGAGCCAACGCTGAACGAATAGAATTAAGGATATAATAGCTAGCTAAATTGAAGAGGGGCCCTCTTCAATTTCTACCGTTAGAAAGTTTAGTATTAGTGAGATATTTGTACTCTAACAGCTAATATCACTATTATTGGTGCAAAAATGCCACCACTTTTTATACGCACAGCAGCTGTTTACTTTAATGTTTATTGCCAAATACGCAATCATAATTTCTATAGTTTTAGGTGTTAAGTCTTGTCCTGCATATGCTTCCCTGATAATAGGGATGACACCAGGGTAAATCGTGTCCAGAGTGGGTGTCTGGTTCTGAAAGGAAACAGGAACAGATTAACGTCAGGTTCAAAGTAAACTAGGTCAGTTTAAAAAAAGTAGCTACCAAGCCTGGCTAGGCCAATGTGGTACTATCATTATTCCCGTGGCTTTATCGTCGATTATTTTCCGTAGATACTTAAAATCAATGAAAACGGAGAAAAAACGAGTAGAAAAATAATGGATCCCAATCAGCAGTGAACGCGTCAATGTCGAACGCTTCCGGGTCACGTTTCCATAAAATGTACTTGTCACGCTTGATATTAACTCTAATGGTAAATAAGTCGATTTCAGGACAGCCAAACGTATTCACGACTTTCTTAAAAGCTAACAGAGTCAAACAACTCCATTCGGCATCGATATTTTTTCGCCTTGATTTCTCATCTGACTCAACATTGTCTTTGGGTTTTAAATATGACGCGAATACAATGCAATTGCCTTTTTTCGCATCATTGCTAGATTTCGCGAGCTGATTCCTTTATTTTCAAAAATTGGACTCTGCCATATCTATTTATATAAGATATGGCTGTTGTAATAACGATGCGCAGCCAGCGGCGTGCAGTCGTCCACCAGGCTGGGTAGGCCACGAAATAATGATAGCAAAAAAAAAACGCGCAGCTCCACAACGTCTGTCACTCTACATAATTATGATGGCCCTCAAAGTAGTCACATTTATTGATTTATAATATTTGAAAATAAGCCTGTAAAAACAAAAGTTATAAATACAAGAAGTAAAGAACTTACCACATTATTCAAGGTTTAACTCACGATTTTCTAACGATGCAAACAGAAGAAAGATTCGGCTACCTCTAATATCTTATCCAAGTGAGTGGGTGATAGTTACAGAACACGTCAGTTAATTACCATATATTATTTTTAGATTAATTCTCGTAATTCGGGTACACATCTACCTTTAGACACAACTTGAAGCTTGTCATTATACGATAATAGAGAAAACTTATTGGCTTTAACTTCTAACAAACACACATTATCAGCACAAACTTCACAAGTAAACACCATTGTTAGGTGAATAAACAATTAATACACAACAAAATTAATATTTACACTGCTGTTACTGTTAAATGTACGTTTTTTGTTTCAAAACAAATGTGTAAATAACTTAATATGTTAAAATTAAAACGTTCAAGATCGCGATATAAATTGCTTGTCACAATGAAACAATAATGGCTTCCTTCAGAAAAATATAATTTCTAATTTGTCGATGGAAAAATACGACCAAATAAAATTGCATCATTTTCATATCGAGTTGCTTCACAACAGTGATCAACAAAATTTTGCAGGATAATACGAAATTCCACTAATTTATATTTAATTTGGAAAGGAACCGGAACCAACCCTGCTTAGTGCATTGCTGCACGGTAGCCCGCGAAATTCAAATTTTCTCACGTTTTTTGCAATTTGCAGGCCAGTGCTAAGTTGTATGTTGATGATTATATGATTTGCGGCTGTAAAACGTATGTAGTCATATTTTAATCAACATACAACATAGCACTGGCCTGCAAATTGCAAAAAACGTAAGGAAATTTGAATTTCGCGGGCTAAAGAACATCCACCTTGAATCCTGGCCTTGTGTTGTAGCAGCCAATCATAGCCCAGCTACACTCGCAGGAGTTACCGCCCAAAAATGGCTGCAATCTATACATGTGTGCGGTTCATACACACGAAAATATGCACCAATGTGCCGCTGTGTGCGTAAATTTATCAATGGGATTTAGGCGAGTGGATTGCTTGCCTATAAGATGCGTCCGGCGGGTGAGCGTCGAGCTTCGTAGCAACTTCCAGTACAGTGTTAGTTACGTAACACGGGCGCAAAAAATTGCTATAAGTATTCGAACAGGAGTTAGAACTTTTTTTTAATATTTTGTACAAAGTGTTATTTTATTACATAGTTCATTAGTTATAATAATTCCCCCAGTTGGTAGGGTAGGCTTTGTCTAATTGCCCATGTGCGCAGCAATATCTCTTTGTTGCGTATTTGTTTATCAAAGCACTTAAGTCCGTTAAAGGCAGCTTTCAGTTCCCACTCATTTATGTGATAATTAATCTCTGTATTATTCCAGAACCCACTTGTCTTTTCACCTTTGCAAAATACGAGAAGCATCCGAAGATATTATGCATAATGTCCATTGCGTATTATATTTTTTGTACGCATAATGTTGTCCATCTACCAAACGAAGTCTGGTTTAAGACTAACGGTTATGACATCATAGTTTTACCATAATTATTGTTGTCAGTGTTTCTCAAAGCTAAGAACGTTTCGCATTCAAAGAATTTTATTTAGTATAAACCCAGCCGTAAGGAGCAAAGTATTCCGAGAAATTTAGTAAAATCTCTAACAGATATTTGTTTTTGCTTAGAAATATTTTCGATACACTTCTGAACTTTGACTAGTTTCTCCATTGGTAATTTTAAACAATAATTCCGCGAATGCAATTCGAAACCAAGGAAAGATTGAAATTGTTTTGGTTGTAATTTACTTTTGCCAAAATTTATGGCAATACCCAAACTTTCTAAAAATACCTTTGTATCAGTAAGACATTTAAGGCAGTCTTCATACTTGTTGCCGATACAAATAATATTATCTAAATAAATTGCCAATATTAAGTACGTCTTTCTTAGTGTGGCCACCACTGGTTTCGTAAGTTGAGTGAAGCTATACGGAGCTTGAGACAAACCGAATGGTAAACATTGAAATTCAAAAATTTCCTCTTCGAACATTAATTTATTTATTTATTTATTTAAACTTCATGCACAAGAGTGGTACATAGGCGGACTTAATGCCACAAGGCATTCTCTACCAGTCAACCTTTGGGTCAAATAGGACAGCATTGCATTAATCGTAATTACTTTTTACTAGTTTTATCGATTTTTATTAGAATATATGCATCTTTAAGATCTATTGTAGCCATATACTCGTAGCAATTGTTTGTAAGTAATAATTTTGAGACAGTTCGTATTTCTTCCATTTTAAAATGTTGTGTATTAAGAATAAATCGAAATGAACCGTCACTTTTGTTAGCCAGAAATATTGGTTTAGTAGATATAAGACCTATTTTTGATAAAAAACTGGTCAAGTACGTCGACACGCTTTACGACAGCACCGGACGACTGTAATTTTGATATTTCGACATTTAAGTCGTTTATTTCAAAATGACTTGAAACATAAAACGGCAGGATCGTCTGTTATATTACATACACACCATTCTGTATCTCCATCAATAATGGAGCATGCCAGGTTTGTTAAACCTGCAATTCTATAACCCAAATATGTACAAAATGTTATGTTATTTATTTGAGCCTGTTTTTTACAGTCGCTTAGAACGCGGGTGATTTCTGAATTTAACAGAGGTGCTTTGGCAAGCTTGAAGTTTTCTGGTATAAGTGATTTTTTCAAACCTTCTTACTTTTGTTCCCGCGTCAGGCCATCGACTAGGATACACCCCCAACGTTTAGCAATCTCGTCAGGAATCCTGGGTAGTGGTAGCTATTACCATATCTTTACTTGTACAGGGACCTGGTTCTGAGAGCGGGGTTGGCCCCGATTTGTAGTTCGTGTTCAATATCCCAATAGGGAGGACCTGTTTTCATTTTCAAACGCGGAGCCAGGAGCTACCTTTGACCTGATTTGTCGTGTTGACATCTGAATCGTCCGATTCTGAGGGGTCCACTCGCACTTGTGTGAATGGTGGTGAGTCCAGTCCAAAAATAACAGTGTCACCTCATCAGCTACATGCCATAGATATGCTGCATTAGCAGCTGTATATTTTAAAGTCATTGGTTATATTCACGACATAACACGAGACTGAGTCATTGGTTATATTCTCGACATAACACGAGACTCTATGGTTATCAGCCATGATCACGTCGTGGAGAACAACGGTGTCGCCTCATCAGCTACATGCCATAGATATGCTGCATTTGCAGCTGTGTATTTTAAAGTCATTGGTTATATTCACGACATAACACGAGATTGAGTCATTGGTTATATTCTCGACATAACACGAGACTCTATGGTTATCAGCCATGATCACGTCGTAGAGAATAACGGTGTCGCCTCATCAGCTACATGCCATAGATATGCTGCATTTGCAGCTGTGTATTTTAAAGTCATTGGTTATATTCACGACATAACACGAGACTGTATGGTTATCAGCCATGATGACGTCATGGCGAATAACGGTGTAGCCTCATCAGCTACATGCCATTGATATGCTGCATTTGCAGCTGTGTATTTTAAAGTCATTGGTTATATTCACGACATAATACGAGGCTGTATGGTTATCAGCCATGATCACGTCATGGAGAATAACGGTGTCTAAATGATACTTTGGGTTGGGATAGAATTATAGAATGCATGTACGAAAAAAAGAAAAAACTAATTGTAAAAATAAGTCAGTTGACGGTAGGTAGGTACATAAATTGTGAGTATAGTTGCATGAATCCTGCGTTACTGTAATTAGGAATAGTCCTTAATTAACAATCAGTAGCGTGCAGTCGTCCACCAGGCTGGGTAGGCCACGAAATAATGATAGCAAAAAAAAAAACGCGCAGCTCCACAACGTCCGTCGCTCTACATAATTATGATGGCCCTCAAAGTAGTCACATTTATTGATTTATAATATTTGAAAATAAGCCTGTAAAAACAAAAGTTATAAATACAAGAAGTAAAGAACTTACCACATTATTCAAGGTTTAACTCACGATTTTCTAACGATGCAAACAGAAGAAAGATTCGGCTACCTCTAATATCTTATCCAAGTGAGTGGGTGATAGTTACAGAACACGTCAGTTAATTACCATATATTATTTTTAGATTAATTCTCGTAATTCGGGTACACATCTACCTTTAGACACAACTTGAAGCTTGTCATTATACGATAATAGAGAAAACTTATTGGCTTTAACTTCTAACAAACACACATTATCAGCACAAACTTCACAAGTAAACACCATTGTTAGGTGAATAAACAATTAATATACAACAAAATTAATATTTACACTGCTGTTACTGTTAAATGTACGTTTTTTGTTTCAAAACAAATGTGTAAATAACTTAATATGTTAAAATTAAAACGTTCAAGATCGCGATATAAATTGCTTGTCACAATGAAACAATAATGGCTTCCTTCAGAAAAATATAATTTCTAATTTGTCGATGGAAAAATACGACCAAATAAAATTGCATCATTTTCATATCGAGTTGCTTCACAACAGTGATCAACAAAATTTTGCAGGATAATACGAAATTCCACTAATTTATATTTAATTTGGAAAGGAACCGGAACCAACCCTGCTTAGTGCATTGCTGCACGGTAGCCCACGAAATTCAAATTTTCTCACGTTTTTTGCAATTTGCAGGCCAGTGCTAGGTTGTATAAAGAACATCCACCTTGAATCCTGGCCTTGTGTTGTAGCAGCCAATCATAGCCCAGCTACACTCGCAGGAGTTACCGCCCAAAAATGGCTGCAATCTATACATGTGTGCGGTTCATACACACGAAAATATGCACCAATGTGCCGCTGTGTGCGTAAATTTATCAATGGGATTTAGGCGAGTGGATTGCTTGCCTATAAGATGCGTCCGGCGGGTGAGCGTCGAGCTTCGTAGCAACTTCCAGTACAGTGTTAGTTACGTAACACGGGCGCGAAAAATTGCTATAAGTATTCGAACAGGAGTTAGAACTTTTTTTTAATATTTTGTACAAAGTGTTATTTTATTACATAGTTCATTAATTATAATAATTCCCCCAGTTGGTAGGGTAGGCTTTGTCTAATTGCCTCTTCGTTGCGCACGCCCATGTTAACAATGTAAACAAGTATGACTCACCTTCGCTCGTTTCCGAAGAGCGGTTAACTTGTTTTTGTAACCTTTTTATTTTCTTCCGAGTGCGCGATTCTTTATTCTTGTGTTTTCGTTTACCCATTATGGTAAACCAGAGTCACACTTTTCACTAACTAACACAATAGTCACACTTTTCACTAACTTACACGATAATACTTGGTTGCAAATGAAAAAAAATAAGAGAGATGTTGCGATGCCCGCACAACGAAAGCGAATGACAATCACAAGAGTTATGGTGGATTCGGCCACGATGTGTGTTGGATAGCACGTGTGTTTCGAATTTTTTGCTGTTTTTTAAGAGTTTTTCGGTATTTTAGTGACTTGTCGTTGTATAATTGTGTGGTCCTTGTGTTCGTAAACAGGTTTGTATTGTGATTGTTTAGCTTTAAGTCTCTTTTTGTCCTTTTCCTCCAAGATGGACAAAAATAAACCCCCTGATCCGGACCCTCCCGATATTCGTTCTACTTGTTTTGAGACACAGAGCCCACTCAACCCACTATCGCAATTCGCGGATGTTGTTTGCAGTGCTACAGCAATGGATGTATCACAAGTCATACAACCACAACAAAACCCACGTAAGCGTCCTGTTGACGAGG
The DNA here is from genome assembly GCA_941918905.2 of Xestia sexstrigata. Taxonomy (NCBI): domain Eukaryota; kingdom Metazoa; phylum Arthropoda; class Insecta; order Lepidoptera; family Noctuidae; genus Xestia; species Xestia sexstrigata. The sequence goes on along the minus strand of OW799213.2, from coordinate 258,175 downwards.
AAGTCTCGTCTCCGTCCCTCCCAAGCAAGCAACAAAGAAGCCAAATTGGGCGTATTAAGTACTCAGTAATGGATAAGGCCCCTTATATTGTACACGTGTCACGTATTGAGTCTCAACCAAATGCCGGCACCACCCTTCACCCTGTTAACTTCGGAAAGTTCCTAATGAACAACAACATTGCAAACATTGTTCGTGGTGGTGTCAACAGGGTCGACAGGAACCGTGTTTCAGTGGAGTTTGCTTCCCCTCAGGACACCAAGTCTTTCTTGGTCAACAGTCTGTTGTCCAAATTTAGTTATACTGCATCGATCCCTTCATTCAATATCACAAGGATGGGTGTTGTTACCGGAGTTCCCTCAGAACTTACGGAAGAGGAAGCCTTGACTTATTTGTCTGTGCCCTTGGGTTGTGGTCAAATATTGAAAGTCCGACGTATTAACCGGAAAACACAAAGAGACGGGGTTAATGAGTGGAAGCCCACTGAAACATGTGTTTTGACATTTGATGGACAGGTATTACCTACTAGGATATTCTGCTGTTATACATCCCTCCCTGTGAAACAGTACATATACCCAACAATTCAATGCCGCAAGTGTTGCAGATTTGGACATGTAGCAAACGTATGCAGGTCTAAACCACGCTGTAATAAGTGTGGCCACGACCACCCGGGTGATGGTTGCAACATTTCTGTTGCCGAGGCCTTCTGCGTGCTTTGTTCGGGTAATCACTTTGCTGATAGCCAGTCATGCCCTGAGTATGGCAGGCAGAAGGCTATTAAGACCGTCATGGCAGAGAAAACAATTCCCTATGCTGAGGCATGTAAAATTATGTGTCACTGTGCCACTTAAACCCAAGACCCATGCCCCTCTTTCCCCATCATATGATAAAATGCTCATCAGCAGATAGTTAGTTCTCCCCAACCATCACAGCCCAATGGCTGTGCTCTTAATAACAATCATGTCTCAGACAATACCGGTTCTATTATTGAACTCCTTATTAAACTTCTACCTACCGTTATTTCTCATCCTTCTCCCAATTCCCAATCACCGTCCAACGTTGCCGAACAACTTATTTCTCTACTTTTATTAATTAAAAATGGCGTCCCGCCTAGTATTCCTTCAGTGGAATGTGAGGAGCGTGTGGCATAAAAAGCACGACCTCATATTTCTCTTAAATAATTACAAGCCTTTGGCTTGTTCCATAGCTGAGACTTGGCTCATCCCAAGTCTTAGCTTCCGCATGCCACACTTCAACATTCTCAGATGTGACAGATCTGATGGCTATGGAGGCTCAGCCCTCCTTGTCAATAATCGGGTCCCTCTTCTGTCTCTCCCTTTGCCTTCATTCACAGGAGATATGAGTATTGTGGCAGGAAGGGTGGAAGGCATTACAGTGTTTTCAATATACATTGCTCACCCTCGGCCTGAATTTTTGGATACTTTAAAAAACACTTTTTCAAATACTCAAGGTCCAATTTTGGTTATGGGTGATCTTAACTACTGCCACCATTATAGATGGGGGTCTGAACGCTGTGATGCCTTTGGTGTGGCATTGGTTGAGATTTTGGATCTCTGTATCCTTAACAATGGTTGCCCAACCCGCAGATCCCCTCCTGGACAACAAAAAAAATGTGTTGATCTAACATTTTGTTCAGTTGAGGTGGCAGCTTCGACCCATTGGGAATGTACGTCCTTGTCGCATGGTAGTGACCACTACCCTATTGTAATATCTTTAGTTAATAAGACTTATTTAGAGAAAAGTTCTCCTCCACTTCTGAAATATAACTTGTCCAAACCGGATTGGGCAAAATTTGTATCATTAATGGAGGATAAAATTGATGTTCTGCCAAATTTAAATTCAAGTTTATTTGATGCTCCTGGTCACCACCATGCCAAGAGCTGCTATGACGGTTTTGTTACTGCCATCACCTCCAGTGCTGATTCCTGCTTTCCGTTGAAAAACAGTGCCCGTAATAAAATCCCTTCACCCCCGTGGTGGGATCCAGAGTGCACTTCAGCAATCAGGGACAGAGACGAGGCCGAGGAGTGTTACAATGCAGATATGAGCACCGAAAACCTGTTGGCATACTGTCAGATTAATGCCAGAACCAAACGTCACCTTCGCAAGAAGAAACGTGCGGGTTGGGTTACATTCTGCACCTCTTTGTCCCCCTCTACACCTGTGTCGGCAGTTTGGAAAAGTATCAATAGGTTTAGACGTGGGTGCTCCCCATCAGTTTCTTCTCCAATCAGTAGAGAAACAGCTGAACATTTTTATGATAAAATTGCTCCACCATACGTCCCGCTTTTTTCTGAATGCGTCAACATATCCCTTCAAAATGTATCAGAGGACCCTTTCGATGCGCCATTTACTTTGGAGGAATTGAAAGTGGTACTCAAACATGTACGGGACACTGCTCCTGGTATTGATGGCGTGCCATATTCTTTTATATGTCATTCGGGCGAAAAGGCAAAAAACTACTTTTTAAATATTATAAATTTCTGTTATATTAATGGTTGGGTTCCAGATCAATGGAAATTACAAATTATTATCCCGCTATTGAAACCAGGGAAACATGCAGATGATCCGAATGGCCTTAGGCCAATAGCTTTGTCTTCAGCCTTAGCCAAATTATTATTATTATTATTATTTATTTATTTATTAATCAATATGGTAAGTAAAGTTATAAACTAAGCCCCACAAAACCATTTTAATGGTTTGACAATTCAATGGTTCAATGGTTCAATTCAATTTCAATGGTTTTACTGGAGCACCTTATCAAAAACCGTCTCGAGTGGATTGCTGAGTCGAGACCTACTGCCGAATTACCAATTTGGTTTTAGAAAAGGACTTGGTACTATGGACAGTGTTAGTATTTTAGATGCGGATATCCGCTTAGCTTTCTCCAAAAATGAATCTGTAGTAGCTACCTTCCTAGACATTTCCTCTGCGTATGACAGTGTACTTCTTCCAATACTCAGGCAAAAACTGCAACAGCTGAGTCTACCGGCTAAGATGATACGATGTATATGTGAGCTACTGATGTCCCGCTCACTGGTCCTGAGAGTCCAGGGAGAGGAGTTCGACGAGAGGCTGATATGGAAGGGACTCCCACAGGGCTCTCCCCTCAGCCCCCTACTGTACAACTTGTATACGGCTGATATTGAGTCCTGCCTAAACAACAATTGTCAGATCTTACAATATGCCGACGACGTTGCACTGTATGTGACAGATTCTTCTATACTCGATGCCGCGTCATCTTTGTGCCTCTCTCTGGATTCTTTGAATCAGTGGCTTTTAAGCCATGGCCTGTCGCTATCTGCGCCAAAAAGTTCGGCAGTAATCTTCTCTCGTAAAAGACGCACTTCTCATGTTGCAATTAACATTTTAGGCCAAAATATTCCAATAGGCAATAAAGTAAAATTTTTAGGCGTCATTTTGGATTCAAAATTATCTGGCAAACATCATATAAATTACCTCATTCAAAGATGTGAAAGAACTATCTCAATTTTAAAAGTTCTTACAGGTGTTTGGTGGGGTGCTCATCCCTACACCATGAAATTGGTCTACAATGCCTTAGTTCGTAGTGTTTTGGACTATGGAACGTATCTCCTGACCCCGTGCAACAAAGGTGCCCCTGGCTGGGCTGGATAAGGTTCAGTCTAAGTGCCTTCGGATCATCTCAGGTTGTATGAAATCCTCCCCCATTAGTGCATTGCAGGTCGAGTGTGCTGAACCTCCTCTGGCCCTAAGACGTCAATATTTGGCCTCCCGTTTTCTGTCTAGTCTTATATGTAGAACTTCGCATCCCCTTATAGAAAAACTATATGAGTTAGATGCCATATGTGGAAGTTCCAACTACTGGAAAAATAAAGAACCGCCCCTAATTCTGAAATCATTTCGACAAATTTTAAATTTAGAATGCCCAATTGTTCAGTTCCCCAGATTGCCCCTTTTTAATTTTGCGTATGAAGTTTTAAGTTATGTTCCAAAAATTGACTTTAACATTGGTTTATCCAAAAAATCCCCGTCAGCAAACTTGACATTCAATGCGGTGGTGGGCGAGCGATGGAATGGTTTCCAATTATTTTTTACGGATGCTTCAAAATTAACAAACCTTAACCACACTGGAGCTGCGGTCTATTACCAGAGCTCTAGGATAATTTTAGTTTAAGTGTCCTAAGGAGGCTTCTGTATTCAGGAGACGGAAACGATTACATACAATCTTGGGCCCAAATGTAACGAGATGAAAATGGTGTGAATAAATAGATTCAGAATTATCAGTCCCTCACTGAAAATTCTGTAAGTTTTGACAATCTGAGAGCAGAGTTATTAGAGGTTTAGTAAAAGTAAGGTTATGTTACAATCTTTAACTAACAGCTGATTCCTAAAGTACAAAAGATGCTCTCTAAACACTAATGTTTATTAGATTTAGTGGAAAATGTTTGAAGTCATATGAATGAACGTCCATAGTACATAGGTACGTAACGGGTATGGAGTTATGGAAAGAAGATTTGTCTAGAATAAAAAGAATACATTTTATAATAGTACTTTATTCGTCTTCTATTATAATTAAAATGTCGTCCATAAATTGTGCAGGTGGAACTATCATATATGATCTTGGTGCCTAGCCCAGCCAAGGTACCATAAAATATACATTATATGAGCACAGCAACCTACAGTTCATCTACCTACAATACAATTACAGTAATGAATTAGAACAGCTTCCTTTCCTAGTTCTTATCTCACAATTCACACAGCGATCCATATTTTCAACAATATCCAATCCACAAGCTGGCGGTAAAATCCCAAAATAAACAATTCCAAGTCAAACGTGTGAGCGATCTTCGGTGTCCAGAGTGAAAGCAAGGGTCGTACAAGGTAGCAGGGTCAGAATCCGTGAAAACAAAGCAGTGATCGTTGAATATGAAAAATAATCGGGAAAGCACTCAAAACGCATCGTAAAACACGAAACAAGTGAGAGGACTGGAAGTGTCAGTCGGCAACTGTCTTGTGTCAATGTCAGTCAGCCAGCTGTCATACTAGTTGCAGACTAAAAATATTAGACTGATTTAAATCGATATGAACTCGATAATCATAATATTGTTTTTTCTGTAACTTGTTTATATTTTATTAATTAGACTATAATGCATATAAGTATAAATAGACACAAATCGTTACTTTGAGTTAATTACTTAGTGAAAAAGATTTATTTTTGGAACAATTACGATTACTCAAAATCGATATTATTATACGAATACAATCTTTCTCACATTTCTCGGCTTCCTGATTGAGAATTGAGTTGATTTTTCATAGTCTAAGATAAAAAGTTATGACTTATTTTTTAGATCATATCTCATCTTATTACATTTGGGCCCACTGTTTTCCTTCTCCCTTCCGACTAATTTCTCCTCCTTGCTAACATATTCCTCCCCTGAACTGCTTGTGGCGCTGATGTCCTTCATCCGTCACAATAACATAAAATTATGAATCTACCTGTGTGGGTGTGGTATGCATTTATTTTATGTTTTAACAATTTTATTATAATATTTATATCTATTTTTTGTTTGTTTCAGTCCCGTACTAACCCGACAAGATCCACGTTGTATCAAAAAATGTAACCTGCGATCTCAGATCAGTCCGTCAGACGTTGTAGCATAGTTATTTTATTTTTACTTTTTCTGTCATGCACACTTGTTTTTTCAATTTACTCGACATTGGCAGAATAGTCGACATCGGCTTTACTTGCCATTAAATAAAAATAGAATAGAATAGAAGTTTGGTCTGTACCTAGTACTACTTTTGAACCAAAATGTTCCACAAGTTATTATTTTTTTTTACATGTCAATTGCATATTTTATTTTACCTATGGTTAATTGTCAAATTTCTATTTTTTTTTTGAGTAACTACTTCCAGTTTTAACTCTAGAATCTTGACCTCATTTTTTTGTTAAAATAAAATGTTATATTATATAAGGCGGAGAGGTGATCTGTACCTCAGGATTGTCCTACATCAGACACCTTTCTCTATTTAAGATTGTGTATAAACCAGCGCCTGTAATTTTTGATGTCAAGATAAATAAAGATTATGAATTAATTATTAAGGCTAAACACGTGCTTTTGTTAGTGCTACGAATATTTTCGATTTTAGTGAACTTTTCTAGTGGGAAATTCCATCGAAAGTGTTCCTTGTGTTTGTGTTCGTGGTTTAAGGTTTGCTTTTATTGTAATTGTCCTCTTTTTAACAATAGTTACTCAAGATGAGCTCCAAAAAGCCCCCTGATCCTGACCCCCTGATGAACTATTTGATCTCTCCCCCGGACTAACAGTTACCCTCCCCTATGACATTGAAATAACCCCACAAGACCCTATTATGGATACGGACATCCGTAGTCGTAAGAGGGTCGCTGGTTCGTCCCCTGCTATTTCAAATATTAAACCCAAGATTGCGAGAAATATAATCGGCAGACTTTCATATACAGCTAGAGATAATCCACCATACAATGTGAATGTTTCGCTTAAAGACGAACAAACCTCAGGCACCGTGCTGCAACCTATCAAGTTTGGTTTGTTTTTGATGACAAACAACGTAAATAACATACGTTTCGATGGGATCAAGCGTATAGGTAGAAATCGCGTGTCAGTCGAGTTTAAGTCGCACCAGGATGCAAACAGTTTCCTTAACAATAAAATTTTATCCCAACACAATTATGTAGCTACCATTCCACAATTCAACATCACAAGAATGGGTGTCGTAAGGGATATACCAGTTGAGTGGTCAGAAGAGGAAATAATTAAAAATATTCAGGTCCCTGAGGGATGTGGCTCTGTTATTAAAGCCAGAAGGATGAGCCGTAAGGTGTCCTCTTCTGATGTGACCGAGTGGAGGCCTACACAGACTGTTATGTTAACTTTTGATGGACAAGTCCTACCTAAGCGTGTGTACAGCTTCTACACGGCTCTCCCAGTTGAGCGTTACACTTACCCAACTATTCAATGCTACCATTGTTGTCGCTTTGGCCATACCCGCACACTTTGCAGATCGAAACCTAGGTGCTTTAAGTGTGGTGAAGATCATCCAGGTGATGGATGTGAAGTCACCCCTGAAATGAGTTTCTGTGTTTCGTGTACTGGCAACCATTTCGCAAGTGATAGTGCTTGTCCTGAATTGGGCCGACAGAAGAGTATCAAAGCTCTGATGGCAGAGAAATCGATTTCGTATGCGGAGGCAAGTCGGGTTTTCCCACCTGTTTCCAGATCATATGCTGAAGTCTCCAAATCTTCCCCACGCAACAAAGGGACTGCAAATAAATCACAATCCCAGTCCTCAAGTCCCATCCCAGTAAGCCAAAATTCATACCATAAAACAGTATTTTTGAAACCCAAATCCCGTATTCCCCTTTCACCTGGCTATGCTAGACAAGCTCACCTAAACCTCACTCAAAATTACTCTTTTTCCCCATCAAAAAATGGCTGTGCCCTTCCAATGGAAACTGCAGAGTCAATATGTTACAGACAGGAAGATAACTCAAAAAATATCTTAAATTTAATCACTGACTGCTACTGATGCTAATGTCTGCTCTTGCAAGCCCAACTCAATCTATACCTGACCACGTTGCATCAAAGTTGACCTCAATATTAAATGATATCCACAATGTTCCATCCCCTGACATTCCTACAGTGAAACGTGAGGAGTATTACTCCCAGAAAGCCTGATCTTTCTTTTTTAATTAATAAATTTAAACCATCAATCTGAGGCATTGCTGAGACATGGCTATTGCCTGGAAGCAATTTCAGGTTGCCATGTTTCGACATTGTTCGCAATGATAGATATGATGGATATGGAGGATGTGCCTTGCTCATCAATAGCAAGGTATCATTCACCCAGATTCCTCTAAACTTTGTAGGCGATGACATAAATGTTGTTGCTGTGAAGGCTGAGGGTATATATATTTTTTCTTTTTATATTGCGCATCCACAACTCAATCATCTTTCAGTAATTAGAAATTTATTATGCAGTGTTAGTGGTCCAATACTCGTCATGGGTTATTTGAATTGTCACCATTATCGATGGGGGTCGGATACTTGCGATAACTTTGGCATAGGTTTGCTTGACATTTTGGATGATCTAAACCTTTGCCTAATCAACGATGGCAGTCCTACACGCAGACCTGCACGTCCTGGTCAGAATAATAGTTGTGTTGACTTGACATTCTGCTCTCCCAATATATCTAGTCTCCTCATTTGGCGGCGCTTGGATATGACCTATGGAAGTGATCACTACCCCATCATAATTGAATTCCCTTCCAAAAGTATTCCTTTTAAAGTTTCCCCCCCACTTTTAAAACATCAACTAAATTCAGCTGACTGGGATTTATATTCTAAAATCGTAGACCTAAGAATATCTTCCCTTCCGGAAGTTAACAGGGATAATGCCCAGGATTGTTTTTTGCTCTTCTCCTCCACCATTGCCTCCACAGCTGATGATTGCTTCCCGTCCAAAAAACCCCATTCCGGTAGACTTCCTTCCCCGCCATGGTGGGATAGGGAATGCACTGACATGGTCAGGGCCAGGAATGAGGCTGAAGAGACAGTCAACGACAATATGAATCTGGATAATCTCATTGCTTTCAAACAGATTCTTGCCAAGTCCAGGAAATTCCTAAAAAGGAAAAAACGCGAAGGTTGGTCAAGATATTGTAGTTCACTGAGTCCGTCCACCCCGATTTCGGTGGTTTGGCGGAGGATAAAACGCTTCAGGAGTAGTCTAGCACCTGCCTCCTCATCTAACAACCTCACGGAAGAACTGGGCTACCAGTTTTTCTGTAAAGTCCCTCCAGCCTATGTCCCAAGTGTTGAGGAAATCAGTGTTGACATCCATGATACAGACAACATTGACGACCCAATGGACATGCCATTTAGCATGGAGGAACTAAAAGCTGTGATATCCCAAGCCAAGGATTCCGCGCCGGGAGTGGATGGATTCCCGTACTCCTTATTTCTAAAGCTGGTCGAAAAACTAACAAATATTACCTGGACCTAGCTAACTTCTGCTTTACTTCTGGATATATTCCCACAGAGTGGAAGGTTCAGGTGGTCATTCCGATTTTAAAACCAGGCAAAGATCCTAATGATCATTGTTCATACAGACCTATTGCCTTATCGTCCATACTCATAAAACTTTTAGAACACTTGGTCAAAAACCGGTTAGTGTGGTTGTGGGAAAACAAGAAGCTGCTCCCTATGACCCAATTCGGCTTTAGGAAAGGTCTGGGCACTGCTTATAGTGTGGGTATCCTCATATCAGAGGTCTGGCTGGCCCTCAGCAGGAATGAATCTGTGGTTGCGGTTTTTCTGGATATATCAGCTGCGTATGATTCTGTTCTCCTCCCTAATCTCAGGCATAAGCTGCACGAGCTGAGAGTCCCGGCTAGGATTTGTCGCATCATTGGTAGCATCTTTACCAATCGCATCATTCAATTGAGAATACCTGGGAGTGACACTGAACAAAGATCGGTCTGGAGAGGACTACCTCAAGGATCAGTTCTTAGTCCCCCATTATATAACATTTATACAGCTAACCTGCCCTCTTCCCTTAATTTCGATTGTAAAATCCTTCAGTATGCTGACGATATTGCACTAATGGTATGTGGCAGTTCCATTCAGGATGCCGCTCTTTCGATGAATGTCTCTCTAGCTTCATTAAACCAATGGCTACTTGACAATGGTTTGTCTTTAAGTGCGCCAAAGAGTAAAGCTGTCATTTTTACACGCAGGCGTTCGCTACCCCCAATTGAAATAAACATTAATGGACAAACCATTCCAGTCGAAGATAAGGCTAGGTTTCTGGGAGTAACTTTGGACACACGATTGTCTGGGGTCGATCACATAAACAACACGGTCAAAAAATGTGAACGTTCTGTATCGGTTCTTAAGTCTTTGGCCGGGGTATGGCGGGGTGTTCACCCCTACACCCTCAAACTGGTCTATAATGCGTTGACCAGAAGCGCTTTGGATTATTGCAGTTACCTTCTTGAGCCCTGCAACAAAGGAGCGCTTAAAAAATTAGACAACATCCAGTCCAAATGCTTAAGAATTGTCATTGGGGCCATGAAATCCTCTCCCATAAATGCGCTTCAAGTTGAATGTGCAGACCCACCCCTACACCTGAGGAGACAGTATTTAGCAAATCGCTTCCTAACTAAAGTTTTTTCCCTCTCATCTCATCCCTTGCTCCCAATTTTAGAACAAATTGACCTCTCCTTCAATGATTCTTCCTATTGGAACCATAAAGTAGTTCCTGTATTCATAAATAGGTACAGAGAGCTTAAACAACTCTCCGCGCCTATTTGTCGATATTCTACTCTTCCGGTCTTTTCCGCCGCGTACGAGGCGATTTATTATGAACCAAAAGTCGTTTTGGGCCTTGGAATATCAAGGAATCCTCAAGATGCTAGAGATGACTTTGAGTCAGCTGTCAAGCGTTATTGGGAAGGTTGGAACTTATTCTTCATAGACGCTTCAAAATTTTCGGAAAGTGAATGTACTGGTGTGGCAGTCTATTTTCAAAATTCTAAGATAGTTTTACTTTTTCAATGCCCACCAGAAGCATCAGTCTTTACAGGGGAGTGTACTGGTATTTTGGAAGCCCTATGCTATATTAAGTCTCATCAAATAACAAGGTCAGTAATTTTTTCAGATTCCCATAGTAGTATTCAGGCCCTAAAACAAAACCAACTTCACAGTAACATTATTAGTCATATCATTATGGATATAAAGAACTTGTTGTTTGATCTCTCCCAAAACGGCTTGGACGTCGAGATAGCCTGGATCCCCGGTCACTCGGGTATTGTTGGCAATGAATGCGCTGATACGTTAGCAAAGTATGCCATATCGAATCCGGCTGATCGAAAGCACTACGTTGCGCACAACTACGATTTGCGAACCAGTGCCAAACCCAAGCTATTTAATTCATGGACGGAAACATGGAAGATGACTTCTAGGACCAAGGACCATTACTATGCTGCTATACAGCCTGAAATCCAGCGTCGGCCTTGGTATTTAAATGCCCTAAATTGTCGAAGAGAACTGTTTCGTCCCTCCGTAGACTAAGACTCGGACATTGTTGTAGCCCTGTGTTCCAAATCCATGCCCGGGATAGTTCCCTGTGCGAGTGTGGTCTTGCGGAGGGTACATTAGATCATATTATTTCTCCTGCTCCCTAAATAATAAATCCGTTGACCTGTACCGAAAAATTTCCAAATTCAATATACCTCTCCCAACCAACTTTCATATCCTTCTTTCCCACTTCTCCCCTAAATTAATCAACATTTTGGCAATATTCCTAAATGAGAATGATTTAAAATTTTAGTTGGTACGCAACGTTTATGTAATTAGTCTGTATATAGTTTATACTAGTTTATGTGTTGAATTATGTTTATATTCTTGTAAATTAAATCATTTGTTCTACTAACCTATGTGTTCGTCCTTACAGCTAGACTAACACCTACCACAAAGTACGAAGTTCGACGGCCTGCCTCTCTGTGCTGCCGTCACGACGTGACACTGGCAGAATAGTCGGAACCGGCTCAGTTGCCATAAAATAAACAGTGTGCAAACATTCTTACAAAACTAACAACTTATCACGAAAATAGCAAAACTTAACACTACACAGTGGTTTCGTCATAATGTCCGAAGTATTTTCACTGGTACTTATGTATTTAACTATCAAAAAATTTTGGTTTACAATATCTTTTATGAAATGATATTTAATGTCTATGTGCTTGGAATGTTTCGTATTTTCAGAATTATGTATAATTTTTATGATTGTCCACATAAAGCACAACATTACACTTTTCATTATAGTCAACTGATAATCCTTTCACAAATAATAGGTCACTGACACAACTTTCAGCAGCTATGTATTCACTTTCAGCACTGGAGAGAGATATAGTTCTCTGTTTCCGTGATGACCATGCAATTAGATTTCCTTGGTGATATACACACATCAAAAGTATCTAGGGATCAACATATATTTTTGCAATAACTTTTCTCCTGATTGATATTAATTAAAATTTTCTTTAAGGATTCATCAAATAAAGTGTTTTCGTTTGTCACAGTAACGATAAACCAAGTCACCTTTGCATTAATAAAGAAATTTGCCATTTTCCTAATAAAGGGATTTTTGACATTTTAACCACTAACATTAAAGTTCGAAAAAAAGACTGAAATAACAGTTTTCTTTAAAATTTTATTGGGTAACTTAAACAATTAATAATCCGTGTTTCTACCGCGAACACTAACAACACAAGAACATCGGTTTGGCATACTCAAAATGAGTTCATCCAAATCACGCTGTGGAATGGCCGCCCATGTTCGTTGCAACAACAAAAAAAGGTCTTCTTGCGACTGGATACCCTCCATATTCGGCAGAGCTCTTCTCTGTAGCATATCCCATGCATGCTCAATCGGGTTCAAGTCTGGCGACTGAGCAGGCCAGGGCAGGACATTGATGTTAGCTGCGGCGAGAGTCTGTCTTACAACTCTTGCGGTGTGCGGTCGTGCATTATCATGCATTAACTGAAATAAGGGACCGATTTGCACTTGTAGAGGAACGATGACGTCTGATACAATCGTCTCAGCATAAATTTGAGCGTTGAGGTTGCCTCTGATCCAAATCAACTCAGTTCTTCCGCCGATCCAAATACCCGCCCATACCATGATGGTTCCACCACTATAAGGATGGACTTCCTGGCAGGATTTTAATCGCTGTTGGCGTCCAGGGGTTCTCCAGTGTCGTATACGTCTTGTATCCGGTCTCATACCAAAACGAGACTCATCAGAAAAGCACACGAAACGCCATTGTTCTTCTGCCCAATTTCTGTGTTCAAGAGCCCATTGATATCGAATCCTACGATTGTGCATTGCTATAGGTGGTACCCGTAGCGGTCTTCGGGAATGAAGGTTCACTTCATGCAAGCGGTTTCTGACTGTTTGGTCGCTAATTAAGTTCCCTGAAGAGTGATGAAGCCTCACGGCTAACATCATGGCGGTTATTGTTGGAGCTCTTCGAGTTAAGATTTGAATGTATCGGTCTTGTCTCCGTGTGGTGCAGCGATACCGTCCTCCATGGCGCTCAGCCACGGTACCAGTGCTTCGGCAACGTGTCCAAAGTCGACTGATAACACTCTGACTTGTATTCAGAGCTAAAGCTACAGTACGTTGCCGGGAACCAGCTTCTATCATTCCCACGGCTCTGAGCATTTCTTCCCTGCTTAAATGACGTCGCCGCTCCATAATAACGTTGGTTTTAATCAGTAGTAGGGAAACAGTAGCACTAATAATGTCTTCAATGCGTTGTATGTTTTTATAGGGAAAATATTGACAGCTTATTTTCATCTTTTACTCGAATTTGATTGAGAGTTCCTGATTCAAATTATGAAATGCACCAAAAAGGATCCATATAAATTTATAAAATCATAAATTTATTACAAAGCCACATCTCAATCTCAAGAAATCCGCATAAAAATGCTTGATCCCTAGACATTTTTGATGTGTGTATTAGTGCCCCACTGACACTTTTCCTTGTGGTTTTATCACCTGCCCAATCGACATCTGAAAATGCTGAAATATTAGAATATGTATTAGTGTTTCTTCTTTGTCCTGACAATAGTATGTCAACTCTTTATCTATTGTGCCCTTCAGATAGCGCAATACTCGTTTTGCAGCTATCCATAAGTTTCTCGTCGGTTTATCAAGATATCGACTGAGGAATGAAGTTGCAAAAGCGATGTCCGGTCTGCTTATTGTAGCCAGGTAAGTTAAACTTCCAATTAATTCTCTGTATGGTATATCACTAATTATTTCTTCTGTTTCAGATACTTGAAAGTTGTTTTCCATCGGCGTCTTCACTTCTTTACAATCTTGCATCTTATACTTTTGTAATAAATTTTTAATAAACATTTTTGAGATAATTTAAATGCATTTTCATTTCTTTTAATTTCAATTCCTAAGAAGTTAGATACTCTTCCCATATCTTTGGCTTTGAATTCTTCTTGTAATTTTCTTGATATTCTATTTATTTCACTACTCTTTCCCATCAGTTAAATATCACCTACAAATAATATGAGCCATATATCTGTTCCTATGTATAAACATATATTATCATGTTTTGATCTTGACATGTTTATTGTTTGGCAGAAATTATCAAATCTTATATTCCAACATTTTGGTGACTCTTTCAATCCATGCAAAGCTTTTTGAAGTTTCAGAACAGTTCCTTTTTGTTTATTTTCCAAACTTATTCCCTCTGGAACTTTGATGTATACTTCTGTTTGCAAATTTCCATTTAAAAAAGCTGTAGGTATGTCCATCTGTTTTGTTTCCCAGTTATTATTTATAACTTCTGATAATCCCATTCTTATGGTAGTCATGTTAGCTACAGGGAAATAAACATAATCTTCTGTATACTGTTGAAATCCTCGTGCAACTAGTCTTGCTTTTTTAGTTCCATCCGATTTTGTTCTAAAAATCCATTTTGTGTCAATAGCACTTTTTCCTTTTGACAATTCTGATTCTATCCATGTGTTTTGTTCCCTTAATGATTTGATCTCTTTATCTATTGCTGTTTTCCATTCTTTATGTTGTTGAATGGCCTCTGTATATGTAGCAGGATCGCATTCACTTGAAAGTAAACAATGTATTTAAATCAAATTGTTTAGGCTTTTTTACTTCTCTTCCACTTCTTGTTCGCTTGATTTCTTCTTTTTGATATTCTGGAGTGGAGTTATCATTCTCTCCTGGATCATAAAATCTTTCTTCATTTTGTATTGGTTCTGTTTCTTTTATTACTTGTTTTTCTGTAGGTTTCACACACATTTCATCCTGTATTTAATTTTTTTCTAAGTATCCTTTTATTATGTTTTTGTTTTGTTCTTCATGTTGATATTTTATGTTTGTTTCATCAAATCTTACATCTCTTGAGACAAATATCTCTTCAGTTTTTGGGTTCCACAAGGTATATCCATTCATTGAATATCCTATTATTCGAGCTGGCACTGCTCGACTAGACCATTTGTCCTGTTTAGGCATAATGTGTGCCCATGCTTTGCATCCAAAAACTTTGATTTTATCGAAAAGTAATTCCTTGTTTCTGATCCTCGCAGGTACTTTAAAATTTAGTGAAGCACATGGTAACCGATTGATAAGAAAAGTAGCTGTTAAGACTGCTTGACCCCATAGGTCTCTTGGTAGATTTGATTCATCTAACATGGTTCTCGTTTTATCATATATTGTTCTGTTCATACGTTCAGCTTTCCCATTTTGCTGTGGGCTATATGGCTTGGGGTATTCGATTTTGATACCTTTTTCATAACAAAACCTTTTAAGGCTTTCAGCTGTAAATTCCCCTCCATTATCACATCTGGTCCTTTTCACTTTTATCCCATCTTGTCTTTCTTGTTCTATTATATAGTTGATTAATTTATCTGTGGCTTCATTTTTCGTTTTTAGCAAATATGTCTGAGTGTAATGAGAATAGTCATCTGTTATTGTTTGGAAATATTTATATCCTTGTTTAGTTGCTTCTCTTGCTGGTCCAGCAATATCAGTGTGTATCAAATCACCTATCATACTTGACCTTGGACTTTGTAATCTGGTAAATGGTAGTCTGGTTGTTTTTGACCTCATGCATGCTTCACACACTTCTTTGCCATATGGCAATCCTAGTATAGCTAGATGTTTTCTACACATATGACCCATTCTCTTGTGCCATAAATCTTTATCTTCTTGTATCACAATACATTCTTCTTTATCTTTTATTTTTATTGAGAAAGTATATAACATGTTCTTCTTTTCTCCATAATATTTCCTTTTACCCGCTGTTATTATCAATTTATCCTTTTTGAAGATTACTTACTTTTCTCTGCTTATTTACAGACCGACATTAAATTATTACTAATTCCCGGTACAAGCACGACCTCCAATCTTAATGGTTCATTTTTGTAATATCCGTCAAGATATCCTGATTTATGTGCTGTCAGTATTTGGCCATTATCAATTTTAATTTCTAATTTCTGTGATAGTGCCTTGACATTTGTGAGGTATTTCTCGTAGGATTCTTTTATGAAATGCTGAGTAGCTCCTGAATCCACAACAAATGTTAATATTCCATAATTACTATCACAAGCAAGTGCTTCATTTGAGGCAATAAATATTGGCTGACTTTCAGCAGGATGAGCAGTTCCTCCACGAGTTCTTGGTCCTCGATATCCTCTTCCTCTGCCTCGTCCTCTACTATGGCACTCATAGGACTTATGTCCTTTCTTATAACATTTATAGCATATTATATTCGATATAAAAGATGTATGTGGCTCATTTGAAATTGTTTCCTTTCTTATTTCATGATCAAGTAATTTAGTTTTTACAATATCTATTTTTATATCAGTGTTCACCGCATCCAAAGCTGTAATTATAGGGTTGTATTCTTCACTCAGTCCTGTTAACAGATAGCATACTTTGTCTGTGTCATTTATCTTATCTCCTGAGACCTCTAGATCTCTGATGATGTTATCAAAGTTTGAAAAATACTCGTGAAGATTTCCTTGCTGTTTCATGTTTACAAGTCTTCTTCGCAGACTCAATTTGTAGATTACACTTTTCCTTTGGAATGTACTTTTAAAAGTGGATATCATATCCTTTGCGTTTACGCATTCTTTTACCAGATTTAAATGCTGATCCGTTAGACATTGAACAATTATGTTTCTTGCTTTTGCATCGGCTTGTTTATTACCGTCTTCGATTTTGTTTAATAACAAAACTTCACTCAATCCCTTTTCTTCTAAAATACAATTCACTCTAAACATCTAATTGTCGAAAGCTTCTGGATTTAATTGGGGAAAATTGTGGAACGATGTAGTTTGCTGCCCGGCCATTATTTTTTTTTTTCGTTACGATTTGTTACGTAAAATTTAAATCTTTCACTATCTATTTCCTAGCCATATTTCCTAGTATTTTTCCTATACGGCGTCTGGCGGCCCATATGAGAACTATCGTTCGTAACTATTAATAAAAGCCATCTTCTATATCTCTAATTACTTTTTATTGTTACAAAAAACCAAAGAGCACAAAACACATATTTTCTTTTTTTATCAAATCATAGCGAGTGAGTTACATCACAGGTAATCTATATCTTAACATATAATACCATCAGCTAGTAATTTCTTTATTTCAGTACGAATAAACTGCATATCACTATCTGAGTATCTTCGTGATTTAACGGCTATTGGCTTGCAGTCTGGTAAGAGATTCGGGAATAGACAGATTGGATCGACGTTGGCTTGAGATGGTGCACATAATTTCAATGGAGCTCCAGATCCGTCGGAATGCATTTGGCCGATTATAACATCCGTACTTAAGTTTTCCATTATTAATAAGTTCACTTGAAAACTATAACCTTGCAGATCGATATTGACAGAACACAGTGCCTTTGTTTAAAACCTTTTTTCTACCTTTGTTTTTAGATTTGAAGCTGCCATACTGACATGTTGGTAGCATGAGCTTTTTTGTATATTGTATTGACAAACTAGTCGGCTGTCTATAAAACTAGCAGTACTTCCTGTATCAATCAATGCTCTGGCTACAATTAATCCGTTTATTTTAATCAAAATCAAAATGATAATAATTTGTGCGACTCTCCATTTTCCATGTGTTTGTTCGGTTCATCAAAAGCATTAATAAAAAGCACTCCGTTGTGGTGGCGCAGTCACTGCACTTTTGCACACTTTTGCAAAATCCCCCCTTTTTCCACATTTGAGGCAGATTGTACCAGCAGCCGGACAATTTTGCCGGGCATACCTCTTGTTTCCACAGAAATAGCATAATTCTTGGAGATGAGTTCTCTGATTGTTATTGGGGACCGCATTGACAAAGGTACTACTCAATATATATACTCAATTTCTGGTAATCATTACTGTGTATCTGCGCCATCTGTGTATCTGTGTATCTGCGCCATCTCTAGAGCGCGGGCCTGCTTGAAAGCGTCGTCTAAAGTGAGTGTGCTATTGTCCAACAGTCTTTGACGTACTATGGACGACGAAAGTCCGGATATGAAAGCGTCTCTAATAAAATCACTTTCGTTTTGTTCAGCTGTTCCTTGTTTAAAGATGCTATCTTTTGAGAGCAGTTTCAAGGCTTGTAGATATTGGTCGATGGACTCACCTAGTTGTTGCGCTCGTTTTGCTAATTTGTGCCTGGAATATATTTCGTTAGGTAGCTTCAGAAATAGTCCATCCAGTCTCTATAAAGCAGTATCGTAATCAGTGCAATCCTGTATGCGCATAAAAGTTGTAGAGGACAGATGATTAGTTAGTAATTGGAATTTAGTCTCTTTCGCAATAGTTTTCTCGTTCGTAGTTATAGCTGTCAGAAAATTTCATTTAATTAAATTTTACTTAGATCTTGGCTCGATGAGGGGTCTTCGTCGAAGCGTTCTGGTCGTAGATATTTTTCCATTTTGTTAAATGAATTGTAGTAAAGAATATACCCGTAATACTTAAAAACCCTGACCGGCGTAGCTTGGACGATTGTCCCCAATACCGGTGGGCTACATTTTTTTTTTTTTTAATATTTCATATTGTTTTTTCTAAGGAATTTTTAAAAATATAATTGATTTGTAAAGAAATAAATAAAGGAAATAATAATTGTACTGTTTTACCTTTGTATAATATTGTTTATAATAATATGTATAATATTGTCGATTGAAAACGGGTGCCACGAAGTGGTAATTTGAGTTTAGGTAAAAGAAAAAAGTCAGCAGGAGCCATATCTGGTGAATATGGTGGTTGCTGGATGGTATTTGTTGAGTGTTTGGTCAAAAATTCGTTCTCAATGATAGCCTTGTGCGAAGGCGCATTGTCGTGGTGCAAAATCCAAGAATTTTCTTTCCACAAATCTGGCCTTTTTCGTCGAATTTGCTCTCTTAAACGCCGCATAACGCTCAAATAATATTCTTTATTTACCGTTAGACCTTCCGGTAAGAATTCAGAGTGCACAACACCGCGATAGTCAAAGAAAACAGTCAACATGACTTTGACTTTTGATCGACTTTGGCGTGGTTTTTTCGGTTTCGGTTCAGTTGGAAGGCGCCACTCCGAAGCTTGTTGACTAGTTTGCATGTCCAACTCGTAAACCCACGTCTCGTCACCAGTAACAATGCGTTTCATGAATGTTGGATCCGAACTGACTCGTTCTAGCATGTCCTCGGCGACTTTCATGCGATTGAGTTTTTGGAGAAAATTCAGATCTTTTGGGACTAGCCGAGCAGCAACATGTTTCATACCCAAATGATTAGTTAAAATGGTACGGATCGACTCGTGAGATACAGAAAGTTCGGTGGCTATCTCTCTCAGAGTTGAATGGGGATTTTCAGTCACTATTTTCTTCACTTTTGCGATGTTAACTTCAGTTGCAGACGTTGACGGCCTACCAGAGCGAGGCACATCTTCCATCACATCTCGACCGCTTTTGAACGCTTTGAACCACTCATAAGCACGAGTTTTTGATAAAGTCGATTCACCGTAAGCCTTCTGTAACATTTTCAGTGACTCCGAACACGAAATTCCATTGGCGATGCAAAATTTAAGACAAACTCTTTGTTCGATATTTTTGTCCATTATGAAATTCGCAATAAACACTATATATGATATTACTAAAACCAGCACTGTATTTAATATAAATAACAGATGCAACTCAAACTCCGCGCCAAAATGGAAAACAGTTGTGCCAATCTAACAACTACAAAAAACAAAAATTTGAATTTGGAACCATAAACAAATCATCCATTCCCGATACTTTTTTGACTGAATGTATACTAGAAATAGCACTCTTCGTTAAATGTAACATGCACCTTTTCACCTCAGTGTCAGAGGCTAGGAAGAGACCTATTAGAAGTCAGTACAAACACTTACTACATGTTGAGAGATGTAATACTGCTTTGCTCAAAAAAAGCGTTATTAGTATGGGACCAATAATTTTTAATAAAGTACTAAATATTATTAAAAATGACACAATTCTACATTTTAAAAGGAGACTGACATCACTACTAATTTCATATTTATTATTCAGTAAATGACTTTTTAAATGACACTGACTTGTAATTTAATAATTTAATGTATGGAATTATATGTAATTTAATTAATATTGACATACCTAATGATCTTATTCTTTCAATGTTTCTCCGATTAATTTCAAATTGTATGTAGTAGATTATTTTTTTTATATTATGAATCTATTGTTTTAACTATAAACCATAATTTAATTTAATTTTAATATGACAGTGTTGAGGAGGAGTTTTTTGGCGCCATTTTTTAAGTTTTTAGTTAAGTTAGTTAGTTTAGTTTATTTTAATAAATCTGTAAATTGTAAATATACTTTGAGAACGTTAAAAAAAAATATATATTCATTAGATTAATATTTGCATGCCTAAAGGTAGATTGTACAAGGCTCACTCACCCATTTTACTGTAACAACTTATTTTATGTACCTGCAATCTATGCAAATAAAAATGACTTTGACTTTGACTATGTAAGGTAGGTAGGTATACTTAGGTATACGTTTGAAAGTGGCGAACCCGTATTTTATTTCACTATCCGTAGGTATACTCAGGTATCTACTTCCAACAATGTCTAAATTAGTTTACAGTACCTACATTTATTTTTGGTTTGACTTCGCTTCCAAAAGCAAATACTTAGCAGTCGGCAGGATTGATGTCTTCTATCGAATCGAATCAGTTCGATTCGGATAGCGTTTAGAGGTATTTTTCATTAACACTGTCGATCGATTCGATATGACAGCCAATCGAGTGGTTGTGAAACTTGTGAATAGCAAGCATATGCAGACCATAACAGGGTGATAGACTGATTCTGTCACTGAGTGGATTGTCTTACGAGAACGACACCGTTACAGTGGCGTGAGGTTCGTACGAGGGCCCAGGAGGACACCTCTTGCGGAATACCTAATGATGAAACGCAATCGAGTAATCGGTGTGATTCGTAACTTTATTAATATTTTGTACATATTATCATCGAACAAGCATAAATTTACATTTAACAGTTAGCTACTAATTTAATCAAATACGCCAATTTCATCACTGGCATAAAGTGTAGACGTAGCAGCAGCACGCGGCGCGGGCAGGCGCGGCCGCGACGGGCGGCGGGCAGCGGCGCGCGGCACCTGCGCAGTACACAGCTGTGAGGAGGCGACTGATGGCAGTCGGTGAGGCACCTATGACTCTGAAATTCATTCTCAAGCGGGTCAGATAATATGACCTACATTATCTGAGGCCTTAATACCCCTGGTATCAAGCCCTCAGATTGATTCCCAACCGTCCGGTTTTCGACCGGACTGTTGGGTTTTAGGAGGAATTTTTGGGGTCAGGTCGCTAACTTCCGACTGGATGCAATTTATCCGGTCAGATAAAGAATCCAAAGAGAGCTGATTTATAATTGTGGGTTGAATTTTTCAAAAAAACTAAAGCCCGAAATCTTGTAAGAATAGTACAGACAATATTTGCGGTTCCACCTTCAAATGCGTTTGTAGAACGCATATTTAGCCACACACCAGCGGCCAGGTCACGTGACTAGATTTGCGCACCGCACAGGGTCGCGAATAAAATATGTAATTTGACACCTTATATAAAAACACTTGACGATTGCCAGCTCTAAGAGGTAAAGCTAAATGAAATTTAAAGTGAATAGCTGAATGTGAGCTGAATAGTGTAGACAGGGCGCTCGCGCTAGAGGTACTTGAGTATGCATACTGTGAGGACCGAATTTCGCCAACGGATTTAAGTGAAGAAAAGGTCAAAGATTAAGAATGTGGATCGTGCCGGTCAATGTTTAAGATTAAGAATGTGGATCGTGCCGGTCAATGTTTAAGATTAAGAATGTGGATCGTGCCGGTCAATGTTTAAGATTAAGAATGTGGATCGTGCCGGTCAATGTTTAAGATTAAGAATGTGGATCGTGCCGGTCAATGTTTAAGATTAAGAATGTGGATCGTGCCGGTCAATGTTTAAGATTAAGAATGTGGATCGTGCCGGTCAATGTTTAAGATTAAGAATGTGGATCGTGCCGGTCAATGTTTAAGATTAAGAATGTGGATCGTGCCGGTCAATGTTTAAGATTAAGAATGTGGATCGTGCCGGTCAATGTTTAAGATTAAGAATGTGGATCGTGCCGGTCAATGTTTAAGATTAAGAATGTGGATCGTGCCGGTCAATGTTTAAGATTAAGAATGTGGATCGTGCCGGTCAATGTTTTGGTTCTATTTTTTACCCCCTCTACTCTTATTCTTATATATTTATTTATACTCGTAAAGGGAATGTATTGAGTACATGGTATAAAATCATTTTAATTGTTATTTTCCTAATAATTTATAGTTTGTTGTAATGGTAAAAGTGAGGATGGATTCTTAAATAAAAAAATATATTTTATATTATGTAAGTAGGTCGTGTACAATTCCTAGAAAATGTGTACAATTCCTAAAAAGGAAGGAAATCAATGATCTACTTTGTAATATGCACTTTTCCTAGGAAATCTATACATTTCCTAAACAGCGATCGGAAATGTCGAGAGCAGCGGTGGCCCAGTGGTGGCGGCCCCGACTTACGAACAGTGAGTCGTGAGTTCGATCCCAGACAGGCGCATTATTTTGTGTAATTTATTTCATCACCAGTGCTCTCAAAACGGTAAAGGAAAACATCGTGAGGAAACCGGCATGTCCTACAACCAAAAATTCGAAGACATGTGACATCTACCAATCCGCACTGGTCGTGTTAGGTTACTTTAAACCCCGCAGGCAGAAATAGGAGCCGCACGTAGCGGGGCTATAACTACGCCTTATTAAAACATTTTGCTTTTTTTTAATTGGGACACGCCCGCCACACTATTCCCAAACCACTGTAACTCATGGCATTCAGTTAACATACACATAATATAAAATAATTTTATAAAATAATTTTATTTTTTTGTATTATTTATAATAAGAATCCATTCTCACTTTTACCATTACAATCACTACATAGTATAAAACAAAGTCACTTCTCGCTGTCTGTCTGTCCCTATGTATGCTTAAATCTTTAAAACTACGATGCAGGTTTTTTTAATAGATAGAGTGATTCAAGAGAAAGGTTTATAAGTATATAACATGCATAATATAGTAGAGAAATACTGATCATTTTAGAGGTTTCTAATGTGATGTCTGACACATTTTCTTGCGCTTACATTGCAAACGCTGGCTGAACCCTATGAGATGGATCAAAATAATGTACTGCAGTATTGTACACTTTAAAAAGGTCTACAAAAAAGTCCGCGATGGTATATGTCTATCTCTTAGGAATAACCCACAATAACCATATTTTATCCTTTACTTTTTACGAGAAATACGGTTAAAGATATTTTATTTCTCAAAAGAATTACAAATTCACTTACAGAGAAAAACATAAATAGGTTCACAATGTTATCTGCCAGTAAGCGTAAGCGTAAGCGTAAAACAAAAACAAATATGCATCTTAAAACTACGTTACAATAATACTTCGACTTAGCATTCATCGTTTTAGCATAACAAGTACAAAATTATCAAATCCGAAGAAGGTAGGTTACGAGTAAACACAAGAAACAACACAAAAGTTTTGGGCGGTGAGGGTAGGGTGCAATTTAATAGTTGTTGCGTATTTACTAACGCCTACGACACAGTGCAGAACATAAGCGATTCATTAGAATGTTTTCGGTTAATATTTGTACATATTCATATTTTTTTTTTTTTTGTTTATATGGACTATCATTATTTATATTTAATTATATTTGTTTTGTTATTGTTAAAGGAGGAGGGCAACACTGTGCTCGTGTTTACATCAGCTCGCAATAATTAAATCAAATAAAAGTTTTTAACAGTGATTTTGAGTATTCGAGTGCCATAACCAGCAAGAACTATAAGTGACTGACCATAGCAAAAGTGGATTTTAGTGCTAATATACTACAGACGATATATTTTGATGATAACAATTTTGAGCACAAACGGATTATTTGAACTTAACGTGAACGTATTGTAAAACCTTTCCAAGTGAAAATAAGTGTGGACAGTTTTATAAGGGAAAGAAACACTCGCAAGTGAAAGAAGATTTCAAGTTAAGAGTGAGAAATAGACTTATAAGAAATAATTAATAAAATATTAATCATGATCTATTGGCGCTTACAGTGACATCTAGCGATATTCATTCCGTCGTGCGCCCCGGAGCATACCGGTAGTCTCGTCCTCACTCAGTGTAACTTAGAACAATAAGAGCTTAGTGTGCGTAACAGTGCGTGTGTGACAAGTTAACCCATCGGTGTTATCGGAAGTTTTTTGTGCTCGAACCATCGAAGTACGAACCCGTTTACCTGCATTGACACAGAGTAGTGTCGCGGACAGAGACTTATAAAGTTATTACCAGTTATGAATACTGTAAACAGCAGTTACGATCAAATTAGTGACGTTGACAATCCACCGCGATCTGGTGAAATGAGCGTTGATGGGTCGTTAATTGAGAAGGAGTCTCCTCCTCCTTACGTCACATTTCGCCGAGGCCTATCGTGCAATAAGGACTCGGATTGGCGTGACGAACTTAAAGATTTCCAGGCAAACATAAAGTCTATGCTCGAGACCTGTTTAATAAAACAGGATGAGGAATGTGCCTTACTGCTTTCCAAATTTGAAGACGTGAAGTTGTCCATTAAATTCATTAGCGACAAATATGATGGTCTGGAGGTGAAGTTGAAGGATTTTGATTCTCGTGTGACGCTGCTTGAGAAAAAAGTTTCATCGCCCGATGCAGTGCAACAACGGATTGCAACATTAGAAGCAAAGTTGGAAACTGCAGAACAGAAATCCCGGAACTGTAACGTCGAGATAAGCAATTTGCCCGAAAAGCGCGGCGAAAATCTTATGTCTATCCTTGAAAACATAGCTATCCTAATCAAGCAACCGTTATCGCCTCGTGACGTCATTGCTATTCATCGTGTTCCTCTAATGGATCCAAAGTCCACTAAGCCAAAAAACATAGTCGTAAAACTTTCCGGCCAATTATTACGAGATAACTTCATTGCAGCAGCGCGTCTCAAAAAGGGAATCACATCTGAAGAACTTAAGCTGAGTGGTAATCCACAACAGAAAATATATGTCAACGAGCATCTTACACTACAGAATAAGAAGTTGTTTCGTCAAACAAAGGAGATTGCAAAACAAAACGGGTATCGATTTGTGTGGATTAAACACGGAGTTATACTCGTTCGCGCTGACATCCCCGAAGCGGCGTTTACTATTCGTTCCGAAAAAGACTTATCTAAAATCAAACCCTATAATAAAGTGTCAGGATAAACTTTTAAAAAGGTATATTTATAATTGCGTAAAAGTGCGGCTTCGTTTCTTTTTCTTACTTTGTAACTTTACTTTGTTTACCATGTAGTCTGTGTTCTCTGGCTCATGTATTACTCTGTGTTGTTTACGCAGGTCCTACTAACGATGCGAGCGTAAAATATGTTACGATTACCCTCACGTTTCTAAATATATGTGCAGTTAACTTGAATTTTAATATATATCTGATTTGTTTTGTGTTAATAGCATGTTTAATTATCCGAATTCTTTTAGTAATTGTTATTTTAACATTAATGTTTATTTTTGGCATTCACGTACACAGTTACTTTAGATTAATTAGAAACATAATATTATCGCCTTACCTACATTTTTCTCAATTGTATTTGCGACTACTTAAAACATTTATTATGTTGTGTGTTAACTATTTTCGTGTTAATGTAACATCAATGTTTATTTTTGACATTGACATACACAGTTACTACAAAGTAATTACGAGTAGAATCTTAATATCTTACCTTCATTGTTCTCAATTGTATTTGCAACTACACACATCAAAAGTATCTAGGGATCAACATATATTTTTGCAATAACTTTTCTCCTGATTGATATTAATTAAAATTTTCTTTAAGGATTCATCAAATAAAGTGTTTTCGTTTGTCACAGTAACGATAAACCAAGTCACCTTTGCATTAATAAAGAAATTTGCCATTTTCCTAATAAAGGGATTTTTGACATTTGAACCACTAACATTAAAGTTCGAAAAAAAGACTGAAATAACAGTTTTCTTTAAAATTTTATTGGGTACCTTAAACAATTAATAATCCGTGTTTCTACCGCGAACACTAACAACACAAGAACATCGGTTTGGCATACTCAAAATGAGTTCATCCAAATCACGCTGTGGAATGGCCGCCCATGTTCGTTGCAACAACAAAAAAAGGTCTTCTTGCGACTGGATACCCTCCATATTCGGCAGAGCTCTTCTCTGTAGCATATCCCATGCATGCTCAATCGGGTTCAAGTCTGGCGACTGAGCAGGCCAGGGCAGGACATTGATGTTAGCTGCGGCGAGAGTCTGTCTTACAACTCTTGCGGTGTGCGGTCGTGCATTATCATGCATTAACTGAAATAAGGGACCGATTTGCACTTGTAGAGGAACGATGACGTCTGATACAATCGTCTCAGCATAAATTTGAGCGTTGAGGTTGCCTCTGATCCAAATCAACTCAGTTCTTCCGCCGATCCAAATACCCGCCCATACCATGATGGTTCCACCACTATAAGGATGGACTTCCTGGCAGGATTTTAATCGCTGTTGGCGTCCAGGGGTTCTCCAGTGTCGTATACGTCTTGTATCCGGTCTCATACCAAAACGAGACTCATCAGAAAAGCACACGAAACGCCATTGTTCTTCTGCCCAATTTCTGTGTTCAAGAGCCCATTGATATCGAATCCTACGATTGTGCATTGCTATAGGTGGTACCCGTAGCGGTCTTCGGGAATGAAGGTTCACTTCATGCAAGCGGTTTCTGACTGTTTGGTCGCTAATTAAGTTCCCTGAAGAGTGATGAAGCCTCACGGCTAACATCATGGCGGTTATTGTTGGAGCTCTTCGAGTTAAGATTTGAATGTATCGGTCTTGTCTCCGTGTGGTGCAGCGATACCGTCCTCCATGGCGCTCAGCCACGGTACCAGTGCTTCGGTAACGTGTCCAAAGTCGACTGATAACACTCTGACTTGTATTCAGAGCTAAAGCTACAGTACGTTGCCGGGAACCAGCTTCTATCATTCCCACGGCTCTGAGCATTTCTTCCCTGCTTAAATGACGTCGCCGCTCCATAATAACGTTGGTTTTAATCAGTAGTAGGGAAACAGTAGCACTAATAATGTCTTCAATGCGTTGTATGTTTTTATAGGGAAAATATTGACAGCTTATTTTCATCTTTTACTCGAATTTGATTGAGAGTTCCTGATTCAAATTATGAAATGCACCAAAAAGGATCCATATAAATTTATAAAATCATAAATTTATTACAAAGCCACATCTCAATCTCAAGAAATCCGCATAAAAATGCTTGATCCCTAGACATTTTTGATGTGTGTACTTAAAACATGTATTTTGTTGTGTGCTTACTATTTTCGTTTTACATATTCTAATTTGCTTATGTCAGATAACACATTTGAACTGGGCTCCAAGCTTTGTTTTGGTAACGACATTTATATTTCTTCTGATTTCAATGGATAAATACAATTTAACAGTTTATTACCAAAACTGTCGAGGACTGCGTACCAAGCTACATACATTATTTATGAATATCTTGTCTTTTAACTATGATGTAATAATTCTTACGGAGACCTGGCTTATGCCTAACATATCAGATGCTGAGTTTATTGATGACCGTTATTTAGTGTTCAGATGCGACCGCGACCGCTGCATCACGGGGAAGCGTGACGGTGGTGGGGTACTGATAGCCGTTCTGCGCACATTACGACCAACTAGCATTTTGATGCGCCCCTCTCACGCTGATATTGAACACGTCTTGGTGCAGCTACCGGGGTCGCACCCTACAAAGCGCCATATCATAAGTGCAGCCTATATACCGCCGCGTTCTCCGGACGTTTTGTATGCATCACATTTTGATAAGTTACTAGATATTATTAATGAAACTAGTACTGAAGCATTCTACATAACAGGCGATTACAATTTGCCCGGTATTAAGTGGCTGGATCGTACTGGATGCAACTATGTTGTTCCACAGCCGACTGATGACTTGGGTAGTTATTTATGCAATTATATTTCTTTAACTAATACTTCCCAATATAACACACTGAGAAATAGTTTAGGGCGCATATTGGATTTGTTTTTGTCTAATGTTGACTGTGAGTCTAAAGCATGTACACCATTGCTACCGCTTGATGTTTACCACCCGCCTTTTTCAGTAGTAACTTCATTCATTACGAAATTTGTGCCAATGAAACGCCAGTTATCCATGAGACATAATTTTTTTAAGGCTAATTATGAATTAATTAATAACGAGCTAAGTATGTTGGACTGGAATCAATTGCTTTACGACCTTTCTGCTGAACAATTGGTTAATGCATTTTACGATCAAATATATAGTATAATAAAAAGGCATGTTCCGCTGTCTCGTGTCAGGAACTCTGATTTTCCGTTGTGGTTCTCACCTTCACTCATTCGTATTTTCAAAGCGAAAGAAAAAGCTTGGTTGAAATGGAAAACGTACTTTAATGAGTTTTTCTTCTCATCGTAAACGTTTTAAATCTGAATGTGACAGTTGCTTTGAAAAATACATGAGATCAGTCGAAGACAGTATACCACTTGGCATTAAACATTTCTGGACGTACGTTTCACACAAGAAGGGTAAGGCGCAGATTCCAGCAAATATGTTTCTTGAAAATCATAACTCAAATAATCCAACTGAAATATGCAATATGTTCTCCACTTTTTTCACCTCCGTATATGAACCTACGAATTTTAACCCCGCGACGTGGCAGCCACCTAGTACATCCGCAGATAATTCACCCTGTATTTCTGAAATCTATTTACCAGTTAATGTTATACTTAACGCAATAAAGCAGTTAGACTTAAATAAAGGTGTTGGTCCAGATGGCTTGCCACCCATTTTTATAAAGAAAACCGGGGAGAATATTGTTCTACCACTTCATATTATATTTAATAGATGTTTAAAAGAAGGCACTTTTCCCGATATTTGGAAACGGGCACATATAACACCTGTGTTTAAGAGTGATGACGTAAATAACATACAAAATTATCGTCCTATCTCTATACTGTCTACCTTGTCGAAGCTTTTCGAGAGTCTTGTACATGGCGAGGTGTACTCTCACATTCACAACCTTATTGTTGGTGAACAGCATGGATTTGTCAAACGACGATCGACGAATTCCAATCTCATGCTGTTCACTGACTTCCTATTCAAAAAAATGGATGAAGGAGTTCAAGTTGACGCTGTGTACACAGATTTTCGGAAGGCTTTTGATAAGGTGGACCACAAACTGCTCCTAGATAAAATTGCATACAACGGCATCCGTGGCAACTTGTTACGTTGGTTCATGGCTTATATATTTAACAGGTCGCAAAAGATAGTTATTAATGGTTTCCAATCAAGCTCAATTATTGTCACCTCTGGGGTGCCCCAGGGCTCAATTATGGGGCCCCTGCTCTTTACTCTGTTTATCAATGACATTAAGAAATGCTTCATTCATTCCCGATTTCTAATGTATGCCGACGACATCAAGATTTATAAGTCGTGCAAAAGCACACAAGACTGCCTACTTCTACAGGAGGACCTTGATAGACTTTCTCGATATTGTTCATCCAACAAACTTCACCTTAGTTTACCTAAGTGCAATGCAATCACATTCACAAAAAATAAAAACATTTTAATATTTGATTATAGTCTACAAGGTATCCGTCTGCAAAGAGTTGACCACATTCGAGATCTTGGGGTTGTAATGGACTCGAAATTGCACTTTAATCTTCATATTGATAACATTGTTAACAAAGCGTATCGTATGTTTGGTTTTGTCATGCGATCTTCTAACGACTTTAAAAGACCATCTACTTTTCTACTTCTGTACAAAGCCTTGGTCCGCTCTCAATTGGAATTCGCAGTACCGATTTGGAGTCCCATTTTTGATGTTTATATAGAAAGAATTGAAATGGTTCAAAAAAAATATTTACGTGCTATGCACTACAGATGCACTAAGTCCAAATTACCATACACTCAATTATTAAAGCGTTATAACATTCAAGGCTTGGAGTCTAGACGCAACCTACTGATGGCCATGATGCTGCATGGTCTGTGTAATAACAGATTCGATTGTCCTGAAATGACTAATAACCTATGTTACATTGTACCTAGAACTGTAATGCGCCGAGAGGCGCGCGTGCCCCGGTTGTTCCACACTGCAAGGTGTAGAACTCACGCTGGCGCGCGGGCGCCTCTCCAACGCATCGTAGATACGTATAACACACATTTTATCGAACTTGATATTTTCGCGCTCACACACTTTAAGTTCAAAAGGATGGCTATTGAATCCTTAAAGTAGCCATCTGATACTAACTATTATACTATCCCTAAATTACATATGAGTTCGTACTTAATTTTCTGTATTAATAATGCACGCATTTAACTATTTCCTTAATATTATTTCGCGGATATTGGTGTTGGTTACACGTTTATTTAGTTTTAAACTTATTTTGTCATACTTTCATTGTAATGTGTAATTGTTAAATGTCCCAATAAAGTAAAATAAACCTATTCAACGCCATCTAACGTCATAGATCCGAACTGCTTCATTAGCTACAACGGCGTAATTAGGTACCAGTCATTGATGGGGACATTCCGATTCAATACAAAGGTGTTGTAGTATCACTAGTTACCGATAGAGGGCGTAACTAGTACAATAACAGTCTACAGTTGTAACAATTAAAAAGTCACATTGCATTTACAGAGGCAGGTAGCGACCTCTTGTGTACGTGATGGAAAATTATGCAGTTGTTCGTTCCAAAAAGTATGCCTAGATGGCGTTAGTAGCAAATCGATGGAGTCAATTTCTTTATTCTTCCGGGAAAACATCATTATAGCTTAAATAACTCAATTAATTCATAAAATAAATCAATATTTGAAATAAAGCTAAATTAAATAGCTGATTGTGATCGACTGTATAAAAAGGCAGGCTTCGGTGTAGCCATCAATGAAATTGAGATTGGCGCGTGGCGGTTTTCGGATAGCAACACTCTTTTTGCATGGCGTCTCTAAGTGAAGGTCACGAAGAAAGAAATTTAATTGAAATAAATAACTTTCAAGCAATTCACCTGACCACTATGTGGTATAATTAACCGCAAGGAGCCAGCGTATGGTTCGAGGTCATTAACAAGTGCCCATCTGATGTCCACGCTGGCTCCACATTACGTCTAAGGCGTGTCTAAGACGCCATGAAACATTAAATATATGAAACCATAAAAAAACCAAAAATGTCATACAACATGGTACATGAATAATGAAGGCAAGTCCATCGGTTCCAAACAACAGGGATAAAACCAGAGTGCGCTGCCACTCGTTGTGAGGATACGGAGCATCCCCACACGGGCAACGATACTGGTTGGATCAGCGTGTTCCCTGTGTTGAAACAGTGTATGGTAATCTTGTAGATAAAGTAAGTTTCAAACCTGCATATTTATGATCTTCACAGTGTTTTGAAGAAGGAACTTTAGGTGTGTGTGTAAATTGACATTCATCATAATTAAACCATTTGTATGACAATGTTGTATGTTTTCTTTCATGATTCCCTTCAAGCTCATCGCCCGTTATAAGTCTCATGCTTAATATACTACCCTGACTAGCTGGTTTGGGTAAGGAATAAACCAGCCTTACAATTTGGCGCCCAACGTGGGGCTTGAGGAAGTCATGAATGAAAAATAATTTAAGTAAAATTAAAGTAAAAATTCAGACCACATGGTTTGTGGCTGAATAATGATAGATTAAAACTAGAATATTAACTGTATTTTGATTAAAGTATGATTTAAGCACATTTCTTTGTAAGTGTCGCATATTAGGTTATATATGCCACATGTTCATGTTCATAAACTGCAAGCCACTTTTATATTGTTCAACTAGTAGGTAAGCAGTACTGGTGCTGGCTGTAACTTCGTAACAGTAGAAATTGTTATTAAACGTATTCTTATTGACTTGCTATTTATTAGATAAATAGTTTAAAAAATTAATTATCACTTAGGAACTTGTAATTTCTCCTGATCTTAGTATATAACTACAACTTAGTAGTCGAGAAATTAACCTTGTTGGTGTT
This sequence comes from Xestia sexstrigata, assembly GCA_941918905.2. Classification (NCBI taxonomy): domain Eukaryota; kingdom Metazoa; phylum Arthropoda; class Insecta; order Lepidoptera; family Noctuidae; genus Xestia; species Xestia sexstrigata. Next base: position 225,917 of record OW799213.2, on the reverse strand, counting down.
TGAATTGATAAGGAAAGGAGCTCCTGTTTTTTTTCAAACATGAATAGGGCAATGTAGATTGACCACCTCCGTAAAGAGGAATTGTTACATGAGCTTAAATATTTCAATGTTTCTACAGATGCTGGATCAACCAGGGACGCGCTCCGCAAGCAGTATCGTTGCTTGTGTGGTCTGTAGCGCAGAGGCAGCATAAAGCAGGACGAGTATCCGACACCTTCTACTTCAGAGGAGGTACTCTTATGTTCGGAACCGATTGACGAGTTGTATGCCTCATTCAACAATTTAACTGAGGAAGATATTACCTCAAAGAAACGAATATTAGCTCGTGCTCAATATTACATAATGAGAATTGCGCGTGTAACCAGTTCATCACCAGAAATATCTGGGCTTAGAACTAAATTAGTTAATGTAATTACCTCATTGCAAGACGACTCTGATGATGAAGACACGCGACCTACTCGTGGACCCTCATCAGAAAATTATGTAGTGAAAAAAAACCACAAGTGGTATTTGTTAATGACAGGTTATTTTGTGCCTTTTCATTTAGATAAAATATTTAACATAAAATAAAATTAAACTGATTTAACTTCAACATTGGCAAATTTACAATTTGTCTGCTTTACTAAGTAATTAAAATCAACTTATTTTGAGACCAAATGGTCTATTGCTAATTAAACTTAACATAAAACTAAATAAATAACTAAATTACAATTGAATTAGAGTCCAGTTAACATATTTCTTTATTTGGTGAATATTTTAGGTTATATTTATGAAGCATGCTCGCTTAGCTAGAAAACTCCGCCACTATTGTATTGCTTAAACTAGTTGGTTTGAAGTACTTGCGATTTATGTCTTCAGCTAAAGTGCCTCTTCACCAAATATATTTATTAAATAATTATTTATTTATTTATTTATTAAAAGGAGAACCAACAGCTAAAATAAGTGAGTAACAATTGTTTAAGCGACACAGAGCCAATTACAGGTTCTCACGAGTAGACACAGAAATAGTAGTAGAAATCTTAAGATCACTAAATAGCAAGCACTATAATAGTACAAATAAAAGGAATTAAAATAAGCAATACGCACTAAATACACTCAGACACTAGGTTAGGCATTGTTGACAAAGGGAAAATAAAATAAAGATAAAGCACTACGCGCATTTAAAAAAGTTTGCATTCAGCCGAGTACGTACAGAATAGGCTTTGGTGGAAAATGGGTCAAAAGAGAACTCCTTACAAAGAATATTGAAGTCCTTGCTCGCTCGCACTATGAATGAGTTTTGCCTATAGTTGGATGAGGAAAAAGGAATGGAGATAGGTGGATTAAATCTGACTGATCTCTGGGGGACATTGAAATGTAATTTATGCAGGAGATCAGGACAGTCAATCTCGTTATTTATAATTTTTAAAAGAAAAGTGCAATCTGCAAGTCGGCGACGATCTGAAAGTGGCTGTAAATGGAATTTCTTGCAGAGATTTAAGTAATTATCAGAATGATATGGTATACGCAGCCGAAAACAAAGAAAACGAATAAATCTCATTTGAATACTCTCTATACGATTTATGTATTTACCATAACACGGGTTCCAAATTTGTGACGCATAATCAAGGTGACTTCTGACAAAAGAGCAATAGAGAATCTTAAGGGTTTTGGCCTTCTTGAAACATCCAGCGAGTTTCATGATAAAACCCAGTGACTTCGAAGCTTTAGCTACTATTTGCTCAATGTGCACGTTAAATAAAAGTTTGGAATCGTGAAAAACTCCTAGGTCGCGAACACCGTCACATCTCTGTAATAGCTGCCCTTTAAGTATATATGTTGTCGGGAGAGGGACTCGTTTCCTGCTGAATGAGATTACTGAACATTTAGCAGGGTTCAAGTCGAGCTTATTAATTAGACAATACTCATCCAATCGCGCTAGGTCACATTGAAGAGCATCCATGTCGTCCTCCGAGGATATTGCAGAGAAAATCTTCATATCATCAGCGAAACATAGTAATTTTGAGTTTAGGAAACATGAGTCGATGTCCCCCACATAAATAATAAAAAGTAACGGACCCAATAAGGAACCCTGAGGAACGCCACTGGGAGCTGAAACCCAGCTCGACATGTAGTTACTGATAACGACAGCTTGAGATCTATTTTCAAGGTATGAGGTAAACCAACGTAGTAGATCTCCTCTGATACCATTATTAAGGAGCTTGGTTATAAGAATATTGTGGTCGATTCTATCGAAAGCCTTACTGTAATCCGTGTAAACCACGTCGACCTGAGCCCCATTATCCATTCTGTCCGTTAAAAAGTCATTGAGCAAAGCCAGATTTGATACAGTTGAACGACCCTTAAGAAAACCGTGCTGAGAAGGGCTAAAAGATTGACACAGTGCTGCATAAACTTGGTCGTAGATGACCCTCTCAAAAATTTTAGCTAATATGCACAGTTTGGAAATAGGTCTGTAATTAATTATTTCATTTTTGTGACCCTTTTTATGTACCGGAGTAATAAAGGCCGACTTCCAGATTTGGGGAACAGAACTTGAAGAGAGCGATTTTTTGAACAAAAGAGATACTGGCAAGGCGATGGTTTTAGCACATCCAATCAGCAATTTAGGTGATAAGTGGTCCGGACCAGCAGATTTAAACGGATCAAGTTGGCTAATTAACTTAACTATAACATTTAGATCAATCTCAATCGAGTGAATATCCGAGGGTATTATGGAATTTATAGCAGTTAGAGGACTAAAATTAGGAGACACATCATTGGTAGGGTCCAGAAAAGTAGAATAAAAGTGGGAAGAGAATGCATTACAAATAGACTCAGGAGAGGAAACCGTCACGTCACCATATTTAAGGAAGCTGGGTATAGCATTGGACTTGGACCGCTGCTTCACAAAGCTCCAGAAGCGTTTAGGATTTTTTTCGATTGAGGCTTCGGTTTCACCTAAATAGTTGGCGTAGCAAACTGCTTCAAGTTTATTAACCCGCTCACGTAAATGCTTAAAGGTTGCCTCATCAGAAAGTCTGCCATAGGTCTTAAATTTGCGGAGATATTTAGCTTTTTCTTTAATCAACCGTTTAAGTGCCGGGCTGTACCAAATAGGGTATGAGCTGTAAGAAACTGTCTTGGCGGGAACAAACTTATTTTGAAGGTCCGCTATAGTAGCATAGAAGTAGTTTACGGCATCATTGAGCGACATATCCAAAAATACGTTAGCCCAGTCAATAGCTGCTATTTCCCTGTTAATGGCCGCAAAGTCAGCCTTACCATAAAGGTACCGAGTAAACGGGGCGGGAGTTAAGTAAGTGTACTCAGCAAAGTTCACGTCGATACAGAGTGCCGGATGATACTTATCAATAGGTGATAAAGGTACCAAGCATTCACACACCGAGACCATTTCATTACATAGAACTAAATCAAGAATTCTACCAAATTCGTTTAACACTCCATTATATTGATTCAACCCCAAAACACGCAATTCATCTGTGAGTGTGTACTCATCATAACTACTAATATTCACAGGTAATAATGTGTTGTTATTTAATTGCCACACAATTCCACTCAGGTTAAAATCGCCAATAATTAAGCAATTGTCAGTTGGATTGTTTAACACTGTGCTACTTAAGCTATGGAGAAAGTTTGACAGCTGGTCGGAAAAAGAATTGCCACAGTTCTGTTTACACAGGTAGATGACACAAACATTTAATTTAAGGTAATTTCTTGTGCTAGGCTGACGTACACTCAAAGTCACCCACAAGTCTTCGGCTGAATTGCTGGATTGAAATAATGGTTGGGGGACCGCGGAAATACACTTACGAACAGCTACCAAGACTCCACCTCCACGAGACTGACCTGTGAGATCATAATCCCGGTCGCGACGCCACACAATGTATTGATCACCAAATAACTCAGAGTTCGAAATGCCGTCAACTAACCAAGTTTCCGTTAAAACAATCACATCATATGAGCATAAACACAGTTGGCGAAAGAAGGATTCAGTTTTGGTACGGAGCCCACGAACATTCTGATAATAAACATGCAGTTTCTTATTGTCGTTTAAAGCCATTGATAAATAACACTAGTTGTAGCAGCATAATTAACATCACAATAACAACCACTAAGATAACAAAACGCTAAATGGCTCATGATTGCAGTATTCGAGACAATATTTACGGATAATAGATGATCACGGTTCTTGAGATATGTAAAATACAAAATAATAACTAATAATCCAACAAGTAGGGTAAATAGGCATATACACAAGTTAAACGGCACAAAAAACGCAGTAAAATCACAGGTAAATGTGCGAGTAAGTAAGCAGTAATTAGACTCAATAATAAGTGCGAGCGAGATAAGCATAGATTGCGATGTTCTAATGAATATATCAGCGCGATAAGAGAAACAAAAGGCCCATATTATGTGAATACAAAAGCGAGGTGACTTAGCTACGAGTACGTCAGAGATGCCAAACCTTTTATAAACGTTTAAAAGATAAACAGTTGCGACTGTTAGTACATAATAATAAAAAAAGGATTTACTTCTAGACATTAGATTAAAAAAATTAATATAAAATAATGATAACGGAAAGACGCACCACACTAATTTAGTTTGTTTAAATCTCTCTCCTTAGATATTACAAAGACAGCCGACCCGTCTTGCTTGCGGACATGGATCTTTCCGTGTTTAACCCATACGTGCTTATACTCCTTCTCCTTTGCTATCGTTCGGGTTTTATTTAGCAGCTTTTTGGAGTCAGGGTTGAGGTGATCATTCACGTACACCCGGTTGGATTGGCCTGTAAATCCAAGGTCGTGGGCCGACAACGTCTTGAAAGAGCGAGCAGCCACAACAAAATCTTCCTTGATATATCTGTTCAAAAAGCTAACCACAATGGATTTGTCCTTAGTGTTAAACAATGGAACCCTGGATATGTAGTTGATCTGGGTTTTGGGGAACGTAAAATTCACCTTTTGACTAATATTCTCCAGGATAGCGAACAGATTTTCATCCTTTTTCAGGGGAATACCCTTGATTTCCACATTGTTCAGCCTTGATCTCTGATCGCTTGCGGACAGCTCCGATTTAACCAAGTCAATGTCAGATTGAAGAGATCCAACAGATTCCTCAAGACGCTCAAGGCTTGCAACCCTAGTCTCAATGTTCACAAGTTTGACCGAGAAGTCATCCAGTCGTTTACCATTGAACTCACAACTGACCTTGAGTTCTTTGAGTTCTTCTTTAATGCATTTGACATCATCAGACAGTGTCGGCAGGCCAGCCAATTGAACCTTGAGTTCGCGAATCTCAATCAGGATCGTTTCCAGAGACGCCGGTTCAGGTGTTGGTATTGGCGACGGGGAAGGGGTTGGTGCCGGTGAGGAAATTCGGCACTTCGGGCATTTCCATGCCGCCCTTCGGTCAGCCCCCAGTCTTCTCCATCCGCCCTCAGTGATGTTAGCGCAGCCAAAATCCAGGTCCCGCTTACATGAGGCACATTGGACGCCATCATTAAAGTCAGAGTTGCAGCTGGCACACTTCATCATAGTTGAATCAAAAATTCAGGGATGAGTAAAATGTTTAGAACCCCTGATAGAAAGACCGATCGAGTGAGGCGCGAAGGTAGTTGCGTATAAGTAGTGCGAAGTGCGTAGCAGTCAAGCAAAGTACGTGCTTGCTAAGCGAGTGGTCACGAGTAACTGAATTTAAAATTTTGCAACATGATCGCTTAGCTAGAAAACTCCGCCACTATTGTATTGCTTAAACTAGTTGGTTTGAAGTACTTGCGATTTATGTCTTCAGCTAAAGTGCCTCTTCACCAAATATATTTATTAAAGAATTATGCAACATGATCGCTTAGCTAGAAAACTCCGCCACTATTGTGTTGCTTAAACTAGTTGGTTTGAAGTACTTGCGATACATGCTTAAGCATTAATTTCTTTGACTGTATTATGTTGTTTCTTATACAGATTGCAACAAACATTCATACTAGAAAGTGTCTTATTATTGACTCTTACTCTTACTTAATTAAAAACTGTTGTATGTTTTTATTACAACTGAATATTATTGTCGTTGATAAATTAAATGAATTGTCACCTAAGGAGGTTAAAAGATTTGTAGGTATGGCGGGCTGGTACCGTAGTTTCATTCAGGATTTTTCGAAGATTAGCAGACCATTATGTAAATTAACATGTAAAAATATAGATTTTATTTGGACTGATGAAGCTGAAGAAGCTTTTAATAAACTGAAATCAAGTTTACTCTCAGCTCCAATTCTTAAATGTCCTAACTTTGACTTACCTTTCTCAATACAGAGTGATGCTTCATCATATGCTATTGGTGCAGTATTGACACAAACTTATGATGGATTTGACCATCCTGTTGCATTCTGTAGCAGGTTACTCAATAAACATGAGGTTAACTACACCACTACAGAACGTGAATTATTAGCAGTTTTGTTTGCTTTGGAACAGTTTAGGATGTACGTAGAAGGTCAAAAATGCAATATTATTACTGACCATGCGTCACTGCAATGGTTTTATAAACTAAAAAATCCTTCAGGGCGACTAGCTCGTTGGAGTATTCGTCTGAGTCAATACGATTTTAATATAATACACAGAAAGGGCAAAGAAATGGTTTTACCGGATGTATTGTCAAGAATTAAAGTAGAGTCAATTGAAATTTCGGATAATGTTAAAGATAAATGGTACTTAAAAATGGTAGAAGAATGTGAAAAGTATCCTCATAAATTTCCTAACTATACTGTTAAAGATAACAAATTGTTTAGACATTCCAAGAATAAATATAAATTAACTTCACAATTTTCTTGGAAACAAGTAATACCGAATGAGGATGTGGGTCCTCTACTGAAACAGTTTCATGATGAACCCACTGGCGCCCATAACGGAATATTTAAAACACATAAACGAATAGCACTACACTATTTTTGGAGAAATATGTATGAAGATATAATAAAATATAAAGACTTTTAACTTGTTTGTCCTAGTGGTAGTTAGTTAATATTTGGACGAAAGTATGACAGACGTGGAAATATGACTACAGGTGGTAGGAGTCCACTGGAATAAATGCAGATTAAAGCTTCCTAATGGTAATGAATCTAGGTGTCCAATTTACTTCGTTAACGCGGTTATTCATATGGACTACCTAGTGAACTAAAATACTATAACTCTCTGGTAGTTATTTGAACATGTGCTGTGATAGGTAGAGAGCACTATTAGTAATTAATTTATCATGACTCCTTGATTAGGGAGGTTGTGTATTGTGTCGACCTGCGGAATTGCGAAAGCTCCTTTCGGGTCAGTGTAGTCTTGTTTATTGCGATTAAGCATAAGCTTTGTAAGCATGTACTTTATTGTTTAGGTCATGCAATTTTAGTAGTTAGTAAAAGAAGATAAGTCTACTCGGTCTTATCGTACTTACCCTATCTTATTATTATTTTGGGATTACACTTAATGTTGTAGGTTTATGACTCAACATTTGAGTATTTAGGAATAATTTATAATTAAGATCTATACATCTCACTTCTTAGTGCTCTAGCTGGACAAGGGATTGAAATCCAGTGCTAGGTAGGTGGAAACAAAAAAAAAATTTTTTTTACTTAAATTTTTTTTTTAAACACGGTAAGATGTGCTGTAACAATTAAAAAGTCACATTGCATTTACAGAGGCAGGTAGCGACCTCTTGTGTACGTGATGGAAAATTATGCAGTTGTTCGTTCCAAAAAGTATGCCTAGATGGCGTTAGTAGCAAATCGATGGAGTCAATTTCTTTATTCTTCCGGGAAAACATCATTATAGCTTAAATAACTCAATTAATTCATAAAATAAATCAATATTTGAAATAAAGCTAAATTAAATAGCTGATTGTGATCGACTGTATAAAAAGGCAGGCTTCGGTGTAGCCATCAATGAAATTGAGATTGGCGCGTGGCGGTTTTCGGATAGCAACACTCTTTTTGCATGGCGTCTCTAAGTGAAGGTCACGAAGAAAGAAATTTAATTGAAATAAATAACTTTCAAGCAATTCACCTGACCACTATGTGGTATAATTAACCGCAAGGAGCCAGCGTATGGTTCGAGGTCATTAACAAGTGCCCATCTGATGTCCACGCTGGCTCCACATTACGTCTAAGGCGTGTCTAAGACGCCATGAAACATTAAATATATGAAACCATAAAAAAACCAAAAATGTCATACAACATGGTACATGAATAATGAAGGCAAGTCCATCGGTTCCAAACAACAGGGATAAAACCAGAGTGCGCTGCCACTCGTTGTGAGGATACGGAGCATCCCCACACGGGCAACGATACTGGTTGGATCAGCGTGTTCCCTGTGTTGAAACAGTGTATGGTAATCTTGTAGATAAAGTAAGTTTCATACCTGCATATTTATGATCTCCACAGTGTTTTGAAGAAGGAACTTTAGGTGTGTGTGTAAATTGACATTCATCATAATTAAACCATTTGTATGACAATGTTGTATGTTTTCTTTCATGATTCCCTTCAAGCTCATCGCCCGTTATAAGTCTCATGCTTAATATACTACCCTGACTAGCTGGTTTGGGTAAGGAATAAACCAGCCTTACAGAGTTAACGTAAATATGAAAGATATAAGGAAGCTTATTTTGGACATGAAATCTGAGCTGCAACAAAAATTTGTCACTGAGGAAAACTCACTTACAAGCCTGGAAGAAAAAAATACTACCAATATAAATAATAATGTTAATGAAAAGTTCAATAAACTAGATAGCAACTTGAATAATTTAAATTTACAAATAGAAGAGCAAGAGAAAAGACTTGATGAAATAGAGAAAAATATAAGACAAAGAAATGTTGTATGTTTTGGAGTAGAAGAAGGTGAAACGTCTTACTTTCAGTTGGCAGAAAAAATCCTTAACATAATACAGAAAAAATTGAACATTAGTATTCAAGAATTTGAGGTGAAACCAGTAAAGAGGTTTGGAAAAAGAAACGATAAGACTAGACCAGTAACAGTCGCATTCACAACACTGGGAATGAAGATAAAAGTTTTAAAAAATAAAAAGGAGCTGGCAGGGTCCAATATTTATATCAAGCACGAATTTCCAACTAAAGTACTAAAAATCAGAGAACAGTTAAAACAACATCTGAAACTTGAAAAAGAAAAGGGAAACGAAGCCTTCATAAACTATGATAAACTCCGAAGCCAATGAGAAATCGAATAATAAAAGGGCACCATCAGGTTCTCCTCCAGAAACTGCCTACAGAATGGATACTATATCCTTTAGCAGGTGTAACAACAAAAATAAATTGAAAGCAAATAACCAAATTACTAGCTACATGAAACAGTGCGACAAAACAACAGATCAAGCTAAAAATTATACTAATAATGCATGACATTTACTGCCCCCCTCCAACCTAAAAACAAAGCAGAAAAAAACATTTACAAGATCTCCCAGTACGGCTGGTCCCCGCAGGAGTGATCGACTAAAACCCTCCATGCAATACAATGAAAGTGAAAACAACACCACATCAACATCATATCTAAATACATATATGCACACTGAACGTTCGATCCCTAGCGACCGAAACGAGAAAAACTGAACTGCTACATGCTCTGAAGAATATCAATTGAGATATTTTGGGTCTTTCAGAAACGAGACAAAAAGACTTTGAAATCCTAGAAAAAGACAGTTTTATTTTGATGTACTCAGGAAACAAAAGCGGATACAGCGGTGTGGGCTTTCTGTTGAAAGAATACATGAAAGTACACGTAACGGATCTAAAACCCATCTCAAATAGAATAGCCAGACTCGACATGAATATAAATAACATTTAAATCAATATTATTCAAGTGTATTCCCCAACAGAAAAATCAAAAGACGGAGAAATACAAGAGTTCTACGAGGGATTAATTTCAGCTCTGGAAAATACAGGCCCAAATACAATAATAATGGGAGATTTTAATGTCAAAATTGGTGCCGCCAAACCTGAGGACAGAGACTTTATGGGTCCTTGGGGTTCCAATAGTAAAAGAAGCAAAAGAGGAAATGTACTTACAGAATTCTGCATAGAACATCGCCTCTATATTATGAATACTTATTTTAAAAAGAAACAGAAACAAAAATGGACTTGGTGTTCCACAGATGGTAAAACCTACAACGAAATTGACTACTTTATAACCAATAATAAAAACAGAGTGAGAGATATCAATATTATAAACACAACACACCCTACCGACCACAGGCTGGTACGAGCAAAAAATTCAATCGAGGTACAAGCGAAATCAAGAAAATATTTCAAAGGTACAGTCTGCACCCTGACACCATTAGAAAAAGAAACACTCAAAAATAAATTTATTGAGGCGTCTGCATCGTTGACTGATACTGTTGACGTACAGGAATCATACACTTTAATTATAAAAACTATTAAGAGTGTGACTTCATCATCATTAAACAAGAAAAGCAGGAACTCACCAAGCTGTACAAAACAATTAAGAGAAAGATAGAGAGAAAGAAACATACAGATAGACTAAAAATAATTGAGGAAGAGCTAACTTTGAATAGTTCAGTCAAGAGAGGACAACAACGTCTAAACGATGTGCGAAAATGGATTCCCTCTCTTAAATCCAAAGACGGGCGAACTACTTCTAATAGAAAAGAGCTAGTTGAGACGGCTACAGAGTTCTACGAAGATTTATACCAACGTAGAGATGATAGTAACAATACTACCTGTACAACAATAAGACCTGATGACGTAAACATAGAAGTGCCAATATTTATAGAAACTGAAATAAGTGATGCAATTTCATCTTCTTAATCCTTAAAAAGCCCGGGAGAAGATGGAGTTACTAATGATGTACTTAAAACTATAATGGAACCACTATCCCCTATTATTACGAAATTGTTCAATAATATCCTAGCATATGAAAACATACCTGCTGAATGGGAGACGTCAGTTATAACAGTATTGTATAAGAAAGGAAATCCTGAGGACATATAAAATTATGATGATATTATTAATTGTTCGTATGTTTTTATTTTATTTTTTCGTTTAATATTAATACATCCATTTTTTTTATATTTGCAGGGAAAGATCTTTCAATATATGTTTTTTTTAAGTTTTCTTGTATATGTCTTGTATGACGATTTGATTTATTTTATGTCTTTAGGTAGTTTGTTATAGGAGTTGGCTCCTTCGTACATAATAGTCTTCTTTCCATATTTAGTCCTAGGCTGGGTAAAGCAAATGACATTTGCTTGTCTTTTAAAATTTTATAATATTGTGCCCTTTTTGTAAATATAATCTGAGAATGTATATCTTTATTTAGTATTTTTCTTACGAGTATGCATGTGTTGTACTTATATATTTGAAGGAGATTCATAAGTTGTGTTTCTTTGTAGATTTTTTCAGTAGGAGTTAAACAGTTATATCTAAATAGTGTTTTAATTATTCCATTTTGGGCAATTTGGAGTATTTTTAGGTTTGATTTGGCAGCAGTTCCCCAGACCTCAATCAAGTAGTCTAAGTGAGATTTAACCATAGAGTTTATATATAGTATAACGAACATGTCTGGGTAGACATTGAACCACGCCACGGAGCGCACCTGTTAGTGATGTGAGATTGTTTTTTATACTCTCTATGTGGTTTTCACGTTAATTGATCATCAAGTATAAGACCAAGATACTTTTCTTGATGAACTCTCTTCAACATTTGACCATCAATATGTAAGTTATTTTGCTGACCAATATTTTTGTTTTTTGCTGCGAATATAATATAATTTGTTTTGGCAATGTTTATTGTCAGTAAGTTTGATTTAAGCCAAGTATGTAAGAGGTTTAGATCATGTTGAGCTTGTTCTATAATTTAGCATATTGAGGTACCTGAGTAGAAAAGACTCGTGTCGTCATATCCCCCATCAGACCGATTTCATGGATACTATTTATGTAGATAAGAAATAATAGTGGCCCGAGAATTGAGCCCTGGGGGACTCCGTAGGTGATTTGTCGAGGTCCACTTTGGACTTCATCGATTTTCACAATTTGATATCTGTTACTAAGGTACGATTTTAATATTTGTAAAGCAGATCCTGACAAACCTAGATGATTAGTTTTAACAAAAGTATTTCGTGACTAACAGTATCAAAAGCTTTTTTAAATCTACAAACACTCCCAGTGTATTTTTTTTACTATCAATATTGTATTTGATTTTTGTCACTAGATCGGTTGCAGCTGTAACCGTGTTTGACTTTGGTCGAAACCCATATTGTTTTTCATTTGAGAACTTTTTTGATTTTAGAAATACACTAAGTCGGTTGTGTAGTATTTTTTCAAACACCTTCGATAATATAGGTAATACAGACATCGGTTGGTTCCGAATTGTTTCCCGACTTACATATGGGGCTGACTTTTGCAAATTTCAAGGATTCTGAAAAATTCCCTTCTGTTAGACACCTATTTATACAAAAAGTTAAGTTTTCCGCTATTTTATCTTTAATACATTTTCGTACTTATACCATCAATACCTGGCGCTTGTGTTTGCATCTAAACTTTCAATTATTTTAAGTACCTCTGTAATAGAAGCAGGTTCAAATTGCGCTGGATTGGCCGTACTGTTCATTCTGCTAACGGGTACTTGTAAAGCTTGATTATTATGATACGATTTTGGAATTTTAGTAGCGAGCTCTGCACCTATATTTGAGAAAAATATGTTAAAACAATCACAGTTTTCCTTTGTGTCAGTAATTTGGCCTGTTGGCGTGTCTAATTTTACAAGAATACAGTTATGTTTCGTTTTGTTGCTAGCCAGACTATTTATAAGTTGCCACAATTTAAGAGGTTTTTTTTCTCATTTTCTAAAGGCTTTGTAATAGTATTGGTTCTTTATTCTTTTGCTGTAGGAACTCGTCTGCTACCTCTGTCTTCCAGGTGAGGAATGTTTCAATGTGTGCCACAGAATATTCCTTTTGTTTATGGATGTTATAAGATGATTGTTGATCCAGTCTTGTCTTGCGTCTGTTTAGTATTTTGGTCTTTTTTGTTTTATTTTTAGAAATAGCATCCAAAAGGTATTTTTCCAACGTTTTAAAATCATTCTGTATGTCAGTTAAAGTATGATCTTTTATAGTTTTATATAGTTTATCATAATTAATAGCTTCGTATGTTACTTTTTTGGGTCTTTGCGGAGTGATTCTGTTTACCTCGAAGTAAATTTGTTTGTGATCTGACATGGCGCTTTCCACTAAAGCCATATAAAAAGTACTATCTTTTAGAGTTGTACACACGTGATCTAATATTGTCTTAGTAATTTTAGTGCTACGGGTGCAGTATGTTTTATCTATTTTATTTAGTATTCTAAGCCCATTTTCTTTTAGCACTGTCTCAAATTTGAGTCATAACGATCGTTCTAAAAAAACTAAGAACATATCATTAATTTCAACTCATATTCTAAACTGCAAGTTGGCGCAGTAGAAACGAGCGCGACCTTGTGCGCACGACGTCTCGAGTTCGATCCTGACTTACGCCCTACACTTTTTGTGTCTTTAAAACCTTTCGTAAACATAATTCTCCGCATTGCTTTCTGGACTTACTAAAAACACGAGAGATTTGGTGACACAATAATAATGGATAATAATGACCAGCAGAATGTAACGTTTCGACGCATGAGGCGATCTATATCGTTCCACGAAATATCTAACACAACGATATTTGACTCAACAATGTTAAGTTTGCCGGACACCTCTATTAATACACAAAAATCCTGTTGTGAAGACTTGCGTTATAAGGTTGAGACATTAACAAAAAATCTGGTAACTGCGACCAATGAAATAGACAACCTACATGGCGAAATTAACAACCTTAAAAACGAATTAGCTAAGTATTTAAAAGTTATAGAAGTGTATAAAAAAATAGATTGCTCTGAGTTACCGAAAACCCTATCAAATAGAAAGCAGAAAAGGCTATCCATGCATGACAAGAACAGAGCAACCCTAATAACTTCGTCCCCTACACAAAACGTTGCAGTATCCCCAGCAAATGACAAATGTGAGTTGGATGCTCCTGTCAATGAGTCTCCTGCTATAAATAATATGCCGACAGAAGACTCAGTAACATCAGCAGCTATCTTGACCCCGGGACCTGTAAATAATATGACCTCAACCGCTAGTACTCTTTTACAGGGATGTATAATATCCACTATAAAGATGACGTCAACCCGCGAAACCATACCTGTGCAACGGAAGGTCATTGTATTGGGTGATGACCAAAGGCGATATATTCGACACACTTTGCAAGCTCTGCTAGGCAATGATTTTCAAGTATTATGCTTCTGGAAACCTGGTGCAAAAACAACAGATGTTTTAATCAATTCATATAACTTTGATTCTTTAACGAAAAATGACTATGTTATTATATTGTCAGGTACTAATGATACCAATCCTTTAGATCTTCAAATTGACCTCGGTGTTTGGTTTAGAAGTATTAAACAAGCCAACATTATTGTATCAGAAGTCCCTTACAACAATCATTTAAATGAACGGAGCTTGAATAGTTCGCTACGCCACGTATGTAATAAATATAATGGTCTATTTGTAAATATGGGATATAGTCAATCTGTACCACGAAGACAGCGCCATCTTACTGTTAATATTTGTAGATACCTATTGAAAGAAATTTTACATATTGATTTCAAAACTAAATTTGTGACATATACTGAGCAAAATCGAATTCCCACTAAGCTAAAAACTGACCAATCAACTCAAACTTGTAACATACCTGGCGACGTTGTTATTACTGCCTGTGACAAATCCACTCAAACTAGTGACTACAAAACAAAAATTTCAGAACTTGAGAGGGCGCAGAGAACCTTACTTAAGGTCATGTACTTTAAACCCTATAGGTACCCCACCCACAGCCTCTACCTATTAACTGACCTTTTGTCTGTAAGAAAGCTTTATTTGCTTCAACTTACACTAAGAAAACACACATCCCTTCCGTATGACCCCTCTAAGCCAAAAAGTAGAAGGAGCTACTTAGTCGCTCCAATGGTCAAGGTTAGATCTGTTTTCGCTAAAAGGCAATACTCAAGGTAATCATCTTATTTGTACAACTTGCTGAATAAAGAATTACGAATATATTCCATGAAGCTCCGGGACTGTAAAAAAGTTGTAACCGATTGGCTTAAAACTAAAACCTACGACGATGTCGAGTCTATTATATCTACATCTCAATAACCAAATTACATTAACCAAGATACATTTTGGGTTGTTGTGCGCCAGGTTAGTGAATGAAGACTTATTTAGCTTCTTTCGATCCCAAGACAGTGTCGCAGGGCTACCCGACAAACGACAACAAACATTTGGTCCTACGCTTCGTCTAGATGTGAAAGCGTGACTAATAAACAAGCAGACTGAATATTAATTGGGAAAAGTGAACAAAGCATTGCTCATTATCTCACACAACAAAACCTCACTTACATACACACCCACACTCACTTACACACTCACTCATGATACACATACCACACGTACACGCGCGATCTGGCCTTTTTCTACATAACGCTCATTTATTTATCTGCAGAGCTATTTGTATAATTTCTAAGTTACCCTTTTATCATTTATTTTAATGTTAGTTTTTATCTTTGTTTAGTCTTTCATGTTTACACTGTCTACATTTCAATTGCATAAAAATGACAAGTGGAACTGCGGAGTCTCCTAATACAAGCAATTCCTTGCTTAAAAGGTGATCTCCAATAATATGTATTGAAATGCCTATTGTAATTGAAATAAACGTTTTTATTTATTTTTTTTATTTATTTATTTCCTGATGACAATATTATTAACTGTGACTTGTCTATGTGTATGAACAAAGTGCCTAAAGCTGGTAGTAGCAATTGTTTTCGTGTATAAATACGTAAATATCCCTCATCAAAATGTTAATGGCTTGATTGGTAAGTAGGTCCGTACTTACTCTCTATTTAGAAGAATTATGGGACAAGGCACAAAACATTGACCTATTATGCATCACTGAACACAATATGCTGAATGGAGATCAGTTCCATCTATCTATCCCTAACTACGAATTAGCTACGTTTTCAATGCGGAATACTAGGCATGGTGGTTCTTGCATCCTTATTAATCGTATGCATAAGTATAAAAACATTGATTTAAGTAAATTCTGTGTAGCGAACGTCCTTAAATGCTGTGCAATAGAATTAATAATACATAAGTTAATAGTAATTTGCGTCTACAGACCACCCAAAATTAAGAATGATTGTTTGGACCTATTTTTTGCTAACTTGGATGGTATTTTACGGACGTGTAGCCTCGGTAATTTAAAAAAAGTAGTTGTTTGTGGCAATTTTAATATAGACATTTTGACACAATCAAAACCATCTAATAATTTTCAAACTATTCTTTTAAACTATGACTTAAAAATTGGAGTTCATCAACCTACACGATTAGCTAGTGGTAAATGTATAGACAATATCGCTCATAATTTCAGAGGTAGTAGTGTGCAGTACTTGATCTGGCACTATCTGATCATACTGCCCAAGTGATCAAATGCCCTGTGAAAAAAACTTGTTCAATTAAACATTGGGATGCTCTAAAGCGCGACTATTGCCAAGAAAACTTAAATAAATTCTTTGATTCTCTTCATGGTCTTGGTTTTAGTGAAGTCTATGTACACGACAATCCTGAGGAAGCTTTTAACTGCTTCTATGACCTATTTGTGCTTTTTTATGAACTCTGTTTCCCTTTAAGGAAAGTAAGAATATCTCTGCGTAGAAAATCAAACTGGATTTCCAAGGGAATTAGGCTAAGTAGTAAGCGTAAACGAGAAATGTTATGGCACTACAGGCGAGCCCCTACTTCTAAAAATAAACTTTTATTAAGGCAATATACTGCCCGATTAAAGAAAATAATTACATTGACCCAAAAATCGCAGAATGACTTTCACATAAATTCAGCCAGGAATAAATCTAAAGCGACTTGGAGCATTATCAATAACAATAAAATTAACTATCCTAGAGAAAATATACCTGATTATGTAACAATAAATGGCAATAAAATACATGAACCTGGAATAATTGCACAAGCTTTTAATGACTTTTTTATAGAAGAAATTCAACCGAATAATTCTACTCCTCCCTATACAAATATTGAGACTAATTGTAACTCCATATTTATTCCTCCTACAGTACCAGCAGACATAATGGCTATCATAAACTCATTAAATAATACCAATAGCCATGGATATGATGGCATCATTACAAAAACGGTCAAGCATGTGGCGCCATTAATAGGACCTGCTATGAGTTATATAATCAATCTTTGCATTGAATATGGCCATTTCCCGGACAAATTAAAAATTACTGTTATCAAACCTATTCATAAAAAGGTGATAAAAATATCATAGACCGTTAGCACTTATTCCTATTTTTTCCAAAATTTTAGAAAAGGTGATATACAATAGCTTTTCGTCGTTTTTTGGAAAGCATGATCTCATAGCCAGAGAACAATTTGGATTCAGGAAAGGTAAATCCATTAATATGGCCATTTATGATGTTATCAAGAAAATTGTTTCAAATGTTGATGTTAGAACTCCAGTGGCGGCCTTGTTTATGGATATTATGTCTAAAGCATTCGACCATGTAGATCATGGTATACTGCTAAACAAATTAGAGCGTTACGGTATTAGAGGAAATGCACTAAACCTATTACAGTCTTATCTCTCAAATCGCACTCAAATCACGGCACTTGATAGGCTATGTGTGAGCTCGAAAATTGAAAGAACATACATATCGCGTCCTAGAAAAACTACATATGGTGTTCCCCAGGGTAGCATTCTTGGCCCTCCATTATTTAATATTTATATAAATGATATGCCTAAGGTCAGTAAACACCAGATGATCTTGTTTGCTGATGACAGCACTATTTTATTCTCTAGTAATGACATTAATATTCTTGAAAATGATGACCTCAAAAATATAATAAATTGGTTAACTAATAATAATCTGAAAGTAAATCTTGACAAAACGAAAATAATGACATTTAATCAAAGAACAAATAAACCAAAACTGAATATAAAATATGGTAACTCTGAAAGTGACATCACAAAATTTCTGGGCCTCTATATAGATAGTCATCTAAGTTGGAAACACTATATCGACGCTTTATCAAAGAAGCTTAGTCAATTTGCGTATGCTCTGTACAGACTATCAAAAACGGTTAACCGCATTAGAGTACAAATAGCTTATAATGCTTATGTGGCTTCTAGCATTAGGTACGGAATCATTTTCTGGGGCAACTCCACTGACAGAGAAATTGCTTTTAAAGCTCAGAAGAAATGCTTGCGGTCGTTTACCAAATTACAATCAACTGATAGTTGTAAACCATTGTTCAAGGAACTTTCTTTGCTCACTCTACCGTCTATGTACATATATGAAATGGGAATGTTTGTTCGCTGTAACTTGCATTTATTTGAAAAATTGCGCTGTCGCCGTCATCCGAATACCATTCATGTAACCACTCATAAAACCGCATATTTTGGCAAAAGTGTGCTAGGCATGGCCCCAAAAATATTTAATAGTATACCAGCAGCTATTAGATATAAAGAGTGTCTGGGATCCTTTAAGAGGTCTCTGTTTAAATTTCTTATAGACAGATGTTATTACTCGATCACTGAATTTACTAATGATAAACAGAGGTATGATGATTCCGCCTTCCCAATTAAACACTTATGAATCTATTTGTTGACTAATTATGGAATGTGATTATTTATCTAAAGCTGAAATGACATGTTTACCTTATCGACATATGTATTTTAAACTGAATTATTGTTTTCCTTAATGTAATCTATTGACATGCCACCTTAATAATTGTAATTGCTTGTTTAAGTATGTTTTATGTTGATTTTGTCCGCCATTTTGTACGCCATAAATTGGCAAAACATAGTGCACTCATATTAGACGATATACTATCTGTAACCATACCTATGTTTCACAAAATAAATGATTGATTGATTGTTTCACGTCTCTCTTCGCTGTTACTAATATGTCTCTCAGGAACGCCCACAATAATAATGTTCTTACTACGTTCAGCTCGGTCTTGAAATTCCTCAAAGATATCTTCACAAAAAATCTGTGGTGTTGTCTGTGGATTTGCTGGCTTTGCAGAAACTGGTTTTAACTGCTGTACGTCAGTTTGCAGGGATATTATTTTATCTTCGTTTTCCTTAACGGTGTTGGTTAGTGTACTAATTTGCGTTTTAGGACTTTTATTTTCTGCTATCAGCTCTTCGGTTGTTATCTTCATGTCTTGTAATGTTTCGTTTATGGAAGTAATATTATTACATATTGTTTCTATATTTTGGTTCTGATTTTTACATAAATCCTGTAGTATTCCAACCATTTCTTACATTAATTGATTTTTAAATTCAGTGAACTGATTTTCGAAGTCGCTGACAGGCGTTTTTCTCTTCCGGTAAGCCACATTTTCTGAGTATGCCTCTGTCATTTTCGTTAAATCAGGCTGAGAAGTACTTGTTTCTCCCGAATATATTGTTTCCGTCGTAGTACGACTTTTAGTAGGCAAGCGGAAAGCACTCATGTTGTTGTTAAGAAGACGCATTGGACATTTTGGAGTCAATGATCTCAATTTTTGTCAGTAATTACAAAACAAATGAAAATATAAGTTGGTGACCTGATAATTCATGATAAAAACCTTATTTTGTTAGTTTTCAATACATGATTAGGTAACTTTTGTAACAGAGAAAAAAATATCAAACATGCCTCTTTTTAAAAAGAGATTTACATGTTATGGGCAAACGGGACCGATTTAAGCCTCTTAACTTTCTCCGTAGATGAGCCTATACATACTCTTTAAAATTGTAGAAGGAATTTCTCAAATTATCGTTTCCAACTAAATTAAATAACAAAAACCATTTTGTTGTTTACGTCCTTTAGTTATAAGCTAGCAATCTTCGCGCCGCTCAGACGCTGATCAGTCCTCCGCTCAGTCCCGGGGCGCGCGTGCCCGGTTGTAGAACAATGCATCGCCTTAATAACAATATTGCAAAAAGAAGTGTCAGCAAACAATAACTCCGCTTATCGCTCCGCTTATGCACTGCGCGCACCTTTATAATAACACCACCGCTACGCGTGCTGCGAACTGTCTCTTTCGCATTAATGTGTCGGTGATTAGTTAATTGCGCACACTTTCTGAGTACTTTGAAAAATCAACTGTGTTTGTATAGTAGTTAAGTTCTAACTTGAACGATCGTATTAAGTATTTGTTAAAGCAAATCAGTAGGCACGTCCACTCACTACGCTTGCTGACGAGAGATGATGCGAGCGATGAAATAATGGCTTATTTACGAAGCGATTTTAAGCAATACTACAGTATTAATCCTTATCCAATTCATTACCTTAAATACCTACATTGTGCATTCAATATGGCCCTTTACAGTATATCATTTAAATGAATAATTTAGAAGATATCGCAGAATTAATATTACGCGCGACTGATAATATCATTCTCAGCGAAACAAATGAGGTTGCAGCAATGATATTATGGTCGCAGTGTTACACTTGGTCTCTTAAACCATTTTCATCTTGAGTTTTGCGTAAAAAGTAATGCATTATATTAGAAGCTTATTTATGGTGTATGGTGTAAATGTATATAGATTATCATCAATATCTATTTAAGAACGTATGTACCCTAAACACTATCCAATTTAAATGAATATCTTAGGAGTTATCGCAACTGCCGGGGTCGCGGGACTGTCTAAACAGGGTACCGGGGTCCTGGAACCCAGGGCAACCGAAAGAACAGAGTGTCTTAGTCAGAGTGTTTCAGTCAGTAAGTCTGGCAGTCCCATCCAAATCATTAAATCCATCAATCCAATATCATTAAATGAGTCCTCCCGCCCTGGGTGGAGCCCCAGGCCGGGAGGACTCATTTAATGATATTACCACCGTAATTAAAATTGAATTATTGGAAAATAAAGTCACCACAATTATTAGCAGGCAGGAATTACAAATAATGTTACAGTAAGCGCACTTCTTGTTTTGTTCTGAAATGGTACCGAGCGAAGCCGGAGCGGGTCGCTAGTAAACTATAAATTATTACGGAAATATATCATGTACTCAATACATTCCCTTTACGAATAAGAGAAGAGGGGGTATAAAAAACCAAAAAAATGACCGGCTAGATTCTTAATCTTTGACCTTTTCTTCACTAAAATCCGTTGGCGAAATTCGGTCCTCACAGTATGCATACTCAATTACCTCTAGCGCCTGCACTATTGTCAAAAACGTTAAAAGCGAGAGCAAGTACAATTTAAAAAAAAAAAAATACTCATATACACACATCAACACGGTCTAGGGATATTTTTAAAAAAGCGAATTACTATCAATGTGTTAATTATTTATATGACATGTATATATTTAAAAGATACGTTATTTAATATTCTACCATTTTTTAATAATGGTTAAGGTACTTATAGATTAAAATTTCAGGATTTTATGGAAAAAAAATGAAGCATAGACGGAAACCGTATATGAATGAACTTTTAATTTGTGAGTAAAAACTGAAAAAAATAGAAAAATCATTTAATTTGTGTTTATAAACTTGAAGTTAGTAGTCTGAGAAAGCGCCCATGATGTTCATAACACATCGGCAACGATTCGGCATGCTCAGAACAAGGTTGTCAATGTCTTGCTGCGGAATATTGTCCCATGTCCTTCTGAGGTGCGCAAAAAGTTGATCTTCTGTAGCCAGATTTTCAGGAACTTCCTTCAGAGCTCTTCTTTGCAGCATATCCCACGCATGCTCAATGGGATTTAGATCTGGCGATTGAGCAGGCCAGTCTAAGGCCCTAACATTATGTGTATGTAACCAAGCTGCTACCGTTCTCGCCGTGTGTGCCCGGGCATTGTCGTGCATAAGCAGGAAATCTTGCCTCATTTGTGTTCTGTGGGGCAAGATTACGGGCCCCAGCACCTGTTGGACGTATCGTTCTGCCGTCATATTGCCCCGCACCCAAACGAGATCCGTCCGTCCTCCAAGACGAATTCCTGCCCAAACCATAATTGTTCCTCCTTGGTATGGGTGAACTTCCTGAGGGTTTTGGAGACGGCTCCATCGTCCAGGAACTCGCCAAACACGCGTCCTTCGTGAATCTGGATGGAAGCCGAACCTGGATTCATCCGTGAACAGCACATTGGTCCATTGGTCACGGCCCCAGTCCACGTGGTTCCGAACCCATTCTAATCGTCGTCCACGATTGCCTCTCCGTAAAGATGGGACCCGGAGTGGTCTACGAGAGCGTAGATTGCTTTCATGCAGTCGCCTTCTTACAGTTTGGTCACTCACAAGCACTTGGTGTTCCACTCGCAGCCTTTGGACCAATTGAGTAGCCGTTGCATTTGGTTGTGCTCGCGCAGTAATTTGCAAAAATCGGTCTTGTCTGGGGGTAGTGATGCGACTTGGCCCCCGGTGCCTCTCCGCTACTTCACCTGTGGCACGATAGCGTGTCCACAATCTTGAAATTACATTTTGATGGGTCCCTATGGCCTCAGCAACATTACGCTGAACAGATCCAGCTTCCAGCATTCCCACAGCTCGTAACATCTCCGCCCTCGTCAAATGTCGGCGTTGCATGGCTACAATACCTCAATTTTAACTTTATCTTTCGTTTAAAAATGAAAAAAAACTGTAACTAAACGTAATTCGTATTGTTTTCTAAATTTCGCACAAATGAAAATTCCCTCTCCTATACATCAAGACATTTTTATGCCACCGAAACAAAAGAATTTTCAAAAATTTGAATTTGGAATTAGTCTGAGATAAATTACAAACAAATCGGTGTATAAAAGATTCCAATGCGGCCAGTACTTTTCGAGTTATTTAATTGAGTATGAAATATCCCTAGACCGTGTTGATGTGTGTACATAAAATCCAAGTATGACAAGATTGAAGTTGTCCGGTTATGGCGGCTGGAAAAGTTGGCAACCCTGCTTGAAACTGAATTTGGACCTTATCGTTGTCAGAAATACCCAAGTGATTTTTAAATGGCGATCGGTACTCGTATTTAAAGCAATCATAACTATTCATTATCTTGCTGTCGTAAACGTTGCAGAATAAGTTTTAATAAGTGACCCGATAAACTGACACGGCTACTTAAACTCACCAAGACCGCGGGTCTTGTGTGGATTTGAACTTGTCTGAATTTGAATGAGGTCTCACCTAAAGAGTTATTAGAAGCCAATCTAATTAGGCTGTGAGTAATCGTCTGAGCCAGGACTCGTCGTCCGCGCCGGCGCCGTCCCGAGCGGTCCCGGCGTGCGGCGCCAGCGCGGGCTAGTAGCGCAGGCAGTGCTCGTGCATGCCGTGGTGCAGCGGCGCGGCGTTCTCCTTGTCGCGCGCGTAGTGCGGCGCGGGCGGCGCGGCCGGCGCGAACTCGGCCGCCAGCGCCGGCGCCTCGTACTCGTCGCCCGAGCCGTCCGACGCTTCCAGGTAGCCGAACAGACGCGCCGCGCCCGCCGCGCGCACCTCCCGCCGCCGCACCGCACCGCCTACCGCGCCCGCTCCCGCGCCCGCTCCCGCACCCGCGCCCGAGCCCGCGCCCGCGCCCGCGCCCCCCTCCGGCACCGGCGGTGCCGCGCTCTGCACGAAGGTGCCGGCCGCGCCCGCGCGCGCCGCGCTCACCGGCACCTTCAGGTTGCGGCTCTCGATGTGGCTGCTGGGAGAGTCAGGCGTTAGATCGTGCGGGACGGTGCGCCCTGCGGGCTCTGGGGACTTTGGGACAGGTACTGACTGTGCGTCGCGCAGGTGGTGCGCCAGCTGGTGCTGGTCGTCGGCGAGGAAGGGGCACTTGGCGCACGCCTTCTTGTTGTGCACCTTGTGCACGTGCGTGGCGAGGCGCTCGGCGCGCGCCGCCTTGTACTCGCACAGCGCGCACGCGAACGGCTTCAGGTGCGTGTTGAGGTGCCGCTTGAGGCACCAGTTGTCCACGCCCGACCACGCACAGTAGCAGCACGCGTAGCGCCGCTCGCCCTGCACGACTCACAACATATTAAAACCCAATGTTACGTCTCTGCATATTATTTATGAACATGCATTTCAAGAAATTTAGGCAGGCACTCGGTTAATCTTTTTGCAACAGAAAGGGGTCGTGGACGTTGTGGTGTCAGGTACTACTACCTTGCGCCGGATGGCGGCGGCGGCGGCGGCGGCGGGCGAGGGCGCGGCCGGCTTGTGGTGCGCGGCCGCGGACGCCGGTTCCGTCTTGCCGAGCGGCGACCGCTCCAGCTTCACGATAGGCGGCGGCCGATACTCGGGCAGGGGCGCGGGCGCGGGGGGCGGGGGCGGGGGCGCGGGCGCCGGCGCTGCCGCGGGGGGCGGCTCGCCCGCCGGCTTGCTGTAGTAGTGCAGCGCCGGGGGCGCCGGGCTCGGCTTCACGATCGAGGCCGAGCGCCGGATGCGGTTCAGGTCGTAGGGCTGGTCGCGATGCATGCGCAGGAAGTGTTTCTTCACGTGGTCGGCGCGGTTGAACTGCTTCTGGCACAGGTAGCAGTGGAAGGGCTTCTCGTCGCGGTGGATGTTCTCGTGGCGCGTGAACAGGTCGCGCCGGTCGGTGGCGTAGGGGCACGCCGTGCACACGTAGCGCTTGCCGGCGTCCCCTACCCCCGCTCCTCCCGCCCCCACGCCCGCTGACCCCGCGTCCGCCGGCGGCGCCCCGTCCGCGCTGGGGCGCCGCTCGTGGCGCATGGCCTCCACCTTGTTCTTGAGGCGCTGCAGGTAGCGCGTAAGGTCGTCGAGCGCGGGGTTGTCGCGCAGCAGGTGGTCGGCGGCGGCGGGGTCGGAGTGGTGGTCGCGCGCCAGGTGCGAGCGCACGCCGCGCGCCCAGCCCGACGCGAAGCCGCAGCCCGCCAGCGGGCACTGGAAAGCGCGCGCCTGCGAGTGCGTGCCCAGCCAGTGCTCCGCCACCCGAGCCAGAAAACCCACGCACTCGCAGTCGGCGCACTTGAACAGGCGCTGCGCCGGGTTGTAGGAGGCGATGCGCGAGTGCGCCCACGCCAGCGGCTCCTCCGCCGCCGTCCAGCGGTCCTCCGCGCTCGGGTCGATGCGCGGCGTGAAGTTCGCCTGCAACACAAACACATTCCTGTGCAGTACAGCGGGTACAGCGGGGGCGAGGGAAGGAGACGAAGCGGGTAGGCGCCCTTCGGCCCCTCGCCATCTGAGTCCAGAATCGGACATCCAAAAAATGTGTAATTTGCATTCAGCACGGTTAATTTAATTAAGGATCGGTATAATAAGAGACTGTCAGAGTTAGGTACCTGCAGGATGCCGGGTGGCGGGAAGCCGTTCTGCATGAGCGCGGCAAGCCCCCAGGCCGTGATGTGCTCCTCGGGGCGCAGCTCGTCGTCCAGCTCGCGCTCGGCCGCCGGGAACTCCACGCCCACCACGCCCACGCCCACGCCCACGCTCGTCTCCTCTCCGTACAGCTTCTTGGTGATCTCTTTAAACATGTCCTCGCAGTCCAACGTCAGCGACGCCACGCTGCCCACGCCCGCCCCACCTTCCATCCTTCTGCAAACCACTGCTTACATTATTGTATTTCGCTCACCTGGGATTCACTCAAACGAAGCTTATTCTGTCATGTTTGGCAATCACGACTCTTTCTGTATCATAAAACGAGTTCTAGCATTAACTTGGCAACGTTTTGAATTAAACTGAAGGAGAATCGTCCTCTGCGAGCACTGTGAGTCGGCAAGCCACAGTTACTCAGCCGCGCAGCACGCTACTCACGGCAGCATACGGGCTGGCGAACTAATGAGCCACACAAGTGACGCGCTAGTGTCATACTCCCGCGCCGCACTGGCATTGCCTTCTGTTGGCGGCGTGCGGCGCGGCTTGGCACTATTGAATAGATGACGAAGGCGCACTTTGTCATTATTTAATTATCCGTTGAGGTACAGTTTCATTATTTCCTAGTAGGTACAATAGGCCGCACGTCAGTGGCAACAAAACTAGTAGAATACCTATAAACTAGCCTCCTACTCTATTGAAACTCCGTGTTTCGGTCAAGGTAAGTCTAAAATCTTTGCGCAACACATTTTTACATTAAGTTTTTGATGCGCAAACAAATATTTGGTCATCCCCTCAGCGTTGCATGCTCATTGTCATATGATGTGAAAAGCAGTATAACCTTGCGTAGTTTAAAAAACCGGCCAAGTGCCAGTCGGACTCGCTCACGAAGGGATCCATACCATTATCTATACAACATTAGACAAATTGCAAAAAAAAACACGTTTGCTGCATGGAAGCCCCCCTCAAATATTTTTTTAATTTAATTTAATTCTTTATTTTTAAAGTGAATATACAGTCGCTCTATAATACTGGTATTCAGCTGCATCCGGTTAGACTGGAAGCCGACCCCAATAAAACTTGAGAAAAGGCTAGGCAGGCAGGCATACAACTAAATATTCAGTGAATATTTCAAGCGTCTACCTGTTGCCGTTATTAAAATCGAGCAAAAAAACGCCAATAAAATCACGTTTGTTGCACATATTTATTATATTTGTTGTTATAGCGGCAACAGAAATACATTCAGTCAAAAAAGTATCGGGAATGGATGATTTGTTTATGGTTCCAAATTCAAATTTTTGTTTTTTTGTAGTTGTTAGATTGGCACAACTGTTTTCCATTTTGGCGTGGAGTTTGAGTTGCATCTGTTATTTATATTAAATACAGTGCTGGTTTTAGTAATATCATATATAGTGTGTATTGCGAATTTCATAATGGACAAAAATATCGAACAAAGAGTTTGTCTTAAATTTTGCATCGCCAATGGAATTTCGTGTTCGGAGTCACTGAAAATGTTACAGAAGGCTTACGGTGAATCGACTTTATCAAAAACTCGTGCTTATGAGTGGTTCAAAGCGTTCAAAAGCGGTCGAGATGTGATGGAAGATTTGCCTCGCTCTGGTAGGCCGTCAACGTCTGCAACTGAAGTTAACATCGCAAAAGTGAAGAAAATAGTGACTGAAAATCCCCATTCAACTCTGAGAGAGATAGCCGCCGAACTTTCTGTATCTCACGAGTCGATCCGTACCATTTTAACTAATCATTTGGGTATGAAACATGTTGCTGCTCGGCTAGTCCCAAAAGATCTGAATTTTCTCCAAAAACTCAATCGCATGAAAGTCGCTGAGGACATGCTAGAACGAGTCAGTTCGGACCCAACATTCATGAAACGCATTGTTACTGGTGACGAGACGTGGGTTTACGAGTTTGACATGCAAACTAGTCAACAAGCTTCGGAGTGGCGCCTTCCAACTGAACCGAAACCGAAAAAACCACGCCAAAGTCGATCAAAAGTCAAAGTCATGTTGACTGTTTTCTTTGACTATCGCGGTGTTGTGCACTCTGAATTCTTACCGGAAGGACTAACGGTAAATAAAGAATATTATTTGAGCGTTATGCGGCGTTTAAGAGAGCAAATTCGACGAAAAAGGCCAGATTTGTGCAAAGAAAATTCTTGGATTTTGCACCACGACAATGCGCCTTCGCACAAGGCTATCATTGTGAACGAATTTTTGACCAAACACTCAACAAATACCATCCAGCAACCACCATATTCACCAGATATGGCTCCTGCTGACTTTTTTCTTTTTCCTAAACTCAAATTACCACTTCGTGGCACCCGTTTTCAATCGATAGAAGACATAAAGGAGAATTCGCGGAGAGAACTGAACTCAATTCCGGAAGCAGCGTTTAAAAAATGTTTTGATGAATGGATTATTCGTTGGCGCAAGTGTATCATTTCTGAAGGAGCATACTTTGAAGGTGATAAAATAAATTTGGAAGAATAACAGACATTTTGTGTATTATTGATCTTTTCCCGGTACTTTCTTGACAGAGTAGTATATCATCTGTGAACATTTCAACTGTCTAGCCATCGCGGTCCATGAGATACAGTCTGGTGACAGACAGACGGACAGTGGAGTCTTAGTAATAGGGTCCCGTTTTTACCCCTTGGGTACGGAACTCTAAAAAAGACTAAAGGAGTTCTTGCCTGGTAAAGCCTACCTACTTATTCAATCAATGACTTTTTAGTGACAAAAATACTCCTATTGATACGAGTAAGTTAGGCTAATGTCTCAATAAGTCTTTTAGTTTGTTGACATCCTAATTTAAATGTAATTAAACCACCGAATAATTTAATTTGTATGACTACAATGAGTAATTTAATTGTAATGAAATTAAATGTTAATTTAATTAGTAAGTACCTATTAACTTTTTTTTTTAAACTCACTTGTTAATGAAAAACTGCAAGACTAATGATGAACGTTGACTTAGGACGAATAATGAATACGATGTTGAATAAATATGGAATCAACACTAAATGTGTCGTTACATGCCAAACTTGCTTATGTCCCATACAAGAATATTTTGTAGTCTGTGGCTAATAATGATACTCTATGCATAATTAAATACCTACATTAAAGTGGATGCTCCAGGGTAGCCCGCAAAATTCAAATTTTCTTACGTTTTTTTCAATTTGCAGGTCAGTGCTAGGTTGTATGTTGATTAAAATATTGCTCGCGACTGTAAGACATATTATTATGTAGTTATAGATTTATAATCATCAAAATCATCAATCAACCTGGAAGTGGCTTTGACTATGACAAGTGGATTTATCCACTTCTTTTTCAACTGATAATGTATGCAAGTGCATTAGATGTTTAGTACAAAAATCCCTTGTAAGTTTTAATGAATGCGTTTTGTATTGTATCCTAATAAAATAACACTAAAGTTAACTTTCTGCCGAATCGACAACAGCTGCAATCACATATGCTTCCCTAATGAACTCAAAATCATCCAAACTTTCAAGAAATACGAGAGAAATATGCTGTGTAAATTTTAGTTTTGACAACTAATATTATTCCACACCTTTTTAATCGCGATTAAAAATAGTCTGATTTAGTTTGACAATCAAAATTTTAGGTGAAAAACGTCTTTTTCAGAATAGCAAAATTGCCTAAAAGAAAAAATTAAAAAGCGTTTATTCGTGGTGACATCGTATTACATAAAATGTTACTTCTGCCAAACTGTGAAGCAGTTTGTTGGCAGATGTAGCTCCCATATAAATTATTCTGCTTTTATGTTACCACTACTTTGGGTACTTTTCCATCAATATGAAGAACTAAACTATATTTCTAAGAGAAGAAATAAATTATATTTCATTCGCTAACGCTCTGTCGTACGTATCGGTCCGGTGCCAACGTATTAATTATTTGTGCGCTAACTACCTCCTACTCTAACGAAAATGACCAAGTGTGATAATTGCAATAAAGGAATAACCAGCAAGTCACCAGGACTGGTATGCAGGTCATGTGATAAGACTGTTCATGCTAATAAAGCCTGCTCTGGTCTCACTGCGAAGCAACTATCTGCACTTCGTAATGCGGACAGTCTGGACTGGATATGTGATGAATGCAGTCACAACTCGCCTAACAGGAAATCATCCTTCTTCATTCCGGACGAGGAAGACGAAATAGAAGAAGCCGGGACCTCCAGTAGGAACCTAGGTAACTGCAACATAGATAGTGACAAATTTCTGAAGGACATTACAGCCGAACTAAAGAAAGTCTTAAAAAAAGAATTACAACCTATCGAAGTATCAGTAAGCCTCTGCAGCAAGAAAGTAGACGAACTAACAAAAACTGTGGAAACCCAAAATAAGCATATACAGGAGTTGGAGAAGAAGTACACCCACCTTAGCAACGAAAAAACTCACCTTGAACTAGAAATCAGCTCACTAAAACAATATGTGCGTAATGTAGAACAACAGCGCCTAGATAACGTGCTAGAAGTGGTAGGAATTCCTAAATCTCAAAATGAAGACCTTGGATCGATATCTGTCAAGCTGGCTGAAACACTCAACGTGGATAAATCACAGATACTAAATGTTAAACGTGTGGAAGATCGAAATGAACGTGAAGGAAACATCCAGGTTGAGTTGAAACAAGCAGAACAGGCACAGTCGTGGGTGCGTGCAGCCAAAAAGGAAGAAGTTCTGCTGGAACAAATTGTGCCGGAAGCTCCTATAGAAATGTCCAAGACAAAAGTGATCCTGCGTCGAGCCCTTACAAAATCGAATAAATCGCTATTGTGGCTAGCCCAACAAAAATTGCGTCCAGCATACAAATATGTATGGTTCCAGGATGGAAAGGTGCTGCTACGTAAAGAAGAAAAGGATAAGCCCACTGTCGTACGGTGCGAAATGGACATCGATCGGCTTTCGACCACAACGCAGGCGGGACGTCTACAAACCTATCGGTAATAGTTTTAAAATAAGTTATTTCGGATCTCTCTCCCGATCACCAAGAACTATTAGACTGTGCAAATATTAATGTTTTTAGTAATCTTATACCCTCCATTAGTAAAAGTAATCTGAATATTGTTCACATAAACATTAGATCCATAATTAAAAATTTTGCTTGTGTAATTCAATTAATCAGCTCATCCAACGTAAATATTGATGTCCTAATCTTAACAGAAGTCAATATAAATGAAAACACTGTTCATATGTACAACATCGATGGCTATGAAATGCACAGAAAGTTGCGTAAAAACAGAAAAGGCGGCGGAATAATAATTTATGCCAGAGATGGCTACGTATTCACACCATTGAATCACTCGTTAATACACTGTGAATGTATTATTGGTCAAATTACTACACCTCGCAACTATCACGCATATATCTGTGCAATTTATAGACCACCAAGCGAAAGTAAACATCTATTCTTAAAAGAGATAAGCAGTGTCTTAGCCAGTTCTACTATTAAATCAGACGACACTTATTTGCTGGGAGACGTAAACATAGACCTAAAGACATACGACAACATTCGAGAATACTACGTTAATAGCATGTCCGAGTGTGGCTTAACGAGCGCGATATCTGACTACACGAGAATTGAAACGCGCGGAAATAACACTACACGTAGCTGTATAGATCACATCTTTATAAGATCGCGATCGTTAGATCTTTACTCGGCCGCACTCGGAACTGTAATGGCTGATCACCGCATGTTAATACTGTCGTGCGTAGGACAAGTTCCAACACATATACAGGTTGATACAAAAACAATACAACAATTTGATAACGTTAAAATTAAATCTTTACTTAACGACTTAAAATGGAGCGAAATACATCTATTTCGCTCCATTTTAAGTCGTTATATATATATACAGAGTGTCCAAACAAAATCTACGATTACATAAAAAATCAATTTCATAATTGTTACGAGGAATCAAAATATATTAGAAAAGTTAATAATAATAGTAAAAGAAATAAACAGCCATGGATAAATAATAAAATTAATAACATGTGTAAAAAAAAGGACCTATTATTTTTAAAATGGAAAAATGATTCAACAAATAAAATACTGCGATTGGAATATAATAATATAAGAAACAGAACTCATAAAATAATTGAAAAATCTAGAAATAAACATTATCTCGAAGAAATAAATAATAACAAAACGAACCCTAGAAAGCTATGGCAAATATTAAATAATATATCAGGTCGCAATAAAAAGTCGGTTGATGAAACCATCTTGAGAGCCTTTAAAAACAATAATGTGGAAATAAAATCAATAGCTAACAAGTTTGCTACAGAATTTAGAAATAGTGTCGAAAAGATCTTGCCCAAATGTAGCCGTCGTCTACTGAACGAATCAGAATATACTTTTCCCCATAACGCATCCATGTACTTCAGGAAAGCTACAAATAATAGTGTTAATAAAATAATTAGAAACCTTAATACAAATAAAGCTCCTGGAGTAGATAACATTAGGTGTATTGACATAAAATCCATCTGTGACAAGATGACAGGCGTTATTGTCAAATTGATCAATACTAGTGTCAGACAAGGAAAATACCCGGAAGTACTAAAAACTGGTGTAGTGCGCCCAATACACAAAAAAAGCAGTTGTGCCGACTATGACAATTATAGACCGGTCACTATTCTACCCGTTATCGACAAAATAGTGGAAAAATATGTCTGTAACCAGATACAAGACTTCTATGTAAAAAATGACGTGCTATCCAGCACACAATACGGTTTTCAACCCAATAAGTCCACCTCACAGTTATTATCTAAATTCACGGATGAGGTCAACGAATCTCTTAATGATAAAAATAATGTAATTTTACTATTTATCGACTTCAGCAAGGCGTTCGATACAATTAGACACGACACGTTGCTGACAAAATACAATGTCAAGATATGTAATGAAACCAGTGACGCCATTGAAGTCACTGAAGGAACAGCCCAAGGTTCTGTACTGGGACCCTTACACTATCTGACTTATGTTAACGACATGGAACATGTGGTGAATCACTGTTCCGTCTATCAATATGCAGATGACACATGCCTTGTAGCTACGCACAGAGACGTAAAAGTTGCAGCTCAATGGTTACAGGAGGATTTTACTCGAGTCTCCAAGTGGGCACATGATGCTGGACTGGTCCTCAACGCAAGTAAGACCAAAATCATCCGTGTCCATTCTAGCCATCAAAAGCATATTAGTCCTTTTAATATAATCGCTCACAGTCACAGTTGTCTTCACTCCACTCCATTGGGTACGTCATGCCGATGTGAGGCAATTGACCAAGTAACTCACCACACCTACCTTGGATTAATCGTGGACAATCGTTTTAGCTGGACTTTCCACGTGGACTCAGTCTGTGATAAGTTGCGGGCTGTGCTGGCAAAGTTTTACATTTTGAAACCTAAAGTTCCGTTCAAAGTACTACTCAATATGTATATTGCCCTAGCGGAATCAATTATAGCTTACGGAATTACGAGCTATGGGCGAACATTTAGATCATACATTGAAAGAATTTCCAAATTGCAAGTTAGACTATTAAAACTGATCGTACCCAGAAAAATAAAGCACCAAAGTAAAGATAATGTCATCGAATTATTTAAATATTGTAAAATTTTGCCAGTACAGACTAGAGTCGACATGGCCCTCTTAATTGAGCAATTTAATAATCAAAGCATTCAAATACCCATATCACATAAAATAATTACAAGAAGTATCACCAGGAATAAACTAATAGTACCTCAGGCCAGAAACTTTTATGGTAGGCGAACAGTAAAATTTCTAATTCCCACAATAATCAATGATATACCTAAATCCATAAAAGATGAAATAAACGTGAAAAACTTTAAACAAAAATACAAAAAATACTATTACAACTGCTTAAACAACATAGTCCAAGGCAATACTTAAATACTAAACACTAATACAAAAATATAAAAACGAAACAACCTGTATGCGTTGACTAGAACCGGTTTTCTTATGAGCGCCCAACAGCTGGCGACTCATATTCAAAACATTCCGTGCTACTTACTGATAGATGTTTACGCATAAAATATTTTTCATGTACCTACATTTTTACTTATATTTATGTCTAGTATTTTTTAAGCAGTGTTGTTTTAGCGAATGTGAGTACCAATACAAACCATGTCTGGTTTAATGGTACAAAACAAACACAACCTGTACTAAGACTATGATTAAATAAAAAAAAAAAAAAAAATACTATAACTTAACACTAATATTTTACAATAGCACAAAAGGCCAGTAGTGAATTGACACGCCACAAAAATTCAAAATGCTAATAAATAAATAAAATTAATTAAACTTTATTTTAGACTATAGTCCATAGTTTTGTTAGTATTTTAGTAACAATGATGCTTAAGTATTAGGTTAGTATTGTTTGTATCTTAATAATAAACATTTTAACTTAGATAGATATACCTATGTTTGTTAGTAACAATGAAAACATATAAACAATTAGTAATATTTACTCTAAACAAACAAATAACATCCTCAACCGCGCAGTGGTGCCTTTTTCACTAAATTGAATAACTTAGTGCTGTCACACTATAATCTATTTAAGTTATGTCACTTTAGTCAATTTCAGAATGGGAAACGTCGTTTGACAGGAACAAACTAAATTTTTGTGATTTTCAGTCTAGTTTAGAGGCATTTGTGACAAGAGAATCGGCACTTAGGTTATTTTTACTATTTCAGTTATTTTGATATAGTTTTAAATTAGTTTTTAAGAGTATTTACAGTTGGTTTTCTTATTAGAGTAATTACAAGACTGATTTATGTTAATTTAAAGGAAAAGAATGACTTAGAAAAGTGATCTCATAAAGGCCGCGTTCCGAATTGCGCTGTAATCGATTTGAGCGTCCATAAACCCGTTTCGAATTACCGTGAGTGCGATATCGATGTCCCTTGAATCGTCATAGATGAAGTCATGACATGCGCCATCTTGCGATTACACCGACCATGCCCCAAATAAATATCACCGTGAGCGCTGTCAAAAATGACAGTTGTGTTAACAGGTTGTCTTGTTTTGATAAGAACATAAGAGTCGCATCTAACTATATATTTAACATATGTATTATTATATTTTATTTTATATATTATATTTAACATTATATTTGTCGACGCGTCAAAATAATTATAGTTTGTAATAACTTATTAGTTAAATAATTCAGGGTAATCAAACCAATTTTAAAATCCTATAATAGCTTAGTAGCTTTTCTAACCATTAATATCAATTCATTTGATTTTGTAATTTTAATTAGGATGTTTTAGATGGTCATTATACCAAGTTCAATAAACTACAAATTATAATGTATGTATACTTAACGATTTATTACCTAAACCATATTGTTAATTCATATTATGATTAGTAAACATCAATCGGTGTGGTTTTATCTTACTGAAATTACATTTAATTAAAATAACATTGAAACTAAAATGGCGTCCATATTGCTTGATAAAAACACATCCGATTTAAAATAAGAAAGGTAAAATTGATTTTCAGGTTTTAAAATTATTAATAAATTGAGTTAATATTTGTCGATTTATCATAGCGATTACATTCGTCACTCATTGTTTGGTTTAAAATGTTAAATATTTATGCAAGTTCCGGTGGCGCGATCGGCCATGTTGTTTTCTGAGTTTGAGTTTAGTTGGATCGTTGAAAAGTGTTTGATGGCCCATTTTGCCGCTGGATATTGTAGAGAGTAGAAGACTCAGGAGATCCTGTGAGTAAATAGTTTTTATATTTTTAAGTTGCTGTGCTTTGTAATATTATTAATTTAATTAAGTGCATACGTTACAGTGTAGCAAATTATAAAGTTTAATTCTATTGTTTGGTGTTTTCGTTATCCTGCAATGTCTGAGAATAATAACGAGAGTAGTGACATCAGCAATGCTGATGTCACTCTTTCTAAACATTTAAATGGGAACACTCCGCCGTTATATTTAATTATCGTTACATCTATGTAATTCGTGTTTTTTTTAAGGGGTAAATCTTTGCCGGGAGCAAAATACGCTATCAAAAACACTTCCGTCATCCTTTTCATCACTGGACGAATCGTCGTTCTCTATCTCAAAATCTGAGATAACAGAGTCGATAGAGTCAACCAACATAACTTAATTTTTTTTAAATAGGTCTTGTGAAAGGTTTTGGTTTGGGGTTATGTTCACTGTCAACGCGTTCACGAGTGTTCCGAGTGAGAGGTTTTCTTTTGAGGTATTAAAAAAAAACTTAGTTTCCAAGAACTCGCATTGCATTAACGTACTAAGTTCAGCGCCATCTATCCAGCGACTAGGGAAGGACTAAAAAGAAAATCCCTCATTGATGACAGCTCTTAGCTGTCATAATCGTGATATCTAAATCGGAACGCAAATTAGAGATGTGATCGCTGTGAGCGATTATTTTCTAATACGGAATGCAGCCATAATTACGTTGTTTGAAAATTACAGATATTTTAACGAAATTGTTGCCCTAAGGTAGGTCTGTATTTAAAACCAATCGCACAAAACGATTCACATAGATAACTTCATTAGTTTAATATAGTAAAAATTGTAAAGTGTTTCATCCAGATTTATTTATTTATTTAACACTTCAAGTACAAAATATGTTGGTTCGTGCAATCCGGTCGAAACGTCAGGCTTATATTAAAGGTAAAATTCGCGATAAATACCTGTTTTTATATGTCTTCCCTCTTATTAAAAGGAGGCCTGTGTCCCAGTAGTGGGAACATTAATAGGCTGATGATGATGATATGTTTGTAGATTATAATATAGATTTTTAAATATTATGTTCTAGGAATTTTAATTTCATTGAAATTTTTATTGGCTTCGTGGGTTAACAGACTTCTAGCTTTACCCAGTAGAGTACCGAAAGATAATTTTAGGAATTTGCAGAAGTGTTGCTGTTGACAATCGATCATCTGAATCCCCGGTCATAAGTTAAATACTGCTTATAATGAATTGAGGCTAAGATTTATATGGGTTAATTATGCAAAATAGTAGATTATTTTGGTACATATCTGATTCGTGTAACGGCTAACCCAATAATGCCAATAATGTGGGATCTCCTTTTACCTGTGACAAACAATAAATGAATTTAAATTTGTCGGCCAGTCCCTACCTTACAGCGAGTGTATGTGCCCAGTATGAGGTACTAAGACTACGAGTAATAATACCTGAATATTAAAAGAAAATGAAACCCTTTCCTCCAAACCACATGATTATAGAATCAATTTAAATAAGTATATAATAATATTTGAATTCGTAAGCTGTTTATTCGTATTCAAAACTAATTAATGCAGATGCAAAAAAAACTTTTTTGTTAAAAATAAAACCGACTTCAAAAACACAACAAAGTGAAAAATAACTTTTGTTTCAGAAGTCGGTGACTTCTGTGTGTTTGATTCAGTTTTTTTGCCACTGACTTCTGAAGCTAGTTATGTTTTACTTTGTTGTGTTTTTGAAGTCGGTTTTATTTTTAACCGACTTCCAAAAGGATGGGGTTCTCAATTCAATTGGTATTTTTTTTTTATGTACGAGTATATACACCGATTACGCTGAGATTTATGATCCGATTTACGAGATTCTTCTTTAGTTTGATGCGGAATAATTTGATGAAGATCTGATACTGATATATAATAATGAAACTCAAAATTATATACAATGGAACTCTTCAAAAATAGACGGTAAATCGGTCGAGATAGCTGCAACCGCTTGGATGTTTATTGTTTATACAACATCATGACGTAGGTTAAATCACGGCTGTATGCTCTGAGGGGCACAATACACACAAATTTCGACAGTTTAGGTATGTTAAGTTCCATTCATTGGGGTATAAGCCTATTACCATGACATGTATTGTTAACAAAAAAAAAAACTGACTAATTGATAACCTCCTTTTTTTGGAAGTCGGTTAAAAAGTGACTGACAACGAGCAAATAAACTTGCCTTGCCCTTTTTTTGTGTGTATGTTCAGCCTGTTTTTCGCCAGTTGTGAACCGATTTCGTTGATTCCTTTTTGTTTGGAAGAAAATTACTTCGCGGTGGTCCCGTTTAAATAAAACCGACTTCAAAAACACAACAAAGTGAAAAATAACTTTAGCTTCAGAAGTCGCAAAGAAACTGAATCATCAAACACACAGAAGTCACCGACTTCTGAAGCTAAAGTTATTTTTCACTTTGTTGCGTTTTTGAAGTAGGTTTTATTTTTTGCAAAAAGGTTTTTAACTTACTTTACTACTTCATAGGGTGGGGCGAGTAAAACTTTGTTATTAACGAATGTGTTTAAAAAAAAAAAACTTGTGGAAATTTTGGAAATTTGACCCCCAATATCTCCGTAACTAGAAGGCTTCCAGGTACGGTCTAGAACAAAAAAACCAGCCAAGAGCGAGTCAGACTCGCGCACCGAGGGTTCTGTACGAACTTTTCAAAGGACAAACTTAACTTTAGAACAAGTGCCTTTCGGCTTCGTTAAGAGTCATTTTACGTCCTTTGTTTTTTGCCATTGAACTACCAAACATTAAAAACATTTAGAAATACAAAAATAGTCATACACCGATGTCTGGAGCAGGGTCCAAACTACCGGTGGCTAGGGTCCCAGAGACGGAACACGGAACCTCCTCACAATGCGGGCCGTATCGAGCAGAAGGAAGTACGGCCTACTGTGCCGTTAAGTATACTTATTATTCATTTAGTTTTTTGGACACAAACATATCTAATACATTACTGTGAAGCGTGACGTGACCAGACTCGTCGATGGACTATCGCTAGGCAAACCTCGCCTTGCACAATCTACGTAGCGTTGCAGGAAACGGTCGTATTTTGATCTTTATTGTGCCATCAGTAAATTTCACAATATCTAAGACTTGCTTCAGGACTTATTAATTTTCACTTGTACGTATATAAGCTGCAGAGACGAAAACACACCGAGATAAGTACGGGCCGGGCGCGTCGTGTGTTATCGGTCATTAGCACCATCGAGCTCGCGACCCGCACTCGCTTGTATTGTGTATTGTCCCTATATCTCATCCTTGGACTTAGCTGTACAAAATAATGTATCTGTCCCGAACTACTCTGTATATTTGCGCTTAGACGCGTGGCTAGTTTAGTTGTGTACTGACCTATAGCTCACAAAGTCCGCGGCGGTTCACCAGCACGATACCTGAAACAATGTGACGTCAAGCTACATGGATCAATGATTTTAAATAATGCTTGAATCTTTACAAATGGGAGACAAGACTGAAACATTCCGATCCGGAAAAAAGAAATGTATAAAATGAAATCGATTACGATTCCGTGCTAAGGTAACATTAATGGAGAAGCGTCGGGTGAACGTGAGCTTGTGAATGTTTCATACATATTATAGTTTAGGGTGTAAATGGCGTCAGGCTCAGTCCGAGTTCACACAAAATGCCCGTCAACACACACAGCGTGGCCAACAGTGAGGCTGGCGGCGAAGGTGAGGGCACTGCAGGCTGGAGCGCTGGAGGGGGATGTCTAGCGCGAGCAGCCCCCTCCCTGCAGGTGCATCACTGCGCCCCCCCGCCCTGCGCGCCCGCCCCGCCCCCCTCCGCCCACGCACTCGACCTCACACACCAGCACACACCACACTAGCCACCTGCTTCTCATTACCCGACTGGTAGACTCGCCTTCCAACTTCACAAGTCTTAGTCAGCTCTAGTAAAATAGTTGTGGAGTGGAACTACTGAGCTACAGAACCTAACTGAAATTCTAATACTCGATGTGCATATAAGCAGCAAGTCGTGGGGCGCAGGTTGGGGGGGGCTGGGGCGCGCGGGCGGGGGGGGGGCGGGGGGGTGCAGTGCGGCGGAGGCGGCCGGGCTGGTACGCCACAGGTAACATGTGGCCGCGGCACCTTCGGGACGCGGATGTCGGCCGCTGCTCTACGAAGCTGATCTACTTGTTGACAACTCGCCGGCATGCGGCAGTCTGATCTGATATGTTATCATGAACAAGTCCCATTATAATTCAAATAGCTGATAAGTTTCGATATGCGGATGTTTTGATGCGGTACGTTCTATCTGATAGAGCAAATGCATGTGTGTTTGGATTTATTGATCGCGTGTCCCAGATGTCCGCGCGGGCGGGCGCGGCTCGGCGCGATGCGGGATCGATCATGTGGGAGAGGGCGGCAGCCCGGGGGCGCGGGGGGCACGGGGGGCGCGAGGGGCGCGCGCTCACCTGCGGCTGCCGGCGGCGGTCGGCGCGGGGGCGACACCTCAGCACCGCGCGGCGCGCCGGCCGCGACTGACGCCACCCGCCGCCCGCCCATCGATCGCTCTCCCCCTGCGCCACCCGCCCGCCCCCCGCCCGCCTCTTCATTCACGGGCTAGTATTGACCCGGCGCACGCTGTCGACGCGCCGGCCGTCGATATCGTTCCGCTTTGTTTCACTACGCCTACGCAGCGCACGCGGCCGCTGACTACGCACCGGGCTCTGGTCACTACGCCAGCACTGCGCTCGTCACCGTGTTCGAGTAGCGTGTAGGTGCAGCTCCTCTGCCCCCGCGGTGCCACTGTGTACTGTACGAGTGTACAGCGATCGATCGCGGCTGCTCGCCACTTGCTATTGTTCCTTGACTTATCAGCACGAACACGTCTAGCTCTACTCGATGAATAATACGGCCATCAATAAATAATACGTGATTCGCTAGAATTAGATTAAGTTTTTTTTTTTCTACTCGGTGTTATGACATTGAATAACTTATAACAAATTTATACAACGCCTGCTATTCTTTGTGGAGATGGCATTGTCTTCAGTTGTATTTGTCCCTGTGAAACGGAACACATGAGTGGAGCAGCACAGCTTAGCGCTGCTCCCATCGCGTCACACTGCAACAGGAACGTGCTTCGCTCTTCCATCGA
This sequence comes from Xestia sexstrigata, assembly GCA_941918905.2. Taxonomy (NCBI): domain Eukaryota; kingdom Metazoa; phylum Arthropoda; class Insecta; order Lepidoptera; family Noctuidae; genus Xestia; species Xestia sexstrigata. The sequence continues at coordinate 185,621 of OW799213.2, read as the reverse complement.
CCACAAATCCGCAAGGCTAGGACTTTTCAAGATTAGAAACGATTTTCATAATGTTAACATTATGTTAATAATACACGTAGTAAACGTGTGACCAACATTCAGACTAGCAAAAACAAGCTGAAGTAGTACCAATTTAATAGATCACATTTAACATCTGTCAGTTCAAACTAAAGGTTACTTTCTTTTGTCATTATTACAATAATATTGTGCAACCCATGTGTGCAGTTCTAACTTCGAAAAAATAAGTAAAATTTTATGCCAGCCGTTACAAGGTTACGTTGTTGTATTTTGATGAAGTGTCAAATGTGATTATTAAATTGGCCCTACTGTAGGTCATTTCTTAAGTAGGTAAGCTTTTACAAAAAGTTTATTAAGTCAGGTACTTCTTTACAACACATATATCCAAGCGTGCCCGTAACAAGAAATCTCGCAACAACATTAAGGACCATGGTGAAGATAAGGGTAGAGGAGCTCGTGGCTAAATGTTAACAGCCTCGGGACGATATTTAGGTTAAGCCGTGCTTGCCTAGGTTAGTCTGTGGATGGGTGACCACCCATTACATACCGAGTTTCCTCGTTAAACCGATGGTCCCTGCTGTCATTTGTGGATCTTCGACAGTCGTTACAAGTAGTCAGTGACCAGAAAGTCTGACAACCAATCTTACCAAGGGGTACCGTATTACCCAGTACTAACTGGGTTGTGGAGGTCAGATAGGCAGTCGCTCCATGTAAAATACAGATATTCAGTTGCATCTGGTTAGACTGGAAGCCGACCCCAACATAGTTGGGAAAAGGCTAAGCAAATGATGTTGAAGACAAGGGTATTCGGCAATAGTTCCTTCTGCGCTTGCCGCTGCCCTCGTAGCTCATTAACATTCATATCATTGTATTGTATAACGGGCTGGTGTCCGCAACTCCACGTCAAAGCGCGTATTTTGCAAATGCGCGTATTCTATCATATGGATGTCTATTAAAACTGCTATCACCAACTTCATTACATTGATTTTACACTGTTTTAGTATACTAGTTATTAAAAAAGATATCATATAAAACTCGAAACCCCGAAAAAAAACCCGTCTGCGGCGGAAAAAACTGAAAAACAAAAGAGAAATGCCCGATGAAAAAAACTCCCTAAAAAACTGGCCAAGTGCTAGTAGGACTCGCACACAAAGGGTTCCGTAGCAGAAACCAATATAATAACAATATTTTTAACTATTATTCTTAGGTCAATTTCCACTCAACAGCAAAACTAAAGGAAATAGATGTTTCAAAATGTATGGAGCCCTGGCCAGGTCTTTGTACACCATACTTAAAAAATGGGGAAACACAATTAAATTTGTTTTCAATCATCCAATGGTGCCGATTCTCTTGTACACCGAACTAACCTGTTCGATGCAATAATTGCAATCGACCACGTTTTGCTGACCTAGCGACACGATGCGGCCGCACTAAGTGCCCCGCGAGCTCAGTGCATAACGGACAGCAACCGGGTGCATTCATTTCCATCATTTTAGCAATAACTTAGCCTAGTTACCTCAATAAACCCGTTAAAGTTATTTGAGTGTTTAACTGAGTAGCGTAGCGATTCCCAACAAGTACCACCTAATCACGTCCCCTACATTTTGGTCCTTCGAGCCTTTGAACGGCTTCGCGGTCGGACTTTAGTTTTTCGGGACTGAAGGCTATCGTGAAGTGAACTTAAACAGAACTAGTGACACTTTGGATTGCAGCGGTTTAAAGTTTAGCAGTGACAGTGGTGGTAACCTTAGCACCGAGACTTTAGTGGAAGTATATTGAGTTGGAGTGCCCAATATATTCTCTCAGCGGTAGCAGCAAAAGCGGTACTCGTTGAGTGCCCTTCTAGCAGCAGTGAGTTCATAGCTCACATTAGCGGCAACAGCGGATCACTGGTGTGGGAGACAAACCCCATCAGGTTAGCAGCGGCAAAGGATTTTTCCAAGTAAGATCGTTCAATTTTTCTTACTCCAGCAGCGAGATGGAGAGCCTTTATTTTATTCAATCTGAGATTGCGGAGAGCATTAGAAAACTCATCGTCAATTTTAAAAAGGATAGCGTAGAGCGTAAAACTTTAGATTACTGTAAGCGTAAACTCGAATTACTTGAGAAGTACTGGGAGGACTTCCAAGTGAATCATGAAAAGACCCTTCCTTTTGAGCAGACAAATCATAAATATTTTATCAAGTCTGAATTTGAGAGCACGAATCAGCTTTACTTTACAGCAAAAGAGCTTATCAGTCAATGTAAAGACCAGTTGATGCAGCAAGCTCAGAAGGCACCGTCTCTTTCTCAAACAGCACAGCTAAAGGCGCCCGGAACTTCCAGTAAGCCGGACCCGCCATCAACAGCAACTCCGACCTTCGAGTCAAGAGGGTCCAACAGCAAGCTTGACGACATGCTTCATAAGCAGTCGGTCAATTTTAAAGCGTTTCTTAGAGCAGTCAACAATATTGATGTCGAAACTATCGTTGACAAGTGGGAGTTCGAAGACGCCCTTCGAACCCTGCACAATCGGTGGACTACTATTGATAACCTTCATTGGGAGATTATTAGTGAATCGAAGGAAGATCTAGCAGAAGACTATGAGTTTTACTTTGGCAAACACGAGCGTACTTTCAATAGCTTGAAAAAAGCTATTAACTCCAAGATGTGGTCAACATCATATCGCGAGAAATCCACTCCTCAAATGGATATTCCTGTATTCACAGGCCATTACCAGCAGTGGATGCCTTTTAAAGATCTATTTAGCGAAGCAATCCACAAGAACAACGCATTGTCAAACGCCCAAAAAATGCAGTACCTGAAAGGCAAGTTAAAGGGTGAAGCAGAGCGTTTGATTCAGCACCTCCCAATCAGTGCCGATAACTATAACGTTTGTTGGGAGATTCTAAATCATCGATTTGATAACAAGAGGATCATCTTTACAGCGCACGCCAATGTGTTCCTTAATGTTCCTAACATACAGCAGCAATCATTTTCAGCCTTTAAAAAATTGCATGACGTCACGTTAGAGAGTCTTCACGCCATCAAAAACCTAGGTGCAGATATTAGCACGTGGGATCCTCTAATTGTACATATCTTATCGCAAAAGCTGGATAGTGAATCTTATTCCGAGTACATAGAGTCGTTAAAGAACCCTAGAGAATTACCAATCCTACAAGACTTTTTAGATTTTTTAGAAAATAAATTCACTAGCTTAGAAACATCTCGTCGACGACAAGACACCATGCAAAAGTCGGCGCAATCTCAGCAGCAAGCGAGTTCATCAAAATCATCACCAAACAGCCGCAAATTTAACAATCATTATAAATCGAACGATTATAATTCGAAGAACTCAAAAGCAATGCACGTGCAGGAAATCAAATGTCCTCATTGTTTTGCTGAGCATAAATTACACAATTGCGAAAGGTTTCTGCAAATGCCGAAGGAAATGAAACTTAAAACCGTCAAACAACTGAAATGTTGTATTAATTGCGTTTTTAATCATAATGGAAATAAATGCCATTCCAAGAAACGCTGCCTCACGTGTTCTGGCAGGCATCATACTTTATTGCATGATTGTTTTGCTGAGGGCAAACCAAATAATACCTATGACGAAGATCTCAAGCAAGGAGAGAATTCAAAGCAAAGCAGCGGCAATGGTGTTCACGCATCTCAGCAAAACCACACTCAGATTCTTTTAGCTACAGCGTTGATAAGGGTGACAGCAGTAGATAGCACGCAGCTGGTCCTGCGAGCTCTCATCGATCAGGGCTCACAGGTATCGTTGATTACGGAGAAGGCAGCTCAGCAGTTGGGTTTAAAACGACATCAATTTGATGGAGCAGTTTGCGGAATAGGAGAAAAGGAATCTAACTGTACGGGCAAGCTAAGCATTACATGCCAGTCTATGTATACCAGCTTTAAATTCCACACGGATGTTTTGATTATGAAAAGTCTTATCAAAAACTTACCAAACCGATCGTTCGAAAAGCCATCGTGGTCGCATTTGGAACATATTAATTTAGCGGATCCAGAGTTTAATACAAGTCGTCCGGTTGACTTGTTACTCGGGGCAGACGCCTATGCTCTTATCATGCTAGACGGTTTGATAAGAGGTCCTGATTCGTCTTCGCCCTTAGCTCAACAAACCCAACTGGGATGGGTAATATGCGGAACTGTAAAGCCACAATTCCATTGTAACGTCATCGCGAATAATACAGCGGATATTCATAAATTTTGGCAAATTGAGGATATTCACGAGCAAAATGAAATATCAGCGGAAGATCAGCAATGTGTCGAGTATTATCTATCAACGACAAAACGTCTTGAGAGCGGTCGTTACGAAGTAAGGTTGCCGATGAAGCAGCAAGCAAACGAAAAGCTGGGATCGTCAAAGGAAATAGCACTAGCGCAATTAAAGAATCTAGAGAAAAAGCTTAACAAGCAAGAAGCTTTAGCTCAGCAATATAAGCAATTTCTAAGCGAATATGAAGAGTTGGGGCATATGAAATTAGCGACCTTTAGCAGCGATGAAAAAGAGTATTTTTTACCTCATCATGGGGTTCACCGAGCGGAATCCTCCACTACAAAGTTACGTGTCGTATTCAACGCGTCCGCAAAAACTTCTTCGGGACTAAGTCTCAATGATGTCATGCATCGAGGACCTAACTTGCAGCAAGATCTGCAGGCACTGTTACTTAAGTGGAGACAATATCGATACGTATTTACTGCCGATATCGAAAAAATGTATCGACAGATATTAGTAAACGAATCGGATCAAAAACTCCAGAAAATCCTTTGGAGAGCTCAAACTGGACAACCTATTACGACATACCAGTTAACGACGGTTACATATGGCACGAATTCAGCTCCTTTTTTAGCGATGATGACCCTTCGAAAATTAGCAGCGGACGAGAAGCATAACTTTCCTACAGCAGCAAGAATTATTCTGGAAGATTTCTACATGGATGATCTAGTATCGGGGGCTCATACTATCGATGAAGGGAAAAGCAGCATAGCAGAACTTAATTCTTGCCTAAGCAGTGGCAAATTTTTGCTGAGAAAGTGGTCAGCAAATGAGAAAAGGCTATTGGAAGATATAAATTCATCGCAGCAAAATAATCAAGCACCATCATTTATTTTCAAAACTGAAAACACACCAAAAACTCTGGGCTTGAGATGGGATCCAGAAACAGATGAATTCACTTTCCAATATACTTCTTCAGCGGATACTCCAAAACTTACAAAAAGACTGCTTCTATCGGAAATATCTAGGTTATTTGATCCTCTAGGTTGGCTAGCGCCGCTAACTACAAAATTCAAATTATTGTTTCAAAAGGTATGGCTAGACGAAATTCAATGGAGCGATGAAGTTTCAGCCGAGATCAACGATGAGTGGGTCAAATTAACTAAAGACCTGGGATGTATTAACAGATTCAAAATCCCACGATGGTTGCAAAGCAAACGAGACGACCATATCCAGTTGCACGGATTTTGTGATGCGTCTCTTAAAGCGTACGCATGTGTCGTATATGCCAGAATTGTATCAAAAAATGGAGTATCGGTAGTACTAGTTGCAGCTAAAACAAGATTAGTACCAAACAGCAAGACCGTTTCGCTTCCAAGATTGGAATTATGTGCGGCGGAGCTATTAACCAGACTATTAACAAAAGTAGTCACTAGCATGAGTAGCATGGATTACGGAATCTATGCTTGGAGCGACTCCAAGATCGTCCTTAGCTGGATACAAGGCTATCCGGAACGTTGGAAGCCGTTCGTAGCGAATAGAGTGAAGAAAATTATTAGCGTGGCATCACCTGACGTTTGGCATTACGTATCAACTAAAGAAAATCCAGCCGATTCAGCGAGCAGAGGACAATCCGTTACACAGTTAATAGAGCATGCGTTGTGGTGGCGAGGCCCAGCTTGGCTATCGACACCCGACTTTAAGCCAAGGCGAGAGCAAGCAGAGTATTCAACGGAAGAGGAGGTCCGAAAGCAAGTTATAACCATCCAAAATAGCAATTCGGAAGACAGCGTAATTGAAGATTTACTGAATCGTCATAGCTCATTCGATAAAATAAATCGCATGGTAGCATGGTTATTACGTGCACTTCCACGTACAAGTAAACAAAAGCCGCCGTATCTCACATTACAAGAGCTAAGGAAAGCAAAATTAATTATAATTAAATGCATACAGCGCAGTGCATTTATATCGGATATCGAGAGTTTAATGAACAGTAAACTTAATTCCGATAGCAAATTATTAAATCTACAGCCATTTTTAGATGAAAGCGGCATATTAAGAGTCGGGGGACGTCTTAAAAATGCCAACATTAGCTCTCATATGAAACATCCAATAATAATCCCATATAGCGGGAGATTAACGGAACTTCTTATCCAGCAAGCACATGAACACACCTTCCATGGCGGAGCTCGACTTACCTTGTCTTTACTGAGACAGCAATATTGGATAATTCAAGGAAATAGAGCTACCAAAAAACAGCTTCGTAAATGTGTGACCTGTAAAAAACAAGAACCTAGAAAGCTACATCAAATAATGGGAGACCTGCCTGAATGTCGATCTAATCCAGCGCCTCCATTTTATCATACTGGAATAGATTACACGGGGTTTATTCGAGTAAAAGCAAATAAAGGGAAAGGCATTAAAACAACCAAGGGGTATATCGCCTTGTTTATTTGCATGGTCACAAAAGCGGTCCATATAGAGCTGGTCTCCGACCTAAGCAGTTCGTCATTCTTAGCAGCGTTACGTCGCATGGCGGCACGACGAGGGACTCCAAAGCACATCTATTCGGACAATGGAACAAACTTCGTAGGTGCTAACAAGATCCTTCAGGAGGAACAGCAACAATTTGAGAAAATTTTTAGCGACACATTTTACAGAGAAATAGTGGAGATGAGCATAGAATGGCATTGGAACTGCCCTTCTTGGCCGAGTGCTGGAGGGATCTGGGAGCGATCTATTCGGAGTCTAAAACAACATCTGAAAAGAGTAATAGGAGAACAAGCTCTTACATTCGAAGAATATAGCACGATCTTGGCACAAATTGAAGCGAGCCTAAACTCAAGACCACTGTGCCCAATATCCGAGGATATCGATGACATCGATTTTCTCACTCCAGCGCATTTCTTAACTACTCGTGCCGGTCTTACTGTGATAGACACGGCACAAGATGCGAGGACAAGATGGTATTTAGTGAATAAAACGTTCCAAGATATATGGAAGCGGTGGAAAGCGGAGTATCTCAGCCAGTTGTCGATACGCAGCAAGTGGTTAAACGCACAGAAGAATATAGAGATAGGAGATTTGGTAACCATTCATGATGATAACCTACCACCGGGGAAATGGCCTGTTGGTCGGGTGGTTGAGGTCCACCCAGGAAAAGATGGAGCTGTCCGGGTGGTGACCTTAAAAACAAAAAACGGTTTCATAAAGCGCCCCATTATCAAGCTTTCTATCTTACCTATAGCGGAAAACGAAGCAAAAAAGCAGCACCAGCCAAACAATGAAGCAAAAGCGGAAGAGAAAGCGAGCAAGCAGACCAGTAATGGCCCTAACATCTATAGGATAGCGTTATCATTGCTATTTTTTATGAGCCTTATAATGACCACTCAAGCATCATACAAATTAACAGCATTCGATAGCAATCAAACATTGTATTTTGACCCTTTATGACAAATGCATCTTATTCGTGATCAGTGGAAAATCGTAACTTATTATAATATGTCTCCTTACTGGCAAGGAGACAAAGCGGTCACACAATTTTCTCAATATCTCGAGCAAACTTGCGAGAAAATTCAAAAGCAGAGCCATTGTAAAATTATCATCCTACAAATACAACACGAGTACGATGAACTACAATACTATAATCAGCTGTTGCTCAATCAGCACTTTGGAGCGCACTCGCGAACTCGACGCGGGCTTATCAACGCTGTCGGCTCCATAGCTAATTCATTGTTCGGAGTACTGGATCAGGAATTCGCAGAAAAATACAAGTGTGACATTGAACTTGTACACGGGAATATAAACCACCTTAGTCAGTTGTACAGGAATCAGACATCGGTCATAGAAGCGGAGTATAATATCTTAAAGCGAACAGAAGAGACTATTGAAAAGCAGCATAAGATAATTAATAAACATTTGAATCAATTAGACAGCGTCACCAACACATTGCAGCAGGAGATCGACGTAATGTCTATTCAGCAAGATTTCTCTTTAGCTGCGTTAGCGACCATAAATATGATTATATAAATATGATTCAGAATTTAAAGCGGATTCAGGACACTTTTCTTGATACTATGACTGAGATCTATCATGGTCAGATCAATCTTCATCTCTTGACTCCACAACAACTCCGTGCGGAGTTACAGATTGTATCTAGTCAAATATCAAAAGAGCTAGCATTGCCAATAGATGACATTCAGTTCAACCTGTATGAGATCTACAAATTGTTACAAGTTAAGGCAAGGATGACGGACAAATATTTCATATTTGAAATTAACTTACCGTTAATTAGCAGAGATACGTTCCAGCTATACAATTTGATACCAGTTCCGGTTCAAATTAATAAAAGTATGATCAGCATCAAGCCAGCGTCAGAATACGTAGCGATTAACTTAAGAAGAGATTCATACTTAACAGCCAGCGTCAGCGATCTTCAAGGTTGTGAACATCAAGCGGAAAATTATCTTTGTCGTCTTCGAGGGCCAATCCAGAGTTTAGGTCCCGATGAACAATTCTGTGAAAAGGAGAAGCTATCCACCTGCAAGATCATCAAATCTAGCTGTGAAAACAAATGGGTTCCATTAAACGACTTTTCTACCTATTTGTATTTCTGTTGTGACTCATACTCTTTGAGAGTCATATGCGACGACGACCTACAAGCGAGCGAAGTCAGCAAGGCTGGACTTATTCAACTATCTAAGCAATGCATTGTTAAGGGTCATGACATAACACTTTATTCTCATCAGCAATTAGAGAATACGCTTAATCTTAAGCCAAATATACTCGAGATAAAATTAACTCCCATAAATCGTATCATCAGTAATCTTACGCTACCTACTCAAAATTTCCAAGACGATAAGGTCGACGAAGATACCACACCGATACATGTTTCTTTAAAGCAACTCGGTGAACAAATTGAATCGATGAAAAAATCAGCCGAACAGACAGAAGTTTTAACGGCACATGACATACATCAGTATGCGTTGTTGTATGGCCTATTAGCAGCAGCTATCGCAGCGGTCCTGTGGTTCCTGAGGAGGAGGTGTCGGCGGGCCAGTGGTCCGCCCGCCCAAGGGCGAATCGAGAGCGTACCAGCGAGTGTGAGTGTGTGCATAAACCAATCTGAGCAAGAGCAAGGCTCTAGTGTAAGTGCGCGAAATCAACCCCTGTCCGAACAGGGGCCAAGTGTCAGTGATAGTGCGCGCGTATCTAATTTTTCTAAACGGTGGTCTAGTTTGCGTTCAAAGAGGCGAGACATGTCGACGTCTCCCTTATCTAAAAGGCAATCAGTGTTCTCGATAAATGACTCAACCGTTTGAGCATCTATGTCTAGCTATAAGATCATGATATGATTGTTCCATCACCTTGTCAATCATTTCTCATGTAATATTGTTTTAATTCTTTAGCATTTTAAGCTCACACTCACGTAACTCTTTATTTTTGTATAAGCTTATCTCATTATCTCATCTCTTCCCCTCGGGAGCATGTTCGATGCAATAATTGCAATCGACCACGTTTTGCTGACCTAGCGACACGATGCGGCCGCACTAAGTGCCCCGCGAGCTCAGTGCATAACGGACAGCAACCGGGTGCATTCATTTCCATCATTTTAGCAATAACTTAGCCTAGTTACCTCAATAAACCCGTTAAAGTTATTTGAGTGTTTAACTGAGTAGCGTAGCGATTCCCAACAAGTACCACCTAATCACGTCCCCTACATAACCTAAACCATAACTAAAATTTCTTATTGTTAGTTAGTTGGTTTTGGTAAGTTATTCTGAAAACAAGATTCTCTAAACTTACATACAGTTTTAACACACCTTAAATCGAGTTTGACATTCTTGTAGACGATAGACTAAGATTGGAGTAGACCATAGACAAAAGATGAATGAAAGTGAACGAAAATGATCTGAATTCAGAAAAAAATAAACCTGAGTACTGACACTATTGAGTCAATATCTGACAGTAACATTGTCAAGTTTAGGTTTACTTTTTTACCGGTGTGTTCGCTTTATTATCCTTGATGTTTGGAAAAGGTTTGTTCGTTTTAACTAGTTTTAAGTGTAAATTCACACTTAAATAAAGAACGATTTTCTCCAAATTGGAGATCTTGGAAGAGAAATTGGAGGAAGAGAAATTGGAGGAAGAGAAATTGGAGGAATAAAAATATATTTTATAATTAGAACAGTTTATTTTTGCGATGTCTATCCACATATATTTTATTTATTTATTTATTTATTGACACACCAACGACTTATTTACTGAATCATTAAGTTTTGTTGACATGTCCTTTAGGTTGAATTTTTGTTTGTTTGAAACCTTAAACAAACAAAAAATCAACCCAAATTTATAAATAATTAATCAATCAACCGATTGATAGGTTTAAAAAAATAATAATAAAAAGTGCTTCTGCGACCATACCTTGCTTTGACATTTGACATAATAGCTGTCAAATCGTATAGATTTCTTCAATCGTTTTTGTTTATCGTCACTATTTGCCTCAATTATTATAATAATGCCTCAATGTAGCCCATTCCCTCTCATAGAGAGGAAGCCTGTGTCCCAGCAGTGGGAACATTAATAGGTTGATGATAATGATGATGTAGCGCGTTAAATTGTAAAAATAGGGGAGTTCATTAGTTTCCTAAGGAAAGCAAACTCAGAAAGCAATGGGCGTCTGCCTTACGCATTAAAAAATTCAAGGCAAGTGTTATCACACACTTGCATGAATGTGTGCAGTGCATTTCAAATTATACAGGTGAGATATCACAGTAACATAACATAAATACTTATAAGCATTACTTACTAATTTGTGTCATTCTTGGTAGGTAACGTTTCGTTATCATTTCAGATCATGAAGCTCAAGCAATGTTCCTTAAAAAGACAGCTGTACCATCTGTATTCTTTTTCACTGATGCTAAACCAGAAAACCAGCGACCCTCGAACGACAACATCGTTATGAGAAAAGAAGCCAGAAAAAACTTTTTCAGGAAAGTTTGAAGTAGATCCGCAACCTTCAACCAGTAGTGTTACTTGCATGTATACAACAGCAGCCTTAGCATTAGAAATAGGTCTCGAAGAAGAAGTAAACACATTAAACAACAGTGAAGAAGCATGTGTACAGTGCACCTAAGTTATTATCTAAAAGTACTCAAATTGGCCAAGAGTATGTGTATGGGTCTATTAATAGATACAAAGAGGATGATAAATCCATAAAGTTTTACACAGGTTTCGAATCCTATAAAAAAACAATTAGTTTACTCAACTCTAAGTCTAACGGCGTGTCTAGTTTTGGAGTGTATTAGGAAGAATATTAAATAAAAAGTACTTTTAATTCTGCCTGTTTATTATTTTAAAATAGTCCATTCGAATTGCAGGTTCTAAACAATGTACATACAAGTTAATTAAATGAGTATACATTTCAATAAAATATGCATTATCTCGCCTAATAAATATTACCTTCATGTCCTTTCACGTCCCGATAGTCGTCTTTCCTTCATGTTATTTCCTTAAAAGTGTAAATGACAAAATTACAGTATTGTTTGCGGGAGCAATATAGCTGGCCCTGAATTTGAGCATAATATTGCTTTACACTGTCCTCGTAAATAGGTGTAAATGCCATCGGAGGTAAAGCGGGCAAAAGATGGCGATATTCATTTAAATGCTGTCCTTTACGCCGAGTGTTACAGCTGCAAACAAATAACAAAAAATTTGATTCAGATACTGTCATCAAATGAAACAGTATTTTCTTTATAATTACTGATAATACGGAGAGCTTTCTAAAAATTTGACCAACAAATGTATTTATGTACCTACTTACCTGTTAAAATATTCTTGGACTGCCTGTGTGGTGAAGTGGTGATGATGGGAAGTGATTGATAAAATATTTTAATTCTTTCTTGAAAGTTTCTAAAAAATAGTTATTTCATAATAGACACAGAACCTGGAAGTGGCTTTGATTATGAGAAATGAATTTATCCACTTCTTTTCCAACTAATAATGTAGCAAGTGCATCACATGTTCAGTACAAAAATCCCTTGGTAAGTTTTCATGAATGCATTTTGTATTGTATCCTAAATAAAATTACACTAAATTTACCTTTCTGCCGAATCGACAACAGCTGCAATCACATGTGCTTACTTAATGAACTCAAAATCATCCAAACTTTCAAGAAATACGAGAGAAATGTGCTTTGTAAATTTTAGTTCATGACAACTAATTTTATTCAACACCTTTTTAATCGCGATTAAAATAATCTGATTTAGTTTGACAATCTAAATTTTAGGTGAAAAACGTCAACTTCAGAAGAGCAAACTTGCCATTTTCACTAAATTGAATAACTTAGTGCTGTCAAACTATAATCTATTTAAGTTATGTCACTTTAGTCAATTTCCGAATGGGAAACGTCGTTTGACAGGAACAAACTAAATTTAGTGATTTTTAGTCTAGTTTAGAGGAATTTGTGACAAGTGAATCGGCACCAATTACTTTAAATTAGCTTTGTTTGGAGTAAAGCAGAACAATGTACCTACTCTTGAAATTGCAACACACAACGAAACCCCGCCATGATAAATGATAAGTGATGTTTATTTTGCAAGTAGGTTTTTGTAAAACACTTTTACGTCATTTTTTCACGGTCATAGTCTCTTTTGAAGTCCAGACATAATCTTGCTCAATTCACATGAGGACTATGCAGATTAGTGTCTGAGATGGTCTTTTGAAGAAAGAACCACACAGATTTGAGTGGACCTGTCCAGTCAGTGTAAGCATTTGTCAGTTATCGTGTAGCTCGACTTATAAATAACGTTTACGTTACGTTTACGTTTTTAAAATGACACATCATAATTCAATCTAATCAGTTGCGATATTGACATGACATGATTGTAATTATTACCTGTTATTATTTTATTCCATTCAATCTGACTTATATTTATGACCTATGTGTATTATTGTAATCTTTATTACTGCTAACTGGACATCATAATGACTTTTAGACATATTTTTAAAATAATGAAATGTAATCTATTGTGTTTTTGATAAGTTTTGACTTAATTTATTTATTATATTAATGACTGTAATGTTCATAAACTTAACAGCAAACCAGCATTGTGCTTTGCAGGACAGGGTTCATGCACAAAAACCGACAGTAATATTGGAAAATGTGTGATGTGCATGAGAGCAAATAAATAAATAAATAACTCAAGGAGCTCAACGAAACGACGAACAATACCAAAGAAAGGACCTTTGGGTCGGTCGCTTATAGTACTCAAACTGCCAGACAGTTGTGGGAAAAAAACAAACAAAAAATAAAAATATGACCCACATGGTCCTCACATTCACAATAATTAAATAAAATTAACAATAATTTATAAAACGATGTCAAAAAAAAAATAAAGTAAAAATAAACATTAAATGTCACAATGGTAATAAAAAAGTAAAATACATAATAAAATAAGTATTCATGTCAAATCAGTAAATGTCGCTTATAATAATAAAGTAAAAAATAAAATACTGAACTAAGTATTCATGTCAAATCATTCAATGTCAGAGTGTATAAAAGAAAGGAATTAATAATAAACAAGCGAAGTCGTAATTTCGACATTCACAGAGCAAATTTCATTGGAGCAGCTTAATCCCAAGCCTTTTTATCTTCGAGATAGTGATTAACATGATAGTAGGCTTTCAGGCACAGCTTCCGTTTTATAAACGATTTAAATTTATTTAGGCTTAGTGCTTGAATTTGGCTTGGAAGTTTATTGTAAAAACGTATACATTGGCATCTGAACGTACCCCCTATTTTTTCGAGCCTCGTTGCAGGAACAACAAATTTGTGTTTGTTCCTCGTATTTATGTTGGTCCACAACATCACTGTATTTTTTAAACAAATTAATATTTATGTGTGCGTATAATAGGTTTTCATAAATAAACTGAGAGGGCACACTAAGAATATTAGTCTCTTTACATTTTTCTCTGAGGGAGTATCTGGGTTATAAATTGAACGAATTGCCCTTTTTTGCAAAACAAATATTGTCTAAATATCGGCGGCATTGCCCCACAAGAGAATACCGTACGACATCACGCTATGGAAATAATTAAAGTAAACTAAACGGGCTATCTAAATCAGTTAACTCACGAATTCTTCTAAAGGCGTATGCTGCAGAGCAAAGTTTTTTCGACAATTTGTCTATATGCGGGCCCCACTGAAGCTTGGCATCCAAAGTTATGCCTAAGAACACTGCGCTATCTTCCGTGGTGCTATCTCCTTCTTCATGGCGGTGAACTGTCGTGTTGATTGATTATTGACGTTTGATATTATGTTTATTTCGGTCATATTACATTGTCAAAGAGAATCAACAACAACGAAAGCGCCTGAAGTGACAGTAGACAGTTCACGATCAATGGTCGATCTATGGTTTACTGTCATTGCTTTTTAACCACAGAGTACCAAAATTGGCGAGACGCTTTAATGATAGTCGATAAAAATAATTGACAAAAATATAAAACGATTACAAGAAAAATATTACATTTATGCAATTTATCTGTATTTTCCCGAATTTAACGGATTTTTCGAGGTAGGTACTGCACATTTACTGGGCCCGTTTTGAAATATCTCCTTAGTTTTTGATAGTATGTAAATAAAAACAAAGTTACTGCAGTTTCACGAAAAAGTCCCATATCTCAAAAACATTTACCAAATTTTATTCAACCAATTTTCGTTGAAAGTTCTTTTTACGTTTTATAAACCCATTTTTTTTTTGATTTTTCCTCTTCTGACGTTAAAAGTTAGAGGGACACGCACACACACATTTTTTACGGTTTTAGAAGAGAATACTTCATGAATTAAGATCAGAGACCTGTGTATTTCAGAGACCTCGATATAATTTTTAAGAGCTATCAATAGATAGGTTAGAGATTATTTTAGATTTTTTTTTCAACCCTCAGTAACATGTACTGGCTACCCCAAATCCTTTTTATTTATATTTTTACTTAAGTTTTATGTAGCGGTTTATAAAAGATTTTTACTCTCCCAATTTCATACGTCATATGGACGTACAGACATACATAAAAACTAAGGAATAGTTTCTGACATTATTTAGATACTATTCCGTATTTTTTAGGGCTCCGTTGCTAAATGGCAAAAACGGAACCCTTACAGATTCATCCTGTCCTATACGTTTTATATAAGTACCTAGAATATGAATCATGGATTTCCTGGGCGGTTCATCTTCCGGTTCGACGAGGGTGGGGGGAGGGGGTACCCTAGAAGTAATTCCCTGCTGCCCCGCGCCGAGCAGCGAGCCTTCGTACTGACGCACTACAACAAGATAAACCTCTCCCTTACTAGCCCGCCTAGTCGCTACGTTCTACCGTTCTACTAATGATTACGTTAATCTAATGAGTCAACGTATTGTTTTATTTCCTTTTTTACAGTTTCCTTTTAAGTTTTCAGTTGTACGTAGGTAGGCCGAGGCAACGACGAATCCTTCAATATAAGTCGTGCGTGGACGTGACTGTGTGCGCCTGCGCCGCTTGCACTCACCGCCCACACTGCACCTGCTTTCTGCTCGCCGGATTCGACGGATGCTGCCCCTCTAGTATGATAACGGGTGGGAGCCCCCCCTGCCCCCCCCTCTGGCACGGCACTCATAAAATACATGGGTATACAAAACTTATTTGCAAAAAATAAAACCGACTTCAAAAACGTTAGCATCAGAAGTCGGTGACTCTTGTTTGTTTCTTTCAGATTTTTTGTCACCGACTTTTGAAAAAAAAATACAGTGGAACATAGAACCTCCTCCTTTTTCGAAGTCGGTTAAAAAGGGCGAACAGCTCATAATTATGTCATTAAAACATCTGCATTGAAAATATACACAAAATGATCTGCCAAGTTGTTGTTGTGCCAATGATCTGATAAATAAAATAAAACAAAGTAACTATAGTGTAGCACATGAAGTGTTTGTGTTGTTTCGAAGTCAAAAGTCTAAACGATTTATTTGCGGTAAATGTAGTACAAGAGGTGAATAGAATAGAATAGAATAGAATAGAATAGAATAGTCATTTATTTGCTCAGAATGTAGGTAATTAGCATAAGAGGGTTACAATAATGTTACAGAAACCTTGTACATTCTACCATTTTGGCATGCAAACATTGATGCAGTTCATTATTTGACACACAACTAAAATGTATTAGCTCGGAAATCCGATACGGACATTGACACACAACTAAAATTTATCAGCTAGGAAATCCGATACGGAGTAATAACATTTATTTAATAAAAGTTCAGTTTGCTTTTTTTTGAACAGTTTTACGGGTTCCTCTTTTATGTTATTCGGAATGTGGTTAAAAATAGCTGGTGCCATACCAAAAATACTTTTCCTCAACAAAGCAGTCTTATAGCTACCTGTGCGTAACAAATTTTGGTATTGAGATCGCAAAGTTACATCTCGATATCTGCTTTCCGATAAAGTTATGAATAGCTGCCGATTACATTTAACAAAAAGAGCAATTTCTAAAATGTAAAGACAAGGAAATGTCAATAAGTTATGACTTCTAAACATTGGAACACAGCTGTCTGTAACTTTCAAGCCAAATATTGCTTGTAAGCAGCGTTTTTGGGCTTTAAAAATACTTTCTCTTTCGGTACAGTTGCCCCAAAATATAATACCAAACCTTAAAATGGAAACGACAAGACTATGATATGCTAGTAATACTGTTTTGATATTAACTTTTTTTTTAAGATTATGAAGTGCATATGCGGATGCGCTAAGTTTTTTACAGATTGCTTCGACCTGTGCCTTCCATGTCAGTTGACTGTCAATTAAAATTCCTAAAAAAATTGTCACATCTACTCTGTCTACATTTAACCATTATAATTAATATTTAGATCATCGATGCGGAGTCTTTGGTAAAAATGCATTATCTTTGTTTTTAGTATATTTATTTGTAAGTTGTTACTATTTAGCCAATTTTTTATAATTTTAATAGTGTCGTTTATATTGTTTTCATAATTTTCATTGTTGTCGTATTTTAAGAGTGCTGTGCTATCGTCGGCAAACAGTACCATGGGATGAGGGATTTGGCGTGGGAGGTCGTTAATATAAATTAAAAATAACAATGGCCCAAGGACGCTTTCCTGTGGTACACCGAATTTAATTTCTCTATTGGAAGACACGTATTTTCGTTCTAATTTAGACTTGGCACATATTTTGTAAATTTCTGTCATCTGTTTTCGGCCGGATAAGTATGTTTTTATTAGGTTGAGGATATTACCTCGAATGCCATAGGAGTTTAGTTTTTGAAGTAGTTTGTTATGGTTGACAAAATCGAAAGCTTTCGACATATCCGTATAAATGGCACATATAGGCGTTTTAGTATCAATATTCGACATAATATTATTCAGCAGGGCAAAAATTGCCATGTTTATATTCCTATTGTTCCTGAACCCGTATTGTTCATGGCAAAGGATATTAAATTTAGTCAAGAAAGATGATATTGCTTCATATATGATGGTGCTTCATATATATGGTGGTAAAAATAACATGTAGTGCAAGTGCAGACACATTTCGCTATAGAGATAGCATGGAAATATTAATAAACATAAACATTAAATTAGTTAAGTAACTAAATCATCATCTGCCTAGCCTTTTCCCAAGTTTTATTGGGGTCGGTTTCCAGTCTAATCGGATGCAGCTGAATACCAGTATTTTACATGGAGCGAATGCCTATCTGACCTCCACAAGTTAAGTAACTAAATAAAGAAGGATATTTCCAAGTTTGATTAACTTAAGCTATAAGTTTCAAATAATTCAGTATAAACAGATTCTGGTAAAATTGTTATGGAACGAGGAAATTGTTAAAAAAATATAGCCGTGGACAGTCGTGTAATGCATTCTTGATTGTCGTAGCGGTCCGTCGGCGACACAGTCGTAGGTACCTCCATCCTGCGTAGCCGGAGGGTGATAGCGTAGCGGCGCGTAGCACGACGCGTAGCACGACGCGTAGCGGCTCCTGGCTACACCGTAGCCGTAGCGGTTACATTACAATGCGACAGTCACGCGACATTGCAATAGTCAGCAACTTGAAAGTGAACATGGCAATGTTAACTTGAGTTCTGAATTTATACTTCTAGTCGATCTTCATCATTACCCTCCAGCCCTTATCCCAAATGATTGGTGTCAGAGCACAACGTCTAAAGCGTCTTCTTGTTTCATCCGTTAATCTACAACAGCCGACTAGCCGTCAGCTCAGAGGTGCACCTCTCTATTCACATGAGGAATACTTGGACCCGACCATACGGATGGTATCACTCGGCACAGTTTACGAACTTAACTTTCATACCCAGTTTAACCGTGTAGGCGAGGAACCTTCAAACAGCTTTCCTGAGCGCACAGCTTCTCTATAAAAGGAACATTGTGTAAACATTCGTGATGATAGAGCCAGCGGTTTGGGCTGGCGGTGTAATCCACTGAGATATATTTAATTACTTAGTTTTGTCTTTTTAATTTCGTACACGTACTGTAATTTGCAAATTAAAGCATCTATAGTCCGATGCTTAATAAAACTTTTAATGACTTATTCAGTTTCCTGCATACAGACCAAAATTATGAGTGTTTAATGATCAGAAATAAAAATAAAGACTGTTAGTCTAATCTCATTCAATGAGTGATTTTTGTGTAATCAATTCATGCTTCCGCTATCGTCATTCATTCATACGCGAGAAGAGGAACAGCGCCGGTCACGTCCTGCGGTGGGAGCGCCCGGAGCGATCCGAGCGATCGGAGCGCATGAAGCTCGCAGGTCGCGGAGGGCGCGGGCGGGTGCTCCTGAGCGCTCGCAGCGCGCAGGCGCGGGCGGCGCGCGGCGCGCGGCCGGGCGCGGCGCGTCAGTCGCGCCCCGACCGCGGCCCGTCCCCGTGCAGCCCTCGCCGCCGCCTCGCCTGTCGCCGGCGCGCTCGCCGCATGCCGCGCCCGCGCCCGCGCGCCCGCTAGCGCCGGCGTGGCCGGCGAGCCGCCCGCCGCGCCCGGCTCCCGGGCAGGTGAGGCCTCCCCGCACAGTGCTCAGCACTCCGCACAGCACGCCCAGCGCGCATCGATCGGCGCGCGCCGCTCTGCGCATGTGTGGCGCTCACGTGCTGCGCGCGCCCTGCGCCCGCTCGGCGCCCGCCGCCCGTATCGCACAATTATGCAGCCGATATTGACCGGCTGCGGGCCCTGCTCGGTCGTTCAGGGAGCCGGCAGCGGCCGAGTGTAGTGTGCCGGAGTGCTCCGCGGGCGGCCGACAGCGCGGCGCCGCGCGGGCTTCGCGCCGCGGCCCCGACGCGCGTGTGTCATCGTAGGGCGTAACGAGTGTCCGAATGTTCTGACTAGAATGCATCGTTGTATGTTGTTCAATATCGAGTGTTCAGTGAAGTAATGTGTGGACGCTGGTGCTCTGCGTTAGTGGAAGTAAGCTCGGCGCGGCGGGCCGGAGGGCTGGCGGGCTGGCGGGCTGGCGGGCCTGCAGGCTTGTGGGCCGGCGGGTCGGTGGCGAAAGGCGCGGGCGCGGGCGGCGGTTGTTTACAATGCTGCGCGGCGCGGGCGGCGGCGCACCGATATAGCGTGGCGCAGTAAACACGCCGCGCGCGCCTCAATGAGGACGCGCTATAAATACTCTGCCCGCGCTCCCGCGCCCGCGCCCGCGCCTCCCGACGGCCGACCCTCACCTACTACCCTCCAAACGCTGTTTATTTTCGCGTCGTCACTGATTCCTGTGTCTTCCGCGCGCAGCGGCTGCGAGCCCATTACCCATTGCCTGCTGCCCGCTGCCCAATGCCCACTGCCCGCCTCGCCCGCCATAGCTCTACGACTCATTGATAATGAACGCCCTCCAGAGTGATTGACTTCCATGTTTATTTGTAGTAGGCCCACAGATTACCAGCAGTAACTACCTACACATTCACATTTATAGTGTAGTATGAGAAAGTTTGAACTGCCGAGCCGAGCACACTTGTTGAGCGCCGCTCTCGAGTCTGGCTAGATCTGTGGGATGCGTCAGAGTGGGATTGACTAGGCTAGGTGGTAGGTAGGTACAAGTCGCGCGAGGTGCAGCGCCGAGCGCACTTGTGGAGTGCCGCTCTCGAGTCCGGCTAGCTCTGTGTGATGCGTCAGAGTGGGATTGACTAGGCTAGGTGGTAGGTAGGTACAAGTCGCGCGAGGTGCAGCGCCGAGTGCACTTGTTGAGTGCCGCTCTCGAGTTCAGCTAGCTCTGCCTCGTTCATGTTCAATGTTCCGAGCTTACGAAATACTGAACTTCAACTTTATATATTGAATATCGGGTAACCTACGTTCGAACTAGTGTTTCAGAGTAGTTTGTTCACTAGCTCCCACAAATGTGACCTTCCTAGTTCTTAATAGAGTTGTAACGGCAGTCTCTTTAGCCGAAGGCACGAATGCAGAAGCGGAGGTGGCGAAAAATATCAATAATCATTTAAAACCCGACTGCCCCAGAAGGAGCGTAATGTTTTTAATTAAATTAGATGATTTTAACCATATTAAAAAAGTCTTTATTAAAAAAGGTCATAAAATCCTAATGTATTACCAGTTCAGTTTACTATGTATTATAAGCATATTAGACATTACTGATAATGAAAATGAAGCAGAAGCAAGATCCGTAATAACTCCGCAAAAACCTTACGGAGGTGGAGGCGGAAGCGCAAGTACGATTTCATGCTGAAGTTCCGCACTTCGGAGGCGGAGGCGGAGGTTCCGTTAGTGCAGTAGGCAGTCATAGTTTACAGTTTTCAAAGCAAAGGGCTTGGTACATTTTTGTATGAAGCCTGGCCGGCCTAACATCCGCCATTCATTTTTCCAAAGTTGCGGCCTTGCCTAACACCTACATAATATATTAATCGATAGCTGACTAGAAGATATGTTCTAAAGTGCCACGTTTCAGAGATATACCTAAGCTATCAAAGTTGTGCTGAAGATGCCATCAGTGAATGGACCTTAACTTTGATAGCTCATATTTCGGAAATGTGACTCTTCAGAAGCTTTTGTCTCATACAAAACTGGTTTGTATTGATACCAGCTATCATAAAGCTACCAATTAATATAGCTTTTATGCATGGCCGTAATTTCAAAAAACAGTTAAAATGCCGGCCATTATATTCAAACCCCTTTTTAGTTTTTTCAACTACATTTTTATCCCCAGCTTTCAGTTTATTATGTTCCCTTTTTGTCTAAATACTAATTTTGCCTATTTTTTTACTCGCCTGCGGCGAATCCCAAAAAAAGGGTTATTACACGATTTATTTTGTTACTTCGAATTACATTTAAATATATCCCTCCGTCTGTTGAGCCCCGCCGAATCGGCATGACGCCATTGTTTATCTATTGTGTCTACTTTGCTACAGATGAACTAATTACAAGTAAGTTGTAAAATTTTTGTAATCACCTTTTAAAACCTTTCATTTTGATATCCCAGTCGATAGCATAGGAACAAAAAAAAAAATGGAATCCAAAATATGGCACCAGATCTGCCATTTTTGTTTGTTTTTTTATAATTTTAATGTAGTCACTAGTCAGTGACACTCACGCCCAGTGTTACCAATTTAGCAACTATGTCGCTAGAAGTGACGACTTTTGTTTAAATATTAACGACACAAGAAAGATTTGACGATAAAAATGGTTTAGCGACTTATCTGACAAACAATTTTTTGGGCTTTAATAAAGGGTGTAAGTAGACCCTTAACGAAGTCGAAAGGCATTTGTTCATCCTGTCGTTGCGATCATTTTTTTGTTTAAGACCATACCTGGGAACCTACTAGTTACGGAGATATTGGTGGTCAAAGTTCCAACTTTTTCACAAGATTTTTTCAAATACTAGTTTTTGTGGTCATAGGTTTACTTTACATACCTCTATAACCCGTAAAATGCGTCCATCAGAACAAGGTTTTGGCGTTACATTGAGTTTTACCGTAAAACGTGATTTTTCACCCAAAAAACAAAGTCGTTTCCCAGCAATAATAATCCCGTAATATGTATTTGTATACCTATTTCGAGCACCAGTCTCTCACAAATGTTGATTAAATAATTCCTGTTCACTGTGACGTTTGTGATGAGAAAATAAACATATTATGTTTGCGTATAGTTCCTTTGTGTGATGTACAGGATGCTGGTCGACGGCTTCGTGAAGGGTCCGTTTACACCAGAGGTTCCCAAACTTTTTTTATAGAAGACCACTTTCAAAATTTTTTGGTTTCGGTGGACCACCTGCTGCATTTTTTTCAAGCCTGTGGACCAAAAAAGAAAAGAAAGAAATTTGCAACATTATTTTTTCGCGCTATCTGTTAGGATTGCATGAGGATCGTAACTACTAAGAAAATTAGAATCTTATAGCTTCGAAATGCTTTTTTTAAAGACTCAATACGACCATGTACACCGAAATACAACCTATCATCACCGGAACATTTGTTTTTTTGTTTTTAATTTTTCTGGTAGCTTATTTCTGACTACATAGATAGATAAAGCCAAGCCAATATTTTTGTTGTTTAGTATCGAAACCAGATAAATTTGCGTGGACCCCTACTTATAACTTTTTATTTCAAATGCAATTGCATGTGTCTAGTATTTCTGGCAAATTGTGATTGAAACAACAATTTATGTGATTGTTACAATGATGGTAATACGAGTATATTTAAGTAAACAGTATTTTCTATGTATGTAAGTTATAATTAAATGACCGGCACTGGCTTCGTGTGCCTCCTAGATCAAAATCCTTGGCCCGCTCAAGGAGTTGGCAACACTGCTCACGCTACCAAGACTGATCTAAAGACTTATAATTTATCCAAATTCGTTTAGGAGTTACGAGGGAACAAACAAAACAGACACACATACATACCGGTCAAACACATAACCCTCCTTTTGGGCTTCGCCGCAGTCGGTTAAACAGGTCAAACACATAACCCTTCTTTTGGGTTTCCGAAAAAAGGCAAGTTTTCACTCATGGTATGGGAGAAGACCCATTCATTAACATTGTTCGGTATGAAGGGGATCCTGTATCAACATATCATAATTAACTCGTACCTGATGATATTTCGTCGCCTGCCTTCGTGTCAAATACGAAAGACTTCGTTGTGTGTAGTAACTTACCTGCTGCCAATGTAAGGTCCCTTAACAAGCGCTCAAGTTCGCTATACTGTCTAAGTTACGAGGTTTCGGGTACACACATTTATGCTCATCGTCAGAAAATTTGATGGAGCTAGAAGGTGGCCATAGGAACTCTGTAATGAAACGACGAAACCTCATCGAATTTGGAAACGATTGATTCGTCTTGATGAGTACTTTGTCTTTAGATGGTATCCAGAGTTTGTTGATGGAGCTGGAAGAATCTCGCGACAAGCTTTTATTTATTAAAACTTATGCACAAGTAAAAAAACTGTACAAAGGCGGACTTAATGCCTTGGGCATTGTCTACCAGTCTACCTTAGGGTGATGCAGAGATAATACACAGTAGGTGCAATGACAGAAAAAAGACTAGAAAATATTTATAAATTTATAACTAAAAGTCATTTAGGAATAAATACATCCATACATCCATTAACAAAAAAAAGAGAGATAAAGAAGAAGCAAGAGCTTTTATATCTTATAAATTGTGTAATAACGTTATAAGTTGATAGTAAAAGTATTAAAGGAAAGTTTGATTTTATTTTTTAGCGCATTTAAATAAAAGCTAGTTAAAAAAAAAAAATGACTTTAAATTATTTTCAAGTTTCGGGCGCGAGTACAAACATCACTCCTTGACTGGTCGAGTCAGACGCATGAAGCCCTCACACAGTGCTCGTGTTGCAGATGTGCAGCCTGGCAGCGCTGGCGCGCGGCTGCCGGCCCGCCGCCGCCGCCAAGCCCTGCTGCCTGTGCTGGTGCTGCTGTTGTTCGTGCTCCTGGTCAGTAGCCAGCCCCCCCACCTTTGATGCACTGCAACACTTCGCAGGAAATACTCCTGGAAACGAGGCTGATTTAATTTTTCTTCTATCTAATCAAGATACCTAGATGGGTACACTACTCCAGTCTCGCGATAATAGTTTCCTTTTGACGCAGAATTTTAAAACTGCCAAAACCTGTGTAAAGGTGCTAAATAGTACACACACAGCCACATTTCTCCAGAATATGTGAAGGTACAGACCTGATGGCAATAGACAAGCCTCCTACACAGGTGGCAAGCTTATTGTCATCCACCAAGTGTTGATCCAGACTGCGTGGCTGCTACTCAGAGATACTTTGCTAGACCTGGAATACGAATCGAAGGCCTCATGCTCAACAGTAGCGCCTGCGAGTGCGACCACTTCACCAAAAAAATCATCTTAAATACCCGTAAATCATATGAATGATAACTGTTAACGATTTCTATGTTTGTTCTATTCCAGGGCTAAATGGTGAGTGCAGACAAGTCGTTCGCCCCCTTCCTCATGTAGACGTAGGTCACCCTGCCTCCCCGCCACCCGCCCCGCGTGTATTCCTGTCGGTGACGGGAGATCCGGGAGCCCGAGAGAACCCTTACAGAATGAGAACCGAGAGAGCAGACTTGTGATCGGCACAACACAGGGGAGTGTGGCGCGACGGCCGTGCCTATCTGTAGTGCTCACTACTGGCACGCCTGGCGCGCTAAGCACCGCACCCTGCGCGGATAACCGAGCATGTTCGACTAACTCGCTCGGCAGCTCAGGGAGCGGCAAGTTTCGTGTCTTCAAACAGTGTGTCTTACCCCCTATAAGGACTTACGGTACCGGATCCAGTCCAGTAGCATCTCAATGTTCACAATCGCCTGCACGGTTCTGCGCTGTTCGCATACCTTTGAGTGTGTGATGTTCAACGTTACACGATAACACGGCATACGCTATGAGGCTATAACTGATAAGAAGAAGAGAAGACGATGTCAGTCAGATGCTTGTAGTCAACACCAGACAAAGATAACTCGTTTCTTCTTATTGCGTCCGCGCCGATTAGCATACGAGCCGCTTCAAAAGTAGTGCTATAATTCATGAACAGTGAGTGTGGGCAAAATCGATTTGAGCCGGTCTCAAGAACACGGGTTAAGTGTGGTGGGTTCGAATTTTAGTTCTCTTGTTCTTTTTGTTTTAGTCAGTATGCCACAGCCATTTTACTCCGAGACTGTTAACACCACACAGTTTAGAGCAGTTGTATTCTATAAACCGCTACACAAAAGTTAAGCGAAATTAAGAAAAGTAACTAAGGGTTGAAAAAATTCACCTTCCGCCTGACGCAGGTCCTCACGGGATATGGCTGTTTCGGGAGGTCGGATCGACCGGAGGACACGGTGGAGCACACTGTGGAGGTGTACCCCGCGTGGGCGGAGCACCGCCGTGTCCTCGAAGCGGCGATCGGCGGCGGCGACCACTCGCGTCCGGCCCTGGTTCAATCCATGGTCCGGAGCGAGACGGAATGGGCCACCGTCAACTCCTTCTGCGAAGCAGTAACGCTAGAGAAGGAGGTGGTGGAACGTGAGAGGGAGAGAACCTCACGTCCCGGCCGCCGCAGGAGACGCCCCGGGCGTCGGGGGCCACCACGTGGCCCCCGGCCACCATAGGCGCGGGCCTGTGGACGGTGGGCTATGGGCTAGCTTGCTATCCGTCCGTCTCATGACGACAGGCCGTGTCGACGGCGCGTTCGTGTTCCACGCGCGCCTAAAAGAGAGTCAGCAAAAAGGAAGGGGTCCGCAAGGGCTGATGCCTGCCGGGGCTGCGGGACTGTTCGAAAGAGATACCGTGGCCCCGGAACACAAAGGCGGATGAAGGAACATGGATGGGTTTTAGTCAGTAAAAGTCTGACACTCCCTCCTGCTGAGGAGTCATTTGATGATTTCCCATCCGAAAAAAAAAAGTTGAAAAAATTAACGTAGGTATCTACGGCCTGTTTATCGATAGTTCTTGAAAATGTATATCGAGGTTCCTGAAATACTCTTTTTCTTAAGTCAATGGTTGACGACATATTCTCTTCTAAACCCGTGAAAATTGTGTCCAAAAAATGATTTTTATTGTAGAAAACAAAAAGAACTTTCAACGAAAATTGGTTTGAATGAGATTTGATATTTAGTGTTTGAGCTAGAGGACTTTTTCGTGAAACTGCAGCAGTAACTTTGTTTTTTCATTAACGTACTAAAAACAGATGTAGGTAGATATCTGAAAGAGCGATAAAAATATTATTAAGATATTTTTTGGTGCTACAGAACCTTAAACAGAACCTACAGAACGTTAAAAAAAAACTATTTTAAGATACAGTCTGGGGGCATGGGAGTGTCCCCGCCAAGACGACCTACCTTTTCTCAAAGCGCTTTGTCGTTTTTTGAACCCTTATAACTTGGGTTTGGATTATACCAGATAAACAAAATTCTCGGGATATGTTGTCAATAGCGGATTTATTAAACATGCAAAGTTTTGATTGCATAGCTCATATAGTTTAGATTTTATTGATATCTAAAAAAGCCACATATTTGGACTAAGGTGTAGAGTTTGTGAACTTAAACCTTGTAGAGTTAGGGCGTGTAGAGTTAGAAGCTTGTGTATTAGACTGATGTAGGCAAAATAAGAGAGAACTGTTCAGTTCAACGATTCGTGTAATAATGTCAATAATTAGTGTGTGCAGTTACAAATATAAGGTTAGGCGAGCTGCACACTACACCTCCTCTTTTTTTTAAAAAAAAATGTTGTTATTACTGAAGTACGGTCGAACAAGCTTTTTGGTTTACAGTTTAACGCACAAATTACATTGTAAAATGTAAACCAAATAGCTTGTTCGACCGTACATGCATTTTTTTTTACTTGAACTAAGCTAACAACACATGTTACCACAAAATCTTAAAAAATATACCTACTTTTAAACAGCTTTTAAAATAAAAACAAATTTATCATAACCAAAATATTTTAAGTTACAAAACAGTTTGGTATTATTTTTATGAATTACATATTCTTTGTCATCTTTTAATTTTTTTACATTTGGTGATACATCTTCAATGACTCTATATGGTCCTAAATATATTTTATCTAACTTATTTCCTACCTGATTTTAATTAGTACTAAATCTCCACTCTTATATTTTATTGCATTTACATTTTTATTTAATTTATTTTTTCTTAATTCCTTACTGAATAATAAATTATTTCTAGCATCAGCTTGTGCTCTTTGAAGTCTGTATTTTAGCTCCAAATTGTAAGAATCAGGATTATATAATGGATCAACATAGTACATATGTATTTTGTGCTATATTAGACGGTAAATTACACTTTTTCCCAAATACTAACTCAAATGAAGTGTATTTTGTCCCAGAGTGTGTTGTAGTGGTAAAACAAAAGCACCAGAATGGAAGCCAACTGCTCCAATCTGTTTTGTTATTGTCACACTGTATTCTAAGATAAGCTCCAAGAACCTTGTGAGTATTTTCCAATCCTCCCAGAGGTTCGTGATGATAAGCTGTTGAATGCAGTTTATTTATATGCAACAAATTGCAAATCTCAGTAAAAACCGTTGACATAAACTCTGTGCCTGGTCTGTTATTACTCTCTAGACTCCTTAGAAATACCATATCTCAGAATAAAATTGTTTACAAATAACCTGGCTACAGAAACAGTATCTTTCTTTTCTAAAGGGTATGCTTCGACGTATTTCGTTAAATCACACTGTAATGTCAGAATATACTTATAGTTTAAATAATCTACATCTAAAGGACCCATTAAATCTAAACTAACTCTTTCAAAAGCAGTGGATGCCGTGGGTGTGATTACCATCGGTTCCTTCGTATGCCTATTGGAATGCTTTTGAATCTGGCAGCTTCTACACTTCTTTACGAATTCAGTTACGTCATTAGTCATTCCTGAACAATAGTAGTACTTCCTAATATTATTTAACATTCTGTTTACCCCCGCGTGGACACTCGTGGGTTGACCCACGAGTGGCCACGCGGTGGCACAGGTGGAAGTCATTCAAGATGACAGTTTTCGTGTCTTTGTCAGTAACTCTTGTCACATCTTTAATAACAAGTAGCTTAGGAATATCATTTAAATGACTCATTTCCTTGATTAAATTGTTAACAATTATTTCGTTGCGCTTGCTTTTAATTATTATGAGCTCGTTTATTTTGATTTGCTTGAAAAAACGTTGTAATTCTCTCGCTAACACGCTTACGGTCGATAACGATCGAGAAACCACAAAAATTGCTGATTTTTCAGACACGAATTATGGAGTTACCATTATCACTTGTGAAATGTTTTGATTTTTCTATCTGATTTATTGTATTTTTGTTACTAAATAATATCAGTTCAACGCTGTCTAGGATGAGGATTTCCACTACCTTAGGTTGATCAGGCCTTGAAGTAGAGGATAACTCAGTAGTCATGTCATTGTTGTCACAGTCAGTGCGTGACCGTCGAATCTGTGCCCTTGTCATGACCAATACTACATGCTTGTTTATGTCCTGTTGGATGTAATAGGTATACGGCTCAATGCATCTGCAGCTGCGTTGTGCCGTCCTGGGACATAGCTGATTTCAAAATCATATTCCCCAAGATATAATCTGAACTAAACAATCATATAATCTATCTAAACTTTGTCAACCGGCTTGAAGGATCGGTCATATTAAATAAATAAATCAACGGCTTATGGTCTGTTATCTAAATAAATATATCCCAAAGACTCTAAATTACCACTAATTCCTTTAATAACTATCTTATCCTGTTTTACTAAATTCCTATGTCGCGACAACCATTCGTACGTAAGCACACATAAGCTTGCTCCACTATCAGTAAATTAAGATCAACATAACTATCTTCTAGTTTACAATTTATTATTTAAAAATTACAAAAGCTTAGAATTGAATGAGTGAACGGTTTAGGTACGAAAATTCTAGGTTTTCATGACTATTTACGCTCTCATTGCGCAAGTTGTCTTGGACATTGGACTGCTGCGCGTTATGCTGAACATGTTGATAACGCACCAGACGTCCGCGATAATGTAGTCAACATTATCGCGGACGTCTATCACTTATCACAATCACCGCCACTATCACAATCACCATCACAATCACCATCACAATCACTATTATCGTTATCATAATCTTGATCATCGTAATCATAATGTTTATCATCGTAATAACAATCATCATCATCACAATCACCATCATCACAATCACCATCATCGTTATCACACACATTATCATGGTAATCACAATCATGATCATCATTATCACAATCACCATAACAATCACAATCACCAAAACATTCACCATCACTATCACAATCACCAGGTGGTCAGCCACCGGAGTGTTTACCTCGATTTATACTGTATGTAGTTTTTTGACCTGTGCTATCTGAAAACTTTTAATATAAGTTTAGTTTTAAACCGTGAAAGCTTAAAACAGTGTTCGATTTTAATGTTTATAAGTTAATTTCCACGACAAGCGCCATTCACTCCAAAAATCAATGCCACCTGTAACAAAAATAGTTACAAGTGCGAAAAGGCTGTCATTGCAACTTGTTCCGACTGTCAACCCTCGCCTTCGGCTGCGCCTCGGCTCGGATAGACATTTGTCGGAACTCTTTGCAATGACGGCCTTTCCGCACTTGTAATGAAATATACTAATGTACGTGTTATAAACTTTCTTAGATTTGACTGACGCACTCATGATTGTGTGTGTCAGTCAAATCTAAGAAAGTTTATTATTTTTAATAACAACACATATACCTTACGGCTTACAATAATAATAATTAACTTAACTTAAGTCAAAACATCACATCAGTACATCGCACACAAGCGATCGATTCATTTGCGTGCTAACTAATTTAACTAATTTTTAGTAACTACAATAGCTAAATACTTAAACTTACTATAGTTTAAGTATTTAGCTATTGTAGTTACTAAAAATTAAATGAATAGGTAGGTACTTACTTTTGTGGCAAGAAAGGTAGGTCAGGGGCTTCATTTAGAAACGTTTCCACATGTTGAGCTGTGAAATTTCAGATACAGACTTAACACCCTTTGTAGTTTTCCATTTGTAAAAATCGTCGTAGGCTTTCAAGTACGATCCCTTGGACTTTTCTGGGAGTAGATTGTTGTTTTTTTTTATTGATTGTTGGAAGACAAGACAGGGTTCGAAACACCACGCTGCGTTCCAAAACGGGCAGTGGACGTTGGCTTGAAGGCTGCTAAACTAAAGTGTAATTTTGCGGGTCACGTCAGTCGCATGCACGATGACCGCTGGGCAAGTCTCAAATCGATGGTTGCCGGAAGACGGACGGCGCCGCCGAGGACGACCCAGGAAGAGGTGGCGAGGCGATCTGGACGCGTACCGCGAGGGTTGGTCCGAGGAGGCAGGAGAAAAGAGCAAGTGGAAGGAATTGGGGGAGGCCTTTGCCCAGCAGTTGTTGTTAATGATTGTTAGATTTTTAGTAGATTGTTGGTAATGCCAATGCCTTCGGATTTCATGTACTCCGGAGTAAAATCACTATCGTCACTCGACATTTTAGTGAGAATTTGTTGTATGACAAAGCAAAGCAATTTTCAGTTTTCGCGCCTCTTTTGAATTTCTGTTCTATTTTTCTTTTATGCTATGCTTTTATGTACCTATTTATTATTCTACTCGTGGTGGCCAGTTCGATTTTCGAACAATTTATTTTTTAGTATAGACGTTAATGGTGAATGCATGGAATTAGTATGTACATAGCTATGTACATACTAATTCCATGCATTCACCTATCGTAAATGTTCGTAAGCGATTTCTACTTTGTGTTCCAAATTCAAATCACATTAATGACCAGCGGGTCATAATGAAATTCAGTACAATATTATTGCCCTGCTAGACCTCAGGTGAACTTACACATATGTCCCCTCATTATCATCTTATTACAGCCAGCATGGAACTAGAGCTGCTCAGAATCAGGACATGTTTTGTCTCGTGCTTCCTTCCCACCTTTTGCACCATCAACCCAAAAATAAAGGGTGTCAAAAGACCCTTAACGATGCCGAAAAGCACTTGTTCTCCCTGTCATTACGATCTTTTTCTTGTTTTAGACCATACCTGGGAACCTTCTAGTTACGGAGATATTGGTGGTCAACGTTCCAACTTTTTCACAAGATTTTTTTAATGTAAGATTTTACTTTAAACACCTCCACGACCTCCGTACTATTCAACCCATCCATCAGCACAATGTTTTGAGTGATTTACATTGAGTCCTACCGTAAAACGTGACTTTTCATACCAACAAAATAGTACATTTTGATACAAGTGGAGAAAGTTTGTTATTGAGCCGAGAACTGCAATAACAAATGTGTATCAAACGACGTTTATCAATACACTTTTGAAGAAATAAAATCAAAGAACGAAAAATATTTTTGTCATGAATTATTAGGAAACTAGGATTTAAATTTTCTTTTTTTTTTCTTGTTTTTCCGTACAACATGCAATGTATTTCACACCCATGCCATTTTTTTCATTTTCCAACACGTGTGCGGGAATGAAAATTGCCACAGATACCTATAATAATAATAATAATCCGTTTATTTTCAGGTAACAAAGACCCATAGATAACCTTAACCTAAGTATACATACGTTTTATAACAATCGTATTAGTAAATATAACTTAAAACTATGTTAGTATCACTAAATTGCACTAAGTCTTTATGCCTATATATACTTAGTCCAAATTGGTTCAATGCCTATAGTCTGAGGTAAATGTTTTTTTTTTTTTATTTCGGCAAAACACTAAGCGTCTTTTAAAAAAGGAAAAAAATAAATACTTTAAATATTAAAAAAAAAAACAAATTGTGTTTATAAATAGAATATCATAGAAAAACATGATTATTTAAAGCTAATAGTTACTTTTATAAACAAATTAACATTTATTTGTGTTCTAAATACAAAATTTTAAAAAAGAAACTATTTTTTACATTACTTAGGCTGTTTAGCGGCATAATACCTTTGCTTCTCCTTCAACCTGGTGAAAGCAAAGCGCGGAAAGAAAGAAAATTAAAATCATAGATCACAGTAATTCATGACAAAAATATATTTCTTCAAAAGTGTATTGATAAACGTCGTTTGATACACGTGGACATTTGTTATTGCAGTTCTCGGCTCAAAAACACCCTCGCCTACGATACCTACCGTACGGCTCGGGAGTTAATTCCGCCTCGCATGCAATAACAAACTTTCTCAACTTGTATCAAAAAATCAATCAATCAATTTCCCAGCAATAATTTTTGCGTAAAGTCACTTAATTTGATGTACAGAATACTTGGTTGACGGCTTCGTGATGGGTCTGTTTACACCCTGTATTTTCGATGAGGTCTAAGTCAGGGGATCGTGCTGACCACGAAATAGCTTTTATATTGGAATGGTTATTACACCATTCAAGAACAATACTGGCGCGGTATATCATACAGTTGACATGAACAAAATTAAATACGTGTTTAAAAGCGGCGGTCTTCCATTTCTTACACCACTCTGCAGACAATCTTCTTCCTCGGACCTCGGACCTCTTCCCAACGACTCGTAGTAATTCCCTAAAGCAAAATTAACGTCGTCTTTATTACCTACACCTTTGCTACTACTGCTTATGGTTGCTAATTAAACAGACTTCTTTTTAATAGCAGTATTAACCTCTAAAAATCCACTCACTTCTAAATAACTAAGTTAACCACAATTAACGAGCGTCTGAATGATACTATTTTAGCCACTAGTTAACTTCTATGTAAGCCAAGCAAAATAGCATCAAAATTTTAAACTCAGTACGTTTATAACGTAACTCGTCCCACATTCATTGATCGTCAAAATTTAGCTAAAATTATTTAAAATAGTAAATTATGGCCACTAATAATACGTAGGAACTATTGAGGGGGATAATACAAAACATTAAAAATACGAATCCATTTTTTTTTACCTGCTTGATAAGAATTACGTAGGTTATTAAGGGGGCAAATTTTTCATTATTTTTGCGATAGGATGCACCGTTTTCAAGATATAAGCAAATTTAGAACCTGCTACGACTCCATGATGCGCGCTCGCTACGCTCGCATTTTACATTACACACCCACTTTCTGTCACAAATGTTGTCGTCGTAGGCTTTTCATGCCAGCTAGCAAGACTTTTAGGATATTTTAATTGCTATTTTCACGATAAAAGAATATGATATAGTTATTTTACATGCTAAGTTATAATAAATGATGTTGTCTATTATGGAAGCTTGAATTATTTTTTTTTGAAAACCTTGTGTTGAAGCTGTAAAACGTAAAATGGTCATCTATATAAATAAAAACAAAAGTCCTGACTGACTGACTGACTCATCAACGCCCAGCCCAAACCCTTGGACTTAGAAAGCTGAAATTTTGCACAGAGGTTCCCTTTATAATGTAGACAAGGAATAAGGAAGGATTTTTGAAATTCAACCCCTAAGGATGAAAGTTTGTTTGGAAAATCGTCAGTTTTAAAGTTAGGATCTTCAAATTGTGTTAGGGCTGACAATTGAAAATTAATTTATACGTGTTTCAGCGTTTTTCATAATTCCACCCCCGAAGGGTTAAAAAAGGTGGATGAAGTTATGTTTGGAAAGTCCTTAATTTTCGAAATAAAAATCACTAAAATTATTATCTAGGCTAGAATTTTATTTCAACCCTTAAAGGGGTGAAAAGGGGATGAAACTTTGCTTATAAAAAAGTATGGTTTCCACGATATAAGCCTCGTTACTTAGTGTGGCACTAGATGGCGCTGTGTGCAATGTCCAGAGATATTATTTATATTTAATTCCAGTTCTTTATTTTTTAAGTTAAAATCAATAATAGGTAACTAACACAACATAAATCGTTTTTTCTTTGAATTTCAACCCACAAGGGGGTGAAAAGGGGGATGTAGTTTTGTATTGAAGCGGTTCATACGCTAAATGAGAAACCCAAACTCCATAGAAACTTGGGCCTGGCGTTACAGGGCTAGAATTTTGCCAAAAATTAGAGCATTTGGGAAAGTTTCACGAGCCCAATTTTCACGTCTCCCTGCAATGGCCAAGTTGGTAAAATCAGACAATATAGTATGACATTTTAGGTTCAATACTCAATACTCAATACTTTATTGCATTCCACGTGTAGGTACTTAGGTGGTAAAATTTATAACTAGATCACATGGACCCTGTCGGGCACAGCAACGTTAGTTAGGAGAGAGAACACATTTATAAATTCTCAACAAATAACATTATAATTATTTCTTGGGTACTTTCTGGGATAAATTAATTAATAGTATAAAATTATTATTAGTTATGTATGTCTTATGTATAATTATAATAGCAGCTTATTTATTAGCATAAAGCATATAATTGTTAGCATAAATTATAAATTAACAGTATAAAATTATTATATATAATAATATATAGATAGGCGTAATTATTAATTATTCATAATATATTATTATAAAATATTAATTAATAGTATAAAATACATAAATCAATGGTATATAATATAAACAGGTATTAATTGAGAGGTTTATGAGTTAGTAAATCAAACAAAATTTTAGGTCTCGAAATACTCGAAATAGTTATGACTTTATAAGTCTATCACTTAGATATTCATTTACCGAGTAGTAGCTTTTATTTAGCAAAAATTGTCTAAGTTTTTTTTTAAATATGTTAATTTTTTCTTCTTTTTTAATTGATGCGGGTAGTTTATTATATATTTTAATGGACATTACGTAGGGACTTTTTGAGTGCATTTTTAATCGAGAACTTGGTAAGTTTAGTCTAGATCGGTGTCTGAGTAGATAGCGTGTCTGGATGTTTTCTTGTTTTGAATAAAATTCTTGGTGTTTCCCCACAAATTTGCATGTTTCTAAAATTTAAATAACACACAATATTTTAACCCTTCCCGGGTTAAAATATTGTGTTTTCGAAAGAAAGGCTTGCAACTATCTGTTTGCTCAATGTTTACTAGGATTCTGACCAATTCCTTTAGTAGGGTGAAAAGTGTTTGTGCACCTGTGCTGTTTCCCCAAAGAGTGACACCATAGCTAAGCCATGCACAGGCATAAGCATAAGACGTGGAGAGAGCTGTTTGTAGATTGGTGGTCTTTTTTATTTCACGAAGGGCGTGAGAGAATTTAGAAATTTTCGAGTGAGTTTTCTCTATAAGTGATTTCCAGTTTATGTGAGTGTCTATAACTAGGTTATTTTACTATTTCAGTTATTGTGAAGTGTGATATAGTTAATAGTTAGCTTTTAAAAGAGTTACTTTTATTTGGTTTTCTTATTATAGTCATTACATTACATTGTGACATTTAGTGATTTTTATTGACATTGATTTTGTAAATTATTATTAATTTTATTGATTATTGTGAATGTGGGGACCATGTGGGTCACATTTTTATTCTTTGCTTGCTTTTTTTCCCACAACTGTCTGGCAGTTTGAGTACTATAAGCGACCTACCTAAATGTCCTTTCTTTGGTATTGTTCGTTGTTTCGTTGAGCTCCTTGAGTTATAAGTCGAGCTACACGATAACTGACAAATGCTTGCACTGACTGGACAGGTCCACTCAAATCTATGTGGTTCTTTCTTCAAAAGACCATCTCGGACACTAATCTGCATAGTCCTCATGTGAATTGAGCAAGATTGTCTGGACTGCAAAAAAGACTCAAAAAGACCTTTGAGTTTGTTTCGGCTGTTTCTTCTCAGAGTAGTCAGGTACGAAACACCGGCCCCAACTAGTTTAAAAAAAAATTACGTGTAAAAGTGTTTGTAAAAACCTACTTGCAAAATAAACATCATTTAGCATTTACAAGACTGATTTAAGTTAATATAAAAGGATAAAATTGACTTCGAAAATTGATCTCATGTAATTACGTAGTTTGAAAATGATAATTTTAAATAAAATAGAAATTTTATCAAAATTGGGCCAAAAGCTAGGTCTATATTTAGAACCAATAGCACAACAGGATTCACATAGATAACTTCATTTAGAACCAATAGCACTACAGGATTCACATAGATAACTTCATTTAGAACCAATAGCACTACAGGATTCACATAGATAACTTCATTTAGAACCAATAGCACTACAGGATTCACATAGATAACTTCATTTAGAACCAATAGCACAAGAGGATTCACATAGATAACTTCATTTAGAACCAATAGCACAACAGGATTCACATAGATAACTTCATTTAGAACCAATAGCACTACAGGATTCACATAGATAACTTCATTTAGAACCAAGAGCACAACAGGATTCACATAGATAACTTCATTTAGAACCAATAGCACAACAGGATTCACATAGATAACTTCATTTAGAACCAAGAGCACAACAGGATTCACATAGATAACTTCATTTAGAACCAAGAGCACAACAGGATTCACATAGATAACTTCATTTAGAACCAATAGCACAACAGGATTCACATAGATAACTTCATTTAGAACCAATAGCACAACAGGATTCACATAGATAACTTCATTCGTTTAGGAAATATAGTAAAAATTGTACAGTGTTTCATCCAGATGAAATAAAAATTCCTAGAACATTACGTATAATGTTTTAGGAATTTTTATCTCAAAGTAAAATTTTTATTGGCTCCGAGGGTTGACAGAAGTTCTAGCTTTACCCAGTAGAGTACCTAAAGTAGTTTTAGGAATTTGCAGAAGTGTTGCTATTGACAATCGATCATCTGAGTCCCCGGTCATAAGTTAAATACTGCTTATTTTCTACACTTGGCCATTGTAATTGAGGCGAATATTTAAATGGGCTAATTAAGCGAAATAGTAGATTTTTTGGGACATATCTGATTCATGTAACGGCCCAAAAATGGGTTTCTCCAAATGGTATTCAAATAAAATTTATATAAATTCACGTGTACCCTAACCCTGTTCTAACTTTTCATAGAATGAAGCGATAGCGACGAAACAAAAACTACATGTTACTCCAACTTATACATATCACGGCAGGGAAAGCCTAGATGAACACTCTCCCCAAATATTGGCGCCATCCGCCGCCATAGTCTTTCAGTCTCTAGCCATCACATCGCCGTGCGATACCTACGAGTCTTCATTGCTGGTAGATAGGTAGGTAGGTAGTTGAAATCACACACAACACTTGACTCAGACTCCACGTTTATTTCTATTAAACCATTTAGGTACAGAAACTTCTATACTTTCTAGAGTTGAGTCGTCCATTCGCAAAGTATTATAGTTGAGGAAAAGAAAGGACGAAGAAACTCCTCACACTGTTTTAAATCGTATTACAGTTCTCATTTTCACAACTTATTAACGTTCACTTCATTAAACACTTATAATTACTTAGTATTTCAATTGTTTTTTTTAATCTTAGGCTAACGTGACTGCTCGTTGCTCACGCGTCTATCCTGAGTGAGCGGAAGTCCCTCATTCAGTATAGTTTATTCATTAAATAATAAATTCATTAAAACTTACAAACAAGTCTAGATTATTTCACAATTCATCATTTTATGAATTAAACAATACCAATATTCACAAATGCAAAGGGTTTATCTAGTTAAAGCTTATTACTTTTTACAACAATATTCGATCTTGCTTAAAACTATTTCCAGCAAATCAAAGGATTTAATACAAAGAACACACAAGAAGTCTTTCACTAATAAATTGTTCTGTAAAAAATCTTGTTACTTTTTATTTTGTAATTTAGTTAGATAATCTGAATTAGTTGTAGTTTCAAATTATAAATTGAGTTATTGATCAAATCGTATTCGGCGCCATCTTCCACCTGTGGAGTGTTGCCTCATAAACAATATTTAGTGTCAAATGAACAATAATAATTGTACTGCCAAGCAGAGATGGCAGGTTCACCCGTTTTATCATGGAATAGAATTATGAGTGCTATTAATTAGATTAAATCTTAGCAGATATAGCCTCTTGCGGCGACATACACAATATAACTGTTTTGCAATAAAACAAAACAAATATTATGATAGATGAAAAACACAGCGTTGGTTGAAGAAGCTGTCATTAGATTTTGCCTTAAATGCTGTAAATAGTATGAAAACTGTTACCAATTTCCGAACGTTACCTTAGGATCTTTCACTATGGCAGTAGCTCGCGGTAATCAACGAGCTGACATCTGTCATTCATAGAAGTCTTCAAAACTCACTAGCAAGCACCTTGCTGCAACGCTGTATGTTTTTCATTTAACATAATATCTGTTTTGTTTTAATGCAAAACAGTTATATTATGTTTCCTTCAAAACACACAGCGTTGGTTGAAGACCTGTTTGATATCTTCTGATGAAAGAATACCTGAAGGATGTAGACGCTAAATGTATAGCATAAATGAATATTAAGATCTATATTCATGAAATGTTGAATTAAACAATAAAGTATTCCAATCCAATTTATATATTCTAAAAATGACAAAATGAACACTACTTCTTTCTTATAGATTATTCTATTATTAGTAATTAAAGTCTTATTGAGATCAAACATTTTATAACTTATTTAATACGGACTAATTGTTAATAATTGTTAGTGAGATCAAATTATTAAATAACACTCATAATTTGTGAATCAAAGTAACATGAAATGTTTACCATGGACCACATAAACATATTTAAATGTTAGTAAAATGATCATATAATAAATCTTCCGGAGGGACAGAGCTCTTTCTTCATCATCATCATCATCATCAGTCTATAATGTTCCCACTGCTGGGACACGGCCTCAATGAGAGGGAATGGGCTATAATCCACCACGCAGGCCCAGTGCGGATTGGAGCTCTCTCTTATCACCTACCAACCGTAAAATTTTCTGAAAGTATCACTGCTTTTCCAGCTTCCTCTACTTAAAATTTCGTCAAGTGGTCTATTCCCTAGCTAGCTTCTTTAGGCCTCGGCAGACCTTACGGTTCCCGGAGATGCTTCAATATTTACCTGTTTAAAGATGGATCTAATCCATTCTGAAATTATTGTCTTTGATGCTGGCCCGGCCACACCTTTTATTGTTGTAAATAAGCTTGTTAACCCATTCATTTGTGCTCTTCTATCACGTGAATATTGTACAAGGCGTTGTATGTGCCTTACTGGACATAGATTGGGATTAGGATGGATTTTAAGTAACCACTCTGATTGTCTGTGGTTTCCAGTATCTGTTTTTGAGCCAAACTTTAGCTACAATTTTAAGGATTCATCATCTAACCATATGTTCATTTGATAACAATGTTAGGTCATGTAAACGTCTGCCAGAGGCTTAAAGTAAAATAAGTGCTGTTCTCCTAGCAATATCAAAGAGTGTGTTAACCTCTGGTGTTGATTTAAGCCAATCAAAGAGTAACTTTGTATCCTATACTGGTGATTTTTTTTAGGCAGTGGTTTTGCTAAAGATATGGCTTTTAAAACTTGATGGACAAAAAGTTTTTGAATATAACACCTATTGGTATGGCACAGTATGTAGAAATTGCAGACTTGTGTAAACGGATGGAGCTAGAAGCTAACTTATCAACAAAGTAGTTTGGCTAGAAACCTCGCTAAATCATTGGGCTCAGGTGATTTTGGATTTATGCGGTGAGAATCATACCATGATATCCATCTCTGGATAGGAGCTATATAAGTAACAAGTGTGGATTTTCTCCAACTACTTTGTAAGAGGTCCTTTTCCTCTACTGACCACTGGGCAACCTGACTGACCCACCCCCAACTTCTCAAGCTAGAAGTTGCAGCTTGTGGATCTGTGGAGGAGTCCTGCCTGTCGTCAGGTCTATGAGGTTCTTGCATAGATTCTGTATCGGCACTGGCTCTCCGAGAGCTCTTACCTTCAATTCTGGGAGCCAGGCACACTGGGTCCAGTGTGGGGCTATTAATATGTGCGTCCCTTCCGCCGAGTTCAGATGCCTGAGCACTCGTGGTATCAAGTTGGGCAGAGGCAACCATGCTAGTCGATACTGC
This sequence comes from Xestia sexstrigata, assembly GCA_941918905.2. Classification (NCBI taxonomy): domain Eukaryota; kingdom Metazoa; phylum Arthropoda; class Insecta; order Lepidoptera; family Noctuidae; genus Xestia; species Xestia sexstrigata. Next base: position 145,449 of record OW799213.2, on the reverse strand, counting down.
CATCTTCAACTGAATGCATCGCAGAAGCTTGCCAAGCCATCGTTGAGTCCCATGTGACGTACTGTCGCACAACGGCCGACTTTTCGCGAATAGGTCCACGTCGGGGACGCTCCACTTTTAAAATATGGCCTGGGGCAACAGGTGCCATTCCGGCGGTGATAAGCGGTCAGCTATGCCGTTATACCTCCCCGGGAGGTAAGCCGCTGACAGAGTGATGTTCAACTGATCTGCTTCATTCCGTTTAAAGACATTTATTTCTCAAAGAACAAATTACAGTTCACTTAAAGAGAAACTTAACTAAATTAACAATTGGTTGTAGTTTACATTACGACGTTCAACCTATCTAAGAAATTGAACACTCATTAGTTTGCAAGTTAGGTTCAGGAGCGCTAGGGAACGTGTCCGTCCCTAGTTTCTCAAATACGCGACTAAGTAGTGTTCTGTTCTCGAATTGAACTGAAATATGTGCACTCTGAAGATTGGCTTTTTGGCTGCTTATTGCTGCGTATACGGCAAACATCTCTTTCAAGTTCGAGTTCCATTTTCTTTGATGTGTTTGCCAAGTTCCTGACAAGTGGGGCCCGTTCATGTGGGCTCCCCACCCTTCGTCCGCAGCATCGGTAGTCAGAAAGTGGGTTACATGCCCCACGTGTAGGGGAACTGAGCTGTGGTCTATGGCTTCTCGCCACCACGTTAACTCTTGGCAAACCAGAAGAGGGAGCAACCTTTTTTGTCTTGGTCTGCCCTGCCTGAATGATTTCAGAAATATTTGTTTCTGACGACAATGCAGTCGTCCCCTTGGAGTGGTGAGGGTAGCAAAATTTAGAAGTCCTAATAAACTCTGAACTTGTTTTAGGGCACAAAGTTTATTTTTCAGAAACATTAAAATTACTAACTTTACCCTTTCCATCTTGTTTGTGGGCAGGACCTTGTGATTGGAGGCAGTGTTCCAAAGAAGGCCTAAGTATTCTAGTTCCTGAGTGGAATCTAGAATGGAATTTTGGAGATTTATTTGCCACCCGAGCTTTGTTAGGACCTCCAGTCTCCGAGACACGGGAGTCTAAAGTTGTCTTGTCCTGGTGTGCCAGTAAAAAAATGTCCAAATAAACAAGAATGCGTATACTACGGGCTCGCAAGTTCTCTGCCACCCAGTGGATTACTGCTGCAAATGTCTTGGGTGCTGAAGAAAGGCCAAATGGGAGTGCTGTCAATTGCAATATTTCCTGGATGTAGATGACTCTCAAGAATCGTCGGTATGATTTTGAGGACGGCAGATGAAAGTATGCTTGGTGTAAATCTATTGCTGTAGAAACTCTACAACATCTATTTGAGATACGAGTTGAAAATGTTTTGTGGCTACATGCTGGTTTAGCCTCCTCAGGTCAAAAATGGGTCTTGAGCTGCCGTCTGACTTTTTCACTAGAAACATCTTGGAATAAAATACCGCATTTACTTATTTTGGTTTCTATCACACCTTGTTCTTCTAATTTTTCTCTCTGTCATCTCTAAGCTTTTTCTGGTTGAGAATTTCCTTATTTTCCTTCCATGTGTCTTGTGGGGTATTGCATTGGAGGCTTGGATTTAAAGGGTATTCGACTTCCTGTTATGATTTTTAGTATGAATTGATTTGCATTCATCAGTTCCCAAGCTTTTTCATGGTCCTTTAAGCAGCCTCCCTGAAAAGTCTGTACCCTGGCATAGTCATTTTTGCTCTGATCCACGATCGGCACTGGTCTTGGTATCTCGGGTATTTTTAAAAAGAAAGGAATTATTCCTTTTGTAACCAGGTTTTGTTTCACTGTTTTAGACTTTCACGGTTTTTCACTACACTTAAAGTACTTACGGGATAATATCCGTGATTTTCTTTTTCTATGAGGTCCCGTTATTTCGACGCTGTTGCAAGCATCATGATCGCGGGAATACTGAAGAGGTACGCGGGTGGGGCGAAAACTATTTATTATGAGCAGACTAATCTGACTACCCTCTTTCTTAGTCTTTTATTACGCGCACTACTGGAACTCGATTGTAACTCACAACAAAACGCACTCACGGTATCACTCGGTTTTTCTTGATAGTGGAGACGCATGTTATTTTTTATTACGTTTATCACTGGATTCCACGTACTTTATAGTTTAAAACCACAAATAACGGATATTATCCCGTAATTACTTTATTTATTTATTTAAACTTCATGTACAATAGTGGTACATAGGCGGACTTAATGCCACAAGGCGTTCTCTACCAGTCAACCTTTGGGTTAAATAGAAAAACATAGTGATAGGGAACAAAGTAATGTCTAAAAAAAACTTATTACTTACTTTACTTACTTATTTACTTTTATGTGCAGGTTTTGTTTGTTTTAAATTTCATTGCATTATTATTTGGCCCCTTTTTATCATTGTTAAAGCGACGGTCATGACGGTCCTTGTCCCAATGATTACCTTTTTTTTTAAATAGTCCAGTGTACTAAGCCATGTTTGAGACCCTCCTAGTGATTGCACAAGAGGTTGCAAGGCCTCTCGGCTAAAGAGATACTCTGAACTTGGTGGTATATTTAAGAAAGACGTCCTTAAGTTTTGACTGTTGATCTCTTTTAGGATTCTACTTCGCCTTATTTCAATGCATTCACTTCTCCTGCCACAAATGCATATTATTGTAAAAGCCCTTTTGAACGGGAGAGTTTGGACCAAATAGAGCGGTGACTTTCTCTAAAAGTGTGTTAGGAGACAATTCTTGTGGGTGAGTTGCGGCCCAATTAACAAGATCTTGCAGTCCCTGCTTGAGCAGCCCTCTCTGCTCTAGACCTACATTAGTGTCCAAAACTCCCTCCGCAGAGGCTAAATAGTTCTTGGTTTTGTTCAAGTGACATAACTCCTCATTTACCTTAAATTGTGTAAAACCTGGTGTGGCTGAACATGTTCGTAAGGTATCCTTGTAACGAATTCCTTTCCACGCTGGAGTGTCAAACTGCTGTAGTCGTTTTAGCTCTTCAAGACGCTCTGTATTAGCTTTAGGAATAACTACCTTAACATTATATTGTACACTTAAATCCCTAATTTGTAAAGTTTCCGAGGATGAAGAGCTCTCTTCCTCACTCTCACAAGAGAACCACCGCTGGGGTTCACTGGTCTCCACTGACAGATCTCCGTCCGAAGCATCACTAGGAGCACCGGCGACCTTGCGGTGAAAGCTTTCGCCCTCCATTTCGATATCGCGCTCACTCATACAGGATGACTTATTTTTCACTTTCCAAATAAAAGCCGTATAATAGGTGAACGGAGTTGAAGCAAATGGCATACTTAGCTCTTTTTTCTTTTTGCGAAGAAACCAAAATTAAAAAAAAAAAAACGAATATTTTTAATTTAGTTTTCAAAATTTCTCTTTCTTTGTTCTACTTAATATGAAAACTTTACTTGAAATTTGTAGCGTTTTTTGATGATAGTTATTTTTGTCTAAACTTTGGAAAAAAGATAAAAAAACTAGGTATGCCATAAGCTTCTACTCCGTTCACCTAAAATACCCATTTTTTTTGGAATGTGATAAAAAAGTCGAGTGTCATCCTGAACTTCGACAGTTAATTATTTCGACACGGTCTCAATTTCGAATAACAATAGTTCGACTACTTATTGCTTCGACAGAACATACAGGGTGTAAACCACCTCATCACGAAGCCGTCAACCAAGCATTCTGTACATCAAACTAAGTAACTTTACGCAAAAATTATTGCTGGGAAACGACTTTATTTTTTGGGTGAAAAATCATATTTTGTGGTAGAACTCAATGTAACGCACTCAAAACATTGTGCTGATGCATAGATTGAATAGTACGGGGGTCGTGGATGTGTTTAAAGTACAAATCTTACATAAAAAACTTGTATATAAAAAAAAAGTTGTCAAAAAGTTGGAACTTTGACCCCCAATATCTCCGTAACTAGAAGGTTCCCAGGTATGGTGTAGAACAAAAAAATGTTCGCAATGACGAGGAGAACAAGTGCCTTTCGGCTTCGTTAAGAGGTGTTTTACACCCTTTATATTCGACTACCATTAGTCCGACAGAACATACTTCGATCTCTATTTCGAAGGAACATACCTTCGACATAATACTGCTTAATGTGAATTTCGCTTTATGGTTTTAGGTACAGAATAAAAACATAAAATAATCAATTACGTTTTTAATTAAAAATAAAATAAGCCTGCTTATGGCTGCTAATCTAAATTATAACAAAAGTTGAAAGGGCATCGACTCTCGTGATATGGATGGATATGGATATGTGATGTGAATCGCATGTGACTAAAATAGTGATGAATATATGTTGATGGATGGAGGGGGAGAGAAAGACCAAAGAAACGATCGATGGATTGTATGAGGAATGATATGAAACATAACGGAGTAAATGATAGCGTGACGGTTGACAGAGTAGAATGGAAGAAATAAAACGTGTTGCGCCGACTCCAAGTCACGTGGGACAAGGGCACGCTGATTATTCTGGTGGAAAGGATGGTGGTACTTTTGAATATGAAACTTTAGGTGGACTTGTCTTTTGTTCTCGCGATACGATAAGTACAAGTACCACCATCCTTTTCACTAGAAATGTGGTCAGTAGCAGATTCCATTGAATGTGGATTTCCTTCGACTCAAATTGATTTGCGTATTCCACCTCATACGCCAATATGAGGTGGAATACTCTGCACAATAGATGATAAAAAAAAAAATATATTTTTAAAAATTTGTCCGAAGTGAAAAAAGAAGTTAAAGCACACAGAACGAAATACAGAGAAGAGTCAATTCCCTTTCAACTTTTGTTATAATTTAGAATATGTTTTAGTTTAAGTGAATTTATAGAATAAGTTAGCAGCAATAAAGGCTTATTTCGAAATAGAGATCCGCCGAACAAGTGCGTATCGAAGAAGGGTTCTGTCGAAGTAGTGCGTTTCGAAGGTCTGTGTTGTCGAAGTATGTTCTGTCGGACTAATGATAGTCGATTAAATGTTCTGTTGAAGCAATAAGTAGTCGAACTATTGTTATTCGAAATTAAGACCGTGTCGAAATAATTAACTGTCGAAGTTCAGGAAGACACTCACAAAAAATCATCCGGTATAATCAAGGATAATATGAAATTACTTATCACGCGTACTTTAATTATACCTCTATAGCTTTAACTGAAACTTTACACCATTTTACTCAAAATTTGCTAAGAAAGTTGACGAGTGAAAATTTTTCCATACCTTGGCGGCAAAATTTTTAGACGCTATGAATGACAGATGTCAGCTCGTCGATTACCGCGAGCTACTGCCATAGTAAAAGATCATATGGTAACGGTCGGAAATTGGTAAGTGTTTTCATACTATTTACAGCATTTAAGGCAAAATTTTGTCTCCCAAGTCACAGGTGAAAACCTAGTTTGGGGGCCAGGGGACCTTCTGTACGACATAATCTGTATGTTGTATCTATAAGATGTCTGTAATGATGTTGTCAATGTATTGCAATAAAGAATTTTATTATTATTATTATTAGCTTCTTCAACCAACGCTGTGTGTTTTGAAGGAAACATAATATTTATTTAAATATAAGGTCGCGGTCACGAAGTCAGAAGGCGCGGTGCGGCCGTGTTATAGCACAACGATTACTTATTATCCTAGAAGTATCCCCTGTCCAAACTCCACGCGGGCGAAGCCGCGGGCATAAGCTAGTGAGGTATAAATTCCGTGGCTGAGTTAGTAAATTAGGTGGCAATGTATACACAAGAAGGACAAGTTAAGATAATTGTTGATCTATATTTGGCGCTTCCTATAGAATATTTAGTTGGCGTTGTAAAAAAGACGAATTAGACGTAGAGGCTATCTCATTTTCCCGTAGCTTAGTTATAAAATGAGAAATTTGACCGCGTAGCCAATAAAAAAAATGGTGGCTTGACTTGTAATTTCTCCAGATATATTGTCAAGAAAATCATACACCACAACTATCATCACATACAATTTTCCTTTAAAGTTCATAAAAAAAAAAATGTGTGTGCACTATCATATTCATGAAATGCACGACCATGTTCATGAAATGCACTATCATCGTGAATTTTTCAAGCCAGCAGTTTAGCTTTAAGAGGGGGCGGGGACGCCTTACCGGAACAAAAATTTGCACTTTAAAGTTAAATATTTCGGAGCATTAAAACGAAAAATAATATTGGCAACCCCTAAATCATTTTAAAAGACCTAAACAACGATACCCTACACAAAAAAATATTTTCCGAAATTTTATTTTACCATTTTGTCGGCGTGATTTATATACACCTCTACAAAATTACAGCTTTCTAGTACTAACAGTCTCTGAGCATAACCTCGGACGGACGGACAGACGGACATGACGAAACTATCAGGGTTCCTTATCAGGACTACGGAACCCTAAAAACCCGACTACTAAAAATCACACTCTCATTAAATTCTGAGTTTACAAGGTAAATTCAACTCCTTCTATTGTTGAAGTTGGTTAAAATGAATACCTATGTTACCTGTTTTTGGTAAAAAAGGTGACAGACATAATTACAATACTAGAAATAGGGACCAACTAGTTCAGCCAGGCTTTTGACTCGCTAAAGTAGACTCATCTTTCATGGGTTACTGTTTGAGATGATATAATAACATTCCACAAAGTATTCTTGAACTGAATGAGACGAAATTTAAAACATGCATGAAACGCACACTATGTAAGCATATTACAAGTTGAGCGATTATATCGCTGATAAAAATGCTTAGCTCAATGCTGGTCCTGCTCCACAAGGACAGCGCGCATAAATTGATAGCATTCAATGGTATTGTTGGAGCTGCTGAAGATTGTACAACTATCTTTATCATTGTATAGATTCAATCTCTTTAGTATTATATAATTGCATAGCCTATATTGTGTGAGTATTAAGTACTAGAAAGCTATCATTCACTGGAAACCTACGTCTTTTCTTGACTTGAATGTGCCCTGGCGGTTGAAACTATGTCATGCTCACACTAATGTCTCGCTGATGGTGGCGCATGTGTCGGATCATTTAGTTCCCTTCAAAATGGTTGAGTTGAATGGTGCTGATCCATGCGTCATGTTCGTGAACGGGCGCTGTCAGTTGTGACTGGTCTTTTCTTAGTTGCCATGGCTTGTTTGAATGAATTATTTTGGTTTTTAAATTGTATTTTTTTTGTTTTGTTTTTACTGTGGACACTTTTAACGTGCACATCTTGCTACATTGTTCTCACATAATATACCATCTCAACTTGAATGATGTAACCAAGATTTTGTAACAATGTTTTGATTTAAAAGAGTGTCCATGGAGTTTCTTGCCCGTTCTTCGCCATAGAGATCTACGCTAGGGAATGGGCAACTACAGTGCTTTCACAGTTTTTATGTCTTGTGACTGGGACTGTAGCTACATTTAATTTTCATCTTTGTTTCGACAATTCAAAAGTGCCTGTAACTGGCCTACTTGAAATAAATGCTTTGATTTTGATTTTGACCCGGGCCATAATAACCAATCGATTGACACCTCATTCGTCAAAATGGGAAAAATTAAATAGTTCAGGGTTTAGGCGCTACAGAGGAGTATACGTAAATATATACATACATAGACTACTAATGTCATAACCCTTTTTTTTTCGGATGGGAAATCATCAAATGACTTCTTCCGCTCTGGGCGGAGCAGGAGGGAGTGTCAGACTTTTACTGACTAAAACCCATCCATGTTCCTTCATCGCCCTTTGTGTTCCGGGGTCACGGTATCTCTTTCGAACAGTCCCGCAACCCCGGCAGGCATCGGTCCTTGCGGACCCCTTCCTATTGCTGACTCTCTTTGAGGCGCGCGTGGAACACAAACGCGGCGTCGACACGGCCTGTCGTCATGAGACGGATGGACGGCGAGCTAGCCCATAGCCCACCGTCCACAGGCCCGAGAATATCAATAATATCAATATAATCATAAACCTTCCTTTTGGCTTCGCCGTAGTCGGGTAACAAAAATAACTTACTCAATGGAAAGGGGTTTAATTTTAAATGGCCGGCCTAACTTCTCCGCCATTTTAATTTCTTTTCAAAGTTGCGGCCACGCATACACATACACGCATACCTTTGTTAATCGATCATCATTATCATAATTTCAGCCGAAAGACGTCCACTGCTGGACATAGGCCTCCCCCAAGAGTCGCCACATTGACCGGTCCCGTGCGACTCCCATCCAACGGATTCCCGCAACCTTCACCAGGTCATCTGTCCACCTAGTGGGAGGTCTTCCAACGTAACGTCTTCCGGTTCGCGGTCGCCGCTCCAGAACTTTTCGGCCCCATCGGCCATCCGTTCTGCGAGCAATGTGCCCTGCCCACTGCCACTTAAGTTTGGCAATTCTTCGGGCTACGTCGGTGACCCTGGTTCTCTTGCATCATTTCTGATTCGATCAGGCAAAGAAACTCCGAGCATAGCCCTCTCCATTGCCCTTTGGGTGACTTTAAGCCTTCTGATAAGGCCCATTGTGAGCGACCACGTTTCGGTCCCGTATGTAATCACTGGCAACACACACTGGTCTCTGACTTTCGTCTTGAGACACTGCGGTAAGTTGGAGGAGAAGATACCGCGCAGCTTCCCGAACGCTGCCCAGCCGAGTCGGATTCGACGATTGACCTCTTTCTCGAAGTTAGACCTACCTAACTCAACCGTTTGTCCCAGGTACGCATAATCGTCCACAGCTTCGAGTGTAGTGTCTCCGATTTTAATAGGAGTAGGTTGCATTGGGCATTCAACATGACCTTGGTTTTGTCCATGTTCATTTTAAGACCCACTCTTCCAAAAGCTCTACTAAGGTCATCGAGCATTGTACTGAGGTCCTCCATGGTCTCAGCCATGACCACTATATCGTGTAATCACTTATTCATCGATAGCTGGTATAAAAGCTGGTATGATGGTTGGTACAAATAAATTTTGTATGAGACAAAATGTTTTAAAGCGTCACGTTTCCGAGGAGCTATCAAAGTTAAAATTCATTCACGGATGTTATAAATTATACAATAACATCACACACACACACTACACTTTAGCTATCGACTGATACACGTTTTATTCGTGTCTGATCAAATCGAAGTTGTGCTGAAGATGCCATCGGTGAATGGACTTAATATTATTTTATTTATTAGTTCATGACTATCTAAATTATGTTCTCTAGAGGGCGCCATATCCAATTTAATGTGACGTCACATAACCTATAACCAGCGAGAGTTCGCTTCCAATGATACCTCATTTGTCAAATTTTCAAAATATTTGAAAAAGTTTCTTGTAAAAAAAAAACCGATTTAAAAACCAACCCACTAAAAACTGGATCAGTGTTGCGAATAAACCTGATGTTGTGATGATACGAGTAGATCGCCGAGAGCGCTGTGCAATGATTGTTGACATCGCTGTCTCTCATGATAAGGATCTTGTGAAAGCTGAGAATGATAAGAAACAAGTATCTTGGCAATCCAAGATTCTTGTTTTTTTATCATTTCTCAGCTACCAATGTACACGAGGTTGTCGACATGTGGGACGTGGACTCTGCAATCATTGTACCGATAGTCGTTATGGTTAATGGACTAGTAGCAAAGAGCCTCGACTAACACCTTAAGAGGCTTTTATTGCGCGACTGGCAAGAGCTTGAGTCAGAAAGCAGTACTCCTGGACACTCCTTCCTCTGGAGCCCAGACCACTGGCAGCTTGTACCTTGTTCCTGATGCCGATGGGCCACCTGTTTTTTTTATATTTTTGAATTACATATTATTTGTATACTTTTGTTTTTAAAACTGTAAGAAAAAAAATAAAAAAATATTAATTGTATTAGTAATAAGTAATTGATATAAAATACAAAGTCTTAAACTTTAGTAATTTGTGGTTGCAAGAGATTTGAACCAGCATAATCCGTTTCATCACAAAACTGTCACAGCGCTAACCGCTGAGCCATATCGTTGTTCACTTAGTAATAATAATAAATAACCACAATCATAACATTCATAACGTATACCGCGCGACTCTGATTGACTCGAGATGAAAGAGTGCGATATACGGGTATAGAGCGATACACGGTACACGGTGAAATGTGTTTATTGAAGAAGGTCGTAAGTGCGACTAGTTGTAATTGTAATGCTATAGATTTGTGAGATGCTACTGGGCTTGTAACAGCAACATTAGGCGCGACACTGCTCTGCACCAGGACATGGTCCTGGACGAGCCAATGTGCGCGAGACACCTACATTAGCTGACGAGTTGCCTCCAAACGGTGCTTGGGGAATAATGGCGCTAAGGGCGCTAGGTGGCCCTTTACGTTACGACACTCATCTTTTCTTACGGCGCTTATGCACTAGCAAAACGTTCCGCTGGCTCGATACGCGTAAGGGTCAGTTGTATCAGTATCAGTTGTATGATACAGAACAACAGCGCTTAGCATAAATAGTGTGTACAAAGTAGTCCCCTGTGCAGCCTGGCGGTGCGCGGCTCGGAGGGCGGGCCGGGCAAGAAGCCGGGCGAGTTCGGCCCCGCGGAGCCGCTGCTCAGCGACGGAGACTCGCCGTGAGTACCCCACCCCACCACACCACACTACCATCAGCTAGGGACACGACTCCTCTCTCAATACTACAACTCTTACATATTATTATTGAAATTAGAAATACAAACAGTCCAGTTGTGAAATAAGTTCCGATCCCTTCTCTGAAGACATAAGCGTGACTATCGGATCCGAATCCAAGAAATGACGATCCGAAACAATTTCGGACGGATGGGATTCGGATCTAGGAATTCTCTACGATAAAAAAAGTAGTGTAGGTGAGTGCGGTGCGGCGCGGTGCAGTAAGACGTGTGTTATGTTGCAGGCCCACGCTGGACGAGATCCGGAGCTGGGGGCAGTCGTTCGACCGCCTCATGCGCAGTGCCGGTACGTACCACCCCCCCTCACCCATCATACATTCTCATCATTGTCATCATCCCCCTCATCCTTGGGGTCGACGCAGCAAACTATGTTAGATCTATAATGATTTACCTTGCGTGTTTCAGCCGGACGGAAAGTATTCCGCGACTTCCTGCGCGGCGAATACTCTGAGGAGAATATAATGTTCTGGCTCGCGTGCGAGGAGCTGAAGCGAGAGACCGATCCCGACGCCGTCGAGGAGAAGGCGCGCTTCATCTACGAGGACTACATCTCCATTCTGTCGCCCAAGGAGGTGAGCCACCGAGCCCGCCGCTCGCCCCCCCCCCACCTCCCTGCACCGCAGTACCTACTGACTGCTGCACCGCCGCTTGCAGGTGTCGCTGGACTCGCGCGTTCGCGAGGTGGTGAACCGCAACATGGTGGAACCCACGCCGCACACCTTTGACGACGCGCAGCTGCAGATCTACACGCTCATGCACCGCGACTCGTACCCGCGCTTCGTCAACTCGCCGCTCTACAAGACGCTGGCGCGTCTGACGAGCACTGAACCGCCGGCCACGCCCGCCACCCCCGCGCTGGACGTGGACGCCGCGCTTGCTGCGTCCGCAGCGACCCCTGCGCCCACAGCGTCCCTTGCGCCGGCCGCGCAGCCCGTGCCGTCCACGCCACCGGCCGCACCGACTACGCCGGCCGCAGCGACAACACCGGCCGCGACGACAACGCTGGCCGTGACGACAATGCCGGCCGTGACGACAACGCCGGCCGCGCTGGCTGCGCCACCTGCGCAGGCCGCGCAGGTTGCGCATCCAACGCAGGAGCAGCCCGTGCAGTGACGTCAACCGCACCCTCCCCACGTGTAAATAGACTCGATATACATTCATTTAAACGGGTACTAATTTTGTACATAGCTAGGTTAAGTGTGAGAGTAGGAGCGGCGCGCACCGCCGCGGCCACTTCGCTGGTCCACCGACCCGCGCGCCCGCGTGCCGCACGTCCTGCGCTGAGCATGCGTAACGCGCACCGCGGCGATCTGCGCGCATCTAGTTAGAAGCAATAAAGGTGGACCAATTAAGTTTGCCGAGGAGTCAACGAATAAATAAATCAGTTAATGTAAACGATGCGTTTTATTTCTATCAATGTACAGCTCAACTTTACTCAATGATACCGCTCTCAAACGAATGCTCCAGATACATGAGTTGGTACCTACCAACTCATGTATCTGGAGCATGTTGTTCCGAAACCTTGGAGATGATGTATACGTGGAGAGATATGGCGCAGTACGTTGTAATTGCGGAAGTAGTTTTAGTATAAATATGGCTTTGTATGTTACGTAGAATCACTCACTTGTCTAATATGGTGTCCGTGTTTAATATCATCACTACATATTATAAACTAACATCCCACGCAACTTCGTGTGCGTCACATGAGAGAGAGAGAGAGGGTTAGAGGGACTGTGAGTCAACCTTATAAGATAAACATATGCCATCGCCGATTTTTTTTACTTTGAGAAATTTTCCACTGACGTTTGTCACAATGCTTCAGTATATATTAATAGATGGCGCTGATCAGCTTTGGGAATATTTTTTTAAGCGGCGTTCTAGTAAAATCCAATGAAAAAAGAATTGACTACTTGTTATATTACTAGCTGGTGCCCGCGACTTCGTTCGCGTGAAAATTTCGGTATGAATGTGTGAAACTGCCTCGTTGGTCGATCGGTCGCAAACGCGACTACTAAGCATGAGGTCCTGGTTAAGCAGTGTTGAAAAAAAAGTGTATTACATGTGTAAGGGCATGAGCCTTCACACTTAATGTTAAAAATGTTAATAACATAAATGTTAATGTTCAAAGGTATTTAATACGAAATTGCACTAAAATAATGTAATAAGAAAATAATAAAAACTGTTACAAAAAGTCACAAAATGTTGGATGTTGCGCGAGCTCGATATTAAACCGAAGACGTACTTGCGTACGTGACGTTACTACATTTTTATAAAATAACAAAATTTTCAGTATTTTAACTAGGCTAATTAAAGTACAATGTGCAGTTGCTGACCGTACATCTTGGCGGGGCAAAGAGTGAGATAACTTATTAAAAGACTATTTTACCAATATAAATACAAATTACGAAATAAAAACGTGAATAAAAATGATTATAAGTCAAATGTTAAAAGGATGAGGTGTCGCATAGGTACGTTCTGTTTTCAGTGGATGCTGCAACTCTTGGTGGCTTCCGTGGTGGTATTCTGGTGGATGCGCCGGCGTCACTGACGGTGACCTTGCCGCTGCGTTTGCAGTACACGTAGGCTCCTCCCGCGACGACTATTGACAAGATCAGAAGTCCCATCGTAGAGTATGAAACGATGTATTGGTGCACATCGTGTTGCGACATTTTAGCCTGTTTCGTTTGATCTTCCAATTCTTTCAATGAATTATTTTTCGACGTTTCATTCTTCAGATATTTATAATAACAACAATGTAGTAATTTTTATCCTACTGGCAACTTCGCACTAGTAAAGAGTAATTTCGTTCCTTTTTTTATTTTTATTTCTACCTTTGGGTAGGCTGTATGTCGGCTCACCATTATTTTTTCGTGCGCGGCAACAAGCACACTAACTCCCGAAAAAAAAAACAGTTCTTTTTAAAGTTAAAATAAAATAAAAATGCCCAAATGTAGTGCTGACGAAAAAATAAAATGTTATAGTGCAAAAATAAAGAAATTGAAAAAGCATGACAATGAAAAAAGGGGTCGTCGCTTAATAGTGTACTCTTCATCATCTGATTCCGAGGAAATAAAAGGTGAGATATTTTTTTTCCATTCCAAATTTAAAAATCGGTGTTTATTTATTGGACTTTATATAGATAAATTCCACTTAATAAACACCGATTTTTTAATTTGGATTTTTGAACGCATAGGCGTTCAGCGTCTATAAGCTTCCCTGGAGGATCAACTGCGGGTTATCACAATGGGTTAGCATGACGCTAGAAAATATCAGCCTGGAGGTTCAACTGCGGGTTAACACAAAGGCTTTGATGTTGAAAAAACAACAAAATAATGGGTACCGTTTGGACCCTGGGGTCAAGGATCCCTATAAAAAATTTACGATTAAACATTGAAACATTTCCATTTGAAAAATAATTCAATCGTAAGAATCTTCTTAACATTTTTTCTTATGGTTAAGTACCCACAACTAAAAAAAAAAAAAAAAAACAGGTGTCGGAACGCAAAACGTAGACGAAAACATTGATGTCAATGAAACACAACCAGATGTGCCATCAACCTCGGAAGAAGTAAACCCTGAGCCTGAACTCGACCCTGAGCTACTAGAAGCTTTGGGCGATGCTGTTGTCGATATTCCAGTTTATGGCCTGGACATACACGACAAGTTGGCTCAACGTTGGTTACCAATTCTTAAAAAAGGCATAGAAAGCGAATCTAAATTAACGCTTTTAAAAGGATATACGATTCCTAACAACTGCAAGCTACTCAAAGCACCTACTTTAAACGTAGAAATATCGGCTGCTGTCACTGATTTACTAAGAAACAGAGACAAAAGGCTTCAAACCAAACAGGATCAACTTGGCCTGGGCATTTTGGCCATCAACAAACTCAAACTCAAACTCAAAGCATTTATTTCAATTAGACCATTATGGCACTTTTGAAAGTCAAAAATACAAAAAAACAAAACAAAGCTACAGTCCCAGACACAAGACATAATAACTTGAGAAAGTACTGTAGTTGCCCATTCCCTAGCGTAGATCTCTATGGAGAAGAACGGGCAAGAAACTCCATGGACACTCTTTTAAATCAAAATATTGTTACAAAATCTTGGTTACATCATTCATGTTGAGATTATAGATATATGTGAGAAGGATGTAGGAAGACGTGCACATTATGAGCGTCCAGAGTAAAACATTAAATCAAAAAATTAAAAATAAAGTAATTAAAATGAACCGTGGCAGCTAAGAGATGACCAGTCCCAACTGACAGCGCCCGATCACGAACAAGACGCGTGTATCGGCGCCATTCAACTCAACCATATTGAAGGGAACTAAATGACCCGACACACCCGCCACCATCAGCGAGACATTTGAGTGAGCATGACTTTCTCTCAGCCACCAAGGCATATTCAAGTCAATGAAAGATAACTAAATGCAAATGGTAGCTTAAAAATACATGGTACTCACATGTGCTATGCAATTATACAATATTATGAGATGGAATCTATACAAAGCAAAGATACTTTTACAATCTTCTGCAGCTAGAACAATAATTTGCCCAATTAGTTTTCCCCTATGGTTGTGGAGCAGGACCAGCATTGAGCCAAGCATTTTTATCATCAATGTAATCCACCAACTTATAATATGCTTGCCTACATAGTGTGCGTTTTATACAAGATTTAAATTTCGTCTCATTCAGTTGTAGAATGTGGGGAGGTATTTTATTGTAACATTTTAAACAGTACCCCATGAAAGATGAATCTACTTTAGCAAGCCTGAAACATGGCTGAACTAGTTGGTCCCTATTTCTAGTAGTATAGTGGTGTCTGTCACCTCTTTTACTGAATAAATGCAGATTTTTCCTAACGTACATGATATTTTCATAGATGTATTGACAAGGTACTGTCATGATATTAATTTCCTTAAACAGTTCTCTTAGAGAATCGCGTCTACGTAATTCATAAATGGCTCTGATAGCCCTTTTCTGCAGAATAAATATAGACTCGATGTCTGCAGCGCGTTCCCATAGTAAAATACCGTATGACATAATACTATGAAAATAACTAAAATAGACTAGCCTCGCCGTATCAACATCAGTAAATTGGATTTTCCTAACAGCATACGCTGCTGAGCTCAGCCGTCCTGCAAGAGATGTTAAATGAGGACCCCATTGTAGCCTTGAGTCGAGCGTGATTCCCAAGAAAACCGTTTTATCGACAAATTCTAGTTTCTCTTGATTCAATACTACGTCACAATCACGACTTTTGACATTTGGTAAAGCAAATCGAATGCACTTTGTTTTTTTCCCATTTAGAACTAAATTATTAGCGGTAAACCAATTATGAACCTGCAGTAGGGCGTTATTTACGTCGTCCAGATTTGTGGCACGTCTGTTTATCCTAAATATTAAAGAAGTATCGTCTGCAAACAACACCAATTGCGGGTAGTTATCAAATAAATTGGGTAGGTCATTTATGTACACTAAAAACAGGGCAATGACTCTGCTGCTGACCGGTGATGACAAGGTACAAGCCATAAAAATTTTGTCAGACAGCTGCCGAATACTTACTGATCTCCATTTTACCGAGACGCAAGTAAGAACAAAACTTATGACGCCAGGTTTGGACAAGTCGTTCCTAACCTTAATACAGGATCAAGACAGAGATGAAACCCTCTTCGGAAGTAAACTACCGGATAAAATCAAGGCTTCAAAAGCAATCGAGAAACAAGGACTGCAAATAAAAAAGCACCTATACCGAAGCCGTCAACCTCAAACATTCCGACGTCGAGTGCTCGTTATCAGAATCAAGGAAACTGGTCAGGGCGTCCTCGCTTCTCGTCATCGAGAAGGGGAGGGCGGACATCCTCGTACCGGGCACCAGCACACCAACCTTACCGCCGGGCGCCGCCAGCACCACCGACGTCGACCTCAGCGTGAGCAAATGCGGCCGCGAGCTCCAACAAGCGAGGCAATAACTCAGGTACATGCTGGTAGACTAAAATTCAACTATAATTGTTGGTGTGGCATTACAAAGAACGCGCTTGTTCTGAGTTGAATTTATCATGGTTACCACATACCTTTTTCGCGTAAAGTTGTACAAAGTACTGTTCCCCAAAATTTCTTTTCCGTTAAGGAAAAGCGGGACATGAAAGTAGCTATTCTTAACTTAATAGATTTAGGCGCAATCACGGAACAAAAACCTAGATTCGATCAATTTGTATCTAACATTTTTTTGACATCACAATCGAATGGTAGCTATAGATTTATACTAAATCTTAAACGATTAAATAAGTTTGTTTCAAATGAGCATTTTAAGATGGAAGACCATAGATCTGCATCAAAAATGATACCAAAGAAGGGCTTTATGGCAACAATAGATCTTAAAGAATCATACCTTCTTGTCCCTGTAGCTAGATCTCATCGCAAGTATTTGAGATTTCAGTTTGAAGATGAAAAATTACGCAATCGCACATATGAATTTAACGCTTTGCCTTACGGACTATGCTCCGCACCTCGCACTTTCACAAAAATCATGAAAGAAGTTGTAGGTTATTTAAGGCATCGTGGATATAAATCTGTAATATATCTTGACGATCTATTATGTCTTGGAGATACCTACGAAGAATGTCATAAAAATGTTACCGAAACTCTAAAAATGTTGAATTGCTTAGGTTTTGTAGTTAACTTTGAAAAAAGTAGTCTACACCCACAACAATGTTGCAAATTTCTAGGATTTATGTACAACTCTATAGACATGTCAATAACATTGCCGTTAGAAAAGCGTCGCAAAATATTACAATTTGTACAAAAATATTTAAAGTTACCGATTTGTACTATTAGGGAATTTTCTCGCTTGTTAGGGGTTCTGACCGCAGCTTATCCAGCCTTTAGTTACGGCTGGCTCTATGCCAAAGAACTAGAAAGACAAAAATATTTAGCTCTTAAAAAACATCAAACATACGAAGCTAAATTTAAATCTTCTGCTGTAATCTTACTTGACTAAGATTGGTGGATTAAAATATAAATTTCACATCAAATGCTCTCGAATCTCGGGATTTGTTTTAGAAATCTTTACCGATGCTTCTAAAACAGGTTGGGGTGCGTTTTGTAACAACGAACGTGTAAACGGTGGTTGGAAAGACAGCGAGTGCAACTTTCATATTAATTATTTAGAGTTGCTTGCTGTCTTTCTTGGCCTGAAATGCTTCGCTCGAGACTCAAAGTACAATGATTGTAATATTTTGCTACGCGTTGACAACACCACTGCTATTAGTTACATAAATAAAATGGGACGGATTCAATTCCCTCATTTAACCAACTTAACCAAAACAATGTGGCAGTGGTGCGAGAAACGGAACATCTAGCTGTTTGCGTCGTATATAAATAGTAAAGATAACAGAGAAGCAGACCAAGAGTCGAGAAGAATCAATCCCGATATCGAATGGAACCTCTCTGACTCGGAATATCATAAGGTATTGGCTTTCTTTGGCAAACCAGTAATAGATCTCTTTGCTTCTCGCACTAATGCAAAATGCAAAACGTATGTTTCATGGAAACCAGACCCCGACGCCATGGCAGTAGATGCATTTACAATAAATTGGAAACACACAGGGTACTTCTACGCATTTCCACCCTGCTCTTTGGTTTTGAAATGCATACAAAAAATTATTAAAGACGAAGCAATAGGTATCGTTATTTTTCCTTATTGGCCGTCACAGCCATGTGATGGTTTCCATTGCTTAATAAAATACGACTGTCTGATATTTTATACTTAACGCCTGATTCAAATATGTCGTTGTCCTCTTTCAGGACTCCCGAACTCCCTGTGAGACAGTTTATCCTGGCTGCAGCGGTGCTCTCAGGTCTGCCTTCGAGTCCAGAGGAACACCAAGCCTTGCGCTCGACCTAATGATGGCTTCGTTATCCCAGAATACACTTTCCCAGTACAACTGTGCTTATAAACTATGGTGGCAGTTCTGTGAAGCAAACAGTCATAACCCTTACACTGGTTCTCCATCAGATGTTATGTTATTTTTAACTAAACTATTTAACGAAGGTGCCACTTACGGATCTTTAAATTCTCATCGCTCAGCTCTTTCCCTTCTTGTTATGCAGCATCGTAATTTCTAACGGCCAAGTTAAAAGACTTCTAAAAGGCGTTTATAAATTGAGACTTGCCACTCCAAAATACACTTGTACTTGGCATCCACAAATAGTTATAAATTCTGTCTCAGAATGGATACTCAACAGAGGGCTTTCAATTGAAAGAATCACCAAAAAGCTAGTAGTTCTCCTAGCATTATGTACAGCGCATAGGGTACAGACTTTTTCTCTAGTAAAATTAGAAAATATTGTGGTGGGTCCATCTGGTATTCAGATAGGTATTTCTGATGTCATTAAAACGTCCGCGGCTGGAAGCGATTCACCTTTACTGATATTACCGTACTTTAATGAGAATAGGACAATCTGCCCCGCTACCATAATAGAAGATTATATATTCGCCACAAAAGATATAAGATCTGAAGCGACAAACAGCCTTATATTAACGTATAAGCGTCCGCACAAACCAGCAACTGCTCAAACCAACAGCAGATGGATCAAGGACGTGCTGTGTGCGAGCGGCGTGGACGTGTCTGCGTTTAGCGCGCACAGCACGCGACACGCAGCCACGTCCGCGGCGTCCGCCTCTGGGCTCTCGTTAGATGCCGCAAAACAGCTGGATGGACCAGTACTTCTCAAACCTTTGCAAAGTTCTACCAACGCCAGGTAGTGGACAGAGGTAACTTTGCTCGGTCAGTATAACAGACAAACGGTTCTTTGTGATTTTATTAGTGACAAATGAAGTAAATTAAAACAGAATTTTGTTATTATTACTCACAAAAAAAAATATGTACTATCTAAGTTTTTTGATTGTATAGAATAATATGAATAACTTAAAGTATTAATTACCCACAGAAAATAAAAAATATATTTTTTTTCCTTATCGTAAATCTGTTTATTTTATTTCACAATCTCTGAACATCTACATTGCTGTTGTTATACTACTCTGTCAAGAAAGTACCGGGAAAAGATCAATAATACACAAAATGTCTGTTATTCATCCAAATTTATTTTATCACCTTCAAAGTATGCTCCTTTAGAAACGATACACTTGCGCCAACGAATAATCCATTCATCAAAACATTTTTTAAACGCTGCTTCCGGAATTGAGTTCAGTTCTCGCCGCGAATTCTCCTTTATGTCTTCTATCGATTGAAAACGGGTGCCACGAAGTGGTAATTTGAGTTTAGGAAAAAGAAAAAAGTCAGCAGGAGCCATATCTGGTGAATATGGTGGTTGCTGGATGGTATTTGTTGAGTGTTTAGTCAAAAATTCGTTCACAATGATAGCCTTGTGCGAAGGCGCATTGTCGTGGTGCAAAATCCAAGAATTTTCTTTCCACAAATCTGGCCTTTTTCGTCGAATTTGCTCTCTTAAACGCCGCATAACGCTCAAATAATATTCTTTATTTACCGTTAGACCTTCCGGTAAGAATTCAGAGTACACAACACCGCGATAGTCAAAGAAAACAGTCAACATGACTTTGACTTTTGATCGACTTTGGCGTGGTTTTTTCGGTTTCGGTTCCGTTGGAAGGCGCCACTCCGAAGCTTGTTGACTAGTTTGCATGTCCAACTCGTAAACCCACGTCTCGTCACCAGTAACAATGCGTTTCATGAATGTTGGGTCCGAACTGACTCGTTCTAGCATGTCCTCAGCGACTTTCATGCGATTGAGTTTTTGGAGAAAATTCAGATCTTTTGGGACTAGCCGAGCAGCAACATGTTTCATACCCAAATGATTAGTTAAAATGGTACGGATCGACTCGTGAGATACAGAAAGTTCGGCGGCTATCTCTCTCAGAGTTGAATGGGGATTTTCAGTCACTATTTTCTTCACTTTTGCGATGTTAACTTCAGTTGCAGACGTTGACGGCCTACCAGAGCGAGGCAAATCTTCCATCACATCTCGACCGCTTTTGAACGCTTTGAACCACTCATAAGCACGAGTTTTTGATAAAGTCGATTCACCGTAAGCCTTCTGTAACATTTTCAGTGACTCCGAACACGAAATTCCATTGGCGATGCAAAATTTAAGACAAACTCTTTGTTCGATATTTTTGTCCATTATGAAATTCGCAATACACACTATATATGATATTACTAAAACCAACACTGTATTTAATATAAATAACAGATGCAACTCAAACTCCGCGCCAAAATGGAAAACAGTTGTGCCAATCTAACAACTACAAAAAAAACAAAAATTTGAATTTGGAACCATAAACAAATCATCCATTCCCGATACTTTTTTGACTGAATGTATATCTGAAGAATGAAACGTCGAAATATAATATATGATCAAACGAACTTGCAAAAGTGAAGTTCGATCGATATTATATGAGTACGTTTCATTCGAAGATATTGGGAGTATATATCTTCTACCTTCCCATACCCAAGGTGAAAACTTTGAAAAAAATCTTTAAAAATAATGGTGAGCCGACATACAGCCTAGGGTACAGCAGACATAGAGCCAGGTGTTAGGTTTTTGTAATGGTGTCCATTTATTGTTGCAGGATTCGGATGTGTAGATACATTTTGACAATGTAATGTTTGTTATTGCGCCGATTTCGCATGGAATTTGATGATTTCTCATGTTACGTGTTGGTTTGTTTAGTGAACATACACCGAATTCGCATGGAATTTGATGATTTCTCATGTTACGTGTTGGTTTGTTTAGTGAACATACAAATGTACTTGGTTCCATTTTAATGCAATGTTCTAGGTCACTGTCTGTGAGCTGCATATATGTCTCTTTTCTTATATTGACTGCAACATATTCTGAATTTGTTTTCATTGTAAGTGAATGTTTGTTATTTTTTATCATCGGTATAGGAACTGTTTTATAAATGGTTAATGGAGTGTCACCTGTTAATGGTAATGTGATTTCGATGATAAAATATTTGTCAAATAATCTTGATTTTACCTCTAGTTGTTTGTATATGTCAGCTAATTGGTTTTGAATATTGTCAACGGGTATTGATAGTTGTTGTGGCAATTGTCCAGAGATAATGTTGAGCTCCTGAAAGAGCTGGTTCTGCGGTAAAAGTCTGGTTTCTAGATGACCATGGTGAATGTTAATGGCTGTGTCTAAAAGCATGTGTTGGATGTGGCGTAGTTTAGACAGAATTGTTCAGCTAGTAAGCTTCCTCTTGCTCAACCTCCTTACCCAATTTCTGTAAATAGTTCTCTGTAGCGTTAAGATGTTGATCTAAGAGATTAAACTTAGTGTTCATTGCCTTTTCATTTCTCTTTAGAATGTTATTATGTGCTTCTATAATTGATGTTTGACCTTTGATCAGGTTCAATAAATGGTGTCTGTTATTCTGCAATGTTTCTATGTCCTTTTTATATTGTATTGCGAACCTTGTAAGGCTGGTTTATTCCTTACCCAAACCAGCTAGTCAGGGTAGTATATTAAGCATGAGACTTATAACGGGCGATGAGTTTGAAGGGATTCATGAAAGAAAACATACAACATTGTCATACAAATGGTTTAATTATGATGAATGTCAATTTACACATACATCTAAAGTTCCTTCTTCAAAACACTGTGGAGATCATATATTTGCAGGTTTGAAACTTACTTCATCTACAAGATTACCATACACTGTTTCAACACAGGGAACACGCTGATCCAACCAGTATCGTTGCCCGTGTGGGGGATGCTCCGTATCCTCACAACGAGTGGCAGCGCACTCTGGTTTTATCCCTGTTGTTTGGAACCGATGGACTTGCCTTCATTATTCATGTACCATGTTGTATGACATTTTTGGTTTTTTTATGGTTTCATATATTTAATGTTTCATGGCGTCTTAGACACGCCTTAGACGTAATGTGGAGCCAGCGTGGACATCAGATGGGCACTTGTTAATGACCTCGAACCATACGCTGGCTCCTTGCGGTTAATTATACCACATAGTGGTCAGGTGAATTGCTTGAAAGTTATTTATTTCAATTAAATTTCTTTCTTCGTGACCTTCACTTAGAGACGCCATGCAAAAAGAGTGTTGCTATCCGAAAACCGCCACGCGCCAATCTCAATTTCATTGATGGCTACACCGAAGCCTGCCTTTTTATACAGTCGATCACAATCAGCTATTTAATTTAGCTTTATTTCAAATATTGATTTATTTTATGAATTAATTGAGTTATTTAAGCTATAATGATGTTTTCCCGGAAGAATAAAGAAATTGACTCCATCGATTTGCTACTAACGCCATCTAGGCATACTTTTTGGAACGAACAACTGCATAATTTTCCATCACGTACACAAGAGGTCGCTACCTGCCTCTGTAAATGCAATGTGACTTTTTAATTGTTACAGCACATCTTACCGTGTTTAAAAAAAAATTATAAGTAAAAAAAATTTTTTTTTTGTTTCCACCTACCTAGCACTGGATTTCAATCCCTTGTCCAGCTAGAGCACTAAGAAGTGAGATGTATAGATCTTAATTATAAATTATTCCTAAATACTCAAATGTTGAGTCATAAACCTACAACATTAAGTGTAATCCCAAAATAATAATAAGATAGGGTAAGTACGATAAGACCGCGTAGACTTATCTTCTTTTACTAACTACTAAAATTGCATGACCTAAACAATAAAGTACATGCTTGCAAAGCTTATGCTTAATCGCAATAAACAAGACTACACTGACCCGAAAGGAGCTTTCGCAATTCCGCAGGTCGACACAATACACAACCTCCCTAATCAAGGAGTCATGATAAATTAATTACTAATAGTGCTCTCTACCTATCACAGCACATGTTCAAATAACTACCAGAGAGTTATAGTATTTTAGTTCACTAGGTAGTCCATATGAATAACCGCGTTAACGAAGTAAATTGGACACCTAGATTCATTACCATTAGGAAGCTTTAACCTGCATTTATTCCAGTGGACTCCTACCACCTGTAGTCATATTTCCACGTCTGTCATACTTTCGTCCAAATATTAACTAACTACCACTAGGACAAACAAGTTAAGAGTGTTCATATTTTATTATATCTTTTATATGAAATTTACCTAAATCTTTTCCCTGCATGTCTTTCAAACTATACACAACAGGTGAATGCTTATAAGATACCACGCATCTCAGAAAACGAGGAGCCAGCTTTGCTGTGAAGATTACTAGCATCTGACAAGGTAAAAGTTCTTTTATATACAATTTGACCAACTTTGAATTCCAATGGCCGTTTCCTTAAGTCGTAATGTTTTTTATTTCTATCATGCGCAAGTTTTAAATTTTTACTAACGTTTTGAAAAATTATTTTAAGTTCCTCTAAGTTATCACCATGAATTCTAGGATCTACCACGGATAGATCAGAAGCAGGTTGAGGGACTTCAGAATTTTTATGCAATTTACCATCTATAAACATTTCTCGCCCATGGACGAGAAAGAAAGGTGAGAATCGGGTAGATTCATTCACTGAGGTATTCAGTGCACACTGAATTTCTGATATGTGATTGTCCCATTGTCTATGATTTGATTTCACATATGAGGCAATAGCATACAGAACATTTCTGATAGCTCTTTCTGCTTGATTGACTTGTGGATGATATCTAGGGTTATAGTAAATATTAGGCACATTGTACTTAAACATTAAGTCTCGAAATTGTTTGGAAATAAATTGAGGACCATTATCCACATATACAAATTTAGGGATTCCATGTACAAGAAACACCTTCTCTTCCAGTATTTTAACAATAGCATTGCCTGTTGCATTCCGTATAGGAAACAACATGACATATTTACTAAAATAATCTGAAACAACTAGTAAATTGGTGTTTCTCTTTGTTGAGACTGGAAAGGGTCCTAACAAATCGCAACAAATTGCTTCGAAAGGTTTCTCCACCTGTTTGGGATCTCCCATTAAACCTGGGCGAGAGGTATTTACCGGTTTATATTCTTTACAAGTTTGACAATTGCCAACGTAATTTTTTTTTTCTTCATACATATTTCTCCAAAAATAGTGTAGTGCTGTTCGTTTATGTGTTTTAAATATTCCGTTATGGGCGCCAGTGGGTTCATCATGAAACTGTTTCAGTAGAGGACCCACATCCTCATTCGGTATCACTTGTTTCCAAGAAAATTGTGAAGTTAATTTATATTTATTCTTGGAATGTCTAAACAATTTGTTATCTTTAACAGTATAGTTAGGAAATTTATGAGGTTACTTTTCACATTCGTCTACCATTTTTAAGTACCATTTATCTTTAATATTATCCGAAATTTCAATTGACTCTACTTTAATTCTTGACAATACATCCGGTAAAACCATTTCTTTGCCCTTTCTGTGTATTATATTAAAATCGTATTGACTCAGGCGAATACTCAAACGAGCTAGTCGCCCTGAAGGATTTTTTAGTTTATAAAACCATTGCAGTGACGCATGGTCAGTAATAATATTGCATTTTTGACCTTCTACGTACATCCTAAACTGTTCCAAAGCAAACAAAACTGCTAATAATTCACGTTCTGTAGTGGTGTAGTTAACCTCATGTTTATTGAGTAACCTGCTACAGAATGCAACAGGATGGTCAAATCCATCATAAGTTTGTGTCAATACTGCACCAATAGCATATGATGAAGCATCACTCTGTATTGAGAAAGGTAAGTCAAAGTTAGGACATTTAAGAATTGGAGCTGAGAGTAAACTTGATTTCAGTTTATTAAAAGCTTCTTCAGCTTCATCAGTCCAAATAAAATCTATATTTTTACATGTTAATTTACATAATGGTCTGCTAATCTTCGAAAAATCCTGAATGAAACTACGGTACCAGCCCGCCATACCTACAAATCTTTTAACCTCCTTAGGTGACAATTCATTTAATTTATCAACGACAATAATATTCAGTTGTAATAAAAACATACAACAGTTTTTAATTAAGTAAGAGTAAGAGTCAATAATAAGACACTTTCTAGTATGAATGTTTGTTGCACTCTGTATAAGAAACAACATAATACAGTCAAAGAAATTAATGCTTAAGCATGTATCGCAAGTACTTCAAACCAACTAGTTTAAGCAACACAATAGTGGCGGAGTTTTCTAGCTAAGCGAGCATGTTGCATAATTCTTTAATAAATATATTTGGTGAAGAGGCACTTTAACTAAAGACATGAATCGCAAGTACTTCAAACCAACTAGTTTAAGCAATACAATAGTGGCGGAGTTTTCTAGCTAAGCGAGCATGCTTCATAAATATAACCTAAAATATTCACCAAATAAAGAAATATGTTTAACTGGACTCTAATTCAATTGTAATTTAGTTATTTATTTAGTTTTATGTTAAGTTTAATTAGCAATAGACCATGTGGTCTCAAAATAAGTTGATTTTAATTACTTAGCATGGCAGACAAATTGTAAATTTGCCAATGTTGAAGTTAAATAAGTTTAATTTTATTTTATGGTTAATATTTTATCTAAATGAAAAGGCACAAAATAACCTGTCATTAACAAATACCACTTGTGGTTTTTCCACTACATCATTTTCTGATGAGGGTCCACGAGTAGGTCGCGTGTCTTCATCATCAGAGTCGTCTTGCAATGAGGTAATTACATTAACTAATTTAGTTCTAAGCCCAGATATTTCTGGTGATGAACTGGTTACAAGCGCAATTCTCATTATGTAATATTGAGCACGAGCTAATATTCGTTTCTTTGAGGTAATATCTTCCTCAGTTAAATTGTTGAATGAGGCATACAACTCGTCAATCGGTTCCGAACATAAGAGTACCTCCTCTGAAGTAGAAGGTGTCGGATACTCGTCCTGCTTTATGCTGCCTCTGCGCTGCAGACCACACAAGCAACGATACTGCTTGCGGAGCGCGTCCCTGGTTGATCCAGCATCTGTAGAAACATTGAAATATTTAAGCTCATGTAACAATTGCTCTTTACGGAGGTGGTCAATCCACATTGCCCTATTCATGTTTGAAAAAAAACAGGAGCTCCGTTCCTTATCAATTCAAACACCAACAAGGTTAATTTCTCGACTACTAAGTTGTAGTTATATACTAAGATCAGGAGAAATTACAAGTTCCTAAGATATAATTAATTTTTTAAACTATTTATCTAATAAATAACAAGTCAATAAGAATACGATTAATAACAATTTCTACTGTTACGAAGTTACAGCCAGCACCAGTACTGCTTACCAACTAGTTGAACAATATACAAGTGGCTTGCAGTTTATGAACATGAACATGTGGCATATATAACCTAATATGCGACACTTACAAAGAAATGTGCTTAAATCATACTTTAATCAAAATGCAGTTATTATTCTAGTTTTAATCTATCATTATTCAGCCACAAACCATGTGGTCTGAATTTTTACTTTAATTTTACTTAAATTATTTTTCATTCATGACTTCCTCAAGCCCCACGTTGGGCGCCAAATTGTAAGGCTGGTTTATTCCTTACCCAAACCAGCTAGTCAGGGTAGTATATTAAGCATGAGACTTATAACGGGCGATGAGTTTGAAGGGATTCATGAAAGAAAACATACAACATTGTCATACAAATGGTTTAATTATGATGAATGTCAATTTACACATACATCTAAAGTTCCTTCTTCAAAACACTGTGGAGATCATAAATTTGCAGGTTTGAAACTTACTTCATCTACAAGATTACCATACACTGTTTCAACACAGGGAACACGCTGATCCAACCAGTATCGTTGCCCGTGTGGAGATGCTCCGTATTCTCACAACGAGTGGCAGCGCACTCTGGTTTTATCCCTGTTGTTTGGAACCGATGGACTTGCCTTCATTAATCATTTACCATGTTGTATGACCTTTTTTCGTTTTTATACTTTCATATATTTTAATACGTCAATACGTCAAACAAGACGAGATTGAAATTCAGAGTAAATTAGGCTTGAGATACAACGCGTCACATTGGGAAAACGTTCAAGTACTTACAGCGTGGACATCAGATGGGCACTTGTTAATAACCTCGAACCATACGCTGGCTCCTTGCTGTTAATTATACCACATAGTGGTCAGGTGATATGCTTAGCTTTAATTTATTTATTTCAATTTTTTTTTCTTTTTTCGTGACCTTCACTTAGCGACGCCATGCAAAAAGAATGTTGCTATCTGAAACCCGCCACGCGTCAATCTCAATTTCATTGATGGCTACACCGAAGCCTGCCTTTTTATACAGTCGATCACAGTTAGCTATTTAATTTAGCTTTATTTCAAATATTGATTTATTTTATTAATTAATTGAGTTATTTAAGCTATAATGATGTTTTCCCGGAAGAATAAAGAAATTGACTCCAACGATTTGCTAATAACGCCATCTAGGCACACTTTTTGGAACGCACAACAGAATAATTTTCCATCACGTACACAAGAGGTCGCTACCTGCCTCTGTAAATGCAATGTGACTTTTTAATTGTTACAACCTTTCATCTAGCACGCCGAATAGGCTGTTTGCAAGGTACTCTATTCCATTGACAAGACCTCGGGAAACGCGCCCTCTTGTCTGCCCATGATGTGTTTCCAACATGTAATTGTTGTGATCAAGTTCATTAAGTTCCTGTTCGAATTCGGTCATAATGGTTTTGCACATCGTTTGGTATGCAAATTGCTCACACCTTTCTCCAGGTGTTTCACAACTCTATGTATGTTTTCCATGCCTTGCCAGTAAGATGTCATATTATAGTAGGTGACAATCTTCCAGTCATCGTGTACGCTTTGCAAATTGCCGATTTTGTCAAAGTACACTGCTCATTATAGATAGATATTTAAAGCGTCACTGCTTTACTTTGTGGGCTGAAATAACGTTAGTAATGTTAATTTGAATAGCAGGCTTGAACTTATATTCCTTGATTTAAATCGTTGGTTTCTATTTGTTGTTTATTGTAGATTTTTGTTTTTCAGTGCAGGTTTTGTCATTGGATGTGGTGGTGTCAGGTATTTCTATATGAGATTCTGGTATTGGGAGTTTAACTAATTTTGTTATTGGTCTTGTTAGTACCCCTGTTTTTGTTTTCATAGTTACAACTCAGACTAGATTGTCTCTCTCCGGGTGAAGTTCCTGTATTCTGCCAAGTGCCCATTTCGCAGGAGGAAGGTTGTCTTCTTTGATTAAGACAACATCCCCTATGTATAAATTATTTGTTTTGTTCAGCCATTTACTACGAACTTGAAGTTGTTGCACGTATTCTGACGACCATCTGGTCCTAAACCCTTGTTTCATTTTGTTTAGTAACTGCCACCTATGTAGAATGTTGATGTTTCGCTTTTCAATATTTCCCGTTGGTAGGAATGTTACTGGTCGTCCAATTAAAAAATGTGCAGGAGTAAGATAGTCAATATCGTCCACGTCTTCCGTTAAAGGGCAAAGTGGTCTAGAGTATATACAGGCTTCGATTTGAGTAAGCAGTGTTAAAAACTCTTCGTATGTCAACTTTTGCTCTCCTAGGAAACGCTTTAGGTGATTTTTCATGCGACTTAACTTCATGTGACTTAACTGCAGCCTCCCAAAGTCCTCCCGCAGTCGGCCAGCTTGGGGCGTTGAAGTGCCACTCTATCCCCATCTCGGTGTTCCTTCTCGATAAAGTGTCGTTGCTGAATGTTTGTGAGATGTGCAGTTGTTTGGCTAACTCCCTTTCGGCTTCAACAAAGTTTGTTCCGTTGTCGGAGTAAATATGTTTCGGACAACCTCGTCGCCCAATCATGCGGTTGAGAGCCAGTATAAATGTTTGTGACGATAAATCTGATGCAAGTTGCACCGCCTTTGTTGCCATGCATACGAAAACAACGACATAACCTTTACTCCTTCTGACGCCTCGACCCTTGTTTAGTTTAACACTAACAAACCATGTGAAGTCCACCCCTGTGTGATAGAATGGTGGTGATTGCGTTATCCTTTCACTGGGTAGGTCTGTCATTATACTACGACGTCACATCCTCAGATTTATATAATTCACTTGGTAGTAGTACTTCCACTGCACTGGGCATCGCACAATATTTAGAGCTAAAAATAAAATGTTTTTAAAGTAAGTATATTGACTACTCGACGTAGTACCTTCCCCCACTATGTTACCTGCGCCCAGGCCACCATTACTCTTGTCATTCGCTTTCGTTGTGCGGGCATCGCAACATCTCTCTCATTTTTTTTCGTGTGCAACCAAGTATTATCGTGTAAGTTAGTGAAAAGTGTGACTCTGGTTTACCATAATGGGTAAACGAAAACACAAGAATAAAGAATCGCGCACTCGAAAGAAAATAAAAAGGTTACAAAAACAAGTTAACCGCTCCTCGGAAACGAGCGAAGGTGAGTCATACTTGTTTACATTGTTAATTAAGGACTATTCCTAATTACAGTAACGCAGGATTCATGCAACTATAATAATGTAACGTTGTTACCAGATGTTTAAAGTCACAATGTATGTACCTACCTACCGTCAACTGACTTATTTTTACAATTAGTTTTTTCTTTTTTTCGTACATGCATTCTATAATTCTATCCCAACCCAAGGTATCATTTAGACACACGTTAACGATGTCGTATAGTTTGAATTATATTATTCTATATGGATGGGGAAAATAAATAAATGAATATTTTGTGTATGCTATTCTCTGCGACACGATCGCACTATGGCACATGCCATAGTTAGGTATCTGTTGCGATATCATATTATATTCTCCACGACGTGATCATGGCTGATAACCATACAGCCTCGTATTATGTCGTGAATATAACCAAGGACTTTAAAAATACACAGCTGCAAATGCAGCATATCTATGGCATGTAGCTGATGAGGCGACACCGTTATTCTCTACGACGACGTGATCATGGCTGATAACCATAGAGTCTCGTGTTATGTCGAGAATATAACCAATGACTCAGTCTCGTGTTATGTCGTGAATATAACCAATGACTTTAAAATACACAGCTGCAAATGCAGCATATCTATGGCATGTAGCTGGTGAGGCGACACCGTTGTTCTCCACGACGTGATCATGGCTGATAACCATAGAGTCTCGTGTTATGTCGAGAATATAACCAATGACTCAGTCTCGTGTTATGTCGTGAATATAACCAATGACTTTAAAATACACAACTGCAAATGCAGCATATCTATGGCATGTAGCTGATGAGGCGACACCGTTGTTCTCCACGTCGTGATCATGGCTGATAACCATAGAGTCTCGTGTTATGTCGAGAATATAACCAATGACTCAGTCTCGTGTTATGTCGTGAATATAACCAATGACTTTAAAATATACAGCTGCTAATGCAGCATATCTATGGCATGTAGCTGATGAGGTGACACTGTTATTTTTGGACTGGACTCACCACCATTCAAACAAGTGCGAGTGGACCCCTCAGAATCGGACGATTCAGATGTCAACACGACAAATCAGGTCCAAGGTAGCTCCTGGCTCCGCGTTTGAAAATGAAAACAGGTCCGCCCTATTGGATAGGGATATTGAACACGAACTACAAATCGGGGCCAACCCCGCTCTCAGAACCAGGTCCCCGTACAAGTAAAGATATGGTAATAGCTACCACTACCCAGGATTCCTGACGAGATTGCTAAACGTTGGGGGTGTATCCTAGTTGATGGCCTGACTCGGGAACAAAAGCAAGAAGTTTTGGAAACATCACTTATACCAGAAAACTTCAAGCTTGCCAAAGCACCTCTGTTAAATTCAGAAATCACCCCCGTTCTAAGCGACTGTAAAAAACAGGCTCAAATAAATAACCTAACATTTTGTACATATTTGGGTTATGGAATTGCAGGTTTAACAAACCTGGCATGCTCCATTATTGATGGAGATACAGAATGGTGTGTATGTAATATAACAGACGATCTTGCCGTTTTAAGTTTCAAAGTCATTTTGAAATAAACGACTTAAATGTCGAAATATCAAAATTACAGTCCTCCGGTGCTGTCGTAAAGCGTGTCGACGTACTTGACCAGTTTTTATCAAAAATAGGTCCTATATCTACTAAACCAATATTTCTGGCTAACAAAAGTGACGGTTCATTTCAATTTATTCTTAATACACAACATTTTAAAATGGAAGAAATACGAACTGTCTCAAAATTATTACTTACAAACAATAATTGCTACGAGTATAATATGGCTACAATAGATCTTAAAGATGCATATTTTCTAATAAAAATCGATAAAACTAGTAAAAAGTAATTACGGTTAATGCAATGCTGTCATATTTGACCCAAAGGTTGACTGGTAGAGAATGCCTTGTGGCATTAAGTCCGCCTATGTACTACTCTTGTGCATGAAGATAAATAAATAAATTAATGTTCGAAGAGGAAATTTTTGAATTTCAATGTTTACTCAAGTTTGGTATTCGGTTTGTCTCAAGCTCCGTATAGCTTCACTCAACTTACGAAACCGGTGGTGGCCACACTAAGAAAGACGTGCTTAATATTGGCAATTTATTTAGATAATATTATTTGTATCGGAAATAAGTATGAAGACTGCCTTAGATGTCTTACCGATACAAAAGTATTTTTAGAAAGTTTGGGTATTGCCATAAATTTTGGCAAAAGTAAATTACAACCGAAACAATTTCAATCTATCCTTGGTTTCAAATTGCATTTGCGAAATTATTATTGATTAAAATTACCAATGGAGAAACTAGTCAAAGTTCAGAAGTGTATCGAAAATATTTCTAAGCAAAAACAAATATCTGTTAGAGATTTTGCTAAATTTCTCGGAATACTTTGCTCCTTACGGCTGGGTTTATACTAAATAATATTCTTTGAACGCGAAACGTTCTTAGCTTTGAGAAACACTGACAACAATAATTATGGTAAAACTATGATGTCATAACCGTTAGTCTTAAACCAGACTTCGTTTGGTAGATGGACAACATTATGCGTACAAAAAACATAATACGCAATGGACATTATGCATTGGAAATATCTTCGGATGCTTCTCGTATTTTGCAAAGGTGAAAAGACAAGTGGGTTCTGAAATAATACAGTGATTAATTATCACATAAATGTGTGGGAACTGAAAGCTGCCTTTAACGGACTTATGTGCTTTGATAAACAAATACGCGACAAAGAGATATTGCTGCGCATCGTTATTACAACAGCCATATCTTATATAAATAGATATGGCAGAGTCCAATTTTTTAAAATAAAGGAATCAGCTCGCGAAATCTAGCAATGATGCGAAAAAGGCAATTGCATTGTATTCGCGTCATATTTAAAGCCCAAAGACAATGTTGAGTCAGATGAGAAATCAAGGCGAAAAAATATCGATACCGAATGGAGTTTGTCCCTGTTAGCTTTTAAGAAAGTCGTGAATACGTTTGGCTGTCCTGAAAACGACTTATTTGCCATTAGAGTTAATATCAAACGTGACAAGTACATTTTATGGAAACGTTACCCGGAAGCGTTCGACATTGACGCGTTCACTGCTGATTGGGATCCATTATTTTTCTACTCGTTTTTTCTCCGTTTTCATTGATTTTAAGTATCTACGGAAAATAATCGACGATAAAGCCACGGGAATAATGATAGTACCACATTGGCCTAGCCAGGCTTGGTACCCACTCTTTTTAAACTGACCTAGTTTACTTTGAACCTGACGTTAATCTGTTACTGTTTCCTTTCAGAACCAGACACCCACTCTGGACACGATTTACCCTGGTGTCATCCCTATTATCAGGGAAGCATATGCAGGACAAGACTTAACACCTAAAACTATAGAAATTATGATTGCGTATTTGGCAAAAAAAAAAAAAAAAAGTAAACAGCTGCTGTGCGTATAAAAAGTGGTGGCATTTTTGCACCAATAATAGTGATATTAGCTGTTAGAGTACAAATATCTCACTAATACTAAACTTTCTAACGGTAGAAATTGAAGAGGGGGCTAGCTATTATATCCTTAATTCTATTCGTTCAGCGTTATCTCTAATATTGGACAGGCAGTTAAGTAGTGATGACCAGGTTTCTCGGTTCTTTAAGGGAGTGTTTAAAAAGAACCCTACTTTCCCTAAATATCAGGCAACTTGGGATCCAAATCTAGTCCTGGATTATATCGCAAACTGGTATCCAAACAAAGACTTGCCAATGGAGAAACTCACTAAAAAGCTGGTAGCTTTTCTTGCGTTGTCTACTGTACAACGCGTACAGGCGCTATCGTTAATTCGCTTGTGTAATGTTAGAGCCACCAATTAAAAATATGAAATAAACTCATATTATTATTAAAAAACCCATACACAACGCAAGTGCCTCGACTATTAGCCGCTGGATTAAAATAGTTCTTACTGAAGGTGAGGTAGATACCTACGACCATATTTTTCCGCGCATAGTACGCGCCACGCATCTTCCTCTGCGGTCAAAAAAAATGCATATCAGTAGACCTTCAGCGAGTTGGTCTTCCTGACCGGGAATTCCTTAACGTTTACAGAGTTCTATGACAGAGTTCAATGATGAGGATTTCGCAATGGCTATTTGTGATGAATATCCCAAACAATGTTTCTTGTATAAGAACTCAGAAAAACAACGTAAAAGATGTATAAAACATTTAATTAAAAATAAACTTATATGTAGTTACGAAATGCTAAGTTGATGTTGAGCCGTCGGTGTCCGCGAGCCAAGAGAGCGATTTCTCGGTGTCGGTGCAATATATCAGCTAGGCACACGCCGCGCGCCGCCCGTGCGTTGCTATCTTCGCAGCCGGCAACTTCATGACGGTCCTCGAGCGCCATCTACATTGCCTTACAGTCGGCCTTCCTGATACAGCTGCGCGTCCCGCGTAGCTCTTGCTCCTTGGTGCTGATGACGGCCCCAGCTCGCTCACGACCTCCCGATGTGGCGACGACACAGTGAGATTGGCATCTTAATGCCAGTTTGAACTGACGTCTGAATGTCAGTGTGATTGACGTCTTAATGTCAACTTGAACTGACGTCTGAATGTCAGTTTTATTGACTTCTTAATGTCAACTTGAACTGACGTCTGAATGTCAGTGTGATTGACGTCTAAATGTCAATTTGAACTAACGTCTGAATGTCAGTGTAATTGACGTCTAATGTCAATTTAAACTGATGTCTCAACATCAGTGGCCACCAGTGATTGACGTCAAATGTTAACTGAACTGACTAAATGTCAGTGCGATTGGCTTCTGAATGCCAACTTCAACTGACTTCTTAATGTCAGTATGAATAACTTCTTAATGTTTACATAACCCAAAAAACTAAAACCGTTTGTGGTTATAATGATGGTTTACCCTTCAGGGTCCACATAATAAATGTCGTGTCACAATAGCCTCCTAAGGTATTGTCTTCCTCCTAAGGAACTACTCACGACCAATTATCAATAATACACCCTCTTGAGGCTAAATGTATTATTTAATTTAGTTAATAAGGTTATGTTCAAATTAAACACCTCTTAAGGTTAGCGCTATTGAAACAAAGATCGATCATACATTATTTATAATATCAACAATTACTAAAAATGGATCCATTTAACAATATTTAACTGTGCACTAATCAAATGAAATAAATCGTCCTGAACAACATTACTTTTGTATGTATTTACTCAGAATTAGAATTGTCAGACTCATCGGAATGATTACAATGGAAAAGTTTTAACTTATCCCTGGCCAAGACATTTTCATAAAGTCGACCACGGTTACGTGTACTCTTAATCACGTACCGATCATGAGGCAAGACCTTTACAATTTTATATGGCCCGTCAAAACGAGGCATAAGTTTACCACTGCGTAAACCCTTACGAATGATCTTTCTTTCGGCAAGAACTAGATCACCTATCTTAAAAGGTGCTTCATAACGCCGTTTTTGATCATATTTGTCCTTTGCCTGCTGAGACAATTTAGCTGATCTCGTGACAGCGGCTTCCCTCAACTCGTCTAAATTAGGTGACCTATCGGGCACAACTATATCGCCTACAAGTCTAGGTCGAAACCCATAAAGAAGTTCCAATGGAGTCTTACCCGTACTATTATTTACGTTAGAGTTTAATCCTAACTGTACTTTAGGCAAGTATTTCTCCCAGTCATTTTGGTCATCACCAACGTATGCTACAAGGGCGTCAAGTATAGTTCTATTAAAACGTTCTATCTGTCCATTCGCCCTTGGGCTAGCGACTGCCGTCATGACATGCTTTATTTGCCTTTGAGTGCAATACTCTTTGAAATCTTTGCAACTAAAAGCTTTGCCACGGTCACTTATTATACGACTTGGAACACCAAAGTTTTAATTAATTGGTCAAACGTCTGCAATACATATTTACAACTGACGTCTCGAACAGCTTCGATCCGATCGATATTATTGCTAGAATGTGCATTTTGCCTGATGGGCTTTTACAGAACGGGCCAAGATGGTCCACATGAACAGTGTGAAAAGGTACGGCCACCTTTTTAATTGGATGTAACAAGCCCACACGACGGCCAGTTGGTTTTTTAGCATATTGACATGATATACAACCACGAGTGTACTTTTGAATAAACCGACGCATACCGTGAAACCAGTACTTTGACCTTATGGCATTGTAAGTTTTATTAAAATTAACGTGACCGTTATTATCATGGAAACTTTGAACGAGAGACCAACGTGATATTCGTGGAACGACTACATTTTGACTATTTCCAACTTTTTTATATAATACACCATTCTCAAACAAGAAATCTTTAGCTAAGCCATTAGTCATGCCTTTTGAAACCTCATCCTTCAACTGGTTCACGAGACCACGCAACGAGTCGTCATCCTGCTGCACACATTCGATTAGGTCTTTATCGACACATCGCATTACTGAATCCACAGGATTACGACTCAGCGCATCCACGTGAGCCATGGATTTGCCGGCACGATACTCAACAGTAAAGTCAAAACCTTGAACTTCAAACCACCACCGGGCGATACGGGGAGACAAATCTCGTTTGCTCCATGTCCAGCGTAATGCGCTACAATCGGTCACTAGCACAAATTTTAAACCTGACACGTATATCTTAAACTTTTTCAGGCTCATGACAACAGCTAACGTCTCTAGTTCGAAACTGTGGTACTTTTGTTCGACTGACGTAGTCTGTCTACTCGCATATGCGACTGGTTTCCACGCATCGTCCGGCTGCTTCTGAAGCAATATTCCACCTAATCCTATTTTGGACGCGTCTGTATGAATTTGGGTTTCATAATCCGGATTAAACAACGCCAACACAGGTTGCTTTACTAAAATTGACTTAATGCGGTGGAATGCAAGAGACTGTTCTTCACCCCATACCCATGGTTGGTCTTTTTGGGTGAGGATAATGATAGGACGAGCGAGGCTAGCAAAATTAGACACATACTTCCTAAAATAATTTGCTAGACCCATAAACTGACGTACCTGATGTACATTTCTCGGTACAGCAAAATCATGTACTGCTGTGAGCTTATACTTGGATGGCCTGACTTCGCCATCGCACACCTCATGCCCTAAGTACTCTATACTTGAAACTAAGAAAGAACACTTGTCTAACCTGAGCGTCACATTAGCATCCCGTATTTTCTCTAATACGGTTTTGAGACGGCGCAATGCATCATCATAATTTTCAGCGTAAACGAGAATATCATCTAAATACGCTGTCGCACATTGGAAACGTAAAGAACCGAGAATATTGTCCATTGCGCGCTGAAACACTGACGGTGCATTTACCAATCCAAAGCTCATACGCGTATACTGGTAGTGCCCATCCAGTGTTATGAACGCTGTATACTGTTTACTATCATCAGCAATTTGAATACAATGATAGGCTGACATAATATCAAGACAGGTAAAAACGCGTTGCTTGGATAACCGGTCTAACTGATCTTGTATTACAGGTAAAGGATACCGTTCTTTTTTAGTAATTTTATTTAATGCACGGTAATCCACGCACATGCGTACTTCACCCGACTTTTTGGGGACCAATATGACGGGACTGGCATATGGGGAATTTGATTCCTCCACAATTCCTCTACTCAATAAGTCTGACACAATATCACGGACTTTCTCCCGATCTCCTAAAGACATTCGATACGGACGGTAATAAATAGGCTTCGTATCAGTTAATTCAATGTGCATTTGGACTGAACATTTTCCAATTTTATTTTCACTACCCGAAAAACAATCGGAATAGTCGTGCAGTAAAGATTCAAGGTCAGTCACGACATTTGGTTCCAGGTAATCACCTATTTTGTATTTATTTTTACCGGCCGTAATCGTCGCTCGCACCACGCATCGGTTGCGCGGTAGTTTTATGACCTCATTAGTAATATTAATTACGTTTAAGACAACTTTTCCATCAATAACCTCGGTGTCGTATTCGGGAATAATACACTCCGCCCTCGGCGTATTATATTCAGTAGCACGCAGTGTAATCGAACCGGAGACAAAATCAAAACAAGATAATAGTATTTTATTTACACCGGGTTTTAAAATTACTTCGTCATCCGAAACCAACTTGACGCGCTCAACGTCACTACATGCATTAGGTAGTTCAAGAAATTGATTTGCATTAAATATCTTTAAAGATGTCGGTGTTTTAATCACATAAACGGTAGAATGCTCTGTCAAAGGTTGTCCTATTATAGCACCAATATCTTGAGCAGAGTCAGGTACTATGAAAGCCTTACAATCACAAGTAGCCTCGTCAACTTGAATCTTAACAACTACCACACCGATTGGATTGGTTTTTGAGCCACCAAAACCGGACAAAACAATATTTTCGCAAGGACTTGCTTCTAATTTTAATCGACTAGCTACTGATTCTGTTATTGTGACACAAGCGCTTCCAAAATCAATAAAACCATACACAGAGAAATCATTAATTTTTACGGTCATGTAATATTTCGAACTACCCGACGCATCAGTGATAACGCGCACAGTATGTCATTGTTTGTCATTTTCTTTGTTAGAACTTGTACGACGATTTTTAAGTTTAAGACAGTCTTCTTTTATGTGACCTGTTTTTCCACAATAACTGCATTTTTTATTTTTAATGTAACAATTAGTTTCGTCATGACCGTGCTTGCTACAGAATACACACACCAAAGTCGTTCTGTCTTGCTTCCGAGATTTATTATTACACTTATTTGCAGTATGGCCTCGTCGTTTACAAATATTACACTTTAATTGGTCATCATAATGACTATTGTACTTTTTATTGCGATTAACATTTACGCTTGCCGGGCGCCTAAACGATGACAAGTAATTTAATAAGCTAATTGGGTCACGACAACCCGCGGAAATAGCCCCTACTTCTACTAAGTCATTTCCGATCGTACCTATGATGGCCTCAGTGATAAGTAAGTCTGGTATTCCACAAGCGTTACCCAGCGCCAATTTGTCATAGTAAAATTGAATGTAATCTCGTTCAGGACGACGTACCTCGTTTACAAGATCACGCATCATAGTTAATTTACTTCGGTTTGACGGAAAAGCTGCCATAAGACGTTGTTTCCAATCTAACCAATTTAAATTGACGTCGTTTAGTTGATCATACCACCGCCGCGCATAGCCTTTTAGTTTAGAGGAACAATTAAATATAGCAGTTTTTTCGTCCCAACCGTACATGTTTGAAATACCCTCAACTTTTCTAATCCATTGTTCCATTGTTATCAAAGAAATATGAGGATCGAATTCCGGTATTGGATCACTACGACCGACATATCTTAAAGAAGTTGAGCACGAGGTATGAATATTATGATGGCAATGTGGTGGACTTGCAGTGGTAGCTTCTAACGACGGGACTATCACCGATGCCGATTGCACGCAAGTTTCAGAACGTACTTCACGAGAGTTATCTCCAACGCATGGATCCTTTGTTACGGTGTGTGCCATCGGGGACTCGCCTCCGGAACGCGCTAACGGAATCTCGTTAGGTACTGGTGGCAATAGGTTCACGTAGGGTACCGCGGGTAGCGACGGCGGCGTATACGAACGCCCACCAGATGTGGCATCTTGGCCTTGATTTGCCTCATTCGACGCAGCGCTCGAACTACCCCCCGATTCGGGTATTACGCTAACTCTGCCTTGCAAGACTTGATTTTCCAATAAGGCTACGCGTTCTAGTAATCTACGTGTATTAACATCTTTGACTAAACGGCGACGCAAGGATTTTTCATTGTCACTGTCGTCCTTATTTTTACGTTTACTTTTTTATGGTGTCCCATTATTGTAGAATAATCATACGAAGCAATAGATAGGGTACACAGTCAAGTGAAATGCAACTGTAAAATAAAGTCAAGCAATAGTCAAACATTTAAAACACTTACAGTGTTTTAAATTGTTTTAAACATTTAAAACAATTTAAAACACTTACGTGGGTTGCAATAGTTCTTCCCGCTTCTGAGCTATAAGAACTCAGAAAAACAACGTAAAAGATGTATAAAACATTTAATTAAAAATAAACTTATAAGTAGTTACGAAATGCTAACTTGATGTTGAGCTGTCGGTGTCCGCGAGCCAAGAGAGCGATTTCTCGGTGTCGGTGCAATATATCAGCTAGGCACACGCCGCGCGCCGCCCGTGCGTTGCTATCTTCGCAGCCGGCAACTTCATGACGGTCCTCGAGCGCCATCTACATTGCCTTACACTTGAAAGATACGTAAATATATCACCTTAAATTATAATGAAGCTATGAATAATATTGTTGGTTTGAAAACATATCTATGAGCTTCTTCCTTACCTCCTCCACGCTCTTACCTAATGCTTCACCTATTTCACTCCCAGTTCTAAACATCTACCAAGTGAATTATATAAATCTGAGGATGTGACGTCGTAGTATAATTGATGGTTAAACGAACTTACCTTTTTTTTTTTTTTTTTTTTTCGGATGGGAAATCATCAAATGACTTCTCCCGCTCTGGGCGGAGCAGGAGGGAGTGTCAGACTTTTACTGACTAAAACCCATCCATGTTCCTTCATCGCCCTTTGTGTTCCGGGGCCACGGTATCTCTTTCGAATAGTCCCGCAACCCCGGCAGAAACGAACTTACCTTAAGTGATGTTCGACCATAATTATACGAGACGTCACATCCGAAAGATTTAGAAACCCACCCGAACCCTATGATTGCAAAGTCAATCATAAACTCCCTGAATGAAGTCGCGAAATAGGCTCTTCCTCTCTAAAATGAATGACAAGAGTAATGGTGGCCTGGGCGCAGGTAACATAGTGGGGGAAGGTACTACGTCGAGTAGTCAATATACTTACTTTAAAAACATTTTATTTTTAGCTCTAAATATTGTGCGATGCCCAGTG
Source organism: Xestia sexstrigata (assembly GCA_941918905.2). Lineage (NCBI taxonomy): Eukaryota > Metazoa > Arthropoda > Insecta > Lepidoptera > Noctuidae > Xestia > Xestia sexstrigata. Next base: position 104,470 of record OW799213.2, on the reverse strand, counting down.
CAGTGGAAGTACTACTACCAAGTGAATTATATTCGAACATCACTTAAGGTAAGTTCGTTTAACCATCAATTAGTTGGTATTGTTTGGATGGTTTGAAGCGACAACATTTTACACAGTCTTGTAGGTGTTTCTTAACTGTGTTATTTCCTAATGTTATCCAATATTTCTGTCTTAATGTAGCCATAGTTAGCCTCGCTCCACCGTGTAGTGTTGTAACATGCGTACGGGCAATGAAAAGATATGCCAGCTTGCTGTTTTTCGGGATGATAACAGAGTGTTGAGTGTTTTGTTTCTTCAGGTAAGTTTGAATTCTGTAATCTCCCTCCGACGCGTAGTATGTTTTATGGTCATCTAGGTAAGGGTAAAGTTTCTGAAGTCCTCTATTGTTGCTTATCCTTCCTTTTGTTTTTAAATCTTGTATTTCTTGTCCATAATATTCATTTTGTACATGTTTTATAATTATGTTAGCAGCGCGTCGAATATCAGCGAGTGTTAAATTACATTGTTTTGACGCAGGCGGCCTATTCATGTTTGTATGATTCACAGCTGCGTCTTCCCTGTGACGATTATTTTGTGACGTGTTTGTTATGAAACGCGACACCCAAGCTACGATGCGTATTATAATTATAATACAGCTGTTCTTGGTAAGGAGTTCAGTTACAATGTCCATGTCTTTGTTTTCGGTAGTTCGTGTCGTAACTGCATGCACCTTTTTTACTTCTATTTCTGGTATCTTAACCGTGTCATATGTTTCCGGGATGTTTTCTCTGTTAAGCCATTCGGGTCCGTCAAATCACAGAGGAACGTTGTGTAACTGAGAAGGTAGTAGTCCACGTGACGCGCAGTCGGCCGGATTTTGCTCCGATCTTACGTGCTTCCAACACCAGGCGGGCACTACAGACGTTATCTCCTGAACTCTGTGTCAAAAATAGGCCTTCCATCGCGAGACGTCGCCCTTTAGCCAGCCAAGCACGATCATTGAATCCGTCCAAGCTGTTACTTTAATGTTTGGTTTATCGAGGCAACGTTTTATTTTGTTGACCAGTTGTGCTAACAGCTGAGCACCGCATAACCCAAGTCTGGGAAGTGTTTGTTGTTTTTGGATTGGAGCGACGTTTGTTTTTGTTACAACCAATGTAATTCGTTGCTGTTTTCCCTCTGTAACTTTATTGTACACCACGCACGAAAACACTTTTTCCGATGCGTCACAGAATGCGTGTAGTTCCCAATTCTTGCTTGATTCTAACCCAAGCCATCGGTTAATTTTGAAAGGGTGCATATTTGTTAATTCAGATTTTAGTATTCTCCATTCCTTTTTTATTCCATCCGGAACAGTGTCATCCCATTCGATTTTGTAATTCCAGATCTGTTGGAATACAATTTTTGCCTTGATTGTTATTGGGTATAGCCTGCCCAAAGGGTCAAAAATTGTTGATATGTCGCTTAAGATTTGCCGTTTGGACGAATTTTTGTTAAGGCCAATGTTGTTTTTGTTTTTTAATGTGGTTGAAAATATGAATTCATCTTGTTTCGGATCCCAAGCCAAGCCTAATGCTTTGGAAGCTGATGCTTCTGTAAAACTTAAGTTGACTGGGCTAATCATATGATCTGGCAGATCTTCTAGCCGTTGTTGTTAGTTACTCGGCCACTTTCTAAGGTTGAACCCTTCTTCTTTCAATAGCTGCTCTGTGTAAGTTGGTCTCTTGTATCCCGCGCCTCGCCTATGGTATCTTTTCGAATAACGCATCATCTCCAAAAAATTGGTTGAGTAAGATGTTTTTAGCTTCCGGGTACTTGTCACCTTCGTCCATCGCTAGCTGGTGAAGTGTTCGGAGTGCTAAGAATGGAGCGGCCTTAGTACCTTAGGTGACTGTACATAGTTGATATTCTCTTAGCAGTTGCCGTGGACAATTATTCCTCCACAGTATACCACATTGTACTCCATACACATCTGACCTGGCATTGCCCCATCTTACTGTATTACGCTGACCCAAGTACCAACTTCTAAACATACGTATGAGATCCCTAGGTACATTGGACCCCTCTAGTTTCTTTTACAGGATTTCATAATTTACTAAAGCGAAAGCCCGTGAAAGATCAACAGTCAACTACCCTATTACATTAATAAATAAAATGTATGACAATATTGTGTTGGTACTTTCTGAGGCCGCAGAATGTAGCTACAATGTCAGAATGAAACGGCGACGTAAATATATTACGGGCTGGAACAGGTATGTGCGCGGCGCTCATGAGAGGGCGCGACTATGTTACCTCATCTGGTTATCTAACAATAAACCGACCTCCGGAGGTATCCACAGTGACATGTGTAATTCCAGACGATCTTTTAAATGCAAGTTGAAATATTGCCAAAATAATTAGCAACAAATTAAAATGAATATTATTGCTGAACACCGCAAGTAATGCTTTTAATAAGTTTTGGAAGTCAACAAATCAGATGAATCTTAGACCGAGTCTTCCCGTGAACGTGGCGGGAGTCCATGATTCTGGTAATATAGTGAATGTATTTCGTCGCTATTTTAATTTAAAATCCCCTCTGGGGCCGGCTTCACCAACGACGCCCGATGCTGGGGCCCATGACTTGAGAGGTTAGTGTAAGATTTACTGCGGCAGAAGTAGCCGCCGTAAGTAGGAAAATGGTGAGTGGAAAGTCTCCAGGGCATGATGGTCTCAGCATCGAGCATCTGCGGTTCGCTGGATTCCACCTTCCAAGAGTGCTGTCATTGTTTTTTTAATTTGTGCTTAAGTCATTCAGATTTGCCTGAGAAATTGATGCAAACTGTAGTAGTTCCTAATATTAAAAATAAACTCAAACTAAAACTCAAAGCATTTATTTCAATTAGACCATTACGGCACTTTTGAATGTCAAAATTACAAATAAAAAACAAAGCTACAGTCCCAGTCACAAGGCATAATAACTTGAGAAAGTACTGTAGTTGCCCATTCCCTAGCGTAGATCTCTATGGAGAAGAACGGGCAAGAAACTCCATGGACACTCTTTTGAATCAAAATAATACTGGTGACCCTTCAGATGTTTCAAACTATAGACCGATTTCTCTGGCTACAATTATAGCGAAGGTACTGGTCAGTCTTATTGACCGACACTTAGAGCCACACTTGAAATTGAACGATGCACAGTTTGGGTTTATACCTGGCGTCTCGACAGAAAGTGCTATTCTGTCGCTCAAACAGACGGTCCAGTACTATACAGCTAGGAAAACTCCAGTCTATGCTTGTTTTTTGGACTTATCAAAAGCCTTTGACCTAGTGTCCTACAATAAGTTATGGGTAAAGCTTCAGGGTACCAGTGTACACAGGGAAGTAATGTCTGTACTGATGCATTGGTATGATGAGCAGAAAAATCAAGTAAGATGGGCAGACACACTCTCGGATGAGTACAAGCTGGATTGCGGGGTGAGGCAGGGGGGGCTTTCCTTCCCACGTCTTTTTAATTTTTATGTAAATGAGTTGATCGAGGAGCTCCGTAGCACTAGGATCGGTTGTCACATAGATGGTATTTGTATCAATAATATAAGCTATGCTGATGATATGGTGCTGCTGAGCCATTCGGTCTGTGCATTGAGAGGTAAAAGTTACGTTGTTTAGAGCATACTGTCAGTCCTTTTACACGTGCAGCGTGTGTGACTATTTTCAGAAGGCATACTGTAACCTGAGAGTGCAGTACAACAATGCATTCAGGATGCTGATGGGCCTGCCGCGGTATTGCAACGCATCCGGCATGTTTGCCGAGGCCCACGTAGACAGCTTCGCTGCAGTCATGCGCAAGCGTTGCACCTCTGTCTTAACACGCATGCGTGCTAGTACCAACAGCATCCTGTGCGTATTGTCGGACCGGTGGGATTCTCCAATGCTCGAGCGCTGGATACGACTACACACGGTCAAGTAAACACGCGCACGAGTATCGGAGTATCCAATACATAAACCGTTTGTTTTTCATTACTAACATTAGTTTCTCATAAGTATTTCTGTGTTACTAACAATTTTTATGGATGTTTATCTGAAAATAAATGAATAATAATAAATAATAATTAACTGCAGTATTGAGCTATAGATAGTTCGTGTAGGGGTACTTGCGAACGGGTCTACGGGATGCCATTTTGCAATGACTACTCGTACTAGGCCGATATTTTATCATTTGGAATTGGATTTGTTTATAATTTATCAATTATAAATAAACTAAGTACTTCAAAATCTTTTAATCTGGATTCCCTTCACAATAAGCTGTGATTAAAAATAATCGATCGATGTCTGTCAGATTACAGGAGCGCACGGCTCGCCCCGCGCGATTGTTCCGTGTGCATGTGCGGAGTGCGGCGGATTATAACACGATTACACAAACCTTATCTCGGCGCATATACGCCTTGTTGACAAACTGAAAAATTAAATACCCACAATTTAAGCACCTACTGACTAGAGCTATCTCACACACACACACTCCACACACACACACACACACTCTACACTCTATTTGTTTTTTTGAAATTATATCTTTTTGAGATAGCCGTTGGACGTAAGATGACATCATCAAGGACCAACTGAAAATGAATAGTCCAAACCCTAAGGAACCCCTGAGGGCTAGTACGAGTACTCTCACCGTTACGGACATTCATTATGATCTACCGTAACAAAGTGGTCGATAGCTCCCAGCCAGTAGCATGGTCAGCATTATAATGTTCCCAGTGCTGCACACTAATTCTTATTCGAAAGTGCTGTTCCATCATGTGGGGTCGAGCTCGAGATATTGTATTTTTTTTTATTTTTTAATACTTTTTAGTTACGATTATAATAAGATGGAGAATTTCGCATTTTATTTATGGAGTAGGTACGGTCGAACAAGCTATTTGGTTTACAGTTTAACCCACAAATTACATTGTAAAATGTAAACCAAATAGCTTGTTCGACCGTACATTAATCACTTTGAAGTTCACAAACCTACCAAGTCATCCGCGCGCATCTTGTATCTAGAATTCTAGATAAATAAATAACACATTTTTCAAAATTAAAATATGGTCATGATATACCATTTTAAAATTCTCATGATGAGCCATGAAATAAAAAAAAATGTTCACTAGCCTGTTACCCACCTGTAACTCTGTCCGTCTGTGTGTTACGCAATCACGTCTAAGCTACCGAACCGATTTAATTGAATTTTGGTACAGAGATAGTCTAGAGCCTGATAAAGGACATTGGCTCGTTTTTAAAAAAGGGCGAAAAAAGGGCTCTATGGGGTTGAAATAGGGGATGAAAATTTATATGGAAAGGGCTATATTATACCACAGGCCGCCACCGCGCGGGGGCGTGGAGCGACGCGGCCGGCGTAGGTGGGGGAATTTCCCTAAGTGAGTTAAGTCAACCCGAACGGGCAGACATGTGAGGGCAGACGACTGTGCGAGACGTATGCGACTATTATTTGATTACAATTCAAGATCTTTACACGATTTTTTGTTTTACTTAATTAATGATCTTCGTGAAATGTTAAAAAAATCTGTTAGGTTAATAAATATTTTTCTTTAATTTTTGTTTAGAATTAGATTAGATTAGAAACATATCTTCTTTTAAATTTTTTTAAAATCATACGTAAAATACTATTGTTTTCGTTAATTTTGTAGTTGGTTTGATCTTCCAAACAATGATACACTCTATAATAGCATTACACCCACTCTCAATAACGACAACAATTAAACAGCTGTGTACGTTCATTTGTCGCTTAACAAAGCGACAAATAAACTCGACTGTCGGTATCATACATACCGAACTTTCTAGGAAATCCGTTCTTTTGTTTATAAATTGGGATTGCTTGCACGTGTAGACTGTTGTTAGTAGGAGTCGTGGATTATCTATACGTTATCACATTCTTAGTTGCTCAATAACTTTCAAACTGAGTGTGAAACTAGAGTCTGAAGAACAGACTCAAACCCGTTTGGTTTTAAGTGCCTCGCAACTCGAAAGAGCTGCTGAGACTCGGCAGAAAGAAGTGCTTTGGATTTTAGATGTCGAGCGTCACGCAGCTCAGAGAGCTGCTGAGACCTTGGAGCAAAGTCAAGCACGGCAACGATTAGATACCGAACGTCACGCATCTCAAATGGCTGCTGAAACTTTAGAGCAAACTCGGCTACGTCAGCTTTTAGATGCTGAGCGTCATGCGTCATTGACTGCTGCAGAGTCCCATGAAGAATCGCAAAGAAGACGTGTTTTAAATGCTGAACGGCAGTCACAAAGGAGAAGTTCATTTACACGTAGTAAATGGGAGGCATTTCAAGACGCTGCTTTCTGCTTTTGATTATGACCCTTTGAGCGATTATATTAATCATCGATTAATTCCTATAGGGCGGATGGATAAAAAGTTTACAGTTATGAATGTGTTTAAAAAAAATTAAAATGCCGCCGAAAGTTAGTATTCCACGCGGACGAAGTCGCGGGCACAACTAGTGGTGGAATAAAGAAACTCACAAACATACAAACAGTCATAATAATATAACATACATACATGAATCCTGAAAACATGACACTGCTTTTTTTGGGCAGTCGTGTAAAAAAGGTATGACTGTTGATGTGGACTGTACGAGTACGAGTATGTTGGGTTTCTTCAATTAACTTCTATTTATTTTTCAGGGCTAGTCGGTTGCTTGCGTGTCGAGCGTATCGAGTGCACGAAGTTAACGTGAAACCCGCTTTAATTTATGTATGTAACATATGGACGGTCCCAAATCCCAACGCGACATTTAATCTAAACATTTCATTACGTAATTTTAAGTTTATTGCTCTCTTTTTATAGGGTTTTACGTTTAAACCTTTTTTTTGTGTCGGGAGTTTTTTACATTTTCTAAATTTAATTTCTAATTTAAATTAACTTGTAGCGTCACTAAGTAGTCCAAAATTACTTTTTATTTTCAGACTATTAATTAACTACTCTCTAATGATTAAATAAATGAATTGGGTAGTAGTTACGGCTGAGAAGGCGAAGTGGAATTTTGGAATTTCTTGCCAATTTTGGAGCGGATCGCTAAATTGATTTACAATTTATTAATCCATTGCGAACGTCGATAAGATATAATACCGCGCTGAGCCCGCGTCGAGAGGTATAAAATGCGGAGCGCAGCCCTTGCAGGCACCTAAACTACCAGTAGAGCCATCATGAAGTACTTGTTGACGTTGACGTTGTGCGCGCTGGCGGCGCTGGCGCTGGCCGAGGAGCCCATCACGCTGCACTACCACGAGAGCGTGGGCATCCCCGAGGCGGCGCGCATCAAGCAAGCCGAGCTCGCCACTGACTTCGACGGCTCCAGGATCGTCGGTGGCTCCACCACCGGCGCTGGCACGCACCCCCACCTGGTCAGACATTCAACGTTGTTCTTTATTTCTCAAGAAACAGATGTGGAGGCATGTGTGGCTAGCTATACGTCGCAGATTTGTGTAACTCGTGACGCTGCGTGTTTTAGATCGGTCTGGTGATCACGCTGACGACGGGCGCCACCTCGGTGTGCGGCTCCACCATGCTCACCAACACGCGCTCCGTGACCGCGGCTCACTGCTGGTGGGACGGCCGCAACCAGGCGCGTCAGTTCCAGCTGGTGTTCGGCTCCGGCTTCTTGTTCTCCGGCGGCACCAGAGTCAACACCAACAACGTGCAGTTGCACGCTAACTGGAACACCAACAACCTCAACAACGACATCGCCATCATCACCTTCAACTGGGTGAGCTACACCAGTGAGTACCGCACCCTATGACCGCGCTCTGACCGCGCCCCCTTAGCGACACACAGAGCATGTCTCTCACTGCGGAATGTTTCAGACGTGATCCAGCGCGCGGTCATCCCGAGCGGCTCCCTGCTCAACAACAACTTCGCCGGCACTTGGGCGCACGCCGCCGGCTACGGCAGAACCAGCGACAGTAAGTTCACGTCACTCTTGTGTCGACGGCATCATCATGGATAACGGAGGATGACTACTGAACATCTGATATTAGTATACCATGTATAGCATTGATGCACTGATGAAGGCTCGTCAGTGAGGCGGCGCCAGAGTGCAGGCGCAGCGAGTGTTCACATTTGTTGCTTGCTCGCAGGCTCCGGCATCTCCACATCACAGGCCAAGAGCCACGTGTGGCTGCAGGTGATCACCAACGCCGTCTGCCAGCAGACGTACGGCAGCTCGTCCGTGATCGCGTCCACGCTGTGCACCAGTGGCGCTGGCGGCGTCGGCACGTGTGGCGGCGACTCCGGGGGCCCGCTCGTCATCACCAGTGGCGGCCAGCGAGTGCTCGTGAGTGTTCCATTCACCCCAAGCCCCCGTCCGTGGTACCTTGTTCAGAATGGTTGTTTTTTGGCCAAAGAAATGATAAGAAGCCATATCTAGGGAGCAATTTATTGTGTGTAGCTCTTGCTTCGTTAGATGCATTCATATCGCTTCCGATTTGCTATTCGAAGCTGTAGGCTCACCCACATAATGATCAAACGAGTGTGGTAAGTAACGTGTGTAGAGTGTGCTAACGCGATTTCGATGTGCAGATCGGAGTGACGTCGTACGGGTCTGCGCGCGGCTGCCAGGTAGGTCTCCCCGCTGCCTTCGCCAGGGTCACCTCCTTCGCGTCCTGGATCAACGCCAGGATCTAAGCCACGAGCCGCTGCTCATGAGCCACATGATTATCGAACTTTGTAGCAGCACTGTTAATATTACTTTATTATCTACCTAATACTCATTGTTTTATTTATAGATATCAACACCGTTCAAAAATAATTAACCTAATATAACAAAAATTGAACACACCATTATTTTATGTTAAAATCTAGACTCATTGTTACATTTCACTGGTAGGTACCCAAATACTGTATTCGGAACTATTCCTACTCATAAATAAGAACATCGGGTGATCCGTTCTTCGGGTGCGTGACAGTCCGATCCAAATCCGTGAAACGACGATTCCAACTGAATTCGCGCAACTTTTTATACAGGGTGAACCAAAAAGGTGTGCTCATATTTAGGACATGGTAAAAACCATCAAACTGAACTACTTTTTATATATGACCAACGTCGTAATCATCACCATCATTCATCATTTCAGCCGAAAGACGTCCACTGCTGGACATAGGCCTCCCCTAAGTGTCGCCACATTGACCGGTCCCGTGTGAATCGCATCCAGCGGATTCCCGCAACCTTCACCAGGTCATCGGTCCACCTAGTGGGAGGCCTTCCAACGTAACGTCTTCCGGTTCGCGGTCGCCACTCCAGAACTTTTCGGCCCCATCGGCCATCCTCGCAGAACGCGAGCAATGTGCCCTGCCCACTGCCACTAACGTTTGGCAATTCTCCGGGCCACGTCGGTAACCTTGGTTCTCTTGCGGATGTCTTTATTTCTGATTCGATCGCGCAAGAAAACTCCGAGCATAGCCCTCTCCATTGCCCTTTGGGTGACTTTCAGCCTTCTGATGAGGCCCATTGTGAGCGACCACGTTTCGGTCCCGTATGTAATCACTGGCAACACACACTGGTCATAGACTTTCGTCTTGAGACACTGTGGTAAGTTGGACGAGAAGATACCGCGCAACTTCCCGAACGCTGCCCAGCCTAGTCGGATTCGACGATTGACCTCTTTCTAGAAGTTAGACCTACCTAACTGGACCGTTAGTCCCAGGTACACATAATCGTCTACAACTTCGAGTGTAGAGTCTCCGATCTTGATAGGAATGGGTGTGACATGGGCATTCGACATGACCTTGGTTTTGTCCATGTTCATTTTCAGACCCACTCTTCCGGAAGCTCTACTGAGGTCATCGAGTATTGTACTGAGGTCCTCCATGGTCTTAGCCATGACCACTATATCGTCGGCAAACCGAAGGTGAGTGATGTACTCGTCATTGACGTTGATGCCTAGCCCTCTCCAGTCTAGAACCTTGAAAACATCTTCCAGTGCAGCGGTGAACAGTTTCGGAAATATGACGTCTTCCTGTCTCACACCTGGCTGCAGAAGGATAGGTTCCGAGGCTTGGTCCTGAAGTCGGACTGACATGGTGGCGTATTTGTAGAAACACTTCAACACCACGATGTACCGATACTCGATTTGGCACCGTTGGAGAGACTGCAGTACAGCCCAGGTCTCGATCGAATCGAAGGCTTTCTCGTAGTCCACAAACGCTAAACAGAGGGGCAGGTTATACTCTTCGGTCTTCTGTATAACCTGCCGCAGCGTATGAATGTGGTCCACAGTGCTAAAGCCTTTTCGGAAACCGGCTTGTTCGAGAGGCTGGAAATCGTCAAACCTGCGCGCGAGACGATTCGTGATGACTTTTGAAAACAACTTGTAGACATGGCTTAGAAGTGAGATGGGCCTATAATTCTTCAAACGGGCATTGTCACCCTTCGTGAAGAAGAGTGCCACCACACCCCTGCACCATGCCTGTGGCGTTTTTCCCTCAAGTATGACGGAATTAAACCTCGAAGAACTTAGACCCGGTCGTATGGACAGTTTCCACGAACCCATCGTTGTATTCGTCCACTGAGCTTCCTAGGCACTCGAAACGGTTTTGGAGTTCAAGCTCTCGGGGTTTTGGATTTGGATCTGTGCTGGACGGAGCGCAGACTTCATCAGTCGATACCTTTTAAGCTTGATGTTGATGTTCAATGTGCTTCTTACCATGCGGTGATCGCTCCCAGTTTTCACCGAATTGATCACCGAGACATCATTGAACATTTGCTTCTTGGTTGCCATGATGAAGTCAATCTCATTTCTAGTTGCACCATCAGGGCTCTGCCAGGTCCACTTCCTGTGCTCAGGCTTTCTGAAGAAGGAGTTCATCATATAAGGCCCTCCTTCTCCATAAAGCTAGCCAGTTGGTGACCCCGGCAATTCCGACGTCCAACTCCAAATTGCCCCACCTGCAGCTCATCCCCGTCTCGTTTGCCCAGTTTCGCGTTGAAGTCCCCCATGACAACGGTGAAGTGAGTTTTGAGAACGTGCATGGCTTTAGAAATATCCTCATACATGTCCTCCACTTCGTCGTCGGGGTGTGCCGAGGTCGGGGCGTAGACCTGTATGACCTTCAGCGAATTTTTTGAGGATATTCTGAGTATAAGGTACGCCACCCTGGTCGACACACTCTCGATCTTCACCACGTTGTTCACAAGGGACTTGTGGACGATAAACCCAACACCACCCTGGGACTGCCGGTCACCCTCTCGGAAATAGAGCAGGTTGCCGGATTTCAGGATCATCGCGTCCTCCCCTCTCTTCGGAGTTCGGATAATCCCACAATACTCCATCGCAGCCTGCTCAATCCCCCTTGGAGTTCCGTTATCTCCTCGTCGGTCCGGAGTGTGCGCGTGTTGTACGTTGCCAGGTGCAGTCATTGGTATTGGCAGCTGGATCCCTTCCAGAGATTCTTTGCACCCCGTGCCACGCCGTAGCCTCGACCGCCGCCGTAGTCGAGGTTAGACGGGCTGCCGGGCACTAGGGCCATTTCTGTGATGCGCTAATCATTTGGGGGGTTTTGCCATAATCGCCACGCTTGGCAGGCGGGTTGGCGATCGCAGTACGGTTGTTACAAAAGCACAGAGAACGCTGCTGCCCATTCTCTGGTAAGTCCCTTAGTCGCCTCTTACGACACCCACGGGAAGATATGGGATGGTGCTATTCTTTACGTCCGACACCATACAGACGTCGTAATCACGAAAAAATAATTAACAGTCCCAAAAACATTTACATCGAGCAAGTATTGAGTTTTGTATGGGACATCTGATAAGTTTTTCGCGATTTTTTTTTTACTTAGTATTTGAGCCAAAAACCTGTCAACAGTTTAAAGAAAAACGGGATTTTCCATTCTGTCCTCCTTTTTTCCGCAAGTGCTATTGTGATCCGCCTCTTTCTGAGCCCAGGTGAATTCCGTGGGTTACTTGTATGAAGATGGTCAAATAGGTGTGCACAGTCACCTCAGACCAAATAAAAAGGTAAAGCCGGAACTCTGCCAACAGCAAAGTGAGGCCCGTCAAATTACGACTCGCTCTGTTCATACACGCTCACACGCACACATTTACATCAAACTACAATTAAACTATGCCTCAATAAATGCACTACATGTTTACGAAACCAGCCTCACTTCTCTGTTCGCAGAGTTCCGTATTAATAATTCTTTTTGGTCTGAGTGTACACGGCCGCGGCGAGAAGTAATTTGACGGGCCTCACTTTGCTGTTCGTAGATTTCAGTCTTTACCTTTTTATTTGATAAGAGATAGTCACATGACTTCCATTTAAGAATCATGAAAACATGAAAACAATAACAGACGCGCGCACTTGGGTCACGACTCATGCCTCCCGCGAGCGCAACTTGTCAGTTTTCGCAGATTCATTTGTACCATAATATTTGCCTTCCAAGCAAGAGTGAACAGGCATCTTCTCTGATCAACATATATCTACCTCATCTATCGCTTTCCATCAGACATGATCAAGGTCAAGAGCAGGCCCAATTTGTATAAAAAATATGGTCTGGATCTATGGCTGTAGTGTATAATTTCATGTTTTGCCATAAATGTACAAAATAAACTAAATGATGGGGTTCCCTATGTCAGATCGAAACACTATTCTGCGAAAACTGTTATATCGATGACTATAGACCGAAGCCTTGATAATGCGACGTTATGTTTGAACTACGATGTGTAGGTATGTAAGTACCCGTAAAAAAGGATTATTCCAGAAATCCCCACCGACAAATCCCTACCAGTGGGGATCGTTACTTTTTTTCCAGAAATCCCCATTAGTTAAGTAATCTCAGCCTAGTGGGGATCTTTGGAAAAATAAACAACAATCCCCACCAGATTGCTTCCATTTTTATCTGCGCCGGCAACAAATAAGAGAATGAAGACTGGAAAATGCAAAATACTTAAGGCTGATGCTCCAGGGTAGCCCGCGAAATTCAAATTTTCTTACGTTTTTTGCAATTTGCAGGGCACTGCTAGATTGTATGTTGTACTCTCCAAGTTCATAAAGGTCTAGCAATGACTTACACCTTGAAAAAATCGTTCCTCGACCTTTATGAACTTGGAGGCTTGTATTGATGATTTTGATGACTATAATTCTGTAACTACATACGTCTTACAATCGCGAACAATATTTTATTCAACATACAACCTAGCACTGGCCTGCAAATTGCAAAAAAACGTAAAAAAAATTGAATTTCGCGGGCTGCTCGGAGCATTCACCTTAAGTAGGATTTGATCATATTTATAAGTAGACTGTCGTGAAGTATTTTGGTAGAACAAGATACAACCTAAGTAAGCGCTGTTGTATGAAAACTATCGATCACTAAAAGATATAGTATTATGCTATACTTGCACTTTATATTTATCATTCATAATACTATTTAGCATCCTTTTTATTTGTTTCTGTTTACACTCAGCAAATCGATCTAAATACGATTATAAGTAGCTGAAATAAAATATTATTACTCTTAATTTTCTTGTGACACTTACGTCAAATTGCCAAACTGTCAGTTACTTTTTTATTTTTCTTTCTGGCTTAGTCTATTATGGTTAGTTTTTGGTTTGTACAATTTGAATTATTTTTATTAATATGTTCAGCTGAATATTGTATTTTATAGATTATTACGATTGTTTACTAAATAACTTAATTTTAAATTATATTTATAAAATTCTATACGTACTCATGGATATGTCCTGGCCGACTACACTTGTCAGATGAGATGATGGCCACAAGAAGAAAACTAACGTTTGAAAATTGGAAAAGAAAACTACTTTGAAAACGAGCTTACGAACCGCTGGGTGCAGTCTACTATGGGATCTGATATGAGTATCATCAGAAAACAGCTTGGTTTTTGCTGTCTGTCTGTACTTAAACTACCCAGGGGATCCAGCTAAAATTCACCTGGGACTTCTACTCCCGATCTTCGGAAGCTATCTACGTGATCTGGGACCTCTACTCCCGATCTTCGGAAGCTATCTACGTGATCTGGGACCTCTACTCCCGATCTTCGGAAGCTATCTACGTGATCTGGGACCTCTACTCCCGATCTTCGGAAGCTATCTACGTGATCTGGGACCTCTACTCCCGATCTTCGGAAGCTATCTACGTGATCTGGGACCTCTACTCCCGATCTTCGGAAGCTATCTACGTGATCTGGGACCTCTACTCCCGATCTTCGGAAGCTATCTACGTGATCTGGGACCTCTACTCCCGATCTTCGGAAGCTATCTACGTGATCTGGGACCTCTACTCCCGATCTTCGGAAGCTATCTACGTGATCTGGGACCTCTACTCCCGATCTTCGGAAGCTATCTACGTGATCTGGGACCTCTACTCCCGATCTTCGGAAGCTATCTACGTGATCTGGGACCTCTACTCCCGATCTTCGGAAGCTATCTACGTGATCTGGGACCTCTACTCCCGATCTTCGGAAGCTATCTACGTGATCTGGGACCTCTACTCCCGATCTTCGGAAGCTATCTACGTGATCTGGGACCTCTACTCCCGATCTTCGGAAGCTATCTACGTGATCTGGGACCTCTACTCCCGATCTTCGGAAGCTATCTTCGCGCCTGGCTACCGCTGATCTCGCAGAGCTACCCTGACGTCTGGCCCAAAGAACTACACTGGTGCCTTCCTACAGAGCTAACCAGTGCTGAACTGATTTGTCGCCAACTAAGTGCGTGAACTATAAAACTACCTTTTTCAAACTATCCTAGACTGCGTACTAGGTAGGTCTTTTATAATTAGCTGTATTTTTATCTCACCTCTAAATATCTTTCCCTTATTAAATTTTAATTGAACAAGTCTGCTTATATCCATTTACTCGTATTATGATAGGATCAAGTAGATTTGTTACAAAGAGAACTTAATTAGTGATCAAAGATGAAACCTTTAAGTATTTAATCGTGATAATGCGGATTACGGAGCAGGTTGCAAGGTTTCAACATGATGTCACTGTAATTAATACTGTACTCGTAATTACTTTCGTATTTGTTTGTTCATTGTACTGTATAATAATAATTAGTAAAAATGAGGATATTATCAATCAGTAATCAAGGTGATTCAGTTGATACCGTCTCGCTGATAATCCGATAATTCATCATTTTAAGCCTGTTCAATGATGTCGACACTGCAGCGTATGGTATCAGTGACCTAGCCGGCTAGCCTTGCGTCTCGTGTCCCGCACCCCGTTTCCCACACCCCGTTCCCCTCCGCGCGCGGCTAAATTGCAAAGCAAAAGTATCTAAAACTCAAGGAAGGCGTCCGGGCTCGCGGAATAAGGCCTGGTTTCCACGAAAGCGGAAGCGAGCGGAGCAGAGAGAAGTGCAAGCTTAAACCAGTCACAGGATAGACAACAACCTTTTTTTTTTCCGGATGGGAAATCATCAAATGACTCCTCCCGCTCTGGGCGGAGCAGGAGGGAGTGTCAGATATTTACTGACTTAAGCCCATCCATGTTCCTTCATCGCTCTTTGTATTCCGGGGCCACAGTATCTCTTTCGAACAGTCCCGCAGCCCCAGCAGGCATCGGCCCTTGCGGACCCCTTCCTTTTGCTGACTCTCTTTGAGGCGCGCGTGGAACATTAACGCGCCGTCGGTCATGACGGTCTGTCGTCATGAGACGAACGGACAGCGAGCTAGCCCATAGCCTCCCGTCCACAGGCCCGCGCCTACGGTGGCCGGGGGCCAAGTGCCCGGGGGCCGCGGCCCGACGCCCGGGGCGTCTCCCGCGGCGGCCGGGACGCTGTGAGGTTCTCCCCCTCTTTCTTTTTAACCTTAGATTATCTTTTAATCTTGGATAATCTAACTGAAGGACTAAACAGAATCATATTTTTTAGTCAGAAATCATCCCTATTAATTCTTGAAAAGTATTTGTGTGGGATACTTACTGTACGGTGCGTACACTTGCAGAGTTGTTGTTGAGATGAAGTGCGTAGAGAAAAGATCACTTGGTTCCCACTAGATTTATTACGTATAAAATACAAGTAGATCTGTTGACGATTCCTTTCTCTAATGTTACTCGATGGTGAGATGGTTTGTGTTGTGACGTCATTGCTGCTTATGATTCGTAAAGAACACGTTTCGCAGCAAATCGCCAGCCAGCTGTTTAGTGTTTGTAATTTTATCCAGACGTCCTTGCATGACGCACGTTCGACGTCGCACGGTTTGGTGTTTTGATATGATAGCAGTTTTGCCTCACGCGCTCTGCGCTTTTGCCGTTTAGATCAAATGACGGAAGGTTTTTGTTACACAAGAAATTCTGCGATTTTTGTTGCATGCAGTGTTTCAAGTCTTCTTCTGATATAGATACGTAAGCGTTCTTCTTGAAGTTGACAGCGATGTACTTGTTTGATAGCCGCACATATGTGGTGTTCTCAGCTATGACAACTGGTAAAGGTATAGCTTTGTACATGACGAATATGTGCTTCGAATAAAAAGTAGTTTTCAGTAACTCGTGCTTTCACGTTGTTAAGCTTGTAAATATCCTTAATGTTTTCTTTGTAGTTTTCAACTGGTAGCGATAAAGTTTTCGGAAGGCTTCCGGATATTTCCGTTAGTTTTGCACCAGTCGGACCGGAGTGATCAGATGTATGTTTTTAGAAGGCTTATTCCATTTACTACGTGTTTGTAGTATTGTAAGGTAATCGTTTGACCAGTTTTTCCAATATTGTTGAAACATATGCTCGGTAAGCTGCCATCTGCGGCGTAAGTCAATGTTATTGACGTCATTGTAATCCGAGAGCGGCATGGACAATATTGGGCTTCCTGTAAGAAAGTGTCCAGGAGTGAGGCAGTTGTAAAACTCTTCTGGATCTTCAGTTAGCGGGCACAGCGGTCGTGAGTTCAAGCAGGTTTCTATTTTGTTAAGATTGTTATGAACTCTTCGTATGTAAGTTTTTGCTCCCCCAGTACTCGTCGCAGATGGTGCTTCATGGACTTAACGGCAGCCTCCCATAGAGCAGCAGTGGGCCAGGCGGGAGCGTTAAAATGCCATTCCACCTCCAGTTTGGCCAGTTCGTTGAAGAGATCTGGTTTCAGTAGTTGTTTGAATGCTTCGAATTCTTGACGAAGTATCTTTGCGGCGCCGATGGAGTTTGTGCCACAGTCAGAGTACATGTGCTTGGGAGTTCCACGCCTCGCACACAGTCTTTGGAAAGCCGCAATAAACGTTTCTGTGCTAAGGTCTGACACGTGTTCAATATGAACGGCTTTCGTCACCATACAAATAAATATGGCTATGTATCCCTTAAAAGTTTTCACGTCTCTGCCCTTGTGTTTGACGTCGACGTGCCCCGTAAAGTCAACTCCTGTGTGTGTGAAAGGTCGGCATGGAGTGATCCTTTGTTGTGGTAGGTCACCCATCAGTTGATGGCCATCTGTTTTGTTGAAGCGATTACAGCATCCACATCTTCGAAGTTGCATTTTGACGGCCCGGTTACCACCAACGATCCAGTAACGCTGTCTAATGTAAGTTAACGTCAGCCGAGCTCTTTCATGTAGCGTGTTCGAATGGGCTTGTTCTATTCGAAGTTGTGTGAATCGTCCCTTATGTGGTATGATGATTGGATTCTTCATCTCTTCGGGTAAGCTTGAGTGCTTAAGACGACCTCTGACACAGATGATTCCTGTTTTGTTCATATAGGGATTCAGCTTGTAAATTGCGCTCTTCGTTGAAACTGTTTGATTATGAACAAGTTGTTTGTATTCAGAATTGAACTGCGATCGCTGTATTTCAATTATGATACTTCTACCCGCTGCGCTTAGTTCGCTCGTTGTTAGGTACGTAGTTTCCGATTTCGTCTTGTTGCGCATATTTGTTATGAAGCGTCGTATCCATGCGATGACCCTGTTTACTTGTGTCAATGAACTGCATTTGTTTAATAGTTTTGTTATTATTTTGCGGTCGTTATTTTCTTGTGAATTTTTTTCGACTTGAACATGATTTATGCAGCCAAAATTTGTTTGGAAAGCGCAAGGAGTATCTTGCAACGGATCTTGTTTTGTCAAAAATGCGGGGCCTTGCCACCATAGATTGAAGTTCTTTAATTTGTTTCTTGAAAAAATAAACATAATTCTGTTCTGATTTGACATAACGCCAATGAGCTGCAGGGATGACGCTTTTGATCTTTGCAACTCTGTTGGCTACGCACGTTTCCCATTTTGATGTTTGGTGTGATGGGTTGATCATGTTCGTTGAAGACTCTGCTATAAATGACACAAGCGTACGCCTTCTCACTTGCGTCACAGAAGCTCGACACATTTTTGTGTATCGCCAATCCATCTGTTTATTGTTACTTCCTTAACCGATGGCAGTTCTGTTTTTAGGTTCAGCCACTCCGATTCGATGTTGCTGGGCACTACGTCATCCCAGCCGAGTTTACTCATCCAGAGTTTCTGGAATATTAGTTTGGCCTTGACCGTCACTGGGGAGAGCCAACCCAGTGGGTCGTAGAATTTTGATATAGCTGAGAGTAGAGATCTCTTTGTTAGCTGTTTTGAGTTTTCTACAGGCCAGTTGAAGTGGAAGGTGTTGTTTGGATTCCAACCAAGTCAAAATGTTTTGGTTGATTCTTCACCTTTAAAATCAAATGTGTTTTCAGTTGAAATTTGATCCTCATGTAAGCCTTCCAGTATAGCTCGGTGATTGCCTGTCCACTTTCGTAAGTTCATGCTCCCTCCTCGTAAAAGTTGGATCAAGGTTTGTTGGAGATTTTTCGCTTCTGTGAGATTGTTATGACCGCTAATGACGTCATCTACGTAGCATTCTTCTACAAGTATCTTAGCAGCCTTCGGATGTTTGTGGCCATCGTCAATAGCTAGTTGCTTCAAAGTTCGCAAGCCAAAGGGCAAATGCGCGCCATGGCTAGCCATGGCGCGCATTTGGTACCGTAGGTTACGGTGCAAAGCTGGTAATCGCGCAGATGGTGATCTCGTGAGTCCCGCCAGACAATTCTTTGCAGATGTTGTTGTTCTTCTGAAATCCAAATACAGCGGTACATCTTTTCAATGTCGGCCGTGAATGCGTATCTGTAGGTTTGCCATTTGAGTATAAGAGCCTGAATATCTTTTTCCAAGTTAGCGCCTTTTTCCATGACATTATTCAGACTGTAGCCACTCGTTGTTTGTTGAGAAGCGTTAAATACGACTCTCAACTTTGTTGTTGTAGAGTTTTCCCTCAGGACACCGTGTTGCGATAAAAAGAAGATGTCAGTTGATATCGGTGACGCATGTTTCATGTGACCTAGTTCGGCATATTCTTCCATGAATTGTTTGTACATTGATGAAAGTCTTTCGTTCTTCTCCAGCCGTTTTTGCAGCTGTATAAACTGTGAAACCGCAATTGTTCTAGACTTGCCCAGTTTTTCTGCGCAGTCGGTATCTAGAGGCATTTTGACGATATACTTTCCGTCAGGTGATCTTCTCACAGTTTCTTTATAATATTGTTCACACTGGTCGTCATTGGGGATATCTTTAGTGGTTTGGATATCTTCATTTTCCCAAAATTTTGTGAGATCTTCTAAGTTAATTGAAGTTGCGTAGCAGTTAAAGGTTTGTGTCATCTTTCCGCATAGGATCCATCCAATTTGCGTGTGTTGTGCAACTGGAGAGCTGTTATTGCCTTTCAGTACACCGTCAAGGATAATTTCTGAGTATACGTCAGCTCCTAGGAAGAGGTCGATTTGTCGTGAGACGTTGAAGTCAGGATCCGCGAGTTTCACGTTTTCTAAGTGCGTCCAGTCTCCTTTGTCAAACGTTCTCGTAGGTAAGTTATTTGTTAGCTTCGTCATGATAAGTGCTTGAGTTTCAAAGCTGTAATCGGAGTGAATCGATTGACAGGTAAATTTCAGTTTTCCCCTGCATTCTCTAGATACAGAGCCGATTCCCGATACGGATGCGTTGATCCCAATTCGGGGAAGACGTAGTATTTGTGCAGCGTTTTCTGTTATCGTGCGCTGCTCGATCAAGGCTCACAAGTGAACTTTCACTTGTGAGCCTTGATCGAGCAGCGCACGCAGTGTTACATATGTTCCATCTACGGATTTAACTCTCAGCTGCACCGTAGTTAGTTACACTTCCATGTTGTCTTTAAACAAATGGTTCGATGTTGGTTGTTGAGCTGATGATGAAGAGCGTTGCTCATTGTTGGTTTTTCTAGTTGATGACGATATGGTTTGTTTGTCCGGATTGTGCAATGTGTGATGTTTCAAGTTGCATTCTTTGCACGTTTTCGTTGATTTGCAATCGTTGTTTCCGTGGCTGAACAAACAATTTTTGCAGACCTGCAGTTTCGAAACTGTCATTTCGGTTGCCGAAGTCCATTTGAAGGAATTTGTCACATTGACGCAATACATGACTTCCGTTGCAGAACGGGCATTTTTCATGTAACGCGTGATAGTTGTTTGTTTTGTTATAGTTGTGTTTCTTCATCTGGTTTTGCTTATTAAATAATTTCCAGTTGGATGTTTTCTCCGGAGATATAGTATTCGCTTTTTTTGCCGACTTCATCGTTTTATATGCCATGAACTGTGTTTAGAGAAAATACAGGAAGTCGTGCAGCTTTTGTAGTTCTCGGTGATCATGGAGTTCCTTCACATAGTCACTCAAAGTGTTGGAGTCTAGTTTTTGTGACATGATATGCACAATGATCGGATCCCAGTTTGATGTGTCGATTCCGATGTTAGAGATGCCGTTTAAGCATTCGGTAGTGACGTCATGTATCTTCTTCAAGTTGGATGAATCTGCATGTTGTATGATCGGCAGTTGCAGGCGACGATTATCGTAGCGCTGATTTAAGATATCCCAGAATGAGACATAGTTATCAGCGCTAAAATTTGTCAGATGCTGCACTAAGCGTTCGGCTTTTCCTCGCAACTTGGTCTTTAGGTGTTGCATTTTCTACGCATTGTTGATCATTGGATTTTGGTGTATTGCTTCCAGGAACAGGTCCTTGAATCCACTAACTGTAGTTTCCTGAAAACTCTGGGATCTCGATCTTAGGTGTAGATTCCTGATAGTGGACGGTGGACCAGATCTTGGCATTGATTTTCTTCTTCAATTCGTCGTATTTCTTTTCGATGTCCGTGAACATCTAGTAGTAGTGCTCGTTGGTACCTTTTAGTTAGAAATCTATTTCTCAGTGAGGTTTATCGTTGGGTTCAAATTTCAATTTCAATGTCGTTAAGTGAGCTTCCAGTTCCCATTTTTCCGAGATGGCGACTATGTCAATTTTGGAAATGACACGGCATATTGCGTTGAAGTTACATTCTTGCCTGTTAAGCAAGGATTGTATGTTATTGCTGCCGTCATCTTGTGAAGTCTCACCTAGGTCAAACTTCACATTTTGTTTTTCCGAAGTCATCAGTCTGTTAGTGATGTCTGCTTTGGTTGATGCGAACATTTCTTTAGTTTTTCTATAGACTTCATCCTTGAAATATGCAATATTTTAGTCTTCTAGTTCCAGCAGCAGTTGTTGAGGTCTGGTTTCGAAATCTTGCCACTGGTTTTCTAGTGAAGACAAGCGTTTGTTTAGGTATTCCACCGTTTTTCGTGCTGAGGAATCCTTGCGATAGTTTATGCACAATGTTTTGATATGCTCGAAGCATGTTAACTGCAGGTCTAGTTTCTCCATGTTGATGCGTCTTGTTGTTATCGTTGTAAGATGGCTCAGTAGATCTGGCACGTCGTTGACGGTGACAGCTGAGCGTTGCGATGTGTTACGAAGGCTACTGCTTTGCTTGTAGTCTTCTCCGTTTCAAGTCTTGGAATCGTTATCTTCCTTGATTTGAAATGGTCAGTGGAACTCAGCACCCTTGCGCCTCGATTACGGTATTATACGAATTCTCAATCTAACTGGGGCGACCCGCTTCTGGGAGACCAGCTAAACCGATCCGCTACCGTGAAGAGCCACAAAAGCAACAATATCTGGCTCGAAGGACCATAAAATGTACGGTGCGTATACTTACAGAGTTGTTGTTGAGATGAAGTGCGTAGAGAAAAGATCACTTGGTTCACACTAGATTTATAACGTATAAAATACAAGTAGAACTGTTGACGATTCCTTTCTCTAATGTTAGTCACCGCGTTGCAGTAATTGCACTTACTCATTAAATGTAATGAGTGTGGTTTTATAGTATCCGAAATGACGCACGTTTGGTGCAGCGCACCGCGTCAGCAAAATGTGTACAGTGTAAGACTGTACACTTACTACAACTTAAAAGGTTATAAATAAATCATTTTTGAACAAACAACCGACGTCCAAAAAATATAAAAACGTTTTAAAATAACTTTACTTTCGGAAATCGATGGCAAAAATAGTATGATACTTATGATGTTGACTCTAGTAAATTAGAGAAACTTAAAAAAAAATCTAGACTATGTTTTGTTAATATCAATCTAAAAAACGCAGTGCTCACTGCTTTAGGGCATGCAGTGTGTAGTGTTAGATTTACTGCATGTAGAAATATTGTGGTGCCCGATTAGTTAACAATAATAATAGAAGTTAAAGTATGATATTGCCGTTGTATAGTAATTAGACACTTAGAATTAACATAAAATCTTCATGGTGTGAGATTTTTGTGTGAAACTTTTTTCAAGTGATACCTATGAGATTCTTCTTTTAAAAAATGTGCAACATTTGATTTTCGACTTTCAATTGTTTTTTTATTCAGCTTAGACGTTAAGATGGATACTTCGAAAATCCGAGTTTTTTTTTAATACGAGTTCAGACGCGGAACTAACGCGGCAGAAACGGCTCACAATATCAACGTTGCTTTTGGAGAGGAGACTGCTAATGAACGCACCGTGCGTTTTTGGTTTAAACGCTTTTGTAATGGAAACTTCGTCTTGAAGAACGAACCACGTGGTAGACCGCCCACACAGGTGAATAACGCTGAATTGAAGGAGATGGTAGAAGCCGATCCGAGTCAAACTACCCAGGAATTAGCGGCATGGTTTAACGTTACCCTACCTACATTTTCATCAAATCAATAAGATTAAAAACTATGAAAAATGGGTGCTCCATGATTTGACTGATCTACAGAAAGAAATGCGTGTTGAAACTTGTGTTGCCTTGTTGAATCGGTACAGAAATGAAGGAATATTGGATCGAATTGTGACATGTGACGAAAAGTGGATTGTTTACGATAATCGTAAGCGAAAAATGCAATGGCTGACCCCAGGACACACGTTGCAACAGTGCCCTAAAGCAAAGCTCACCAATGAAAAGGTAATGGTAACTGTTTGGTGGTCTCTTCATAGTGTTATTCACTATAGCTTTCTCAGGTCTGGTCAGGCAATAACAGCAGATGTTTACTGTGTCAAACTTCGAACAATGATGGTGAAACTGGCAGTGAAACAGCCCCGACTCGTGAATCGATCTTCACCATTATTGCTCCATGATAACACAAAACCTCACACTGCACGAGAAACCGTTGTAACTCTACAGGAGCTGCAGTTAGAAACTATATGTCATCCTACGTACTCGCTAGACATTGCTCCAACGGACTATCATTTTTTTCGTGATTTGGACAATTTTCTACGTGATAAAAAATTTTCTTCCCAGGAGGCAGTACAAAATGCTTTGACACAGTTTGTCGAATAGATCCTCAGAGTTCTATCGTAAAGGCATAAATGAACTTCCGTTTAGATGGCAGCAATGTATTGATAATGAGGGTAAATATTTTGATTAAATAAATATGTTATATCTTAGAAAAATAAGTTTAAATTTTTCAGTACCAATCAGCTCTCTCTCAATAATTTCATACTTTTACCCCTAATATTTACTGCTAACGTTGAGAGCGGCGCAGTCTGAGGTGTCCGAACCGGCACGACTAGTACTGAGCCAGCCGCCTTGCGCCTGCGCCCTGAGCTGGCCTTCTTTGGGATTTATTCGTAGACTTCGCTCTCTGACCACACTAATCAGGGACCCTGACTAGGTTAAATTACGAAATTCTTAGTTAAATACATTGCGATTAGATAATGTTACATCGTACTATCAATATAAAAGTTTTGACAGCGATGGCACACTCAAAGTAGTTACAGAAACAGCCCTAGCATGAAGTACTTGTTGACGTTGACGTTGTGCGCGCTGGCGGCGCTGGCGCTGGCCGAGGAGCCCATCACACTGCACTACCACGAGAGCGTGGGTATCCCCGAGGCGGCGCGCATCAAGCAGGCCGAGCTCGCCACCGACTTCGACGGCTCCAGGATCGTCGGGGGTGTGGCTGCTGCTGTCGGTACCTACCCCTTCTTGGTATGTCTATAAACGATTCCTGAACTGAATCAGATATATTGCACATGAGTTCGCTGACCGAGGTGTGTGTGCGTGTATGCGTGCAGGTGGGGCTGGTGATCACGCTGAGCTCGGGCGGCACGTCGGTGTGCGGCTCCTCCATGCTTAGCAACACGCGTGCGCTCACGGCGGCGCACTGCTGGTGGGATGGCCGCAACCAGGCGCGCCAGTTTACACTGGTGTTCGGATCGGCGCGCCTTTTCTCCGGCGGTACGCGCGTCGCCACCTCCACCGTGCAGATGCACTCCGGGTACAATCCCAACAACCTCAACAACGACGTCGCCATGATCTCCTTCAGCTCCGTGCCCTACTCGAGTAAGTAGCGTGGAGCACGACGGGCGCGACGCACACATACCTCATAGCTGACGACGCGCCTCTATTACAGACGTGATTCGCGCGGTGGCGCTGCCGAGCGGTGGGCTGCTCGGCAGCAACTTCGCGGGCTCGTGGGCGCAGGCCGCCGGCTACGGCAAGACTAGCGACGGTGAGTGCGCGTGCAGCTTTTTTGTTTGTGTTGGTACTCCCTCGCGAGCAGTGTGTAATGACGGGTCCGCGCTCC
Source organism: Xestia sexstrigata (assembly GCA_941918905.2). Classification (NCBI taxonomy): domain Eukaryota; kingdom Metazoa; phylum Arthropoda; class Insecta; order Lepidoptera; family Noctuidae; genus Xestia; species Xestia sexstrigata. The sequence continues at coordinate 79,610 of OW799213.2, read as the reverse complement.
TTAGCCGCCGGCATCTCGCAAAGCCAGTTCCAGAGCCACGTGTCGCTGCAGGTGATCACGAACGCGGTGTGCGCGCAGTTCTTCGGCGGCATCATCACGTCGTCCACGCTGTGCACCAGCGGCTCCAGCGGGCACAGCGCGGTGGGCACGTGCAGCGGTGACTCCGGTGGACCGCTCGCCGTCTCCAGTGGTGGTCAGCGCGTCTTGGTAAGTGTGTGTGATGCCTCCTCACTCCACACTCTTTTATCTCGCATACATTATTCGCTGTGTCTGACCGGTTGTCACTTTTCAACAGATTGGTGTGACGTCATTCGGTTCGTCACGCGGCTGTCAAGTTGGGTTCCCGTCAGGGTTCGCTCGGGTGACCTCCTTCTTGACCTGGATACAAGCAAGACTTTGAACACAATTAACTTTTCAATCAATCAATTCATCAACGAATTTTGTACTTCTTTTGACAATAAAAATGAAACATATTTACTGTTCAATGCTATATTGTACTACCTGTGGTTTACCAAGTGCAGTCTAGATCAAGTGTCCAAAAAACACACATCAAAAGTGTCTAAGGATATTTTACATTTATTAGCATAACTATAAAAGTGTTGGACATTTCAAAAAGATTGAACCCCAAACGCGAGTTTGTTCCTAGCACATTTATATGCAGCGGTGTCCCAGTGGTGGCGGCCAGGACTAACGAAGAGTAAGTCGTGGGTTTGAACCCAGACAGGCACACATTACTTTCTGTAATTTTTTTCATCACCACTGCTCTCAAAACGGTGAAGGAAAACATCGTGAGGAAACCGACATGTCCTAGAATCAAAAATTCGAAGACATGTGACATCTACCGATCCGCACTGGGCCTGTCGCGAAAGCGAAGTAGTACCTACAAATATTAATTAGAAGACGTGGCGTGAGGTGAGAGGAGGGGGTTGCGCTCGGCGGTGGATGGCGCGCGCGCGCGCACCGCGGCAATTGGGCCTGAGGGTCGGAGCTAGCAGTACACGGGTGAGCAAACTTGGTATTATTCAGTGCATGTGTGTGTCTTCAGATTGACCAGATATACAGTTTATATTGATTTCCAATGTTGTTGTGTGTGTATTGTTTACCAGCGATCAGATTCAGAAATGATACTAAATCATAAACTAGCTGCGAGGCTCGGGGTGGCTATAAGGAGAGGTTGGAGGCCACTTTGGGAGGACACCCAGAATATCATTGCGATGATAATTCAGTAACCGTTATTCAGTTAAAACCAGTTAACATGAATACAACGTTCGTTGGATTCAAATCATATCGTACCTGGGCTTATTTCAGAGACCTAAGGTACTTCAGGTTCAGATATTCGTCACTAAAGGATACGTGGCGACAGGGCCCGCGTAGTGGATTATAGCTCATTCCCCCTCATCATGAGAGGAGACCGTGTCCCAGCACTGGAAACATTATAGGTTGACGATGATGACATTTATATTCTATATTCAAACACTTAATTTTTAGGTTTCCGTACCCAAAGGGTAAAAACGGGACCCTATCACTAAGAGTCCACTGTCAGAAGGATAGTCCGTCTGTATGTCTGACCGTCTATCTGTCACAAGGCTGTATCTCATGAACCGTCATAGCTAGACAGTTGAAATTTTCACAGATGATATAGTTATGTTGCCACTATAACAACAAATACTAAAAACAGAATAAAATAAATATTTAAAGGAGGCTAATTACGAAGGCTGTAGCCGGAGTATTGAAAGAAATACAAAATTTACTAAAACTTAATTTAATTACGAAAATTACAATATTAAATATGAGCTAGATAGTCGACAGTTGACCGATGCTGTGCCAAATGTGACGATTTCGCGAAGGTGCGATGTCCGGTGCCGGGCTGCATCACGTTGAGCTGCGTCTGCGCCTCGTGTCTCCGCTGGTGTAAGATGCAATCTCCGGTAATTAGGCTAACGTGCGGTCAGCGTTTTAGGTGCTACGCGTGTATGTAACACCTCCCTCCGAAGATAAGCAACTATTTTAAAATCTTGTGTGAGAGAGATGATGAAATATTGCTGTGGTCGATTCTTATCTCGCTAGGACTGATTCCATGTGGTTCTCGAATTTCAGAATAATTTTCTGGAGATCATCGGTTTTCATTGTTTGATTTTTATGAAGGCGTTTCGCTCTACATCGTCGGTACGCCAGTGCGATAATTAGTGCACTTGCACCGGATAGCATTAGAATAGGGATCGTTGTATGGTAGAGAGCTGTATCAATTTCTTGATTAAGCTTTGCTGGAGTCTGTTCCATGATCTTCGTGTTTATAGAGTGCAGATTTGGTAGATTGACAGAGTTTAGTACGATTGGTGGTTTGCTTGACGTTTCTAAGTCTTCATTATTTGTAGGTAATTGCATAATCTCTAGAGCGAATCCGTTGATGTGATTGTTAGAGTTCGCTATGGTGAATTGATGTGGCAATTTGGCAATTGTGCGGGATGATAGCTAAATAGCTTCCTTCAAGGGTTTTATATGTCAAGCGGCGATTGGCGGCGGCGACCTCTCGCGTCCGGCCCTGGTTCAAGCCATGGTTCGGAGCGAGACGGAATGGGACGCCGTCACCTCCTTCTGCGAAGCAGTCATGCTAGAGAAGGAGGTGGGGGAACGTAAAAGGGAGAGAACCTCACGTCCTGGCCGCCGCGGGAGACGCCCCGGGCGTCGGGGGCTACCGTAGGCGCGGGCCTGTGGACGGTGGGCTATGGGCTAGCTCGCCGTCCATCCGTCTCATAACTACAGGCCGTGTCGACGATGAAGGAACATGGATGGGTTTTAGTCAGTAAAAGTCTGACACTCCCTCCTGCTCCGCCCAGAGCGGGAGAAGTCATTTGATGATTTCCCATCCAAAAAACAAAAAAAGGGACGACAACAAGCAAACTTTAGGGTAATGTTCTTTTAATGGGGAAAGTTCTGAGTAGGTAGGTAGGTAGTAGTAGGTAGTAGTACGTTGGTAGTACGTCTCCCGCGGCGGCCGGGACGCTGTGACGTTCTCTCCCGCTCACGTTCCGCCACCTCCTTCTCTAGCATTACTCAGAAGCAGGTGACGGCGTCCCATTCCGTCTCGCTCCGGACCATGGCTTGCACCAGGGCCGGACGCAAGAGGTCGCCGCCGCCAATCACCGCTTCGAGGACACGGCGGTGCTCCGCCCACGCGGGGCACACCTCCACCGTGTCGTCGCCCCTGAGTTACGCTTCACCCACTCAACCTTCGTTACGTTTGGTCTCACAGTTTCGCTCCACTCAAGACCTACCTACCACCGAAAACACCTAATGGCTATCTCTAACCGTTACGAAGTTACAGCCCTTTCAATTTTAGGGGAGGTTGGGGAGGGGAGGGTAGGGTATACAAATTTCAACGCCCCTCAATAGTTTTAAGTAAGAATTGCATCAATTTGATCGAGATTTCCGGATATACTCTTGCTAACGGAACCGAGGCCATTCCCTTAATGAGTCCTTTTTTATGGCGATTATGTTCAAATTATTGCAACTGTGTTGGGTTCCGGAGGACTCGGAGGATGGTACACCACTTCTTCCAATAACACAAGCACTGTACTTTATGACCTTTTTACATTGAACTATATTTTGAACTGAAAACAACCTTTTTGAACATGACACTTTTTGCACTGTATATTATTTTTGAACTGAAACTGAAGTCTATGTACTTTTACATAACCAAACGGCGTGACAACCTTAATTACGACTTCTAATTTGCCGTCAACGCTTCTATTAAAATATCGGTATCGTTATCCACGATATATATAAGAGAATGAATGAAGTTGAAGCAAAGAGGCCACATGTATAACACAAGGAAACATCTCAATGGATTCAAGACGAAGAAACTAAATGGAGCTCACTTAAAGAAATGGAATTCAGCGAGATACTCGTATCTGAGTCTGATATACACACATCAAAAGTATCTAGGGATCAACATATATTTTTGCAATAACTTTTCTCCTGATTGATATTAATTAAAATTTTCTTTAAGGATTCATCAAATAAAGTGTTTTCGTTTGTCACAGTAACGATAAACCAAGTCACCTTTGCATTAATAAAGAAATTTGCCATTTTCCTAATAAAGGGATTTTTGACATTTGAACCACTAACATTAAAGTTCGAAAAAAAGACTGAAATAACAGTTTTCTTTAAAATTTTATTGGGTAACTTAAACAATTAATAATCCGTGTTTCTACCGCGAACACTAACAACACAAGAACATCGGTTTGGCATACTCAAAATGAGTTCATCCAAATCACGCTGTGGAATGGCCGCCCATGTTCGTTGCAACAACAAAAAAAGGTCTTCTTGCGACTGGATACCCTCCATATTCGGCAGAGCTCTTCTCTGTAGCATATCCCATGCATGCTCAATCGGGTTCAAGTCTGGCGACTGAGCAGGCCAGGGCAGGACATTGATGTTAGCTGCGGCGAGAGTCTGTCTTACAACTCTTGCGGTGTGCGGTCGTGCATTATCATGCATTAACTGAAATAAGGGACCGATTTGCACTTGTAGAGGAACGATGACGTCTGATACAATCGTCTCAGCATAAATTTGAGCGTTGAGGTTGCCTCTGATCCAAATCAACTCAGTTCTTCCGCCGATCCAAATACCCGCCCATACCATGATGGTTCCACCACTATAAGGATGGACTTCCTGGCAGGATTTTAATCGCTGTTGGCGTCCAGGGGTTCTCCAGTGTCGTATACGTCTTGTATCCGGTCTCATACCAAAACGAGACTCATCAGAAAAGCACACGAAACGCCATTGTTCTTTTGCCCAATTTCTGTGTTCAAGAGCCCATTGATATCGAATCCTACGATTGTGCATTGCTATAGGTGGTACCCGTAGCGGTCTTCGGGAATGAAGGTTCACTTCATGCAAGCGGTTTCTGACTGTTTGGTCGCTAATTAAGTTCCCTGAAGAGTGATGAAGCCTCACGGCTAACATCATGGCGGTTATTGTTGGAGCTCTTCGAGTTAAGATTTGAATGTATCGGTCTTGTCTCCGTGTGGTGCAGCGATACCGTCCTCCATGGCGCTCAGCCACGGTACCAGTGCTTCGGTAACGTGTCCAAAGTCGACTGATAACACTCTGACTTGTATTCAGAGCTAAAGCTACAGTACGTTGCCGGGAACCAGCTTCTATCATTCCCACGGCTCTGAGCATTTCTTCCCTGCTTAAATGACGTCGCCGCTCCATAATAACGTTGGTTTTAATCAGTAGTAGGGAAACAGTAGCACTAATAATGTCTTCAATGCGTTGTATGTTTTTATAGGGAAAATATTGACAGCTTATTTTCATCTTTTACTCGAATTTGATTGAGAGTTCCTGATTCAAATTATGAAATGCACCAAAAAGGATCCATATAAATTTATAAAATCATAAATTTATTACAAAGCCACATCTCAATCTCAAGAAATCCGCATAAAAATGCTTGATCCCTAGACATTTTTGATGTGTGTAGCTAATCAATCAACTAATTTATATTAATGGGAACTTTGCATTGTTACGACATAGAGCTTTGTAAGTTAATTTTAATATTTCTACACCGGCAACGGTAGTTGTTCCAAATCATATTAAATTTTATACATTCAAGACTGAGGGCGACATCTCGGTGTCAAGAAATAAACCTAACGATCTACGTCATAACACGTCACACGCCTTTCACTCGCGCAATTGGTTAAAATATTGTTCCCGATGACCCCTCTCCTTGACTCTTGTACACGACATCAATATAACATTCAATTTTTGCTTTTGCACCATACGCATCTTTTTTTTTTACCTAACAATTCTTCGAAAATTCATTGCATCTCATCAATCAGCTTGCTTGCCTGAAAAAGCCTTCACCGCTGCTGCAACACAATTTGGTCCTTCTACGCCGCATCCAATAAATAATTTGAGCCATCTACGCCAAATCGTTAGAACAAGATCGACGAGCGACCTTTGGACTGTAGACGCCTTGTACGTGGCGGATCGAAGAAAACACTGATTTTCAACAATTGGGACGAGATTTCGAAGAAAAAGGCTGCCTAACGGACAACTGCAACCATAAGAACAGTTTGGAGGCCAAGCGCACATTGGAACTAAAGTGCCGCCGCGTGGGGAGAGATAGCGATGGTGGGGGTGTATTTCTCCCCAAACCGCCCTCTCTCGGACTTTGAGGATTTCCTCGAAGTCCTCACTGCTGTCGTAGGGAGGGCGGCGCCACGCCAGGTCGTGGTGTTGGGCGACCTAAACGCCAAGTCGGTGGCCTGGGGCAACCCGGCCGCCGGTTGCAACGTCCGGGGACGCGCCAGTTTTGGGCGGCCTCGTGCGGTGTGTCCCTCCTCAACAGGGGGGCGGTCCACACGTGTGTGCGACAACAGGGCGGGTCGGTGGTGGACGTGTCGTTTGCCACACCCGCGCTGGCCACCCGCGTCGTGAACTGGCGGGTGGAGCTGGTGGAGACCTTGTCGGACCACCGTTACGTGCGGTTCGACATCTCCACCCAGCAGGGGAGGGGGACGGCCCGCGCTGGGCAATCTCCCTTCCCGCGGTGGGCACTCACCCGCCTGGTTGCACTCTCCCGCCGTTTTACGGCTGGGAGGTTCCCGAAACCGTGGAAGGAGGGGCAGCTATGCCTCCTCCGAAAAGAGGGACGCCCGGTGGACTCCCCCTCGGCATACCGGCCCATCGTTCTGCTCGATGAGGTCGGTAAATTGTTCGAGGGGATTGTCGCCGGGAGGCTGGACAGCCATTTGCGGGGGGTAGGGCCGGATCTGTCGGACGCCCAATACGGTTTCCGTCGTGGGCGTTCGACGATCGACGCGCTGGCCCTACTGAAGGGCCAGGTGAAGGAGGCGGTGGATGCGGGGGACGGAGTGCTGGCGGTGTCATTCGACATTGCCAACGCCTTCAACTCCGTCCCCCACTCGACGATTTTGGAGGCGCTCCGGTATCACGGAGTGCCCCAATATCTGCGGGATCTCCTGGCCAGCTACTTGGAGGACCGAGAGGTCCTCTTCGTAGACAAAACGGCCACCGTGAGGCGCTACGGGGCAGAGTCCGGTGTTCCACAGGGGTCGGTGCTTGGCCCCCCCTTGTGGAACATCGGGTTCAACTGGCTCTTGCGGGGAGCCCTCCTCCCGGGCACGAGTGTCATCTGCTACGCGGACGACACTCTCCTCACTGCCCGGGGGAGGAACTTCGGGGATGCGGCCTGTCTGGCCTCGGCTGGCGGATCCTTGGTGGCAGAGAGGATCCGCCGCCTGGGATTGAAGGTGGCGCTGCACAAGACGGAGGCCGTGTACTTTCACGGTCCTCGGCAGCGCTGCCCTCCCGACGCCCACAACGTCGTGGAGGGCGTCCGTATAGGGGTCCAGCCCCAGATGAAATATCTGGGGCTGGTGCTGGATGACAGGTGGCGCTTTTGCCCGCACTTCATCGGGCTGTCGACGCGCCTGTTGAAGGCCGCGGACGCCCTCTCGTGGCTCCTCCCAAACCTGGGGGGGCCCAAGGCGAAATGCCGGCGCCTCTATGCCAGCATCTTGCGGAGCATGGCCCTTTACGGGGCTCCCATCTGGGCGGACTCCCTCCATAGGAGGGAAAATGCGACCGCCATCCGCAGGCCCCAGCGGGCCATTGCACAGCGGGTGGCGAGGGCTTACCGCTCGGTGGGCTTTTCGGCGGCGTGCGATCTGGCCGGCACCCCTCCTTGGGAGTTGGAGGCATGGGTGCTCGCCAGAGTGTACGAGTGGACGGCGCACCGGAAGGCGCTCGGGGAGCGCCCCGTCGCCGAAGAGCGGGAGGCCGTGCGGCAGGAGGCGAAGGACGCCATCGTCCTCCATTGGACGGAGGACTTCGCCAACGCGGCCTTTGGCCGCCGGACGTTGGACGCGCTCGGTCCGGGCCTGAGGGGCTGGCTCGAGCGGTCCCACGGTTTCCTCTCTTTCCGTCTGGTGCAGGTGTTGTCCGGGCACGGCTGCTTCGGATCGCACCTGCACCGGATCGGGAGGGAGGAGACCCCGGCGTGGTCCGAGCTGCGCCGCGGTCTGACCGCGGTGGTTGGACCGGACCTCTCGCTTCCCGGCGTGGTCGACGCTATGCTGGGGAGCGAGGAGGCCTGGTCAGCGGTAGCCTCCTTTTGCGAGGACGTACTCTCGCAAAAGGAGGAGGCGGAGCGCGCGCGGGAGGACGATCCTCTCGCTGCGCCGCTCCGCAGACGAAGAAGGGGGAGAAGGCGTCGAGCCCTCCCTCCTCATGGTGACGCATTGCACCCGTCACATTCGTCGGTCATTCCCGACCCCCCACACCCGTGAGGGTGTGAGGGGTCTGCCTTGCAATCGTCGGCGGAGGACTGGAAGTGAAGGCTGTGCCGGTTTCCCAGTCCCCCGCCACTTGGACGAAGCGGGAATGCACTGGGTCGTTTTAGTGGGTATACCGGGTCCGCCCGGGGAGTCCCACATACCCCTCCCGTCCCCCGATGGGAGGGTATGCGTAATGCATTTTTTCCCAGCGTCAAAAAAAAAAAAAAAAAACAACAACTTTATCGGAACCTATGCTCGCAAATCTGGTTTTTCTCATTCATTCCATTTCTCGCTTGTATGCCTCTCGTACTTTTATTCTGCATTCTTGTTCTTTCTTTCATTCGTCATCTTTTTGTACCTTTATGGGTGGGATTCCCAACTATCTTATTATTACTATCTATTCTATATTCTTTCTTTCTATTTTATATTTCAATTTTTTTTCTCTTTATTCTTTCATTTCGGGTGCATTAGGAAAATCAGGGAGACAGTTTTTATTTTTCAAGTTTCTCTTTACAAAAAATATATCTACACTTACATCTATATATCTATCATCTATCTACGCTTACATCTTTTTTACATTTAAGGTTACATTTCACAGATGGAACTTCAGGCGGGCCACCAGCATCTTCTCGAAAATCTTCCCCAATATGGGCAACAGTCCGATCGGCCTAATTGATTTGGGAAGTCAAGTATTTTTCTTTTCCTGGCTTTCTCAAAATTACAACAGTTGCCTCTTTCCAGGCCGCGGGGAAGTGATGCAGCTCCAAGCACTTATTAAGGAACTTTAAGAAGAGGTCGGCGTCATTCTCCACAGCGTGACTGCAAATGTCGGCGGTAAAGCCGTCAGAACCCGGTGCCTTCTTCGGATTGAACGACTCCATCGAGTATTTCAGTTCCGCCATCGTGAACGGTGGGTCGCAAGAGCCATCTTGTTCGCCAGAGTTCACGCTATGGGCCTTAAGCCGGATGGATTGATGGTGAGCGTTGTCGCATTCCGAGCGGTCCTCCGGATAAAAAGTTTCCGCTAGCAACTTCACGGAGTCCCTCGCATCCAGCACATCCCCGTTCCTTACCAGTGGCAGGTCCTCTTCTCTACGTTGCGTCCTACCTATCACCCTGTATATCCCCTCCCATACCCCCTCCCTATCCTGCTTCCCACAGAATTCCTTCCAACTCTCGATCTGAGCTTTGGCCTCTTCTTTCTTTTTCAGGTACTCTTCTGTGATCTTCGACTTCCGGACTTTGATTCTACGCTTCAGGGTAGCGACACTCTTCTTCATCTCGGCGATTCTCTCGGACCACCATGGCAAGGTAAGTACGTCTTTAACCTTTTTAGCTGGTATTGATTCCGTGCATGCTTGATCTATAGCTTTTGTGAGGTTGTCTGTTGCCGTTTCGATTTCTTTTATGTTACTAATTTTATCAACCTCAGTTGCTGTGAATTTAACATCTATTTTCAACTGGCTCAATTTCGTATGAAATTTGGACCAGTTTGCTTTTTTGGTGTTAAACTTCCTCGTGGTTCGCTCAACTTTGATGCCTTTGGATTTTCGCAAGAGAATTTTAAATGTGATGCTGTTATGGTCCGAGCCCGTTAGTTCTTCGTCTACCCTCCAGTCGTCTATCATGTCCAAGATGTCATTGGAACAAGCAGTAATGTCCACGTGACTACTGTACCGCTTTCCTCCTCGGATTGTGTCGAAGGTCGGAATTTCCCCTCTGTTGAGTATGTTTAGGTTTAGTTCGCCAAGAGTTCCTACGACCTCTTCCCCCCTAAGGTCTGTCGTCGGGCTACCCCACCATATGCTTTTAGCATTGGCGTCCCCTCCAACGATGAGTTTTTTGGGAGCGACTACTCTCTCTATTTGTTTAAGGTGTTCCAAATAATGATCAATGGGCTGGTCTGGTTCAAAATAAAAAGAGACAAGCGTGACCTCCCAGGCACTGGTCTGGATTCCCACCACTACAATGTTATTGGTGGTGAGTTTGGGGTACTGTTTCACTATGAGGTCACTGTTAAAGACAGCTATTGTTGCCTTGACAGTCCCATCTCCTATTCCAGTGTTTTGGAAGATCCTAACGCCCCTGTGACTCTTCGTTACTTTCGCTGCACCCACGTACGGTTCTTGCAGAAGTGCCACCGCTGTTCCACGCTCCGTGGCTTCAATTAGAAGCTCGTTTGTTGCTAGTTTCTTGCGTTGGAGGTTTGCCTGTATGACTCCGTAGGGGGTATTTTCCATTATGGTGCCCTTAGCAATACGCCACGGTTGATCTAGCTATATCATCCCATTTAATTCGAATTGGGCAGTCATGGCTAAAAGCATTGTGTTGCGTGCCGTGTTCAATTTTAGCTTTTATACAGTTTCGGCAAGCGGGAGGTGAGCCCGACAGCCAGTCCGGACACTCAGATCACATGTGGGTGCCACCACAGTGGCCACACAGGTCTGCAGACTCTTTACAGTACCGCTTTCCGTGTCCAAAGCCTAGGCAGCGAGTGCATTGGACCAATAGGGTCTGGTCTTCTACCCTGATGCGCTGGAGATCAATGTGAACGGTCCCGATCTCCACCGCTCGTCGCCAGATGGTGGGCGAGACGCTGACAATAATGTGGCCAATGTGAGGGTTCCTTGTCCTTCTTCGGTACCTTATCTCTACCCTGTTTTCCTCAGTGTCGAAGCCATCAAAAACACCCTGGTTTTGATTGCGTAACGCCTTGAGGATATCTTCGTCAGTGTTAACTACTAAGACGTTCTTAAGGATCCAGAGCGGGTCCTTGTTTTTTACTTCCTCGACAGTGAGATCAACTCCTTCTTTTTGAAGTCGGTCTTTAATTTTGCCTCTTTCTTCTTCAGTCTGTAAGCCTATTATTATTTTCCTATCCTTGGCTTTCCTTACTTTTTCCACTTTTATCCACCCATCCTTTGCATTCACAGCTTTCCTTACTTTGTCGAGTACTTCGTCACCTGTTTCAGTTTCGTCTTTGGATGTGACCACAACCGAGTGCAAGGTACTGCGCTTTGACAGTGACGTTTCACCTCGGTTTGCAGCCACGGTCGCATAGGTTTTACCCTGGGCAAGGAGCTCCCTTTGATTGTCTATGGCTTCCTTCAATTCTTCAATTTTCTTATTATTCTCTACAAGAAGGTTGGTCTGTAGTTCCATATTTTGCAGGATCTTACTGGTATCAGTGTTTTCTGGAGAAGCTAAGGTGACTGACTCTATTTCCTTCAAAACGGACTCCTCCCTGGTCGTACTTTGTTTGGATAGTTTTAGCTCCGACTCAATTTCCTTTACTATTTTATACAGCCGTTCAATGGCTTCGCAGATACTTATCTTGATCTCGGTTTTGGTATTTCTGGAGCTGTTCAGATGCTGTTTAGCTTTGTTAAGGCAGGCTAGCGCCTCTGCAGAACGATTCGCATATTTAGATTTTATCGGCGAAATCGTTTCGACAGGCTTTCTGACTTTTGTCACAGTTTTGCTCCCCTGGTCTTAATGGTTAAAGAGGGGGTGGGGCTGCTATTTGCAGCTTCCCACTCTCCTACGCTGCGTCTAACGTTTGGAGGGGGGACTACTTCAGGTTTTGTTGGCGATTCTTCGCCGTCGGCCGCCTTTAACGGTGTTCTAAAACCAAACATGTTTGGAGGTATGCGTCAAATAAGAGCGTCAATAACGACGGAATGAAATTAATAAAACAATAAAACAAAATGTAAAAACAAAACCGCATAAACAGTCTTAAAAACTAAGGTACAGTTGACAACAAAATTTGTAATCCTGTCTCTACAAATACTCTACCCAGACTCACAAATTGTTTTGGGCGGTGGTCAAGAGCTCTATATAAGCTCTAGGTTAATTTAAGTCGTCAAAGACTATTTTCGCGTTTTTCGCAAAAGTGGCTCTATGTAGAGTCAATCTAATGAAAACACTGGATAGAGTTAGAGCCCGTTCCAACGACCTCAAATTCAAAGCACCTAGCCCAAAGGGTGCCGGAGCAATCGGAGTCTAAAGTTTCTGGTTTTTATCCAAGATGGCGGCTGGAAGATGGTAAAAGCTGGTTAACTCCGCAACCGCTTGACCGAATTTCGCCATCTTTACTGAGCTCGATGAGTTCTAGACAATGGTGTGGTTTTCAGGCTGAAAAAAATTTTAATCCTGAAAACGCCTGGAAGCCAGGTTAGGTTAGGTTAGGTTAGGTTAGGTTGGGGTGGGGGACCCCCCACAGAGCTTACGTCCACGTCGTGTCCCCTGGAAACAGCCCAGTTCTGACCACCGTAACGGAGTGGCAGACTGGGTTGGCTAAAGTGCTCTGTGCTCTCGTAGCTTACTTTATCAATTGCCTTTATACTACGAATCTGCGGAATGCCCAAACCCTCGCGGGACGCCTGCGGGCGCTTTTTAAAACCAAAAGGCCCTTCTCAGGGCCAACCCAAAGGCCCTTCTCAGGGCCAACCCAAAGGCCCTTCTCAGGGCCAACCCAAAGGCCCTTCTCAGGGCCAACCGAAAGGCCCTTCTCAGGGCCAACCAAAAGGCCCTTCTCAGGGCCACTACGACGCGCGAGCGTCAGAGACTAGCCGCGCGCCGTCTGCGGCTAGCTTCTTCGGAGGGGCGAGTGAGTCGTCTGACAACGACTCACTTACCACTGTGTCGGACGCAGACGACTCTCGGTCACGGAAGCGGGTCCACCGGAGCGGTGGGTCCGAAGGCTCCACGGCCTCGAAGGCTAAAAAGCCGACGGCGGCTACTCATGTCGTTGGGCTCGCGGACGCCCAACGCCAGTTGGACCTGGCTCGGCGGGCGCAGCTCCAGCAAGAGCTGGAGGAGCGAGTTGCTGCCAGAGAGAAGCGGGCGCACGCCGCCCGGGCCAAGTCCGGGTATGGTGCGTCCCGCGTTCTATACGCGGACCATTCTCTAGCCGAGCTGGAGAGAATGGCGGAGGAGGACGAGGAGGAGATCGTGGAGGTCGCTTCTAAGTCCTCCAACCTAAAGGGGACCTTTCAGAAGGCCCTCAAGAGCAGGGCCGCGAGCATGCGCGGTGTCGTTGCGGAGCTTGTCCGGCGGAAGGCCACCGACGAGACCCGGCAAATGCAGGCGAAGATAGATCGCCTGCAGTCGGAGGTCAGCCAGCTTCATCAAAAGCTGGCTGAAGCCACGGCCCGGCCACAACAAGCCGAGACGAGCCCTGTGGCAGAGGGTCCATCCTCCAACCTTGAAGTTATCATCCGCAAGGTTGTAATGGAGGAGAGGGCCTTCACAAGAGCCTGCTTAGCAGGAATCGAGGACCGGCTCTTGCCGGAGACACGCCCCCGACCGCCGCTTGCGGCGGATAAGAGGCAGTGCGAGCCGGGGCCGTCCTCCTCCCAGGTGGAAGACGCCCTTCTCCCTTCAACCACCCCGTCCAACGAGTGGACGGAAGTGGCCCGTAAGGGGAAGGGAACAGGCAAAAAGTCGGTGGCGGCCGTCCCTGTCGCCCCCGCCGCCAACGCTCCCAGCCAGTCGCAGACGACCGGCAAGGGAAAGGAGAAGGGGAAAGGGAAAGGGAGGGGAAAGGGAAAGCTAATCCCCCCAAAAACCGCGGCCGTCGTGGTGACGCTCACCGCGGAGGCTGCGGATCGAGGGGAGACGTACGCGTCCATTTTGGTGCGGGCGCGTGCTAATGCCGATCCTACCCAACTGGGGATCGGCAGTGTGTCTTGCCGGCGGACCCAAGCCGGGGCTCGAATCTTTGAGTTCCCGGGGGCAGAAGGGAGTGCCCATGCGGACCTCTTTGCAGCCAAGCTGCAGGAGGTCATCGCGGATTCAGCCAAGGTGGCCCGACCGGTCAAGTCGGCGGCCATTGAAGTGACGGAGCTAGATGACTCCGTCACCAAGGAGGAGGTGGTGGCGGCGGTCGCAGCGGTAGGAGTCTGTGGCGCCGCGGCGGTCCAAGGCCGGGACATAAGGCCCGGCCGCGGTGGTATGGGCACCATCCGCCTCGAGTGCCCAATCGCCGCTGCCAAAGCCGTCCTTGCGAAAGGACGGCTTCAAGTCGGGTTCAGCTCGGGCGCAGTCCGGGCACTCGAGGACCAGCCTCTGCGGTGTTTCCGGTGCTTCGGCATCGGCCACACCAGGCCTCTGTGTCCGTCCAAGGTAGACAGGACGGACACATGCTACCGCTGCGGCAAGGAGGGCCACAAAGCCGCCTCCTGCAAGGCCGCCACGCCGCACTGTGCGGTGTGTGCCGCCAGTGGCCGCCGATCAGGCCACGTAATGAAGGGGAGGAAGTGTATTCCTCCCTCTAAGCGTGGCAAAGCGCAGGCGCCGAGCGGGCCTGCGCCTGCTGCTGCCGCTAACGCCGCCGTTCCTGCGGCGGCTGCGGAGGAGGGTGCGATGTCCGACTGATGGACACAGTTGAACATCGCATCCTCTGCATCGCATGCTTGGTGGCGTTAGTGGCGCGGTCTTCCACAGACTCCCCTCCCCTCTCGCTCTTAGAGAGGGGACCGGGATACGTGGCCGCCGCGTGGGGAGAGGTAGCGATGGTGGGGGAGTATTTCTCCCCAAACCGCCCTCTCTCGGAGCAAGCGCGGGAGGACGATCCTCTCGCTGCGCCGCTCCGCAGACGAAGAAGGGGGAGAAGGCGTCGAGCCCTCCCTCCTCATGGTGACGGGCGGGCGACAGGCGCGGGGGTGCCTTCGCCCGCATTGCACCCGTCACCTTCGTTGGTCATTCCTGACCCCCCAAACCCGTGAGGGTGTGAGGGGTCTGCCTTGCAATCGTCGGTGGAGGACTGGAAGTAAAGGCTGTGCCGGTTTCCCAGTCCCCCGCCACTCGGACGAAGCGGGAATGCGCTGGGTCGTTTTAGTGGGTATACCGTGTCCACCCGGGGAGTCCCACATACCCCTCCCGTCCCCCGATGGGAGGGTATGCGTAATGCATTTTTTCCCAGCGTCAAAAAAAAAAAAAAAAAAAAAAAAAAAGGTTAGGTTGGGGTGCGTCAGAATTCCTCCACGTGTGCCTAGTGGCTGCTGGTCCCTCTCGATACGTCTGGAGGGAAGAGCAGCTGCTGGGCCGGTGCACCCTGGGCGCGGCAGTATCCTTCTCCGGGGAATGAAAGGAAATTAAAATTTCCTTTTATTCCCCGGGGAGTGTTACTGCCGCGGCTAATATTCTGGGAGGTGTCACATCGTTCGTCGTGCGATTGCCCACGGAGCGGGTCTATCATGCGAGGTGCGATGTGGATCAGGGGTCGGGGATATCGTCATGTACCGTGCGATGGCTCACGGAGCGGGCTTGTCGGACGGTACGTGTTATTAGTGATTTACTCCTCGAAGTTCTCGGGGAGTGAATCAGGGCTGGGTTTAAACGTCGTGTGCCGTGCGATGGCTCACGGAGCGGGCTCATCGGACGGTACGTGATAAGAGATTCACTCCTCGAAGTTCTGGGGGAGTGAATCAGGGTTGGGGGTCCTCCTTCATCTTGGATCACGGCATTCGTCGCCCTCTGGTATGCGTCTGCCCATCAGACGTGACTGTGAGCGTGATAAATGTCGTGATGGAGGGTCAAGGGGGAGGGGGGGAATATATATATATGTATGTATGTATATATATTAGATATGTTTATATGTTTATTGTGTTTATATATTTATGACGTAGGGAGACAGGGACCACACCCTTAAAAGGAAAAACAAACCACCATGAAAAAGACGCATTGCAAAGATTTACCCCAGGGCGGTACCAGCTGCTCAGCAGCTGGAGAATCCGCCACGATCCCTTCGAGATCGTCAAGCCCCCGTATTCTGGGGAGGGCAACAATCGTCTTCCACTTGCCAAAGGCAACGAGGGCCGAGGAGGCTCAAGATCACGGTCTTTCTCAGACCTGATCTCTTTCAAACCACCTGAAAGAAAACCGGGTGAGCGCCGCGCGGTGGACGCAGACGCAATGTCAGACTGCGGCGCTGCTTCATTGAGGACGGAAGTAGAGGCTCCAGCGGAGCCACGCGTGGTCCTGGAGAGGGTGTGCATGTCGGAGTCGGACGACACACCGCAAGCAGTTGCGGTCGTTCCCTCCAAGTTTTGGGGGAAGCGTTTGCGCAGCTGTCAGTCGGACGCGGGTTCGGCGGGTCTGTCCTCCAGTGAGGAGAACCTACCGGCCCCCAAGATGCCGACAGCCAGAAGAGGCAGAGGACGCGGGGCAAACAGTCCGGCAGCGCCACGCGATATTCGGGGCCACTTCGTGAAGCGCCTCGATACACCGATGGTCGGCGATTTGGGTCGCGTCTCACCCGCGGTCTCAGTCGACGACCTTGGAGGGGCCACCGTCGCTCTCGTGGGCACAAAGGCGGAGGCCAATGCCGCGAAGCGTGCTCAAAGCAGAGCGGTTGCGGCCGATGAAGTGGCCGAAATGGCCCGTCGGGCCCGAGAGCGGCGGTCTGCCCAGGCAGCCAATGGGGAGAGCCTGACAGCAGAGGCTCTTAGCCGCCAAGTGATGGACGGCGTGGACATTGTCCTGAAGGTTGCCACCAAATCTGGCAACCTTAAGGGCTCGTTCACGCGCGCCCTCAAAGAGGCGGCAGAGGGTATCAGGGAGGCGGTTCAGGTTCTCCATGACCACACGACCTCGGAGGAGACGGCGAGGCTATGGACGGAGAACAGCCGTCTTCGATCCGAGCTGGAGGACCTCAAGCGGCAGTTTGCCGCTCTGGGAAATGTGGGACAGCAGCAGGTGGCTCCCTCGTCAGCTCCTGCACCTGCAGTGCCACCAACTCGTAGTTTGTCGGACTACGACGTAGAGAGGGTGGCGAGAATCTGCATGGTGCAGTGTGGGGGCATGGTGAGTGCCCGCCTGGAGGCAATCGAGTCTCGACTGCCCCCAGCTGAGATCCTCCGGCCCCCGCTTGCGGCAGACAGGCGGAGGATAGAAGAGCCTGCGAGGACAAACCCCGCGCAGGTCACGCAGAAAACTGCGGAGGGGGCAAAAAAGCCAGTACCGGGGCCCGGAACACAGGTTGCGTCCGCACCCCTCGTTCTGACGTCACAGACCTCGGTGGCTGCTTCTTCTACCCATGTGACGGTGGGTGAAGAGGGCCGCCGCAAAAAGAAGAAGAAGAAGAAGGCGGCGGCGGGTGCGACCGCGCCTCCTACCTCCCAAGAGGCCGCGCTACCGGCGACCGCACCTCCCACCCAGGAGGCCTGGACGACGGTGGTGAAGAGGGGGCGCAAAAAGAGCGCACCGCAGCCGACACCGCCCCAGGTACCGACTCAACCGGAGGGCACGAGGCAAGCCAGGGTCACTACCCCACGCTCTGAGGCTGTAGTTATTACACTGCAGCCCGAAGCCGTAAGCAGGGGAGTGACCTACAAGTCGGTCCTGGCGGAAATGAAGCAGAAGCTTCAATTTAGCGAGTTTGGGACCCCGGCCGGTTTTGTCTTCAGGACCGCAGCCACGGGTGCCAAGATGCTTCAGGTGTCGGGTGCCGGAAGGCAGGAGAGGGCGGACAAGTTGGCCGCTAAACTCCGGGAAGTCCTCAAGCCAGAGGACGCCCGAGTGTCCAGGCCCATGGTCACGGCTGAATTGCGCGTGGAAGGCCTGGACGACTCTGTAACCCCAGAGGAAGTAGTGGCGGCCATGGCCCAAAACGGTGGGTGTCCGACAGACAGCGTGGTGGCAGGCGAAATTCGCAGCGGCACGGATGGGCTGGGCACTGTTTGGGTGCGGTGCCCGGTCGCGGCGGCCAACAAGGTTGCAGATGGCGGGCGACTGCTGGTAGGCTGGGTGTCTGCCAGGGTCAAACTCCTGCCAAGGCGGGCATTGCACTGCTTCCGGTGCCTGGAAAAGGGGCATGTCAAGGCACAATGCACTGCACAAGTTGACCGCAGCGAACTATGTTACCGCTGCGGTCGACCTGGCCACAAGGCGGCCCAGTGCTCCGGAGCGCCAAACTGTAGCCTTTGCGCAGCTGCAGGGAAACGCTCGGAGCACAGACTTGGCGGGAAGGCCTGCAAGGCACCCAAGTCTAAAAATAGGAGGTCCAGAGCTGTCGGAGAACCTGCGCCTCTCCCACAGCCCGACTCCCGACCCAGGGAAGGAGGAGCCGAGGAAATGGAATGTCATTAATGGCACAGTTCCGTTTCCTCCAGGCGAACATTAACCACGCCGCCAGAGCTCAGGATCTATTGCTCCAGAGCATGGCGGAGTGGTTGATCAACGTGGCCGTGGTCGCCGAGCCGTATTTTGTCCCTCCCCGTGATAACTGGGCAGGCGACCTGGACGGCTTGGTGGCCATCATTGGCGGGACTCTTGACAGTCCGTCCCGAGGACACGGTTGGGTGGCTGCCCTCATGGACGGCATAGTCACAATTGGGGCGTATTTCTCCCCCAACAAGAGTCTCGCTGACTTTGAGGAGTTCCTTGTCGAGCTAGGTGCCGTCGTGAGCCGGTTCCATCCTCGCCCGGTGCTGTTGCTCGGGGATCTCAATGCCAAGTCTACGGCATGGGGATCCCCGATCACCGATCCCAGGGGTGAGGTGTTGGAGGAGTGGGCGGTTGAGACCGGCCTGACCGTCCTGAATCGGGGCTCGGTGTACACGTGCGTGCGGCAGCGGGGCGGGTCCATAGTGGACGTGTCGTTCGCAAGCTCCGCTGTTGCGAGCCGTGTGCGCGACTGGCGAGTTGCCGTAGAGGTGGAGACGCTGTCGGACCATCGATATATTCGATTTGACGTCTCCACCCAGACTGTGGGCGGCGGTCGCCCGTCGGCCCCGCAAATGGATGGTCCTCGCTGGTCGTACAAGCGTATCGACAGGGAGCTTCTCGAGGAGGCCGCAATACTCCAGGCCTGGGTCCGGGAGTCGACGACGAACGAACCCGTTGACGTCGAAGCGGAGGCGCAGTGGTTTCGCGGGGCGATGATGCAAATTTGTGATGCGTCTATGCCCCGCGTCACCCAACCCACAAGGCGCCAGCTGTACTGGTGGTCCGCCGTCATCGCGCAGTTGCGCGTGACGTGCGTGGAGGTGAGACGCCAGTACACCCGATACCGGAGGAGACGTCGTCGGGTTCCGGAGGAAGAGGCCGCGCTGTATGAGGTGTACCGCGCGGCCAAGGAGGCCCTGTGGCTGGCCGTCGGCGAGGCTAGGACTCGAGCCAGGGAGGAGATGTTGTCGACACTTGACGTGAATCCGTGGGGGCGCCCTTATCGTGCGGTCCGAGGGAAACTTCGTGCCTGGGCGCCTCCACTCACTGAGAGTCTGCAGCCTCAGCTGCTGGAGGAAGTGGTCGCAACGCTCTTCCCTGCTAGAGAGGAGTATGTACCGCCGCCGATGGCTTTGCCCACTGCCACGGAGCCAACGGACGAGGAAGACGTCAGCGTCCCAGAGGTGACACAAGCAGAGATGAGGGCGGCAATAACGCGGCTTCGGGCCAAAACCGTTGCCCCGGGACCCGACGGAGTTCCTGGCGTCGCGCTTGCCCTCGCTCTGAAAGAGCTAGAGCCCCAGCTGAGAGGACTCTACTCAGCGTGTCTTGAGCGGGGCCAATTCCCTAGTGAGTGGAAAAAGGGTCGTCTGGTCCTGCTCAAGAAGGCGGGGCGCCCAGCGGACTCGCCATCCGCATACCGGCCCATAGTGCTGCTGGACGAGGTGGGTAAGCTTTTAGAGCGGATTATTGCTGCCCGCCTCGCCGGCCACTTGTACAGAGAGGGGCCGGATCTGGACGATAGCCAGTTTGGCTTTCGGCATGGGCGCTCCACTGTGGACGCCATAATGCGGGTAAGAGTCCTGGCGGAGGAAGCGGTGTCCCGGGGCGGGGTGATGTTGGCGGTGTCCTTGGACATCTCCAACGCTTTCAACACCCTGCCCTGGAGCTGCATTCGGGAGGCGCTGTGTTATCACAGGGTGCCCCCGTACCTCCGCCGCATCGTTGGGGCTTATTTGGCGGAAAGGTGTGTCACCTACAGGGGACGCGACGGCGGAGGCCGGCGCGCCATGTCGTGCGGTGTTTCACAGGGTTCGGTCGTTGGCCCACCCCTGTGGAACATCGGGTACGACTGGGTGCTGAGAGGCGAGCTCCAACCGGGAGTAACCCTGGTGTGTTACGCGGACGACACACTGGTCACGGCCCGGGGGAGCTCGTACAGGGAGGCAGCGTTGCTGGCGACCTCAGCGGTCTCACAGGTTGTGGGCCGCATACGGCGCCTGGGCCTGGAGGTGGCCCTCAACAAATCGGAGGCCGTGGTCTTTCACGGCCCCCGGGGGGCGCCGCCGCCGGGATCACATATTGTGGTCGGGGGGACTCCAATCGCTGTCGAGTCCACCATGAAATATCTGGGATTGGTGCTCGACAGCCGTTGGAGCTTCGGCCCCCACTTCCGGCGGCTGGCGCCCAAGTTGATGGGTGCAGCGGGCGCGCTCGCAACGCTGCTTCCCAATCTGGGGGGCCCGAGCACCGCCTGTAGGAGATTGTACCTGGGGGTCTTGCGATCCATGGCCCTGTACGGGGCCCCAGTGTGGGCGTCTGACCTGACGGCCGGCAGCATCGCGATCCTGCGAAAGCCGCAGAGGGCGATGGCCGTCAGGTCTGTCAGGGGGTATCGCACGGTCTCCTACGAGGCGGCTTGTGCACTGGCCGGGTCACCACCTTGGGACCTAGAGGCGAGAGTCCTCGCGTCACTGTACCGGTGGCGCGAGGAGGTGCGGACGCGGGGAGGTGGACCGATGCAGCGAGAGATCGATCTGCGTCGGTCTCAGCTCCGCGAGGTCATGGTGGCGGAGTGGCGGGAGAGGTTTTCGCGCCCTACCGCCGGCCTCGCTACCATCGAGGCGATCCGACCGGTGCTCGAGGAATGGCTCGAGAGAAGGCATGGCTCCCTGTCGTTTCGGGCGACGCAGGTATTCTCGGGGCACGGTTGCTTCGGGAAGTACCTGTGTCGCATAAACAGGGAGCCGGACGCCCGGTGTCATCACTGCGTCCATTGTCTGGAGGACACGGCGCGGCATACGCTGGCAGAGTGTGCCGCATGGGAGGAGCCGCGCCGTGCCCTCGTGACAGAAGTGGGAGCCGACCTGTCGCTGCCGGTCGTCGCTCGCGCGATGGTCGGGAGCGCAGAGTCGTGGGATGCGGTGATCTCCTTCTGTGAAACGGTCATCTCACAGAAGGAGGCTGCGGAGAGGTTGAGGGAGGTTGAGACCGCTCTCCCGACCCGCAGCAGACGCACCGGGCGTCGGCGGAGGGCAGACAACGCCCTCTTCCGGCCCCCCTAAACGGGTTCAGAGGGACGGCGGACTTGGGGACGTCCACTGCCCCGCCGAATAACTGGACCCGAGGCGGTGGCGCGTAGTGTTCCGCGCGCGCCCCTATTGGCGTTGCGGGGGGAGTACACCTCGCTCCCCCCGCAGACATGAGGTGGCCCGCAGAGGCGGGCCAGCACTAGCCGGGGATCGTGGAAGGCGCACTAGTTCCCATGATCTCCGGTGCAAGTGTGGGAATGGAACACCGGGGTGGTTTTTAGTCGGTTAAAGTCCGACAGACCCCTCCGCCCGCCCCAGGGCAGAGGACATCCGTGTGGATTTTCCACCACGGCAACAAAAAAAAACAAAAAAAAAAAGGTTAGGTTAGGTTAGGTTGGGGGACCCCCCACAGAGCTTACGTCCACGTCGTGTCCCCTGGAAACAGCCCAGTTCTGACCACCGTAACGGAGTGGCAGACTGGGTTGGCTAAAGTGCTCTGTGCTCTCGTAGCGTACTTTATCAATTGCCTTTATACTACGAATCTGCGGAATGCCCAAACCCTCGCGGGACGCCTGCGGGCGCTTTTTAAAACCAAAAGGCCCTTCTCAGGGCCAACCCAAAGGCTCTTCTCAGGGCCAACCCAAAGGCCCTTCTCAGGGCCAACCGAAAGGCCCTTCTCAGGGCCAACCAAAAGGCCCTTCTCAGGGCCACTACGACGCGCGAGCGTCAGAGACTAGCCGCGCGCCGTCTGCGGCTAGCTTCTTCGGAGGGGCGAGTGAGTCGTCTGACAACGACTCACTTACCACTGTGTCGGACGCAGACGACTCTCGGTCACGGAAGCGGGTCCACCGGAGCGGTGGGTCCGAAGGCTCCACGGCCTCGAAGGCTAAAAAGCCGACGGCGGCCGCGGATACTCATGTCGTTGGGCTCGCGGACGCCCAACGCCAGTTGGACCTGGCTCGGCGGGCGCAGCTCCAGCAAGAGCTGGAGGAGCGGGTTGCTGCCAGAGAGAAGCGGGCGCACGCCGCCCGGGCCAAGTCCGGGTATGGTGCGTCCCGCGTTCTATACGCGGACCATTCTCTAGCCGAGCTGGAGAGAATGGCGGAGGAGGACGAGGAGGAGATCGTGGAGGTCGCTTCTAAGTCCTCCAACCTAAAGGGGACCTTTCAGAAGGCCCTCAAGAGCAGGGCCGCGAGCATGCGCGGTGTCGTTGCGGAGCTTGTCCGGCGGAAGGCCACCGACGAGACCCGGCAAATGCAGGCGAAGATAGATCGCCTGCAGTCGGAGGTCAGCCAGCTTCATCAAAAGCTGGCTGAAGCCACGGCCCGGCCACAACAAGCCGAGACGAGCCCTGTGGCAGAGGGTCCCTCCTCCAACCTTGAGGTTATCATCCGCAAGGTTGTAATGGAGGAGAGGGCCTTCACAAGAGCCTGCTTAGCAGGAATCGAGGACCGGCTCTTGCCGGAGACACGCCCCCGACCGCCGCTTGCGGCGGATAAGAGGCAGTGCGAGCCGGGGCCGTCCTCCTCCCAGGTGGAAGACGCCCTTCTCCCTTCAACCACCCCGTCCAACGAGTGGACGGAAGTGGCCCGTAAGGGGAAGGGAAAAGGCAAAAAGTCGGTGGCGGCCGTCCCTGTCGCCCCCGCCGCCAACGCTCCCAGCCAGTCGCAGACGACCGGCAAGGGAAAGGAGAAGGGGAAAGGGAAAGGGAGGGGAAAGGGAAAGCTAATCCCCCCAAAAACCGCGGCCGTCGTGGTGACGCTCACCGCGGAGGCTGCGGATCGAGGGGAGACGTACGCGTCCATTTTGGTGCGGGCGCGTGACCTCCCTCCTCATGGTGACGGGCGGGCGACAGGCGCGGGGGTGCCTTCGCCCGCATTGCACCCGTCACCTTCGTCGGTCATTCCTGACCCCCCAAACCCGTGAGGGTGTGAGGGGTCTGCCTTGCAATCGTCGGTGGAGGACTGGAAGTAAAGGCTGTGCCGGTTTCCCAGTCCCCCGCCACTCGGACGAAGCGGGAATGCGCTGGGTCGTTTTAGTGGGTATACCGGGTCCACCCGGGGAGTCCCACATACCCCTCCCGTCCCCCGACGGGAGGGTATGCGTAATGCATTTTTTCCCAGCGTCAAAAAAAAAAAAAAAAAAGGTTAGGTTAGGTTAGGTTGGGGTGCGTCAGAATTCCTCCACGTGTGCCTAGTGGCTGCTGGTTCCTCTCGATACGTCTGGAGGGAAGAGCAGCTGCTGGGTCGGTGCACCCTGGGCGCGGCAGTATCCTTCTTCGAGGCATGAGAAGAAATTCTCATTCCTCGGGGAATGTTACTGTCGTGGCTAATATTCTGGGGAGGTGTCACATCGTTCGTCGTGCGATTACTCACGGAGCGGGTTTGTCTTGCGGGGTGCGATGTGTATCAGGGGTCGGGGATATTGTCGTGTGCCGTGCGATGGCTCACGGAGCGGGCTCATCGGACGGTACGTGACTAGTGATTCACTCCTCGAAGTTCTCGGGGAGTTAATCGGGGAGGGGTAAAAACGTCGTGTGGCGTGCGATGGCTCACGGAGCGGGCTCATCGGACGGTACGTGATAAGAGATTCACTCCTCGAAGTTTTCGGGGAGTGAATCGGGGCGGGGTTAAATCGTCGTGTGCCGTGCGATGGCTCACGGAGCGGGCTCATCGGACGGTACGTGATAAGAGATTCACTTCTCGAAGTTCTTGGGGAGTGAATCAGGGTTGGGGATCCTCGTTCATCTTGGATCACGGCATTCATCGCCCTCTGGTACGCGTCTGCCAATCAGACGTGACTGTGAGCGTGATGAATCGCCGTGATAAAGGATCAAGGGGGAGGGGGGAATATATATTTATATGTAGGGATGTATATATTTTTTTAATAATTATGTTTATGTGTAGGTATATTTTATAATTATAATTATGAAGTAGGGAGACACACACCCTTCAAAGGAACAAAAAAAAAAAAATGAAAAAAACGATTAGCAAAATAGTACCCCAGGGCGGTACCAGCTGCTCAGCAGCTGGAGAATCCGCCACGATCCACGGATCGTCAAGCCCCTCGTATTCTGGGGAGGGCAGCAATCGTTTTCCGCTTGCCAATGGCAACGAGAGCCGAGGAGGCTCAACAAGATCACGGTCTTTCGAAGACCTGATCTCTTTTACACCGCGCCACGCGGTGGCCGCAGTTTCGGCCTCTGGCGCTGCGTCACTAAAGACGGGACCAGAGGCCCCAACAGAACCACGCGTGGTTTTAGAAAGGGTGAATGTGTCGTTGGAGGTCGACGACACACCGCAACCAGCTGTGACCGCTGTCTCCAAATTTTGGTTAAAGCGGACGCATGACTGTGGGTCGGATGCGGGCTCGGCGGGCTTGTCTTCTAGCGAGGAGAACCTGCCGGCCCCCAAGGTGCCGACAACAAGGAGGGGCAGAGGACGCGGGATACCCTCCGGAACGAGTGCTCCGGCAGCGTCACACGACTCTCGGGGCCGCTTTCTAAAGCCCCCCGATACGCCGGTGAGCGACTCCGACGGGGCAATGCAGGTGGAGCAAGGTGATGCCTCCATCGCATTGGTGTCCACCAGGGCGGAGCTCAATGCCGCGAGGCGGGAGGGCCGGAAGGCCATTGCGACCGACGAGGTCGCTGAGTTGGCTCGTCGAGCAAGGGAGAGGCGGTCCCAGACTGCCGAAGCTCCTGATGGCTTGACGGCAGAGGCTCTAAGCCGTCAGGTTCTGGACGGAGTAGACGTCGTCCTGAAGGTGGCCACGAAGTCGGGCAACCTGAAGGGGACGTTCACGCGGGCCCTAAAGGAGGCGGCGACCGGGATCAAGGAGGCGGTGGACGTCCTCCTTGCCCGGACGACCTCGGAGGAGACGGTGAAGCTCCGTGAGGAGAATTACCGTCTCCATACGAGGATGGAGGAGCTCCAGCAAGAGGTCAGTGCCCTGAGGGCAGACTTCAGCCGGCAGCAGGGTGCGACGACTACGGAGAGTCGTGCCCCGCCACAGAACGGGTCTTTGGGGGAAGACCAGTTCAACCGGCTGTTGAGCATAATGACCGCCCGCTTTGACAGCCTAGAACCCAGGCTCAACCCCCCTGTTAGGCTTCGTCCGCCGCTGGCGGCGGATACGCGGAGGAAAGAGACGGAACCCGCACCAGCAGCGGCTGGGCCAACGTATGCCAACGTGGCTAAAGCGCCATCTGCGCCAAAAAAGGCCTCGTTGGCCCCCAAAAATCCCACGCAGGCTCCCAAGAAGCCCACAGAGGGGGGCAAAAAGGCTGGGAAAGGGACGAGTAATCCCACTGAGGGCAGCAGCTCGTCCCCCAAAGAAGACGAGGGGGAGTGGAAGACGGCCGAAGGCCGCAAAAAGAAGCGGAAGAGGGGCCGCAAGGCCAAGAATACGCAGGGTTCCAAGGGGCAGGCCCCGAGAATCCGCGTCCCTCACTCCGAGGCTGAAGTGGTCACGCTGCAGCCCGAAGCCAAGGAGAGGGGAGTCACGTACCAGAAGGTACTGGCGGAGGCGAGGGGAAAGCTGGTCTTCGCTGACTTTGGCACCCCGGACGGCTTCCGTTTTAAAACGGCAGCCACGGGGGCTAAGATGTTTGAGTTGGCGGGGACCAGCTGTGCCGAGAGGGCGGACTCTCTAGCTGCAAAGCTGAGGGACGTCCTCAACCCCGAGGAGGCCCGGGTGTCCAGACCCATGAAGACCGCTGAGGTTCGCGTCGATGGGCTGGACGACTCAGTGACCCCAGAGGAGGTGGTGGCGGCCATAGCCCGGAGCGGCGGATGCCCGCCAGAAAATGTGCGGGCGGGCGACATCCACGTTAATGCTGGCGGGCTTGGCACCATTTGGGTGCGGTGTCCGGTAGCTGCGGTAAAACAAGTTGCCGACGCGGGACGTCTACTCGTGGGCTGGGTGTCAGCGAGAGTAAAACTCCTGGCACCCCGGGCCATGCAGTGCTACCGGTGCCTGGAGAAAGGGCACGTCCGGGCACTCTGCACCTGCGAAATAGACCGCAGCGATTTGTGTTATCGCTGTGGTCAGCCCGGCCATAAGGCGGCCCAGTGCTCCGCGGAGCCAAACTGCAGTTTGTGTACAGCTGCAGGAAAGTCCGCGGGGCACCGAATAGGCGGCAACGCTTGCAGCGCGCCCAGAAAGCGCAGCAAGCGTTGGAACAAGGCTGCGGAGGCCGTACCCCCTGGCACCTCTGAGACCGACTCCCGGCCTGAGGTAGGACGAAGCGAGGAAATGGAGTGTCAGTGATGGCGCTCCATTTCCTGCAGGCGAATGTCAATCACTGCACCAGAGCTCAGGATCTCTTGGTCCTGAGCATGGCGGAGTGGTCAATAAATGTGGCAGTGGTCGCTGAGCCGTATTTTATCCCTACCCGGGAAAACTGGGCTGGGGATCTGGACGGCTTGGTGGCCATCATCGGCGCGACTCTTGCCGACGTATCCCGGGGTCACGGTTGGGTTTCCGCCCTTGTGAACGGTATCGTCACGATCGGGGCATACTTTTCGCCCAACAACAGTCTCGCCAACTTCGAGAGTTTCCTTGTCGAGTTGGGAGCCGTCGTCGGCAGGTCTCATCCTTGGCCCATTTTGCTTCTCGGTGATCTGAACGCCAAATCTGCGGCGTGGGGATCCCCGGTCACAGACCCGAGAGGCGAAGTGCTAGAGGAGTGGGTCATAACGACGGGCCTGGCCGTCTTAAATCAGGGTTCGGCCTACACGTGTGTGCGACAGCGGGGCGGGTCCATAGTGGACGTCTCGTTCGCTAGTCCTGCTGTCGTGCACCGCGTTCGTGATTGGCACGTGGAAGCGGAGGTGGAGACGCTATCGGACCACCGATACATACGCTTCGACGTCTCCGCCCAAACCGCTGAAGGTCGTAGCCAATCGACCCCCCGGAGAGACGGTCCGCGTTGGGCACTAAAACGCCTCGACAGGGAGGCTCTCGAGGAGGCCACTATCGTCCTAGCCTGGATTCGGGAGTCGGCTGCCGTCGGTCCCATCGACGTCGAACAGGAGGCGCAGTGGTTTGGCGACGCGATGACGCAAATCTGCGACGCGTCCATGCCACGCGTCTCCCCTCTGTCCGCAAGGCGCCGCGTGTACTGGTGGTGCGTCGAGATCGAGCGGCTGCGCGTCGCGTGTGCAGACGCCAGACGCCCGTATACGCGATGTCGGAGGAGACGTCTGCGGGATCCCGACGAAGAAGCCGCGCTGTATGAGGTGTACCGCGCGGCGAAGGAGGCTCTGTGGCTGGCCATCGGCGAGTCGAAAACGCGCTCCAGAGAGGAGTTGCTGGCGACCCTAGACGGGGATCCGTTGGGCGCCCTTACCGCACGGTCCGAGGGAAACTTCGGCCGTGGGCCCCTCCGCTAACGGAAGGTCTCGAGCCGCAGTTCCTGGAGCGCGTGGTCTCGGCTCTCTTCCCTGAGAGAGCCGAGCATGAGCCACCACTGATGGCTCTGCCCACAGCTGCAGAGTCGGAAGAAGAAGAGGAGAGCGAAACCGTCCCAGAGGTGACACAGGCGGAGATGAGTGCGGCCGTGATGCGGCTCCGGGCAAAAAACACTGCTCCGGGGCCCGACGGAGTGCCTGGCCGCGCTCTAGTCCTCGCCCTGAAGGAGCTGGAGCCCCCACTGAGGGGACTCTTCTCGGCGTGCCTTGAGCAGGGTCGTTTCCCTACCAGGTGGAAGTCCGGTCGACTGGTCCTGCTCAAGAAGGCGGGGCGCCCTGCGGATTCGTCGTCCGCTTATCGGCCCATAGTGCTGCTGGACGAGGCGGGCAAGTTGTTCGAGCGAGTAATCGCAGATCGCCTCGTCAGCCACTTGTGCACGGTGGGGCCGAACCTGGACGACAGCCAGTTTGGCTTCCGGTGTGGGCGCTCTACCATCGACGCCATCAGGAGAGTAAGAGTCCTGGCGGAGGAAGCGGTGTCCCGGGGTGGGGTGGTGCTGGCGGTGTCTCTGGACATATCCAACGCGTTCAACACCCTGCCCTGGAGTTGCATTAGGGAGGCCCTGCGATACCATCGGGTGCCTTCCTACCTCCGCAACATCGTGGGGGCGTATCTCTCGGGAAGATGTGTCACCTATATGGGACGCGACGGCGCGGGCCGTCGCGAGATGTCGTGCGGTGTTCCACAGGGCTCGGTTCTGGGCCCACCCCTGTGGAACATCGGATACGACTGGGTTTTGCGGTGCGAGCTCCCGCCGGGAGTGAACCTGACGTGTTATGCGGACGACACGCTGGTCACGGCTCGGGGGAGCTCGTACAGGGAGGCAGCGTTGCTGGCCACGGCTGCGGTCTCACAGGTGGTGAGCCGCATACGACGCCTGGGCCTGGAAGTGGCCCTTAACAAGTCGGAGGCCATCGCTTTTCATGGCCCCCGGCGGGCACCACCGTTGGGATCACACATTGTGGTCGGGGGGGTTCGGATCGCTGTCGGGTCAACCATGAAGTACCTTGGTTTGGTGCTCGACAGCCGTTGGGACTTTGGCCCCCACTTTCAGCGGCTGGTGCCCAAGTTGATGGGCGCGGCGGGCGCGCTGTCAACGCTGCTTCCCAATCTGGGGGGCCCGAGCTCCGCCTGCAGGCGGTTGTATGTGGGGATCGTGCGATCGATGGCCCTTTACGGGGCCCCGATATGGGCGACAGACCTGACGGCCCGCACTATCGCAGTTCTGCGCAGACCGCAGAGAGCAATGGCTGTCAGGGTCGTACGGGGATATCGCACGATCTCCTACGAGGCGGCTTGCGTACTGGCCGGATCCCCGCCGTGGGACCTGGAGGCGAAGACCCTCGCGACACTATACCAGTGGCGCGAGGAGGCCAAACATCGGGGCGAAAGACTGGTGCAGCGACAAATAACAGTGTACCGGTCTCAGCTCCGACAGGTCATGGTGGCGGAATGGCGGGGGAGGCTAGAACTCCCCACCGCCGGCCTCGATACAGTCGAAGCGATCCGGCCAGTACTCGACGACTGGCTCGGGAGGAAGCACGGCTCCCTGACGTTTCGGGCGACGCAGGTGCTCACGGGGCACGGCTGCTTCGGAAAGTACCTGTGTCGCTTGAGCAGGGAGCCGGACGCCCGGTGCCATCACTGCGTCCACTGTATGGAGGACACGGTGCGGCATACGCTGGCCGAGTGCGCCGCGTGGGATGAGCCGCGCCGTGCCCTAGTTGCAGAGGTAGGAGGAGACCTGTCGCTGCCGGCCGTCACTCGCTCGATGGTCGGCAGTGCAGAGTCCTGGGACGCGGTGATGTCCTTCTGCGAGACCGTCATGTCGCAGAAGGAAGCTGCGGAAAGGGAAAGGGAGATCACGAGCCCCCATCCATCCCGCAGCAGACGTGCCGGGCGTCGGCAGAGGGCTGACAACGCCCTCTTCCGGCCCCCCTAAATTGGTCCAGGGGCGACGGATTCGGGGACATCCGTCGCCCCCTATCACAATGGACCCGAGACGGCGGCGCGTTGTGTTCCACGCGCGCCTCTCTTGGACGTAGCGGGGGGAGTCTTACACCTCACTCCTCCCGGGACGAGGCCCGCAGGTCAAGCGGGCCGGCACTAGTCAGGGGCAGCGGAAGTCGCATCAGTTCCCGCTGCCCCCCGACACAAGTGTGCGAGGGAACACCGGTGTGGTTTTAGTCAGTACGAGTCTGACAGACCCCTCCGCTCTCCCCAGGGCGGAGGACATCCATTGAGGATTTCCACATCGACAAAAAAAAAAAAAAAAAAAAAGGTTAGGTTAGGTTAGGTTTTTTTTTTTTTTTTTTTTTTTAATGCTACCTCCTCTGACACAGATCAGAGCCTATTTTATCTAATGCTACTCTTTCATTCCAGTTCTATCAAGTATTCCTCTCGCACTTTTATTCCGCATACTTTATCTTTCTTTCTTACTATCTCTTTCATGCAATTTTTCCGGTGGGTTTCCGGTATAGCCTTTTTATCAATTCTATCTATCTATTCTATCTGTTTGTTTTATCTATCTATTCTGTCTATTTATTAAATCTATTCTATCTTATCTTTAGTGATTTCTTTATTTGGGGTTCGGATTTACACAGTACACAATTTTCTTTATTTTATAAATGCCAAGTATTTTACATTTAGTTCAATGTTTTCTACAAGTCTAGTTTTGCTTACATTTTAGGTTTACAGTTTATTATCTTAATTAAGCCTTATCTCTAGTATTATTAATAATTAGCTAGCATACACTTTTTCCAAAATATTATTCATGCCCAGTATACAGTTTTTACACAATTTTCTTACATATCTAGTTTATATCCTAATTGCTTATTTTATATCTTAAAATTATGCTTATTTCTTATTTTAGTTACAATATATCTTAATAAATTTTAGTGTATGATGTACAATATATTACATAATATACGGTCATCATACTTATTTTTACTTATTTCTTTTTACGACTTTTTCTATTATTTTCAAGCAATAATTCATGAAGTCTTTTCTTCCTTTATCTAACATTATGAATTTGATGTTTTCTATTGTTATTTTTATATCTAGTATTTGTTCAATCTTAAATTTTTCTCGTCCAAACACTGGGCATTCCAAAATGATGTGGGGAACGGTTTCTTTAATGCTGGAGTCACAGATACATGAGGGATTCTCCTTACACTTAAAGCGGTTTAAGTATTCTGAGAATCCCCCATGTCCAGTAAACAATTGAGTGCTCAGGAATGTCGGCTCGAACTTGCGGATCACCTTATACGCCGTCGTCACATCCGGAAAGAAAATCTTTGTGATACCGGCGACTTCTCCGGATTTGTACCTCACGTCCCATTCGCGAATCGACTCCAGCCGAAGCTGTCGCTTCGCGAATGAGACGGGGAACAAATCATAGTCTGGTTTCCTCTTTTTTGGCGCAGAAGCGGCCTCCTTGGCTAGTTGGTCTGCCCTTTCATTTCCCTCCAATCCTGCGTGTGCTTTAATCCAGTACAAAGTCACAGCTTTGTTCTGTCGAGATAATTTTGTTAGATTCTCGCGAGTTTCTACCGCTAGTGGATGGAGGGAGCCGAGATTTGTGACCGTTTGCAGCGCCGCCATTGAGTCACTATATATTCCGAATGTGAGTGCTCTGTTTTTCTTTATTTGCCTCGTGGCCTCACAAACGGCCAGCAGCTCCGCCTGGTATACTGTGCAGTATGACGGCAAGCAAAGTTTGACGGCTTTTGTCTCTTTTTCGCCCTCCCAAATAGACAGCGCTGCGCCGACTTTTCCTCCAAACTTGCTGCCGTCTGTGAAGATTTTTACTGCACAGCTACTGTTTGCGTCCACGTCACTCTGGTCTCTGAGGCACGTCAGCTTAAGGTCTGTGACTGCTGCAGGGTGTGGTGCTTCTGTTGTTGGCATTCGTCGCTCGATCTCTCTGTCTCCTAGTCCCGGCAGGGCCGCCCCATTCTTGATCCTGTATAGTGAGGCTACCTCGCGTACACGAAGATCAAGCGGGAGCACTCCTGCAAGGACCATTGCTGAGTTCAGAGAGACCGTGCGATAAGCCTTGCACATTTTTTGTGCGAAGCCCCTTTGCAAAGTTCCGAGCTGTCTTTGCACTCCCAGCTTTTCGGCAGCCGATGCCCAGACGCTTGCCGCATACAAAATGATGGGTTCGATGGTCGCTGTGTAAATTGTGCGTATCACTTCAGGGTTAAGGCCCCAACTTGCCTTCGCTGCTCTTGCGAGCTGTTGGTAGATATTTATGGCCTTTCTACAAACATTTGACACATGTTTCTTAAAGGTGAGCTTCTCGTCAAACGTAACACCCAACATCTTAATTTCTTTGGACACGCCAATGTCCACCCCACCCATGCTCAAATGTGGAGTGTCGAATTTAAGCTTGCGCGTGACTACCATTGCGTTGGTCTTATGAGGCGCGAATTTGAGCTTATTTTCGACACCCCACACCCGAACAAGCTCGAGAGCGGCATTGGCACGTCTTTGCACATCTTGTGCAGTCTGACCATCGAACACCATGACGACGTCGTCGGCAAACGCCTGCACGTAGTGACCTGCGGATTCAAGGTTATTCAGCAGGGGATCCAGCAGCACGTTCCATAGGATGGGCCCACCTATAGATCCTTGGACGCACCCTTTGTTGGTCGCCTTTGTGTAAGTTTCCCCATTGTATCTCACTGTGACCTTCCTTTGGTCCAAGTAGCTGTCGAACACTTTTCTAATGTTAAGTGGACAGTTCTCATTCGCCAGTTGGACCCTGATCGCAGGCCACCATGCACTGTCAAAAGCGCCCTCTATATCCAATGACACGACGGTTATAATTTTCTTCTCGTCCAGTTTAGTTTTTACATGTTGCATAAATTTATAGAGGGCATCTTCGCAGCTCTTTTGGGGCATGAATCCGAACTGGTTGGGGTTTAGCTTCGGTAGCAGATGGTGCTTGAGTCTGGCGACCAACATTTTCTCGTACACTTTGCCTAGTACCGGTAAGAGTCCTATAGGGCGGTACGATTTGGGAGTTGTGTACGATTCTTTTCCTGGTTTCCTCAACACTATCACCGTGGCTTCCTTCCAGGTAATTGGGAAATAATGGAGCTCTAGACACTTGTTGAGTACTTCCAGGAAAAGTTTTGGGTCACTCTTAATGGCATGACTACATATGTCGGCAGTGAATCCGTCGGCACCGGGCGCTTTCTTCGGATTTAAGGAGTCCAGAGCAGTGAGCATTTCCGTTGTTGTGAACGGGGGATCGTTCTGTCCCTCAGGGTGTTGTAGGTTCACTACTGATGCTCGGTCCCTTATATCTTCATGCATCCAGTTATCGTTCTCCCTTAGATCTTCCGGGTAGAACGTTTTAGCTAACAACTCTACCGAGCCTTTTGCATCAAGAGTGATACCACCTTCTTCCAAGGGTATGTCCTCTACCCTCTTGGCTGTTCTCCCAATTACTCGGTAAATACCGTCCCACAAGCTCTCCCTGTCCTGTTTAGTGCAAAATTCCTTCCAGCTTCCGATCAGGGCCTCCATAGCTCTAGCTTCATATTCGTCTCTGGCGATTTTATAGGCGTCCACTACACTTTGTTTTCGAATCGGTGCGGCGTTCTTGATTCTGCGTTTCCTAGTGGTGACTTCCTGTTTCATCTTCGCGAGCTCCTCTGACCACCATGGTAGGGTAAGTGTCTCTGTGTTTTTCTTAAATGGAATTGAGACGTTACTAGATTCTGTGATAGCTTTATTATAGGTTTTTATAAAGGATTCTAATTGTTCAACTGTATTGATGGCTCTAATTTCCCCGATTTCTAAATTGTACTCTGATTTTATTTGTTTAAATTTTTGATGAAAGGTTTCCCAATTTGCCTTCTTTGTATTATAAATTCTAGTTGTTCTTTTGACACTTACCCCAACCGATTTTTTAAGCTTGATATTAAAGCTGATACCATTGTGGTCAGCGCTCGTGAGATTAACAACAACTTTCCAGTCCTCCACTAGGTCCAGCAGATCAATAGTGCAGGCCGTCACGTCAACAAAACTGGTGAAGCGTTTTCCGCCACGAATGGTGTCAAAGGTAGGGGTGTCACCTTTGTTTAGAATATGGAGGTCCATCTCATGAAGCGCGCCAGCCACATCGTCCCCCCTGTGGTCGATTTCTGGACTTCCCCACCAGGTGCTCTTTGCATTGGAGTCGCCTCCGATAATGAGCCTCCGTGTTTTGGCTGTTGCAATCTTTTTAATGTGATCCAGGTACGGATCTATGGGTAGGTCGGGTTCAAAGTAGTATGAAACCAATGTTACATACCATTCTTTGGTGCTTACGCTCACCACGACGATGTTGTTAGTGGTGAGCTCCGGGTGTTGAGTGACGTCTAAATCGGGGTCAAATACAGCGATAGCTGCTTTGGCCGTTCCTCCTCCGGTGTTTTGGTATATCCTAACACCGCGGTATGTCCTCATATTTTCCGACCCACCCACATAAGGTTCCTGGATCAACGCTATTGCAACCTTTCTTTTAGTTGCTTCAATCATTAGCTCTTCTGTAGCTAGCTTCTTGCGTTGGAGGTTGCATTGGAGCACTCGGTACAGGTGTTTATCCACTTGGACGCCCTTAGCAATACGCTATAGACATGCGAGCTATGGTGTCACGCTTTCTCCGTACGGGGCATTCTTGGCTAAACGCATTGTGGTCATTGCGATCGATCTTGGCCGCTGTGCAGTTTCTGCAAGAGGGTACGCCTCCTGCAAGCCACTCTGGGCATTGCGCCCTAAGGTGCGGTTCTCCGCAGTGGCTGCAGAGGTCTGCTGGATCTGCGCAGAACCTCTTACTGTGGCCATATCCAAGGCATCGCGAGCACTGTACCAGTGGTGACTGGTCCAGCACCCGGACGCGTTGTAGGTCAATGTAGACCGCTCCAGCGTCGGTCGCCCTTCTCCAAATGGCCGGAGACACACTGAGGACGATGTGACTGGTATGTGGATTGCGGGCTTTCCTTTTGTATTTTATTTCTATTCTGTCTTCGGTCTCCTTTAAGTCGTGGAAGATGCCCCTGTTCTGATTCCTGAAAGCCCTTAAGATGTCCTCATCAGTGTTTACTGCCAGGACATCAGCGAGCTTTAGGAGTGGGTCTCTGTTTTTTACCTCTTCCACGTGTAGGTTTTTTCCTGATTTTTCCAGTCTTTGTTTGACTTTTTGCCTGTCCTCTTCCGTGTTGCAACTCATTATTACCTTCCTGTCCTTTCCTTTGCGAGTCCTCTCCACCTTGATCCACCCTTCCTTAGCATTCACAGCCTCTCTAACCTTTGCGAGCACGGGTTAGGTTTTTTTTTTTTTTTTTGGCAGGAGTGGGAAATCCCCGCGGACACCTCGACTATTCCACAGGAATTTCTCTTGTGAGACAGTCGAGGTAGTGCCGGACTCGAACCGGCTAAAACCACACTCCTGCCCCACCAGTGTCCCTCTGACATGGGAATCAGAGCCCTTGTGTACAACTTTTAAATACTTTTTTGGCGACTGATTTTTGAGAGGCCGAAGAGATCACGCTCTATGCAATACATTTTGACAATGTTATTTAATTCTGTTTACGGCTTAAAAATATTGTTTTTGCGATTTACTTTCTTTATTTAATTTAATTTCTAATTTACTGTTTTATTAATTATTCAATATGCTTTTTGTACCTAGTAAACAATGGTTCTATTTCTCTTACTATTTAATTTTACTTGATTTTTATGCCCACATAATCTTGCTTTATTTGGTTTCGTTTCGAATACCGCTTTTGGTTGCATTTTCATGATATCGTCCTATATACTTAATATATACTTGTATATCAGTCTTCGAAACCAACCCTATACTCAAATTCGAAGACAAACACGAACGAGATAGATTTACGACCAATTCGACACAGCTTGTCGATACCACTAGAGTTGACTTACAGTCTAGCTTAATTATAGCCACTTTCTCACGAAAGTGACTCCAATTAACCCCCTCCATTAAGCCAACCCTAGTGGTTCGCTCAATGCGTGTGCAATCTGGTTGTGTCAAATTAGCCATCTCTGTGTACGCGGAAGTGGGCGCATCGACAACTTTAGCAATACGCTATGGTTGCTCTAGCGAATGCGTCCCACTTCCGGCGTATCGGGCATTCTGTGCTGAACGCATTGTGCGAGTGTTCCCCGAGCTTGGCTCTAGTGCAGTTCAAGCACGCCGCTGGCTCGCCAAGATCTTTGACTGGACAGTCCACCCGAAGGTGTGGACCGCCACAGTGGCTGCATAGGTCAACCGGCTCCGTGCAGAGACGCTTGCCGTGACCGTATGCTAAGCAGCGGGTGCACTGCACCAGAGGCGTCTGGTCTTCGACGCGCACTCGCTGGAGGTCAATGCGGAGCTTGCCTCCCTCGAGTGCCCTCTTCCAGATAGCTGAGGAAACACTCAGCACAATGCTGTTCACATGGGGGTTACGCGATTTTTTTCTAAATTTAATAGAGACTCTCTGTTCCCCATCGCCGAGGCCGTCAAATAACTCCCGGTTCTGATTCCTAAGGGATTTCAACACGTCTTCATCGCTGTGAATCAGCAACACGTTCCTAAGAATCAGAAGCGGGTCTCTGTTTTTGACTTCCTCGACGACGAGGTTCTCTCCGGCCTTTTCTAAACGCGCTTTAAGTTTTTGTCTCTCCTCCTTTGTTGCACACCCCATGATGACTTTCTGATCTTTAGCTTTTCTTACCCTCTCTACACGCACCCAGCCCTCCTTCGCATCCACCGCTTTTCGTACCCTTTCGAGGATTTCGGCCCCCGTATCCATCTCCTGTGTTGATGAGACAACCACGGAGTGCAGCGTCGTTCGCTCCAAGGCTGGTGCCCCGGTGTAGCCATTACTGACGGCCGCTACACTCGCGTAGGTTGTCTCTCCCACACTTTCTTTACTGGCCAGACTGTCTCGGAGTCTGTCGAGTTTCTCGGAGTTGTCCTTTAACTCCGAGATGTGCTCCTTCATGGTTCTCAGGAGCTCAGTCTGGCCAGCAAGAACTTCAATGGAAATGGGTTGGGGACCGAAGTCAGCAGTGGGTGCGGGTTCCGTTTCGGCGATGGGTGCGGCAGGGGCCCGGTCTAGCTCCGACTCTTTGACCAACTCATAAAGCCTGTTTATGGCTTCGAGCACCGCAGTCTTGATTTCGGCCTTGAGGTTGCGAGAGTTGCCCAAATTAAGCTTAGCCTTATTAAGGCAAGCTCTCGCCTCCTCGGTGCGACTGCGGCACTTAGCCTCAGGCTTTTTGAGTGGTCTCGAAGCTTCGATAGCCGCTCGCCGCGTCCCCGGAGTGGTGGGGCCCCCCCGTGACGCAGAAGGAGTCTCGTCTCCGAAGGAGATTCTCCTCCTCGCATCAGGCGAAGGCCCCGCTTTCTCCGCCGATCGCGGCAAGCCACTAGAGCCTTGGGCCCTCACGGTACTAGATGGGGTGCGGAACATTTCTGAAAGTGCAGAGAAATCGATCGAACCCCTGTAAAGAGGGGGTCAGGTCAACTCTATCCGCTCGGGAGAAGAAGTATGTCAGAGGTCACAGGATACCTAGTTCTGTGTCCCTGTAAAGGGGGGATACACAGAAGGTAATAAATTAGGATAAAATATAAATACTAATAATTATTAAAATCAAATTAAAATAGCACAAATAATTTCAGAAAACTAATAATAAATAATGTGTTCGCCGTTTGCCAATTTAACGATGAAACGTCAACTAAATATATGAGACTTGAGGTCTCAGTCACAGTTTAAAAAGGCGCTTTCCTCGTCAAATCCCTATTAACAGACCTCAAATATGCTAACGGAGCTTAATTCCAAAAACTAAATTTTGCCGAGAATCCCACGTCTACCTTCCTATAGACCAGAGGGCGGGTGGGTGGGCAAAATTTATTCGAGCTAGGGGCGCGGGCGAGGTGTCCAGAGACGCGTCTCCGCGCGGGCTAGCGATATAAGGAATAAAACTTAGTAGGTGCCGACCAAAAATTTTGAGTTTCGGTCAAAAAACCAGTTTTTGAACCAAAAAATTTTGAATTTCACCCCACAACCTGGAGACCGGGACACGGATCACGGACCAGAATTCAGAGATGAAGGGTGAGGACTATTTCAACTATAAACTAACGTTATTTTTGCAAAAGAATTTGGAAAAACAATTAATTTTGATGATTTACTATGAAAATTCGAAAAATTCCCGAGTGTTAGTAGGGATGAAGTCCCGACGCGCGTGTAAATGCGTGCGATATGGTCAGAACTTAGGCGGAGGCCTAGTTTGGTCTAAAAATGCTGAAAACAGCTTCAAAATCGCACGTCTGGAAGCGAAGATATCAACGTTTGTGTTTTTAATTCGATCCCTTAGGTGGATTTTGGGTACTAACAGGAATGTATGAAAAAGCTATTTTTTTGAAAAAGTTATGTTTTATTCGAGCTAGGGGCGCGGGCGAGGTGTCCAGAGACGCGTCTCCGCGCGGGCTAGCGATATAAGGAATAAAACTTACTAGGTGCCGACCAAAAATTTTGAGTTTCGGTCAAAAAACCAGTTTTTGAACCAAAAAATTTTGAATTTCACACCACAACCTGGAGACCGGGACACGGATCGCGGACCAGAATTCAGGGATGAAGGGTGAGGACTATTTCAACTATAAACTAACGTTATTTTTGCAAAAGAATTTGGAAAAACAATTAATTTTGATGATTTACTATGAAAATTCGAAAAATTCCCGAGTGTTAGTAGGGATGAAGTCCCGACGCGCGTGTAAATGCGTGCGATATGGTCAGAACTTAGGCGGAGGCCTAGTTTGGTCTAAAAATGCTGAAAACAGCTTCAAAATCGCACGTCTGGAAGCGAAGATATCAACGCACGGGTTAGGTTAGGTTAGGTTAGGTTAGGTTAGGTTTTTTTTTTTTTTTTTTTGTTTGGGCAGGAGTGGGAAATCCCCACGGACACCTCGACTATCTCACAGGAATGTCTCTTGTGAGGCAGTCGAGGTAGTGCCGGACTCGAACCGGCTAAAAACCACTCCTGCCTAGCCAGTGTCCCTCTGACATGGGGATCAGAGCCCTTTTTATCTGATTGTTTGGCTTATTTATTTCACTGGGCGGCCGGAGAGGCCACTTTAGTGCATTTTGTTTTGCGAAAGTTCTGTTTTGTTCAAACATGCTACAGTTTACTATTTTACGTTAATTATCTATTAAAACTTTATTTGATTTGTTACAACTTTCAATACAACTCATTACTATAGTTTATACTATTTCAGGTCTATTTAATTAATTTAACTATTTTTATCACTATTATTTAACCATGTTGTGCCCTTAACCACAGTATTATTTTGTTTATTTACTTCATTATTTTACTTGTTTTTCATTTTTATTTTGTTCTTATTATCATGATACTTAAGCTATATACTTAGTATACACTAACATATCATCTAAATGGTCTAACTTATTTATTACTAAACTTATGCAACTATTTTTAATTCTAATCTTGGACTTAATATTACTGTGGCTTCTTGGACTATGTTCGACACAACGTGACAAATCCACCAGGGCCGACACCTGGACCTGCTTAACTTGAGCCAGTTTCTCATTAAACTGACTCCAGTTCCCACTTCTCGTATAGCCAACCATGGTCGGTCGTTCTATTTGTCCGTTATTTAGTTGCGTCGAACTAGTCTTCAGTTTGTACTTGGAAGTGGGCGCTCCGACAACTTTAGCAATATGCTATGGATGCTCTAGCGAATGCGTCCCACTTCCTGCGTACCGGGCATTCAGGTTAGGTTAGGTTAGGTTAGGTTTTTTTTTTTTTTTTTTTTTTTTTTTTTTTTTTGGCAGGAGGGGAAATCCGGTCGGACACTCAAGCTGCCTCACAGACGAGCCAGTCTGAGTAGTGCTGGGCTCCAACCAGCTAAAACCACCTCCTGCCTTACAGTCATGTCCACAGACATAAGCGTCCGTGCCCTTGTTTAAATACATTTTTCTTTGAGACTCTGAGCTCCACGTACAAGTGGTGACTCCGGAGTACAACTTACTTCTACTTAAAACTAATTACTTACTACTGATGAGTCCATCACACATTTTTTTTTTTTTTTTTTTTTTTTTTTTTTTT
Source organism: Xestia sexstrigata (assembly GCA_941918905.2). NCBI lineage: Eukaryota > Metazoa > Arthropoda > Insecta > Lepidoptera > Noctuidae > Xestia > Xestia sexstrigata. The sequence goes on along the minus strand of OW799213.2, from coordinate 39,508 downwards.
TTTTTTTTTTTTTTTTTTTTTTTTTTTTTTTTTTTTTTTTTATTATTATCGTCAATATATATACATTTTTTTTTTTTATTCAATTTACACAATAGATGTTAAATTATACTTATGTACTAGGGTTTACATGCAACAATAAGTTTGACGCACACCTGGCAACCGGAACCTGACCGGACTCTACTGACAGCGTTCGTTCACGAAAGCTGACGCCTGCATTGGCACCGCCCTACTCAACCATATTTGAGGGAATTGAACGATCCAACACACACGCCACCATCAGCGGGTCGTTTAAGTGAGTATGACAAGGTTCATGTTGCCAGCTGTGCCTCACCACCTTTACAGACTTTTCTTAATAATATAATTATGTTAGTTACCAACTTCTAAATTACGCAAGGTAGGGATGGTCTTTGGGTTTCTCGTCAGCTGCAGGTTTCCCACCGTGGAACGGCTGCTGCAGCTGGCTTTCCAAGGTCAAGTATTGTCTCTGAGTCAGAAAAGGGGTGTCCACCCTGTGTCAAAAGCATAGTCGGTTATTGCCTTTGGAGTCGTATTAGCGCTTCGACGACCTTCATGTCCCGATGTCGCATAGCCTTCATCATGTTGGTGTTGATGATATCGTTTGTTGAGGCTTCCTGTGCTCGTCTCACAAATCGTCCAATAGCATCGTCTGCGTTGTCGGCGTAGTACACACAGCTGGCTGTGTGTCTTGATACGGCCACTACCGCATGGGGGACGCTGCTGTGGATGACGATGTTTTTGGACTTGGTCTTCAGGATGAAGACTGTCTCGCATGTTAGTCCCTGAGCTTCGTGGATGGTCAGAACGCTTGATCCCGTACCCACACCATATCCTTGGTTAATGAGGGACTTTTTCTCCTCCTGCGTGTGGACCAGGAACAGTGTGTTGGAGAGGGTGCTTTGTATATCGGCGCCTGTAAACCTTTTCAGCTGCAGGGAGTGGACTTGGTTCTTCGACGAGTAAATGCCAGGATAGACTTCTGCTAGTGCGTACGCGACATCCATCGGGTTTCGATGCGTACAGGACAACTCTTGGCTGATGGTCGCCACAGAGTTCGGACGGGCGTACGTAAGGGGAAATAGGTTTTCCCTGTCCAGATAGGGTAGTTGGTTAATATCGCCGATAAGGACAACTTCGGTTGCTCCCGACAATCGAACAGCCATCACTATGGCCCCAAAGTGGTTCATAAGAGCCTCGTCCACTACAATGCGCCTGCATTTGTGTGGCCCTTTGAACCCGTTCGATAATATTGAGGCCAGTGTGCGCACCTTGGTTCTGTTGTCTTCACCGATTTGGTGCGCCAGCTTTTGCCGCAGATCTTTCGCGGCCTCAGTTGTGGTAGTGACTATAACGTCGTGATCCTTATCGAAGTTATTTACCACCCAGGTCGTCTTGCCACATCCTGGAACGCCGTTTACCCACTTTATTTTCGGTAGTGACCAACCTCCGCTTTGACTTATGCTCCTCGAGATTGCTTCCGCCTGTTCGAGGATCTTGTCGTCCAGCATAATTTTAGTACATCGGGCCACCACCACTATTGGGTCACTTTCGGGTGTCACGAAGGTTATGTGGCCAGTCTGTGACGTTGCTGACTCGTCTAACGGCACGAAGCCGTGTGTGGCGTTGTACGCAGCCATGTATGTGCCGGTCATTTCTCCTTTGATGACTAGGGAGGTGACGTTGTTGTATATGGCTGCTTCGGCCTCTTCGAGTCTCACTTTAAGCAGACCTTCAATCTCCAGCTGGTATGACTGCATTATTTTCTGGCAAGTCATGAGACTGACTGCTTTTGTTGCTTTAGTAATGGCTTGAAACTCGAGAAAGGCGTTCGCTATGTGGTCTGCAGGCTCCGTTGCCGTCTTGAGTTTCGGCGGGCTGACTTCTCCTTTGTCGGCCCTAGTTGGAGCTAGTCGCTGCTCTTTAGGAGGTTTCGGGGTAACCCTTGTGAACTCCCGTAATGCGGCCGCCTGGCTGTTTTGATGGGGGTTTCCTGGCTTCGCGCTGTTGACACCTAGTAGCCTACTGAGGAGGTTGGAGATGTTTTTTATTTGACTCACGGACTTGGCCTTTTCTCTTGAACTGTCACTTTTCTTGTCTGAAGCGGCTTTTTCCGCAGCAAGCTTCTGCTGTAGTCGCTCTGAGCCGCAAGGCGTTGTTGGGGCCGACTTGGAAGACTCCTGGTGGTCGGTCGCGGTCTTATCGGCATCGTTACGAGGTGCTTTTAGGAAGCTTAAGTCTTCCCCTCTGTCCTCGTACACTACCACCTCATGGTCTTGTGAGGCTTTGATGCATCCGTACCGATCGGCCACTCTCCCCCTATCGTAGCCAATAGCCATTGCGTCCACGCTGATTATTCGAGGGCATCCGCTCGCGTACCGGCCGGCCTCTCCGATTTCGGTGAGCAGGGAGCATGCTTGTGCAAACGGAGTTTCCTCACGCCACTCGAATAGTACGATCGTCTTGTTTTGTGATCGCACTACACGGTATCGGTGTTCGGCAACTTCCGCTTTGGGCAACGCGTTGAACTTCGTGCGTTTCATGCTCGCTTTTGAGGTGCTTCCGTTGATCAGCGCTGCTAGGCCCGGCGAAATGGCGACGCTGTTTCCCCTTTCAACGCGGCAGAAGCTTATTCCGAGTCTCTCGGCGTTCTTGTTCATAAAGAGAGCCACACCACGGATTCTGACGCCAGGTTGCCCACTCTCCCCGCATGTAAGTAACTGGCGTAAAGCCAAGGTGCGAGGGCTCGGCTGGGAAATGCTGAGGCTGGGCGTGCCCGTGGTTGCGGCTGGGCTCACGGTGTGATGTGTTCGTATGGGAGTGGGTGAGGGTGGGGGTGTAGGGTTATGTGCGGGTGTGTGTGTAGGGTTGTGTGTGGGTGTGGGTGTAGGATTGTGTGTGTGTGGGGTGAACTGTGTTGATCCATTGGCCTTTGCTACGACTTGCACGATCCTGCTCGCGAATTCCAAGAATGGTGTTCTGGTGGCCTTGTTATCCATGATGGAATGGAGTGTGGACTGAATAACTGAAATCTGGATTTCAGTTTCTAGGTCCATTCGCTCACGACCAAATCTTGGGCACTCAGTAAGCACGTGCCATACTGTCTCTTCACAATTGGGATCGCAGACGCATGAGGGACTGTCTTTAAGGTGGAAGCGATGGAGATAGGCCCCGAATCCTCCGTGACCGGTCAAAATTTGGACATGGGTAGGTGACAGTGCCATACCTTTAAGGATCTTCCTTGCCGCCATAACGGTGGGGAAAAACACTTTAGTGACCGAGCCTGTGCTGGAAGATTCGTACCGCTGCTGCCATTTCTTTACAGTTTCCTCGCGAATCTGTCTCTTGATGAAGGAAATTGGTACCTTGTCGTAGTCGGGGGCTGTTTTCTTTGTAAGAGCCGCTTTCTTTGCTAACTCGTCCGCTCTCTCGTTCCCAGGAGTACCCACGTGTGCTCTCAACCAAAACAGCCTCACATCTCTGCCCTCCTCTCGGATTTCACGTACTAGCCTTTTTATACCAAGGGCCAACGGGTGAGTGACAGACGGGCTTCTCAACAAATCAAGCGAAGATCTTGAGTCGCTTAGTATGTTAGCGGAGGCCATCCTAGACGTTCTCACCGTTTTGACTGCTCTATATAATGCGTACATTTCCGACTGAAAGACAGTGTTGTGCGGCTCAAGGCGGAAGGTTGAGTACTTGGATTCCCTGCCTTCGTTCCACCAAGTAAAGGCCGCACCGACTTTGCCCTCTATTTTGCTGCCGTCGGTGTAAATATGGGGTCCGGTTACTCGGCGGTCATTCAGGGTTTCAGGATCCATATTCTCGAGGCACTCATACTCAGTTATTATGAGCCGCGATGGATGGGGGATCTGTAGGGGCCCGGCCTTGCGCTCGACCTCTCTACCACCCTCGGTGGTAGGTACTCTTGGGAATGACCCTTTTTGACCTTGAATAGGGTAGATGCTTCAGTGACCCGGAGGTCTAGGGGCAGTTGGCCCGACAGGATGAGAGCCGATGTCAGAGACACCGTGCGGTACGCTTTGCAGATCTTCTGCGTAAAGCCTCTTTGCAGCGAGTCTAACTGATTTCTCGTCATCAGTTTCTCTGCTGCCGGGGCCCACGCACTCGCTGCATACAGCACGATTGGCTCTATCACCGACACATATATAGTCCTGATTATCTCGCTGTTCAGGCCCCATGTCACCCTTGCCGCGCACGCTAGTTGTTTGTAGATGTCTGCGGCTTTTTTGCATGTTGCAGTCACGTGCGCATTAAAGGTGAGTTTATGGTCTATGATGAGTCCCAACAGCTTGATCTCCTCGACAAGATTCAGCCGAATGCCAGACATGTGAATTACGGGGGTGTCGTACTTGAGCTTCTTCGTAATCACCATTGCGTTGGTCTTATGAGCGGCGAAGCGAAGCTTGTTTCGTTCACCCCAGTCTGAAACTGTCTGCAGCGTTCTTTGAGCTGACTGCTGCAGGGAGCTGACCTCGTGAGACGAGAAAATGAGGACTACATCATCCGCGAACGCTTGACAATATACTCCCATCGTCGTCAATTCTTCCAAGAGCGAGTCTAAGATAAGGTTCCAAAACGTCGGACCGGCTATTGAGCCCTGGACGCATCCTTTTGTGGTACCCTTCTCGCTAGTCGCTCTGGCGTAGTTGACCCTGATGTACCGGTCCTCCAGGTATGAAGATACGAGAGCGAAGAGGTTCTTGGGGCATTTTTTGTGTAGCATTTGCATTTTGAGAGCAGGCCACCACGCGTTGTCGAAGGCCCCCTCTATGTCCAGTGATACTAAAAGCACTACCTTTTTGGCTTTTACTTCTGCTCGTATGTGCTCCATTAGGACATAGAGGGCGTCCTCGGTTCCTCGCTGCGGCATGAACCCGTATTGGTGTGTGTTTAGTGTCGGGAGGAAGTGATGCTGCAGTCTGCCCACGAAGAGCTTCTCGACGATTTTGCCCAAGACCGAGAGTAGTCCAATTGGTCTGTATGACTTTGGGTGGGTGTAGTCGTCCTTGCCCGGCTTACGGAGTATGCACACGTGAGCTATTTTCCATTGCCTTGGGAAGTGCTGTAACGACAGGCACTTGTTGGCTAGCGCCAGAAACACCTCCCTGTTGCAATTTATAGCAGCTGTGCAAATATCAGCCGTCAAACCATCGGGTCCTGGAGCTTTCTTTGGGTTTTGTCGCTGAAGGACCATTTCCAACTCCGCGGGCGTAAATGGTGGATCGTCGGCCGACAGGCTCTGGGTTTCATTAGGGGTACATTTCTCCGTAAGTCTCCGGACCGACGCGTGGTGTTGTTGTTCGGCGTCCACAGAGTCGTCCGGGTAGAAAGTTTTTGCCAGAAGATTCGCTGATTGCTCTGGGCTTAATGTTTCGCCTGCGGTGTTTCTCAGGAGCGTATCTTCCTGTCTTCTGGCCGTCTTTCTTAAGACCCTATAAATGCCATCCCACATACTTTCCCGGTCCTGTGTGGAACAGAACTCCTTCCAATTTTCAGTTGCTGCTTCCACTGCTCTAGTTTGGTACTCTAGTTTGGCCTTTGCGTACTCGTCAATGACCAGGTTCCTTCGACTAGGGGCCGCATTCCTGATTCTCCTTTTCTTGGTCAGTGTTGCTTGTTTTAACTGTTCAAGAGAATCGGTCCACCATGGCGGTCTCGAGACAGTTTTCTTATTTCCCAGTTTCGGTATCGATTTTTTGGCCGAGCGGTGTATTAGGTCGACGTATTTTGAGACCAAAGCATCCAGTTTTTCAGGGTCCGAGACTTCAGATACTGTGGTGGGTGTGATGTTGTATTCTAACAGGTATGCCTTGAGGCGCGTGTTAAAGTCCGACCACTTTGCCTTTTTGGTGTTATATATGCGTGTAGAGACTGGTTTAAGAGGCTCTAACGCTTTTTCTAGGCATAATGAGAATGTTATCGCGTTGTGGTCGGATGTCGTTACATTCCTGTCTACACGCCAATCCTCAACTCTGCCTAACAGTGACACACTGCATGTGGTAACGTCGACTATGCTCTGGTACAGCCTGCCTCCCCTGTAGCATTCGAAAGTTGGAGTCTGGCCCGTGTTCAGTATCTGAAGGTCTTGTTCAGATAGGAAGGCATTGTACGCCGCCCCTCGGTGGTCTTCGCTGTTGCTTCCCCACCACTGGCTCCATGCGTTAACGTCTCCCCCCACCAGTATGTTTGATGTGCGTAACTTTGTCGTTGCCTGCTTGGTTATGACGAGGTATGGGTCTATATCTTGGTCACCCTCAAAGTAGACTGATATCACTCCAAGCTTAAGCTGACCCGCCTTCAGTAGGACGGCTGCAACGTTTTCGGTTACAATCTGGGGGTCGTGAATGACCTCCAGGTTGTTTCCGAACACGACGATTGCCGCCTTTACTGGTTTTTGCCGATTGAGAGTGCACTGGATGACTTGTGTGCCGGGGTTTTGTTTCATCACACCTGTTCTCCCAACATAGGGTTCTTGGACAAGTGCGATTGAGATTCCCATCTCTTCGGCCGCATGGTGGAGTTCTGCTGTTGCAAGCTTGGAGCGTTGTAGATTGGCCTGGATAAACTTTAGCCTACCTGCCGGTCGTCTTGTGCTTTGCTGGGTGGTTGACACATTGTTCTTGTCGTTGTCCTTAGCAATAGGAAACACGCGACCTCGCTATGTTGTCCCATTTCTGTCTTTCTTGACATTCAGAGCTGAACGCTGGATGAACCGTGTCTTTTCCCTCTCTCCCTACTTTGGTGCAGTTCACGCAGGCAGGGGGGCCGCCGTTTGCCCTGACTGAACAGTCTCTCCCAGTGTGCGCACCGCCACAATAGCCACAGTTCTCTTTTTCTGCTTTGCAGAGATTTCTGCCGTGTCCGTAGCCTAGGCACTTGGTGCACTGCACTAGAGGAGACTGGTCTTCTACTGGACACCTCTGGATTCCCAGATGTACCTTTTCCGCCTGAGTGAACCGCTTCCAAAGCTCTGGGGAAAGTTCAAAGACCGGGTGGCATTCATGGGGATTCCTCGCGCGTCTTCGGAATCTCAATTTAACAACAAGGCCAGCCGGGTCCAGATCTTTCCAAAGGTGTTTGTTTTGGGCCTGGAGGAGATCCACCATCTCTTCGTTTGTGTAAGAAGAGAGAACCCCTTTGACGACGATCAGTGGGTTGCTTGGCATGGGCTCCTGGACTTGTAGCCCACTGGTGGTCTGGACACGACTTTTTACAAGGCTGAGGTCTTCTTTGCTCGCGCAGCTCACTACGATCTTCTGGTTGCGCGCTTTCCTCACCTTGTCGACTCTTGCGCCGGTGGTTTTGAGGTCAAGAGCTGTCCTCATTCTTTCGATGACAGTTTCCCCCGTGTGTTGTGGATCTGTTGAGGAGATTATGAGAGTATGGTTTGGTCGTTTTGGCGCTTTGGCAACTTGGGCGAAGGTTTTGGGGCCCTGTTGTATAATTTCAGGCTGCTTCAGCTCCGATACTCCCTTTTCAATGGAAGCAAGTGTCCTCTTTACTTCCTCCACCGCGAACTCCGTGTCTAGGCTCGGTACTGCTTGGGCCGGGAACTGGGGTTCCTTATCCCTCAGTACTCTTAATTCAGAAGACACAATGTCCAGTCTCTCTGACAAAGGCTGGAGGTGTTTTTTTAAATCCAGCGGTGGCAGTTGTTGGGGGGGAGGAATGTCGGGCTTCTCTAGTATGGCTCTCGTCATTTTCATCGTGTTTTTTATGTCTTCGGCCAGTTTGTCTAGTTTTGGCTCCAATGAGGCCTCGGGAGGTAGAAGAGGGGCAACGAAGGGCTCCGCGGGTGCTTGAAGCTCCTGCCGGATCTTTTCCACTGCTTGGCGGAGCGTATCCAGCTGGTTTGATACGTTCGCTACATGGTTTCCAAGCTTTGTTAGGCCCGCCACTACGGTATCCCATTTTGGGTCCCCGTTTGCGGGCGCGTCTAGGTCCTTGCCTTTTTCGTACCCGGTCTTAACGAGCAATGTCAACGACTCGATAGACTTCCTGGCTTCCCTTATTTCCCTGAAGGGCTGTTCAGTCTCATACCCAAGCCAGTTTCGGATATCTTTAGCCTCCTTCAGGGTTCCGGAAATGTCATTTCGAGCGAGGCACAGTTCGGTGATGAGTTTTTGGTGGTAACTCAACACCTCTTCTCTGTGGGAACGCTCCACTTTTACAAGCTCTCGGGCGTGTCGAGAGCGCTCCTTCTCTAGGTTGTACTTGTGCCTTGCTCGAGAGTCGGACAGGGACAGGACGATCTCGTACAGCCCTTGTAAGCTGTCATGACAAGTCGTCCTGTACTCCTTCTTCATATTTCCCGATGCCTCCAACGCACTCTTTCCGTTTTGTAGAAGAGTGTTGGCCTCTCTCGTCGCCATGTCCATTTCTACGCCAGTCCCTCTTCTTGGTGTGCTGTAGAGAAGGCTGGCCCTTTTTCGTGCCTGATGATCGGTGATGGACGATGCGACCGAGCTTTCCTCGTCTGACAGGATGCGGTGTGGTGGAGATATGCCCAGTTGCTCCCAGTTGATAACTTTTGACACCGCAATCTCTGCTGCGTCACATTTCTCAGGCAGGGACAGGTTGTCGACTGACGACGCTAGGCTATCCTCTACGGCAGCTGGTTCCGACGCTGCCTTCGACACTTCAGGCAGATCCCGTGGAGAGGACTGTTGGGTAAGCCTCTCCGACGTAGTGGATTTTGCTACGTTCTTAAGAACTTTCGTCCGCAACGTTCGTGCCTTCGGTGCGACCTCCGCAGCTGACTTACGGATTGAAGGAACGGAAGACATCTTTGGATTTAAGAATTAAAAAGTAACACTATGTATTAATTTGTATTTAGGTACAATCACTTTTTTTTTTTTTTTTTTTTGTTTGTGTGTGATAGACTCACCCTAAATAAGTTCCGACAGCTGACGATGATGCTGTCTTCTCGAAGTTCTGGACGCGATGGTGTGGCGTTCTGACGCTTGATGGACTGCGTCTATGTTGTAGTCCGGAGTACACGCCGCTGCGCAACAGACACGGATGTGCCTTTTGCTTCTGTTAAGCTGCAGTGCAGCGACTCAGGTCAATTCTGATAGATTCTGGGGCTGAAATCTCCTTCACTATGCTTCGCCTCGCAATTCTGCCAGGGCCAGATGGTTTAATTTTTTCTCCCGAATCGAAAGAGCCTAATCTCGATATGGTTATCTCTAACGGTTGCAGAGATAGGCTTCGGGGGGGTGAGGTAACCAAGAGGGGGGAGGGGGGGGGGGGGGGGGGGGGGTTGGTTTCGTGTGGTGCTTATTTATGGAAACAGGATACGTGGAGGGGGGAGGGGTTTGTAAGGGTGAGAGGGTAAAGGGGTTAACGGGTGGGTTGTTTTAAGAAGGGGAGGGAAGAGGACTGGATTTCCCGATTCGGAAGAGCCTAAACACGAGTACTCTACGTCAAAGGGTAACGGAGATCCCTGGATTCCACGGAGGGTTGGGGGGGTTGTCGTTGAGGGTGGGGTGGGGAGGGGGAGTTTACGGAAAGGGTTGATATGGAGGGGTTGGAGGAAGGCCCTTGTTACCCGGTTAAGGCGAACCCAAACACGGGTGTTCTAGGACTGCGGGATGAAGAGTTCCCTAGAGGTTACCAGACGACTTGAGATGTGGTTCTCAGCACTGCAAGGCAAAGTCCTCGGGTCGGCTTCGAAGGCTTCAGGTAGGTCCGATCTGTCTGCTGTGACGAATTCCCACGTGTGTATTTTGCGATATTGTGGAGGTTTGGGGTTAGAAACACGTGTTTTTAAGGTTATTTTGGCAGATTTGGATGCCTAATAACTTCGCTGCCGGTGATCAGATTTTAGCGATCTTGGTGTCGTTAAACGGGGAATTACGGCGCCTCGCCAACAATTTACACGGTTTTTAGGAAACACTGACCTCTGGGTGTAGATAGATCCTCAAAGTTGATGACCTGCTGCAGCCGATCCTGGTGACTTATGACGTTGCCCACATGAATCCTGGTGAATCAGACACTAACTAACTGCACTGTAACTATTAAAAACGCGCAGCTCAAAAATTGCGATTTTCACGAATTTTTCACGTGGAGCTGATGTTGTTGCGACCGCGTATGGCAGTGTACTGGGTTAGGTTAGGTTAGGTTAGGTTAGGTTAGGTTGAAGCGGTGTCCCGGGGCGGGATGATGTTGGCGGTGTCCTTGGACATCTCCAACGCTTTCAACACCCTGCCCTGGAGCTGCATTCGGGAGGCGCTGGGTTATCACAGGGTGCCCCCGTACCTCCGCCGCATCGTTGGGGCTTATTTGGCGGAAAGGTGTGTCACCTACAGGGGACGCGACGGTGGAGGCTGGCGCAACATGTCGTGCGGTGTTCCACAGGGTTCGGTCGTTGGCCCACCCCTGTGGAACATCGGGTACGACTGGGTACTGAGAGGCGAGCTCCAACCGGGGGTAACCCTGGTGTGTTACGCGGATGACACACTGGTCACGGCCCGGGGGAGTTCGTACAGGGAGGCAGCGTTGCTGGCGACCTCAGCGGTCTCACAGGTTGTGAGCCGCATACGGCGCCTGGGCCTGGAGGTGGCCCTCAACAAATCGGAGGCCGTGGTCTTTCACGGCCCCCGGCGGGCGCCGCCGCCGGGATCACATATTGTGGTTGGGGGGACTCCAATCGCTGTCGAGTCCACCATGAAGTATCTGGGATTGGTGCTCGACAGCCGTTGGAGCTTCGGCCCCCACTTCCGGCGGCTGGCGCCCAAGTTGATGGGTGCAGCGGGCGCGCTCGCAACGCTGCTTCCCAATCTGGGGGGCCCGAGCACCGCCTGTAGGAGATTGTACCTGGGGGTCTTGCGATCCATGGCCCTGTACGGGGCCCCAGTGTGGGCGTCTGACCTGACGGCCGGCAGCATCGCGATCCTGCGTAAGCCGCAGAGGGCGATGGCCGTCAGGTCTGTCAGGGGGTATCGCACGGTCTCCTACGAGGCGGCTTGTGCACTGGCCGGGTCGCCACCTTGGGACCTAGAGGCGAGAGTCCTCGCGTCACTGTACCGGTGGCGCGAGGAGGTGCGGACGCGGGGAGGTGGACCGATGCAGCGAGAGATCGATCTGCGTCGGTCTCAGCTCCGCGAGGTCATGGTGGCGGAGTGGCGGGAGAGGCTTTCGCGCCCTACCGCCGGCCTCGCTACCATCGAGGCGATCCGACCGGTGCTCGAGGAATGGCTCGAGAGAAGGCATGGCTCCCTGTCGTTTCGGGCGACGCAGGTGTTCTCGGGGCACGGTTGCTTCGGGAAGTACCTGTGTCGCATAAACAGGGAGCCGGACGCCCGGTGTCATCACTGCGTCCATTGTCTGGAGGACACGGCGCGGCATACGCTGGCAGAGTGTGCCGCATGGGAGGAGCCGCGCCGTGCCCTCGTGACAGAAGTGGGAGCCGACCTGTCGCTGCCGGCCGTCGCTCGCGCGATGGTCGGGAGCGCAGAGTCGTGGGATGCGGTGATCTCCTTCTGTGAAACGGTCATCTCACAGAAGGAGGCTGCGGAGAGGTTGAGGGAGGTTGAGACCGCTCTCCCGACCCGCAGCAGACGCACCGGGCGTCGGCGGAGGGCAGACAACGCCCTCTTCCGGCCCCCCTAAACGGGTCCAGAGGGACGGCGGACTTGGGGACGTCCGCTGCCCCACCGAATAACTGGACCCGAGGCGGTGGCGCGTAGTGTTCCGCGCGCGCCCCTATTGGCGTTGCGGGGGGAGTACACCTCGCTCCCCCCGCAGACATGAGGTGGCCCGCAGAGGCGGGCCAGCACTAGCCGGGGATCGTGGAAGGCGCACTAGTTCCCATGATCTCCGGTGCAAGTGTGGGAATGGAACACCGGGGTGGTTTTTAGTCGGTTAAAGTCCGACAGACCCCTCTGCCCGCCCCAGGGCAGAGGACATCCGTGTGGATTTTCCACCCCGGCAACAAAACAAAAAAAAAAAAAAAGGTTAGGTTAGGTTAGGTTAGGTTAGGTTAGGTTAGGTTTTTTTTTTTTTTTTTTTTTTTTTTTTAATTAAAGTCGTGTGTTCCTCTGACTTAGACAGAGACCTTTTTATTCAGAAAAGAAAATATATTTCGTATGCTTATGTCTAGATATCTTTTCCTGTAAGGAAATTTTCATATTTAGAAAAGCATAGTATTTAAAGTTTTTTGTTGCGCTTGATGACTACGTTTGCAATTTTTTCGCAGTACTCTAAAAATATTTTTCTAATTTTTGCCTCCGACATTATTGCGCATATACTATTTGGGGTTATCGCTCTCCCTATCCTCATTTCGGCCTCATGTCGTTCCGTTCCAAATACTGGGCATTCCGTAAGGATGTGTGCGATCGACTCCACCATGCCTGGTTCACAGATGCACGATGGGTTCTCCTTACACTTGAAACGGTGCAGGTATTCGGAGAACCCACCGTGCCCAGTTAATATCTGTGTAACTATCTCGACTGGTTTCAGTTTTAGCACAGTGCGGTGGGCGTCGATCGCATTTGGGAGGAACATTTTTGTGACACCCGCTGTTTCTCCACGCTGGTATCTGCCGTTCCATTCGTCAAGCGACTCTATACGGATCTGCCGCTTGACGAATGAAACGGGACACAGGTCGTAGTCCGGCCTCCTCTTCGAACCCAAGGCAGCTTCCTTTGCGAGTTGATCGGCCCGCTCGTTTCCCTCCAATCCCGCGTGAGCCTTAATCCAGAACAATGAGACCTTCTTGTTCTGGAGGTTGCATCGTCGTAAGATGTCCCTTGTTTCCACGGCTAGGGGATGGGGGGAGCTTACATTTGCGATCGACTGAAGTGCCGCCCTGGAGTCGCTGAAAATGCCGAACTTACATTCCTTGCGCTTGAGCACCTCTCCTGCCGCTCTTTGTAGGGCTAGGAGCTCAGCCTGGTAGACGGTGCAGTAAGACGGCAAGGCAAGTTTGAGGGCCCTAGTTTCGGTGGCGCCATTCCACAAGGATAGCGCCGCTCCGACTCTGCCCTCAATCTTGCTGCCGTCTGTGAAGATCCTCACAGCAAAGTCGCTGTGGTTTCTGTAGTGTTCCTCGTCTACCAGGCATCCGAACTCCAGGTTAAGTCGGTCCGCGGGGTGTGGAGCCTCTACTGCTGGAGCCATTCGCTCAACCTCCCCGCCTCCCAGCGCGGGCTGGGGCACCCCCTTCCTGGCCTCGTACAACGCAGCCGCTTCCCGTATACGAAGGTCAAGTGGGAGTATCCCAGCCAGCACCAGTGCCGAGTTTAGAGAGACCGTGCGGTAGGCTCTGCATAGCTTCTGTGCGAAACCCCTCTGAACCACGTTGAGCTGTTTTACTACTCCTACTTTTTTGGCGGCAGGTGCCCATGCGCTTGCAGCGTAGAGAATAATTGGTTCGACTACTGCCGTGTAGATGACGCGGATGATCTCCGGGTTTAGGCCCCAGCTCACTTTTGCCGCCCGTGCCAGCTGTTTGTAGATGTTAACAGCTTTCCTGCATACGTTTGCGACGTGGGTGTTGAAAGTGAGCTGGTGGTCGACGGTGAGCCCCAGCATTTTGATTTCTTTGGACATGCCAATGTCTACCCCGCCCATGCTCAGGAGTGGGACATCGTACTTGAGTTTCCTCGTAATGACCATTGCACAAGTTTTTTGTGGTGCAAATTTGAGCTTATTTCGAATGCCCCACTCCCGAACATACTCGAGGGCGGCATTGGCCTGTCTCTGAACTTCCAATGCTGTGTCACCGTCGAAGATCATAACCACGTCATCGGCGAAAGCCTGACAGTAGTCTCCCCGCTCCTCCAAACCTTTCAGCAGCGGGTCGAGTAGCAAATTCCAGAGGATCGGACCGCCAACAGACCCTTGCACACACCCCTTATTTGTGTCCCTCTGACACTCAGCACCAGCGTAGGTTAGGTTAGGTTAGGTTAGGTTAGGTTAGGTTAGGTTAGGTTAGGTTAGGTTAGGTTAGGTTAGGTTAGGTTAGGTTAGGTTAGGTTAGGTTAGGTTAGGTTAGGTTAGGTTAGGTTAGGTTAGGTTAGGTTAGGTTAGGTTAGGTTAGGTTAGGTTAGGTTAGGTTAGGTTAGGTTAGGTTAGGTTAGGTTAGGTTAGGTTAGGTTAGGTTAGGTTAGGTTAGGTTAGGTTAGGTTAGGTTTTTTTTTTTTTTTTTTTTTTTTTTTTTTTTTTTTTTTTTTTTTTTTTTTTTTTTTTTTCTCTTGCTCCACCAACATAATTGGTGCCTATTGTATTCTAACCACATTCATGCTAGTTCTCGCTTTTTTGCCTCTCGTACTTTTATTCTTCATACTGTATCTTTCTTGCATCCTTCATCTCTCGTGTCTATGGGTGGGATTCCCATATATTTAACTAATCTACTATCTTATGTTTTATTTATTTCTATTTCACTCAGGGGAAATGACGTGTTACAAATTTTTATTTACATCCTCAGGAAACACAGTTCTTACAATTGTTTACTAGGTCTTACTTTTATTACATTTTCTTTCTGCTATACTTACTACTGTACTATACTATTACATTTTATAACTATTGTTAAACTAATTTACCTATACTATTACATTTTATTTCTAATATTTCTTTACTATCTTAAATCTATCTATATTACTGCTATTCTACTTACAATATCTATTTCTATGTTAACATATAAATATGTACCAATATTTTATGAAACATAGTTTCTATGCTGTCTTATTTCTCTCTACAACCTTTGACGCTATATTTAAACAGTAATATATTAATTGGTTTCTGCCCTTTCCCCCAAATACATCCCCTATACTTTCTTTATTTAATTTAACATCTATTTCCTGCTCCAGGTTAAATCGCTCGGTGGCATGAACGGGGCAATCCAAGAGCAAGTGTTGGATGGTCTCACTTACATTTGGATCGCAGATGCACGATGGGCTCTCCTTACACTTGAAGCGATTCAAGTATTCGGAAAACCCACCGTGCCCCGTCAGGACCTGTGTAAGCATACCTGTTGGCTGCACCCGTTTCACAATACGGAAAGCCGCTTTGGCATCCGGAAGGAACATTTTCGTCACCGAGGCAGTCTCGCCAGACACATATCTCCGATTCCATTCATCAACTGATCCCATGCGGACCTGACTTCTTATGAATGAAATCGGACACTGGTCATAGTCCGGCTTCTTCCGCGACGACAATGCTGCCTCCTTCGCCAGCTCATCCGCGCGTTCATTCCCCGGCAGTCCCGCGTGTGCCTTGATCCAAAACAAGGTTACATCCTTGTTCTGGTCCAGAGCTTGAGCCAAGTTGGCTCGTGCGCGGACTGCCAGGGGATGGAGGGAGCCATGGTTTGCAAGCGTCTGCAATGCTGACATTGAGTCGCTATACAGACCGTAGCTCGTTTCTTTGCGCTTGAGGACCACGTCCGTTGCTCTACAAATGGCCAAGAGTTCCGCCTGGTAAACTGTGCAGTATGCGGCGAGACTTAGTTTGAGGTTTTGGATTTCGCCGTCATTATCCCACAAAGATAATGCGGCTCCAACCTTCCCCTCGATTTTGCTGCCGTCAGTGAAGATTCGCACTGCCTGCACATTGTTTGTGTCTACCTGCTGTTGGTCAGCTAGGCACACGAACTCCAGGGACATTTGCATTGCTGGGTGAGGGGCTTCTGCAAATCCTACCACACTTTCAATCTCCCTATCTCCTGGCACGAACTGGGACGACCCTCTCCTTGCTTCATACAGGGCGGCTGCCTCTTGTATGCGCAAATCTAGAGGTAGTATACCAGACAGTACCAGTGCCGAGTTTAGGGAGACGGTACGATAAGATTTGCAGAGCTTCTGGACAAGGCCTCTTTGGACAGAGCTAAGCTTCTTCCGTATCCCCAGCTTTCTCGTAGCGGGAGCCCAGGCGCCAGCCGCGTAGGTGACGATTGGCTCTATTGTTGCAGTATAAATGGTGCGGATCACCTCCCTGTTCAACCCCCAAGTAGCCTTGGCCGCTCGAGACAGCTGCTTGTAAATTTCAGCTGCTCGTTTACATATGTTCGCCGTGTGCTCGTTGAAGGTTAATTTATCGTCGATTGTCAACCCCAGCAGTTTTAAACTTTTCACCAGGCCGATGTTGACCCCGGCCATGCTCAGGGCTGGGGTGTCGTACTTAAGCTTGTTGGTTATGAGCATCGCGCAAGTTTTGTGCGGTGCAAACCTAAGCTTGTTTCGGACACCCCAGTCCTGAACATGGGCGAGGGCTGCATTGGCTATCCTTGTTACCTCACTTGCGGTGTCGCCATCCACCACTAGCACGATGTCATCCGCAAAAGCCTGCACAAAATGTCCCTTCGTTTCCAAATCCTGGAGCAATGGATCCAGCAGAAGGTTCCACAATATTGGACCGCCAATTGACCCTTGAACACAGCCTTTGTTGGTCTCTCTTGTGCATTCCTCCCCGGCATATCTCACCCTAACTTTTCTGCTGTCGAGATAGCTGTCAAGTAGCCTCCTGGTGTTAACCGGGCACTTTTCCTCAGCCAGCCTGACTTTGATAGCCGGCCACCATGCGCTGTCGAAGGCACCCTCTATATCCAATGACACCAGGACAATTAGCTTCTTCAGCCTCAACTTGTCCTTCACGTGCTTCATTAGCGTATAGAGGGCGTCCTCGGTGCTCCTCTGGGGCATAAAGCCAAACTGACGAGTACTGAGCCGCGGTACAAGCTGCCACTTGATCCGTGTTACTACCATCCTCTCCAGGACCTTCCCCAAGACGGGCAGTAGACCTATCGGTCTGTAAGACTTGGGGCTCAGGTAGTTATCCTTGCCCGGTTTTCTGAGGACCACAACCGTAGCCTCTTTCCAGATGTTCGGAAAGTGTGCCAGTTCTAGGCATTTGTTGAACAGGGCAAGGAATGCGTCCGGGTCTTGGTTGATCGCTCGACAGCAGATGTCCGATGTAAGTCCATCCGATCCGGGGGCCTTCTTTGGATTAAAACCTCCTACGGCTGTTTTCAGCTCCAGCGGCGTAAACGGTGGGTCATGGTATTCACCATGCTTCCACTCGTTTACCCGACTGGCTGCTTCCCTTATGAGCCTGTGGTCCTCATTGTCCTCCTCTGCTGTGTCCTTAGGATAGAACGTATCGGCAAGTAGGGCTGCCGACTCCTTTGGGTTTAGGAATGCACCATCGTTAAGTAGGGTCTGATCTTCTTTTCTCCTGGCGGTCCTCCCGATAACTCTATATATCCCTTCCCATACTCCTTCGCGGTCCTGTTTTCTACAGAACTCCTTCCAACTGGTGGTTTCGACTTGTATGGCTAGGCACTCGTATTCTTCTTTCGCTTTCTTGTACTCGTCGACGACCTTCGCTCTCCGGACCGGTGCGGCGTTGCGGATGCGGTTTTTCCGCCTGGCGACCTCCTTTTTCATCGCAGCGAGCTCCTCGGACCACCACGGGACGGTAAATTTAGTTTTGGTTTTTATTTTAGGTATAGCACTTTCACAGGCTTTTTCTATTCCATTTTGATATTTTATGACTATTTTCTCCAATTCGTTTTTACTAGTTAATTTATTTACGTTTTCTAAATTTATATTATTTTCTAATTTATAATTTTTTATTTCTTCGCCAAATTTGTCCCAATCTGCTTTTTTTGTATTGTATTTCCGAGTGGTTCTAATTATATTTATCCCCTTTTCCCTCTGTACGCTAATGTTAAAAAATATGGTGTTGTGGTCCGAGCTCGTTGCGCCGGTGTCGACCCGCCAGCCTTCCACCAGGTCAAACAAATCCAGCGAACATGCCGTGACATCTACGTGACTCTTCAACGCTATTCCACCTCTGATGGTGTCAAAAGTAGGCGTATCTCCCGTGTTTAGTACCTGAAGCTCCAACTCTCCCAGGGTCCCGAGCATTTCTTCTCCCCTGAGGTCCTCTGTCGTGCTGCCCCACCAGTGACTTTTCGCGTTTGCGTCGCCCCCTATAAGCAATCTACCGGTGGCCACTTCTCTTTTGATCTGGGTTAACTGGTCCAGGTAGGGCCCTATGGGTTGATCTGGCTCGAAGTAATAAGAGACTACTACGATTTCCCAGGCTTTGGTCCGGATCCCCACCACAGTGATATTGTTTGTGGTGAGTTTCGGGTAGGGGATGACATCCAGATCATTGTCAAAGACGGCAATAGCCGCCTTTACCCTCCCACTTCCATCAACCTCGCACTGGTAGAGTCTCGCGCCACGGTAGCCCTAAGGGTTCCTGAGATACAGGGGATCCAAATTTTGGGATATTCGACCAGATTAGCCGCCAAAAAAGGGATAACAGCTATATTTTTGGAACCCCTGGGCCGAGGTTAGGTTAGGTTAGGTTAGGTTAGGTTAGGTTAGGTTAGGTTAGGTTAGGTTAGGTTAGGTTAGGTTTTTTTTTTTTTTTTTTTTTTTTTTTTTTTTTTTTTTTTTTATATTCTCGTGTCCCCCTGACATGGTCAGAGACCTTATTGGGGCTTTTAATGTTTTCTTTTTCTGTTTTGTGTAATTTGATGCTGTAATTTTGATACATTTTTTCTGCCTAGATAAGAGATTCTGTTTATAGTTAGTTATTGCAAGTGTTATAGAATAAACGATATAATTATTTTAAGCTCAATTTTAAATCTAATGCCCTATGCTTTGATCTTATATCCTTTCTAGCGGAAATATTCATATATGATAAAGCATAGTTTTTTAAATGTCTCTATTTCTGTTCACTACTCTACTTGAAATTTTGATACAGAATTCTAAAAATATTTTTCGACTTTTGTTGTTACCAATAATTTTACTTATGTTTGTTTTGTTTATAGTCGTCTCTAGTCTGTGCTCCGTGTTTTGTCTCTCTTCGCAGAAGACTGGGCATTCGGTTATGATGTGAGCAATCGACTCCAGTGCATCCGGTTCACAGATGCATGATGGGTTCTCCTTACACTTGAAACGGTGCAGGTATTCGGAGAACCCACCGTGCCCCGTGAAGATCTGTGTTAGGATGCCTGTTGGTTGCACCTTCTTTACTATTTTAAAAGCGTCGATCGCGTTGGGGAAGAATAGTTTTGTCACGGAGGCTGTTTCGCCGTTCTGGTACCTTCGGTTCCATTCGTCGAGCGACCCCAAACGGATTTGCCGCTTGACGAATGAAACCGGGCAGCGGTCATAATCCGGCCTCTTCCTGGACCGGAGTGCAGCCTCCTTTGCGAGGTGGTCCGCGCGCTCGTTTCCCTCAAGCCCTGCATGTGCCTTTATCCAGAACAAAGAAATATCTTTGTTCTGAGATAAAGCCACGGCAACGTTCGCTCTCGCCTCCACGGCCAGGGCGTGGAGGGAACCTTGGTTTGTGACTGTTTGTAGTGCAGCCGTTGAGTCACTATAGATACCGAAGGTTCCCTCTTTGCGCTTGAGGATCTCACGCGTGGCTACGCATATGGCCAAAAGTTCAGCCTGGTAGACCGTGCAGTACGACGGCAGGCTAAGCTTGACGGACTTGGTCTCGGCATCACCCTCCCAAAGTGACAGTGCTGCTCCAACCTTGCCCGCAATCTTGCTGCCGTCGGTGAAGATCCTGACTGCTTGGGTATTGTGGGTGTCCACAAGCGTCCGGTCCTCCAGGCACAAGAACTCCATGGCCATATGTTTCGCCGGGTGCGGAGTCTCTGCAAATGCCACCACCCGCTCTACCTCCCTGCCCGCAAGTGCTGGCTGTGGCACCCCTCTCTTCGCCTCATACAGAGCGGCTGCTTCCTGTATTCGGAGGTCAAGTGGGAGTATCCCAGCCAGCACCAGGGACGCGTTCAGCGAAACGGTGCGGTAGGATTTGCAGAGCTTCTGCGCGAATCCTCGCTGGACCGTGTTGAGGCTTTTCTGCACTCCGATCTTTTTTGCGGCTGGCGCCCAGGCGCTTGCCGCGTACAAAATCACAGGCTCCACTACTGCCGTATATATGGTGTGGATGATCTCCGGATGAAGGCCCCAGCTCACTTTTGCCGCGCGTGCCAGCTGCTTGTAAATATTGACAGCTTTTCTGCATACGTTAGCGACGTGGGAGTTGAAAGTGAGCTGGTGGTCGACGGTGAGTCCCAGCATTTTAATTTCCTTGGACATGCCAATGTCTACCCCGCCCATGCTCAGGAGTGGGACATCGTACTTCAGCTTCTTGGTAATTACCATTGCACAAGTTTTTTGCGGTGCAAACTTCAGCTTATTTGCGATGCCCCACACCCGAACATACTCGAGGGCGGCATTGGCATGCCTCTGGACTTCCAATGCTATCTCACCGTCAAAGACCATCACCACATCATCGGCGAACGCCTGGCAGTGGACACCTCTCTCGTCCAGCCCCTTTAGAAGAGGGTCGAGGATCAAGTTCCACAGGATCGGACCGCCAATGGACCCTTGCACACACCCCTTTTTCGTGTCCCTTCGACACTCGGCGCCGGCGTACCTTACTCTGACGCTCCGACCGGTCAAGTAGCTGTCTAGTAGCTTCCTGAGATTCACCGGGCACTTTTCCTCAGCCAGTCTGGTCCTGATAGACGGCCACCAGGCGCTGTCGAAAGCTCCCTCTATGTCCAGTGATACAACAGTGATCAGCTTCTTCTGTCTTAGCTTCCCTTTGATATGTTGTATCATGGTGTAGAGAGAGTCTTCGGTGCTTCTCTGTGGCATGAAACCAAACTGGCGAGTACTGAGCCGCGGGATCAGGTGCCACTTGAGCCTCGCTACAAGCATCTTTTCTAAGATTTTGCCTAGGACCGGTAGGAGGCCGATCGGCCTGTACGATTTAGGGGTGGTGTAGGATTCCTTGCCGGGCTTACGGAGGACTACCACCGTTGCCACTTTCCAGGCCCCAGGGAAGTGTCCATGCTCCAGGCACTTGTTGGCCAGTGCAAGGAACGTCTCTGGGTCCCGGGAAATAGCCTGGGCACAGATGTCGGCTGTGAGACCGTCCGCCCCGGGCGCCTTCTTCGGGTTGAAGCTTTCCACCGCGGTTTTCAGCTCCTGAAGTGTAAACGGTGGGTCATGTTGTTCATCATGCGCCCAGTCGTTTACACGACAGGCCGCCTCACGTGTCCGACGATGGTCAGCATTTTCACCCTCCTCTAGGTCTTCCGGGTAGAAGGTCTCGGCCAGCAGCTGAGCCGATTCCTGTGCACTCAGTGGCACTCCGTCCTTCACCAACGGCAAGTCCTCCTGTCTTTTAGCGGTCCGCCCTATAACCCTATAGATCCCCTCCCACATTCCCTCCCTATCCTGTTTTTGACAGAAGGCCTTCCATCCTTCTGTCTGCGCCTTTATTGCTTGGGACTCATATTTTGCTTTTGCTTGCAGGTACTCATCGATGACTTTCTGCCTCCGGACTGGTGCAGCGCATCGGATGCGGCGTCTCCTGGTATTCACCTCCGACATCAGCTCGGCGAGCTCTTTGGACCACCACGGTATAGTGAGTTGTTCATTATTTTTAATATTTGCTAAAGTTTCTCTAGATGTTTCGGTAATGCAATCTATGTATGAATTTACGTTGTGGTCTAAATCTATTATATTGTTAATTTTGCCTAGTTCCACTGGGTTCAGGTTCACTTGAGCTTTTAATTGGGCCAATTTCTCATGAAATTGGCCCCAATTTGCTTTCTTCGTGTTGTACACTCTAGTGGTTCTATTTACGTTTTTGCCTTTCGATTTTTGTAAGTTAATTTTGAACACTATACCGTTGTGGTCCGAGCTCGTGAGGCCTTCCTCGACCCGCCAGTCCTCCACCAAGTCCAGCAGCTCCGTTGAGCAAGCTGTTACATCAACGAAGCTGCTGAACAAGGTGTTACCTCTGACGGTGTCGAAGGTCGGTGTGTTGCCGACGTTGAGTACCTGCAAGCGCATGTCCTCCAGGGTTCCCGACATGTCCTCTCCCTTGGTGTCAGTTACCAGGCTACCCCACCAGGTGCTCTTGGCGTTGGCGTCGCCGCCAACAATCATCCTAGTGGGGCCTATTTCCTCGCGAATCTGCAGGAGTTGCTCCAGGTATGGCTGTATGGGTTGGTCTGGTTCAAAGTAGAAGGAGACTACTGCGATTTCCCAGGCGCTCGTACGGATCCTCACCACCACGATGTTGTTGGTGGTGAGTTTCGGACACTGTGTCACGTCTAGATTGTGATCGAAGACGACTATTGCCGCCTTCACAGTTCCACCTCCTTGTTCAGCGCACTGGTAGACTCTCGCTCCCCGGTAGTCTCGCATCCTTTTAACCCCACCCACATACGGCTCCTGGAGCAGTGCGAACGCAACCCTCCGCTCACTAGCCACTATCATGAGTTCTTGGGTTGCTAAGTTCTTCCTCTGCAGATTCGCTTGGATTACCTGGTAGCTATTAGGGGCACTCGTGTTTGTTCGGGAAACCCTGGATGAGTCTCTGGTGTTTGTTACCGCTGGAGCCGCAGGCTCGCCCTTAGCAGTACGCCACCGACAGTCGCGCCAATGCGTCCCACTTCACGCGACTGGGGCACTCACTGTCGAAGGCGTTATGCTCGGACTTCCCGTTCTTCGCGGTCGTGCAGTTCCTGCACTTCGGTGGTTCCGCGGCCAGTCGTGAAGGGCAATCGACTCTCATGTGGGGGTCACCGCAGTGCGTGCAGAGGTCGGCGGGTTCCGTGCACAGTTTACGGCCATGGCCGAAGCGCAAGCAGCGAGTGCACTGGATCAGTGGCGACTGGTCCAGCACCCGCACCCGCTGCAAGTCGATGTGCACTCGACCCGCATTCGTCAGCCTCTGCCACACAGAAGGGGACACCTGCATAACGATGTGAGACATGTGGGGGTTCCTCGTCCTACGACGGTACTTAACCCCCATCCTAACATCGTCTGCAGGTAGGTCCCCAATCAGGTGGGTGTTTTGTCGCTTAAGCGACTCGGTGACCTCCACATCAGAATGACAAGAGAGGACGTCCTTGAGGATGATGAGGGGATCCTTGTTTTTCACCTCTTCCACTACTAGGTTTCCGGCCTTCTTAATTCTCTCCGTCACCCGAGTCATCTCCTCCCTGGTCCTGAATCCGACCACCACCTTCTGGTCCTTCGCCTTCCGCAGCCTCTCCACCCTAGTGCCCTCGTTCCTGGCGTCTACCGCCGTCCTTAGCTTCTCAATCACCTCTTCACCCGTGTCCTTGTCATCGACTGATGACACGATCATCGAGTGAAGAGGCGCTTGGGTGTGCTGCTTCGGGACGGCGGCCATCTCCGCGAACGAGGGCCCCTGGCCTGCGATAAAGCGAGGTGCCTGCTGTAGGTGCTCCGACAGGGCTCGCGTGTGCAGCTGGCATTCCTCCAGCGCCGTTTTGTGCTGCTGGAGGTTCTCCATGAGCTGCATCATGAGCTCTGTCGGTGCGCTGGGGGCCGGTGTCAGGTCCTTGGGGGCCTTCTCGGGTTCGACTGCCTCTCCTAGTGTTTTGGTCCTCTCACTTTCTCCCTCCTTGACCAGCTGGTATAGTCGGTCCACGGCTTTTGTTAGGGCATCCTTAATTTCTTTTTTAAGATTCCTCGAGCTGTCCAGTTGAATCTTGGCGCTGGAGAGACACGCCTTAGCCTCCGTGGTTCTACTGACGTACCTCACGGGTGGCATTTCTCGAGGGGGACTCTCCAGGGCCTTTCCTGGCAGCTCGTAGGTGTCAGATCTCACCCGCTGAGTGGCTAGCACTTTAGTTTTAAATTGTTTGGGGGGAGTGGGCACGAGTGTCTTCTTTGGGAGAGTGGTGGCAGGTATCGCTTTTGGAGGTGTAAGGGGTTTTTGGGGTTGCCCCGATTTGTGTTTCTCCGCCTCCCACTCACCAATACTACGCCGCACTGAAGGGCCTGCCTGTACTGGGCATGCCCCCTCCACGTCCAAGCTCTCCTCCGCAGCCTTCGCCTTGTTCAGCGGGGTCCTGATGCCTAACATCGTGTATTACTTGGTCAGGGGGCACGTCCGGACTGATCCCTGTAAAGGGGGGATGCAGTCGGTAAAATGAGTAATAATTAATAAATTGTATAAATAAAATAAGTCACACAAAAATTCGTCCTAAATTGGAACTTAGTCCTAGTAATTAAAATAAAATAAAAAGATTGTAAAATTTCCTCCTTACAACGGGATTTTATCCTATAAAAGCCTTAAAACTACATAAAAGAATCCTTTTTTGGGTCAAATAACAGTCTGGAGTCGAAAAGCAAATAAAAAATTTTGGGCGAAAAACCCGGTCTACCTTCCTTATATATAAAAGGGTGGGAGGGTGGGCAAAATTTTTTCGGGATAGCGGCACGGGCGAGGTGTCCAGAGACGCGTCTCCGCGCGGGCTATCGATCTGCGTTATAAAAAGGGTGGGTGCCGAAGAAAAATTTTGAGTTTTAGTCGAAATACTAGTTTTTGAAAGAAAAATTTTGGAATTTCACCCCGCAACCTGGAAACCGGGACACGGGACGCGGACCAGAAATCAGGGATGAAGGGTGAGTGCTATTTGAACTATAAACTGAAGCTATTTTTACAAAATAATTTGGAAAAAAAATAATTTTCAGGATTTACTATGGAAATCAAAGTATTTTTGAGTATTTCGCAGGGGTGAGGTCCAGACGCGCGTGCAGGTGCGTGCAATATGGTCAGAACATAGGCGGAGGCCTAGTTTTGTCTAAAAACGCTGAAAACAGCTTCAAAATCGCGTGTCTGGAAGCGAAGATATCAACGGTTAGGTTAGGTTAGGTTAGGTTAGGTTAGGTTAGGTTAGGTTAGGTTAGGTTAGGTTAGGTTAGGTTAGGTTAGGTTAGGTTAGGTTAGGTTAGGTTAGGTTAGGTTAGGTTAGGTTAGGTTAGGTTAGGTTAGGTTAGGTTAGGTTAGGTTAGGTTAGGTTAGGTTAGGTTAGGTTAGGTTAGGTTAGGTTAGGTTAGGTTAGGTTAGGTTAGGTTAGGTTAGGTTAGGTTAGGTTAGGTTAGGTTAGGTTAGGTTAGGTTAGGTTAGGTTAGGTTAGGTTAGGTTAGGTTAGGTTAGGTTAGGTTAGGTTAGGTTAGGTTAGGTTAGGTTAGGTTAGGTTAGGTTAGGTTAGGTTAGGTTAGGTTAGGTTAGGTTAGGTTAGGTTAGGTTAGGTTAGGTTAGGTTAGGTTAGGTTAGGTTAGGTTAGGTTAGGTTAGGTTAGGTTAGGTTAGGTTAGGTTAGGTTAGGTTAGGTTAGGTTAGGTTAGGTTAGGTTAGGTTAGGTTAGGTTAGGTTAGGTTAGGTTAGGTTAGGTTAGGTTAGGTTAGGTTAGGTTAGGTTAGGTTAGGTTAGGTTAGGTTAGGTTAGGTTAGGTTAGGTTAGGTTAGGTTAGGTTAGGTTAGGTTAGGTTAGGTTAGGTTAGGTTAGGTTAGGTTAGGTTAGGTTAGGTTAGGTTAGGTTAGGTTAGGTTAGGTTAGGTTAGGTTAGGTTAGGTTAGGTTAGGTTAGGTTAGGTTAGGTTAGGTTAGGTTAGGTTAGGTTAGGTTAGGTTAGGTTAGGTTAGGTTAGGTTAGGTTAGGTTAGGTTAGGTTAGGTTAGGTTAGGTTAGGTTAGGTTAGGTTAGGTTAGGTTAGGTTAGGTTAGGTTAGGTTAGGTTAGGTTAGGTTAGGTTAGGTTAGGTTAGGTTAGGTTAGGTTAGGTTAGGTTAGGTTTTTTTTTTTTTTTTTTTTTTTTTTGTTTTTTTTTTATTTTTTTTTACTTCTACCTCCAACATAATCGGAGCCTGTTTTCTGCTTAACATTCATTCTAGTTCTCGCTATTATGCTTCTCGCACTTTCATTCTGCATACTTTGTCTTTCTATCATTCTTCTTCTTTCTGTCTCTAAGGGTAGGACGCCCTTCTAGTTTCCCTATTCTGTACTCTATCCATTTCTTTCAACTTTATTTCGGGTATAACTCGACACAGATGTTTTTTTTTTTATTATTCTTTTACAATGTTTCTTATTCTAATTCTTAATACTGTTTTGCCTTATTTACTATTCTTACTGCTACTTACATGTTTCTTACGACTATGTATTAATTCTATTTCTTAATACTATTACATGACAGTTTGCTATTTTTCTATCATCTTATATAATATCCATACTTATTTATTGTTACATATTTTTAAGGGTTTTTATACTTATCTTCTACATCTTAGTATTATTACATTTTTTCTTGAGTTACAATTATTTCAAATTCAAAACAACCATCTTATTTCCCTATTCTTATTTCTAGGCCAGTTCTTACGACTACTAACATTTTATTTTGTCAGTATGGCAACTTTAATATTTGTCAATATTATTCTTTGCGTTCTTAGCGATTTGTTCCGACTGTTTTTAATGCTTGACCCTAATATTCTGTACAATATTATGCAAACATCTTTTCTTATGCGGTTTTATTTCTTTTTATCACTCTTTCACAGATTTTTACGCAATATTCCAAGAACGACTCTCTCTTTTTACTCTTCATTATGAGCCACACATTTTCAGCCTCCAGTTTGGTGTCGAGTACATGCTCAGCCACAAGTCTTTCCTGGTCGAAAACAGGACAGCTGAATAATACATGTGGCACCGTCTCCGCAGTCTCAGGATCACAGATGCACGATGGGTTCTCCTTGCACTTGAAACGATTCAAGTATTCCGAGAACCCACCGTGCCCCGTCATGATCTGAGTGGTAACGCTACTAATTTTAATCTTCCTGGCTATCCCGTACGCCGCCACAGCATCCGGGAAAAACAATTTCGTTACTGAAGCAGTTTCTCCAGCGCGGTATCTCTGGTTCCACACGTCAAGGGTTGCCATTCGGATGCATCTCTTGACGTATGAAACCGGGCACAAGTCATAGTCGGGCTTTCGTTTGGAACCCTCAGCGGCGCTTTTGGCTAGTTCATCGGCCCTCTCATTGCCTGCCATCCCCGCGTGAGCTTTGATCCAAAACAAGGTGACTGCCTTGTTTTGGGTAGACAAGGCCCTAAGGTTGGCCCTTGTCTCTACTGCCAGGGGGTGGAGTCGGTTATGATTTTGAACCGTTTGGAGGGCCGCCATGGAGTCACTGAAGATTCCAAACGATTGCGCACTGTGCTTAAGGATTTCCCTGGTCGCGACGCATATTGCCAGAAGCTCAGCCTGGTAAACAGTGGAGTAGTGTGGGAGGGCAAGCTTGCGGGCTTTGGTTTCGGCGTCACCACTCCATATGGATAGTGCCGCTCCAACCTTGCCCCCAATCTTGCTCCCGTCCGTGAAGATGTGAACTTCAAGTTCACTCTGTGCATCTAGTTGCTGTTGGTTTACCAGGCATACGAGCTCTAGCTCAGCGCGCTCCGCAGGGTGTGGAGCCTCCATTGCCGAGGCAGTCTGCTCGACCCTCCTATCGCCAAGTGCTGGCTGAGGTACCCCTCTTCTGGCCTCGTACAGCGATGCCGCTTCGCGGACTCGCAGGTCAAGAGGTAGTATCCCAGCCAGCACTAGCGCGGAGTTCAAGGAGACTGTCCGGTATCCCTTGCACAGCTTTTGTGCAATACCACGCTGAACTGCTCCCAACTGCTTCTTGATCCCCAATTTCTCGACGGCCGGAGCCCACACGCTGGCAGCGTACAGGATGACAGGTTCGACGGTGGCCACATATATCACTCTTATGACTTCAGGGTGAAGTCCCCAACTGGTTTTTGCTGCCCTGGTGAGCTGCTTGTGGATTCCTATTGCCTTCCTGCACACATTTGCGACGTGTGTGTTGAATGTTAGCTGTTTGTCGATGGTGACACCTAGGATTTTGATCTCGTTGGACATGGCAATGTCGACCCCGCCCATGCTCAGGCGCGGGGCATCGTACTTCAATTTGCGAGTTATGATCATTGCCTTTGTTTTTTGCGCGGCAAATTTAAGCTTGTTTTGTACGCCCCACGCCTGAACGTGTTCGAGAGCGGCACTGGCACGTCCCTCGATCTCCAACGCCGTGTCACCATCGAAAATCAGCACAACGTCGTCTGCAAAGGCTTGGCAATAGTCCTCCCTAGCTTCCAAGCTCTTAAGAAGCGGGTCCAGCAAAAGGTTCCAGAAAATAGGTCCCCCAATGGAACCCTGGACACAGCCCTTACTTGTGGCCTTGCAGTACTCTTCACCTGCGTACCTAACTCTAACTCTTCGGTTTTCGAGGTAGCTGTCGATGACCCTTCTCAAGCCGACTGGACACTGTTCCTCAGCCAGACGGACCCTTATGGCTGGCCACCATGCGCTGTCGAAGGCTCCCTCTATGTCCAACGATACTAAGACTACTATTTTCTTTAGTTCCAGCTTACCGCGTATGTGTTGCATCAGTACATAGAGGGAGTCCTCGGTGCTCCTCTGGGGCATGAATCCGTACTGGCGAGTACTCATCCTTGGGATCAGATGATACTTGAGACGGGCCACCAACATCTTCTCGTATATCTTACCGAATATAGGTAATAGGCCGATTGGTCTGTACGCTTTTGGGGAGCTGTAGTCGTCTTTCCCTGGCTTTTTCAAAATGATAACGGTCGCTTCCTTCCAGATTTCAGGGAAGAGGTTTGCTCTCAGGCAACCATTCAGGAGAGCCAAGGCCGTATCGGGGGCAGCTCTTATGGCCTGGCAGCAAATGTCGGCAGTGAGGCCGTCTGCTCCTGGCGCTTTTTTGACGTTAAATGACTCGCACGCTGCCATCAGCTCGGCCATCGTGAATGGTGGATCGCATGACTCATCATGCCCTCCAGCATTCACGACGTCGGCCTTTTCTCTAATGAGGCGGTGGCAGGTGCTGTCAGTGTCTGAGTGGTCTTCCGGGTAGAAAGTTTTCGCCAATAATTCTACCGAACCTTTTGCGTCCAGAGCTTCTCCATCCTTCACTAATGGCTGGTCCTCTCCTCTTCCCTTAGTCCTCCCTATCACCCGGTAAATGCCTTCCCAGACCCCCTCTCTATCCTGTCTTGTGCAGAAGTTCTTCCAGCTCTCAATCTCGTCTTTGGCTGCCTCTGTCTCATACTCAACTTTCAGTTTCAGGTACTCTTCGACGACCTTCGATCTTCGGGCTGGTGCAGCACTCCTGACCCTACGTTTCCTGGTGGCGACCTCTTTCTTCATCGCCTCGAGTTTCTCGGACCACCACGGCAAAGTTAGCACTTCATTTGTTTTCTTTAAAGGCATTGATGAGGTGCAAGCGTCTTTTATTAAGGTAATATATGAATTGGTGATTGTGTTTAATTGGTTAGCTGTATTTAAATTATCTATTACTATTTTGTTTATTTGGTTTTCCTGCATTAATTGGCCGAGTTTCTCACGAAACTCGGGCCAATTTGCTTTTTTTGTATTAAAAATCCTAGTTGTTCTTTTGATTTGAGTGCCTTTAGACCTCTTTAATTTGATGTTAAAAACAATGCCGTTGTGGTCCGAGCTCGTGAGGCCCTCGTCTACCTTCCAGTCGTCCACCAAGTCCAGAATATCCGTGGAGCAGGCCGTGATATCGACATGGCTGCAGTAGCGTATGCCCCCTCTGGTCGTGTCGAAGGTCGGAATTTCCCCTCTGTTAAGTATGTTGAGATCCAGCTCGCCAAGAACTCCAGAAACCTCTTCACCTCTGCGATCGATGGTCAGGCTTCCCCACCAGGTACTTTTGGCATTTGCATCTCCCCCGAGAATCCACCTTCTGGAACCAACCTCTTCCTCGACGCGTTTGAGGTGCTCAAGGTAAGGTCCCATTGGCTGGTCTGGCTCAAAGTAAAAGGAGACTAGTGTGATCTTCCAGGCACTGGTTCGGATCCCCACCACGGTGATGTTGTTCGTGGTGAGTTTTGGGTACTGCTCTACAACAAGATCTTGATCAAAGACCGCTATTGCGGCCTTAACAGTCCCATCTCCGTTGTCAGTGCTCTGGAAGATCCGAACGCCTCTATGACTCCTCATTACCTTTGCCCCGCCCACATATGGTTCTTGGAGGAGAGCAACGGCGACTCCGCGCTTTTCCGCTTCGATGAGAAGCTCGTTCGTCGCCAGCCTTTTCCTCTGGAGGTTGGCCTGTACCACTCTATAAGGGTTTGGGTTGCCCAGGGTGCCCTTAGCAATAGGCTACAGTGGACCTTGCTATCTCATCCCACTTTCGACGTGTCGGACATTCTGTGCTAAAGGCGTTGTGGCCAACGTCCCCGAGCTTGGCTCTCGTGCAGTTCTGGCACTTAGGCGGGGTACCTGTTAAAAAGTCGGCGCATTCCGACCTCAGGTGCAGGCCGCCGCAGTGACTACACAAGTCAGCCGGTTCTTTACAGAAACGTCTGCCGTGCCCGTAGCCCAGACAGCGCGTGCACTGCACCAGTGGGGTCTGGTCTTCGACCCTTACGCGCTGGAGGTCCACGTGCAGGCATCCGACTTCTGTTGCCCGTCTCCAGATGGTCGGCGAGACGCCGACCACAACGTGGCAGGTGTGTGGGTTCCTGGTCTTCCTCCGGAACTTCACCACTACCCTGTCCTCCTCTTTGTCGAGGTTGTAAAAGACATTCCGGTTCTGATTCCTCATCGCCTTGAGGATGTCCTCGTCTGAATTTACAGAGAGGACACTCCTGAGGATCAACAACGGGTCCTTGTTCTTTACCTCCTCGACATGGAGGTCCTGACTTTCTCTTGCCAATTTTCCCTTCAGCTTATCCCTTTCTTCGGTAGTTAGGAAGCCCATAATAATTTTTCTATCTTTGGCTTTCCTCACCCTTTCCACCTTTACCCAGCCTTCTTTTGCGTCAGCTACCTTCCGCACCTTATCCAGTACTTCGTCCCCAGTCTCTGTCTCATCCTTGGAGGTGACCACGATCGAGTGTAGCGTGCTGCGCGAAGGGTTTTCTTTCCCGCTGTGTGTCGCGGCTACGCTCGCGTATGTCATGGCAGCGCCGTTCTCTATTATCCGTTTGTGTTGCTCAATTGCTGCTTTCAGCTCCCCCATCTCTTTGGAGTGGCTTTCTAGCAGCAATGAGTGGCTCTCTATTTGAGCTTCGAGTTTTCCGTGGCTTTGGCTAGGGTCGGCTAGGCTAGTGAAGGTGAGGTCAGCGGCACCTTCGGACCGTGTGGTATCGGTCCCCACTCCCTTTGTTTTAATTAACTTGTCAGCCTCTTTAACCAGTTGGAACAACCTGTCCAACGCCTCGAAGACGCCGGTTTTTATTTCGCCTTTCGTGTTCCTAGAGGTGTTCAACATAACTTTTGCCCTGGTCAAACAGGCTTTCGCCTCTGCCGATCGATCCGCGTAGTGGGGTTTCGGTGGCGAGTGCACCTGTACGAATTTCGACAGAGGCTTGTTTTGTGTGAGTTTCGCAGGGCCAGCCTGCGCCGTCTTGGTGACTAAAGGGGGAGGGGGTGTTGGTTTTGCGTTTGAAGGCCCCGCAGCCTCCAATTCTGCGATGCTGCGTCTCACATTCGGAGGCGATGCCAACGGTTTCGGTGATTTCTCACCCTCAGCCGGCCTCGCCTTGATTGGGGTCCTCATTCCGATCATCTCGGAGGTTCGCGTCAAAGAATAAACGGTGTAAAAATAAAAAAGTAAAAGTGTAAATTAAAAATATAAAATGTAAAAAGAAACTTAAGATTATAAAAAATCTTTAGTAAGTCGTCTCGCTCTCTGTATAGAGTAGGTCACGGTCAGCCCTACGTTCAAAAGAACGGGTCAAACTATAAAAACAGTCGAAAGAGAGTCCAAAAACGAATATACTGAGTGTTTTCCTACAGGACTCTATGTAGAGCCGTGCCACTGGCTTCAGTGGATAGCTCTTGCCAAGCCCTTTCAAACGACCCCAAGCTCGGTATGGTTATACCAAGGGGTTTCCGAGATATCCCAACTTGAAAAATTTGGTTTTTTGTCAAAATTAAAAACCAAAAGTGGTTACAGTGGGATATCTCTAGAACCACCGGTCCAAAGACCCTGGTGTTTGGGCTTTTCGGAATTGGCTTGGCGAGACCAATCCACCGGAATGGTTTTCAGGCTGAAAAATATTTGTGTCCTGAAAACGCCTGAAAACCAACTTATCTTACAGCCTAAACCCTACCGGTATGTCCAGCGGAAACCCCGGCCCTCTACGACTCTCCGTTGGGAAGTTATGGCCGTCTAAAGGTTTTATAAAATGGCCGCGGTGCTGTCAAAGTCAGTTTTTGACCATCGATAACTTCCCTCTGGAAAGCCGCAGACCCCTCGAGTTTGGGCTCTCCCAACTCGGCCTGAGCTCCGCTGTTCGCCGAAACCACTTTCAGGGTCCTGAAAATTTTTGGCTCCAAACCGCCTGAAAAAGTGGGGTCTTCAGGGCAATGAGTCCCTAAGTGCAGTGTCGAAAACCGCTAGCTTCCACGACCCACGGTTTAGGAGTTATGGCGGTTTGAAGTCAAACAAGATGGCCGCCGAGCTGTCAAACGTCGATTAACAATGTCCGTAACTTATGAACCCTTCGTCGCAGGAAGACGGGGTTTTGGACCTACAGCTCGGCGTCACTTCAGGTATGTCCTGAAAGCAGTTTCAGCGACTTGAATTTGTGAAGCCTGAAATGGCCTGAAAGTAGTCGTATCTTAAAGCACCACGTACGCCACTAGCCCCATTGGAATTCCGGTGTAAATCGGACCGACGGTTCTCGAGTTATCGTAATTTGAAATTTTAAACCAAAAAACCAAGATGGCGCAATTTGGATGAAACAGCCAATTTAAAAGATATATTGCCCGTGTTTGGGCTTAAATGGGTCACAATAAGTATATTGGACCCTGTAATAATGTCAAAAATATATATTTCCTATTTAATTTTGAATTACAGCCAAAAAACAGATAAAATTCGATAACTCTCGAACCACTCGTCCAAAAATTCTGAAAAATTTATATAAAATATTCTAAATAGAGCACTACAAGGTTCAATAAACAAATCTATAAAAAACTAAAACCCAAATGGAAAAATTTTGAAAAATAGATTTTCTTATAAAAAATGAAATAAATTTAAAACTACTAGATATAAAAATCTAAAACTTATGATCTCTATTGTCCTGATGAGCGCGCAACCGGCTGCAGTTGAAAAATTTTGAAATGTGTCTTCTGTCCGGAGATATATTAGTCCAAATTTGTAAAATTATAACTGTTATATAAAATAAACCAGCAGTCGTAAAATTCCAAAAAAGGTTGCACTCGCCTTATGTGGTAGGGGTTCAAGTTGGCACCAAGTTTGACGCCTCTGTGTCCACTCCTTCCGCTTTTTCAGGGCACGTGGTTTTTAGAAAATCCTGAATAAGTCGCAGTTGCGTGATGACAGGATGGTTTTCGGTGATCCAGATGATAGGGAACCACGGTGTCCACACGATGCCGGTGAAAAAACAGGGGGTCACCGCTTTAGATTCGGCAGCGTTTTCGTTTTCCTGTTTGAAGTTTTCCACTTAACCTCTAAAACTGAGGTTTTCGACTGAAAACTTCTTTTTCACTATAGGACGGCAACATTAACGCACGGCACTTTATGCGGCTCAAGTTTCCGCATCCAACGACACTTAATTCGTTTAAATCCGACCACTTTTTACCACTTTTTCTAATTTTTAACTAGGGAGCGGCTTTAAAAACGATCCGACCACCACGGAGGTTGGGGGGGTACTGGGTTAGGTTAGGTTAGGTTAGGTTAGGTTAGGTTAGGTTAGGTTAGGTTAGGTTAGGTTAGGTTAGGTTAGGTTAGGTTAGGTTAGGTTAGGTTAGGTTAGGTTAGGTTAGGTTAGGTTAGGTTAGGTTAGGTTAGGTTAGGTTAGGTTAGGTTAGGTTAGGTTAGGTTAGGTTAGGTTAGGTTAGGTTAGGTTAGGTTAGGTTAGGTTAGGTTAGGTTAGGTTAGGTTAGGTTAGGTTAGGTTAGGTTAGGTTAGGTTAGGTTAGGTTAGGTTAGGTTAGGTTAGGTTAGGTTAGGTTAGGTTAGGTTAGGTTAGGTTAGGTTAGGTTAGGTTAGGTTAGGTTAGGTTAGGTTAGGTTAGGTTAGGTTAGGTTAGGTTAGGTTAGGTTAGGTTAGGTTAGGTTAGGTTAGGTTAGGTTAGGTTAGGTTAGGTTAGGTTAGGTTAGGTTAGGTTAGGTTAGGTTAGGTTAGGTTAGGTTAGGTTAGGTTAGGTTAGGTTAGGTTAGGTTAGGTTAGGTTAGGTTAGGTTAGGTTAGGTTAGGTTAGGTTAGGTTAGGTTAGGTTAGGTTAGGTTAGGTTAGGTTAGGTTAGGTTAGGTTAGGTTAGGTTAGGTTAGGTTAGGTTAGGTTAGGTTAGGTTAGGTTAGGTTAGGTTAGGTTAGGTTAGGTTAGGTTAGGTTAGGTTAGGTTAGGTTAGGTTAGGTTAGGTTAGGTTAGGTTAGGTTAGGTTAGGTTAGGTTAGGTTAGGTTAGGTTAGGTTAGGTTAGGTTAGGTTAGGTTAGGTTAGGTTAGGTTAGGTTAGGTTAGGTTAGGTTAGGTTAGGTTAGGTTAGGTTAGGTTAGGTTAGGTTAGGTTAGGTTAGGTTAGGTTAGGTTAGGTTAGGTTAGGTTAGGTTAGGTTAGGTTAGGTTAGGTTAGGTTAGGTTAGGTTAGGTTAGGTTAGGTTAGGTTAGGTTAGGTTAGGTTAGGTTAGGTTAGGTTAGGTTAGGTTAGGTTAGGTTAGGTTAGGTTAGGTTAGGTTAGGTTAGGTTAGGTTAGGTTAGGTTAGGTTAGGTTAGGTTAGGTTAGGTTAGGTTAGGTTAGGTTAGGTTAGGTTAGGTTAGGTTAGGTTAGGTTAGGTTAGGTTAGGTTAGGTTAGGTTAGGTTAGGTTAGGTTAGGTTAGGTTAGGTTAGGTTAGGTTAGGTTAGGTTAGGTTAGGTTAGGTTAGGTTAGGTTAGGTTAGGTTAGGTTAGGTTAGGTTAGGTTAGGTTAGGTTAGGTTAGGTTAGGTTAGGTTAGGTTAGGTTAGGTTAGGTTAGGTTAGGTTAGGTTAGGTTAGGTTAGGTTAGGTTAGGTTAGGTTAGGTTAGGTTAGGTTAGGTTAGGTTAGGTTAGGTTAGGTTAGGTTAGGTTAGGTTAGGTTAGGTTAGGTTAGGTTAGGTTAGGTTAGGTTAGGTTAGGTTAGGTTAGGTTAGGTTAGGTTAGGTTAGGTTAGGTTAGGTTAGGTTAGGTTAGGTTAGGTTAGGTTAGGTTAGGTTAGGTTAGGTTAGGTTAGGTTAGGTTAGGTTAGGTTAGGTTAGGTTAGGTTAGGTTAGGTTAGGTTAGGTTAGGTTAGGTTAGGTTAGGTTAGGTTAGGTTAGGTTAGGTTAGGTTAGGTTAGGTTAGGTTAGGTTAGGTTAGGTTAGGTTAGGTTAGGTTAGGTTAGGTTAGGTTAGGTTAGGTTAGGTTAGGTTAGGTTAGGTTAGGTTAGGTTAGGTTAGGTTAGGTTAGGTTAGGTTAGGTTAGGTTAGGTTAGGTTAGGTTAGGTTAGGTTAGGTTAGGTTAGGTTAGGTTAGGTTAGGTTAGGTTAGGTTAGGTTAGGTTAGGTTAGGTTAGGTTAGGTTAGGTTAGGTTAGGTTAGGTTAGGTTAGGTTAGGTTAGGTTAGGTTAGGTTAGGTTAGGTTAGGTTAGGTTAGGTTAGGTTAGGTTAGGTTAGGTTAGGTTAGGTTAGGTTAGGTTAGGTTAGGTTAGGTTAGGTTAGGTTAGGTTAGGTTAGGTTAGGTTAGGTTAGGTTAGGTTAGGTTAGGTTAGGTTAGGTTAGGTTAGGTTAGGTTAGGTTAGGTTAGGTTAGGTTAGGTTAGGTTAGGTTAGGTTAGGTTAGGTTAGGTTAGGTTAGGTTAGGTTAGGTTAGGTTAGGTTAGGTTAGGTTAGGTTAGGTTAGGTTAGGTTAGGTTAGGTTAGGTTAGGTTAGGTTAGGTTAGGTTAGGTTAGGTTAGGTTAGGTTAGGTTAGGTTAGGTTAGGTTAGGTTAGGTTAGGTTAGGTTAGGTTAGGTTAGGTTAGGTTAGGTTAGGTTAGGTTAGGTTAGGTTAGGTTAGGTTAGGTTAGGTTAGGTTAGGTTAGGTTAGGTTAGGTTAGGTTAGGTTAGGTTAGGTTAGGTTAGGTTAGGTTAGGTTAGGTTAGGTTAGGTTAGGTTAGGTTAGGTTAGGTTAGGTTAGGTTAGGTTAGGTTAGGTTAGGTTAGGTTAGGTTAGGTTAGGTTAGGTTAGGTTAGGTTAGGTTAGGTTAGGTTAGGTTAGGTTAGGTTAGGTTAGGTTAGGTTAGGTTAGGTTAGGTTAGGTTAGGTTAGGTTAGGTTAGGTTAGGTTAGGTTAGGTTAGGTTAGGTTAGGTTAGGTTAGGTTAGGTTAGGTTAGGTTAGGTTAGGTTAGGTTAGGTTAGGTTAGGTTAGGTTAGGTTAGGTTAGGTTAGGTTAGGTTAGGTTAGGTTAGGTTAGGTTAGGTTAGGTTAGGTTAGGTTAGGTTAGGTTAGGTTAGGTTAGGTTAGGTTAGGTTAGGTTAGGTTAGGTTAGGTTAGGTTAGGTTAGGTTAGGTTAGGTTAGGTTAGGTTAGGTTAGGTTAGGTTAGGTTAGGTTAGGTTAGGTTAGGTTAGGTTAGGTTAGGTTAGGTTAGGTTAGGTTAGGTTAGGTTAGGTTAGGTTAGGTTAGGTTAGGTTAGGTTAGGTTAGGTTAGGTTAGGTTAGGTTAGGTTAGGTTAGGTTAGGTTAGGTTAGGTTAGGTTAGGTTAGGTTAGGTTAGGTTAGGTTAGGTTAGGTTAGGTTAGGTTAGGTTAGGTTAGGTTAGGTTAGGTTAGGTTAGGTTAGGTTAGGTTAGGTTAGGTTAGGTTAGGTTAGGTTAGGTTAGGTTAGGTTAGGTTAGGTTAGGTTAGGTTAGGTTAGGTTAGGTTAGGTTAGGTTAGGTTAGGTTAGGTTAGGTTAGGTTAGGTTAGGTTAGGTTAGGTTAGGTTAGGTTAGGTTAGGTTAGGTTAGGTTAGGTTAGGTTAGGTTAGGTTAGGTTAGGTTAGGTTAGGTTAGGTTAGGTTAGGTTAGGTTAGGTTAGGTTAGGTTAGGTTAGGTTAGGTTAGGTTAGGTTAGGTTAGGTTAGGTTAGGTTAGGTTAGGTTAGGTTAGGTTAGGTTAGGTTAGGTTAGGTTAGGTTAGGTTAGGTT